>CM077673.1:321471787-322721787 GCA_039707655.1 Elymus sibiricus
GGCTCCGATCTGGATGACGTTGTTAGATTCCTTAGATGCTTTCCATGCACGGAGAAGCTATACATTGAGGTGATGCTCCTTTCCTGTTAATTGTTAACCACAATGGAGTTCAATTTGTTGGTACTTTACCCATGATTACAATGACAATTGTACTATGATTTCTAAAGGAAATTTGTATGATTCCATTACATATTTTTGAGATGTTAATCATGAATGATTGAAGATGACATGTCAATCTATTATTGTACTTTAGAAATCCTGCAAACCAAAGATGCACGTAGTGTTCAAAACTGCATCTAGGCACTGATATGTTGTCTTCGTTTGCAGATACAAGTAGGCCCGAGAGTGGAAATGTGGCGCAATATAACAATCCCATCGAATGCCTTGATTTCCATCTCAAAGAAATGACTTTCAACCGGTACCGAGGCACCAAACCAGAGATTCAATTCGTCAGGTTCTTTTTTCAGAAAGCAAGGGTGCTCAAGCTAATGAGGATTGCCCTATATTTAATGCGCAGAAAAGAATGGTTTGCTATTCAATGAAGGCATCTACAGCTGAATGGAAAAGGCTATGCAAAAGCTGAAGTTCACTTTGGAACTTCAAATGACAGATTATTCGGAAGTCACTGTATCAAGCCGATATATGACTTCTCAGTGGCTGATCCCTCGCAGTAATATTGCATGACTCATGTTCTTAAGAAGATGAATTTTATTTCTAATATAAGTTTGAACCTTGTAATCTTTGAATTTGGGCCTAGTAATGCAGGAATTTGAACCTTGTAATATTTCTGGTATTTGTGATACAATGTTTGAAATGGCAATGTGTTCTTTTTTGGTTATGTAATCATGTTCTAATAAGTATATAGGTTGTTGTTCTGTAGACAGAGCATAGATGTTGTGCAAATAGAGCAAATCACATCTCATACAGTTAAACTAAGGAACACGTCGACAATAATTTCATCAATCGCTGACAATTGTTTACCAGCAACCGTCTGCCCACAACACACACACAGCTTGTCAGGAGGGACCGTCTGTGTTATTATTGGTATTCCCTCACGATTCTGATTGTTGACCTGTTTGTCGGGTATCACACACACCTTCTTACGCTAAACCGTTTGTGCTCTGATGTATCATCTCACACAGGTTATCTGAGTGAATTGTGTGCCCTCTATCGCACACATCTGGATCTGCATAGCCGTTTGTGTTATCTTGGCTAATCACAAATAGTTCGTATGGAATAACTGTATGCCACTTATTGCACACGCAAGTCTCATCTGAATCAAGCTTGATGGACCAGCCATTGCACATAGTTCTTATCATTAGCGACGGATCTAGAACTATACCGTTCGCGATTCATGGATCGCACACAGTTTTGTCGAAGGGTCTTAGATGCATGTGTCGTCTTAGGACCTTCCCGCAGTAGTGCATGTAGATGCCATAGGTTGATGTTTTTGCCCACTTGCCGGTCTTGTTTTTCCTTGCGTCCGGTCCATCCCTGGTGTCTTCATCCAATTCAACGTCTTCTAACGCGTAGTCGAGGCCGTCAGTTAAATCTTCGATCGTAGCGACTAGGTGGCTAGCGGGTGGGACGTAAATTCTCCCGAGTATCGGCTTTACATCCGATCTGATCGTAGACCGAGGTCTTGCCATCCGAGATCCACAGGCTCTGGATTGAATCTAACATCTCGTTTAAAAGCGAGAGTTCAGTTGGATCCATTGTTCGATTGTAAGCCAAGCCGTGGGAGAGACATCAGAGGCGATCGTATCTGAGCTCGAGGCTAGGTTCGAAGCAGAGTCGGACTCGGGGTCACGATCCGTGATGGACAGGGGTACATTCGCGCTCAAGGCTGGATCCTAGGAGGTGTTGGCCGGGAGTTCGGGGTTGGCGATCGGTTCCAGGGTTGAAGCCTTGGTATCCAACGTCCACTCCAATCGCCCCGGAACGCAACTAGAGAGTGCGAGATCGCCACGAGCGTCGGCGGTGTACTCCAAGCTTCCAAACATTACTACTTGATTGGGGACGAAGTTCTCGACCCGGCTGAGATGGCCAGTGATGACCCACAAGTATAGGGGATCAATCATAGTCCTTTCAATAAGTAAGAGTGTCGAACCCAACGAGGAGCAGAAGGAAATGACAAGCGATTTTCAGCAAGGTAATCTCTACAAGCACTGAAATTGTAGGTAACAGATAGTTTGATAGCAAGGTAATTTGTAACGAGCAAGTAACGGTAACGGTAAACAAGGTGCAAAAAGGTAGCCCAATCCTTTTGAGGCAAAGGACTGGCCAGAACAATCACTAGCAATAGGCAAAGTGTTCTTGAGGGTACACGGGAATTTTGTCTAGTCACTTTTATCATGTTGGTTTGATTCGTGTTCGCTACTTTGATAATTTGATATGTGGGTGGACCAGTGCTAAGGTGCTGTTCTTACTTGAACTACCAACCTACTTATGATTAACCCCCTCGCAAGCATCCGCAACTACGAGAAAAGTATTAAGACAAAGTCTAACCATAGCATTAAACATGTGGATCCAAATCAGCCCCTTACGAAGTAGTGCATAAACTAGGGTTTAAGCTTCTGTCACTCTAGCAACCCATCATCTAATAACTACTCCACAATGCATTCCCTTAGTCCCATGAATGGTGAAGTGTCATGTAGTCGACGTTCACATGACACCGCTAAGGGAATCACAACATACATATCATCAAAATATCGAACACATATCAAATTCACATGATTACTTGCAACATGACTTCTCCCGTGACCTCAAAAACAAAGGTAACTACTCACAAATAATAAACATGCTCAAGATCATAGGAGTAATGAATAGCATAATGGATCTGAACATATGATCTTCCACCAAATAAACCATATAGTAATCAACTACTCAAGGTAATCAACACTACTAGTCACCCACAGGTACCAATCTGAGGTTCCGGTACAAAGATTGAACACAAGAGATGAACTAGGGTTTGAGAGGAGATGGTGCTGTTGAAGATGTTGATGAAGATTGGCCTCCCAAAGATGAGAGGGGTGTTGGTGATGACGATAGCTTCGATTTCCCCCTCCGGGAGGGAAGTTCCCCCGGCGGAATCGCTCCGCCACAGGGCAAAAGTGCTCCTGCCTAAGTTCCGCCTCGAGGCGGCGGCGCTTCGCCCCGAAAGTCCTCCTCCTAATTTTTTTAGGTTTTTTAGGAATTTATACCAGAAGATGGGCACCGGAAGCGGGCCAGGCTGGGCACAACCCATCAGGGCGCGCCCTAGTGGGTTGTGACCACCTAGGGCCCCTCCTTCGGTAGTTTTCAGCTCCAGTAATTTTTATTAAATACAAAAATAATCTTCATAAATTTTTAGCTTCATTGGAGTTGTGCAGAATAGGTATGTCTGACGTGCTTTTCTTGGGTCCAGAATTCCAGCTGCCGGTATTCTCCCTCTTTGTGTAAACCTTGCATATTATGAGAGAAAAGGCATTAGAATCACTCCCCAAAGCATTATTATTCAACAAAACAAAGTAAATAACAGTAGGAAATCATGATGCAAAATGGACGTATCAACTCCCCCAAGCTTAGACCTCGCTTGTCCTCAAGCGAAAGCCGAAATTGAAAAGCATGTCCACATGGTTTTATAGAGAGGTGTCGATAAAAACAAAATACGGACATAGAAGCATCATGCTTATTAACATAACAGCAACAAACTCTACATAAGAACTTATTTCAATATATTTTTATCATAAGGCTTCTCATGAACAAGTAACAATTCATCACAACATAGAAGTATGAAGCATAAACCTTATTGGAAACCAACAAACTATGTTCTCAGTCAACTTTGCAACTACAATTCACCATATTTTCAGGAAGGGTCTCATGTCGGAGCCTTTTGGCAAGTCCACATACTCAACTATCATTTAGTCTTCTATGATTGCTAACGCTCACGGCATACCCATGAACAAAAAGTTTCAACCGGACACGTAGGAAGATATGGGCTTATAGTTTCGCCTCCCAACTCACTCACCTCAAAGGTGATGTCAACAATAATAACTCATGCCCACCCATATCCAACTGGATATATGTGCCTAGATCTTTCCTCACCACATGATGCTTGCAAAAGGAAAAAAGTAAAAAGGGAATAGGGAAGAATACTTTGACTCTTGCATAAAAGTAAGTGCATAAAAGTAAAAGATAGGCCCTTCGCAGAGGGAAGCAGAGGTTGTCATGCGCTTATTGATTTGTATGCCCAATCCCTTAATGTAAAAGAACGTCACGCTATATTGCCCCCTATGATAGCAACCTTTATTATGCAGTCCGTCACTTTTATTACTTTGCCATCATAAGTTCGTATAACGCTCAATTTTCTCTTACACTAATTGATCAAAACACTTTTAGAAGCAATTTTTATTGACTTATTGCACCGATGACAACTTACTTGAAGGATCTTTCTCGATCCATAGGTAGGTATGGTGGACACTCAAAGAAAGAGTTTGGTTTGGGTTTTTGGATGCACAAGTAGTATCTCTACTTAGTGCGGAATTTTTGGCTAGCAAAGATATTGGGCAAGCACCACATGTTAAAGGATCTATGACAATATAACTTATATGTGGATATGAACAAACATAAATCATTACATTGTCTTCCTTGTCCAACGTCAACAATTTTGACATATAATATTTGATGGGGGCTCACAATCATAAAAGATGTCCAAGATAGTGTATTTGCATGTGAATATTCTCTTCCCTTATTAATTCTTTCATGAATTGCATCATTGACAAATGCTATGTTTGTCAATCTCCAACAAATTTTACTACTTATACTTTTCATCATGTGATGTCATTACTCACCATAAGATTAGCATATGATTTTTTATTTGTTTCTTCTCCTTTATTTGATTGCAACCAGAAAGTAGAAAAGCAAAAACTAAAACTAAACTTTATTATATAACTTTCACTCGATTACATAGGTAGATAGGCCATGGAACTAACACACGAAAATAAATCATGCTAAACTTTTATTCAACTAAAGCAAAGGGAAACTAAGGATCAAACTAAAATAGGTAAGGGTGAATAAAAGTGGTGGTGATACGATACCGGGGCACCTCCCACAAGCTTGGCTTAAGCCAAGGGGAGTGCCCATACCCGTGTGCTCAAGTCTCCTTTGGTTGTGGTGATGAAGAAGGTGGAGGTGTAGAGGAAGCCTTCTTCTTCAACTTATATTTAAGCATAAAGTTTTCCTCCTTTAGATCGTCATTCTCCAATTCAAGCTTTAATATCCTTTGGCATAGGGCCTCCTTGCTTTCCTGCAGAAAACGAGACGGGATAAATTGGACCTTAGGTTTGTATCTTCTAGGGAGGCTTGACTTTTTGAATTCCACATGCATGTCTCCGGGTTGAGGTAATGGTCATCCTCTTCCTGAGAGCTGTCATCTTTTGTTTCCTGCATGGTAGCATCTTCTTCCTCCTCCGAGGTCCATAGATAGGGGTAAATATCCCTAAAGATCTTCGGGTCTGGAACATAGGGATCAACATGACTCTCTCCGTCTGAATCTTGGGACGACATATTTTCAGATCTGTCAGGAAAACAGCACGAAACAAGAACAGAGGATTTTTCTGCGATACGGTCGTCAAAACAGTCAGGGGTATATAGAGAGAATTTTTATTCTTGGGAAACAAGTATTTGGAAGGAAAACGGAGTCGGGAAGGCATCCGAGGTGGGCACAACCCACCAGGGCGCGCCCAGGGGTGCCTGGCGCGCCCTGGTGTATCGTGCTCACCTTGATCACCTTCTGGTTTATTTTTTTATTTCCAAAATTCTAAAATATTCAAAACTGACAAAAAATATTTTTGCGGATTTTTCGGAGTCCGTTTACTTACCGTATCACATACCTCCTATTTTTAAGTATTCTGGAGTGTTCCGGAAGGTTTCTTTTATGTGTTCCTCCGGTGTCATGGTTTGGATAACATTGCTTTCAACGTTAATAGGCGTACCTTAGATATAATGCTTAATTCTTTGTCCATTGACCACCTTCGGGTTAGTACCTTCGGCGTTATTAATCTTGATAGCTCCAGAACGATAAACCTCTTCAATAATATATGGTCCTTCCCATTTTGAGAGAAGCTTTCCTGCAAAAAATCTTAAACGAGAGTTGAACAAAAGAACATAATCTCCTATTTTGAATTCCCGCTTTTGGATTCTTTTGTCATGCCATCTTTTTACTTTTTCTTTGAATAGCTTGGCATTTTCATACGCTTGGGTTCTCCATTCATCTAGTGAGCTAATATCAAAAAGCCTCTTCTCACCGACAAGTTTGAAATCATAGTTGAGTTCTTTAATTGCCCAAAATGCTTTGTGTTCTAGTTCTAAGGGCAAATGACAAGCTTTCCCATACACCATTTTATATGGAGACATACCCATAGGATTTTTATAAGCTGTTCTATAGACCCAAAGTGCATCATCTAATTTCTTAGACCAATTCTTACGAGACCTATTAACAGTTTTTTGTAATATTAATTTTATTTCTCTATTGCTAAGTTCTACCTGACCACTAGATTGAGGATGATAGGGTGATGCAATTCTATGGTTAACATCATATTTAGCAACATCTTACGGAAAGCACCATGAATAAAGTGTGAACCACCATTGGTCATTAAATATCTAGGGACTCCAAACCTTGGAAAGATAACCTCTTTAATCATTTTAATGGAGGTGTGGTGATCAGCACTACTAGTTGGAATAGCTTCTACCCACTTAGTGACATAATCAACCGCAACCAAAATATGAGTGTACCCATTAGAGGAAGGAAAATGCCCCATATAATCAAAACCCCAAACGTCAAATGGTTCGACAACAAGTGAATAATTCATAGGCATTTCTTGACGCTTACCGATATTACCAATTCTTTGACATTCATCACAAGACAAAACAAACTTACGGACATCCTTGAAGAGAGTAGGCCAATAAAAACCAGATAGCAATACCTTGTGAGCAGTTCTATCTCCCGCATGATGTCCTCTATAAGCTTCAGAATGACATTTCCGTAGGATTTGTTCCTGTTCATGCTCAGGTACACAACGTCTAATAATACTATCTACTCCTTCTTTATAAAGATGTGGGTCATCCCAAAAGTAATGTCTCAAGTCATAGAAGAATTTTCTCTTTTGTTGATATGTAAAGCTAGGTGGTATATGTCGTTGACCCTATCTATGTTTCTACGATGGCCTTAGCGACAATGTAATTAGCATAATCAGCATACCAAGGTGTGTTATGTGAGACACTTATTGCAGCTAGCTGTTCGTCAGGGAAACTATCATCAATAGGTAGTGGGTCATCGAGAATATTTTCTAACCTAGATAAGTTATCAGCTACAGGGTTCTCAGCTCCTTTCCTATCAACGATATGTAAGTCAAATTCTTGAAGCAAAAGAACCCACCTAATAAGTCTAGGTTTAGCATCTTTCTTTTCCATAAGATATTTTATAGCAGCATGATCGGTGTGAACAATAACTTTGGAGTCAACAATATAGAATCTAAATTTATCACAAGCAAACACAACTGCTAAAAATTCCTTTTCAGTAGTAGCATAATTTCGTTGGGCACTGTCTAGAGTTTTACTAGCATAATGGATAACATTCAATTTCTTATCAACTCTTTGTCCTAAGACAGCACCAACAGCATAATCACTAGTAGCACACATAATTTCAAAAGGCAAGTTCCAATCAGGTGGTTGAACGATAGGTGCAGAGGTTAAGGCTTTCTTGAGTGTTTCAAAGGCTTCCACACAATCGTCATCAAAAACAAAAGGGATATCCTTTTGCAAAAGATTAGTAAGAGGCCTAGAAATTTTAGAGAAGTCTTTAATGAACCTCCTATAAAAACCAGCATGACCAAGGAAACTTCGAATACCTTTAATATCTTTAGGACATGGCATTTTCTCAATTGCATCAACTTTAGCTTTATCCACCTCAATACCTCGTTCAGATATTTTATGCCCCAAGACAATGTCTTCATTAACCATAAAGTGTCACTTCTCCCAATTCAAGACAAGATTAGTATGTTCACATCTTTGCAAAACTCGATCAAGTTTGCTTAAGCAATCATCAAAAGAAGTTCCGTAAACGGAAAAATCATCCATGAAAACCTCCACAATCTTTTCACAAAAATCAGAGAATATAGCAGTCATACATCTTTGAAAGGTAGCAGGTGCATTGCATAAACCAAAAGGCATACGTCTATAAGCATAGGTTCCAAAAGGGCAAGTGAAGGTAGTTTTCTCTTGATCGGATTGTGACACAGGTATTTGAGAGAAACCGGAATATCCATCTAGGAAACAAAAGTGTGTGTGCTTAGATAGTCTCTCTAGCATTTGATCAATGAAAGGCAAAGGGTAATGATCTTTCCTAGTAGCTTTATTTAATTTTCTAAAATCAATTACCATTCTATAGCCAGTGCCAATCCTTTGTGGAATGAGTTCATTCTTATCATTAGGAACAACGGTAATACCTCCTTTCTTAGGGACACAGTGAACGGGACTTACCCATCTACTATCAGCTATGGGATAGATTATACCTGCTTCCAGAAGCTTTAATATTTCAGTTCTTACCACTTCTTTCATCTTGGGATTCAATCGCCGTTGGTGATCAACAACGGGTTTAGCATCACGTTCCATATTGATCTTGTGCTGACATAGAGTGGGACTAATGCCCTTAAGATCATCAAGAGTATATCCAATAGCAGCCCGGTGCTTCCTTAGAACTTTCAATAATCTCTCTTCTTCATGTTCTGAAAGGTTAGCACTAATAATAACAGGATATATCTTTTTTCTCATCAAGATAAGCATACTTCAAAGTGTCAGGCAATTGTTTCAATTCAAACACAGGATCACCTTTAGGTGGAGGAGGACCTCCAAGAGTTTCAATAGGCAAATTGTGTTTCAAGAGAGGTTGTTGTTCGAAGAAAATTTGATCTATTTCATTTCTTTCACGCAAGTGCATATCATTTTCATGGTCAAGCAAATATTGTTCTAATGGATTAGTAGGAGGCACAGCAATAGAAGCAAGACCAATTATCTCATCCTTATTAGATAATTCTTTATCACGGGGTTGTCTACTAAAATTGGAAAAATTAAACTCATGAGACACATTACCAAAACTGACACCGACGGTTTGTTTTTCACAATCTATCTTAGCATTGACGGTGCTCAAGAAAGGTCAACCAAAGATAATGGGACAAAAGTCATCTTGTGGGGAACCAAGGACTAGAAAATCAGTAGGGTATTTTACTTTCCCACACAAGACTTCATAATCTCTAACAATCCCAAGTGGTGTGATAGTGTCTCTATTAGCAAGTTTAATAGTAACATCAATATCTTCCATTTCAGCAGGTGCTATTTCATTCATAATTTCTTGGTATATGGTAAAAGGGATAGCACTCACACTAGCACCTAAATCACATAAACCATGGTGGCAATGATCTCCTATTTTAACCGAGACAACGGGCAATCCTTCTATAGGTCTATGTTTATCTTTCTTATCAGGTTTAGCAATTCTAGCAGCTTCATCACAAAGGTAGATGACATGCCCATCAACATTTTCTACCAAGAGATCTTTAACCATAGCAACACTAGATTCTACTTTAATTTGCTCAGGGGGTTTAGGTGCTCTTATATTACTCTTACGAACCACAGTCGATACCTTAGCATGTTCCTTTATCCTAACAGGGAAAGGTGGTTTTTCAATATAAGCGGTAGGCACAACTGGATCAACATTGTAAAAGATGGTTTCTTCTTTAGCTATGACCGGTTCTTTAATTTGTTCTTTAATAGGGGGAAGATATTTAAACCACTTCTCCTTAGGGAGGTCAACATGAGTAGCAAATGCTTCACAGAAAGAGGCTACTATCTCAAAGTCAAGTCCATATTTAGTGCTAAACTTATGAAAAGTATCGGTATTCATAAAAGATTTAACATAATCAAATTCAAGCTTTATACCTGACTCATTACCTTTGTCGAGTTCCCAATCTTCAGAGTTGCATTTAATTCTTTCTAAGAGATCCCACTTGAAATCAATAGTCTTCTTCATATAAGAACCAGCACAAGAAGAATCGAGCGTGGATTGATCATTATGAGAAAGCCGAGCATAAAAATTCTGAATGATAACTTCCCTCGGAATGTCATGATTGGGGCATGAATATAACATTGACTTAAGCCTCCCCCAAGCTAGAGCGATACCTTCTCCTTCACGAGGCCAAAAATTATATATATAATTCCGATCACGATGAACTAGATGCATAGGATAAAACTTTTGATGGAATTCCAATTGCAAACGATTCCAGTTCCACGATCCAAGATCATCACATAGCCTATACCATGTCAATGTTTTTCCCTCCAAAGTACACCTGCAAGCTTAAATAATCCACATATTTCGTTCACATATAAAAGATGCATATCAGGATGTTCAGTTCCATCTCCTGCATAGCGTTTAGCAAGCAGTTTTTCTAGCATACCCGAAGGAATTTCATAAGTAACATTTTCAGTAGGTGCTATAGGTTGAGGGGTAACTAATTGTGGTTCCGGACGAGGTGAAGATACCCTGAACAAACCCCTCAAAGGATTGTTCTGCATAGTAGCAAGTAGCAATTAATTTCAGCACGTAGTATAAGTTTTTGAGGGTACACGGGAATTTTGTTTAGTCACTTTTATCATGTTGGTTTGATTCGTGTTCGCTACTTTGATAATTTGATATGTGGGTGGACCGGTGCTAAGGTGATGTTCTTACTTGAACTAACAACCTACTTATGATTAACCCCCTCGCAAGCATCCGCAACTACGAGAAAAGTATTAAGACAAAGTCTAACCATAGCGTTAAACATGTGGATCCAAATCAGCCCCTTACGAAGTAGCGCATAAACTAGGGTTTAAGCTTATGTCACTCTAGCAACCCATCATCTAATAACTACTCCACAATGCATTCCCTTAGTCCCATGAATGGTGAAGTGTCATGTAGTCGACGTTCACATGACACCACTAAGGGAATCACAACATACATATCATCAAAATATCGAACACATATCAAATTCACATGATTACTTGCAACATGACTTCTCCCGTGACCTCAAGAACAAAGGTAACTACTCACAAATAATAAACATGCTCAAGATCAGAGGAGTAATGAATAGCATAATGGATCTGAATATATGATCTTCCACCAAATAAACCATATAGTAATCAACTACTCAAGGTAATCAACACTACTAGTCACCCACAGGTACCAATCTGAGGTTCCGGTACAAAGCTTGAACACAAGAGATGAACTAGGGTTTGAGAGTGTTGGAAATATGCCCTAGAGGCAATAATAAAAGTAGTTATTATTATATTTCCTTGTTCATGATAATCGTTTATTATCCATGCTATAATTGTATTGATTGGAAACACTGATACATGTGTGGATACATAGACAACACAGTGTCCCTAGTATGCCTCTAGTAGACTAGCTTGTTGATCAAAGATGGTCAAGGTTTCCTAGCCATAGACATGAGATGTCATTTGATAACAGGATCATATCATTAGGAGAATGATGTGATGGACAAGACCCAAACTATGAACGTAGCATATGATCGTGTCAGTTTATTGCTATTGTTTTCTGCATGTCAAGTATCTGTTTCTACGACCATGAGATCATGCAACTCACTAACACCGGAGGAATACCTTGTGTGTATAAAATGTCACAACGTAACTGGGTGACTATAAAGATGCTCTACAGGTATCTCCGAAGGTGTCTGTTGAGCTGGCATGGATCGAGACTGGTATTTGTTACTCCTTATGACGGAGAGGTATCTCAGGGCCCACTCGATAATCCAACATCACAATAAGCCTTGCAAGCAATGTGACTAAGTGGTAGCCACGGGATCTTGTATTACGGAATGAGTAAAGAGACTTGCCGGTAACGAGATTGAACTAGGTATAGAGATACCAACGATCAAATCTTGGGCAAGTAACATACCGAAGAACAAAGGGAACAGCGTACTGGATTAACTGAATCCTTGACATAGAGGTTCAACCGATAAAGATCTTCGTAGAATATGTAGGAACCAATATGGGCATCCAGGTCCCGCTATTGGTTATTGACCGTAGAGGTGTCTCGGTCATGTTTACATAGTTCTCGAACCCGCAGGGTCTGCACACTTAACGTTCGGTGACATTTTGGTAGCATTGAGTTATGTATGATGGTGACCGAAGGTTGTTCGGAGTCCCGGATGAGATTCCGGACGTCATGAGGAGCTCCGGAATGGTCCGAAGGTAAATATTGATATATAGGAAGTCCCGTTTTGGTCACCGGAAAAGTTTCGGGCATTTCCGGTAGTGTACCGGGAGTGCCGGGAGGGTTCCGGGGGTCCATCGGGAGGGGCCACCCACCCCAAAGGGCCTCATGGGCTGTGGGAGGAGGCAAACCAGCCCCTGGTGGGCTGTCCGACCCCCCACTAAGGCCCATGTGGCTGGAGGTGGAAAACCCCAAGTGGAGATAAGGAAAAAGCAAGTGGAAGAGGAATCCTACTTGGAGTAGGATTGGAGTAGGACTCCTCCACCTCTCCCACTTCGGCTGACTCCTAGGGGCAGCCCTAGGGGAGCCGGCCCCTCCCCTCCCTCCTATATATACTAGAGGGAGAGAGGGCCAAAGATACCCAACCCAAAAGCCCACGGTGCAGCCCTCTCTCCCGATAGATCGTTTCCTCTAGTTTTCAGCAGTGCTTAGGCGAAGCCCTGCTGGAATAGTTGCACCACCGCCGCCGCCGCGCCGTCGCGCTGCCGGAGAACTCATCTACCTCTCCGCCCCCTCTTGCTGGATCAAGAAGGCGGAGATCATCATCGAGCTGTACGTGTGCTGAATGCGGAGGTGCCGTCCGTTCGGCGCTAGATCGGGACGGATCGTGGGACGGTTGCGATTTGGATCGCGAAGACGTTCGACTACATCAACCGCGTTTCTTAACGCTTCCTGCTTAGCGATCTACAAGGGTATGTAGATCCACTCTCCCTCTCGTAGATGCTTATCACCATGGATAGATCTTGCGTGTGCGTAGGAAATTTTTTGTTTCCCATGCAACGTTCCCCAACAGTGGTATCAGAGCTAGGTCTATGTGTAGATGAGATCACGAGTAGAACACAAAGGAGTTTGTGGGCATTGATATTCAGATTGCTTCCTCCCTTGGTCTTTTCTTGATTCAACGGTATTGTGGGATGAAGCGGCCCGGACCAACCTTACTCGTACGCTTACGAGAGACCGGTTCCATCAACTGACATGTAACTTCGTTGCATAAAGATGGCTGGCGGGTGTCTGTCTCTCCTACTTTCGTTGGATCGGATTCAACAAAGGCGGTCCTTGAGAAGGTTGAATAGCAATTTGTGTATCACCGTTGTGGTTTTTGCGTAGGTAAGAATTGTTCTTGCTAGATACCCGTAGCAGCCACGTAAAACTTGCAACAACAATTAGAGGACGTCTAACTTATTTTTGCAGGGTAAGTTGTGATGTGATATGGCCAATTACATGATGAGATATATGTGATGTATGAGATGATCATGTATTGTATAGAATATCACGACTTCCATGTCGATGAGTACGGCAACCGGCAGGAGCCATAGGGTCGTCTTTAATTTATTTTCGCCGTTTTGCTTTACTTTATCGCTATGAGTTAGCAATAGTCGTAGAAGCAAAAATTGGCGCGACAACCTCATGGCGACATGTTGATGGAGATCATGGTGTCATGCCGGTGACGATGGAGTTCATGCCGGTGCTTTGGAGATGGAGATCAAAAGCACAAGTTCATGGCCATATCATGTCACTTATGATTTGCATGTGATGTTAATCCTTTTATGCATCTTATTTTTCTTAGGACGACGGTAGCATTATAAGGTGATCCCTCACTTCAATTTCAAGATAAAATTGTGTTCTCCCCGAGTGTGCACCGTTGCGAAAGTTCATCGTTTCGAGACACCACGTGATGATCGGGTGTGATAGACTCTACATTCGCATACAACGGGTGCAAGCCAGTGTTGCACATGCGGAACACTCGGGTTAAACTTGACGAGCCTAGCATGTACAGACATGGCCTCGGAACACAAGAGACCGAAAGGTCGAACATGAGTCATATAATAGATATGATCAACATGAAGATGTTCACCATTGGAACCACCTCAACTCACGTGATGATCGGACTTGAGTTGGTGAATTTGGATCATGTGACACTCGAATGATCAGAGGGATGTCAATTTGAGTGGGAGTTTTTAAGTAATATGATTAACTAAACTCATTATCTTGAATAATAGTCTAAGTTGTCTTTGCAAAATTTATGTTGTAGATCAATGGCTCGCGCAGTAGCACCCCTGAATTTTAATGCGTTCCTAGAGAAAGCTAAGTTGAAAGATGATGGAAGTAACTTTCTGGACTGGGCCCGTAATCTAAGGATTATCCTTACGGCTTCCTAAAAGGCTTATGTCCTTGATGCACAGCTTGGTGATCCACCCGCTCCAGCAGAGTCTCCAGACGTTGTGAACGCCTGGCAGGCGCGTTCTGATGATTACTCAATGGTTCAATGTGCAATGTTGTATGGCTTAGAACCGGGACTTCAAAGACGTTTTGAACGTCATGGAACATATGATATGTTCCTTGAGTTGAAGTTTATCTTTCAGAAGAATGCCCGGATCGAGAGGTATGAGACCTCTGATAAGTTCTATGCTTGCAAGATGGAGGAGAACGAGTCTGTTAGTGAACACATACTCAGAATGTCTGGGTATTCCACCCGTCTGGCTGAATTGGGTATGCCCCTTCCGCCAGAGGCGATCACTGACAGAGTTCTTCAATCATTGCCACCTAGCTACAAGAGCTTCGTGTTCAACTATAACATGCACGGGATGAACAAGTCAGTCGCCGAGCTGTTTGCGATGTTGAAAGTCGCTGAGTCTGAGATTCAGAAGGAGCATCTAGTGTTGATGGTCAATAAAACCACTAGTTTCAAGAAGAATGGCAAGGGTAAGAAGGGTAACTCCAAGAAGAGTGGCAAAGCAGTTGCCCCTCCCGTGAAGAAACCCAAGGCTGGACCCAAGCCAGAAACTGAGTGCTTTCATTGCAAGGGAACTGGTCACTGGAAGCGGAACTGCCCCAAGTATTTGGCTGATAAGAAGGCGGCCAACAACAAAAAAGGTATATATGATATACATGTTATTGATGTGTACCTTACCAACTCTCGTTGTAGTGCCTGGGTATTTGATACCGGTGCAGTTGCTCATATTTGCAACTCAAAACAGGAACTGCGGAATAGACGGAGGCTGGCAAAGGACGAAGTGACGATGCGCGTGGGAAATGGTTCCAAGGTTGATGTGATCGCCGTCGGCACGCTCGCTCTTCAATTACCATCGGGATTAGTGATGAACCTGAATAATTGTTATTTAGTGCATGTGTTAAGCATGAACATTATATCTGGATCTTGTTTATTGCGAGACGGTTACTCATTTAAATCAGAGAATAATGGTTGTTCTATTTATATGAGTAATATCTTTTATGGTCATGCACCCAATGTGAGGGGTTTATTCTTATTGAATCTCGATAGTGATGATACACATGTTCATAACATTGATGCCAAAAGATGTAGAATTGATAATGATAATACCACTTTCTTGTGGCACTGCCGTTTAGGTCATATTGGTGTAAAACGCATGAAGAAGCTCCATGCTGATGGACTTTTGGAGTCACTTGATTTTGAATCACTTGACACATGTGAACCATGCCTCATGGGCAAGATGACTAAAACCCCGTTCTTTGGAACAATGGAACGGGCAAGTGACTTGTTGGAAATCATACATACTGATGTGTGCGGTCCGATGAGCATTGAGGCGCGCGGTGGTTATCGTTATTTTATCACCTTCACTGATGACTTAAGTAGATATGGGTATATTTACTTAATGAAACACAAGTCTGAAACATTTGAAAAGTTCAAGACATTTCAGAGTGAAGTTGAGAATCATCGTAACAAGAAGATTAAATTCCTACGATCTGATCGAGGAGGAGAATATCTGAGTTATGAGTTTGGCAGTCACTCAAGACAGTGTGGAATTGTTTCACAATTGACACCGCCTGGAACACCACAGCGTAATGGTGTGTCCGAACGTCGTAATCGAACCTTATTGGATATGGTGAGATCTATGATGTCTCTTGTCGATTTGCCACTATCATTTTGGGGTTATGCATTAGAGACATCTGCATTCACTTTAAATAGGGCACCATCGAAATCCGTTGAGACGACGCCATATGACCTGTGGTTTGGCAAGAAACCAAAGTTGTCATTTCTTAAAGTTTGGGGATGTGATGCTTATGTTAAAAAGCTTCAGCCTGAAAAGCTGGAACCCAAAGCGGAGAAGTGCATCTTCATAGGATACCCAAAAGAGACAGTTGGGTATACCTTCTATCTCAGATCCAAAGGCAAAGTGTTTGTCGCTAAAAACGGAACATTTCTTGATAAAGAGTTTCTCTCGAAAGAATTGAGTCGGAGGAAAATAGAACTTGATGAGGTTGTTGAACATTTACTTCAACCAGAGGGTAGCGCAGCACAGAAAGATGTTTCCGTAGAGCCTACATCAGTTGAAGAGGAAGTTAATGATGATGATCATGAAGCTTCGGATCAAGTTGCTATTGAACCTCGTAGGTCGACAAGGACGCGTACTGCTCCTGAGTGGTACGGCAACCCTGTCTTAGAGGTCATGTTGTTGGACAACGATGAACCTACGAGCAATGGAGAAGCGATGATGGGCCCGGATTCCGAGAAATGGTTAGAGGCCATGAAATCCGAGATGGGATCCATGTATGAAAACAAAGTATGGGCTTTGGAAGTATTACCTGAAGGGCGAAAGGCCATTGAGAACAAATGGATCTTTAAGAGGAAGAAGGACGCGGACGGTAATGTCACCGTCTATAAAGCTCGACTTGTGGCAAAGGGTTTTTCACAAGTTCGAGGAGTTGACTATGATGAGACCTTCTCACCCGTAGCGATGCTTAAGTCCGTCAGAATCATGTTAGCAATAGCTGCATTTTTCGATTATGAAATTTGGCAGATGGATGTCAAAACAGCGTTCCTTAACGATTTCCTTAAGGAAGAGTTGTATATGATGCAACTAGAAGGTTTTGTCGATCCAGAGAATGCTGACAAAGTTTGCAAACTCCAGCGATTCATTTATGGACTGGTGCAAGCATCTCGGAGTTGGAATCTTCGCTTTGATGAGGTGATCAAAGCGTTCGGGTTTATACAAGTTTACGGAGAAGCTTGTATTTACAAGAAAGTGAGTGGGAGCTCTATAGCGTTTCTAATATTATATGTGGATGACATATTGCTGATTGGAAACAATATAGAAATGTTGGAAAGCGTGAAGGAATATTTGAACAAGAGTTTTTCAATGAAGGACCTAGGAGAAGCTGCTTTCATATTAGGCATCAAGATCTATAGAGATAGATCGAGACGCTTAATAAGACTTTCACAGAGCACATACCTTGACAAAGTTTTGAAGAAGTTCAAAATGGATCAGTCCAAGAAGGGGTTCTTGCCTGTATTGCAAGGTGTGAAGTTGAGTAAGACTCAATGCCCAGTGACTGCAGAAGATAGAGAAAAGATGAGTGTCGTCCCCTATGCTTCAGCCATAGGCTCTATCATGTATGCAATGTTGTGCACAAGACCCGATGTCAGCCTTGCCATAAGTATGGCCGGAAGGTTTCAAAGTGATCCAGGAATGGAACACTAGACGGCGGTCAAGAATATCCTGAAGTACCTGAAAAGGACTAAGGACATGTTTCTCGTTTATGAAGGTGATCAAGAGCTTGTCGTAACGGGTTACGTCGATGCAAGCTTTGACACTGATCCGGATGACTCTAAGTCTCAAACCGGATACGTATTTATTCTTAATGGGGGTGCGGTAAGCTGGTGCAGTTCCAAGCAGAGCGTGGTAGCTGATTCTACATGCGAAGCGGAGTACATCGCTGCCTCGGAGGCGGCGAAGGAAGGTGTCTGGATGAAGGAGTTCATGACAGATCTTGGAGTAGTGCCTAGTGCACTAAACCCAATGACGCTGTTCTGTGACAACACTGGTGCCATTGCTCTAGCCAAGGAACCAAAGTTTCACAAGAGGACCAGACACATAAAGCGACGTTTCAATTCCATCCGCGATTACATCAAGGAGGACGACATAAATATTTGCAAAGTGCACACGGATCTGAATGTTGCAGATCCGATGACTAAACCTCTTCCAAGGGCTAAACATGATCAACACCAGAACTGTATGGGTGTTAGATTCATTACAATGTAAATCACATAGTGATGTGAGCTAGATTATTGACTCTAGTGCAAGTGGGAGACTGTTGGAAATATGCCCTAGAGGCAATAATAAAAGTAGTTATTATTATATTTCCTTGTTCATGATAATCGTTTATTATCCATGCTATAATTGTATTGATTGGAAACACTGATACATGTGTGGATACATAGACAACACAGTGTCCCTAGTATGCCTCTAGTAGACTAGCTTGTTGATCAAAGATGGTCAAGGTTTCCTAGCCATAGACATGAGATGTCACTTGATAACAGGATCATATCATTAGGAGAATGATGTGATGAACAAGACCCAAACTATGAACGTAGCATATGATCGTGTCAGTTTATTGCTATTGTTTTCTGCATGTCAAGTATCTGTTTCTACGACCATGAGATCATGCAACTCACTGACACCGGAGGAATACCTTGTGTGTATCAAACGTCACAACATAACTGGGTGACTATAAAGATGCTCTACAGGTATCTCCGAAGGTGTCTGTTGAGCTGGCATGGATCAAGACTGGGATTTGTTACTCCGTATGACGGAGAGGTATCTCAGGGCCCACTCGGTAATACAACATCACAATAAGCCTTGCAAGCAATGTGACTGAGTGGTAGCCATGGGATCTTGTATTACGGAACGAGTAAAGAGACTTGCCGGTAACGAGATTGAACTAGGTATAGAGATACCAACGATCGAATCTCGGGCAAGTAACATACCGAAGAACAAAGGGAACAGCGTACGGGATTAACTGAATCCTTGACATAGAGGTTCAACCGATAAAGATCTTCGTAGAATATGTAGGAACCAATATGGGCATCCAGGTCCCGCTATTGGTTATTGACCGTAGAGGTGTCTCGGTCATGTCTACATAGTTCTCGAACCCGCAGGGTCTGCACACTTAACGTTCGGTGACGTTTTGGTAGCATTGAGTTATGTATGATGGTGACCGAAGGTTGTTCGGAGTCCCGGATTAGATCCTAGACATCACGAGGAGCTCCGGAATGGTTCGGAGGTAAAGATTGATATATAGGAAGTCCCGTTTTGGTCACCGGAAAAGTTTCGGGCATTTCCGGTAGTGTACCGGGAGTGCCGGGAGGGTTCCGGGGGTCCATCGGGAGGGGCCACCCACCCCAAAGGACCTCATGGGCTGTGGGAGGAGGCAAACCAGCCCCTGGGGTGCTGGCCGACCCCCCCACCAAGGCCCATGCGGCTGGAGGTGGAAAACCCCAAGTGGAGATAAGGAAAAAACAAGTGGAAGTGGAATCCTACTTGGAGTAGGATTGGAGTAGGACTCCTCCACCTCTCCCACTTCGGCCGACTCCTAGGGGCAGCCCTAGGGGCGCCGGGCCCTCCCCTCCCTCCTATATATACTAGAGGAAGAGAGGGCCAAAGACACCCAACCCAAAAGGCCACGGTGCAGCCCTCTCTCCCGATAGATCGTTTCCTCTAGTTTTCAGGAGTGCTTAGGCGAAGCCCTGCTGGAATAGTTCCACCGCCGCCGCCGCCGCGCCGTCGCGCTGCCGGAGAACTCATCTACCTCTCCGCCCCCTCTTGCTGGATCAAGAGGGCGAAGATCGTCATCGAGCTGTACGTGTGCTGAACGCGGAGGTGCCGTCCGTTCGGCGCTAGATCGGGACGGATCGTGGGACGGCTGCGATTTGGATCGCGAAGACGTTTGAATATATCAACCGTGTTTCTTAACGCTTCCCGCTTAGCGATCTACAAGGGTATGTAGATCCACTCTCCCTCTCGTAGATGCTTATCACCATGGATAGATATTGCGTGTGCGTAGGGAATTTTTTGTTTCCCATGCAACGTTCCCCAATAGAGAGGAGATGGTGTTGTTTAAGATGTTGATGAAGATTGGCCTCCCACAGATGAGAGGGGTGTTGGTGATGACGATAGCTTTGATTTCCCCCTCCGGGAGGGAAGTTCCCCCGGCGGAATCGCTCCGCCGGAGGCCAAAAGTGCTCCTGCCCAAGTTCCGCCTCGAGGCGGCGGCGCTTCATCCCGAAAGCCCTCCTCCTAATTTTTTTAGCTTTTTTGGGAATTTATACCAGAAGATGGGCACCGGAAGCGGGCCAGGCTGGGCACAACCCATCAGGGCGCGCCCAGGGGGGCCTGGCGTGCCCTGGTGGGTTGTGCCCACCTGGGGGCCCTCCTCCGGTAGTTTTCAGCTCCAGTAATTTTTATTAAATACAAAAATAATCTCCGTAAATTTTCAGCTTCATTGGAGTTGTGCATAATAGGTATCTCTGACGTGCTTTTCTTGGGTCCAGAATTCCAGCTGCCGGTATTCTCCCTCTTTGTGTAAACCTTGCATATTATGAGAGAAAAGGCATTGGAATCACTCCCCAAAGCATTATTATTCAACAAAACAAAGTAAATAACAGTAGGAAATCATGATGCAAAATGGACGTATCAGCCAGCGGAGTCTGCGTGGAGGACCACGCTTCCGAACGCGAAAAGTTGGTCAGGGGTGAAGATGCCGCCACAGACGATGTCCGCATTGATATGAAGGCGAGCCATTGATCCGGATCGACCACACATCGGGGCCTGTATGGGCCACCAATGTCGGTGCTAAAACCGGCAGATCTTGGGTAGGGGGCCCCGAGCTGTGGATCTAGGATCAATGGTAACAAGGAGAGTAGGGAGACGATGTTTACCCAGGTTCGGGCCCTCTCGAAGAGGTAAAACCCTACGTCCTGCTTTGAGTGTATTGATGGAGTATCGAGTATAGGTTGACGATCTACCTCGAGATCGTTGTGTAAGCTCTAAACCCTAAGGTGAATAAGTTGCCTCTACGGACTAAACCCCTGGGCTTATATAGATACCCAGCGGGAGCTAGGTTACATGTTCAGGTCGGTTGTAGATATGCCGAATACGGAGCTTATCCTTAGGGTGCACGCCAAGTCGTCAGAGGTTTCCTTTCTTAGCATGGGCGAGTCTTGACATTCCCACCGTCCTTCAGGCGACGGCTTAACAAGCCTTTGTTCGGCCCATAAGGACCAAACACCTCGGGTTAGTACCCCCTGGTCCAGGACACCCTCACCTCTTTCCTGTGGCACGCCACGGCAGCGCGTGCAGGCTACATATAATGTGTAAACCAACATCGAGTGAATGAATCAATCAACAAGTTGAGCAAGAGGAAGCAAAAAAAAACTTACAACCCTGTCCTCTGCCGCATGCAATGGCCACCTTGTCTCGAGCTGACGAATCACGTGGCAAAATTTGGTGACGCTGATCTGGATAGTGTGCCAGGGATACGACAATGACCTCACGTTGCGTGGTTGAATGATGTACATGTCGTAGGGCAAAATGTGCTTTCGTGCCTGAAACGTTCTTGCACTTGCTGCTAGAAGGGCTCCCCTTGTGGTCCTGCCTACGAAATCCACGGATACGGCCAACCACGCATCGCACAACAACTCGTCCTCCATGGTCGAGTAGCTCACCATCCTTCAAACTCCAAAAAACGACATAGCATTTGAAAATAAGCTCAATGGCATTTGGCCGAATACCTGTCGGGTGTGGTGTCCGCCATGGAGGTCATCGACACGGGGCGAAGTGTACCTGGGTACAAATGGCTCCAGGGTGGAAAGTTCTGTTGTTAACAGCGAGCAGGCGTGTCGGTGCTGATTGCGGATGTCCGGCAATGCCTCTGTGGCGGCCGGAGATGTACAAGGAGCAACGACGGCAGAGGTGGATGGTGCGGATGTAAAGCTAGGGGGAAGGGGCGGAGTGCAAGAAAATGGGACCGGAAGGAGGGATTGAGTGGGTCTGGGGTGTCAGATAGCGATGTTTCTCATGTCCGGACTCCCGCAAAGTTCCACCACGTTTGTCTTCAATTTGCAGGAGAAATCGCGTCCGGGCCACGCCGCGGATGGATACATGCCCGCGTTGGATGGCTTTGACGGTCCGGACAGCACAGTCCGGACGATTGCAGGAGATTTGAGGGTCAGCGTGAAAATGCCCTAATACAGGCAATCCATATATAGACAATCAAACTATATGCATAACATGATTTTTTTTCCGTGTATAACCTCGGCCAGTCTCTTTCCAGCCACATATGCATGGAGAGAAAAAATGATGCAAGTAACCAAATAGGCAGGGACGGAGCCAGGGGGAGCGCTCGGGCCATGCCCTCCCCCCCCCCCCCATGGTGGATTTTTTTTGAAAGTTCCAGCAATAGGTTGCAGTTTCATTGATAGCAGGAAGCAATGGGGAAAACAAAGTGGGGTGATGATCCTAGGATCGGGGGTCGTTTAACCACATATCGGTCAAACTTCCCAAAAAGAAAAGGTACATGGTTGATATCTCACGGTGGTTCCCCGAAGGGGATCTTTAAGCATCTAGCTCCTGCCAATCTCCATTGCTCCATGCAATTTGTGATCCTTGCGATGATGTCTCTGATGCTTGGGCATTTTTTGTGGAAGGTGCATTGGTTGCGCTCTTGCCATATTGCCCAACAGGCGAGTAGTCTCATTGTATTGGTTCCCTTTTTCCATTTGGTGGTTGTTTCCTCCTGTGATTTTAGGGCAATGGCCGTGGCAGTTTGATGTTCCCATTCTTCCTTTGGTTTGAGTGTGGCACATCCTTCCTACTGGCTGATTTTGTTCCAGACCTCCTGAGATTTTGGGCAAGTCCAGAAGAGGTGTTTACTAGATTCTAAATTCCGGACGCATAGCTGACAGAAATATTCATTGGGCCATCCTCGTTGCTGCAATCTGTCGTTGCATTCATTTTTTTAAAGACACCCTTATTACTCCCCCGTCTCGGTGTATAAGTCATCTTACGAAAATCAGATTTTCCCAAAACACTTAGGCGCGGTGCATTAATTCTCACCTTGTTTTTTGTTTCTTAACATGAATAAATGAATCAACCAATAGAAAATATGGGGCGTGTATGTTTTTAATGACTCGAGACTACCTAGCACCGCATGCATTGGTCAGTTTATTGCATGCAATGATATTAATTAGCTAATAAATAGTAAGTTCTCTCGTTTTCCCTTCACCTTCACTAGTAGAAAACAGGGCTTTGGTCCAGGCCTGAAATCCCATTAATCCCGGTTCACTCACGAACCGGGACCCATGGGGGCATCGGTCCCGGTTCGTGAGGCCAGGGCACCGGCCAGGCCTCGTGGGCCATTGGTCCCGGTTCGTCTGACCCCTTTGGTCCCGGTTCCAGACACGAACCGGGACCAATGGGCCTCGCTCCTGGCCCACAACCATTGGTCCCGGTTTGTGGCTGGAATCGGGACCAAATGGTGTCCTTTAGTCCCGGTTCCAGCCACAAACCGGGACCAATGGTTGGCCTATATATACCCTCTGCCCGCGAGCAGAGCAGTGCATGTTTTTTTGGCCGGCCGTGGGAGAGCTTTGTGGTGCTCTAGCTCACCTCCTATGCACATGAGGTGTTCGATGAAATGCTCGAGCCACACTTAAGCTTTCTCCTCTCGAAGCTCCTTGTCCAAGCTCCATTTTCCTCAAGATTTGTCTAGGTTTGGCGGTCCGTCCTGTCCCGTCCACGTCCTCACCGCCGTCGATCGCCCACGCCGATCTCGGCGCCGGCACCACCGTGGTTAGCCTCTTCTTCTTATCTTCTTTCTAAAAGAAAAAAGTTCTTACTTGTATGATTTAGATAGATACTTGTGTAATTTTTTTACTTTTATTATTGTTTGTTATTATATAGTGTGATGGTTTTGGTATCCGCCTCCGTCGGCCCTCGTCCTGTCTATGATTCGGATGTGGTATATATTATCTTTTATAACTATTTGTTTTATTTAGTGTTTATGACAATTATGCCGACCAACGTGACATAGATTTTTTAATCTAGGAGGTATGTGAACCAGAAATTCCAACCGACATAGAAATTCTTGTCGAGAAGTTAAATTTGGTTGAAAAAGAAAACAATTACTTGAAAGAAAAATTACAAAGAGTTGAAGAGGAGAAGATGAAGTTGGAGTTGCATGTTGCCGATGTCGTCGACGATCACAAGATCAAGATGGATGCAATGCGCTTGAAGATTAGAAAGATTAGAAAATATGCCATTCATATTGAGGCTTGGTATCATTATGCTGTTGGATCAATTGGTACCTTAGTTGCGGTTATGATCGCATTTGTTGTTGCATTTAAATTTTATAGTTTCAATGTATGTTTTAATTAGATGCTCTAGAGAGCTATATGTTGTTCAATAATGATAACTATGTATGAACGTTATGTATTTATTTTGGTCACTACTGTACTTTGGCTTTAATGTGATGATGAATTTCTATTAATTTGGTCACTTCTCTATTCATGATATGCTGTAATGGTTTTTAATACACTTTATTATATAATGCACGCAGATGAACCGGCAATGGATGTACGATGACCGACGCACCTCTGAGTATATTAAGGGCCTGCATAATTTTCTCGAAGCGGCTGAGGCAAACAAGCAGAATGGTTTTATGCATTGTCCATGTACTGTCTGTGAGAATACGAAGGCTTTCTCCAACTCTAAAACCCTTCACTTCCACCTACTTGAGAAGGGTTTTATGCCACACTATAATGTTTGGACCAAGCACGGAGAAAGAGGGGTTATGATGGAAGACAACGAAGAAGAAGAGGATGATGACAACTACCCGCCCCCTGAATACGGTGATGCTGCAATGGGGGAAGCTGAAGATCAAGAGGAACCAGACGATGTGCCCGATGATGATCTTCGCCGGGTCATTGTTGATGCACAAAGAGAATGCGAAAGTGAAAGGGAGAAGTTGAAGTTCGATCACATGTTAGAGGATCACAAAAAAGGGTTGTACCCAAATTGCGAAGATGACAACAGAAAGCTCGGTACCACACTATAATTGCTGCAATGGAAGGCTGACAAGGGATATAGTTCGCTACTGAAAATAATGAAGAAGAAGCTTCCAAAGGATAACGAATTGCCCGGCAGTATGTACGAAGCAAAGAAGGTTCTATGCCCTCTAGGATTGGAGGTGCAGAAGATACATGCATGCCCTAATGACTGCATCCTCTACCGCGGTGCGTACGAGGATTTGAACGCATGCCCGGTATGTGGTGCATTGCGGTATAAGATCAGAAGAGATGACCCTGGTGATGTTGAGGGCCAGCGCACCGGGAAGAGGGTTCCTGCCAAGGTGATGTGGTATGCTCCTATAATACCACGGTTGAAACGTCTATTCAGAAACAAAAAGCATGCCGAGTTGATGCAATGGCACATAAAAGACCGTAAGAAAGACGGGAAGTTGAGAGCACCCGCTGACGGGTCGCAGTGGAGAAAGATCGAGAGAAAGTGGAGCGACTTTACAGGTGACCCAAGGAACGTATGGTTTGGTTTAAGTGCAGATGGCGTTAATCCTTTTGGGGAGCAGAGCAGCAAGCATAGCACATGGCCTGTGACTCTATGTATGTATAACCTTCCTCCTTGGTTGTGCATGAAGCGGAAGTTCATTATGATGCCAGTGCTCATCCAAGGCCCTAAGAAACCCGGCAATGACATTGATGTGTACCTAAGGCCATTAGTTGATGAACTTTTACAGCTATGGAATGGAAGAGGTGTACGTGTGTGGGATGAGAACGAACAGGAGGAATTTGACCTACATGCGTTGCTGTTTGTAACCATCAACGATTGGCCTGCTCTCAGTAACCTTTCAAGACAGACAAACAAGGGATACCACGCATGCACACACTGTTTAGATGACACCGACAGTATATATTTCGACAAATGCAGGAAGAATGTGTACCTGGGGCATCGTCGATTTCTTCCGACCAACCATCAATGTCGAAAGAAAGGAAAGCATTTCAAAGGTGAGGCAGATCACCGGAAGAAGCCCGCCCTCCGTACTAGTGATCACATACTTGATATGGTCAATGATTTACAAGTAATCTTTGGAAAGGGTCCTGGCGGACTATCTGTTCCGACTGACGATGCGGGACGCGCACCCATGTGGAAGAAGAAATCTATATTTTGGGACCTACCCTATTGGAAAGACCTAGAGGTCCGCTCTGCAATCGATGTGATGCAAGTGACGAAGAATCTTTGCGTGAACCTGCTAGGCTTCTTGGGAGTGTATGGGAAGACAAAAGATACACCGGAGGCACGGGAGGAATAGCAACGTGTGCATGAAAAAGACGGCATGCATCCAAAGCAGTATGAAGGTCCTGCCAGCTACGCTCTTACCAAAGAAGAGAAGGAAATCTTCTTTGAATGCCTGCTCAGTATGAAGGTCCCGTCTGGCTTCTCGTCGAATATAAAGGGAATAATAAATATGGCAGAGAAAAAGTTCCAGAACCTAAAGTCTCATGACTGCCACGTGATTATGACGCAACTGCTTCCGGTTGCATTGAGGGGGCTTCTACCGAAAAACGTTCGATTAGCCATTGTGAAGCTATGTGCATTCCTCAATGCAATCTCTCAGAAGGTGATTGATCCAGAAATCCTGCCAAGGTTAAGGAGTGATTTGGTGCAATGTCTTGTTAGTTTCGAACTGGTGTTCCCACCATCCTTTTTCAATATCATGACGCACGTCCTAGTTCATCTAGTCGACGAGATTGTCGTTCTGGGCCCTGTATTTCTACACAATATGTTCCCCTTTGAGAGGTTCATGGGAGTCTTAAAGAAATATGTTCGTAACCGCGCTAGACCAGAAGGAAGCATCTCCATGGGCCATCAAACAGAGGATGTCATTGGGTTTTGTGTTGACTTCATTCCTGACCTTAAGAAGATTGGTCTCCCTCAATCGCGGTATGAGGGGAGACTGACTGGAAAAGGCACACTAGGAGCGGACTCAATAATATGTAGGGACGGGCATTCTTGGTCTCAAGCACACTACACAATTCTACAGAATTCTACCTTGGTGACCCCGTATGTCGATGAACACAAGAATATTCTGCGCTCCAAACACCCGGAGCAGTGTGACGACTGGATTACATATGAACACATCAGGACTTTCGGCAGTTGGTTGCAAAAACGTCTCATGGGTGACAACACTGTTTCTGATGAGCTGTACTCGTTAGCCAGGGGACCATCTTCGACTGTATTGACTTACAAAGGGTACGAGATAAATGGGAATACATTTTACACGATCGCCCAAGATCAAAAGAGCACCAACCAAAACAGCGGTGTCCGCTTTGATGCAGCAACCAAGAGGGGAAAGGACACATATTATGGTTACATAGTGGACATATGGGAATTTGACTATGGGCATGATTTCAAGGTCCCTTTGTTTCAGTGCAAATGGGTCAATCTGTCAGGAGGCGGGGTACAGGTAGACCCACAGTACGGAATGACAACAGTGGATCTGAACAATCTTGGGTACACAGACGAACCATTCGTCCTAGCCAATGATGTGGCGTAGGTTTTCTATGTGAAGGACATGTCTACAGAACCGAGAAAAAGAAAAGATAAGGAAGCGAATACATCATACGATGAGCCAAAGTGCCACATAGTTCTTTCAGTAAAAAGAGACATCGTGGGATTGGAGGGCAAGACAGACATGTCTGAAGATTATGAAAAGTTTCATGAAATTCCTTCCTTCAAAGTCAAGGCTGACCCAAGCACCCTATTAAACGATGAAGATTATCCATGGTTACGGCGCAATAAGCAAAGGACACAAGCGAAGAAAAAGTGAAGACTTTCTCTCCACAACTAGTATGATGATGCCTTTGATCTAGAATATCACTGCAGTTACATGTGAAGAAATGAAATGCCTTTTGTAACAGATGAGTTTTCGTATGAAACCCTGATACTTCGAAAGAGATTGTCCGTTTTGTACACAAAGTGCATCCAGTTTTTGCCGTAACCCTCTTAACTTTGTAGCACATGCTATGTGGGTGAAATGATGATACCATGCCAACTTTCAACCTTTTCAGAGTTCATTAGTAGTGCTTTTCAATTTCAGGGTCATTTAGCTCAAAAAAAATCAGTAAATGCATGAAAAATACCAAATGAAGTCAGAAAGGGTTGAAAATTGATGATGTGGCTTTGAATGGTGCATTTTGAACACACAAAAAGTCTGGAGTTCAAATAAGTTTAAAAAAATGAAATCCCTTTGTAACAGATGAGTTTTCGTCCGAAACCCTGATACTTCGAAAGAGATTGTCCATTTTGTACACGAAGTGCATCCAGTTTTTGCCTTAACCCGCTTAACTTTGTAGCACATGCTATGTGGGTGAAATGATGATACCATGCCAACTTTCAACCTTTTCAGAGTTCATTAGTAGTGCTTTTCAATTTCAGGGTCATTTAGCTCAAAAAAATCAGTAAATGCATGAAAAATACCAAATGAAGTCAGAAAGGGTTGAAAATTGATGATGTGGCTTTGAATGGTGCATTTTGAACACACAAAAAGTCTGGAGTTCAAATAAGTTCAAAAAAAATGAAATCCCTTTGTAACAGATGAGTTTTCATCCAAAACCCTGATACTTCGTAAGAGATTGTCCATTTTGTACACGAAGTGCATCCAGTTTTTGCCTTAACCCTCTTAACTTTGTAGCACATGCTATGTGGGTGAAATGATGATACCATGCCAACTTTCAACCTTTTCAGAGTTCATTAGTAGTGCTTTTCAATTTCAGGGTCATTTAGCTCAAAAAAATCAGTAAATGCATGAAAAATACCAAATGAAGTCAGAAAGGGTTGAAAATTGATGATGTGGCTTTGAATGGTGCATTTTGAACACACAAAAAGTCTGGAGTTCAAATAAGTTCAAAAAAATGAAATCCCTTTGTAACAGATGAGTTTTCGTCCGAAACCCTGATACTTCGAAAGAGATTGTCCATTTTGTACACGAAGTGCATCCAGTTTTTGCCGTAACCCTCTTAACTTTGTAGCACATGCTATGTGGGTGAAATGATGATACCATGCCAACTTTCAACCTTTTCAGAGTTCATTAGTAGTGCTTTTCAATTTCAGGGTCATTTTGCTCAAAAAAATCAGTAAATGCATGAAAAATACCAAATGAAGTCAGAAAGGGTTGAAAATTGATGATGTGGCTTTGAATGGTGCATTTTGAACACACAAAAAGTCTGGAGTTCAAATAAGTTCAAAAAAATGGAATCCCTTTGTAACATATGAGTTTTCGTCCGAAACCCTGATACTTCGAAAGAGATTGTCCATTTTGTACACGAAGTGCATCCAGTTTTTGCCGTAACCCTCTTAACTTTGTAGCACATGCTATGTGGGTGAAATGATGATACCATGCCAACTTTCAACCTTTTTAGAGTTCATTAGTAGTGCTTTTCAATTTCAGGGTCATTTAGCTCAAAAAAATCAGTAAATGCATGAAAAATACCAAATGAAGTCATAAACGGTTGAAAATTGATGATGTGGCTTTGAATGGTGCATTTTGAACACACAAAAAGTCTGGAGTTAAAATAAGTTCAAAAAAAATGAAATCAACTAAAAAGAATGAACTAATAGCAAAAAGAATGAACTAGAAAACTTTTATAAAACTCTAATAGCGAAAAAGAATGAACTAAAAAGAATCAATTAAAATATTCTGTTATGATCAACTAAAACAAAACTATAATATTCTTCAATAGCAAAAAGAATCAACTAAAAAGCTTTTATAAACCTCTAGTATTTTTGAAACTAAAATTATATAAAATTTATGCAACTAAAATTATCAAAGTATTTTTTTGTTCAAAACATTAATAGCAAAAAGAATTTTCATAAAGTATTTTTTTGTTAGAAACTTTAATAGCAAACTAAAATAACAAAATCTGTTTTTTATTAAAACACCCATTTAAAATAACCTAAAAATTACCAAATTGAATATAATGATAAAACACACTAATATTAAATAGCAGGAAAAAGAATCACTCAAAAATCTATTTTTAAAGTAAAGTTATTCACAAACTAGTGATTCACACAAATTTCAAAGAATTCAAATTTGAAAACTAATGGCACTAACAAAAAGTTTATAATTTTTGTGACCTAAAGCAAAAAGAATCACTCAAAAACTCTAAGTATTTAGCTGTAAGTAGAAACAAAAGAAAATAAATAAAGCAAAAAACAAAACAAAAATACTGGAAAAAATTAAAAAAAATGCCGCCTACTGGGCCACCATACGACTAGAAACCCACCCGTTAGTTGGGCCAGGATGCAGGCCCAGTAGGCCCACAGGCAGAGAGACGCGTTTAGGCCCGTAGGCCTGCATAAGAGAGGAGCTCGAAAGGGGAGGCGCACCAGCGCTTATAAACCACTATCGGCACCCTTCAGCTAGCGAGGTGGGACTAAACATCCACCCGCCCGACGCCGTGCCAGCCGCAGCCCTTTCGTCCCGGTTCATGGCACCAACCGGGACCAATGCCACCCTTTGGTCCCGGTTCGTGCCACCAACCGGGACCAAAGGTCTCTGCTTCCCGCCCTTTGGGCTGCTGAAAATGACCTTTCGTCCCGGTTGGTGACACCAACCGGACCAAAAGGGTGATATTGGTCCCGGTTGGTGCCACGAACCGGGACCAATGCTCTGTGTATATAAGCCCACACTTAAGCAGTTTCTCGAAATCACTTGTTCTTCTCCGTCCGACGCCCCCAGGCTGCTCCTCGTCGCCGTCGCCGCCGAGCCCTGCCCCGACGCCGTCAGGCTGCTCTACCTCGCCGTCGTCGCCGTCGCCGAGCTGCCCCGACGCCGTCCCCGCTCCCACTGTGAGCCGCCGCGCCGTTCCCCTCCTCTCCTCCTCCCCCCCCCCCCGCGCCCCGCCGCCGCCGCCCGCCGCCCGCCGCGCTCCGGCCGCCCACGCTCTGCTTGCCGCGCCGCCGCCGCCGCCTTTGCCTTTTTTTTGTTCATATGGATGTTGTATGTATGGATGATTTTTGGATATGTATGCATTGATGTATATGTATGCAGATGTGTATGGATGATCCATGGATATGTATGCATTGATGTATAATTTTTTTGTTCATATAACTTTTTTTGTTCATAGAACTTTTTTTTGTTCATAGAAAGTTTTTATATATGATCCATGGATATATGAGCAATGATGATCCATGGATGTATGCATTGATATATGAGCAATGATGTTCATAGAAAGTTTTTTGTTCATAGAAGAAAGTTTTTTGTATAGATTTTTTTTATGCTCATAGAAACTCTCGAGTCCACCCAAACCGGGACTGAAAGAGCGTTGTCGAGGCCACCCCAAACCCTAGAAGCGTTGTCGAGGCCACCCAAATTTACCAAGTTAAATGAGTTAAAAGAGCGTTGTCGAGGCCACCCCAAACCCTAGAAGAGTTGTCGAGGCCACCCAAATTTACCAAGTTAAAAGAGCGTTGTCGAGGGAGGACGTCGGACATGACATGAGGGGGGACGTCGGACGTCGGACATGAGGGGTGAGCGTCGTTGTCGTCTACCCCCTCCCCGATAACTTCGACATGAGGGGGGACGTCGGACATGACATGAGGGGTGAGCGTCGTTGTCATCTACCCCCTCCCCGATAACTTCGACATGAGGGGTGGCGTCGGACATGACATGAGGGGGGACGTCGGACGTCGGACATGAGGGGTGAGCGTCGTTGTCGTCTACCCCCTCCCCGATAACTTCGACATGAGGGGGTAGAGAGAATCCCTTGTTTGACATTCATGAGAGAGGCGGTCCGGACGTCGGACATTCATGAGAGAGGCGGTCCGGACGTCGGACATTCATGTTTGTATATTAATTGTCATGTTGTAATATTTGCAGAAACTATGGATCAAAGAGACTTGGAACAAGAACAGTTGTTGGGGGAGATAATCCTCGCCGGACGTGATGTCTTGTCGTTTCTCAACGACATCGATGGTCTGGAAGGAGAGGATGACGGCTCCGGTGATCGAACAATGGAGGAGGAAGGACATGATCATGATGGCTCCGGTGACCGAATGCCGGAGGAAGAAGGAGACCATGATGACGACTCCGGTGACCGAACGGAGGAGGGAGCTGTTGCAAAGTCCGGCAAGGTATATATATTAATTAAGCCTGTGCTGACTAGCTAATTGATGCATTGATTATTTTGGTATGTACATATATTAACTCTTCTTTCTTCTTTTATAGCCCTCCGGATCGAGCCAAACTTCGGTAACGAGACGAGGCCCGAAGAGAAGGTTGCACAAGGATGAAAGGTTCACGATCACAGCACTCGCGGACGATGGCCTACCGATTGAACCCAAGCGGACCAAGGACGCATTTTATGCTCAGTGCAGAGCTATTGTTAGGGACAACATCCCGATCAGCATCAAGCAATGGAATAAGCCTAAGGACGACGACCCTTCTTATGTCACCGATAGACAGAAAGATGATCTTTGGACCTCGCTGAAGGCAAATTTCACCCTACCGCCAGAGGAGGATCCGAATAAGCCAGTTATAGAGCCACTGGTCAAGGCATATGCTCTTAAGAAGATGGCAGATCTATTCAGGAGGTGGAAGAATGAGTTGAAATCAAAGTTTGTCGACAAAGGGAAGACTCCAGAATTCATCAGCCGATTTGAGAAGATAAGAGATGACTGGCCCGCATTTGTGGCCTACAAGACATTTGACAAGGGTAAGAAAATGTCAGAGACAAACAAGAACAATGCTGCAAAGAAGCAGTATCACCATCACACGGGGTTAGGTGGCTACCTCAAAGCCCGGCCGTTGTGGAACAAAGCTGAGAATGACCTGATTGCTAAAGGGGTCGAACCAGAGACATTGAACTGGCCAGACCGTTCAAGGACCTGGTTCTTCGGGGTTGGGGGAACTTTGGACCCTGAAACAAGGAAGTGCCGTTGGACGGACGAGCAACTTGCAATACCCGTCAAGAAGCTTCAGAAGTATATCACCGCAGCGCAGGAAGGGACGTTCATTCCCGACAGAGAGAAGGACGAGCTGACTGAGGCCCTAGGGAATGCTGAGCACCCTGGACGAACACGAGGCACACCAAGCTCCGTTCCATGGAAGGTTGGGTTTCCCGACGCAGGCGGTTACAGAAGCCGGGAGAGAAAGAGGAAAGCGGAGCTGAGCGACATGCAGAAGCTCAATGCAAGACTAGAAAAGCTAGAGGAACTTGAGAGCCAGCGAGCTACTGGCCAACCATCTCAGCAGCACGAAGCTACCCTAGAAGCTACCCCGCCATATCAGCGGAGAAGCAGCGTGGCTTCCACGGAGCCCGTTCAGCCTGACTTCACGGCTCCTAGCTACCCCGTGGATACCATCACGGAGGCTCAACATTGCGAGCTTATGACGAAATGCCGGAACCTCACTTTCAAGGCGGCTGTCGGCTCTGTTGCACCTCCTCAACCCAATGGAACTTTTCACTGCCTTCCGATTCCATATGGCTATGCTGCTGTCGGCTCTGTTGCACCTCCTCGAGCTTGACCACTCTACAGGTGAAGGGGAGAAGCAGCTGGTTCATGCTCTGAGGAGTACATGTCTATGGCAGAAGGAGTACATCAAGCTTCCAAACTGGACGCCTCCGCCTCCTCCTCCTCCTCCGGCGAGTCAGGGCACTCCTCCTCCTCCTCCTCCTCCTCCTCCTCCTCCTCCTCCTCCTCCTCCGGCGAGTGATCAGGGCACTCCGCCTCCTTCTCCGGCTCCTCCGACGCGTGAGGGCACTCCGCCTCCTCCTTCGCCTACTCTGGCGCGTCGGAGCAGTCCGCCTCCTTCTCCGCCTCGTCGGCAACGGCGGAAGACAGACGCCGCCGCTCTGGCTCCTCCGGCGCGTCGGAGCACTCCGCCTCCTTCTCCGCCTCGTCAGCAACGACGGAAGAGAGACGCCGTCGCTCCGGCGGCTAGCAGTACAAGCAGAGGCGGGAGGCAATTCAGATACGGTCCATCTCTCAAGCCTCTGGAAAAGTTACCATATGAGAGGACCGAGAAGGAAAACGAGGACATATGTCGTGCCCAAGTGAGGGACCATTTTGCAAAGAAAACTCCACCTCCGAAGGAGAAGCTAGATCCGGTGAAAGTGCAGCGCACTATCGATGCCCTGAAGCGACCACCACCGCCTCCGCCGGATTCCAACTATGTTCGGATTCTTAAAAAGACATATCAAGATGCGCGGCGGTCGGGAAGTACTTCCAGTGATGCAAGGTTAGCAGAATGAAGAAGTGGGAAAACAATTCCCTAGCTCGGCGAACAGGAGAAGCAATCGTGCCCCCCCGCTCAAGGTGTCTAGCGATATTGCTAATCATCCGGTGCTACTGCCCGGTACCAATCCTGGTGATTACTTGGGGGATGATGTAATTTTTGAAACGGCTGAGGTAACAAAAGAAGAATATAAATACGTGCACGGGAAGCCTCTCGTCAAACCTGATCATCCTCCTCTAACAACGATGATGTACAAATTGCATGAGTGGTACATGAAAACCTGCAGGGAGTCTGGAAGAGACACTATGTATGTGGCAATGAAACCAGAGCACGAATTCATTGGACTCAGCGTGATGCCTATTGAATTTGTGGAGTTATTTCAGTTATACAATCAACTGGCCCTCGACAAACAACTCATGAGTTCCTACTGTCTGTAAGTATTACTTCTATAGTTAAGTCTCTAGCTCAGCTCGTTCATTGCATGTATATATAATTATCCTCACTATATTATGCAGATTGAAGATCGTCGAATGCAAAAAAGCAGGAATCTTCGACGTTGGGTTCATTAGCCCAGATGCCGTAAATGAATGGACGGTACAAAATGAAATCAAAGAGACCGAGGAGAACTTGCTAAAGTCGTTCCTTATACATCAAAACAAAAGGGAAATACTCTTTCCTTACAACTTCAAGTGAGTGTTGCTGTCTTCTTTGTATACTCGGTTTCGCTTACTCGAGGTTAAGTAATGTAATTGATGAGTTATATATGCGTGCGCAGTTACCACTTTATTCTGCTATCCATTAAGCTTGACGGGGCATTAGTAACTGTCTTAGACTCGAGACGTAAAGATCCCGAGGATTATGCGGACATGACTGCAATGCTCAAGAAGTAAGTTCAGTCAATACCGGGACCATATCGGCATGCAACTTTCGTTAATTTCCTGATATCAAGTAATCATTTTCTTTGCCTGGCAGGGTTTGGAAGAAGTTCACCCGAAAGGTTCCCGGTCTAAACAAAGAGTTGCGATTTACGCACCCCAAAGTAAGTAGTACTAGCTAGTTCCGCGCATCTCTAATTGATTCAAATTTTCATCAATATATCATTACCATGCTTGCTTATCAGTTTGATTGAACTCTATTCTCGTAAAGTGCTTGTACCAGAAAGAAGGGACTGTTTTATGTGTATACTACGTATGCGAGTTCATTTGCCACTCGACCTCTGAGCGGGGCTTCTCTGACAAACAATTTGAAGTACGTAAATAATATTCACAATTTTATTTTATATATTGTGTTGAGTTTTATTCATATATATGCATGTATTGACCCCCTTCTTTAAATTAGATCTGGCAGATGCGGGATGAACTCCTACCACATGATCGCATACGAGCAATTCAAGAGGAATTGGCGGGATTCTTTCTTGACCACGTCATACCTAAAGACGGAGAATACCATGTGGATTTGTGATTGGATCTTAGGTAGATGATGTTAGGGATTGTAAAGGAATGGAGGGAGTATGTAGTAGCGTCGGATAGATATACGAAAACTTGTTGTTCGACCAATCTCTCGGAGAAAGAGAGGTCGATCACTTCTCTCTGTATATGTTCATGACGATCTTGTGTACTTAATGGTTCCTTCATTTGCTTACTAGCTAGCGTGTCGAGTTCTCTCTATAGTAGCTAGCGTCGACCAAGCACGGAGAAAGAGAGGACACTTCTCTCTATTAGCTAGCTAACACAATATGAAACCCCTAAATTAACCCTACAAAACCCCCTAACCCCCCCCCCCCTTTAAAAAAAACAAAAACCCCAGCTCCTGCCAGATGCTGACGCATGGATGCCTTTTGGTCCCGGTTGGTGTTACCAACCGGGACTAAAGGTCCTCCTGCCTGGGCTCCCCGCAGCGGCCACGTGGAGCCCCTTCTGTCCCGGTTTGTAAGCGAACCAGGACTAAAGGTTTTGGGCTTTAGTCCCGACCCTTTAGTCCCGGTTCTAGAACCGGGGCTAATGGGCCTCTGGAACCGGGACAAATGGGCCGTTTTCTACTAGTGCTTGGTCACACTGCACAACGTAAGATGACTTATACACCGAGACGGAGGGAGTAGTTTAAGGTTTTGTCCTCAAATTTACTTAAAATTACCTACATGGCCCCGTCCAAGATATTTTATGTGCAATTGGCTCCCCTTATGTTGCATTCCTGGCTTCGTCCCTGCAAATAGGCCCCCTACCCTTACAATCCGAGGTCTTGCTTGTACCCCTGTTAACATTGTCCAACAATAAATTTCTCACATTCCCTTAAAAGGAATTTAGTCACGTTTTCCCCTCTAAAATATCCGTCACAATGCCCACCGACGTGGTAACAACCCCTAACAAGACCAACGCGCACCCCATCTCTCTTATGTTGTTTATAATCACTACTATATCAACATGCCCAAAAGCCACACTATGATAGCCGATAGATTGCAACGGCGGGGTTGGCCAAACTGCGGAGAGTGCCAGCTCTGCAAAGTCCATGGAGAGTCGGCTGCACACATGCTCTTCAAGTGTCGATACTCCGTGCGCATCTGGAGGATGATCCAATCCTGGCTTGGTCTGGTTAGCTTCGAACCCGACTCCTGGAGCGCGTTTGTTACGGTCAAGGAATGGTGGTCCTCTTTATGCCTTCTTGGTGGCAGACGGCGCCGGGCTTTGTCCTCCCTCCTTCTGCTTGTCGTGTGGGAGCTGTGGAACGAGCGCAATGCTCGCGTCTTCCGTGGGGTCTCCTCCATGCCTTCTGCGGTCTTTGCCAAAATCAAGCACGAGGCTTCACTTTGGGGTTTGGCCGGCGCTAAGCACTTGAGAACTTTGATGCCGCGAGAGTAATCCCGTTTTTTTTTCTGGGCATCTATGCCCCTGTTACCTTGTTGTAAAACTTCTTCTTAATTAATATGATGAGGCAAAGCTTTTGCCTCCGTTTCATTTTTTTTTAAAATAAACAGGCAAAGAAGCGATCGGAGAAAACACGTTGACCATACTTTTCTTCAGCGCAGAAACAACACGGTTTGCTCCGTCGCGCTCTCCACGGACGCGCGCCCGCGAAGTTGCGCGGTGCGAGGTGCGACCCGCGGCGCGCTTCCGGAGACAGCGAGAATCAGAGGAGTACCACCACCAAAGTGGCCAGTGGCCAGCGGCCTAATTTAATTGCGTGTTATATTCTCGCGGCGCGGTCGTCGGCTCATCATGCGCCGCGGCCTGCGGCGGGCGGCTCCGCATTTTCCACCCGCCCCGACCTCCGAGTTAGGCACCACAGCAGCATCACCTTCGAGCACTGTTCAATTCAACCCCAGATATTTCCCTTCCTTCCTTCCTTCACTTGCAAACCAAACCAAACCAAACCAAGCACCCGCTGGCCGCTGGCTGCCTCCTTTCCAGTGGCATTTAAAAGCGCCCCTCGCCCGCTCGTCCACCCCCACCGTCCGTCAACTGCCTCCGACCCGAGACCAAACGCGAAAGCTCCACCGACAGCAACCACCCCGGCCCTTCCCAAGATGCACCGGCAGCTCAACCTCTCGCCGGCGCCGAAGCAGCAGCAGCAGCACGACGACGGCGACGGCGGCGACGCGGTGGAGGCGGTCCCCCTCTGGGTGCCCGAGCAGTCCGCGGAGGCCAAGGCCGACAAGGCGCCCGGCGGCCGCCCGGAGAGGTCCATCCACCTCATCCCGCTGCTCACCTTCCTCTGCTTCCTCCTCCTCTTCCTCTGCTCCCACGCCCCTTCCTCCTCCGGTAAGCGTCCTCCATAGTTGGCCACAGATCCAGATGCAGAAGTTCATATGAATAAATAGTCGTCGCGTGCTCTCCCTTCTGACTTTTCGAGTTTTGCCTTCCGTTTTCCAGACATGTCGAGCTTCGGCGGCGGCAGCGCCGGCGGGCGGAAGGCTGGCAACCGCAGGCTGATGATGCTGCTATAAGCTTCTCCTCTCAACTATACCACCTTCAATTTTTGCGGCTCCTTCCTTTGCCAGTTTCAATCCAACAACACGATGTAATTTGCACCCAACTATGCACCTTCCTACACTGTACTTGTGCAACAGCAGTAATGAAATCTCGAATTGTATGCTTGCCTTGCCTCCTTGGTTCCAGGATTCTTGATCGTTTGAGTTGCTTCTCAGCAAAATCAAGATCATAGTAGCATATCTGCTTATAGAATGTCTTGATAATTTGACGTGACCCAAGGTGGAATAGATGCAACCACGCATTGACCCCAACACATTGTTTGTCTGATCCACACTTCAACTAGCAGCGCAACTCATGATGCGGATGTTGCATATTCAAATGGTTTCACAGAAACCAGACTTTGGATGCAGAATCCCATTGTAGCAAGGCTCTATAAAAACACAATGGAAATACACCGCGCTGCCGGAATCTAGAAAATAAACAGACACCATGGTTAATTTGCACAGATTATAAAGCCTGCGGCACCACTTTCCTTCCACAATAAAACAACAATACATCGACAAAACAAACTATAGAAGACAAGATGATTCAGTTGCAGCTGCACTATCAAATAAATCATCAAATGCATCCCTAGGCAGGTCCGGGCTTCTTTGGAGAATTACAGACGGGGATGGTTACAGGGCCGCCTGGAATATCCCTGCTTGCAACTTCGGTCACCGGTTGCCTGTGTTCCTGCTCAGTTTGCTCAGCCATCAGAACACTTTCAGGTGTGCCGGCCTTTGGTAATTCAGCCTCCCGATGCTTATGCTCATCGGCAGTTTCTTCAGTGTTTTCTTGAGTTTGGGCCTTCGCGATTTCGCCATCTTGATTTTTCTGTTCACCGTTACCCATTTCAGTATCTTCTGGTTTGTTGGTCTTTGGACATTCGCCCTCCTGATCAGCCATTTGGCTCGTTTCAGTATTTTCTGGAACAGGCACCTTAGCTGGATCACCTTCCTGACGCTTGCTCTCTTGTCCAACATCTTCAGAACTCTTCGCAGGTTCACCATCCTGCTCAGCCATGGCCCTTTCCCTGTTGTAGGCCTCAGTCGCACTCGTCGCAACCTTGCTGTAGGCACCAGTTACCCATGCTGCCCCAGTAAGGACATATCTGTTGCTCATGATCTTGGAACTAGCAGTAGAAACGGTCTGCTCCGCAGCTACCAATGCAGACTTGGTCTTCTCTGCAACCTGGTATTTCTCATCCATTTCCTTCATTTTCTCATTCACCACTATGGTGCCAGTGCTGATCTTCTCGCTTAGGCCCAGACTCTTATCAATGGAAGATACTTTAGCACTTGCAGTCGACGTGAGCTGATGTGTTTCATCAAAAGTCTTTGCCTTTTCAACGGCGTCCTTGCCAAGAACAAGTCCTTTGGCCAACATGGAACCAGCAACATCCTCTGCCTTTCGAAGGGCAGATTCTATGCCACTAGGATTTTTAGACTGGGGGTGCAAAGAGTGTCAGGAGTTCTGAGACTACCCAAAGCAGTTGAGATAGCATGGTCCTAGACTACCTACCTCCAAATCAGCTAAAACGGCTGCTGGCAGCTGGTAATTTGTGGCTGGGGTGATGATGACAGCCATATCCACTATAGTCGCACCCTGCAGCAAAAAAATTGGAAATTCACACAGCCAATAAAACAGCTAGAATGGTTGTGTTAAAGAGGTAGAGAACTCATACTGTCAAAAGCATCGCCCTCTCCGCTTCTGGCTCATCTCTGAATGTGATGTAGGCGAACTGAGAACGCTCATCACCACTGCAGAGCATCACTAAGTTAACACAATGCATGTTATACATAAATCTAAATGTTAACAGATATATAATGGAGATCATGTGGCACTAGCCTTTGCATTTCAACATGTACGATGTATCCAGAAAAGCTAAAGAACTCCTTGATAACTCGTTCCGATGCTTGAAGTGAGACATTGTGGACCTTTACTGTGCTAGGCATGCTTGTCTTAAAAAATGGAATGAACACGAAGGAATTAGTTAGCATAATATTTCAGCCTTAACATTCCTCACTAGTAAAACAGAAAGGTGTTGAATATACTCCCTCTGTAACTAATATAGGACGTTTTAGAGACTTGACACAAATAAAGAATAAATAGCGAGATATCGTCTGGGGTTTTCTAAACAGAATCCAGAAACGAACTTTATGCCAAATAGTTAGTGGAAGAAAATAACTAGGAGTATACATGTTTTATTATCATGTTTTATGCATTTTAAATAACCATGTGTTGCAAGACCTCATCCAATTCCGTAAACTGTAGGAGAAACAAGCATAACAGCCAAAAGACACAGCCAATTCTTTTATTTCTCCAACAGACAGCTGTCATTTTGTATTAGAAGACAGGTCAAGATGAAGCGAAGCAAAAAAGGAGAACCAGGGTGTGTCTAGGACTCATCTAGATGTGACATAGTTATTGCACATCTAAATGACTAAATCAAGTTTAAAAAGGAAAAGAAAAAAAGAAAAGAAAATACCCACACGAATCTCCATGTAAGATCAATGATATAGGGCTTAGATGTGCAATACTTATCTCACATCTAGATGTGTTTTAGCAAAACCGATAAAAGAAACAAAGGGTCCTAAGCTAGCCAAAGGAAAAGGCAAAACTGAAACTGAAGCTCAAAACAAAGGAACTGAAACTGTAGACCAAGCTAGCCAAAGTCTACAGCCTGGGGTAGGGTCAGTTTTAAAATGCACACTTGGGCGATGTTTAGTGGTCATGTGAGCATATGCTAGTATGGAGTACACAGCCACATATCAGAGCAAAATGGAAGCATGAAACATCACGTGATGCTTACAGTTCTACAAATTGCACGATTTTCTAATGGCTGTCCATGTGAGCATATGCTTGAATGTTACACATCACTTTGAAGTTTGAAGTAGGTCAAAGATCACTGTTCCATATATATGGTTCATATCCTGAGTATTTCCATGGTTCGATCACCAATGCAAAGATCCGGATCCATGTATAAAGATGATTTCGATGACCGTTTGCCAGAATAACGAACTTTCATTAGACTACGAAACAGTTAATGCCGAAATGGACCAAAATTAATGAAATGTAGACCGGAAGAATTCTTCCTCTTCAAAGTCTGCAAGCCCAGACAAACCTTCAGTGAATTACATATATTCTTAGTTAGCAGTTCAAGCCACGGTGCATCCTCTGGCAAAGCAAAGGGAAATTTCCAGGATTCACAGTTTCAGACGTTTCAGATTTTTCTCCCATGGAGACCACAGCTCCAAAATATCCAAACAAATCCCCAATAGCCCTAGAAGCATCGGGGAAACAGCAAGCACGACGTGTAATGTGGTCATGCAACGAAACGAAACAAGACTTCCTAAATACCGACATGAATTTTGAGAAAAATGAACATTCTGATATCAGATGATCACATTGCTCCAGGGCCGTAGGAATGAAGGGAGTGGAAGAAGAGGAACTGATTCTCACCTCCGCCGGTACGATCCAGAGGGCTCCCGACTCCGATGGAGAACTCGAATTGCGGACGAGAAAGGGGGGGAATGGGACGGGGGTGGATCCACTGCGCGCATTTTGCCGCCGGTTTCGTCGGAGCAGGGGGTGGTGACGCGGCCACGTCTCTTTTTTTCTTTGCGGGGAAGCGACGTGGCGACGTGCAGGGCCTGTAGCCCGTCTCTCCGGCATTGAAAGCCCAGCGAGACAGCCCCGCCGAAGCCCACTTACTCAGCCCACTGATGCCGAGCAGGAGGAGTTAGCCAGCCTGCCTCTCGCCGCTCCCTTCCGCCTCCATCCTCCAGCCGCGACAGCGCGCGTCGGCGTCTCTCGTTCCACTGCGATACAGCGGGGGTGGTGGTGGAGGATGGCGAAGGCCGGCGGGGGGCTGATCTGGGCGACGGCGGCGGACCTGGCGCGGAATCGGCCGGTGGTGCTGTCCATGTACCGGCAGATCCTGCGGGCGCTCAACTCGCCGGCGCTGCCGCTGGGCCACGCGGCGCGGCTGGCCAAGAAGGCCGAGTGCCGCGCCATCTTCATCTTCGGCGCCGAGGAGAGGTCGCTGCACAACATCCAGGACCTCCTCGACGCCGCGCGCCACACCCTCGGCCTCCTCAACCGCGGCCGCCTCCCCTAGAGACGAAGTCCTAGCCTCGCGGGTACCTCGTCTCTTCCCTGTTTCCTTCAGCCTATGTTCGAGTCGATTGTAATTTAGTACGGCATTAATCTGGTGCCGAGTTGTTCCTCTATGTATGCACTGCAAATCATAAATATGCTGCGAAGCCATAAGAAACGAAAATTGTCTCCATGACTTCAGATTGTGCGTTCGAATTTGCTATCACTGAATGCTGTTGATGAGCAGTTTGTGTTACTGTTCTCCAATTCAATTGAGATGTAATCCCTCCGTAAAGAAATATAAGAGCGTTTAGATCACTAGGGAGTACTGTACTGGTATAAAAGGTGCTTTTGCAACAAGTGTCAAGGTTATAGGATTGCAGAACTAGCATACTACATTTGTGTTGCCCAAATGACTGATTAGCAAACATTGCTGCTGATAGTTTCTGTCTTGTCTCTTTTGCGTGGATGACTACGACCTTTACAGTTTACACACTTGGAGAAGCTTTGCTCTCTCACTTTTTTGGTGGAGAGTACAATAGAAATCTATGATCATGATATGACACTAACACAACAGGAATCGATCATGACTAATCTTGTAGCTGTACCTTGAGGTTGAAAGAGATTTAGCTTAGAACACAGGGCACACACTATCCGGGCCCAAGTCTACCCCTTTAGCAGTGGGGCATGAGGCCAGAGGGCAGTGCTCACCAGCCGTGCCCCACCAGTTGACTGTCCGGTTCTCCATGGTCAGTGTGAAGTACAGCAGCACCGCCATGAACGCTACTCCTGCATCGAGCGCGGCAGAGAGGATGTAGTTGTACCTCTGCCACCACTTCTTCCGGTACCGAAACACGAAGAAGTTGAAGATGGTGCCTATCAGCAGCCACGAGTTGTAGTTCACGGCTGTCGCTGGTGGCATGTTGGCTGTAGCGCCGATGAGTACTGGCAGGTTTATCATTAGTATCCACCTCTGTCTGGGGAATATCCTGTGGAAGATGTACACTATGACAGGGCCTGCTGCGCCGATGAGGAAGAACCAGTTGACGGTTTCATAGTTACCATGTGGCCCGAATATGCGCTTCGGGCCAACAAGGCCCCAGATAACCGATGCATCAAAGAAGACACGGTCACCAGGGCACGTCCATGGGCTGTCTGGTGGCAGCAGTTGGTCCTGGCAGATGTTCTCGACAGAGCCAAGTAGCCACCATGCCACGCTGAGGTTGACAGTCCCGGCCACCAGTGTACCGGCAAACTGGATAAATACAGTGCACGAATGTCAGTAAATTTTATCTTCCTGCATATCACTGCTTTGCTTACAACACATGAGCAGATTTAGTGGTTTAATTACCTGAACAATGAACATTGATCTGGGAGGTATCTTCATGTAGTGTCCGAGCTTGAAATCTGAGAGGAAGGCAACTGCCTGCGACATGCTCATGTAGCCGTACACCTTGAAGCAGACATTGGCGATGGGGTATCCAGGCATTATTAGCCCCATGGCATATTCAGTGATGACATTCAGGCCAGGAGTCTGTCCAGCAAATTTTAAAGGCCTTTGTCAGTTATTCTTGCAGAAATCATGAAAGAGCAGGAGAAATGGAGAAATGTTAAAATTCTAAAATATACTTGCCTGGTTAGTGGTTGCAGTAATGATGCTTATGGGGAGTGTGAAGACGAAGGCCATGCCACAGGTGAAGAGGAGGCCCCACCATTGGAGCTGAACCTGGTCCTTGAGGACGGTGCAGAGGATGAGGGACACTGTCATCGACAATACCGTCAGCGAGTAGAACCACCACGCTGGTATGTCATCGTACTTCCTCATCAGCTTTGTGTGGATATCAGGCTCCTCCTGCTGCGAAGCTCGGAAACGGTGGTAGATCTCCCTGTACATTGGTGTCCCATTGCAGATGTGAATTTTGTATCTTTCAGTTCAGAAACCACATATATTCACAGCTGAGCTGCATCAGTTTATTTATATGTACAGAGTTGAGAGCACTTACTTCCCGTAGAAGATGCCGACGTGCGTGATTGTGGAGGCAATGGTGGCGAAGCTGAGCCCATAAGAGAGCGCGAAGAAGGTGCTGAGGTTTATCCTTCCGAGCCTTGCATACGCCTCCGTGTCAAGCTGGAACTGCTGGTTCACAATGTCAGTGATCTGATATGCCGATCCGTTAGACATGAACAGGTGAGAGGAGAATATGGGGAACGTCTTGGCGTTGTAGAGGTTCATCCCCCAGTGCGGTGGGCACGAGCACGTAAAGGAAGCAGACGTAGCCGACGAAGATGTTGGCGGTGGCGAAGAAGGGCGAGATGAGCGGGCTGAAGAGGAAGGAGGAGACGGCCGACCAGTCGAGCGTGAAGGCCCCGAGGCCCAGGCCCTTCATGCCGGAGCCGAGCTGCTGTGCGGTCACAGACTTGGAGAAGACCCAGCACACCCATGAGATGGAGGTGAGCGCCGGGAAGAGGTAGCCCGGCACGACGTACCACGCGAAGCTGCAGATGAGCGCCACCAGGAAGAACTTGGAGCGGGAGATCTGCCTCGAGCCCTTGGGAGATTCCTCCTTCTCGTGCAGTGCCCTGGTGCATACATACATACATACATACAAGGGTGGTGTTAGTGCTGTTGCTATGTAGTGCAGAACTTTCACAATTTTATGCATTCGAATTGTTGCCATGTAAACGGAGTGACCCATCAATCACCATTCATTAGTTCACCATTGATGGCAGTACAATAGTCTATACACAAACGGCCTGATATATATATTTTGCTGATATGCATTTTTTTCCCATGATGAGTGTGCTGTCTCAAAATGTAAGACGTTTTTCTGACACTATTATAGTCTCAAAATGTAAGAACGTTTGTTGACATTATCGTCTTACATTTTGAGATGGAGAGAGTAATAACTAAGCCATCGTTGCATTAAACAATACTATCGGATAACAATTGATCTGGTGGCCAGTTGGCCACTGAGGATCGCGTCTTTTGTGGGCACAACTTGGACCTGGACCACGAAAATACAACACTAATCTATCCATGATCCATCCAGTTGCACGCAAATTTCAAACGCGCTCGAGACTGCGCGGTGCAAGTCAGGCCTTTAGCCGTCGTAGCCGACCAGCCGTGCGCGGCGTGGGGCGCGTTCATATCACGCCCCTCGCGTGCCGCCAATCTATCATACGACAACTTCTGAGTTCTGAAGGCTGCCTTAGCCAAGTGCCAAATCCGGACGCAGCGCAAGCGCGATTTTTCTGCACGGCGCTGACGGGGACAACACACGCACGCCCATGCACCCAAACGTTGCCCTCTAAATCTGCTGACTGCCGAGACGATGTGCTCCCAACTGTCTCGAAAGCTACTGCTAGTTTTTTCTCTCGGTTTCTTGTGACTTGTTTTGTCGAGCATGCATGGCGAGTTGATCATTATAGGAGTATTTTCTAAGATAGGTTGACGACGGCCCCAACCCCACCTGTTTCTAAAAACTATTTGTAATTTTATTACTGTATATGTATGTTTAATTGTGCTTGAACCAAGTGCGGGATGCCGTTGGAGTGCAGGGTTGTCAGCGGCTCTGGTGTTTTGGAGCATCTCATCAGTGCCAATGAAATGATGGGGCCGACCCCTCTAAGTGAAAGGAAAAAAAAATGTGTATCGGTGGACGCAAGAGGCTGGCGCCACATATTAAACGGCATGCCGACTAGATTCAGCCATTCAGGTATCTGTCTGGGTGTGAATGGTAGTAGGTGGGTTGCAGGTTGGTTTAGGGAAGAAAACTAGTGTCAATTTGCATACGATGGGGCCTTGTGCTAGTAGATCATATCAAAACGATACTCTTGTGCTGCATCATGGCAGGCAAAGGTGAAGTGGACCTGTAGGGCCTGGCTAGAACTATATTTTCATCATGTCTGTCATGCTATCATGTAATCACTCGATCGGTCTAAATCAAAGCTCGACATCAACCTTTACTAGGGGAGCATTTGTGATTCACAGGTTTTCAAAACGCATAGAATGGAAAAACACATGATTGGAATGACATGTCATCTTTAATAATACATGGTTGAAAGATTGTTTGGTTATGCAAAGAAAAACGTAGGACTCTTCAAATGGGGTTTGAGACTATGGAAGTTTTCCTATGAAATCAAATACAAATGAATCCTACAGGCTCACAAAAAAAAAAAGAATCGTACAGAAAAGTCGTATGTTGTATTACGATCATACAAATCAGACAACTAATATAAGAAATTTCTTACGGATTAAGTTCCTCTAAAATCCCTTTGAGAATCTTTTGAATCAAAGAGACCCTTCGATAAAATAATTGGAGGAGGGCGAGAACTCAAGACGTGGCAGTACGAACAAATTTTCCTATATATTTCTATGTTTCTAATCAAATAAACCCTTGGAGTGGAGGAGACTAAAACCTTTCCACCCCCATAACCTAGCACGCTAGCTTTCCACCCATGCGTGCACCACAATCAGTCGGCCTAGATAACGCCTAACCAAGTTCCATGAACAAGCAACGGCGTGTTTGCATTTGAAATGTACCCCGTGGGTTTGAACAACACGTGCCCTCAGTGCGCGGAAAGGCAAAAACAAAAAAAAACCAAGTGGCACAACTAAGCACTAATTTTATGCAAGACTGCCTTGGACAACGTAACAGTTTGGGATATGGATGCACTCCCATGTTCATGGTGGGGTCTTTCTTTCTGCTCCCGCGTCGGTGTCGAGAGGGACGATGATAATCGAGAGGAAAAGTAGAGGGGGCATCGGGCTCGACTCGAATGCATGTCAGTGTCTAGCGAGATGCAGTAGGAGTGGTACTCATGCTCGTCAGATTTTCCCATTAATTTTTCTCGTCATCGCCTTTTGCTTTCTTAATGACGGCCTGCCGGTTGGGTCAGATTCTGCAATCTGGAGCCAATTATATGCACCCGGTGTCGAGTGATAACACAACAACGTACGCAACTCAATTTCTATCGGCTTCACCGAGGAACTGGGTCACGGTATAGCATAAAATGTTATGTTGTACCCCACGGATCAGTAGTGTTGCTACTAGTACTTGTACCTCGGCGCCAAGTGGAAAGTTACAACCACCCGAGGACAAACCAACCAACCAGTCCGACGGAGCGCCAAGAAACGGGGAAATTTTATGAAGCGCAACGCCTTGTTCGCCGGTCACCCGAACGACGAATAAATCTAGTAGCATGCCAACCAGAATCGGACCAAATCGATGTATGCGGGAGGCAAGAAAATGTGGCAACGCAAGAAAGCAACCGGACCGAGGGAAGGACGGAGGAGTGGAGTGGACAGTGTGGGTGCTCACCGGAAGAGCGAGACCTGGACGAGCGTACTCGGCTACCACATGTGCGCCGGCTCCACCACGTACTTGCGCATCAGCCCCGTCCACCCGTACCCGAGCACCTAGATCCATTTGATTCCGATGCCAAGTGAGGAATCGGATAATGAAGCGGCTAAATTTGATGCCCCTAGTCGGGAGAATAATGGAGCTTGAGCGAGGGCGGTACCTGGGTGGTGGTGATGAGGAGCCAGGCGGCGATGAAGGAGATGGAGCGGCCGTAGAAGGCGCGGATGATGTCGACGATCATGACGGCGTAGGCGTTGCCGTTGCCGAAGGCGTAGCCGGCATTGGCGAAGATGGAGATGAGCACGTGCTCCTTCATGTTGAAGGGCCCCGGGTTGAGGCTCCACTCCCCGCCGCCGAGCGCCGCCGGCGCCCGGAACCTGCGGCGCGGGAGCACGCGGGCCAGGAAGTGGCCCATGGGCAGCGAAGCCACCTGCACCGTGATCTGGGTCACGGTCAGCGGCTCCGTCCGGTAGGAGAAGAACTGGTTGAGGAAGCTCATGAGAGCGCAGGAGAGCAGCCCGATGCTCCACATCCGGAACGTCCACACCGGCAGCGTCGGGTCGTCGCCGGGCGGGACGGTCAGCCGGACCTCCTCGATCGGGGACGTCTCCTCCTCCTCGCACTCCGACCCCTTGCCGCCGGCGAGGCCGCGCTCGTCCGCCGCTATCTCACCCATTGCTCGTGAGACGGTTTAATGGCGGCCAAGGCCGGGCGGCTTGGCTGCTACTACGCGTGCAATGCTCTGCTGTAGTCTGGACCGGAGAGGAGAGGTGGCTTTCGAGGGCAGAGGCCTCTGACGCGCGCGGGCGCGTTTATATGGGCGCTGCGGTATGGTCTGCTAGCTGTGCGTGTTGTGTCCGGATTGTTTGGGACGTAGCGTGTCCTGATTATTTGCTGGCACTTGAAGTTGTATGCTGGTTGCAGGATATACGTCAGACGGGAATCTTGCTGTCCTACGTACGTATGTACGTGAATCTTTTTTATTGTGTGAATCTTGTTCGACCTGGATATATACAAATGGGTGTGTCCAAGAAGATGATGTGACATAACTATGTCACATCTAAGTATGACATCAGCTCTACCTCGTAATAAAACAAGCCTATCTCAGAAAAAATGACACTCTGAACGCGTACTACAAGAAAAAACTATATTGTATACCAGGCACGGGAGCGTTTCCATGCAGCGGCTCGTGCGTGCAAGCTACTGGCGTATTATACCTGGTACTGTATGCAACAGAAAAAATGACACTCTGAACGCGTACTACAAGTCATGACCGTGATTGCTACATGTTTTTTAGGGGATGTGATTGCTACGTGTGGTGTAAAGTCTGGTACAGTGAACATCATTTTGCTTATGCGCGGAAGCTAACAGGCTATAATGTCTTTTCCAAGTACACGTACATTTTGTGTATGTTTATCTCTAAAAAACAGTGTAAATAAATACGTGCCCTTAATTGAATTGTAAGTATTTCAAAACGTTGTTACGCATGAGTACAGTAAATCACCTCGGCAACTACAACATTTTTTCTAGCAACATGACATAATAAATGTTAATTTGGTAGGCAAGCACAATAATCATTATTAGCTACTGCATGTAAAAACATTCACAAATAAGAAAGTAATTTGAAAATTTGAAAAATGTTCAAGAACTCAAAAAGTTAGAAAATACAAAAAATGTTCATGTAATTAAAAAACATCCACGAATTAGGAAAATGTTAATGGTTTAAAAATAATAACATGCTTTTTGAAAGGAAAAACATTTTTTTAAAAGAAATCATAATTTTGAAAAAAAATGTTCATGACTTGTTATAGAAATATCAGGATTTTCTAAAAATAAAATAAAAAACAAATTTGAATAAAAAATATTTTCACAAAAGTTTCAGAGTTTTATGAAATTTTCCATCACTTTTTATTTTCTAAAAAGGATAAAAAAATAAAAAATCATGAATTACTAGCCAGCGAAACCTCCTCCCACCCCTAATTCATGTCTCATTGCAGGCATCCGGTTGCGCATCGAGGGTGGACTTGCAACCGGGACAAAAAAGAACCGGGCCCAATTGCGTGTTGAAGGTGGATTTGCAAGTGGAATAAAAATGGGTCAGATCCCTAGTTGCATATCCAGTGTAGAGCTAAATCTAGGACACAATTGGTCGGACCCCAACTTACTTATCGACGGTGGGCGTGCAACTGAGACAAAAATAGGCATGCCCCACAATTGCATGTGAGGGGTGTAGTTGGACTTGCAACTAGGGAAAATGGGTTAGGTCCCAGTTGCGTGTCGAGGGTGTAGTTGCAACCGAGGCACCCCACCCCAACTGCATGACGGTGTTGATTTGCAACTAGACAAATTTTGTGCCCCTAGTTGCATGTCTAGGCAGGACTTGCAAATGGGATTATAGGACAAAACAGGCCGAGCTCAATTGCGTATCGGGGGTGGACTTGCTACTGGAACAAAAAAAGGGCGGGCCCCCAATTGCATGTCAAAGGTGGAGTTGCAACTAGGGACAACCCCCCCCCCCCCCAAGTTCGTGTCAAGGGTGGACTTGCAATTCAGACAAAATGGTTAGGTCACAATTGTGTATCGCGGTTGGATTTACAACTAGTACAAAAAGGGTACCCCCTCAGTTGCATGTTGGGTGTGAAGTTGTATAGAAGACAAAAAGAATCGGGGGGGGGGGGGGGGTGGCGTTGCGTGTCTGTAGGGTAACGCAGCAGAAAACAAAAAATTTCCGACCTATGTACCAGCCCAGGATCACTATGGAGACTGCATACAAGGTTTGATCTATTTCGTTACCGACTCGTAGCGCAGCGGAAGTAGAGTCGATGACGATCGGCGGTGCAGATCCCCGCAGCTAGGATTTACAACCTCCCAACCGCGAGGATGTATACCCTCATCCGCCCCCGGACAGCCCTCTGGGAGGCGGTCGGACAGTCCCTCGGACGGTGTCACGGACAGCCCTTCGGGAGGACCATCGAAACTCGGACAGCCCTTCGGGAGGACCATCGAAACTCGGACAGCCCTTCGGGAGGACCATCGAAACTCGGACAGTCACTCGGACAGCCCTTCGGGAGGACCATCGAAACTCGGACAGTCACTCGGACAGCCCTTCGGGAGGCACTCTCAAACTAAGACCGAAACTACGATCTCTCTAAAGACTTGCACACATACGGTCTCAACTATCCGGCAGGGCTTCGCCGTCCAGAACTAGTTCCTGCCGGAACCCAGACAACCTTTCGGCTCTACGAAACTATTTCGCTGGGAGGGAGAGAGAAGCCAGACAAGTCTATGGCATGTGTATGAGAGCAAGGATGAGATTTGGGCTGCCCCCTCCACCTCTATTTATAGGATAAGGAGGGGTGGAGGGGCTGAAATTTCAGCCACATCCATCCATGTCATCTCCAAGATATTTTGGAGCAAAAGCCCAAAAAGGTGGCTTTCCAAAAAGTAATCCAAAAAGCACTTTCACTATTCACGACGACATATTTCAGCGTCCGTTCGAACTGAAAATATTCATGTGGGCTTAGAACATTTCTAGTACCCACTAAAATAATTTTCAACGCGATCGTGATTTTCATCTGCGAAAAGCATCTGAAGCGGTTCCGGCAGCTCCAAGAATTCCAGAAAGTTTCCAGAACGATTCTGGCACCCTCCAAGAATTATCAGGCATGTGCCGAAACCATTTTGACTTTATGGTGTACTCCGAAACAACTTTTCGGTTTAGTGATTTTCATCTATGAAAAGCAACTAAAGCGGTTCCGGCAGTCCGGAACATTTCCGGTTTTTGTCTCTGAAAAATCTCAGAAGTTACCGGAACAATTCTGGTACCTTCCAATAATTTCCAGGCATGTGCCGAAACCAATTTGACTTTATGGAATACCCTGAAACAACTTTTCAGTTTCATCGGAACTATTCCGATATCCTCTCCGGAACGTTTCCGTTTTGTCCAAAACTTTTTCGGTGATTTTCTCTCAGACTCCCCGTCTAGTATTCAGCAGATATATGACCCTTAAGCGTGTGACCCTATAGGTTCGGTGAAGTATAGACATGACCCGGAACCCCTTCCGATCAATGATCAACATCGGAGCCGTGGACACCCATATTGACCCCTATACCCACACGAATGAATATTCGAGTGAACCTCCAGTTGCCGTGTGCTATTCCTGTTGCTTCACGATATGTTACAAATACCCGAGGTGAGACATGTTGGCATCCCCGTGGATCAACAACTTGTCCACTATGCCAGTTACCTCATTACCGGTATTGTTCTCTTTTCTCGTTCCCGTGTTCCGGCATCCCTGTGATCAAATCACAAAGTGTCTGGCCAGACGATGATGGATACCGTAACACCGAGAGGGCCCAGAGATATCTCTCCATCGTCGGAGGAGCAAATCCCAATCTTGAGCTATCAAGTTACTTGACATACTTTTCCGTGAACCCGTAAGCCGCCGTAATAGCCACCCAGTAACGGATGACGTTTAACAAACCCCAAAGTTCACGAAGCAAGCACGAAGGAACTCGATACTCTCATGGTCTAAGGAATTATGCAAACATTAACTATCTCTGTGTTATAAACCATTAACTAGTGACGAATGTATCTCATAGCATAACATCAATTCGGGTCTATTCAACACAAGTGTTCTACCAACATTGCGCCCTCAAAATTGCCGGCATAGCCATGCCCATGATCAGGAAAACAGGATCATCATGCAATACTTGAGCCAGTCTTAGAGGCCAGACTAGGAATACATTTTACCGTTTATTATTCCACACGTGCATATGAGTCTTCCTCCTGTTGGGGAACGTTGCATGGAAAACAAAAAATTTCCTACGCACACTCAAGATCTATCCATGGTGATGAGCATCTACGAGAGGGAGAGTGAATCTACATACCCTTGTAGATCGCTAAGCGGAAGCGTTAAGAAACGCGGTTGATGTAGTCGAACGTCTCCGCGATCCAAATCGCAAGTCGTCCCTCGATCCGATCACGAACTAGTGCCGAACGGACGGCACCTCCGCGTTCAACACACGTACGGCTTGATGACGCCTTCACCTCCTCGATCCAGCGAGCGATGGTGAAGTAGTAGATGAGTTCCGGCAGCACGACGACGTGGTGATGATGGTGAGGAACAATCTCTGTAGGGCTTCGCCAAGCACTACGGAGATTATGACGGGAGAACTAGAGGGTTAGGGTTGCCGACACACGGCTTGGGAAATCTTGATGTCTCCCGTGTGCTAGCCCTGCCCCTCTATTTATATGTTGAGCCTTGGGGTCTAAACTTGGAGTAAAAGCCTCCTCCAGATCGGTTTTGCCTGCACAAGGTCGGTTTGGCCCGCAGGGAAAGAGTCCAACTCGGATCCCTGCAGTACCGCGCACAAGCGGTAGTACCGCTCACGAGCGGTAGTACCGCTTGAGCGGTAGTACCGCTTATGCGGTAGTACCGCTTCACACAAGCGGTAGTACCGCTTACGCGGTAGTACTGCCTTACCAGCGGTAGTACCGCTTAAGGCAGCAGCAAAACTTCCTTTTGCACTTTCCAATACCTCGTGGGTTTTACCCCTTTGGCTCATATAAAGTGTTGCTACACCCGAACACTTCGGTAAACATCCGGAACTCCTTCCGGTGAATTCCGGAACCCTTCCGGAGATCAAAACACTATTATCACATATATCAATCTTTACCTCCGGACTATTCCGGAGACCCTCGTCATGTCCGGGATCTTATCCGGGACTCCGAACAACCTTTGGTCACCAACAAAATAACTCAACTATACTAATCGTCACCAAACGTTAAGTGTGTAGACCCTGCGGGTTCGAGAACTATGTAGACATGACCGAGACACCTCTACGATCAATAACCAATAGCGGGACCTGGATGCCCATATTGGCTCCTACATATTCTACGAAAATCTTTATCGGTCGAACCTCTATGCCAAGGATTCAGTTAATCCCGTATACTGTTCCCTTTGTTCTTCGGTATGTTACTTGCCCGAGATTCGATCGTCGGTATCTCTATACCTAGTTCAATCTCGTTACCGGCAAGTCTCTTTACTCGTTCCGTAATACAAGATCTCGTGACTAACACTTTAGTCACATTGCTTGCAAGGCTCGTTGTGATGTTGTATTACCGAGTGGGCCCTGAGATACCTCTCCGTCACACGGAGTAACAAATCCCAGTCTTGATCCATGCCAACCCAACAGACATCCTTGGAGATACCTGTAGAGCACCTTTATAGTCACCCAGTTACGTTGCGACGTTTGATACACACAAGGTATTCCTCCGATGTCAGGGAGTTGCATGATCTCATGGTCATAGGAACAGATACTTGACATGCAGAAAACAATAGCAATAAACTGACACGATCATATGCTACGTTCGTAGTTTGGGTCTTGTCCATCACATCATTCTCCTAATGATGTGATCCCGTTATCAAATGACATCTCATGTCAATGGCTAGGAAACCTTAACCATCTTTGATCAACGAGCTAGTCATCTAGAGGCTTACTAGGGACACAGTGTTGTCTATGTACCCACACACATGTATTTGAGTTTCCAATCAATACAATTATAGCATGGATAATAAACGATTATCATGAACAAGGAAATATAATAATAACTAATTTATTATTGCCTCTAGGGCATATTTCCAATAGTCTCCCACTTGCACTAGAGTCAATAATCTAGTTCACATCACTATGTGATTTACATTGTAATGAATCGAACACCCATGCAGTTCTGGTGTTGTTCATGTTTAGCCCTTGGAAGAGGTTTAGTCATCGGATCTGCAACATTTAGATCCGTGTGTACTTTGCAAATATTTATGTCATCCTCCTTGATGTAATCGCGGATGGAATTGAAATGTCGCTTTATGTGTCTGGTCCTCTTGTGAAATCTTGGTTCCTTGGCTAGAGCAATGGCACCAGTATTATCACAAAACAGAGTCATTGGGTTAAGCGCACTAGGCACTACTCCAAGATCTGTCATGAACTCCTTCATCCAGACACCTTCCTTCGCCGCCTCCGAGGCAGCGATGTACTCCGCTTCGCATGTAGAATCAGCTACCACGCTTTGCTTGGAACTGCACCAGCTAACCGCACCCCCATTAAGAATAAATATGTATCCGGTTTGTGACTTAGAGTCATCCGGATCTGTGTCAAAGCTTGCATCGACGTAACCCTTTACGACGAGCTCTTGATCACCTCCATAAACGAGAAACATGTCCTTAGTCCTTTTCAGGTACTTCAGGATATTCTTGACCGCCGTCCAGTGTTCCATTCCTGGATCACTTTGAAACCTTCCGACCATACTTATGGCAAGGCTGACATCGGGTCTTGTGCACAGCATTGCATACATGATAGAGCCTATGGCTGAAGCATAGGGGATGACACTCATCTTTTCTCTATCTTCTGCAGTCACTGGGCATTGAGTCTTACTCAACTTCACACCTTGCAATATAGGCAAGAACCCCTTCTTGGACTGATCCATTTTGAACTTCTTCAAAACTTTGTCAAGGTATGTGCTTTGTGAAAGTCCTATTAAGCGTCTCGATCTATCTCTATAGATCTTGATGCCTAATATGAAAGCAGCTTCTCCTAGGTCCTTCATTGAAAAACTCTTGTTCAAATATTCCCTCACGCCTTCCAACATTTCTATATTATTTCCAATCAGCAATATGTCATCTACATATAATATTAGAAACGCTATAGAGCTCCCACTCACTTTCTTGTAAATACAAGCTTCTCCGTAAACTTGTATAAACTCGAACGCTTTGATCACCTCATCAAAGCGAAGATTCCAACTCCGAGATGCTTGCACCAGTCCATAAATGGATCGCTGGAGTTTGCAAACTTTGTCTGCATTCTCTGGATCGACAAAACCTTCTGGTTGCATCATATACAACTCTTCCTTAAGGAAACCGTTAAGGAACGCTGTTTTGACATCCATCTGCCAAATTTCATAATTGAAAAAGGCAGCTATTGCTAACATGATTCTGACGGACTTAAGCATCGCTACGGGTGAGAAGGTCTCATCGTAGTCAACTCCTTGAACTTGTGAAAAACCCTTTGCCACAAGTCGAGCTTTATAGACGGTGACATTACCGTCTGCGTCCGTCTTCCTCTTAAAGATCCATTTGTTCTGAATGGCCTTACGCCCTTCAGATAATACTTCCAAAGTCCATACTTTGTTTTCATACATGGATCCCATCTCGGATTTCATGGCCTCTAACCATTTCTCGGAATCCGGGCCCATCATCGCTTCTCCATAGCTCGTAGGTTCATCGTTGTCCAACAACATGACCTCTAAGACAGGGTTACCGTACCACTCAGGAGCAGTACGCGTCCTTGTCGACCTACGAGGTTCGATAGCAACTTGATCCAAAGCTTCATGATCATCATCATTAACTTCCTCTTCAGCTGATGTAGGCTCTACAGAAACATCTTTCTGCGCTGCGCTAATTTCAGGTTGAAGTAAAGGTTCAACAACCTCATCAAGTTCTATCTTCCTCCCACTCAATTCTTTCGAGAGAAACTCTTTCTCAAGAAATGTTCCGTTTTTAGCGACAAACACTTTGCCTTCGGATATGAGGTAGAAGGTATACCCAACTGTCTCTTTTGGGTATCCTATGAAGACGCATTTCTCCGCTTTGGGTTCCAGCTTTTCAGGCTGAAGCTTTTTGACATAAGCATCACATTCCCAAACTTTAAGAAACGACAGCTTTGGCTTCTTGCCAAACCAAAGTTCATATGGCGTCGTCTCAACGGATTTCGATGGTGCCCTATTTAAAGTGAATGCAGCTGTCTCTAATGCATAACCCCAAACCGATAGTGGCAAATCAGCAAGAGACATCATAGATCGCACCATATCCAATAAGGTTCGATTACGACGTTCGGACACACCATTACGCTGTGGTGTTCCAGGCGGTGTCAGTTGTGAAACAATTCCACATTGTCTTAAGTGACTGCCAAACTCATAACTCAGATATTCTCCTCCTCGATCAGAACGTAAGAATTTAATCTTCTTGTTACGATGATTCTCAACTTCACTCTGAAATTGTTTGAACTTTTCAAATGTTTCAGACTTGTGTTTCATTAAGTAAATATACACATATCTACTTAAGTCATCAGTGAAGGTGAGAAAGTAACGATAACCACCACGCGCCTCAATACTCATCGGACCGCACACATCAGTATGTATGATTTCCAATAAGTTACTTGCCGGTTCCATTGTACCAGAGAACGTCGTTTTAGTCATCTTGCCCATGAGGCATGGCTCACATGTGTCAAGTGATTCAAAATCAAGTGACTCCAAAAGTCCATCAGCATGGAGCTTCCTCATGCGTTTTACGCCAATATGACCTAAACGGCAGTGCCACAAGAAAGTGGTATTATCATTATCAATTCTACATCTTTTGGCATCAATGTTATGAATATGTGTATCATTACTATCGAGATTCAATAAGAATAAACCCCTCACTTTGGGTGCATGACCATAAAAGATATTACTCATATAAATAGAACAACCATTATTCTCTGATTTAAATGAGTAACCGTCTCGCAATAAACAAGATCCAGATATAATGTTCATGCTTAACGCAGGCACCAAATAACATTTATTCAGGTTCATCACTAATCCCGATGGTAATCGAAGAGTGAGCGTGCCGACGGCGATCACATCAACCTTGGAACCATTTCCCATGCGCATCGTCACTTCGTCCTTTGCCAGCCTCCGTCTATTCCGCAGTTCCTGTTTTGAGTTGCAAATATGAGCAACTGCACCGGTATCAAATACCCAGGCACTACAACGAGAGTTGGTAAGGTACACATGAATACCATGTATATCATATATACCTTGTTTGTTGTTGGCCGCCTTCTTGTCAGCCAAATACTTGGGGCAGTTCCGCTTCCAGTGTCTAGTTCCCTTGCAATGAAAACACACAGTTTCTGGTTTGGGTCCAGCCATGGGTTTCTTCACGAGAGGAGCAACTGCTTTGCCACTCTTCTTGGAGTTACCCTTCTTACCGTTGCCATTTTTCTTGAAACTAGTGGTTTTATTGACCATCAACACTTGATGCTCCTTCTGAATTTCAGACTCAGCGGCTTTCAGCATCGCAAACAGCTCGGCGACTGACTTGTTCATCCCGTGCATGTTATAGTTCAACACGAAGCTCTTGTAGCTAGGTGGCAATGATTGAAGAACTCTGTCAGTGATAGCCTCTGGCGGAAGGGGCATCCCCAATTCAGCCAGACGGGTGGAGTACCCAGACATTCTGAGCACGTGATCACTGATAGACCCGTTCTCCTCCATCTTGCAAGCATAGAACTTATCGGAGATCTCATATCTCTCGATCCGGGCATTCTTCTGAAAGATAAACTTCAACTCTTGGAACATCTCATATGCTCCATGACGTTCAAAATGTCTTTGAAGTCCCGGTTCTAAGCCATACAATATTGCACATTGAACTATTGAGTAATCTTCAGAACGAGCCTGCCAGGCGTTCACAACGTCTAGAGACTCAACTGGAGCGGGTGGATCACCAAGCGGTGCATCAAGGACATAAGCCTTCTGGGAAGCCATAAGGATAATCCTTAGATTACGGGCCCAGTCCACAAAGTTACTTCCATCATCTTTCAACTTAGCTTTCTCTAGGAACGCATTAAAATTCAGGGGTGCTACTGCGCGAGCCATGAGTTTAGTTAATCATATTACTTAGACTATTGTTCTAGATAATGAGTTTAGTTAATCATATTACTTAAAAAACTCCCACTCAAATAGACATCCCTCCGGTCATTCGAGTGTAACATGATTCAAATCCACCAACTCAAGTCCGATCATCACGTGAGTTGAGGTGGTTTCAATGGTGAACATATTTATGTTGATCATGTAGGAGATATGCCCTAGAGGCAATAATAAATGTTATTGATTATCTCCCTGTTCATAATTAGGTTTATGTTCCATGCTATAACTGCTATGGTTCTCGAGTCTGCAATAACCACGAGGCTCGGAGGAAGACTCATATGCACGTGTGGAATAATAAACGGTAAAATGTATTCCTCGTCTGGCCTCTAAGACTAGCCCAAGTGTTGCATGATGGTTCTGTTTTCCTGATCATGGGCATGTCTATGCCGGCAACTTTGAGGGCACAATGTTAGTAGAACACTTGTGTTGAATCGACCCGATTGATGTTATGCTATGAGATTCATTCGTCATAAGTTAATGGTTAATAACACAGAGAAGTTAATGTTTGCATAATTCCTTAGACCATGAGAGTGTCGAGTTTCTTCATGCTTGCTTCATGAACTTTGGGGTTTGTTAAACGTCATCCGTAAATGGGTGGCTATTACGGCGGCTTACGGGTTCATGGAAAAGTATGTTAAGTAACTTGATAGCTCAAGATTGGGATTTGCTCCTCCGACGATGGAGAGATATTCTCGGGCCCTCTCGGTGTTACGGTATCCATCATCGTCTGGCCAGACACAAGTGTGATTTGATCACAGGGATGCCGGAACACAGAAACGAGAAAAGAGAACAAAAACCGGCAACGAGGTAACTGGCATTGTGGACAAGTGTTGATCCACGAGGATGCCAATGTTTCTCACCTCGGGTATTTGTAACATATCGCGAAGCAACAGGAATAGCACACGGCAACTGGAGGTTCACTCGAATATTCATTCGTGTGGGTATATGGGTCAATATGGGTGTCCACGGCTCCGATGTTGATAATTGATCGGAAAGAGTTCCGGTCATGTCTATACTTCACCGAACCTATAGGGTCACATGCTTAAGGGTCATCTATCTGCTGAATACTAGACGGGGAGTCTGAGAGAAAATCACCGAAAAAGTTTCGGACGAAACGGAAACGTTCCGGAGAGAACACCGGAATAGTTCCGGTGAAACTGAAAAGTTGTTTCAGGGTATTCCATTAAGTCAAATTGGTTCTGGCACATGCCTGGAAATTCTTGGAGGATGCCAGAAGTGTTTTGGAAACTTCTGGGAATTTTCCGGGACAAAAACCGGAAATGTTCCGGAGCAGCCGGAACCGTTTTGGTTGCTTTTCGCTGAAGAAACATTGTTCCGAAATTGTTTCGGAATGCATTCAAAATTGTTTTGGTGGGTGCTTGAATTATTCTAGGCACACAGAAATAATTTGGGTTTTAACGGACGCAGAAAAATGTCTTCGTGAATAGTGAAAAGCACTTTTTGGGCTGATTTGCAAATGGGGTTTTTCTTCTAGAAGAAAACCACTTTTGGTGTGTGAAAGGGAGGTGGAGCTCCCCAAGGGGGCTGCAAATTTTGGCCATGGCATGGGGGGCCCCTCCTTGAGGTGTCCTTCCACCTCATGGTGGATATCTTCTACACACCCTTATGTGGCATGTGGTGGAAAGATCCTAGGAAGGTCCTTTTGGTCTGTCCTCTACCCCTTGCTCCTCCTATAAATAGAGGTGGAGAGAGCTCTCCAAAATCAGCTCATGCTTGCTCTCATACACATGCCATTGACTTGTCTGGCTTCTCTCTCCCTCCCAGCGAAATAGTTTCGTAGAGCCGAAAGGCTGTCTGGGTTCCGGTGGGAACTAGTTCTGGACGGCGAAGCCCTGCCGGATAGATGACACCGTATGTGTGCAACTCTGTAGAGAGATCGTAGTTTCGGTCTGAGTTCGAGAATGCCTCCCGAAGGGCTGTCCAAGTGATCGTCTTAGTTTCGAGGGTCCTCCCGAAGGGCTGTCCGAGTGACCGTTCGAGTTTCGAAGGTCCTCCCGAAGGGCTGTCCGCGACACCGTCCGAGGGACTGTCCGACCGCCTCCCGGAGGGCTGTCCGAGGGGCAGATGTGGGAGTACATCCTCGCGGTTGGGAGGTTGTAAATCCTAGCTACGGGATCTGCACCGCCGATCGTCATCGACTCTACTTCCGCTGCGCTACGAGTCGGTAACGAAATAGATCAAACCTTGTATGCAGTCTCCATAGTGATCCTGGGCTGGTGCGTAGGTCGGAAATTTTTGTTTTCTGCTGCGTTCCCCTACAGTGGCATCAAGAGCCGTGCTATGCGTAGATGCAGGTTGCGATCTAGAATACATAGAGATGTATGGGTATTGCACAATATAATTAGGTAGTAGATGAGTTCTATTACTGAAAATTATTTGTGCGGGTAGCAGATGAAATCTGTTACCCGATGTTCTTGTTGCTTCCCTGGAATTTGCATATTTCTGATCTTGATAACAGTATGGTGGAGTTTCAATGTTCTGGCAATCCGCGATCCTGATTGATCAACGAAGTGCTAACAGTTCATTGAATTCCACCGTAGTTAAAAAGAAAGATGAAATTTCGCAGACGAAAAGGCAATGCAGATATGATCTGCACGGGGGTCACGCGTATGACAAAGTTTAGTATGGGGCTTGAGATTTTATTATCTCGTGTTTCATACACCCCGCAATTATAATCTAGCGACTTGGATTATCATGCTTGATGATGGACGTTGGTAGCTTCGGTTTGTTTCGAAACCTTAGAAGCCACGTAAAATAAAATTTTGCATGAACCGATTAGAGGCGTCTAACTTGGTTTTGCAGGATGGTTTGCATGTGCATGTGATGTGGTATAGCAGTGCTCATTATAATTTGATTATGTATGAGATGACTATATAATGTAAATTGATTAACATGACCTGCGTGTCATGATTCGGCATGATGGCTGGAGCCATATGATTGTCACTTTAATGACCTGCGTGTCAACCTTCAGTAATGCACTTATTTTATTAGCTATAGAGATAGCAATATTATCTGGTGCATCGACAAGGTGGTGGCAATCTTCGCGAAGGTGAACACCAACGCGAATGCCGAAGACGAAGAAATGAAAGACTTCTCCGTCAGAAAGGGCTATACCATATCATGCTATTATGAATTGCCTGAGATGTTTATCCCTTATGATGCACCCTTCTTGATTGCGCGGTAGTCGCTTTTTATTAGGGTGATCTCTCACAAAAATATCAAGTGGTTAGTGTTCTCCCAAGTGTAGCACCGTCACGGCACCTAACTTCTCGGAGTGCGCCGTGTCACACGGGTACAAACGATTAGGGAAGTGTGAGGCGGGTGAGTTGAGACCTCGCAGCAAGATCACTTGGTTGTCTTGACGTTCAGGCATGACCGTCATGAGCTCGGAACACGCGCATCGAAAGATGAACAAGAATCACATAGAGATGTGATTGGCAAGTTGGCCTACCGGTTGAGATTTTCGTCATCAGTGGTGTTACACTAACGGCGAACAATTGAAATGGGGGTCTTGTATCACTCACAATCAATTATGAGAGATATTGATTTGAGTGGGAGCGCACTGTAGAATTAATTATTTTAATTCTCAGTGCAATTAATTATGAACACAGTCTAAGTGTTATTTGCATAATAGTTGTAGAATAATGGCTCGCGTTTCCACCTTCCCAATTAAAATTGAATAGCTGTTAAATATCTGGTTAAAACTTTACGGTTGGTAACGTAATGAGAGGATTGTCCTCTAGAGTGCCGAGAAGGACTTGTCCTATCGCATGCTTTCGGTATTCTCCCGCTAATGCTATGGATCATGTGACTCTCGTCCATCGATCCAAAAGCTAGAATTCCGTTTCAGTCAAGTGCAATATGTTTGCTTCCATGAGACCCGAACTTCGAAAGTTTGGAAAGTTATGTGATATTCATGGAATCTGAAAATCATTTTCAGAGACAGACAAAGGCTAAAAGATATGAGATATCCAAAGCAATGTTTGTTTGCAAACTATTAGTAAAAGGAGTTTACTATGCATTAGACTGATAAGAGAGGGATCCAGAAGAACGCCTGTCATATGATGATGGTGAATAAAACAGACAACTTAAAGAGAAAGGAAGTGTCCGAAGGGTGTTAGTGAAACTTTCACACCTAGGAAGTCCGGGGCTATCGCCACTCTTAAGTTGGGTGCTTCTTCTGAGAGTAGGAGAAATACTGAAAGTTAAACTGTTAGAAGTATAAAGGCAAAAGGAAAGAAGACTGGAATATCCAGCTCATGTATGAATGTCATACAGGTTTTTGATGTATAGAAGGCTGGTCAAAGATATAGTTCTTGGGAATTATGGTTAAACATGTGAATCACTAATTCTTGGGTATTGTGAGTTAATCACAAAGATACCCGCTCGATTGCATTCTGTTGCAACTCGATGTAAGAACTACTATGGCCTGAAAGACTAGCCAGGAATGAGGTTTAGATACACGCAGGGAACATAGTAAATGTTACTATGCCTTCCATAGGTGTATTCCCTATGTATTTACTTTCATAAATCATTTTAGAGTTTTACACACTCTAGCCCATTGCATAAAGTATCTTGCAAGAAGGTTGTTCATAAGAGAACTTTTAATGTTCAGAGTTATGAATAACAAAAGGGCCATACTTTCATTATGAATGAGAAGTATGTTATGAATATTGATAATAATACAGTACCTCTGTATTTACTTTCATAATTCATTTAGAGTTTCATACACTCTAGCCCTTTGCATAAGGTATCTTGCAAGGAGGTTATTCATAAGAGAACTTTTGATGTTCGGTGTTATGAATAACATGAAGGGCCATGCTTCCATCCAGGATGGGATGTATGTTATGAATATTGATGGTAATATGATACATCCATAACACTGACGCTAAATGTCGCAAGACTAAAAGAATACCACATATGTGTGGCACTGCATTTGGTCACATTGGAGAAACCCGCATGGAAAATTCCATTATGATGGATTATAAAGTCATTTGATTTTGAATCATCTGACACTTGCAACTTTCCTCCAAAAAGTGAAGTGACTGAAATACCGTTCACAGGCCATAAGGAACGAGCAACAAACTTATTGGTGATCATACATTTTGATGTGTGTAGTTCAATAAATGTTGTTGCAAGTAGTGGATTTATCTATCTTCAGAAATGACTCAAGTAGATATATTGATATTTACTTGATGAGACGTAAGTCTGGATCTTTTGAATTCATTCATAAGGTTTTCAAAAATGAAGTAGAAGTTGTTGTAACAAGAAAATTATGTTTCTACAATTCGATTGCAGAAAGGAATATTTGAGTTACAAGTTTAGCGAATGTCTGATGAGTTGTGAAAGGGGTTTCATAACTTGCACCTCCCGGAGCACCACTGCAAGTGGAGAGTCCATGTAGATGTAATCGAACCATTCATGACATGGTAAGATCAAAGATGACATAAATAAATTTGCCATTATCCCTTTTAAAGTGATGCTTTAGAGACTGCGGCTTTTACACTGAAAAGAGCTCCATCGGGTCTGTTGAAATGATGCCATGGTATGGTACGCCCAACCATATTATATCTTTTCTTAACATTTGGAATATGGGGCTTGTGTAAAAGGTTACAAACCTATTCCAAATCAGACAAGTGCTACTTTGTAGGTTATCCCAAGTCATTGGGTATTTCCCCACCACAATACCGAGGCAAATAGGTTTGCCACAAAGAACGGTATGCTTTTTTGAAGAAAATGGTTCTTTCAAAAAGGTGAGTGGGAGAACAGTGCAACTCGACGAGATAAACAGTACCATCGTCATCAGATCAAAGGAAAGAGACCTTGGAAGTAATTCCGGAGTTTCTTACTGCGACTGATACGGAAGTCTCTACAATAAAATGTATGGACTTGGGTCGAACTTGCAGCTGAACCACGTAGGCAAAGCTCGTGCAAACCTATCAGGTGCGCAAACGAGATATTGTTGTTAGACAACAGTATACCTACGATTCACAAGGAAGCGTTGATGGGCCCTGACTCCGGAATTGGCTAAATGCCAATACAATCCGAGATAGTTTCCATATAAGTGATTCAAGATTAAGATCTTGATACACCTTTCGGAAGACTTAGAGTCTAACGAATATTTATGGAACTAAAAACTGATACGGATAAAATGTTTTATCCATAAAGCTCAACTTGTTGCAATAACAAGTTCAAGGAGTTGACTACGATGAGATTGTCTCACCGTACCGATGCTTAAAGTCGGTTCGGGTTGAACTAGCAATTAATACATATTTCAATCATGAGATATGAAACATGGATGACAAAAGGATTTCCATGTGATGGAAATGAAACCTAGGACTTGTATGTGATACAGTCCAAAGTAATTTGTCGATCCAGAGGATGCTAGTAAGTATGCAAACTTCAGAGTTCCAGCGATGGACAGAAGAGAGCAAAGTGGAGTTGGAATCTTCATTTTGATGGAATGGTCAAAAGGGTTTTGACTTCATCAAATGGGTATCGAAGATGCTTGTGATTCAAGAAAGTAAGTGGGAGCATAATAATATTTCTAAAAACCTTGTGTACTTGACACATTGTTAATTGGAAATAAATTTCTTGACACGAATTAGGACTTCATTTGAAAATAGTTTTTCCGATGAAGTGCTTGGGCTAAATAGCCTCAATATTAGGCATGATGATCTATGGTGATAGATTTACCTAATGGGGCTAAGCAATGAATACATATTGACAAGATGCTAAAACTTTTTAGCATTTAAAACGCCAAGGAGTGATTCTTGCCGAAGTCACATGGAAAGAGTTTTCGCAAGACTCGGTGTCCCGAAACATTGATGAGTAAAATACATGATGGAGATTCCACACACTCTTGTGTTTGGATTAATCATGTATTCCATGGTATGTAAAACAACCAGATATGTCCGATACTCCAAAAGTTGTTGCGAGTATGGATACCAAAGTGATCAAAGTACTGATCATAGGACAACAGTGAAAGATGTCATTGAGTACTAGAGTAGTAGTGATGACATATTTTCTCGCAAGCAGAGATTATGAAGTGCTCGTTGTAAGTAATTACATCGATACAGTCTTCATCAATGCTCCATGCGATTTTCGATTTAAGTTAAGGGTTTTGTGTAATACACAATATGATGGCACGGTAGTTGGAAATTGTTCCAAACAAGATACTGTGGCGAATTCTATAACAAAGGCTAAGTATGTTGACGCTTAAGAAGCGACAAAGAAGTTGTTGAATCATATAGTTCATTCATGAACTTAGTATGGTTCCAAGATGGCTTTGGTCTATGGGACACTATTGCAGATAGTTGCTCCATAGCTCAGTCTGAGGAATCAGGTTTCGAACAATGATTCACACATATGCAAAGACAAGTCCACACAAAATATGAATTTTGTGAAAGCGTGAAAACGCGAGGATATGCAAAGTTACACACGGAGCTGAAGTCGTCAGATCCGTTGGACATCAGGCTATACCACATGCGAAGAATTTTTTACACCAGTATGCCATAGGTGTAAAGTGCATTAGCATTGACTAGATTATTGACTCTAGTGCAAGTGGGAGTCTGTAGGAGATATGCCCTAGAGGCAATAATAAATGTTATTGATTATCTCCCTGTTCATAATTAGGTTTATGTTGCATGCTATAACTGCTATGGTTCTCGAGTCTGCAATAACCACGAGGCTCGAAGGAAGACTCATATGCACGTGTGGAATAATAAACGGTAAAATGTATTCCTAGTCTGGCCTCTAAGACTAGCCCAAGTGTTGCATGATGGTTCTGTTTTCCTGATCATGGGCATGTCTATGCCGGCAACTTTGAGGGCACAATGTTAGTAGAACACTTGTGTTGAATCGACCCGATTGATGTTATGCTATGAGATTCATTCGTCATAAGTTAATGGTTAATAACACAGAGAAGTTAATGTTTGCATAATTCCTTAGACCATGAGAGTGTCGAGTTTCTTCATGCTTGCTTCATGAACTTTGGGGTTTGTTAAACGTCATCCGTAAATGGGTGGCTATTACGGCGGCTTACGGGTTCATGGAAAAGTATGTTAAGTAACTTGATAGCTCAAGATTGGGATTTGCTCCTCCGACGATGGAGAGATATTCTCGGGCCCTCTCGGTTTTACGGTATCCATCATCGTCTGGCCAGACAGAAGTGTGATTTGATCACAGGGATGCCGGAACACAAAAACGAGAAAAGAGAACAAAAACCGGCAACGAGGTAACTGGCATTGTGGACAAGTGTTGATCCACGAGGATGCCGATGTTTCTCACCTCGGGTATTTGTAACATATCGCGAAGCAACAGGAATAGCACACGGCAACTGGAGGTTCACTCGAATATTCATTCGTGTGGGTATAGGGGTCAATATGGGTGTCCACGGCTCCGATGTTGATAATTGATCGGAAAGAGTTCCGGTCATGTCTATACTTCACCGAACCTATAGGGTCACACGCTTAAGGGTCATCTATCTGCTGAATACTAGACGGGGAGTCTGAGAGAAAATCACCGAAAAAGTTTCGGACGAAACGGAAACGTTCCGGAGAGAACACCGGAATAGTTCCGGTGAAACTGAAAAGTTGTTTCAGGGTATTCCATTAAGTCAAATTGGTTCTGGCACACGCCTGGAAATTCTTGGAGGATGCCAGAAGTGTTTTGGAAACTTCTGGGAATTTTCCGGGACAAAAACCGGAAATGTTCCGGAGCAGCCGGAACTGTTTTGGTTGCTTTTCGCTGAAGAAACATTGTTCCGAAATTGTTTCGGAATGCGTTCAAAATTGTTTTGGTGGGTGCTAGAATTATTCTAGGCACACAGAAATAATTTGGGTTTTAACGGACGTAGAAAAATGTCTTCGTGAATAGTGAAAAGCACTTTTTGGGCTGATTTGCAAATGGGGTTTTTCTTCTAGAAGAAAACCACTTTTGGTGTGTGAAAGGGAGGTGGAGCTCCCCAAGGGGGCTGCAAATTTCGGCCATGGCATGGGGGGCCCCTCCTTGAGGTGTCCTTCCACCTCATGGTGGATATCTTCTACACACCCTTATTTGGCATGTGATGGAAAGATCCTAGGAAGGTCCTTTTGGTCTTTCCTCTACCCCTTGCTCCTCCGATAAATAGAGGTGGAGAGAGCTCTCCAAAATCAGCTCATGCCTGCTCTCATACACATGCCATTGACTTGTCTGGCTTCTCTCTCCCTCCCAGCGAAATAGTTTCGTAGAGCCGAAAGGCTGTCTGGGTTCCGGTGGGAACTAGTTCTGGACGGCGAAGCCCTGCCGGATAGATGACACCGTATGTGTGCAACTCTGTAGAGAGATCGTAGTTTCGGTCTTAGTTCGAGAATGCCTCCCGAAGGGCTGTCCAAGTGATCGTCTTAGTTTCGAGGGTCCTCCCGAAGGGCTGTCCGAGTGACCGTTCGAGTTTTGAAGGTCCTCCCGAAGGGCTGTCCGCGACACCGTCCGAGGGACTGTCCGACCGCCTCCCGGAGGGCTGTCCGAGGGGCAGATGTGGGAGTACATCCTCGCAGTTGGGAGGTTGTAAATCCTAGCTACGGGGATCTGCACCGCCGATCGTCATCTACTCTACTATTGCTAACTCATAGCGATAAAGTAAAGCAAAACGGCGAAAAATAATTAAAGACAACTCTATGGCTCCTGCCAGTTGCCGTACTCATCGACATGAAAGTCGTGATATTCTATACAACACATGATCATCTCATACATCACATATATCTCATCATGTAATTGGCCATATCACATTACAACATACCCTGCAAAAACAAGTTAGACGTCCTCTAATTGTTGTTGCAAATTTTACGTGGCTGCTACGGGTTTGCAAGAACCGTTCTTACCTACACAAAACCACAACGTGGTGTAGTGATTGCTTTTTGATCTTCTAAAAGAACCCTCTTCATTGAAATCGATTCAACTAAAGTGAGAGAGACAGACACCCGCTATCCATCTTTATGCAACAAAGTTACATGTCAGTTGAAGGAACCTGTCTCGCGTAAGCGTACGCGTAATGTCGGTCCGGGCCGCTTCATCTCACAATACCGCCGAATCAAGTATCGACTAGTAACGGCAAGCAATATGTATACACCCACGCCCACAACTCGTTTGTGTTCTACTCGAGATCTCATCTACGCATAGACCTAGCTCTGATAAAACTGTTGGGGAACGTTGCATGGAAAACAAAAAATTTCCTACGCACACTCAAGATCTATCCATGGTGATGAGCATCTACGAGAGGGAGAGTGAATCTACATACCCTTGTAGATCGCTAAGCGGAAGCGTTAAGAAACGCGGTTGATGTAGTCGAACGTCTCCGCGATCCAAATCGCAAGTCGTCCCTCGATCCGATCACGAACTAGTGCCGAACGGACGGCACCTCCGCGTTCAACACACGTACGGCTTGATGACGCCTTCACCTCCTCGATCCAGCGAGCGATGGTGAAGTAGTAGATGAGTTCCGGCAGCACGACGGCGTGGTGATGATGGTGAGGAACAATCTCTGCAGGGCTTCGCCAAGCACTACGGAGATTATGACGGGAGAACTAGAGGGTTAGGGTTGCCGACACACGGCTTGGGAAATCTTGATGTCTCCCGTGTGCTAGCCCTGCCCCTCTATTTATATGTTGAGCCTTGGGGTCTAAACTTGGAGTAAAAGCCTCCTCCAGATCGGTTTTGCCCGCACAAGGTCGGTTTGGCACGCAGGGAAAGAGTCCAACTCGGAACCCTGCAGTACCGCGCACAAGCGGTAGTACCGCTCACGAGCGGTAGTACCGCTTCACACAAGCGGTAGTACCGCTCACGAGCGGTAGTACCGCTTCACACAAGCGGTAGTACCGCTTATGCGGTAGTACCGCTTCACACAAGCGGTAGTACCGCTTACGTGGTAGTACTGCCTTACCAGCGGTAGTACCGCTTAAGGCAGCAGCAAAACTTCCTTTTGCACTTTCCAATACCTCGTGGGTTTTACCCCTTTGGCTCATATAAAGTGTTGCTGCACCCGAACACTTCGGCAAACATCCGGAACTCCTTCCGGTGAATTTCGGAACCCTTCCGGAGATCAAAACACTATTATCACAAATATCAATCTTTACCTCCGGACTATTCTGGAGACCCTCGTCATGTCCGGGATCTTATCCGGGACTCCGAACAACCTTCGGTCACCAACAAAATAACTCATCTATACTAATCGTCACCAAACGTTAAGTGTGTAGACCCTGCGGGTTCGAGAACTATGTAGACATGACCGAGACACCTCTACGATCAATAACCAATAGCGGGACCTGGATGCCCATATTGGCTCCTACATATTCTACGAAGACCTTTATCGGTCGAACCTCTATGTCAAGGATTCAGTTAATCCCGTATACTGTTCCCTTTGTTCTTCGGTATGTTACTTGCCCGAGATTCGATCGTCGGTATCTCTATACCTAGTTCAATCTCGTTACCGGCAAGTCTCTTTACTCGTTCCGTAATACAAGATCTCGTGGCTAACACTTTAGTCACATTGCTTGCAAGGCTCATTGTGATGTTGTATTACCGAGTGGGCCCTGAGATACCTCTCCGTCACACGGAGTAACAAATCCCAGTCTTGATCCATGCCAACCCAACAGACATCCTCGGAGATACCTGTAGAGCACCTTTATAGTCACCCAGTTACGTTGCGACGTTTGATACACACAAGGTATTCCTCCGATGTCAGGGAGTTTCATGATCTCATGGTCATAGGAACAGATACTTGACATGCAGAAAACAATAGCAATAAACTGACACGATCATATGCTACGTTTATAGTTTGGGTCTTGTCCATCACATCATTCTCCTAATGATGTGATCCCGTTATCAAATGACATCTCATGTCTATGGCTAGGAAACCTTAACCATCTTTGATCAACGAGCTAGTTAACTAGAGGCTTACTAGGGACACAGTGTTGTCTATGTACCCACACACATGTATTTGAGTTTCCAATCAATACAATTATAGCATGGATAATAAACGATTATCATGAACAAGGAAATATAATAATAACTAATTTATTATTGCCTCTAGGGCATATTTCCAACACCTCCGAGCCTCGTGGTTATTGCAGACTCGAGAACCATAGCAGTTATAGCATGGAACATAAACCTAATTATGAACATGGAGATAATCAATAACATTTATTATTACCTCTAGGGCATATCTCCTACAGTGTCGTTGCTGGACTTGCAACTGGGTCAAAAATGGCTCAGACCTCCAGTTACGTATCGAGGTTGGAAATGCAATTGTGACAAAACTGGTCAGCGCCCCAGTTGCATACCAAGGGCCCAGATCGAGCCCGGTTGCGAGTCGATGGTGGACTTGCAACTGTAGAAAAAAAGGATCGGTCTCAGTTGCAAGATCAGGGTGACTTCTGCAAGTAAGGCTAATAAAAGGGTCTGGCCTAGAGAGGGCCTAGTTGCGAGTTGAGGATGGACTTGCAACAGAGGCGGAAAAAAGTTTAGCCCACTTGCAAGTCGATGATGGACTCGCAACTTGGAAAAAAAACTTCAAGTCCCTGTTGCGAGTCAAGGGTGGACTTACAACTAAGACAAAAAAATATGTCGGGCCCAATTGCAAGTCGAAGGTGACTTTGGAACTAAGGCAAGTGAAGGATCATACCCAATTGCATGTTTAGGGTGACTTTTACAACTAAGGCGGAAAAAAGGATTGGACCTAGTTGCGAGTCGATGGTAGACTTGCAACTAGGACAAAAAGAACTCTAGGCCCAGTTGTGAGTTGATGGTGGACTCGCAACTGGGACAAAACGCATTGGCCCAGTTGCGAGTTAACAGTGAACTTGCAACTGGGACAGAAAAAGGACCGAGTACAGTTGCCAGTTGAGGATGACTTTGCAACTAAGACAAAAAAGTGTCAGGCCCAGATCGAGCTCGGTTGTGAGTTGAGGGTGAACTTGCAATTAAGGCAGACAAAAGGGCCGCACCCAGATCAAGCCAATTGCGATTTGATGGTGGACACGCCCCTAGTTACGAGTCGATAGTGGACTTGCAATTGTGGCCCTACCTATAAACACCCACGCGACCCCCTAGTTTCAAGTAGACAGTGGACTTGCAACTGTAGTACAAAAGAGTATGACGAGTCCTGATTACAAGTCGAGGGTTTACTTGCAAATGGTTTCAACAACAAAAAATAAATTAAATAAAAAACACAATCCCCAAGTTGCGAGTTGATGGTTGACATGCAACTGGGGCCCTACCTATAAACACCCACATGACCCCGGCCCCTAGTTGTGAGTCAAGGGTTGACTTGCAACTGGGCAATTCAATGGTTGAATTGCAATTGGTTCAAGCATCAACAAAAAATCAAACAAAATCACGCGCCCTACCCACTAGTTGCGAGTTGTTGGTTGATATGCAACTGGGACCCCCATAAGTACAAACACCCATGCGACCCCGGTCCATAGTTGCGAGTCGATAGCAGACTTGCAACTATGGCAACTACAAAAAAGAGTACGACGCGTCCCAGTTGCAAGTCGAGGGTTTACTTGCAACTAGTTTCAACAAAAGTAAATCAAATAAAAAACAAGCCCCCACGCCCTAGTTGCGAGTCGATGGTGGACACACAGGTGGGGGCGTACCTACAATCGCCCACGTGACCGCCCTGGTTGCGAGTCGATGGTTGACGTGCAACTGTTTTAACTACAAAAAAAGAGTACGACTCGTCCGAGTTGCAAGTCGAGTGTTGACTTGCAACCAGGGGACAGTTGCGAGTCGACGGTTTACTTGCAACTGGTTTCAACAACAGTAAATCAATCAAAAACAAGCCCCCACCCCTAGCTGCGAGTTAATATGGACACACAACTAGGATCCTACCTACAAACGCCCATGCAGCCGTCCTGGTTGCGAGTCGATGGTCGACGTGCAACTGTTTCAACTACAAAAAAAGAGTACGATGCGTCCGAGTTGCAAGTCGAGTGTTGACTTGCAACTGGGGACAGTTGCAAGTCGACAGTTTACTTGCAACTGGTTCAAAAAACAATAAAATCAATCGAAAATAAGCCCCCACCCCCTAGTTGCGAGTCGATGGTTGACACGCAACTAGGGCCCTACCAACAAATGCTATGTGGCCGCCCTGGTTGCGAGTCAGTGGCCGACGTGCAACAATTTCAACTAGAAAAAAGAGTATGGCGCGTCGACGGTTGACTTGCAACCGGGCATTGTTGCGAGTCGAGGGTTTACTTGCAACTTGTTCAACAACAGTAAATCAATCAAAAAAAGCCCCCACCCCATAGTTGCAATTCGATGGTCAACTTGCAACTTTTTGAACTAAAAACAAGAGTACGACACGTGTAAGTTGCAAGTCGATGGTTGACTTGCAACTAGGGACGGTTGCGAGTCCACGGTTTTACTTGCAACTGGTTTAACAATTAATAAATCAATAAAAAACAAGAGCTCCTAGTTGCGAGGCGATGGTGGACATGCAACTAGAGCCCTACCTACAAACGCCCACGTGACTTCCCTGATTGCGAGTTGATGGTCGACTTGCAACTGTTTCAACTAAAACAAGTATGGCACGTTCGAGTTGCAAAATCGAGGGTTGACTTGCAACTGGGCACTATTGTGAGTCGAGGGTTTACTTGCAACTGGTTCAACAAACAAATAAATCAACCAGAAACAAGCCGCCAACTGGGACCCTACCTACAAACGTCACGTGGCCACCCTGGTTGCGAGTTGATAGTCGACGTGCAACTGTTTCAACTAAAAAAAGAGAGTAATGCACGTCCGAGTAGCAAGTCGAGGGTTCACTTGCAATCGGGCACGGTTGCGGGTCGAGGGTTTACTTGCAAGTCGTTCACCAACAGTAACTCAATAAAAAAACAAAAAGCCCCCACCCCCTAGTTACGAGTCGATGGTGGACATGCAACTGGGGCCCTACCTACAAACACCATGCTATCTCCCTGGTTGCGCATCCCGAGTTGCGAGTCGATGGTGGACATGCAACTATTTCAAGTACAAAGAAAAAGAGTATGGCACGTCTGAGTTGCAAGTCAATGGTTGACATGTAACCGGGACGGTTTCGAGTCGAGGGTTTACTTGCAACTGGTTCAAGAACAATAGAATCAATAAAAAACAAGCCCCCACCCCCTAGTTGCGAGTCGATGGTGGACACGCAACTGGAGACTACCTACAAACGCCCTTGCGACCATCCTTGTTGCGAGTCGATGGTCGACTTGCAAATGTTTCATCTACAAAAAAAGTATGACTCGTCTGAGTTGCAAGTCAAGGGTTGACTTGGAACCAGCCATGGTTGCGATCGATGGTTTACTTGCAACTGGTTCAACAACAATAAATCAATAAAAAACAACCCCCACCCCCTAGTTGGGAGTCGATGGTCGACACGCAACTGAGGCCCTACCTACAAACGCCCACCCGACCGCCCTGGGTGCGAGTTGATGGTCGACGTGCACCTATTTCAACTACAAAAAAAAGAGTGTGGTGCGTCCGAGTTGAAAGTCAAGGGTTGACATGTAACCGGGCACGATTGCGAGTCGAGGGTTACTTGCAACTGGTTCAACAACAATAAAATCGATCAAAAACAAGCCCCCACCCCCTACTTGTGAGTCGATGGTGGCCACGCAACTGGGGCCCTACCTACGAATGCCATGTGACCGCCCTAGTTGCGAGTCGATGGTCGAAGTGCAACTGATTCAACTACAATAAAAAGTACAACGCGTGCGAGTTGCAAATCAAGGGTTGATTTGTAACACGGGACGGTTGCGAGTCAACGGATTACTTGCAACTGGTTTAACAACTATTAAATCAATCAAAAAGCGGACAATAACAAACAACCAGAACCTAACAAAAACAACCAATAACAATAAAAAGCCGCAAAATAAAGGTGATCAAAAGTGGCAACGAATATAGAACCCTATCTCGTTCCCTTTTACGAAGCAGGCCAATAACAAACAACCAGAAACTAACAAAAAAAACGGCCGACAACTGGACATGGGGACGACGAGGGATGCAGGACACAAAAAAGAACAGAACCAAAATTGTGCAAAATATTAAAACAATATAAATCGGATGGACCACAACTTAGATAACAAATTGTTCAAATCTTCATGAGATTTACCAAATTTGATTTGAAAACTGTTCAAATATTTTTTTAAATGTTCATGAATTTTTTAAAAACAAAAAAATTAAAACTGTTCGCAAAAAATAAAATTCATGAATTTTAATAAGTTTTTGCACTCTTCAAAAAGTGTTTCACATACTAAAAACATCGTGAACTGCAAATTTGAAAAGAAGAAATATGAAAAAAAAGATAAAATTGGGACAAAAAAATTGAGATGTGGAACTTATGGGTAATAAAAAGGGAAAAGCTCTTTGAAATCTTACTCCCTCTGTTCCACAATGTAGTGCGCCCGCGCTTTCCGAAATCTAAGTTTGACCATGAATTTGACCAACGAGACCGATTGCGGCGGGAGCAAAAACTATACCACTGAATTCGTATTTTCGATACGAATTCAGTGGTATACTTTTTACCCCCGCCGCAATCGGTCTTGTTGGTTAAATTCATGGTCAAAGTTCAAGCTCGAAAACCGAGAACGCACTACATTATGGAACGGAGGGAGTACAACGCAGTCAGAAAAGACAAAAATAAAACAACAAAAACAGTGTTCCAAGAAAAAAAGAACTGGCCAGCCGGTGCAACGAGTGGCCGGACTAAGAAAAAGAGAAACAATCGAGCTACAGCGACAACGACGTGTGCGAGCGACGCAGCGAGCGGGACGCAATCAATACAAACACGAAAATTATAGGAGATAGATCCAACGATTAAGCACTTAGATGTGACATCCTTAAAAAACATCTAGATGTGATTTAGCCATTCCGTATACAAATATAATAATGGAGAGTTGTATCAAAATATCGTTATTTTTTGCAGAGCTTTCGAGTGAACGGACGTCAAAACGAAGCCGATGATACACCGGCGACGCCCGACGATCTCTGTCGTCTAACGTACACCAGCTAGCTCTAGCTTTCTTTGGGCATCGACACGGCCTGCACGCTGCTGCGAATGGGATCCCTACGTGTAAATTGCCGGGAAGTGTACAGAGTATGTATGGGCATCTCCAACCCCGATCCTCAAATCACCGACATACATCCGGCCCTACGTCCTCCCATGTCGCTCTCAGGGGCGGCACCGGAGGCCCCCAATCCTAGATCTCGAGCGCCTCCATCCAATCTCGTTCCTCCCCGCCGTCGCCGGCGGCGGCGGGCCTCCCCTGCCAAAGGTAGCAGGTGTGGTGGATGTGCTCTCCCGCTGTAGGCGGCGGCGATCTTCCCTGAAGTGACGATCAATCCGGTGGTGCAGCTCACCCAGGCGACGGCTGATACGTCGATGTGCACTCCTGCATGGCTAGCCTGATTGTGTTGGTGCACCGTCGGCCGGTGCGAGGTGGACTGATCCTGTGTGATGGCACCCGAAGGCCTTGATTGTGCGCCCGACCTGTGCTACATCGGCTGCCTGGGGTTGCTCAGGCCCTTGGCGGCCGCGGATCCACGCATGGCGGGACAACACGGTGTACTGGAGCTGGCCTCCGATGCCTCGCGCTGCATGGCTGGACCTGAAGCCCGCGTGGCTGATCTGGCCATGCGGTCGGCGGTCAATCTGGTCTAGACCTCCGCCTCTAGCTGGCGATGTGGGTGTACTCTGATGATTGCTCATGGGCTAGTCGGATTGCAAATTGTAGTGGCCATCATAGAGTTTTCATGAGGATTCCTCTACTAAGATCTGATGGCTGCTACCGACGGCTTGTCCTAGCGAGGTAGCGAGATGCAGCCCGAAGATTCCTTTGTGGATTTTGGCAGCTCTTACTCCGGCAAATTTGCCTTTCATGGTGAGATGCAATCTATGAAGACTTGACGCAGAGGGTATGGTTGTGCAGAAGCAGCGATGGGATTTCCTTCCCGCGCATGTAGCTGTTGGGATTGTGAAAAAGTCGTGGCGATAACACATGATTGACTTCGATTTGGTGGTGCTTCTCGAGTACCATGTCTTGAGCTCCGGGGTGAAAAACCTAGGTGACACGTTTGTTTGTACCTGGCAATGACGATGTTTTTGCGTCGTAACCTTGTTGAAGGCATTGCTCGGATATGCTTGGACTTGTTCTTCAGGGTGAAAACTTAGAATCTGGCCTTTGGCGGTTGGATCCGGTGACAGCGAAGCTTGAGCATCGCTCTCTTCTTGAAGGTGTTGCTGTTGAAGAACATCATTGTCTCTGTGATGTCAAAAGATTGTTGGTGCGGATATGGTCATTGTCATAGTTTGCCGAGCACTGTTTTGATCTCCTTAGGGATTTTTTTAACCTTGCTTTGGCATAGCTTTGGTCTTATATGACTTTGCTCTTTGCCGGCAAGTTTTTTTTGTCTGTGTGTTGGTATTGGCTGTGTGCATCCTAGCTATGTAGAGGCCGAGTGTGTACTCATGATGTCCGTATCCACTTGATGCTTCATTTTGAGTCAATAAAATCCACCCTTTATCGAAAAAACATCCGGTCCTACATTTTGAACCCCAGAAGCCATCCAATACGTGCTTGTATCGGTCAGAGCATTCCGGACCATGTTTTTCCTGCAAACCGACACCAAACATGGTGTTTTGCGGGAGTCTGGACACGAGCCACGTCGATCTCTTACATCCATGGCCCACCCAAAAGGAAGGCGAAGCCCGCGCTTGTGCAACACCTGGACTATTTCCGCGCCAAAATCTCCCACTCTCTTCTTCAATTCCGCCATTCTCCAAGCAATTATCGTCCTTTTATCTCACTTTCTTCCTCGCCCCCAACGTCGATACATGGAACCGGACGAGGACCTGCCGGAGATGGGGGTGGTGGTGGAGGTACAGGAGGATTCCCGCATCACCCTCTCCCGGAAGATCAACTCGGCGACGCAACAAACTTCTCGCGTCAAATCGAAGGCTGCAAAGGAGGAGAAGCTCAAGAAGCGGAAGGGCGGCGGCGAGCGTGCTGATGGCATCCGTGGCGGTCGGCTTGCTGGTCGCAGACGCGGCGGAGGTTGCGGAGCCCCGATGATGACGCCCGCCATCCAGACGCCGCCATGGCCGGAGCATTACAAGGCTTCGTACTACTAAGTCGCCCAGCAGCTCGGTTGATAGTCCATAGCAACCGTCGTCGGGCAAGTGCCTTACGTCGTCGACGTAAGCGCAACGCCGCTGCTCTTCTCAGAGTCTTCTGTTGGGTAACGTTGCATGGAAAACAAAAAATTTCCTACGAAACACCCAAGATCTATTCTATGGAGATGCTAGCAATGCGAGGGAGAGGTGTCTACATACCCTTATAAACCGAAAGCATTAACGATCTAGAGATCGTGGTTGGCGTAGTCATACTCGCGTCGCGATCCAATCCGATCCAAGCACCGCACGTGCGGCACCTCCGAGTTTAGCACATGTCCGGCTCGGTGACGTATCCTCCTTCTTGATCCAGCAAGAGAGGGAGAATAGGTAGATGAGATATGAACCAACACGACGGCGTGGTGGTGGTGGTGGCAGTGGAATTTCGACAGGGCTTCGCCAAGCGCGTACCGGAGAAATGTGGGAGGAGTTGGGAGAGTCAATGGCCAAGGGTGAAGGGTTGGTTGCCCCCATGCACCTCCCCCATCTATATATAGGCTAGAGGGCAGGGGAGGGCATCCAAAACCCTCCTAGGTCCGGCCACAAGGGATAAAACCCTTTAAACATGAAGATACCATCTTATCTCTAGATTCAACCCTTTAAATTTAGAGATAAGATCTTATCTCTAGATTTAAACGACATGTGCCTTGGGGAATGGTGCAGCCAGCCCATGTGGGCTGTAGCCCCACCCCTCGGTCCATATGGGACCTTCCCGGGTCGTTGGTCCCCTTCGGCGGAACCCCCGGAACCTTCTAGAACCTTCCCGGTACTCTACCCAAAAATTCCCGAACTTTTTCGGAACCCTGAATATGACTTCCCATATATAAATCTTTACCTCCGGTCCATTCCGGAGCTCCTTGTGATGTCCCGGATCCCATCCGGGATGTAAGCGCACATTTATCCATGTGTGGTTTTGGTAATTGATGACAATCCTTATGGACTAATGGTTGCCTTGAGTTATATTCGAAGGATTTGTCCATAGGCACTTCTTGAAGTCCATCTGTTGGTTTCAAGGAGTTTATATGGTGACCAAGGTGGTATTCAAGGTTTTATCCAAAGATTGGTCATGTGAAAGTTGAGCTTATTGCAAGCATGTCTTGAAGAAGAAGATTGTGTGAACACTCATGTTTACCCTCAAGACATCATCTTTATGAAGAGAAGATAAGATGCAAGGTTGATCAAGACTAAGGCAAAGAATGATTCAAGTTAATCAACACACAAAGCGTAAAAGATGTACCAAGTGAGATCAAGTGATCTCATGGTATGGTAAGTATTGTCCATTACGCTTTGTGTACTAACCCATGATCCTTGTGAGTGTTCTTTGTGGGGTTAGGTATATTTCCATGGGCTTGCATCAATAGGAAGATCCCATACAACCCATGGAGGATGACATCAAGTGGTGATCGTCATCAAGGTTGCCGTGTGCAAGTTCAAGTGAAGCATCACAGAGAGATCATGCTTGAAGCTTGCCGTTCATTGTGATGACAGTGGACTTGTGAAGATGTGCCGAAGAGTGGCTCACCCATAGTGGAGTATGGGGGAGCAATCTACTAGTCTTCATCGAGCCGACGCAATCAAGAAAGGTGGTCCATCTTGAGGAGGACAAGATCGTCATCATCTAGCTCAAGTGGACTATGCACAAGGCAAAGGTTTGAACTTGATAGGGTTTTCTATTTTACCTGTCTCATGGTGGTAGTTGGGAGACCGGGTTATAGGATTGATAGCCGTACTATCAAGGGGGGCTCTCAAGTGAGTAGCTTGATCGTATCGTTCCTTGAGAGCTCAACCCATTGCATTCTTGGCATCATCATCTTTCTTGGTTCTTGGTTGGCTTTTCTCTTTGTGGGTTTTAGAGCTTATGGTCATCTTCATGGCAAGCTCGAGTTCATCGAAAACGGAGTCCATATGCATCTTCTATGATGTTTTTGATGTTAGAGTTTTTGCCGGTTCTTCATCGATAGAGGTTTCACATCTCTATATTATTGGCATTGTTATACTGTCACTGTTGGATAGCTCTTGTCGCCCTGAATCCAACAAGCTTGAGTTTGCTCAGTTCGGAGCTCGTATGCGAAAGTTATGGCAGTTTCAGTGCCAGGACAATTTTTCTCTGATCAAGCGGTAGTACCGCTCGGTACCACGGTAGTACCGCTTAGGCGGTACTTCCGCTGCCACTACCACTTATTTTATTCTTTTGGTGCCTTTATCGTTGTTGAGCGGAAGTACCGCTGCTATGGAGCGATAGTACCGCTCAGGTGGTTCAGGCGTCCGCGCAAGCCACCAGACTCCTGCTGCCTTGTGTCTGATGCCCTTCGCCACCAGAGCGGAAGTAGAGTGGCTGTACTGAGCGGTAGTACCGCTGGCAGGAGCGGTAGTACCGCTCCGGCGGCACTACCGCCTCGGGGTTTCTGCCGTTTGCATGTTTTTCCTGGAACTACCGCACTAAGCGGTAGTACCGCTCAGCCGAGCGATAGTACCGCTTGTGCACGACGTGTGCACATAACGGTTGGATTTGTGGAGGCCTATTTAAGGGGGTCTTCTTACCCGATGGTTCTTATTCTTTTGAGCTCGAGTTTGCCCCCCCCCCCCCCCCATTGTTGACCTTCTTCGAGCTTGCTAACTCTCAATCCCTCCAATGATTCTTGCTAGTTCTTGAGGGAAAAGAGAGAGAAGATCTAGATCCATATTTCCACCAATCACTTTCTCGTCTATGTGAGGGGAACCCCTTGGATCTAGATCTTGGAGTTCTTCGTGTTCTTCTTCGTTCTTCCTCTCATTTTCCTCCATAGCATTAGTTGTTGTGGTGGGATTTGGGAGAGAAGGACTTGGGCTCTCCGTGTGCCCTTGCCATTGCATTTGGGGCATAGGTTTGAGTTCTTCACGGTGATACGTGGAAGTGAGAAGTTGAGAAGCTTATTACTCTTGGGTGATTGAGCACCCTAAAGCTTGTTCCTCTTGGGTGCCTTGGCATCCTAGACGATTGGTGGTGCCTAGGAGCTCAATCATTGTGGTGTAAAGCTCCGGGCAAAGGTCGGGGTCTCCAATTAGGTTGTGGAGATTGCCCCGAGCAATTTGTATGGGTTCCGGTGACCACCCCGAAGGGTTGCCATTTGTACGGGTTTCGGTGACCGCCCCCAAGGGTTGCCATTTGTACGGGTTCGGTGACCGCTTATACGTCCATTTTGCATCATCATTTCTTATTCATATTTATGTTATTCTTGTCCATTATTCCCTATTATCATACAATTCTTATGCTCTTTCCCTCTGAATATGCAAGGTACATCACAAAGAGGGAATTATCTGGAAACTGGAATTCTAGACCGGAAAACCGAGAAAAAGGCAGAAAAATCACCAGACTCCAAATGACGTGAAACTTCACGGGGAATTTTTATTGAATATTTAAGAATTTATGGGCCAAAAATATACCAACGGGGCCACCAGCCACCAGCCCCCCCTGATGGCTTGTGGGGCCCTGACTGGCGTCCTGACGCCCCTCTTCTCCTATATGGTTTGTTTTACTCTAGAAAAAAATCATAAGCAACCTTTCGGGATGAAGCGCCGCCATCTCGAGGTTGAAACCTGGGCAGAGGCCCTTTTGCACTCCGACAGTCAGATTCTGCCGGGGGAATCCCTCTCCGGGAGGGGAAGATCGAAGCCATTGTCATCACCAACGCTTCCTCTTTCGTGGGAGGACCAATACTCATCAACATCTTCACCAGCACCATCCCATCTCCAACCCTAATTCATCTTGTGTATTCAATCTTTGTCTCAAAACCTCATATTGGTACCTGTGAGTTACTAGTTGTGTTGATTACATATTGTAGTTGATGCTTGTTGGATTACTTGGTGGAAGAGATTATGTTCAGATCCTTAATTATTATTATTGTACCTATGATCTTGAACATGTTGATGAGGTGTGAGTAGTTACTATTGTTCCCGAGGACATGGGAGAAGTCTAGTTATAAGTAATCATGTGAAGTTGGTATTCGTTTGATATTTTGATGATATGTATGTTGTTACTTCTCTTAGTGGTGTCATGTGAACGTCGACTACATGACACTTCACCATGTTATGGCCCTAAGGGAAGTCATTGTGGAGTAACAAGTAGATGATGGGTTGCTAGAGTGACAGAAGCTTAAAACCCCAGTTTATGCGTTGCTTCATAAGGGGCTGATTTGGATCCGCGTGCTTCATGCTAAGGGTAGATTTATCTTAATTCTTCTTTTGTAGTTGCGAATGCTTGCGAGAGGGGGTAATCATAAGTAGGTTGTTAGTTCAAGTAAGAACAACACCTTAGCACCAGTCCACCCACATATCAAATTATCAAAGTAGCGAACGCGAATCAACTCAACATGATGAACATGACTAGACAGAAGTTCCCATGTGTCCTCGGGAGCGCTTGCTTAATATAAGAGTACTCTCACGCCTGTCCTTTGCTATAAAAAGGATTGGGCTACCTTGCTGCACCTTTGTTGCTATTGTTACTTGTCACTTGTTACGAATTATCTTACTACAAAACTATCTACTATCGTTACTTATAGCACTTGCAGAGAATACCTTGCTGAAAACCACTTGTCATTTCCTTCTGCTCCTCGTTGGGTTCGACACTCTTACTTATCGAAAGGACTACGAGTGATCCCCTATACTTGTGGGTCATCAAGACTCTTTTCTGGCGCCATTGCCGGGGAGTGAAGCGCCTTTGGTAAGTGGAATTGGTAAGGAAACATTTTTTGTACGTGCTGAAATTTATTGCTGCTTGTCACTATGAACGGCCACCCTTTGAGTGGCTTGTTCGGGGCATCTTTGCCTCGAACTGAAGATGAGGAAATTGTTCCTCAACCTACTGAACCTACTGAAAATATTTATTATGAGATTCCTTCGGGTATGCTTGAAAAACTCCTATCTAATCCATATGATGGAACGACTCATCCTGATTATCATTTGATATTTGTCGATGAAGTTTGTGGATTATTTCAGATTGTAGGGTTGTCTGGAGACAAAGTTAAGAAAAAAGTGTTCCCTTTATCTTTGGAGGGAAAGGCATTAATATGGTACAGGCTATTGGGCGATATTGGATCATGGGACTGGAATCGCTTGTAGTTAGAATTTTATCAGAAGTTTTATCCTATGCATCTAGTTCATCGTGATCGGAACTTTATTTATAATTGCTGGCCTGGTGAAGGAGAAAGTATCACTCGAGCTTGGGGGAGACTTAAATCTATGATGCGCACCTGTCCCAACCATGAGATCTCAAGAAATACTATTATACAAAAAAATTATGCTCGACTTTCTCATGATGATCAAGTACTACTCGATTCTTCTTCTACTGGTTCCTTCATGAATAGGACTATTGAATTCAAATGGGATCTTCTGGAAAGAATTAAGCGCAACTCTGAAGATTGGGAACTCGACAAAGGTAAAGAGTCAGGTATAAATCTCAAGTTTGATTGTGTTAAATCTTTTATGGGAACCGAAGTTTTCTATGATTTTAGCAATAAATATGGCCTCGACTCTGAGATAGTAGCTTCTTTGTGTGAATCATTTGCTACTCATGTTGATCTCCCTAAGGAGAAATGGTTTAAATATCATCCACCCATTGAAAAGCAATTAGAGGAACCTATTAAAATTGAGAAGGAAGAAATAATTGTTAGCCACGTTGTGCCAATTGTTCCTACTGCTTACCTAGAGAAGCCACCTTTCCCTGTTGGAATTAAGGAACATGCTAAAGCTACAACTGTGGTTAATAAGAGTCAGGTTAGGACACCTACAACTCCTGAACAAATAAATGTTGAGCCTAAAATTGCTATGGTTAAAGATCTTCTAGTTGATAACATTGATGGTCAAGTTATTTACTTCTGTGGTGAAGCTGCTATAATTGGAAAACCTGATAGAAACGCGCAGGATGAACTAGATAAAAATAAATGAGTTGTTGGCATGCCTGTGGTTTCAGTTAAAATCGGAGATCACTGTTATCATGGATTGTTAGTGCTATACCTTTTACTTTATATCAAGAAATTATGAATGACATAGCACCATCTGAACTTGAAGACATTGATGTTACTATTAAACTTGCAAACAGAGACGCTATTACACCACTTGGAATTGTTAGAGATGTTGAAGTCTTGTGTGGAAAAGTCAAGTACCCCACTGATTTTCTAGTACTTGGTTCAAAACAAGATAACTTTTGTCCCATTATATTTGGTAGACCTTTTCTGAATACTGTTAATGTTGAAATTAATTGTGTTACTAAGAAGGTCAAAGTAAGCTTTGGTGATGTATCTCATGAATTTAATTTCTCTAAGTTTAGTAATCAACCACATGAGAAAGAATTACCAAGCAAAGATGAGATCATTGGTCTTGCTTCTATTGTAGTACCTCCTACCGATCCGTTAGAACAATATTTACGAGACCATGAAAATGATATGCATATGAATGAGAGAAATGAAATAGACGACATATTTCTTAAACAAACACCTATTCTTAAACACAACTTACCAGTTGATATTTTAGGGGATCCTCCTCCACCCAAGGGAGATCCCATGTTTGAGTTAAAGACTTTACCCGACACTTTGAAATATGCTTACCTTGATGAAAAGAAGATATATCCTGTTATTATCAGTGCTAACCTTTCAGAGCATGAATAAAAGAGATTACTTAAAACTCTGAAGAAGCACCGGGCTGCTATTGAATATACTCTCGATGATCTTAAGGGCATTATTCCCACTCTATGTCAGCACAAGATTAATATGGAACCGGATGCTAAACCTGTCGTTGATCATCAATGCCGCTTAAATCCTAAGATGAAGGAAGTGGTAAGAACTGAAATACTAAAGCTTCTGGAGGCAGGTATAATTTATTCTATTGTTGATAGTAGATGGGTAAGTCATGTTCATTGTGTTCCTAAGATAGGAGGTATAACTGTTGTTCCTAATGATAAAAATGAACTTATCCCACAAAGAATAGTAACTGGTTATAGGATGGTGATTGATTTCAGGAAATTAAATAAAGCTACTAGGAATGATCACTACCCTTTGCCTTTTATTGATCAAATGCTAGAAAGATTATCTAAGCACACATACTTTTGTTTTCTTGATGGATATTTTGGTTTTTCCCAAATACGTGTGTCAAAAAAGGATCAAGAGAAAACTACTTTTACTTGCCCTTTTGGAACATATGCTTAGAGACGTATGCCTTTTGGTTTGTGCAATGCACCTGCTACTTTTCAAAGATGTATGACTGCTATATTCTCTGATTTTTGTGAAAAGATTGTTGAGGTTTTCATGGATGATTTTTCCGTTTACGGGACTTCTTTTGATGATTGCTTGAGCAACCTTGATCAAGTTTTACAGAGATGTGAAGAAACTAATCTTGTATTAAATTGGGAAAAGTGTCATTTTATGGTGAATGAAGGCATAGTGCTTGGGCATAAAATTTCTGGATGAGGTATTGAAGTGGACAAAGCTAAAGTTGATGCAATTGAGAAAATGTCCTGCCCAAAAGAAATCTAAGGTATATGAAGTTTCCTTGGTCATGCTGGTTTCTATAGGTGTTTCATCAAATATTTCTCAAAGATTTCTAGGCCGTCAACTAATCTTCTTCAAAAACACATTCCTTTTGTTTTTGATGATGATTGTGTAGAAGCTTTTGAAATACTTAAGAAAGCTTTGATTTCTGCACCTATTGTTCAACCACCTGATTGGAACCTGCCATTTGAAATTATGTGTGATGCTAGTGATTATGCTGTTGGTGTTGTTCTAGGGAAAAGAGTAGACAAGAAATTGAATGTTATCCATTATGCTAGTAAAACTCTAGACGCTGCCCAAAGAAATTATGCCACCACTGAAAAGGAATTTTTAGCAGTTGTCTTTGCATGTGAGAAGTTTAGACCTTATATCGTTGATTCCAAAGTAACTATTCACACTGATCATGCTGCTATTAAATACCTTATGGACAAGAAAGACGCTAAGCCCACTACTGGAATCAGGCACTTTGCCGTCTGCTATAGCAGACGGCAAAGGCATGCTTGGCGGACGGCAAAGGCTTTGCCGTCAGCCAGCAGACGGCAAACACTCCGGCTGAACGGCTGCCGGCAAAGGCCGCTTTGCCGTCTGTTGGCAGACGGCAAAGAACTTTCCTTCTTTGCCGTATGCCAGCAGACGGCAAAGAGCGTGGACGGCACAGAAAAGGTTCCATCCCCGTTAGGTGGCTAACGGCGCTCTTTGCCGTCTGCTGGCAGACGGCAAAGAGCTGTAGATGACGTCAGCTGACGTCAGGTTTCAGCTGGGCCCAGGCAGGCTCTTTGCCGTCTGCTGGCAGACGGCAAAGAACTTTCCTTCTTTGCCGTCTGCTGGCAGACGGCAAAGAGCTGTAGATGACGTCAGCTGACGTCAGGCTTCAGCTGGGCCCAGGCAGGCTCTTTGCCGTCTGCCAGCAGACGGCAAAGAGGCCACATAGGCCAGCCCAGGTTGCACAGGCTGCTGCCACGTGGCCTCTTTGCCGTCTGCCAGCAGACGGCAAAGAGCTTTGCCGTCTGCTAGCAGACGGCAAAGTGGCTATATAGCCCCTGTTTTTTCTGTTTTTTGTTATATCAATTCATTTTCACAGAAATTCAAACACACACACACACACACACACACACACACACATATATATATATATATATATATATATATATATATATATATATATATATATTCAGAATCACATAGTTTCAAACATCAAACATCATACATCAAACGTAGTTTCAAACATCAAACATAGTTTCACCATCGTCATCAAACATCATACATCCAATTCATATATACATAGTTTCACAAACATCTAATATGTAAACAGTAGCATTCTGCCCTTCCATGAAGTGAATCAAACCTGCAAAAATGGGAGTAAGAAATTAGAAGAAGAAGAAGAAGACTAGAAGAAGAGGAAGAAAAAGAAGAAGAAGAAGAAGAAGAAGAAGACTAGAAGAAGAAGAAGAAAAAGAAGAAGAAGAAGAAGAAGAAGAAGAAGAAGAAGAAGAAGAAGAGGAAGAAGAAGGAGAAGAAGGAGAAGGAGAAGGCGAAGAAGGAGAAGAAGAAGAGGAAGAAGAAGAAGGAGAAGAAGAAGAAGAAGAAGAAGAAGAAGAAGAAGAAGGAATAGAGGAGAAGAAGAAGAAGAAGAAGAAGAAGAAGAAGAAGAAGAAGAAGAAGAAGAAGAAGAAGAAGAAGAAGAAGAAGGAGAAGAAGAAGAAGAAGAAGAAGGAGAAGAAGAAGAAGAAGAAGGAGAAGAGGAGAAGAAGGAGAAGGAGAAGGAGAAGGAGAAGAAGAAGAAGAAGGAGAAGAAGAAGAAGTAGAAGAAGGAATAGAGAAGAAGAAGAAGAAGAAGAAGAAGAAGAAGAAGAAGAAGAAGAAGAAGAAGAAGAAGAAGAAGAAGAAGGAGCAGGAGGAGCAGGAGGAGCAGGAGAAGGAGGAGAAGGAGGAGAAGGAGAAGGAGGAGGAGGAGGAGGAGGAGGAGGAGGAGCAGGAGCAGGAGCAGGAGCAGGAGAAGGAGCTAAATAGGTCATATTAAGTCATTTTGGAGCTAAATAGGTCATTTTGGAGCATATTAAGTCATTTTGGAGCTAAATAGGTCATTTTGGAGCTAATTAAGGTTATTATATCATTTTTGAGCTAGCTAAGCATATAAATCCATTTTTGGAGGAATAAATGCTAAGTATAGGTCATTTTAGAGCTATCCTAGGTTAAATAGGTCATTTTGGAACTAATTAAGGTTGTTATGTCATTTTTTAGCTAGCTAAGCATATTAAAGTCATTTTGGAGAAATAAATGCTAAGTTTAGGTCATTTTAGAGCTATCCTAGGTTAAATAGGTCATTTTTGAGCTAATTAAGGTTATTATGTCATTTTTGAGCTAGCTAAGCATATTAAGTGATTTTGGAGGAATAAATGCTAAGAAGAAGAAGAAGAAGATGATGATGAAGAAGATGAAGAAGAAGAAGAAGAAGAGGAGCTCTTCTTCTTCTTCTTCTTCTTCCTCCTATTCCTTCTTTTCCTCCTCTTCCTTGTTTTTCTTTCATCTTATTCATTATTTGTGTCATTTTAGAGTTAACCTATCTAAGTATGCCATTTTTTTGCTAACCTAGGAAAATTATGTAAGTATAGGTCATTAGTGTGCTTACCTTGGTAATTATGCCATTTTTGAGCTAAATTAGGTAAGTATATGCCATTTTAGAAGAAGAAGAAGACAAGAAGAAGACAAGAAGAAGAAGAAGAAAAGAAGACTAGAAGAAAAAGACTAGAAGAAGAAGAAGAAGAAGGTGTTTACCCTTTTCCTTCTCATTCTTCTTCTTTTATTCTTTCCTTTTCTTCTCTTTCTTCTTCTATTCTTTCTTTTTCTCCTCTTCCTTGTTTTGGAGCTATCCTAGGTTAAATAGGTCATTTTGGAGCTAATTAATGTTGTTATGTCATTTTTTAGCTAGCTAAGCATATTGAGTCATTTTGTTAAGCTAAACACTTGGGAAAACTTACCGTCATCACTTAGATGTAGGTGAAGGACCGATCGCGCCAGTGGCAGACGGAGAAGCATCGGTCGATGCTTGTGGGGAGTTATGCTGCACCAAAGATCATTTGCAGTGTATCGTTAGCATGATGCAACTCAAATGTGAAGACTAGTAACTAATGACCATTCAAATGAAACTCACCGTGCCCGCCGGAGCAATGACTGGCATCGGCGGAGGGGTCGTGCCATTCTTTTCGCACATGCTCTGCACATTTGGTTTTCTCGAGTCAGTCATATTAGTTAGTAATGAAAGGAACATTACGTGCATGATTTGGCTAATATGCAGAAGAAACTTACCACGAAGAGCTCGTATAGAGCCCGTTGACCCGCCTCGTTCCGGTTCCTCTCCTCCTCCAATAGCTTAGCCGTCCTCTCCTCCGCCTCCCTCTCCCTCGCCGCCGCCTGCCGTCTCTCTTCCTCTAGAAGCGCCTGGGTCCTCGCTTCTGCTTCCTCAAGAGCAGCCTGGGTCTTCGCTCTCTCTGCCTCAATAGCAGCCTGCAACACCACTCGTTAGCATTGTAATCATCGACGGCCGCACACACAATGTAATGGAGGAAAGGTATCTGAGTCCGTATAACTAACCTGGAATTCGAGCTCCATTGGCCGTGCACGAGGCCTTATCTCAGGATCGGAGCTGGTCTGGCGCTTCTTGATCTGCGGGAGAGTGCTAGTACAACGTATCAGTCCATCCCCAATGGCTAACAAGCCATGGTGCCTCCCGCCACCAGATATCATCACCAGCTCTGGATTAAGAGGCTGCTGGCTCGGGTTAAACTCCGGCCCTTTCCTCGCCTTCCCCTCGTCTCTGTACCTCACAAGCTTGTTGTGGGAGGCGCGGTTGCTGAATTTCTCTGGATCATCGAGGTCAGACTCAGAGAATGCCTTGGCCTTCTTGTACGAGGCAGTATTGTACATGGCATAGAGGTCGAACAGCTCTGGCACTGGAGCCTTGTTGTGCCGCGCCTAAAAGAGAGGAACAGAGTATTAGTTAGGGGCTCAAGCTAGCATGAAGAATGAATTTGCATGAATCATGAAGCAAACCACATACCCAGTTTTCCCCGAACCCACGTAGGTTGACGCTGCCTAGATGGTGTGGGACACCTTTCATTTGGGCACGCTTCTCCTTTGCACCGTCGTGGACGTTGCGCCATTGGGGAGTGCACCACTCATCCACCAACGCCTCCCAACAGTCCATCCTATCCGCACACCATCTCGGGGGCACCTAAGTTAAGCAAGAGAAATTTGAGCGCTACGCATACGAATCAAATCAAGGAACTAAGTACAAGGCCTTAAGAATAGGTAATTACCTTCATGTACTTCTCCTTACTCAGATAGTTGAGGCGGCACTTCTCTTTTTTCCTCCGAATACCAGTCGAGGCGTAGTAGTCTCGAATAGCCTGCGTCCGAGCCTCGTGCCGAAAGTTTTGAAGTAGGCGCCTGCACTCGTTGCCGATAACCCGAGCCGCGGCCTCCTCCTGTCCCTCAGCACACCTGTAGAAGGTCTGCAATCAAACAAGAAAACACGGATTAGTACAATCACTAGGGTTGCCAATCAAAGAAGAAAACACAACGTAGACGGCAAAGGAGAAATTACCCAAAACGTCTGGATCACAATGTCGGCGACCGTGTGGCACTCGACATCGCCGATCCTATGCCCCGGCGGGGCCGGGGCAGCCAAGTAGTGCTCCCAGGTCATTCCTAGCTCTGGAACCCGGCCCTCACCGGGCAACGTGACCCACCCCGGGAAGCTCTGGCGACAAATCACGCCAAGGACACTGTTGGGCTTGCGGCAACCAGGCCCGTGTGTCCAAGACCTGCAGTATGACAAGGCCAACGCATTAGATATTCGAAGAAACGTGAAGACAAAAGGTTAAAAAAGAGTAAGTGCACTTACTTCTCCCCCTGCGGCGCAATCAACCACCTCTGGTCGGGGGTCGCCGGGGTGGGCGGGAGCTTTGTACCACCACGCTGGTAGACTTTGGGCCCCTCAACCCACTCACTCTCGCTATAGCTATCAGAACTATAGCCACCCTCAGCACGGCCACTCGACGAGCCCGCACCTGGGTTCTGCTGCGACTCAGCGTGATCCCCAGTCTCGTGGGACGAAGGCTCGGCGGCCCGACGCTCGTCGGCCCCAGGCTCGTCGGCCGTAGGCGTGTCTGTCGTAGCCTCGTCTGTCGTAGGCTCGTCGGCCTGAGGCTCGTGGACCGGAGTCCGAGACGGCTGCACCTCAGGCTGCTCCATCTCAGACAGAGCACTCCTGTGGTCGGGTGAATCAGCTGGGGGTGGCAGCGAGGAAGGCGTAGTAGCAGCCTTCCTACCTCTCCCGCCGCCACGTCCACCTCTACCAACCTTCTTCCCCCCCCCCCCCGACCTCTCCCGGTCAAAGAAGAAGCGCCCGCCGGTGTCTGCATACTGAGATCTAGCGCTCTCCGGAGGTGGTGGGGTGGGATGGAAGTACCCTTCCCACCACGCGCCGAGGAAGGAGCCTCGGAGCGCTCTCGACCCGCGCCCACCATCTGTCAACACCTGCAATGACAAAGAGTAAACGAAGTTAGTACAACATTAAAAAAAATGAATACCTGACATGAATATAATTTAAGTGTATCATCATCATGAACATAATAAAAAATTGAATACCTAACATGAACCAATTAATAATATATATGTACATAATAATAATTGAATACCTGACATGAACTATAATATTAATCTTCTCATAGGGCATCTTAAGCGCACGTAGGATTTTTTCCGACTGGTACAGGTTTGCTGGCAATACATGGCCTTTGGGTAGAAAGCGTCCAAATATCGTCATCATCGCGTCATAGCATTCTCTGCCCAGGTTGAACTGAGCCTTGAGAGCCATTACTTGCGCGATGGCATCCAGCTGACAAAGCTCAGTGTGCTCGTGGAGAGGACGTTTTGAAGACTCCAACATTTCATAGAAGGCCTTTGCAGATTCCTCCATCTCATCGTCCGAATCCCGAGCATCATCAAAGTCTTGCACCATGTCTTCGATCCCGGTACCATGCTCGTCGGTGCGACGACGAACCACCTCAGCTCTGGCACGTTGGGCAGACTCACCATGAAATCTCCACACCGTATAATCAGTCGTAAAACCCCACTTCTGCAAGTGTTTACCCATTTCATCCCGTGTTCACTTTTTATGGTTGTCGCACCGGACACAGGGGCACCAGGTTATATCCTGGCCATTTGCAAATGCGGCGCTCAGAAACCCCTTGGTTTTTGTTAACCATTCAATGGTCATTTCTTTCTGACTAGGGTGACCGGTGTACATCCAAGCACGATCACTCATCTTGCCTACCTACTAAACACACAAGAAATATATACACAATTCAGCAAACCATATTCATCAGTTAATAGAGTTTGTCAGTTTTATTACGTCCATGCAACCTAGACGCTAGTAGGTAAAGATAGGTCCTAATCCCACCCGAGTATGTGTAGATTGGGTTCGTTTTCCCATGCTCTGCTCCGGATCCGACGCAAAATTTCGGCAGCACCTCCCCGCTATTCTCCTGATACACGTCTCGGCAATAAGCAGAGAGGATGTGTACCCGGAGAACAACAGGGAGGCACTGACGAAATTCTGCATCGGATCCGGAGCAGAGCATATGGGAAAACAAACCCAATCTACACATACTCGGGCTGTCCATGGATAACGTTGGACAATTCGAAAGAATCACGGTTATAAATATGCAAATGCATGCATATTTATAGATGTAACACTTTCGAACGGGAGACGCATAGTGGTCACGCATACTGATGATTGACACCTATAGCTAGCAAGTTTCATCGGCACGAAGACCGGAACAGAGCAAATGAAGGGGGGAGGAGGAGATGTCATTTGTGCTCACCCACGAACGTAGGGGCGGAGCTCGTCGAACGCACGGGGAGGTCATCGAACACCAGACTCTCGCAGCCCCGAAAGAACTGCACATTTAAATCCACCCGATTAACACAAATATATATGATGTTTTTCTTAACAAAATCGGGAAATATACTTCCTAACTCATAATTCACAAATATATGACCCCATCGGCCTCTGGAAGGCCGAAGAGCACCTTTTCGGTCAACAGGAGGCCGAAGACGTGTCGGGGGTCGGGGGTGTCGTGTCTGGGTGGCGTGGTGTCGGGGTGTCGTGGTGTCGGGGTGTCGTGTCGGGGTCGGGGTGTCGGGGGGTGTCAGGGAAGTATCTTTCGGTGAGACCCGCCCGTTTAGGGCCGGGTTCTGGGGATTTTTATTGAAGATGGGCCAGGTGGGCCGGAGCGTTCTCAAGAGGCCCAGAAGAAGAGCCGCCCAAGGAAGGGCCGGCCCAAGACCCGCCGTGAGAGGCGGTATGTGCAAACCGCCTCGAGGTATAACTTAGGAAACAAGTAAAGGAGAGTTGGGCTCGGATTGCTATCCTGACCCGGACTCTTATGTAAGCCCCGGACCTCCGCCTATATATAAAGGGGGAGCCCTGGGGCTTGAGAGATGACGTTGAGACTTTCGAGAGCTAGGGCTAGACAAGTTCCAAAACCCTTGTAATCGAGATCTTCAATACATCTAGCAGGAGTAGGCTTTTACCTCCACGAGAGGGGCCGAACCTGGGTAAACCTTGCCTCCCGTGTTCCTCGTTTAACCCCTTCGGTCTGCTACTTACGCGATGGCTTCGAGATCAAGTCCTATGAGGACATCTGCCGTGAAAATACCACGACAGTTGGCGCCCACCGTGGGGCTATCGCATGGTGGTGTTGAGTATTCGAAGGGTCCTCCCCAAGGACTCGAGGGATACGTGATTGGCCGGATAACCAAGAGTCGCCGCGGCAATCTGCTCATCGACGACTCAGGCTGGGGCCCCGAGGCCGACTCTCTTGAGTACGGGTACCGGGTCCCCTTTGGCGGAATCCATATCTTCATCGGGAAGGCCGGCGGCTCTAAGCCGGCCACCTCCACGGAGGTCGTTGAAACGGCCCAACGCGCGCAACCCGCCGTGGCGAGAGCCGCCCCTAGGCTTCCGGCTCCTGTGCAGGCCGGCGGATTTGGATCTGGGCCGGATATCTTCACCGACACCTTCAAGCCGGTCCAGGACACGCAGCGCGCCAGGCGAGAGCACGTCTTCGTTGGCTTCACTCAAGGGGTGGAGTATTCTGGATCGTCGGCTTCCACGGAGGGCTCGGCGACTTACGTTGATGGTGGCTATTCGTCTGGCGGAGAGTCGCTTTATTCTCTTCACCAAGAGGATCTTGGGGGCTTTCAGCAGAACTCGTCGGCGCAGGATTCTTTAGGCCCGCCCGCTCGCCCTGTTGTCTACATGGCGGGGGCGGCTGATATACCAGACCCGACAGCGGATGCTGGAACCTCCAATGCGGTGTCAAGAGTTTCGCCAGCACAGACCCTGGTGGGATTGACGGCTACGTTGACTACACTGCTGGGCACACAGGTCACTGCGGAAAATCAGGCAGAGCTCAATGCGGAGATCGTCAGGATCAAGGATCAGATGGTACAGGCTCAAGCTGGCATTGATGCGGAGAACGTCCGTCTGGCGACTCGTGAACGAGAGTTACGGGAAGAATCGGCGCGTCTGCAACAGGAGAATTATCATCTGGAGCAGCGCCGGGTGGAGTCTGACGCGGTTCATCACAGACGACACCGGAGCCGGCTTGCGGCCGAGGTTGAAGGTCAGGCCCTGCAGTTCAGCACCCCGCCAGGGGAACGCCTTCGAGGTCCAGCGACAGGAACTCCCCAGAGGTCGCCAGACCCGGGAACCCGACGCTCGGCGGATCATGGGGAGCGGCCAGAGGTACCGATGCTTACGGCACAAGGGCACTTTACGAACCCTGTGGACAACCTCTACGCGGCTACCACGGCGCTGGCACGTCTGCCCATCAATGGAGACACGCCCCTTGAGATCGAGGTTCGCAATGCAATTGCAAAACTGAAAACCGCCGTGGTCCAGCAAGCGAATTATTCGTACAGTCGGGAGCGACTGCATTCTACACCCGCTCCTAACAGAAGCCGCACTAGAAGCCACCACGCTGAAAGCCCTGCGGTGTCTAGCACCCGCCATCATCGGGGTGCGCCTGGGGGCTTGCTGTATTCACCAAATCCCATGATCCCAGGGCACGGATTACATGAGACTCACGCAGCACATACGGCGGCTCACGCGGCGGATCAGGAGGCGGCTCATGCGGCGGCTCTCGTGGCTCAGGAGGCGGCTCTCGCGCCAGTCGTGACTACAACAGTCACCCCAACAGGAAGATCCATTGGAGTGCCTTGCTTGAGCCCGGCTCTCCGCAGCGCACCCCTGCCCAGGGATTTCAAGGGCCCGCGGAAGGTGTCCAGTTATACACCAGACCAGGACCCGGCCCAGTGGATAGAAAGTTATGAGCTTGCCATGGATATGCAGGGGGTCAGCGATCAGGCTTGTGCAAGATATTTCACCATGATGTTGGAAGGAGCAGCGCGTACGTGGCTGAAGAATTTACCCCCGAATTCCATCAAGATATGGGGCGAGTTAAGGGAACGTTTTATCAAAAACTTCCAAGGTACCTGCAAGCGTCCGAAGACTATCATTGATCTTCAGCATTGTGTTCAGTGGCAGGGAGAGTCGGCTCACCATTGGATCAGCCGAGTTGCAGAGATCATTCATTCTTCAGATAATATCTCCGCCCCTCAGGCAGTTTTGGTGCTGGAGAAGGCTTGCCACTATGAGCCACTCACGCAGAAGTTAGGGCGGCTCAAACGGAGTGTCAAAGATATGGGGGAGCTCATGAATGCTCTCACCAAGTATGCTGAGTCTGATCCTACGAAGGACCCAGGAGGTGATGAGCCAGAGGTTCCTAATCCGAAAGGTAAAAAGCCTGTTGGTGGCAAGAGTCAGCAGCAGAACAATGATAAGAAGCGTAAAGGTCCAGAAGCCGGATCTGAGCTGGTGGCTAATACCAGTGCAGGGGCTAAGTTTCAGAAGGGTGGTTCTGGTAACAGACCTTTTAAGCCACAAAACTTCGATGAGTTCCTCAAGGGGCCGTGTCCAAAACACGGTACCAAAGAGAGGCCAGCAAGGCATACTTGGGAACAGTGTCACATTATGGATGCTTTCGCTCAGCGCTTCCAGAACCCGCCGGGTGGCGGGGGTGGTGGATACGGACCGGGTTCCGGGCCCGGGTTCGGACCACCTGGTGGAGGCCCTCCTGGCGGCTTTCATCAACAGTCGCACCACCCGGGCGGGTCTGGTAGCGGCTTCCAGGGGAATAACAGTGGTCAGCAACCTCAAGGAAACCAATACAACAGCGGCCAACACTCTCAACAACAGCAGAACAATCAGACCGGGTTCCAGAGTAATCCTAAACAGTTGAATAATGGACAGTATCATGTGTTCACTACATGTGCAGATAAAAGGGAGCGCAAGGTCAGGAGACGTTCTGTTAATGCGGTAGAGCTGGCTGTTCCAGAGTATCTGAAGTGGTCAGAGATGCCGATTACTTGGAGCAGGGAGGATCACCCGCCTAGAGTAGATAATTCGGGTCATCTGGCGCTTGTGGTAGCACCCCAAGTTGGAGGATATGCTCTCACCAAGGTTCTGATGGATGGCGGAAGCAGCATCAATATTCTGTACTATGACACTTTCCGACGTATGGGATTGACGGAGAAAGACCTTACACCATCTAACACAGTTTTTCATGGGATTATACCTGGCAAATCAGCAAACCCGGTTGGAAGGATCAAGTTGAACGTGGCCTTTGGGACATCAGAGGATAACTCCAGATGTGAATCATTGTCGTTTGAAGTAGTCAGGATCAAGAGTCCCTATCATGCTCTCTTTGGGCGGCCGGCTTATGCCAAATTCATGGCTAGGCCCTGTTATATTTATCTCAAGCTCAAGATGCCGGGTCCCAAGGGTCCAATCACAGTTCATGGAAACCGGAAATTCGCCATGGAGTGTGAAGAAGGAGATGCTGCTTATGCTGAAGCGGCTTGTGCCTCGGAGGAGCTCAAAATCTACACAAGCAATGTAGACCCGGCGGATATGACGCCTCTCAAGACGCCCTCTATAGAAGGAGAGCCGCCTCTCAAGTTTCAGGCTCACAGAGACACCAAGGAAGTGGAATTTACCCCTGGCAACTCTTCTGCTAAGTTCACTATAGGGTCCAACATGGACCCCAAATAGGAAAGCGCGCTCGTCGAGTTTATCCATGAGAATCGGGACATCTTTGCATGGAAACCTTCTGACATGTCGGGTGTGCCGAGAAAACTCGCCGAGCACCGCCTTAATGTGGATCCTAAGTACAAGCCTGTCAAGCAGTATCTTCGCCGTTTTAATGAAGAGAGACGGAAAGCTATCGGGGAAGAGATAGCCCGGCTTCTGGCTGCCGGGTTTATCATAGAAGTCTTACACCCGGAGTGGTTGGCTAACCCGGTGCTGGTTCTGAAGAAAAATGGCACTTGGCGTATGTGTATTGACTACACGGATCTTAACAAAGCTTGCCCAGCTGATCCATTTGCTCTCCCTCGCATTGATCAAATCATTGATGCTACAGCGGGGTGTGAGAGGTTATGTTTCCTGGATGCATACTCTGGTTATCATCAGATCAAGATGGCAGTGGAGGACCAAGAGAAGACGGCTTTCATTACACCTTTTGGCGCCTTCTGTTATGTTTCTATGCCTTTCGGGCTCAAGAGTGCCCAGGCGACTTATCAACGTTGCGTGCAAAATTGTTTTCATGGACAGATTGGCCGCAATGTGCATGCCTATGTGGATGATATTGTGGTCAAGTCAGAAAAGCAAGAGACCTTGTTAGATGATCTCAAGGAGACCTTTGACAATCTCAGAGTTTACCAGATGAAGCTTAACCCGGACAAGTGTGTCTTTGGTGTTCCTGCAGGAAAGCTTCTAGGTTTCATGGTCACTGAGCGTGGAATTGAAGCTAACCCGGAGAAAATCAAGGCCATCACCTCTCTGGCTGAGCCTAAGTGCATCAATGATGTTCAGCGCCTGGCGGGTCGTATTGCAGCTTTGAGTCGCTTCATAAGTCGCCTGGGGGAGAAGGCTATTCCTTTATATCAGATGCTGAAGAAAGCGGACGACTTCCAATGGAGCAAAGCTGCTGGGGAGGCCTTTGAAGCTCTGAAGAGGCAGCTGGCAGAGCCGCCCATATTGGCGGCTCCTATCACCAAGGAGCCGATGCTTCTGTATATTGCAGCAAATAACAAGGCTGTTAGTGTTGCAATGGTGGTGGAAAGAAAGGAGGCAAACCGGGAGTATCCGGTCCAGAGGCCGGTTTATTATGTTAGTGAGGTCCTGACTTTGTCTAAGCAGCGTTACCCACACTGGCAGAAGCTGGTCTTCGGAGTATTCATGGCAAGCCGGAAGTTGAGGCATTATTTTCTGGAGCATCCTATCACAGTGGTATCTTCAGCTCCTTTGGGGGATATAATTCATAACAGAGAGGCTACAGGCAGGATTGCAAAGTGGGCCATCGAACTTGGACCCCATGACATCAAATATGTGCCTCGCACGGCCATAAAGTCTCAGGCATTAGTGGATTTCATTAATGACTGGACAGAGCTTCAAGCCCCGGAAGAAAGGCCGGATAACACATATTGGCTGTGTTTGTTTGGGTTTTGGAGAGCAGTTTCCAGTAGAAATAAGCTAAAGCTGTAACAAACAGCTAAAACGGGGCAGTTTCCGGCTCACAGTCGAAAACGGTTTCAGCCATTTCTACGTGGTATAGGGCGAAGCGAGGCCAGCCGTGCTTCGGCCAGGAAGCTGATTCCCCTCGGTCAAATTTCCACCGACGCCCTTGACAGTTCAGGGAAATTACGAAAGGAATGCCACCGAGCCGATCCACTCGCCTCGTCTCCGTCGGTTGCAAGATGACAGCGAGAGAGAGAGGAGACAGATGACAGCGAGAGAGAGAGGAGACTAGGGTTCCGCCGCCGCCGCAAGAGCCGCCGCCGCGGCCTCCACTCGCCGTCGACCGCCGCCGCCTCCTCCACTCGCCGTCGCCCGGCCGCCACCTCCACTCGCCGTCGCCCGCCGCAGCCTCCACCCGCCGTCGCCCGCCGCAGCCTCCACCCGCCGTCGCCCGCCGCAGCCTCCACCCGCCGTCGCCCGCCGCAGCCTCCACCCGCCGTCGCCCGCCGCAGCCTCCACCCGCCGTCGCCCGCTGCCTCCACCCGCCGTCGCCCGCCGCAGCCTCTAGCCGCCGTCGCCCGCCGCAGCCTCCACTCGACATCGCCCGCCGTAAGAGACGCCACCGCCGCGGCAAGAGCCGCCGCCGCCTCCACTCGCCGTCTTCGCCGGTCCCCTTCACCGGCCAACGCCTCCACTCGCCTTCTCATCCACCGCCGGAGACGCACGTCGCCTATGTCGTCGGTTGGGGTGAGATATTCTTGCCAGATGTGGATGCTCTGTTGTTTGTGGATGCCCTGTTCTTGCTGATATATAGTTTGCTGTGGATGCATGATGCTGATATATATACATGATGCTGATATATGATGCATGGTTATTTTTCATTGATGGGTTAATTAATATTTGAAGCTTGCTGTGGATGCTCTGTTTGCTATACATAGTTTTTGCTATACATATTTTGTATGCTGGTATAAATTATGGTGAAAATGAATTAGATGGAGAAGGCAGCAAAGGCAGGGAAGGCAGCGAAGAAGGCAGCGAAGGCAGACAAGACAGACAAGGCACTTTGGGATGCATACCATACTAGGATATTTTGCGAGTTGTGTGTGAGGGAAGTTGAAGCAGGCAACAGGCCGGGGGCGTTCTTGAGTCCTAGAGGATATAAGAATTTAGGGGAGAGCTGGTTGGAGATAACTAAGAAAAGTTATGTGAGGATGCAATTCAAGAATAGATGGGAAAATCTCAAAACTATGTATTGTCAATGGAAACAATTGCAAATTGATGCATCTGGACTTGAATGGAATGCTAAGCTAGGAACCATTGATGCTGATACTAATTGGTGGAACACTCACCTAATGGTAATTCCATGCTACACACTCACCTAATAGTATTTACATTGGGTTTTATATTATCTTAATTTCCATTTAGCTGACCTTTTGTTCTTTTGCTATTTTTTAGAAACATCCGGAGCATGCAAAGTATAGGAATGGAGGACCACCCAACTTGGTTGAAATGGACCTGATGTTTGATGACCGTCATGTCACCGGTGCCGAGTCTGCTATCCCCGGTGAGATACCATTGGACAAGGAGGAAGTCACTATTGACGATGACTCTGATAGTGCAGAGGATGATGATGAAGTCATCAAAGCAAAACCAAAGAAGCAGCGAAAGACCAAGTCCAGTAAAGATGATTTTTCTGCTCTAGATGAGAAGAACCCATTTGTTCGGATGTACAAGAAGGCTAGTGATGCGATATGTGTAACGGCTGAAAGTATAAAAGAAGCATCTAGCTCCAGCAAGGCTCCCCCTCCTCCTCCCCCTCCTCCGGTTGGCCCTAGTATGAATGAGGCAATGGAGATGGTTCGCGAGTGTGGAGTTGAAGAAGGAACCCCTCTCTTTTTCTCTTCCAGCATGCTTTTTATGAAGCCTGAGTATAGAGAAATGTTTGCGTCGGTTCAGACCAAGGAAGGAAGGTTTGATTGGCTCGAGAGAGCGCATGATTTTGCTATGTAACTATTCGTTTAGAATAATTGCTTAGTTATTTGCTTTGGATTATGCTATGTTGTTCGTCTGTACCATTTGCTTATTTGAATGCTTGGATTATGCTATGTTGTACACATAGTACCATTTGTTATTTTGAATGCTTGGATTATGCTATGTATTTGGTCTGTACCATTCGTGTGTGAACTATTGTCTTTGCTGGATATGAACCATTTGCTTATTTGAATGCTATTTTCCCATATGTATGAATAATGGATATGACAACTAATCTTGTTGTCATGTTCCATTTGTAGACTGATGGAATTGACGGCGGAGGTGGTGACGATGATGATGCTAACATAAAGACAGTACACCTTCAAAACTTGCTCAAGTTAAGTACTGATCTCGCTACCTTGGGTCAAATGGCTATGCACTACAGCAAAACTTGTTTGAATAAGCAACGTAGGCAGCCTAGGAGGATTGCAGTACAAACTGGTTATGAATGGGTGATGGAAAAGTTGGCACGTCCTAAATCATGCTACAAAATGTTTAGAATGTATCCAGATGTTTTCTTGAGTTTGCATGGTCTTTTAGTGAGTGACTACCATTTGGAGTCAACTAGCGAGATGAACTCATTGGAAAGTCTAGGCATGTTCTTGTGGATGCTTGGAGGCCCTCAATCATTTCGCCAAGCCGAAGATTGGTTTGTTCGGTCAACTGAAACAATCCATAGGAAGTTCAATCATGTGTTGCACTGTGTAAATTCTCTAGGAGGAGACATCATCAAACCTAGAGATCCTACATTCGCAGATGTGCATCCAAAAATTAGGGACAAACGTTTCTGGCCTCACTTCAAAGGTTGTATTGGTGCAATTGATGGAACTCACATGCCCGTTATAGTTCCCGCTAATGAGACCTGCAACTATATGGGTCGACATAGTTACACAAGTCAAAATGTGTTGGCAGTTTGTGACTTTGACATGAGATTTACCTTTGTCGTTGCCGGTTGGGCGGGGTCGGTACATGACACACGGATTTTCCAGCACAGTATATTGAAGTATGCTACTACTTATCCTGCACCTCCTGAAGGTACACAAATCAAATGTTTTAATTTTATACAGATTGTTTCTATTAATTTGTACATGTGCTCAAATTTATTATCGATGGATGTAGGTATGTACTACCTTGTTGATTCTGGCTATCCTAACCGGGTGGGATATCTAGCTCCTTACAAAGGGACAACCTACCACCTTGCCGAATTTCGGTCTGTCCGCCGCCCACCGAGTGGTAAATTTGAGGTGTTCAATCATCTTCACTCTTCTCTTCGGAATGTGATTGAACGCTCATTTGGTGTGCTCAAGCAGAAATGGCGCATCCTAAGGGATGTGCCACACTTCAAGGTGGGAACTCAGACGATGATTATCAGTGCTTGTATGACGCTTCACAATTTCATCAGGGACAGCAAGCTACGCGATAAAGAGTTTGATAAATGTCATGATAATGAAAATTACATGCCTCCAGTCTCACGGTCAACACCTTTGCTTGGCGATGCCGTTCCCACTTCCTCTGATGAAGGCAACATGAACGACATGCGTGATAGGATTGCGAGCTCTTTGTTTATTGCACGACAAGCTACATAGATTAGTATTTGTACGGACATCTAATTATATGTACGGATTATGAATTATATGGTCGGTCTAATCCTTTAGCTCTTTTTTGTAAGGATTATTAGTTATGTGGACTATCTATTGTATTGGACGGGCAAATGTGAATTGCATGGACTAGCGATGTGACAACATTATCCTTTTGCTCACTACTATTATATGTATATATGAGCAAGAAAGTGAGAAAATTATTATTATGAAATATTTATGCATTACCATAAAACAAATCATTCCCTGTCAGTCAAAATACCATTTAAAAAATCTATTAATACTAAATCAACAAGTTACACCGATCTTAGTACTCTAAGGGCATTTCAGGTTTTTCACCAGCTCACAGTCGTTTCCACAGCTGCGTTGCCAAACAGCTAACCTTCACTACAGCTGTTTCCTCAGTACAGCTGTTTTGCCAGCACAGCAAGTCCACAGCTGAAACTGTTGAAACTGAAGCTCAAACAAACACAGCCATTGGACCATACACTTTGATGGGTCTAGGCAGCTGGAAGGCTCGGGGGCTGGAGTTATAATATCTTCCCCCCGAGGTGACAAGTTCTGCTATGTCTTACGGCTTATGTTTCCTTGCACTAACAATGCTGCAGAGTATGAGGCCCTTCTCCATGGGCTCCGGATTGCAAAGGAGATGAATCTCAGCCGGGTTAGGTGCCTTGGCGACTCTGATCTGGTGGCACAACAAGTCTCAGGGACTTGGGATTCTAAAGACCCGCTCATGGCGGCTTACAGGCAAGCTGTTACTAACGTGGCTGGTTGCTTCAAAGGTTATCAGGTGGATCACATTGATCGGCGGCAGAATGAGGCGGCTGATGCTTTATCACGACTCGGATCGCAGCGAAAGCCGGTTCCTCCAAATGTTTTCCTGGATGTGCTCCATAACCCGTCAGTTAAGCTGCCAACGGAGGAGGACCTTGCTGTCCCAGACCCGGAGGCCCAGCTCGTGGCGGCTCTCCATGAGATCCCGGATTGGACTGTTCCATACTTGGATTATCTGACTCGTGGCGTCTTGCCAGCTGACGAGATTGAAGCCTGCCTGATTGTGAGAAGGTCCAAATCCATGACCATTGTCAATGGCGAGTTGCACCGAAGAAGTGCCACAGGCGTCTTTCAGCGCTGCGTATCGCCAGATGAAGGCCGGAATATCCTCAATGAGATACACTCCGGTGACTGTGGTCATCATGCCGGCTCTAAATCATTGGTGGCGAAGGCTTTCCGCCACGGTTTCTTTTGGCTCACGGCTCATGCTGATGCAAAGGAAATAGTCAGGAAGTGTGACGGTTGTCAGAGGTTTGCCCGCCTAGCTCATGTGCCGGCTCAGGAACTTCGGATGATCCCTATCACATGGCCCTTTGCGGTCTGGGGGCTGGATATGGTGGGGCCTTTCAGAGCTTCTAGTGACAAAAAGACTCACCTTTTGGTGGCTATTGACAAATTTACCAAGTGGGTAGAGGCAGAACCTATCAGCAATTTGGATGCAGAGACGGCTGTTAAGTTTGTCAAAAAGTTAATCTTTCATTTCGGGTACCCGCACAGCATCATTACTGACAATGGTACAAACCTTTCGAAAGGCGCCATGAAGCAGTTCTGTGATGAGGAGCACATCAGACTGGATGTGGCGGCTGTTGCGCACCCACAGTCCAATGGGCAAGCTGAACGCGCCAATGAGGAGATCCTTCGAGGAGTAAAGCCCCGGCTTATGGTTCCTCTTCAGCGTACACCCGGCTGTTGGGTAGAAGAACTTCCCTCCGTCTTATGGAGCTTACGGACAACTCCCAACAGATCAACGGGTTTCACACCTTTCTTCATGGTTTATGGGGCAGAGGCCGTTTTGCCAAGCGACATCCGCCATGACTCGCCCCGGGTCTCAGCATATGTTGAAGAGGATAATGAGTTGGCTCGCCAGGACTCTCTGGACGCCTTGGAGGAAGAGCGGGATTTGGCAGCCGCCCGATCTGCTATTTACCAGCAAGACCTGCGTCGCTATCATAGCCGTAGGATCAGAAGCCGGACTTTCCAAGAAGGAGATTTGGTGCTTCGTTTAATACAAGACCAGTCAGGCATGCATAAGCTTTCGCCTCCTTGGGAAGGGCCCTTTGTTGTCAGCAAAAATCTTCATAACGGGTCTTATTATCTGATTGATCTCCGGCCTGGGAAGGAGTCTCGAACATCTGAAGAAGAGACCAACAGGCCCTGGAACATAGCTCATCTGAGACCCTACTACACCTAGAGTTCCGGCTCTGGGAATCTGGTACATACCTCTCATGTATATATTATCAATAATGAATAAAAGCCGGCGGCCCTGAAATTCGGGGTATCTGTCGTTTTCCATCCAACATGATGAGTAAGTTTTATTACATTATTACTTGTGCTTTATCATACATATATTGTGAAAGTGCAGAAACAAAAGACCCACTTCGGATGAGCTTCCTGGTAATCCAGAAGCCTTCACCATCATGGGACACTTAACCCTATGGGCCGAACTTACTGGTAAACCAGAAGTCGCCACCATATCGGGTCAAAGTCCTAATAAGCGGGCTGTGTTACTGGTAATCCAGAACCTTCATCCGTGTACAGGCACCTAATAAACGGGCTGTGTTCCTGGTAATCCAGAACCTTCATCCGTGTACAGGCATAAAAGACTCATGTGGGTTGAGCCTCCTGGTAATCCAGAGGCCTTCACCATCTTGGGACCTTCAGCCCTTATGAAGCTAAACTTACTGGTAAACCAGAAGTCGCCATATTGGGAAAAAGACCTAACAAACGGGCTGTGTTACTGGTAATCCAGAACCTTCATCCGTGTACGGGCACAAACGATTTAGATGGGATGCTGCCTGCTGGTAATCCAGAAGGCTTTACCATCTTGAAATAATCAACCTTATGGGCCGAACTAACTGGCAAGCCAGAAGTCGCCACCATACAGGAAAAGAAGTAACTGATCTGGTTGGGGGTGATCCAAGAGTCGCCACCATACTCGGGACTTTGCAATCTTTAGAAATTCGCTAAAGCTTTTATTTAAGATATACTGCTTTAAAGAGTTTTATGACCTCTCTTATGAGCTCTTTTTAATGTTCGTATTTGGCCAAGAGCCGCCAGTTGTATTATAATGGCTACACCGTAAGCATCTGCAAGTTTACTGGTTATAAGCCGCCATGACTGCTTTTAGTTAATGGTTTAATACTTGTTAAGAATAAATTATACATCTTATCAAGCTTTATGACTGTCTTGATGTTTGGCCAAGAGCCGCCAGCGTCAAAGGATTCAATTTCTTCCAGAAGCAGCCAGAATAACTTTTCATAAGGAAGCTTCGGGCAAAAGAAGCAGACTTGCTTCCCAAGGAAGCCAGTATGAATTTAAACAGAATTTTTTCTAAGTCTATTACAAAAGGCCACTAGAGGGCATTTCAGAATCATTGTTCAAGACATATATTACAAGCAGTTAAACAACTGGCGACTTTCAAGGTTCCGGTTTTATTCCCGGGTCTTGCTGCCTCCGGCTTGGGCTGCGTCTGTTAAAGGATCTGTCTTGGCTTGATCGGCAGCCCAGTCAACAGTGGCAAAGGCATCAAAAATTTCTCCGTCATCAATAAGCTCTGAAGAATCAATGTCCGGAGCAAACTCGTCCTTACGGCCTTCAGGAGTAAGATCGAGAGGCGGAAGAGGACCGGGCTTTACGCGTTTTCCGTCTTCGCTGTAGGCTGACTGAAACCTTGTAAGCTTCATCTCTTGGACCAACTGGCTTGCAGGGACAAAGGTCTCCTTCTTCAAAGCGTTATAGGTAAGCTGATCAAGAGCTTGCCCCTTATAAGTTTTGGGAAAGCCACCAACTAAAGTTGAAAGTTCTAAATCCTCGTAATGAGCTTTAGCGCGGGCCATGGTGTGCATAGTGGCGATGCGGGCGCTGGACTCTTTCATGATCTGCAGCTAAGCAGGCAGAGTGGATAAAGTCTTCAGGACTTCCTTGATGGTGGATGGGTTTTCTTTTCCATAGAAGGCAGCTTGAATAGCCCGCCGACTCCCAGTGTATAACTGTTCAAGGAAGTCATAAGCCGCCTTGAGCTGCATTACGGGTTCTTTCGCCAGTTTATCACTTCTAGGACCTGCAAGGGAAAAGTGTCAGAGTTATCAAGATTATCAAAATAGGGATTATAAATAGGCGACTTACCAAAGATGGCGCTGCTCATTTGCTGGATGTGCAATTTTAATCCGCTGAACTCATCGGAGGCAGTCTTCAGGCGGCCTTCAGCGTTTTTAGCACGTTGAACAAGGAGCTGTTTCTCCTTCTCATGCTCAGCGGTCAAAGTAGCCAGCTTGGTGGCCGCCTCAGATGCGGCTTCCTCCAAGGTCTTCACCCTTTCTTCAGCGGCGACTCTCAGCTCTTGCTCAGTTTTCAGCTCTTTCTGACTGTCAGCCAGCTGGGTGTGAAGGGAAATTATTTGAACCTGAAAGAAAGGAAAAGTTCAAGTTATTTATGCAGATGAAGTTCCATATTGATTACAAGTAATCCACATGGCACTTGGGGGCTAATGCAATCCCGAAGTTTTACAAAGGAATATTATCGAATAGCTAGAAGCATTTAAGACTTGGACACATGTGGTTCTTTGCTCTAAGACCCGGCTGTTTCAAGAAGACAGCCGGCTCTTGGGGACTACATGTGTTTCTTTGCTCTGAGACCCGGCTGTTTCAAGAAGACAGCCGGTTCTTGGGGACTACAATTGGCTCTTTGTTCTATATAAGCATGTGGTTCTTTGCTCCATGTAAGACCCGGCTGTTTCAAGAAAACAACCGGCTCTTGGGGACTGCATATGTGTATTTACGTATTTTCAAATATGTAAGCTTAAAAACCCTCATACAACTATGAAATCAGTAATATGCAGGTTTGGGCGATTAATAAGGGTCATACATAAATTATGACTTACCTTGGGTTTGTTGGACAAGGTTTTGGCAATCTCTTGACTCTCAAGTAGTCGAGTCTGAAGGGCTTCATGAAGGTCATTTAAATCAGCACTCTCCAAGGAGGAGAGATCTAATTTATCTTTCCCTGAAGAAGACATGGCTTCAAAGGAAGACTTGCCCAAAGCTGCCGACGAGTCTGGGGCGGTGGCAGTGGCAGTAGCAACAATACCCTCCTCAATATTGAGGGAGGGGATAACAGTATCCCGACGCCCCGATTTTCGTGCCTAATCGATTCATTTGAGATATGGATGATGTCATGGAAAGATCCGTTTTAAAGATTCGGTGACATCATAAGGTGAACAGGTTTAAAAGAAAAACAATTAAGAAATATTCAGAAGTGGCGGGTTCTGCGAAGACTCGCCAAATGTCAAAGACAGGTTTGTATGAAGACAAGGTTGTCCAGAACCAGTTCAAGTCAACCTGAGGGCTAATGTCAGGGAAGTATCTTTCGGTGAGACCCGCCCGTTTAGGGCCGGGTTCTGGGGATTTTTATTGAAGGTGGGCCAGGTGGGCCGGAGCGTTCTCAAGAGGCCCAGAAGAAGAGCCGCCCAAGGAAGGGCCGGCCCAAGACCCGCCGTGAGAGGCGGTATGCGCAAACCGCCTCGAGGTATAACTTAGGAAACAAGTAAAGGAGAGTTGGGCTCGGATTGCTATCCCGACCCGGACTCTTATGTAAGCCCCGGACCTCCGCCTATATATAAAGGGGGAGCCCTGGGGCTTGAGAGATGACGTTGAGACTTTCGAGAGCTAGGGCTAGACAAGTTCCAAAACCCTTGTAATCGAGATCTTCAATACATCTAGCAGGAGTAGGCTTTTACCTCCACGAGAGGGGCCGAACCTGGGTAAACCTTGCCTCCCGTGTTCCTCGTTTAACCCCTTCGGTCTGCTACTTACGCGATGGCTTCGAGATCAAGTCCTATGAGGACATCTGCCGTGAAAATACCACGACAGGGGGTGTCGTGTCTGGGTGTCGTGGTGTCGGGGTGTGAGGGGTGTCGGGGTCGGGGTGTCGGGGGGTGTCGTGTCTGGGTGTCGGGGGGTGTCGTGTCTGGGTGTCGTGGTGTCGCGGTGTCAGGGGTGTCGGGGTCGGGGTGCCGTGTCGGGGTCGGGGTGTCGGGTCGGGGTCGGGGTGCCGTGTCGGTGTCGGGGTGTCGGGTCGGGGTCGGGGTCGGGGTGCCGTGCCGGGGTCGGTGTCGGGGTCGGGGTGTCGGGTCGGGGTCGGGTTGTCGGGTCGGGGTCGGGGTGCCGTGTCGGGGTCGGGATCGAGGTCGGGGTGTCGGGGTCGGGGTGTCGGGTCGGGGTCGGGTTGTCGGGTCGGGGTCGAGGTGCCGTGTCGGGGTCGGAGTTTTTTCTCTTTTTTTCTTTTCTTCTTCTTCCTCTTCTTTCTTTTCTTCCTTTTCTTCCTTTTTTTTCCTTCTTCTTCTTCTTCTTCCTCCTTTCCTTTTTCCTCTTCTTCTTCTCCTCCTCTCCTCTTTTTTCTTCTTCTTCTTCCTGATCTTCTTCTTTTTTCTTCTCCTCCTCCTCCTCTTCTTCTTCTTCCTTTCCTTTTTTCCTCTTCTTCTTCTCCTCCTCTCCACTTTTTTTCTTCTTCTTCTTCTTCTTCTTTTTTCTTCTCCTCCTCCTCTTCTTCTGTTTCTTCTTCTTATTATTATTTTTTGTTTTTTTCTTTTTTATTTTTCCTTTTTTTTCATCTTCTTTTCTTCTTTTTTTTCTTCTAGGTTTTTTTTCTACCTAAATGTCTAAATATTTTTTCCTATTTACCCAAACACCTAAACAACTATTTGCAAAACATCTAAAAACAGAAAACTAAAAATCTAATTAGAAAAACAGAAAAAAAATTAAAAGGGGGGCAGGGGAAGCTCACCAGAGAGGGGCAGGGGGCAGGGCGGCCGGCGGCGAGGAGAGGAGGCCGGTGGCGAGGAGAGGAGGCCGCCGGGGAGGGGGCGGCGGCGGCAGGAGGGCCGTGAGGAGGGGGCGGCGCCGCGGTGGTGGAGGTGCGCCACGGGGAGGGGGGCAGGCGGTGGTGGAGGGCGGGGAGGGGGCGGCGGCGGCGGTGAGAGAGGGGGGGAGGGGGCGGCGGCGAGAGGGCGGGGAGGGGGCGGCGGCGGCGGCGGTGAGAGAGGGGAACGGGCGCGGGTGTGAGAGAGAGAGAGGTGAGAGAAAGAGAGAGAGGCGGGAGGCGCGGGGGGATGGCGAAAATTAAGCCCCCTCTTTGCCGTCTGCTGGCAGACGGCAAAGTTCTTTGCCGTCTGCCAGCAGACGGCAAAGAGGGGGGCCGTTAGCCCGTCCCCGCCGTTACACTGTGGGCCCCCCCCCTCACCTCTTGGCCGTCTGCTGATAGACGGCAAAGAGTTCTTTGCTGTCTGCCAGCAGACGGCAAAGATGTGGCCCGTGTGACCTGGCAAGTGCAGTACCAAGTGGGGCCCACTTTGTTCTTTGCCGTCTGCTGGCAGACGGCAAAGAACTCTTTGACGTCTGCCAGCAGACGGCAAAGAAGTGCAGATGGCAAAGAGCCTCTTTGCCATCAGCATGTTCTTTGCCGTCTGCTTTATAAAAGCAGACGGCAAATATCCTCTTTGCCATCTGCCAGCAGACGGCAAAGAGCTGGCAGATGGCAAAGTCCCTGATTCCAGTAGTGCGCGCCTAGACTTATTAGGTGGGTGCTTTTGCTTCAAGAGTTTGATTTGCATATCGTTGATAGAAAGGGAGCTGAAAACCCGGTAGCAGATAACTTGTCTAGAATGGAAAATGTTCTTGATGACCCACTGCCTATTGATGATAATTTTCCTGATTAACAACTTGCTGCTATAAATACTTCACGTAGCACTCCTTGGTATGCTGATTATGCTAATTATATTGTTGCTAAATATATTCCACCTAGCTTCACCTATCAACAAAAGAAAAAGTTCTTTTATGATTTACGACATTACTTTTGGGATGACCCACATCTTTATAAAGAAGGAGTAGATGGTGTTATTAGACGTTGTATACCTGAGCATGAACATGAACAGGTTTTAAGGAAGTGTCATTCCGAGCCTTACGGAGGACACCATGCTGGTGATAGAACTGCACACAAGGTATTACAATCTGGTTTTTATTGGCCTACTCTTTTCAAAGATGCTCGTAAGTATGTCCTTTCATGTAATGAATGTCAAAGAGTTGGTAACATTGGTAAAAGTCAGGAAATGCCTATGAACTGTTCACTTGCCATTGAACCATTCGATGTTTGGGGTTTTGACTTCATGGGACCTTTTCCTTCTTAAAATGGATATACTCACATTTTAGTTGCTGCTGATAACGTTACTAAGTGGGTAGAGGCTATTCCAACTAGTAGTGCTGATCACAAAACTTCTATTAAAATGCTTAAGGAAATTATTTTTCTGAGGTTTGGGGTCCCTAGATACTTAATGACTGATGGTGGTTCACATTTTATTCATGGTGCTTTCCGTAAACTTCTAGCTAAATATGATGTTAACCATAGAACTGCATCACCGTATCATCCTCAGTCTAGTGGCCAAGTTGAATCGAGCAATCAAGAACTGAAATAATCTTGCAAAAGACTGTCAATAGATCCAGAAAGAATTGGTCTAAGAAACTAGATGATGCTCTATGGGCTTATAGAACTACTTATAAAAACCCCATGGGGATGTCCCCATATAAAATGGTGTATGGAAAAGCTTGCCATTTGCCTCTTGAGCTAGAACATAAGGCTTATTGGGCAATTAAAGAACTCAATTATGATTTTAAACTTGCCGATGAAAAGAGGTTATTTGATATTAGCTCACTAGATGAATGGAGGACACAAGCCTATGAGAATGCTAAGTTGTTTAAAGCAAAAGTTAAAATATGGCATGACAAAAGGATTCAAAAATGGGAATTCAATGTAGGGGACCTTGTGCTTTTGTACAATTCTCATTTCAGATTTTTTGCAGGAAAACTTTTATCCAAATGGGAAGGCACATATGTTGTCGAAGAGGTCTATCGCTCCGGTGCTATAAAAATTAATATCGAATGCAAAAACCCAAGAGTGGTGAATGGGCAAAGAATCAAGCATTATATTTCAGGTACGCCCATTAATGAAGAGACCAATATCATTCAAGTAATAACACCGGAAGAACACATATGAGAGGCTTTCCGGAACACTCCAGAAACCTGAAAAGGGGTAGGTATATGGTACAGCAAGCAAACCGACTCCAAAAATTACAAAATAATAATTTATGTTGGTTTTAGTATTTTGGAAAAATTCCAAAAATAAAACGGAGTCAGGGGACCCACGAGGGAGGCACAAGCCAACAAGGTCGCCCCCCTGGGGCGTGCCCTGATGGCTTGTGCGGCCCTCGTGTGCCTCCCCGACTCTGATTTCTTCCCGAACACATATTGTGACCTAGAAAAAAATCATTATATATACTCCCGTATGTTTTGACCTCCGCATCGCGAGTTTCCTCTCTGTTCTTGTTTCGGGTTGTTTTTCTGACAGATCTAGATCGCCATGACTTCCCCAAGTTCATCTAAAGAAAAGTTCTTCGAGAAGGTCATCAACCCCTACTTGCCGGAGGTGATGAAGCACCCTCCAGCCATTGAGATGCGTGAGGGGGTGCTCCACATCCGGAACATCCGAGGTCCCAAGAAGGAAGGAAGTGACAAGGCCAGGCTTGCAGAAGTGGAGCAGAAGATCTTCAAGTGCCAAGCGATGGTTGAACGTGGTATGAGTGCCAATCACTCTATGATCACGGACTTCATCCGTGAAAAACAAGACCTTCACAAGGAGCGTGGGAGAAGCTCTCTTCAGGATTCAAGAGCGAATCGAGCACCTCCAAGATCAAATCTATGAACTTCAAACCCAAAACTGTGAGTATGAATCTAGGTTTAAAAGGATGAGCCTCGCTGCTGATTTCTGGATTCCGAAGACAAGAGTTTCTTTCCATGATGGGGAACATATGCCTTGGAAGAAGGAGGATTTCCGCACACCACCACCATCACCGAAGAACACTTGAGTACATGGGTATGGTCACCACCCCTAGCTTGTTCCAAGCTTGGGGTAGGCGCCCCGGTATCGTATCACCATCACTTTTTACCATCATATTTTATTGTAGTTTGATCCTTAGCTATTTCGTGGTTTAGAAAAAAATAAAGTTTCAGATTTGCTTTTGCTTAAGATTTTGCTTTGAGATCTACTTACCCTTGTAACCGAGTATGAGAGTTATATAATAAAGATTAGTCGAGTTCGTGTGCTTTACTTTCTTGCACCAATCATCATAGTATGGCAATAAAAAGAGTAGGAAAGATCATATGCTTATCTCATGAGAAGTAATGACTTCACATAAAAAGAAAGTATGAGCAATGGAAATTGTTGGAAACAAAACAAACATAGATTTAGTCATTGTTATAATGTATGCAAGACTATGATAGAGAAGAGAAGATCCACATACAAATACACTATCTTGGACATCATCTATGATTGCAAACCCTCAGCAATTATTAAACGGTGATCAAGTGTTGAAGTTGGACATGGAAGACAACTTAATGGTTATGTTTGTTTACATTTACATAGAAGTTATATAGTCATGGATCCCTTAACATGTGATGTTTCCTTTAGATCTGTTGCTAGCCAAAATTTCCGCACCAAGTAGAGATACTACTTGTGCATCCATAACCCCATAAACCCGGTTTCTTTCTGTAAGAGTCCACCTTACCTACCTATGGATTGAATAAGATCCTTCAAGTAAGTTGTCATCGGTGCATAAGCAATAAAAATTGCCTATAACCATATATGATCTTTTATTTAAAGGGGAAATAACCTTTGTACGATCTTGTGATGGTGAAGAAATAAAAGCGACAGAGTGCATAATAAACTTCGCTATCACAAGGGGGCAATATAAAGTGACATTCCTTTGCATTAAGGGATTGCACATCTAAACAAATAAATGCGCATGCCAACCTCTGCTTCCCTCTGCGAAGGGCCTATCTTTAATTTCATAAAGTTCTTATTTTTACTAAAGAATCATTAATATCTTCCCTTCTTTTAATCTATAAACTCTTTTAGCTAGTAAGCATCACGTGTTGAGGAAAGATCCATATATATATATATATACATTATCCTTGAGGTAAATGAGTTGGGTGGCAAATAAAGGCCCTATCTTCCTATGTGTCCGGCAAAAAAACATTTGCTCCAAAAATATGCCATGAGTATCAACAATCATAGATGACTAAATGATACTTGAGTATGTGGGTTTGCTACAATCAAAGCTCTTATATAGACTCTTCTCTTGAATATGATGAATTGTGATTATCACCATGACTAAAGGCACCGTTTGTTGGTTGTCAATAAGGTTTATGCTTCAAACCTCGATAATTGTGAATAGATCTTTATTTGTTTACGAGGAGTTATATGATGAAATACTTGCTGCTATAATGATATTCATGATGCTCCCATGTCCGTATTCTGTTTTTATCGGCACCTCTCTCTCAAATTATGTGGTCATTACTCTCGAGTTCGGCTTTCGCTTGAGGCCAAGCGAGGTCTAAGATTGGGGGAGTTGATACGTCCATTTTGCATCATGATTTCTTATTCATATTTACGTTATTCTTGTCCATTATTCCATATTATCATACAATTCTTATGTTCTTTCCCTCTGAATATGCAAGGTACATCACAAAGAGGGAATTATTTGGAAACTAGAATTCTAGACCGGAAAACCGAGAAAAAGGCAGAAAAATCACCAGACTCCAAATGACCAGAAACTTCACGGGGAATTTTTATTGAATATTTAAGAATTTCTGGGCCCAAAATATACCAGAGGGGGGCCACCAGCCAGGCACAAGCCAACAGGGCGCAACCCCCCAGGCCCCGCAATGATGGCTTGTGGGGCCCTGGCTGGCCTCCCGACGCCCCTCTTCTCCTATATGGTGTGTTTTACGCTAGATAAAATCATAAGCAACCTTTTGGGACGAAGCGCCGCCGTCTCGAGGTGAAAACCTGGACAGAGGCCCTTTTGCACTCCGGCAGTCAGATTCTGCTGGGGGAATCCCTCTCCGGGAGGGGTGATCGAAGCCATCGTCATCACCAATGCTTCCTCCTTCATGGGAGGACCAATACTCATCAACATTTTCACCGACACCATCCCATCTCCAACCCTAGTTCATCTCGTGTATTCAATCTTTGTCTCAAAACCTCAGATTGGTACCTGTGGGTTACTAGTTGTGTTGATTACATTTTGTAGTTGATGCTTGTTGGATTACTTGGTGGAAGAGATTATGTTCAGATCCTTAATTATTATTATTGCACCTCTGATCTTGAACATGTTGATGAGGTGTGAGTAGTTACTATTATTCCTGAGGACATGGGAGAAGTCTTGTTATAAGTAATCATGTGAAGTTAGTATTCGTTAGATATTTTGATGATATGTGTGTTGTTACTTCTCTTAGTGGTGTCATGTGAACGTCGACTACATGACACTTCACCATGTTATGGGCCTAAGGGAAGTCATTGTGGAGTAACAAGTAGATGATGGGTTGCTAGAGTGAGAAAAGCTTAAATCCTAGTTTATGCGTTGCTTCATAAGGGGCTGATTTGGATCCACATGTTTCATGCTATGGTTAGATTTATCTTAATTCTTCTTTCGTAGTTGTGGATGCTTGCGAGAGGGGGTAATCATAAGTAGGTTGTTAGTTCAAGTAAGAACAACACCTTAAATAGCACCGGTCCACCCACATATCAAATTGTCAAAGTAGCGAACGTGAATAAACTCAACATGATGAACATGACTAGACAGAAGTTCCCATGTGTCCTCGGGAGCGCTTGCTTAATATAAGAGTACTCTCAGGCCTGTCCTTTGCTATAAAAAGGATTGGGCTACCTTGCTGCAACTTTGTTGCTATTGTTACTTGTCACTTGTTACGAATTATCTTACAAAACTATCTACTATCGTTACTTATATCACTTGCAGAGAATACCTTGCTGAAAACCGCTTGTCATTTCCTTCTGCTCCTCGTTGGGTTCGACACTCTTACTTATCGAAGGGACTACGATTGATCCCCTATACTTGTGGGTCATCAACCGTCCTCTAGGGTCCCTTAGTGGAATCACGACATCTTGCATTGTGCGAGGGCATGAGGAGATTACGGTGGCTTAGTAGCATCTTGGGGAGCATTGTGCCTCCACACCGCTCCAAACGGAGATTAGCATCCGCAAGGGTGTGAACTTCGGGATACATCGTCGTCTCAGTGTGCCTCGGTTATCTCTTACCCGAGCCCTTTACTTATGCACTTTACTTTCTGATAGCCATATTGTTTCATGCTATATATCTTGCTATCACTCAGTTGTTTATCATGCTTAGGATAAGTTATTGGTGCACATAGGTGAGCCTAGTTCTTTTAGGTTTTGTGCTTGACATATTAAACGCTAGTTTTATTCCGCATTTGTTCAAGCCTAAACCGTGATTATTTTAAAGCGCCTATTCACACCCCCCTCTAGGCAACATCCACGTCCTTTCACGGGACTCCGAACAACTTTCGGAATTTCCACTATTAATATCTCAACATTACCCTAGCGCTACCGAATGTTAAGCGTGCGACCCTACGGGTTCGAGAATCATGTAGACATGACCGAGACACTTCTCCGGTAAATAACCAATAGCAGGACCTGGATGCCCATATTGGTTCCTACAGATTCCATGAAGATCTTCATTGGTCGAACCACTATGTCAAGGATTCAATCAATCCCGTATGCAGTTCCCTTTGTCCATCGGTATTTTACTTGCCCGAGATTCGATCGTCGGTATCTCCATACCTAGTTCAATCTCGTCACCAGCAAGTCTCTTTACTCGTTCCGTAATACAAGATCCCGTGACTAACTCCTTAGTCACATTTCTTGCAAGCTTCTTGTGATGTTGTATTACCAAGAGGGCCTAGAGATACCTGTCCGTCAAACGGAGTGACAAATCCCAGTCTCGATCCATGCCAACCCAACAGACACCCTCAAAGATACCTGTAAGTACCTTTATGATCACCCAATTATAAAGTGACATTTGATACACACAAGGCATTCCTCCAGTGTCAGGGAGTTGCATGATCTCATGGTCTTAGGAATAGATACTTGACATGAAGAAAGCAGTAGCAATAAACTTAGTGATTGATACGTCTCGAACGTATCTATAATTTTTGATTGTGCCAAGCTATTATATTATAATTCTTGGATGTTTTATAATCATTTTATAGCAACTTTATATCATTCTTTGGGATTTACCTATTGACATAGTGCCCAGTGCCAGTTGCTGTTTTTTGCTTGTTTTTTTACTTCGTAGAATATCTGTACCAAACGGAGTCCAATTGCCACGAAACTTTTTAGAGATTTTTTTGGTCCAGAAGACAACTTGGGAGCCAAGGAAGCACCTGGGAGGAGGTACGTGGGGACCACGATACACCAGGGCACGCTAGAGGCCCCTGGCGCGCCCTGATGTATCGTGGGGCCCATGGAGGTCTTTTCCACCGCCTCTCAGCTCTATAAATCCTCAGAAATTCCACACATGTCTATGGTTAGGAAACCTTAACCATCTTTGATCAATGAGCTAGTCTAGTAGAGGCTCACTAGGAACACGGTGTTGTCTATGTATCCACACATGTATCTGAGTTTCCGATCAATACAATTCTAGCATGGATAATAAATGATTATCATGAACAAGGAAATATGATAATAAACAATTTATTATTGCCTCTAGGGCATATTTCCAATAGTCTCCCACTTGCACTAGAGTCAATAATCTAGTTCACATCACCATGTGACATTACCATCAGCGTCTGTCTTCTTAAAGATCCATTTGTACTTAATGGCCTGCCAGTCATCGGGCAAGTCTACCAAAGTCAATACTTGGTTTTCATACATGTATCCTATCTTGGATTTCATGGCTCCTAGTCATTTGTCGGAATCCGGGACCATCACTGCTTCCTCATAGTTCGTAGGCTCAGCATTGTCTAACAACATGACTTTCAAGACAAGATTACTGTACCACTCGGGGCAGTACGTGTCCTTGTCGACCTATGAGGTTTTGTAGTAACTTGATCTGAAGTTTTATGATCATCATCATTAACTTCCTCTTCAATTGGTGTACATATCACAGGAACACCTTTCTGTGTTACACTACATTCCAATTCAAGTGAAGGTTCGATAACCTTATCAAGTTCTACCTTCCTCCCACTCACTTCTTTCGAGAGAACCTCCTTCTCTGGAAAGGATCCATTCTAGGCAACAAAGACTTTGCCTTTGGATCTATGATAGAAGGTATACCCAATTGTTGCCTTAGGGTATCTTATGAAGATGCGCTTTTCCGTTTTTGGGTTCGACTTATCAGGCATAAGTGTCGCATCCCCAAACTCTAAGAAACGACAGCTTAGGTTTCTTGCCAAGCCATAATTCATACGGTGTCATCTCAACAGATTTAGATGGTGCCCTATTTAAAGTGAATGTAGTTGTCTCTAATGCGTAACCCCAAAACGATAGTGGAAAAACGATAAGAGACATCATAGAACACACCGTATCCAATAGAGTACGGTTAAGATGTTCGGACACACTATTACACTGTGGTGTTCCAGGTGGCGTGAGCTGTGAAACAATTCCACGCTATCTTAAATGCATACCAAACTCGTAACTCGGATATTCACCTGCACGATCATATCACATACATTTTATTCTCTTGTCACGATGATCTTCAACTTCACTTTGAAATTTGCTTGAACTATTCAAAAGTTTCAGACTTGTATTTCATTAAGTAAATATCCCAATATCTACTCAAGTCATCCGTGAAGGTAAGAAAATAACAATGTCCACCGCGCGCTTCAACACTCAGTGGACCACATACATCAGCATGTATTATTTCCAATAAGTCACTTGCCTGCTCCATCGTACCGGAAAACGGGGTCTTAGTCATCTTGCCCATGAGGTATGGTCCGCATGTCTCAAGCGATTCAAAATCGAGTGAGTCCAAAGATCCATCAGCATGGAGTTTCTTCATGCGCTTTACACCAATATGACCTTAAGCGGTAGTGCCACAAGTATGTGGTACTATCATTATTAACTTTGCATCTTTTGGCATCAATATTATGAACATGTGTATCACTATGATCGAGATTCAATAAACCATTCACATTGGGTGCATGACCATAGAAGGTATTATTCATGTAAACAGAACAACCATTATTCTCTGACTTAAATGAATAACCGTACTGCAATAAACATGATCTAATCATGTTCATGCTCAACGCAAACACCAAATAACATTTATTTAGGTTCAACACTAATCCCGAAGGTAGAGGGAGCGTGCGATGGTGATCACATCAACCTTGGAAACACTTCCAACACACACCGTCACCTCGCCCTTACTTAGTCTCTGTTTATTCCGCAGCTTTTGTTTCAAGTTACCAATATTAGCAACTGAACCGGTATCTAATACCTAGGCGCTACTACGAGTACTAGTAAGGTACACATCAATAACATGTATATCAAATATACTTTTGTTGACGTAGCCAGCCTTCTTATCTGCTAAGTACTTGGGGCAGTTCTTCTTCTAGTGACCGTTCCCCCGTATAATAGAAGAACTCAGTCTCGAGTTTGGGTCAAACCTTGGGTTTCTTCACTAGAGCGACAACTGGCTTGCCATTCTTGAAGTTTCCCTTATTGCTCTTGCCCTTCTTGAAACTAGTGGTCTTGTTAACCATCAACAATTGATGCTCCTATTGGAAATATGCCCTAGAGGCAATAATAAATTGGTTATTATTATATTTCCTTGTTCATGATAATCGTTTATTATCCATGCTATAATTGTATTGATTGGAAACTCAAATACATGTGTGGGTACATAGACAACACTGTGTCCCTAGTAAGCCTCTAGTTGACTAGCTCGTTGATCAAAGATGGTTAAGGTTTCCTAGCCATTGACATGAGATGTCATTTGATAACGGGATCACATCATTAGGAGAATGATGTGATGGACAAGACCCAAACTACGAACGTAGCATATGATCGTGTCAGTTTATTGCTATTGTTTTCTGCATGTCAAGTATCTGTTCCTATGACCATGAGATCATGCAACTCCCTGACATCGGAGGAGTACCTTGTGTGTATCAAACGTCACAACGTAACTGGGTGACTATAAAGGTGCTCTACAGGTATCTCCGAGGGTGTCTGTTGGGTTGGCATGGATCAAGACTGGGATTTGTTACTCCGTGTGACGGAGAGGTATCTCAGGGCCCACTCGGTAATACAACATCACAATGAGCCTTGCAAGCAATGTGACTAAAATGTTAGCCACGAGATCTTGTATTACGGAACGAGTAAAGAGACTTGCCGGTAACGAGATTGAACTAGGTATAGAGATACCGACGATCGAATCTCGGGCAAGTAACATACCGAAGAACAAAGGGAACAGTATACGGGATTAACTAAATCCTTGACATAGAGGTTCGACCGATAAAGATCTTTGTAGAATATGTAGGAGCCAATATGGGCATCCAGGTCCCGCTATTGGTTATTGATCATAGAGGTGTCTCGGTCATGTCTACATAGTTCTCGAACCCGCAGGGTCTACACACTTAACGTTTGGTAACGATTAGTATAGTTGAGTTATTTTGTTGGTGACCGAAGGTTGTTCGGAGTCCCGGATAAGATCCCGGACATGACGAGGATCTCCGGAAGAGTCCGGAGGTAAAGATTGATATATGTGATAATAGTGTTTTGATCTCCGGAAGGGTTCCGGAATTCACCGGAATGGGTTCCGGATGTTTACCGAAGTGTTCGGGTGTAGCAACACTTTATATAAGCCAAAGGGGTAAAGCCCACGAGGTATTGGAAAGTGCAAAAGGAAGTTTTGCTGCTGCCTTAAGCGGTACTACCGCTGGTAAGGGCAGTACTACCGCGTAAGCGGTACTACCGCTTGTGTGAAGCGGTACTACCGCTTGTGCGCGGTACTGCAGGGATCCGAGTTGGACTCTTTCCCTGCAGGCCAAACCGACCTTGTGCGGGCAAAACCGACCTGGAGAAGGCTTTTACTCCAAGTTTAGACCCCAAGGCTCAACATATAAATAGAGGGGCAGGGCTAGCACACGAGACACATCAAGATTTCCCAAGCCGTGTGTCGGCAACCCTAACCCTCTAGTTCTCCCGTCATAATCTCCATAGTGCTTGGCGAAGCCCTGCAGAGATTGTTCCTCACCACCATCACCACGCCGTCATGCTGCCGGAACTCATCTACTACTTCACCATCGCTCGCTGGATCGAGGAGGTGAAGGCGTCATCAAGCCGTACGTGTGTTGAACGCGGAGGTGCCGTCCGTTCGGCACTAGTTCGTGATCGGATCGAGGGACGACTTGCGATTTGGATCGCGGAGACGTTCGACTACATCAACCGCGTTTCTTAACGCTTCCGCTTAGCGATCTACAAGGGTATGTAGATTCACTCTCCCTCTCGTAGATGCTCATCACCATGGATAGATCTTGTGTGTGCGTAGGAAAATTTTGGTTTCCCATGCAACGTTCCCCAACAGTGGCGTTGATGGAGATCAAGATGATGGAGATCATGGTGTCATGCCAGTGACGATGGAGATCATGCCGGTGCTTTGGAGATGGAGATCAAAAGCACGAGTTCATGGCCATATCATGTCACTTATGATTTGCATGTGATGTTAATCCTTTTATGCATCTTATTTTGCTTAGGACGACGGTAGCATTATAAGGTGATCCCTCACTTAAATTTCAAGATAAATTGTGTTCTCCCCGAGTGTGCACCGTTGCGAAAGTTCGTCGTTTCGAGACACGCCGTGATGATCGGGTGTGATAGACACTACGTTCACATACAATGGGTGTAAGCCATGTTGCACGTGCGGAACACTCGGGTTAAACTTGACGAGCCTAGCATGTACAGACATGGCCTCGGAACACAAGAGACCGAAAGGTCGAACATGAGTCATATAGTAGATATGATCAACATGAAGATGTTCACCATTGAAACCACCTCAACTCACGTGATGATCAGACTTGAGTTGGTGGATTTGGATCATGTTACACTCGAATGACCGGAGGGATGTCAATTTGAGTGGGATTTTTTAAGTAATATGATTAACTAAACTCATTATCTAGAACAATAGTCTAAGTTGTCTTTGCTATATTTATGTTGTAGATCATGGCTCGCGCAGTAGCACCCCTGAATTTTAATGCGTTCCTAGAGAAAGCTAAGTTGAAAGATGATGGAAGTAACTTTGTGGACTGGGCCCGTAATCTAAGGATTATCCTTACGGCTTCCCAGAAGGCTTATGTCCTTGATGCACCGCTTGGTGATCCACCCGCTCCAGTTGAGTCTCTAGACGTTGTGAACGCCTGGCAGGCTCATTCTGAAGATTACTCAATAGTTCAATGTGCAATATTGTATGGCTTAGAACCGGGACTTCAAAGACGTTTTGAACGTCATGGAGCATATGAGATGTTCCAGGAGTTGAAGTTTATCTTTCAGAAGAATGCCCGGATCGAGAGATATGAGATCTCCGATAAGTTCTATGCTTGCAAGATGGAGGAGAACGGGTCTATCAGTGATCACGTACTCAGAATGTCTGGGTACTCCACCCGTCTGGCTGAATTGGGGATGCCCCTTCCGCCAGAGGCTATCACTGACAGAGTTCTTCAATCATTGCCACCTAGCTACAAGAGCTTCGTGTTGAACTATAACATGCACGGGATGAACAAGTCAGTCGCCGAGCTGTTTGCGATGCTGAAAGCCGCTGAGTCTGAAATTCAGAAGGAGCATCAAGTGTTGATGGTCAATAAAACCAGCTAGTTTCAAGAAAAATGGCAAGGGTAAGAAGGGTAACTCCAAGAAGAGTGGCAAAGCAGTTGCTCCTCTCGTGAAGAAACCCAAGGCTGGACCCAAACCAGAAACTGTGTGCTTTCATTGCAAGGGAACTGGACACTGGAAGTGGAACTGCTCCAAGTATTTGGCTGACAAGAAGGCGGCCAACAACAAACAAGGTATATATGATATACATGTTATTGATGTGTACCTTACCAACTCTCGTTGTAGTGCCTGGGTATTTGATACCGGTGCGGTTGCTCATATTTGCAACTCAAAACAGGAACTGCGGAATAGACGGAGGCTGGCAAAGGACGAAGTGACGATGCGCGTGGGAAATGGTTCCAAGGTTGATGTGATCGCCGTCGGCACGCTCGCTCTTCGATTACCATCGGGATTAGTGATGAACCTGAATAATTGTTATTTAGTGCCTGCGTTAAGCATGAACATTGTATCTGGATCTTGTTTATTGCGAGACGGTTACTCATTTAAATCAGAGAATAATGGTTGTTCTATTTATATGAGTAATATATTTTATGGTCATGCACCCGATGTGAGGGGTTTATTCTTATTGAATCTCGATAGTAATAATACACATGTTCATAACATTGATGCCAAAAGATGTAGAATTGATAATGATAATACCACTTTCTTGTGGCACTGCCGTTTAGGTCATATTGGCGTAAAACGCATGAGGAAGCTCCATGCTGATGGACTTTTGGAGTTACTTGATTTTGAATCACTTGACACATGTGAGCCATGCCTCATGGGCAAGATGACTAAAACGCCGTTCTCTGGAACAATGGAACGGGCAAGTGACTTATTGGAAATCATACATACTGATGTGTGCGGTCCGATGAGTATTGACGCGCGCGGTGGTTATCGTTACTTTCTCACCTTCACTGATGACTTAAGTAGATATGGGTATATTTACTTAATGAAACACAAGTCTGAAACATTTGAAAAGTTCAAACAATTTCAGAGTGAAGTTGAGAATCATCGTAACAAGAAGATTAAATTCCTATGATCTGATCGAGGAGGAGAATATCTGAGTTATGAGTTTGGCAGTCACTTAAGACAATGTGGAATTGTTTCACAACTGACACCGCCTGGAACACCACAGCGTAATGGTGTGTCCGAACGTCGTAATTGAACCTTATTGGATATGGTGCGATCTATGATGTCTCTTGCCGATTTGACACTATCGTTTTGGGGTTATGCATTAGAGACAGCTGCATTCACTTTAAATAGGGCACCATCGAAATCCGTTGAGACGACGCCATATGAACTTTGGTTTAGCAAGAAGCCAAAGCTGTCGTTTCTTAAAGTTTGGGGATGTGATGCTTATGTCAAAAAGCTTCAGCCTGAAAAGCTGGAACCCAAAGCGGAGAAATGCGTCTTCATAGGATACCCAAAAGAGACAGTTGGGTATACCTTCTACCTCAGATCCGAAGGCAAAGTGTTTGTTGCTAAAAACGGAACATTTCTTGAGAAAGAGTTTCTCTCGAAAGAATTGAGTGGGAGGAATATAGAACTTGATGAGGTTGTTGAACCTTTACTTCAACCTGAAAGTAGCGCAGCACAGAAAGATGTTTCTGTAGAGCCTACAACAGCTGAAGAGGAAGTTAATGATGATGATCATGAAGCTTCGGATCAAGTTGCTATCGAACCTCGTAGGTCGACAAGGACGCGTACTGCTCCTGAGTGGTACGGCAACCCTGTCTTAGAGGTCATGTTGTTAGACAACGATGAACCTACGAGCTATGGAGAAGCGATGATGGGCCCGGATTCCAAGAAGTGGTTAGAGGCCATGAAATCCGAGATGGGATCCATGTATGAAAACAAAGTATGGACTTTGGAAGTATTACCTGAAGGGCGTAAGGCCATTCAGAACAAATGGATCTTTAAGAGGAAGACGGACGCGGACGGTAATGTCACCGTCTATAAAGCTCGACTTGTGGCAAAGGGTTTTTCACAAGTTCAAGGAGTTGACTACGATGAGACCTTCTCACCCGTAGCGATGCTTAAGTCCGTCAGAATCATGTTAGCAATAGCTGCCTTTTTCGATTATGAAATTTGGCAGATGGATGTCAAAACAGCGTTCCTTAACGGTTTCCTTAAGGAAGAGTTGTATATGATGCAACCAGAAGGTTTTGTCAATCCAGAGAATGCTGACAAAGTTTGCAAACTCCAGCGATCCATTTATGGACTGGTGCAAGCATCTCGGAGTTGGAATCTTCGCTTTGATGAGGTGATCAAAGCGTTCGAGTTTATACAAGTTTACGGAGAAGCTTGTATTTACAAGAAAGTGAGTGGGAGCTCTATAGCGTTTCTAATATTATATGTGGATGACATATTACTGATTGGAAACAATATAGAAATGTTGGAAAGCGTGAAGGAATATTTGAACAAGAGTTTTTCAATGAAGGACCTAGGAGAAGCAGCTTTCATATTAGGCATCAAGATCTATAGAGATAGATCAAGACGTTTAATAGGACTTTCACAAAGCACATACCTTGATAAGATTTTGAAGAAGTTCAAAATGGATCAGTCCAAGAAGGGGTTCTTGCCTGTTTTGCAAGGTGTGAAGTTGAGTAAGACTCAATGCCCAGTGACTGCAGGAGATAGAGAAAAGATGAGTGTCATCCCCTATGCTTCAGCCATAGGCTCTATCATGTATGCAATGCTATGCACAAGACCCGATGTCAGCCTTGCCATAAGTATGGTCGGAAGGTTTCAAAGTGATCCAGGAATGGAACACTGGACGGCGGTCAAGAATATCCTGAAGTACCTGAAAAGGACTAAGGACATGTTTCTCGTTTATGGAGGTAATCAAGAGCTCGTCGTAAAGGGTTACGTCGATGCAAGCTTTGACACTGATCCGGATGACTCTAAGTCACAAACCGGATACGTATTTATTCTTAATGGGGGTGCGGTTAGCTGGTGCAGTTCCAAGCAAAGCGTGGTAGCTGATTCTACATGCGAAGCGGAGTACATCGCTGCCTCGGAGGCGGCAAAGGAAGGTGTCTGGATGAAGGAGTTCATGACAGATCTTGGAGTAGTGCCTAGTGCGCTTAACCCAATGACTCTGTTTTGTGATAATACTGGTGCCATTGCTCTAGCCAAGGAACCAAGATTTCACAAGAGGACCAGACACATAAAGCGACGTTTCAATTCCATCCGCTATTACATCAAGGAGGACGACATAAATATTTGCAAAGTACACACGGATCTAAATGTTGCAGATCCGATGACTAAACCTCTTCCAAGGGCTAAACATGAACAACACCAGAACTGCATGCGTGTTCGATTCATTACAATGTAAATCACATAGTGATGTGAACTAGATTATTGACTCTAGTGCAAGTGGGAGACTGTTGGAAATATGCCCTAGAGGCAATAATAAATTGGTTATTATTATATTTCCTTGTTCATGATAATCATTTATTATCCATGCTATAATTGTATTGATTGGAAACTCAAATACATGTGTGGGTACATAGACAACACTGTGTCCCTAGTAAGCCTCTAGTTGACTAGCTCGTTGATCAAAGATGGTTAAGGTTTCCTAGCCATTGACATGAGATGTCATTTGATAACGGGATCACATCATTAGGAGAATGATGTGATGGACAAGACCCAAACTACGAACGTAGCATATGATCGTGTCAGTTTATTGCTATTGTTTTCTGCATGTCAAGTATCTGTTCCTATGACCATGAGATCATGCAACTCCCTGACATCGGAGGAGTACCTTGTGTGTATCAAACGTCACAACGTAACTGGGTGACTATAAAGGTGCTCTACAGGTATCTCCGAGGGTGTCTGTTGGGTTGGCATGGATCAAGACTGGGATTTGTTACTCCGTGTGACGGAGAGGTATCTCAGGGCCCACTCGGTAATACAACATCACAATGAGCCTTGCAAGCAATGTGACTAAAATGTTAGCCACGAGATCTTTTATTACGGAACGAGTAAAGAGACTTGCCGGTAACGAGATTGAACTAGGTATAGAGATACCGACGATCGAATCTCGGGCAAGTAACATACCGAAGAACAAAGGGAACAGTATACGGGATTAACTGAATCCTTGACATAGAGGTTCGACCGATGAAGATCTTCGTAGAATATGTAGGAGCCAATATGGGCATCCAGGTCCCGCTATTGGTTATTGATCGTAGAGGTGTCTCGGTCATGTCTACATAGTTCTCGAACCCGCAGGGTCTACACACTTAACGTTTGGTAACGATTAGTATAGTTGAGTTATTTTGTTGGTGACCGAAGGTTGTTCGGAGTCCCGGATAAGATCCCGGACATGACGAGGATCTCCGGAAGAGTCCGGAGGTAAAGATTGATATATGTGATAATAGTGTTTTGATCTCCGGAAGGGTTCCGGAATTCACCGGAATGGGTTCCGGATGTTTACCGAAGTGTTCGGGTGTAGCAACACTTTATATGAGCCAAAGGGGTAAAGCCCACAAGGTATTGGAAAGTGCAAAAGGAAGTTTTGCTGCTGCCTTAAGCGGTACTACCGCTGGTAAAGGCAGTACTACCGCGTAAGCGGTACTACCGCTTGTGAAGCGGTACTACCGCTCGTGACCGGTACTACCGCTTGTGCGCGGTACTGCAGGGATCCGAGTTGGACTCTTTCCCTGCGGGCCAAACCGACCTTGTGCGGGCAAAACCGACCTGGAGAAGGCTTTTACTCCAAGTTTACACCCCAAGGCTCAACATATAAATAGAGGGGCAGGGCTAGCACACGAGACACATCAAGATTTCCCAAGCCGTGTGTCGGCAACCCTAACCCTCTAGTTCTCCCGTCATAATCTCCGTAGTGCTTGGCGAAGCCCTGCAGAGATTGTTCCTCACCACCATCACCACGCCGTCGTGCTGCCGGAACTCATCTACTACTTCACCATCGCTCGCTGGATCGAGGAGGTGAAGGCGTCATCAAGCCGTACGTGTGTTGAACGCGGAGGTGCCGTCCGTTCGGCACTAGTTCGTGATCGGATCGAGGGACGACTTGCGATTTGGTCGCGGAGACGTTCGACTACATCAACCGCGTTTCTTAACGCTTCCACTTAGCGATCTACAAGGGTATGTAGATTCACTGTCCCTCTCGTAGATGCTCATCACCATGGATAGATCTTGTGTGTGCGTAGGAAAATTTTTGTTTCCCATGCAACGTTCCCCAACAGCTCCTTCTTGATTTCTACCTCCGCAGCCTTAAGCAGCGCGAATAGCTCAGGGATCATCATCTCCATCCCTTGCTTGTTATACTTCATCACAAAGCTCTAGTAGCTTGGTGACAGTGACTGGAGAACTCTGTCAATCACTATCTTATCTGGAAGATTGACTCCCACTTGATTCAAGCAATTGTAGCACTCAAACATTCTGAGCACATGCTCACTGACTGAGCTATTCTCCTCCATATTGTAGGCAAAAAACTTGTCAGAGGTTTCATACATCTCAACACGGGCATGAGCATGAAATACCAATTTCAGCTCTTGGAACATCTCATATGCTCCATGGCGTTCAAAACGTCTTTAGAGCCTCTGGTTCTAAGCCGTAAAGCATGGAGCACTAAACTATCGAGTAGTCATCAGAACGTGTCTGCCAGACATTCATAACATCTACAGACTACGCTAGAGGGTTGGCACACCGAGCGGTGCATCAAGGACATAAGCCTTTTGTGTAACAGTGAGGACAATCCTCAGATTACGGACCTAGTCCGCACAATTGCTTACTTATCTTTCAACTTAGCCTTTCTCTAGGAATGTATCAAAATACAGGGGAGCTATAGCGCGAGCTATTGATCTACAACATAATTTTCAAAGACATTTTGACTATGTACATGATAATTAGTTTAGTTAATCAAATTACTAATGAACTCCCACTCAAATCAACATCCCTCAGGTTGTCTAAGTGTGACATGATCCAAATCCACCAACCCAAGTCTGATCATCATGTGAGATGAGGTGGTTTCAATGGTGAACATCTTCATGTTGATCATATCTACTATATGACTCATGTTTGACCTTTCGGTCTCCTGGGTTCCAAGGCCATGTCTGTACATGCTAGGCTCGTCAAGTTTAACCCAAGTATTCTGCATGTGCAAAACTGGCTTACACCCGTTGTATGCGAACGAAGAGTCTATCACACCCGATCATCACGAGGTGCTTCGAAATGACGAATCTTCGCAACGGTGCATACTTGGGGAGAACACAATTTTATCTTGAAATTAGGTGAGGGATCATCTTATAATGCTACCATCGTCCTAAGCAAAATAAGATGCATAACAAGATAAACATCACATGCAAATCAAAATAAGTGACTGATAACCCACAAGTATAGGGGATTGCAACAGTTTTCAAGGGTAGAGTATTCAACCAAAATTTATAGATTCGACACAAGCGGAGCCAAAGAATACTTGAGAGTATTAGCAGTTGAGTTGTCAATCCAACCACACCTGGAGATTAAATATCTGCAGCAAAGTGATCAGTAGCATAGTAATATGATAGTTTTGATAGCAGTAGCAATAGTAACAGTAGCGGTAACAGTAGTAGCAATAGTTTTGTAGCAGTTGGAACAGTAGCAACAACAGTAGTAACTTACCAAGAACAATAAGTGGAAAGCTCGTAGGCACTGGATCGGTAACTCGTTGGATGATATTCATCATATAACAGTCATAACCTAGGGCGACACAGAACTAGCTCCAGTTCATCAATATAATGTAGGCATGTATTCCGTAAATAGTCATACGTGCTTATGGAAAAAACTTGCATGGCATCTTTTGGCCTACCCTCCCGTGGCAGAGGGGTCCATCAGGAAACTAAGGGATATTAAGGCCTCCTTTTAATATAGAACCAGAACAAAGCATTAACACACGGTGAATACATGAAGTCCTCAAACTACGGTCATCACCACGAAGTATCCCTAATATTGTCACTATGGGGTGGACGGATCATAACACGTAATAGGTGCATATGACTAGGCAAGATCGGATCAAGAACATAGATATAATGGTGATAACATAAACGGTTCAGATCTGAAATCATGGCACTCGGGCCCTAGTGACAAGCATTAGGCATAGCAAAGTCATAGCAACATCAATCTCAGAACATAATGGATACTAGGGATCAAGCCCTAACAAAACTAACTCGATTACATGATGAATCTCATCCAACTCCTCACCGACCATCAAGCCTACAAAGGAATTACTCACTCCCGGTGGGGAGCATCATGGAATTGGCTATGGAGAAGGGTTGGTGATGACGAAGACCGAAGATTCCCCTCTCCGGAGCCCCAAACGGGCTCCAGATCTGGCCTCCCGATGAAGAACAGGAGGTGGCGGCGGCTCCATATCGTAAAACGCGATGAAACTTTCTCCTTGATTTTTTTCTCCAAAAATAGGAATTTATAGTGGCGGAATTAGGGCCAGTGGGGCCACGAGGTGGGCACAACCCACCAGGGCGCGCCGAGGGGGCCTGGCGCGCCCGGGTGGGTGCTGCTCGCCCTGGCCCCCCTATTCAGTGGATTTTGGCTCCAATAATTCTTATATATTCTGAAACAATTCTCCAAAAAGTTTCGTTCCATTCCGAGAACTTTTATTTCTGCACAAAAACAACACCATGGTAGTTCTGCTGAAAACAGCATCAGTCCGGGTTAGTTCCATTCGAATCATGCAAATTAGAGTCCAAAACAAGGGCAAAAGGGTGAGGAAAATTAGATATGTTGGAGACGTATCAACTCCCCCAAGCTTAAACCTTTGCTTGTCCTCAAGCAATTCAGTTGACAAATTGAAAGTGATAAAGAAAAACTTTTACGAACTCTTTTGCTCTTGTTTACATATATATGCTTAAGTAGGACCCAGGTTTTCAGCAAAAATTATGACTAACCATGCCAACAATAACTCTTAGAAATTATATTAACTCATATCAATAACATAAGCAGCTAGCGAGCAATAATAAGATATCTCAGACGCCAACACTTTGTCAAAACCATCATGATACAATATGACAATAGTGGTATCTCGCTAGCCCTTTCTAAGACCGCAAAACATAAATGCAGAGCACCTCCAAAGTTCAAGCGGCGACTAAACATTGTAATTCATGGTAGAAAAGATCCAGTCATGCTGCACCCAACATCGACTATACACAATGCATGAGGATGACAATAGTGCTCTCAGGTCTGGCGCTTATTTGAGAAGATGATGACTCAACATAAAAGTAAATAGATAGTCCCTTCGTAGATGGAAGCATGGATTTGCAGCGGTGCCAGAGCTCAAAGTTTAAAACAGAGATAGATATAATTTGGGAGGTACACCCTATCTATCAACGTCACGACTAAGAGTTATCAATATCTTCCATGCTAAACAAATTAGCGGCGGTTCCCAAGCGGTAAAAGTAAAGGTTTACTCCCCCTCCACCAACAATCACACTCCACGGCTAGCCGCATCCACGGGTACCGTCCAAACCAACAACATTCCTGGCGGAGTTTTGTTTAATTATTTTTTATTTTTTATTTCGAGACTGGGAATCCCTATTACCGCCCCTCTCGTGTAAGGATGAGTGAATAAACACTCATCATGAGAATAACCCGCTTAGCATAGAAGATACTGACCGCCCCCTGTCGCTCCATGAGCGGTCGAGGCACACAAAACAGATGTTCATTTGAAATTTTTTGAGATGGAATATGCAAATTTACTTGGAACGGTAGGGTAATACCGCATATAGGTAGATATAGTGGACTCATCTGGCATAACTTGGTTTAAGGAGTTTGATGCACAAGCAGTATTCCCGCTTAGTACAGGCGAAGGCTAGCAAATAGATTGAGAAGCGGCCAGCTAGAGAGCGAAGACGGTCATGAACATGCATTACATATAATCAACATTGAGTACTAGAATGAGTAGGATATGGACACCAAGAACATAAATATCATGAAGGCTATGTTGGTTTTGATTCAACTACATGCGTGAACATGTGCCAAGTCAAGCCACTTGAAACATTCAGAGGAGGATACCATATCATCATACCGCATCACAACCATTTTAATGCATGTTGACACCCAAGATAAATCATTATCCACTCCTAGCTACTTAAGCATGGCATGAACAACTATAATCTCTAATGGTCATTGCAAACATGTTTGATCATAATAGGCTGAATCAAGGATACTAGGTTAAACATATTTACAAAAAAACAAGTTGGAGTTCATACCCGCTCTCCTCTGCCACAGTCAATTCATCAAATATCGTCATTATTGCCTTTCACTAGCACGACCGAATGATAAGTGCCATGAACTAAGCTGGAATCTGCAACATTTTATTCAAGAGGAGAAGACAAGGTAATATGGGCTCTTTGTCAGATAAACAATAATGCAGATGAGGGCCACTCAACAATTTCATTGTGGTCTTCTCCTTGGTACGACTCAAATAAAAGGAAAAGAATTTCAGAGAAACACACTAAAATATTTTTGGAGTTTTTTGTTTTTTCTTGAAGAAAGCAAATTAAAGAGGAAAAACAAAAATGAGAAAAACTATTTACACGGGAAAGCTCCCAACAAGTAAAAGAAGAAGCGAGAAATCTTTTTGGGTTTTCTTTTGATGCAACAATTAAACGAAGCTAGAAAGAAAAACTAAAAAGAAGTAGGAAATATTTTTGGATTTTCTCAAAGTTTTTCAAACACACAAGAAGAAAGTGAGAAAACAAATTTAGCATGGATATTACAATGAAAAAGTATGAACACCGACAACTGGAATGAAGTGTGTGAACATGAATATAATGTCGGTGGAAATGCGTACTCCCCCAAGCTTAGGCTTTTGGCCTAGCTTGGTTATCACCATCCGTATGAATAATAATCTGGGTGATGGCTCACCGAGGCCCTCGGAGCAAACTCCGTGGCCCTCCTGGCAGCTTTAACCTCCGCGTTGTACGCATGGGCTTCGCTCTCCTGGACATAATATCTTCCCCTGTTGTGAAAATCAAAGAGAGCAGGAGCAAGCAAAGCGACAGGCACAACAGGTTTCTTATTAAATCTCAAGTTATAGGTGTAGTTAGTGGCCGTACCCGTAAGGAACTTATGACGCTTCATGGCATCAAAGTCTAAATACTGAGTAGGTAAGATGGGGTCATTAGGCCATGGCGAGACATTTAATCTTTCCGCTACACGGGAGGCATAGATACCTCCATAAAAATTACCATTGGCAGCATTAAGCTGCAGTCTCCGTACAACAATTGCACCAAGATTATAATTCTTATTCCCAGTTATGGCAGTATGTAAGAGACTCAAATCATGAGCACACAATGTGCTACAATCTTGTTTGCCTACGATACATTTACCGTTGAAGAGCGCAAAATATTGTATTGATGGGAAATGGATGCTGTTAATTCTCCCTTGTGTTACCCCCCTATCTTCACCAAAGCAAAGATTAACTAAAAAGAATCGTATTCAGATTTTGTTGGTTCGTCGAGGGAACCCCAATATGGAAGTTTGCATGCTTCACTGAACATTTCTAACGGCATGGTGAAGGAATGGTCATACAGGTTGAATGAAACTCTAGACTCACGAGAAAAATATTTAAATTTCTTTGTGAAGGTTTTCGTGAGTTCAAGGTGTTGGGGGCACTTATCTGCGATGAAGGGATCAAGCTCTGTGTTGTGGATAAATTGGTCAAATTACTCCTTAATACCTGCACCTTCCATGAACTCGTCGCAAGGCCACAAGCATGATTTGGTGGCGGCATCTCGCATCGAGCTTTCGCTTGGTTCAACATAAGACCGTCAAACTGAGCTTCCACTTGATGAGGCTTCTGAGGATCTCCTCCTCGAAGAAATCCTAAAGAATTGCATTTTTATTCCTATAAAAATTCTGAAATTTTTTAGTCCACAAAAATTTTGTCAACAAAACTTTGTAAGATTGTTAGCGACTACTCCCAAGCATGCGTAGAGGCCATATTGAGCATTCAAACTACTTAGAACTCTAAGAATTCAATATGCAAGCTCATCTACAGCAGCACCAAGAGTAGCTAATTACTCTAAAAATAACCCACTAAATCAAAAACTAATTGGAGCAATGGAGGAGTCACATACCAAGTAGCAATCTCTCCAAATAGTTTCAGAAATGGAGCTTCGAGCAAGGAGATCAAACTCCACGGGTTTGAGAGCAAGAACACGAGAATGGTGGCTGTGGTGATTTTTTTCTGGAGGTAGGGGATGATGTGGGCTAAAGAGATAAGTGAGGGGGCCCACATGGGGGCCACAACCCACCAGGGCGCGCCTGGGGGTGCTGGCGTGCCCTGGTGTCTTGTGGGCACCAGGTGCACCCCCTCTGGTATTATTTGCACCAGAAATTCACAAATATTCGGAAAAAAATCTTGTTAAATTTTCAGGGCATTCTGAGAATTTTTATTTTTGGGTCATTTTTTATTGCACGGAGAAAACAGAAAACAGGATAATCATGGCATTTTATTTTATTTGACTAACTAAAACAGAAAAATAAAAGGTGGGGATAGAAATTTGTGCTTACTAGATTCGTCGACTTCATACCTCTCAAAAATGATTCATTAATAAGGTTGATCAAGTCTTATTAACAACCACTTCCGATTGGCATGAAACCGAAGAATTTTCGTAAAACACTAAGTTACCTCAATGGGGATGTGCATATCCCCTACAATAAGTATATCATATTTCTTTTTGGCAGTAGGTAGAGGTAATTTAAAACTTCCAATAGTGATGGTCGGAGATTCTTCAATAACATTTACACCATTCACTTGGAATTGCTTCTTCGGAAAGTGCACCGTATGCTCATTACCATTGATATGAAAAGTGACTTTGCTTTTATTGCAATCAATAACAGCCCCTGCAGTATTCAAAAAGGGTCTACCAAGGATAATCGACATGTTGTCGTCCTCAGGCATCTCAAGAATAACAAAGTCCGTTAAGATAGTAACATCTGCAACGACAACGGGCACGTCTTCACAAATACCGATAGGTATGGCCGTTGATTTGTCAGCCATTTGCAATGATATCTCGGTAGGTGTGAGTTTATTCAAATCAAGTCTTTTATATAAGGAGAAAGGCAAAACACTAACACCCGCTCCGAAATCACACAAAGCCGTTTTGACATAGTTTCTTTTGATGGAGCAAGGAATAGTTGGTATTCCAGGATCTCCAAGTTTTTTAGGTACTCCATCCTTAAAAGAATAATTAGCAAGCATGGTGGAGATTTCAGCTTCAGGTATCTTTCTTTTATTTGTGATGATGTCTTTCATATACTTTGCATAAGGGGCCATCTTCAAAATATCGGTTAAACTGGTACGCAAAAAGACTGGCCTAAACATTTCAGCAAAGCGCTCAAATTCTTCATCATCTTTTTTCTTAGATGGCTTAGGTGGAAATGGCATGGGTTTCTGAACCCATGGCTCTCTTTCTTTACCATGTTTCCTAGCCACAAAGTCTCTTTTATCATAACGTTTATTTTTAGGTTGTGGGTTATCAAGATCAGCAGCATGCTCTATTTCAACATCATTATCTCGTTCTATATCATTATTAGGTTGAGCATCTTCATGAACATCATCATTATCATTTTCATTATCACTAGGTGAATGTTCATTACCAGACTGAGTTTCAGCATCAGAAATAGAGACATCATTATTATCAGGAGGTTTTCGTGTGTCAGGTTCACTAGAGGTACGCAAAGTCCTAGCATTTTTCTTTTTCTTTTTCTTCTTTGAAGGACTAGGTGCATCAGTGTTAATTCTTTGAGAGTCTTGTTCAATTCTTTTAGGGTGACCCTCAGGATAGAGTGGTTCTTGGGTCATTCTACCTCCTCTAGTTACTACTCTAGCAGCAACATCATTCATATTATTATTCATTTCATCAAGCAATTCTTCTTGAGATTTAGCAACTTGTTCTAACTGAGTTTGAACCATAGAGGCATGCTTTCCTACACCTCTAACATCATTACTGATTCTAAATAGCAAGTCACTCAAGCGAGCAATCATATCAGAATTATATTTCAATTGTTTCAGAACATGAGCACTGAAATGATCTTGCTTCATAATATAGTTCTCAAACTCATATAAGCATTGACTAGGATGTTTATTGTGAGGGATGTCACTTTCATTAAACTTTAGTAAAGAATTTACCTCTACCACATGTGGAGGTGGTGGTGTGTCAAGGCCATGTATTTCGTCGATAAGTGGCAAATTCTTAACATCCTCAGCTTTAATACCTTTTTCCTTCATAGATTTCTTTGCCTCTTGCATATCTTCAGGACTGAGAAATAAGATACCCCTCTTCTTCGGAGTGGGTTTAGGCGGTGGTTCAGGAAGAGTCCAATCATCATAATTCTTCAATATATTATTCAATAATTCCTCAGCTTGTTCAACAGTTCGCTCCCTGAAAACACAACCAGCACAACTATCCAGGAAATCCCTGGAAGCATCGGTTAGTCCATTATAAAAGATATCAAGTATTTCATTTTTCTTGAGAGGATGATCTGGCAAAGCATTAAGCAACTGGAGAAGCCTCCCCCAAACTTGTGGGAGAATCTCTTCTTCAATTTGCACAAAGTTAAATATTTCATGTAAGGCAGCTTGTTTCTTATGAGCAGGAAAATATTTTTCAGAGAAATAGTAGATCATATCCTGGGGACTACGCACACAACCAGGAGCAAGAGTATTGTACCATGTCTTAGCATCACCCTTTAATGAGAATGGAAACAACTTAAGGATGTAATAGTAGCGAATCTTCTCATCATGAGCAAAGAGGGTGGCTATATCATTCAGCTTAGTAAGGTGTGCCACTACAGTTTCAGTTTCATAGCCATGGAAAGGATCAGATTCAACCAAAGTAATTAACTCTGGGTCGATAGAGAATTCATAATCCTTATCGGTAACAAAGATAGGTGAAGTAGCAAACTTAGGATCACATTTCATTCTAGCATTCAAAGTCTTTTCCTTATACTTGCGCAGCAATTTCTTAAGATCGTTTCTATCCTTGCAAGAAAGAATTTCTCTAGTTACCTCTTCGTCCATAACATAACCTTCAGGTATCTTAGGCATTTCAAACTTAGGAGAGCTAGGACTAATAGGTGTTTCATAGTCATCATCAGTTTCATGGGTTTCATCAGTTTCAGCAATCTCATCAATTTCAGTAGTTTCATTCTCTTTAGCTCTAGCAATTTGTTCATCAAGAAATTCTCCTAGTTGCACATTATCATCAAGCATGGTACTAGCATCATCATAAGCATCATTCATAGCATAGGTAGCATCATCAATCACTTGCGACATATCAGGATTACTAGCATGTGGGGGTTTTGCAATCTTACTCATAACAGAAGGTGAATCAAGTGTAGAGCTAGATGGCAGTTCCTTACGTCCCCACGTCTTAGAGGGAAAAATCTTGGTCTTTGGATCGTTCAAATTCTTCATAGTGATAAATTGATATAAATCCCAAGTGACTCAACAAATATAGCTATGCTCCCCGGCAACGGCGCCAGAAAAAGGTCTTGATAACCCACAAGTATAGGGGATCGCAACAGTTTTCGAGGGTAGAGTGTTCAACCCAAATTTATAGATTCGACACAAGGGGAGCCAAAGAATACTTGAGAGTATTAGCAGGTGAGTTGTCAATCCAACTACACCTGGAGATTAAATATCTGCAACAAAGTGATTAGTAGCACAGCAATATGATAGTTTTGATAGCAGTAGCAATAGTAACGGTAGCGGTAACAGTAGTAGCAATAGTTTTGTAGCAGTTGGAACAGTAGCAACAACAGTAGTAACTTAGCAAGAACAATAAGTGGAAAGCTCGTAGGCACTGGATCGGTAACTCGTTGGATGATATTCATCATATAACAGTCATAACCTAGGGCGACACAGAACTAGCTCCAGTTCATCAATATAATGTAGGCATGTATTCCGTAAATAGTCATACGTGCTTATGGAAAAGAACTTGCATGACATCTTTTGTCCTACCCTCCCGTGGCAGTGGGGTCCATAAGGAAACTAAGGGATATTAAGGCCTCCTTTTAATAGAGAACCGGAACAAAGCATTAACACACGGTGAATACATGAACTCCTCAAACTACGGTCATCACCACGAAGTATCCCAAATATTGTCACTATGGGGTTGACGGATCATAACACGTAATAGGTGCATATGACTAGGCAAGATCGGATCAAGAACATAGATATAATGGTGATAACATAAACGGTTCAGATCTGAAATCATGGAACTCGGGCCCTAGTGACAAGCAATAGGCATAGCAAAGTCATAGCAACATCAATCTCAGAACATAATGGATACTAGGGATCAAGCCCTAACAAAACTAACTCGATTACATGATGAATCTCATCCAACTCCTCACTGACCAGCAAGCCTACGAAGGAATTACTCACTCCCGGTGGGGAGCATCATGGAATTGGTGATGGAGAATGGTTGGTGATGACGAAGACCGAAGATTCCCCTCTCCGGAGCCACAAACGGGCTCTAGATCTGGCCTCCCGGTGAAGAACAGGAGGTGGTGGCGGCTCCGTATCTTAAAACGCTATGAAACTTTCTCCTTGATTTTTTTCTCCGAAAATAGGAATTTATAGTGGCGGCATTAGGGTCAGTGGTGCCACGAGGTGGGCACAACCCACCAGGGCGTGCCCAGGGGGCCTGGCGCGCCCTGGTGGGTGCTGCTCACCCTGGCCCCCCTCTTCGGTGGATTTTGGCTCCAATAATTCTTATATATTCTGAAATAATTCTCCAAAAACTTTCATTCCATTCCGAGAACTTTTATTTCTGCACAAAAACAACACCATGGTAGTTCCGCTGAAAACAGCGTCAGTTCGGGTTAGTTCCATTCAATTCATGCAAATTAGAGTCCAAAACAAGGGAAAAAGGGTGAGGAAAAGTAGATACGTTGGAGACGTATCAGTGACATGATATGGCCATCATCATCTTGTGCTTTTGATCTCCATCTCCAAAGCACCGGCATGAACTCCATCGTCCGGCATGACACCATGATCTCCATCATCGTAATCTCCATCATCGTGTCGTCACGTGGTTGTCTCACCAACTATTGCTTCTACAACTATTGCTAACGCATAGCGATAAAGTAAAGCAAGTACATGGCGTTTAAATATTGACACGCAGGTCATGAATTAAATTAAAGACAACCCTATGGCTCCTGCCGGTTGCCGTACTCATCGACATGCAAGTCGTGATAACTATACAAAACATGATCATCTCATACATCACATATATCAAATCACGTCTTGGACATATCACATCAAAACATGCCCTGCAAAAACAAATAAGACATCCTCTACTTTGTTGTTGCAAGTTTTACATGGCTGCTATGGGCAACTAGCAAGAACCGTTCTTACCTACGCAAAGCCACAACGGTGATAATCAAGTTGCCTTTTAACCTTCTACAAGGACTTCCTTCGTCAAATCCAATTCAACTAAAGTGGAAAAGACAGACACCCGCCAGCCACCTTTATGCAAACAATTTGCATGTCAATCGGTGGAACCGGTCTCTTGTGCGAGGAAAAGTAAGGTTGGTCCGAGCCGCTTCATCCCACAATACCGCCGAATCAAAATAAGACTAAGGAGGAAAGCAATTTGAACATCAACACCGACAAACACTTTGTGTTCTACTCGTGGATATCATCTACGTATAGACCTAGCTCATGATGCCACTGTCGGGAACGTTGCATGGGAAACAAATTTTTTCCTACGAAACACCCAAGATCTATTCTATGGAGATGCTAGTAACAAGAGGGAGAGGTGTCTACATACTGATACGTCTCCAACGTATCTATAATTTTTGCTTGTTCCATGCTATTATATTATCATTCTTGGATGTTTTACAATCATTTTATAACAACTTTATATCATTTTTTGGGACTAACCTATTGACATAGTACCCAAGTGCCAGTTGTTGTTTTTGCTTGTTTTTTACTTCGCAGAAAATCTATATCAAACGGAGTCCAATCGCGACGAAACTTTTTGGAGATTTTTTCTGGACCAGAAGACACCCAGTGGGCCAAACAACTGCCGGAGAGGTTGGCTGTGGAGAGCACAACCCACCAGGGCGCGCCAGGGGGGGGCCGGCGCTCCCTGATGGGTTGTGCCCTCCTCGCCCCCTCTCCGCACCGCCTCTGATGCCTATAAATTCCCAAATATTCGGGAAACCCTAGAGGATTCGACGAAACACAATTCCAACCGCCGCAAGTTCTAGAACCTCGAGATCCAATCTAAACACCATTTCGGAGGGGTTCATCTTCCTCATAGGTGCCTCTCCAATGATGCGTGAGTAGTCCACCATAGACCTACGGGTCCATAGGCAGTAGCAAGATGGCTTATTCTCTCTCTCTTATGATTCTCAATACAATGGTCTCTTGGAGATCTATTTGATGTAAACTTTTGCGGTGTGCTTGTTGGGATCCGATGAATTTTGAGTTCATGATCAGTTTCTATCCATAAATTTTATTTGAGTCTTCTTTGATCTCTTATATGCATGATTGCTTATAGCATCGTATTTCTTTTTCGAATCTTTGGTGTAGTTAGGCCGACTAGATCAATTTTTATTGCCATGGGAAGAGGTGCTTTGTGATGGGTTCGATCTTGCGGTGTTCTTTCCCAGTGACAGAAGGGACAGCAAGACACACATGTATCGTTGCTATTAAGGATAACGAGATAGGGTCTATTCCTACATGAATAGATCTTGTCTACATCATGTCATCGTTCTTATTGCATTACTCCGTTTTTCCATGAACTTAATGTGGCACCCTGGCTTAGAGAACCGGATTACCAGTGTTTCCAGCCCAGAGATCATGTCCTCTGGAAACACACAACATCTTGGGACCAAACTGAACTGACTTTATTGATAGATTTCGGGTACAAGCCCATATTTACAATGCTAGCGAGGCCAAAGGCACACTCGGTGCTATGACAGTATCTACATTATTTATGGCACATAGCGGGGCCTCGGAACTACTAAGTACTTCTACGGCGTAGCGGATCATAGCGGCAACTCCATCCACAGGGACACTGCTGTGGACACATCCTAGTTAGCGTAGAACGAACCATCAGGACCTCCGTCCTCGGCTTCTCCTGCATCTGGCATGATACGCCATGTGAGTACTTTGAATGTACTCGCAAGCTCACGACAACCAAACAATGCAGCAAACAATAGCATGGCAATTATCATGTTAAATGCATAAATAGTTCACTTACTGTTACCGATCATCAACTTACTCTCATCTGGATTGTCCCACAATCCTCGGAATACTCATCGAGTACTTCCGATCATACGAAGAGTTCTTCCATTATTACTAACATGGTTACGGTTGACCACCTACTGAGGTTTGGACGGGCTGTCCAATTCCGTGGACACGGCTATTCGAATAGATTTGACACTCTACAGAGGTTGCGCACTTTACCCACACTATGGAGCACCTGACCTCGTGATCCCATTCGGGTGGACCAGCATTGCTCCAACGAAACCTGCCTGACCCGTGACTCTTCCATCGTACCACCGACATTCATCCTCCCCCGGAGTCCTGCCCTGGGTGGGCCTGTGTCCTCATGACACCTTCCACCATCATGGCCAAACTAAACTGTCCCAAACGGGGACGCCGACACAATACTCAACTGGCTCACAGGGTTATCACCGCCTACCTGATCAGGGTAGCGCGCGTGCATAACCCTCCCTCTTTGGAGGTACCGGTGAAAGAGCACGTAATCAGGCCAAGTCAAGGCCGTCCCATACCGGCAAATGTGGTTGCACGGTTAAGCCCGGACAGGTGACTCCAGATCAACCACTAGGTTTATTTCCAATGTAGTGGTACATCATGATAAGCAACTAAGCTTTTAAATTAATTATTATAAATTAACCTATAGCAAATAAGCAAGCATAATGCATGAAAATATGCAATGCTATGTAAATGCTACATAAAATGGGTATCATGGCTTGCCTTGCTCTGTTGGGTTGTTGAAACACTCTTGATCTTCAAATGCACCACAATCTCCTTCTGAAAATATTTTTAAAGTGGAAAAGAAAATGTCACATAATGCCTTCCTGTTCACCAACAATTCTATGAGTATAGGAAAAATACCAAAATTTGTCAGAAAATAAAAGGGTTCAGTACCAACACAATGCAAAAAGAATCAACTGAATTGAGTTTGTAGATTAAAAGTTATTCAGGGTCAAAGTTTGGTCAAAATCTGGAATTAAATAAATAAAAACAGAAAAACCAGAAAACCCCCAGCGGGCCACGTCGAAGGCGTAAAGTGGAGGGGGCGCCTCCACTTACCGCTTCGGGCGCGGGCCTGAGCCGCTGGCAGGTGGGGCCTGCTCTGTTTAAACAGAGAGGGAGAGGAGAGAGCAGAGCACCGCGGCGCTCCGGCGATGGTCGCCAGCGATAGAGGCGGCGGTGGGGTCGGGCGACTATAGGAATGGAACGGGCGCTCAGCGGCGAGCATGTACGTACTCGTAGATTGACTAGAGATGGTCGGACGACGTCGTACCCTTCATCTCCGGCGGCGGCGGCGCTCGGGTGGGCTCGGAGACGGCGGTTCCGGCGATGGATGGCTTGGGCAGGAGGTCGGGGAGCACCAGGGGGATGCCCTGAGCTCGAGGGTGAGGTCAATTGGGGCTCAGGGTGGAGGGAAGATGCTGGAGGCGAGGTGGCTACGAGCGGCGGAGCTCCGGTGAGATTTCGAGGCCAGAGGACCTCTCGGCCGTGGCTCGCTTCTCAGGAGGCCAATTGGAGGAGGAGGGGAAGAGGTGAGGAGCTCAGAGAGGCTGGGCGCAGCCTTAAATAGGCGGGAGGCGCGGGCGGCGACCTCTCTGGAACGGCGGCGACGTGGCTACGCCACTAGAGCAAGGACGGCAAGCTGGCCGTCGCGGAGCGGGGCGAAGAGACGGGAGAAGGCAGAGGCATTGAATGGCGAAGCGACAGCTCGGGAGGAAGACGACGACCCGCACACCCACTGTGGCCGCACGGGCGCCACAGTTCTCGAGCGTCGTGGCGGCCGCCGAAGGCGATTCCGGTGAGGGAGAAGGGTCTGGACAGTCCAGGTGGAGGGCAACGACAATGTCGGCACGCTTGGACAAGGTACGGCCACGCGGTCGTCAACCTCCGACGAGACCCGAGCCTGCCGGCGCCCAGAGCGCGGTTTTGGCAGGCTGGCTACGCGGTCACCATGTGAACGGGCACACGCGGCGCGAGCTGGCCTGCCGGGCCGTGTCTGGAGTGCTGTCCTTGCACTCTGGAACCTCCTCGTGGCACTGGCTTGCCCAGTAAGCCACTGAGATGGGAGGTAGCTTCACCAACAGTTCCTGACTGCCAACTTGGGGAGGTTCTGGAGGGAAAAAGAGATAGAGATGGAGCTAGTGGATATGTCTGGTGTTATCTATCTTGGAAGGACTATAAACTGGCAAAGTTTGGAGAGCTTTGAAAAAGATTTGAACATAGTTCCTTTGGAAACCACCATTCTGGTCCAGAATCTAAATGAGCATGTGGCACTCACATGGATGCTCTGCTAATGATGAAACTTGGTGGAGGGAAGTTATTTAGTAGTGCACTCATGCCATAAAAGTTGTAGATCAATTGTGCACCCCTAGCTTGTACTTCCTTCACAAAGGTTCAAAATAAGCAGAAATATGACAGGGTCCTGCTGCTCAAAAATTGTACTGGACCAGATGATGTTTTTGGATATTGAGGCTATATAGGATCCCTAGGAGCTTGGGGAATTTATTGAGAATTTTCTGAGATAGGAAAAATGAGGTTGCTTCACAATGCACAAATTCTGACCAGAAATGAAATAATTATTCTGGCCCAAACTTGCATTGGACAAAGGAATATTTTTGGAGATTATAGAATCATATGATGATGAGAAGATGTGGGAAAAGTTTGGGAATTTATTGGTCATCCAGACTATAGTTTGCTTCACAACCTCTAGGGGTGACATAATTTCCCAAATAAAGAAAATAGTCTATTGGAAAAGATTTAATATTGGAAATTGATCCAGGGAGGTTTAGAAAGGTTTTGGCAAGGTGATGAGGGTTTTGGGTTGCTTGGGAAAAGATTCAAAAACTCACAGATCCAAATCAATTGAAAAGATTGAAAATCAACCAGCTTTGCAAATAGAACCCATAAGAATTTGAAAACAAAAAGTTGTCAAAAATCAGGGTGTCACACTTAATACACTAGATGCATGCTGGATAGCGGTCGATGTGTGGAGTAATAGAGGTAGATGCAGGCAGGAGTCGGTCTACCTATCTTGGATGTGATGCCTATATAATGATCATCGCCTTGGATATCATCATGACTATTCGATTTTCTATCAATTGCCCAACAGTAATTTGTTCACCCACCGTGCGCTATACTCATGAGAGAAGCCACTAGTGAACCCTATGGCCCCCGGGTCTACTTTTCCATCATATTGCTTTCCGATCTACGTTTTTGCAATCTTTGTTTTCAGATCTACAAAACATAAAACCCCAAAATATATTGCTGCATATTTGCTCTTTTATTTGTGTTCTTGAGAGATCTATCTCTCCTATCTGTCACTACCTAATCTATCTTATTACCGTAGAGAGATTGACAACCTCTCTTTCGCGTCGGGTTGCAAGTATTTGTTGTTTGTGTGAAGGTGCTGCTTATTGGGTGGTGGTGATCCTCCTATTGGTTCGATAACCTTGGTTTCATAACTGAGGGAAATACTTACCGTCGCTGTGCTGCATCATCCCTTCCTCTTTGGGGAAATACTGACGCAGTCTCAAGCCACGTCAAAGGAATTTCTGGCGCTGTTGCCGGGGAGGAAGCGGTCTCTTCTACGTGCCTATCTTAGGCGCCGAGGGGACTCCACCATCATCTACCAGGTTCCTAATCACAAATCTCACCTCCTTGCAATTACATTATTTGCCATTTGCCTCTCGTTTTCCTCTCCCTCACTTCACCAATTTGCTGTTTTATTCGCCCTCTTTTTCATTTTCCCTTTTCTTGCCAGGTCTCTTCCTTGCTTGCAATCTTTTTTGCATAGTCATGATGCCTCAACGAAAGTATTATGATGTTCCTTACCCCAATATCTTGCTTGAAATTGAGAAGAGAACTAAGGAATATATGACTACACAATTTGAGCATAATAAGTATTTTACCGATGAGCTTAGAGAACACTCTACCGTGCTAGATGCCATAACAAAACAACTTGATGATATTAGTAGAGAAGTTTGTAATCTCCAATCTAAATATGCTCATGCTGAAAATTTGCTTGGTAAAATCTCCGATGCACAAGCTACTTTGATAAATCAAATGGCCGCCAAACCGATATCTCTAGAGGATAAGAAAGATGAAGATCTTAAAGTGATTGGTGTTTCTTCTATTGATTCCTTGTTTAGTAATGTTAAAATTGATAATGGAGGCACTGAAGTAGAGTCAACTTTAGCTAGAAGGCGTCCCAATAATTTGGAGGGTGAAAATATTGATGAAAATTTTGCTAAAAGTGGGTTTGAAGAGGTCAAAACTTTAACTAGTGATGTGCCCACTATCTTGAATTGCAAAGACTTTAATTATGATAGTTGCTCTTTGATTGAATGTATTTCTTTGCTGCAATCCATGTTGAATTCACCCCATGCTTATGAGCAAAATAAAGCTTTTACTAAACATATCGTTGATGCCATGATGAAATCTTTTGAAGAAAAGTTGGAGTTGGAGATTTCTATTCCTAGAAAATTACATGATGAGTGAGAACCTACCATTAAGGTCAAGATTAAAAATAATGAATGCTTTGCTTTGTGTGATTTGGGTGCTAGTGTTTCCACGATTCCGAAATCTCTATGTGATGTGCTTGGTCTTGCCAATATTGAAGAATGTTCTCTTAATTTGCACTTGGCGGATTCAACTATTAAAAAACCATTGGGAAGAATTAATGATGTTCTTATTCTTGCAAATAGGAACTATGTGCCTATTGATTTTATTGTGCTTGATATTGATTGCAATCCGTCTTGTCCCATTATACTTGGTAGACCGTTTTTACGCACTATTGGTGCCGTGATTGATATGAAAGAAGGCAATATTCGTTTTCAATTTCCATTGAGAAAGGGTATGGAACACTTCCCTAGAACAAGAATTAAGCCACCATATGAATCAATCATGAGGTCATCCCATGGATCCAAAACCAAAGATGACAATACTTGAATCTATGCGTTATGCCTAGCTAGGGGCGTAAAACGATAGCGCTTGTTGGAAGGCAACCCAATGAATAAATACATTTTTGCTTTTTCCTTTCTGTTTTTGAGTGTTGACGCAATTGTGCCTCTGTTATGATTGTGTTTTTATGTTTTATTTAGTGTTTGTGTCAAGTAAAGCCTTTAGGATGATTCATAGGATGAGTAGAAGTGATGCTGAATCTGAGACAGAAACTTTGCGTCCAGTATATGAATTTTCATTTTTTCCTGGAATGTGATCTTGAGCTGAAATTTTAACACAGTGTTTCTATGCAAATTACTTACGTTTTACTAATATTTGAGATTTTTTAGAGTTACATAAGTATGGGTAGAGTACAGATTACTACAGACTGTTATGTTTAATACAGATTGTGTTTTCGTTGCATTGTGTGCTTGTTTTGATGAATCTATGGTTTGTATTGGGGGGTATAAGCCATGGTAAAGTTAAAATACAGTAGGTATAATGCAATAATAAAATATGAATTGGTTTGCAACAGTACCTAAAGTAGTGATTTTCTTTCTTATACTAACGGATCTCACAAAGATTTTGTTGAGTTTTGTGTGATTGAAGTTTTCAAGTTTTGGGTGAGATCACGATGGACGAAGGAATAAAGAGTGATAAAAGCCTAAACTTGGGTATGCTACCACACCCCCAAGATATATCCAAAGAGAAACAAGCAACTAAGCTTGGGGATGCCCCCGAGTGGCATCCCCTCTTTCTTCTAATGACCATCGGTATTTTACTTGGAGCTATATTTTTATTCATCACATATCATGAGTTTTGCTTGGAGCGTCTTGTATCTTTGCTTTCTTTGTTTGTTAGTTTTTCCTTTGTATCCTTACTGGACACACCTATTTGAGAGAGCCACAATCATGCTATGATTTGTTAGAATTGCTCTATGTGCTTCACTTAAAATTTTTTGAGCTATAGAATTGCTCTAGTGCTTCGCTTATATCTTTTTGAGCACGGTGTGCTTGGAAATTTTTGTAGAAATACTCTCATGCCTCACTTATATTAATTTGAGAGTTAGTAAATTTTTGTAGAAATACTGTCATGCTTCACTTAGATTAATTTGAGAGTAGGTAAATTTTGAAGAAATCCTCTCATGCTTCACTTATACCTTTTTGAGAGATGAAATCTTTATGCTCATGTGCTTCACTTAAATTTGTTTGAGCTTGCCAAAAAGCAATGGCAATATATGAAACTAGTCCCAAAGTGATAGATATCCAAGGAGGAAATAATAAAAACTTTCATGAAGATCATTGGACAAATTAAACTTGATTCCTTGTAATAGTTTTGAAACATGATGATAGTAATATGTGAGTCATGTTAGTGAGTAATTATGCTTAGTAGGAATATTGGTGTTAAGGTTTGTGATTCCCTATGCTTGCACGAAAGTCAATAGTTATGCAATGAAGTTACATCCTACTTGTGGTGCATTATTCGGTGTTAGTTATGTTCAATGCTCACTTATGTGAATTTTTGTTTCTTCGTTTGGTTGCTTCTCAATCTATTTGCTAGCCTCCATTTGTACTAAGTAGAAATGCTACTTGTGCATCCAGAATCCTTAAACCAAGCTTTGCCTTATGAGTCCACCATACCTACATATATGCAGTATTTCCATGCCGTTCCAAGAAAATCTGTATGTGCCATCTCTAAATTTTCAAAATAAATTTTCTCTTTTGTGTGCCCGTACCGCTCATGAAACGGTAGGGAGTGTCCAATATTTTTCCATGCTAGATTTGTTATTCTCAAGATGAGTGTTTATTCACTTGTCATTGCACGAGAGTGCGGCGGTAATAGGGATGCCCATTCCCGAAATGAAAAAGAAAAAAATTATTTACTTTATGTTGTCAAATAATAAATTCCTTGGAAAGTGTTGGTATGGAAGGCAACCGTGGATACGGCCCGCCATGGAAAGTGAAAGTTTGGTGAAAAAAGGAATAAACTTTATTTTCTGTTTGGGAACCGCCTATGATATATCTAGCATGGAAAGTATTGTGAGCTACTTTGTCATTTTCGTTGACAGGAAAAGCATGCCACCCAAAATGTTTTATCTCTCTCAATTTAAACCTTGAGCTCTGGCACCTCTACAAATCCCTACTCCCCTCTGCGAAGGGCCTATCTATTTACTTTATGCAATTTTTACTTTTGCTTTGAGTCTCCATCTTCTCTTATAAGCACCAACTAGGGGGCACTATGATCGTACTTGATCATTGGGCATAGCTAATATTTGAGTGTGTTTCATGAATGGATCAATGATTGAGCATGATGGGCTAGGGATAACTTTCTTTAGTGTTGATATTTTGAAAGACATGGTTGCTTGTTGACATGCTTGAGTATTGAAGTCATTATGTTAAAACTAGACTATTGCTTTGAATCATTATAAGTCCAAATGTCCATGCTATACAAAAGAAAAGAATATGATGAACATGTTAGGCAGCATTCCACATGAATAATTCTGTTTTTATCATTTACCTACTCGAGGACGAGTAGGAATTAAGCTTGGGGATGCTGATACGTCTCCAACGTATCTATAATTTTTGCTTGTTCCATGCTGTTATATTATCATTCTTGGATGTTTTACAATCATTTTATAACAACTTTATATCATTTTTTGGGACTAACCTATTGACATAGTGCCCAAGTGCCAGTTGTTGTTTTTGCTTGTTTTTTACTTCACAGAAAATCAATACCAAACGGAGTCCAATCGCGACGAAACTTTTTGGAGATCCAATGAATTTTGAGTTCATGATCAGTTTCTATCCATGAATATTATTTGAGTCTACTTTGATCTCTTATATGCATGATTGCTTATAGCATCGTATTTCTTCTTCGAATCTTTGGTTTAGTTAGGACGACTAGATCGATTTTTCTTGCCATGGGAAGAGGTGCTTTGTGATGGGTTCGATCTTGCGGTGTTCTTTCCGAGTGACAGAAGGGGCAGCAAGACACGCATGTATCGTTGCTATTAAGGATAAGAAGATGGTGTCTATCCCAACATGAATAGATCTTATCTACATCATGTCATCGTTCTTATTGCATTACTCCATTTTTCCATGAACTTAATACACTAGATGCATGCTGGATAGCGGTCGATGTGTGGAGTAATAGAGGTAGATGCAGGCAGGAGTCGGTCTACCTATCTTGGACGTGATGCCTATATAATGATCATCGCCTTGGATATCGTCATGCCTATTCGATTTTCTATCAATTGCCCAACAGTAATTTGTTCACCCACCGTGTGCTATACTCATGAGAGAAGCCACTAGTGAACCCTACGGCCCCCGGGTCTACTTTACCATCATACTGCTTTCCGATCTTCGTTTTTTGCAATTTTTGTTTTCAGATCTACAAAACCAAAAACCCAAAAATATATTGCTGCATATTTGCTCTTTTATTTGTGTTCTTGAGAGATCTATCTCTACTATCTATCACTACCTATTCTATCTTATTATCGTAGAGAGATTGACAACCTCTCTTTCGCATCGGGTTGCAAGTATTTGTTGTTTGTGTGCAGGTGCTGCTTATTATTGGTGGTGATCCTCCTACTGGTTCGATAACCTTGGTTTCATAACTGAGGGAAATACTTACCGTCGCTGTGCTGCATCATCCCTTCCTCTTTGGGGAAATACTGACGCAGTCTCAAGCCACGTCACATACCCTTGTAGACCGAAAGCGTTAACGATCTAGAGGTCGTGGTTGGCGTAGTTGTACTCGCGTCGCGATCCAATCCGATCCAAGCACCGCATGCGCGGCACCTCCGAGTTTAGCACACATCCGGCTCGGTGACGTATCCTCCTTCTTGATCCTGCAAGAGAGGTAGAATAGGTGGATGATATCTGAACCAACACGACGGCGTGGTGGTGGTGGTGGCAGCGGAATTCCGGCAGGGCTTCGCCAAGCGCGTACCAGAGAAATGTGGGAGGAGTTAGGAGAGCCAATGGCCAAGGGCGAAGGGTTGGTTGCCCCCATTCACCTCCCCCATCTACATATAAACTAGAGGGCAGGGGAGGGCTTCCAAAACCCATCTAGGTCCGGCCACAAGGGAGAAAACCCTTTAAACATGAAGATACCATCTTATCTCTAGATTCAACCCATTAAATTTAGAGATAAGATCTTATCTCTAGATTTAAACGACATGTGCCTTGGGGAATGGTGCAGCCAGCCGATGTGGGCAGTAGCCCCACCCCTCGATCTTATCTTTGTTTTTCAGTAGAGTACCTTTATGATCACCCAGTTACGAAGTGACGTCTGATACACACAAGGCATTCCTCCAGTGTCAGGGAGTTGCACGATCTCATGGTGTTAGGAACAGATACTTGACATGAAGAAAGCAGTAGCAATAAACTTAGTGATATGATCAAATGCTATGCTTACGTTTGGGTCATGTCCATCACATCATTCTCCTAATGATGTGACCCCGTTATCAAATGACAACTCATGTCTATGGTTAAGAAACCTTAACCATCTTTGATCAACGAGCTAGTCTAGTAGGAGCTCACTAGGGACACGGTGTTGTCTATGTATCCACACACGTATCTAAGATTCCGATCAATACAATTGTAGCATAGATAATAAACGATTATCATGAACAATGAAATATGATAATAAACAATTTATTATTGCCTCTAGGGCATATTTCCAACATCTTCCTCGCCATAGCTCGTCCGGGCGCGGACGGCGAGACTATTCGCTATTATGCCTAAAGTGGGGAGAAGGCATAAGACAATGCGGACGGGAGATGTTCGACATCATCCACGAGGGAAGTGGAGAAGGAGGTGGTTATGAGGACGGGCAAGTGGAAGACTCGGGTCCCACTCAATCCGGTAACTAAACCCACAAACAACAAGGTTACACCTATGCCAGCATGCATCAGTCCTACACCCAGACCGGCATTGGCACACAACATCAGGATTGGGCCACCAGACAGGAGGACGAGGAGGAGGTGAAGGATGAGGAGGACAACGAGGACAAGGATCCAGATGATTTTGCCGGCGATGCGAAGAACAAAGGTAGATGAGAAAGCTTCAACATGCGGGAGGATGAGATATTGAGCGGCGCATGGTTGGCCACTAGCCTATTTGGGAAAGTTATTTGCACTCATAATTCCTGATAATTCTACTCGTCACCCTCCAAGCATTCTATCGCAACCGAAAGAATTCAAGTCAACAATCGTGCCATATAGAAGAACCAAAAGAACACAAGAACAAATATGGCATAGTGCAAACAAGAACAACATACAAAGGTTTAATAGATAATACAGGTTCTTATGGTGCTATAAGGTGAATAGTGAATCAACTCAAAAGAGGCAATGGATTATGACCTATTTCTATGTGAGCTTACATTGAAGATACAATAAAAATATGATCTAGAGTATATGGAGAACATCATAAATGTTGCTTGACAAATAGCATATGACTTCATTTGCAAAAAGAATCAATTGAAATGAAGCACTACAATGCAAGTTATAGCGAATTGAAGATGAATTGAATTTCAATTCAGAAAGGTCAAAAGTACTTGAATCAAAGTATATGGTTATGAACAAAAAGTATATGACACATGTCTTTAGGTGCAAAAGGAATCATGTGAGAAGGTGCTACGGTTTGCTAGATATGGTCGAATGAATGTTCAAATTTAAATTTGAATTGCTCGAATTTGAAAGGTTCAAAAGTTGAACTAATGATGTACTGGATATATGAAGTCAATATGAACATGTGGAAAAAAGAATCAGTAGATTTGGATTAACGGATCAAACGATATAAGGAATTCAATATGGCACTGAATCTGCTTAGAACGCTACTGTGGCAACACATTCCGAACTAGTGGAGTAAAATGGCTATGATGAAAATTGTATTTCAAAAAAAATAACATTAATGGTACCAACGGAAATTTCACTTTGATACGAATCCAACGCAATTGAATTCATCGAAAAAAGAGCTTCAGATAAAAAGTTATGATCAAAAAAAGTTTGAATTTGAATCTGAACCAATTCAAATTTGAATGTGGCAAATTATTGATTCAATAGTTTCACTGGATAGATGGGGTCGAGATGAAAATTTAGGCTTTTGATTCATCTAATTTGGATGAACGAGTGAAAAGTTACAACAATTTGCAGTTTAGGGCTAATCTATAAAACCAACGACTAATTGATAACTAATTTATTGTTCACTCAAGACCCTACGACACAGATTGACTCAAACAAGATAGATCCAATTGGTCAAATCATAAATGTCACAACATCAAAATTGTGTGGAACGGTGATACACAACTACTAGAAGGAATTTGAAAAAGAATAAATGAGCACAACTAATATGCTGAATATCGTACGGAAAAATCTCTAAATGGGATTGCAAAATTGAAGAGCTACAATGGACGAAATAAATAACTTGGTGGAAAAATGGATTCGTATCATCGACTAATCCAAAAATAATAAACGGTGACGACACCAAAGAAAATAGAAAGAAGAAATTCTCAATGATACCTTTATAGCCTGCAAAGAAGACAACTTTAAAAAAAAGCAACAGAGAAAAATAGTTTCAATAATTCCAACCAAACCAAATATTGATGTAGGCCGAATTAGAATGATTTTGGCCGCTCCTTGAGTCTTGTAGGTTAGGAGTCTACTGGGTAGTCAAATACTAGGCAATGTAATACTAAAGGTGTCCACAAAAAGAGAGATTTGCTCTTTACATTGCACCTACAGGAGAATAGAGAGGAGCCACATGGGCCAGAGAGATTCGGCCTAGTAGGCCTCGGATGAACCGTGCCCACGTGTGAACAGTGGTTTAGGGTGTGTCAGCCGTCGTTTCAAATTCGTTCATGTAAACATTGTGAAGGTTGAATAAAAAGTTTCAGAGTTTGCCTAAAAAAATGAAGTTGCAAAGAAGGTTTTCTGGTCCTAAACAAATCCAAATGAATTTCTAAAAATATCAGACAACAACAACAACAACAAAGCCTTTAGTCCCAAACAAGTTGGGGTAGGCTAGAGGTGAAACCCATAAGATCTCGCGACCAACTCATGGTTCTGGCACATGGATAGCAAGCTTCCACGCACCCCTGTCCATGGCTAGTTCTTTGGTGATGCTCCAATCCTTCAGGTCTCTCTTTACGGACTCTTCCCATGTCAAGTTCGGTCTACCCCGGCCTCTTTTGACATTATCAGCACGCTTTAGCCGTCTGCTATGTACTGGGGCTTCTGGAGGCCTGCGCTGAATATGTCCAAACCATCTCAGACGATGTTGGACAAATTTCTCTTCAATTGGCGCTACCCCAACTCTATCTCGTATATCATCATTCCGGATTCGGTCCTTCCTTGTGTGGCCACACATCCATCTCAACATGCGCATCTCCGCCACACCTAACTGTTGCACATGTCGCCTTTTAGTCGGCCAACACTCAGCGCCATACAACATTGCGGGTCGAACCGCCGTCCTATAGAACTTGCCATTTAGCTTTTGCGGCACCCTCTTGTCACAGAGAATGCAAGAAGCTTGGCGCCACTTCATCCATCTGGCTTTAATTCGATGGTTCACATCTTCATCGATATCCCCATCCTTCTGCAACATTGACCCCAAATATCAAAAGGTGTCCTTCTGCGGCACCACCTGCCCATCAAGGCTAACATCCTCCTCCTCCTCGTGCCTAGTAGTAAAAAGCGCACCTCATGTACTCGGTTTTAGTCCTACTAAGTCTAAAACCTTTCGATTCCAAAGTTTGCCTCCATAACTCCAACTTCCTGTTGACCCCCGTCCGACTCTCATCGACTAGCACCACATCGTCCGCAAAGAGCATACACCGTGGGATATCTCCTTGTATATCCCTTGTGACCTCATCCATCACCAAGGCAAAAAGATAAGGGCTCAAAGCTGACCCTTGATGCAGTCCTATCTTAATCGGGAAGTCATCAGTGTCGCAATCACTTGTTCGAACACTTGTCACAACATTATCGTACATGTCCTTGATGAGGGTAATGTACTTTGCTGGGACTTTGTGTTTCTCCAAGGCCCACCACATAACATTCCGCGGTATCTTATCATAGGCCTTCTCCAAGTCAATGAACACCATATGCAGGTCCTTCTTTTGCTCCCTATATCTCTCCATAAGTTGTCGTACCAAGAAAATGGCTTCCATGGTCGACCTCCCAGGCATGAAACCAAACTGATTTTTGGTCACGCTTGTCATTCTTCTTAAGCGGTGCTCAATGACTCTCTCCCATAGCTTCATTGTATGGCTCATCAGTTTAATTCCACGGTAATTAGTACAAATCTGAACATCCCCCTTGTTCTTGAAGATTGGTACTAATATACTCCATCTCCATTCTTCTGGCATCTTGTTTGCCCGAAAAATGAGGTTGAAAAGTTTGGTTAGCCATACTATCGCTATGTCCCCGAGGCCTCTCCACACCTCAATGGGGATATAATCAGGGCCCATCGCCTTGCCTCCTTTCATCCTCTTCAAAGCCTCCTTGACCTCCGACTCCTGGATTCGCCGCACAAAAAGCCTGCTAGTATCAGCAAAGGAGTCGTCCAGATCAATGGTAGAGCTCTCACTCTCCCCATTGAATAGCTTATCAAAGTACTCCCGCCATCTATGCTTAATCTCCTCGTTCTTCACCAGGAGTTGATCTGCTCCGTCCTTGATGCACTTGATTTGGTCAACATCCCTCGTCTTCCTCTCTCGGATCTTGGCCATCTTATAGATGTCCCTTTCGCCTTCCTTCGTGTCTAACCGTTGGTAGAGGTCCTCATACGCCCGGCCCCTTGCTTCACTCACAGCTCGCTTTGCGGCCTTCTTTGCCATCTTGTACTTCTCTATGTTGTTTGCACTCCTATCCAGATATAGGCGTCTGAAACACTCTTTCTTCTCCTTAATTGCCTTCTGATCATCGTTCCACCACCAGGTATCTTTAGCTTCTCTTCTACTTCCCCTGGACACTCCAAACTCCTCTGAGGCCACCTTACGAATGCAAGTCGCCATCTTCATCCACATGTTGTCTACATCACCTCCTTCCTCCCAAGGGCCCTCCTTAATGACCCTCTCCTTGAACGCCTGAGCTACCTCCCCCTTGAGCTTCCACCACTTCGTTCTAGCGACTTTGGCACGCTTGTCCCGCTGGACACAAATCCGAAAGCGGAGGTCAGCAACCACAAGCTTATGCTGAGGGACAACACACTCTCCAGGTATCACCTTATAGTCTAGGCATGCACGCCTGTCTTCTCTTCTCGAGAGGATGAAATCAATCTGGCTAGAGTGTTGCCCACTACTGTAAGTCACTAGATGTGATTCTCTCTTCTTAAAGAGGGTGTTAGCTATGATCATGTTGTAGGCTAGCGCAAAGCTTAAGACATCTTCTCCTTCTTGGTTCCTGATGCCATAGCCAAAACCCCCATGCACCCCTTCAAAACCTGTGTTAGATGTGCCCACGTGGCCATTGAGGTCTCCTCCTATGAAGAGCCTCTCACCAATCGGTACACTCCTAACCATGTCCTCTAGGCCTTCCCAGAACTCCCTCTTGGTGTTCTCATTGTGGCCTACTTGCTGGGCATACGCGCTGATAACGTTGAGAACTAAGTCCCCAACTACCAGCTTGACCAGGATAATCCGGTCCCCACGTCTCTTGACGTCTACCACTCCATCCTTGAGGCTCTTGCTGATCAAGATGCCTACTCCATTTCTGTTTGCAACCGTCCCTGTGTACCACAGCTTGAAGCCGGTACCCTCCACCTCCTTCGCCTTTTGTCCCCTCCATTTGGTCTTTTGGACGCAAAGGATATCAATGCCTCTCCTCACCGCGGTATCAACTACCTCCCGAAGCTTACCTGTCAGAGACCCTACGTTCCAGCTACCTAAGCGAATCCTCCTAGGCTCGGCTAGCTTCTTTACCCTTCGCACTCATCGAGTCAAAGGCGAAGACCCTTGCTCAATTTCCACTACACCCGGGCGCCTATGTAGCGCGCCACTAAGGATGCGATGACCCGATCCTCGCTCACTTACCACCGTATCCAGATCAAGATACGGCGCGCCACCTGGGGGGTGACGGCCCGGCCCTTGCCCATTTTCCACCACACCCGGGTTCCGATGTGGCGCGTCGCTGAGAGGGTTACGCCCCAACAAAAATCTTTTGGGTTTCATCTCCATAAGAGTGGCTGAGTTTTGACGTTGGCTCGCCAAGCCTATCACAACCCTCCTCCTTTATCCGGGCTTGGGACCGGCTATGTTGAGACAACATAGGTGGAGTTATTTCTAAAAATATCAGAAAATTCCAAATATACCTGGACTCATATGGAGTGTCATGAACTTTCTATTCGGATTTTTTTTTTTTTTTCATAAATTCCTTTTAGTTTTTCTGAAATAATTTTGGACATAATAATAATTTCCTAAATTATTTCTTAGGCTTTATTAAATATCCTAAATATTTTTAAGAACTCCAAACAACTATTAAAAACATTTCCCAAATTTTTTTTTTAAATTGAGGAAGTCGTGTTATCTGCTCTCATTATTGGAAATTGTTTGAATATTTCAAGATCCAAATAAACTTTGCAATGCAATCATAATCAAAGGAGGAATTTTATGAAAGTCATTTTATTCCCCATCTATTTAAATTTTTAAATAACTTATCAAAAGTTTTAAATTTCACTCAAACTCAAACAATATCACAAAAAAAACATTCAATTTTATTTACTTCATGTAACATCCCAAAATTTAGAATTTTGGGATGTTACAGATGATCTGCATGGCCCTAGGTAGGGCGTACTAGACGCCGGGAGCTGATGGCACGCTTCAGTCATGGTGCCTAAACAAGACTATGGTGGGACACGAACCGCGAGACATAAGGGTGGTTCTACTTCTGGGATTGTGGGTGCTCTAAAAGCATAGGAATTCGGTTGTGTTTGATGGAGTTCCGCCCTCGGTTAGGGCTGCTGCTGCACCCTTTGAGACGGACTACCGGGAGTGGCGTGAGGCTGGTCTCGTCAAGGGAGACTTTTTTTTTGAGAAATACCACATGCCCATTAAACAAACAAATTACAATGGATACATACATGGTCACTCGAAGAGACAAACAAAGCGTCAAGTGTCTTGGAGATTTGCACAAGAGAGCTCAGAAATATAAAATTTACATCTTGAGCATCGGAGATCCATGTGCACAACCTAATCATCACGTGTCGCCGGCCGTTGCACCGCTGGAGAAAGAGATGAGCAGCCTCCACACCAAAATCTGGAAAAACTCCATTACAGATCATGCTGCTTTGTGAGCCGATTAAACGGCCCGTCGAACACGATGAAACCGAGTCTTTGTGGCACGTCGGCCGGAGATCATCTCCAAGTCTTCCAGATCCCGACGTCGTCATCTTCATCCAACATGGCCTGAGAAGAAAAGCGTCGTCGCAAGCCATCATCCGCACACCACACTCCAAGACACCCACATACTCTGCACAAACTGGCATAGTCGCCCGAGAGGACGGCAAACTCCAGCCAACACAACCTAACATTGACGAGGCCCAGAAAAAATTACTCCTTTTTCGAGAACCTTTTAGAAGTTCTACCCATATGTGTTCTGATCGCCAATTCATATTAGATATACTAAATCCAGCAGCGGTCGATTGAAATTGAGAGAATAAGCTAAATAATATTGACTTTACTTTTTTTGATTCTGAAATCGCCAGCGCCGTAGCGCCTGGTATGAGCCTCGTGGAGAAGCAATTGCTAGTCCACGGGGCTCATACTTCAGCGCTGCAGCGCTTGGTACTCGGACCTCGGCTCGAGGCATTTTCTCTACCCCTTCTTACCCTGAAAAAGCAGGGTCACCTTGTGTCCTTAAACCTATAAACCGAAGTCCGACGGGACACAGGGGCTACCTGCTTTCCGGCGATACCGATTGAAGCACCAACGGAGTGGAGAAGAAGCAGAGCCATCTTATTCTGGCGCGGTGTTGATCTCACCACTGATGCAACACCTCTGAGAAAAACTAAACCTATCCTATCTAGTCGCCGGAACAAAGTCGCCAGGGTCCCCAGTCCCTCGCGGCGCCGGAGCGGCAGCCGGAGGGGCCGAGGACCCATAGCCTGGCTGGCGTAGAGAGGAGGCAGAGAGATCGCCTTGGAATCGCCTGTGCGTGTGAGGCGATTCCACCGAAGCGGGAACAGTTACGCACACTTTGGATCAGTTTGTAGGAGTGGTAGCTGTGTGAGTTAGGTGGGAGTAATCCGTTTTTGATGTATAGTAGTGGGAAGTAGAGTGTGGTGTAAACTTTGTAATTTGTATCACGGCACCGTGGATTTGGGGCTAGTCCCCATCCTTCTTTCTATATAATATGATATGCACAATGTCCTTGTTTGAGAAAAAAAAAGACTTTAAAATAAGGGCCGCGCTTCGGTAGACCCCCCAAGAAACGTATAAGGGCAGAATGGTCATACGGAAGAAACGTATACCCACCTTGTAGTGTATACTGCAGGCCGCCGTACGTATACGCGCGTGCCGGATCGTCCAAAAAAATAACCGATCTGCCAGCCGCTCGCATACAGAGTTGCACGATCTTCGCACCCGCCCGCGTACGGGGGAAAACAGGAAGGTGCACGATCTTCGCTCCCGCCCCGGCGATCACGCTCCTCCCGGTCCATTCCCTTTCTCCAACTGGCCGATCGCCGCCGGCGGCTAGAGGTGTGGAACAATGCCGTCGCCTCGTTCGAACAACGTTCCAACCCCGTCCCACGCCGCATCTCACCGTCGTCGTCCGACGCCATGGACGTGAACGGCGCCGCCTCCGCCGTGACCGACCGCTGTCGTCCTCCGCCGCGACCGACCGCCGTCGTCCTCTGCCGCGACCGACCGCCGTCGTCCCCAGCCGCGGATCCGTCCAAAAATCCCGCAGCTTCCTCGTATTCCACGTCGTCGCCGGCTAGAATCAAGCCGGAGCCCCCTTCCCTGAAGGCCCCATCGTCCTACACCGGCAACGTGTACACCGCGGCCCAAGGTTTGGCATCTAAACCTAGCATGATGAATGGTAGTGATTTAGTTCATGTGGTTGTAATTGTATTAGCATTGCAAATTATTCTTAGGTATGATCCACTGTACGAATTTTAACACAAGGAAAATTTTCAATGTTGGGCAGTTCTGCAAGTTAGGTGTTGACATGGACGAAGAAACCGCATTCACGGGGGATGAGAATTATACTGTTAAGGTGACTAACACTGAAACCGATAGTGTTAACGAAGATGATGACAGCAGCGACAACGATTCATGCTCGTCATATGATATCCTACCTTCGGAGGATTTTCATAATAATGAACATGGTGCGAATAGTGAAAACGTAAGTGGCATGTATTTTGATTTCATTTTTGAATTAGCAAATTATGGCATGTCTAACTATTTGTTTTTGTTTAAATTTGCAGGAAGATGTGGATGTTGACAATGTGCAAAATAGTTTCCAGGAATCATTCGCCGATAACTTGAGCCAGGTTCGTTCATACATGTTATACATCGAAAAATAGTATGAAACAAATGACAGTAGTTGACACAGTTTCATATGTAATTTTGTAGGAGGAGTCAGATGATACTACAGGTGATCACGATGAGGCAGATATGGACATTGAGGAGGCTCAAAGGCAGCAGCAGATGTTGGAGACACATTGGAAGATCATGGCTATGACATTTCGATCGCAAGGGAATGCATACATATTCTACAACAATCACGCCAAAGAGCATGGGTTTAGCATCAAAAAACAGAAGGTGAAACGAGCGAAAGGTGGTTCTGGAATTATACGGTACCGGCGGTTTCTTTGCTCCAGGGCGGGAAGAAGGCAGAGCAAATTCTTAACCAAGGAGGGCCGCAAGCACAGGCTTAGACCCGAGACTCGTTGCGATTGTGGTGCACAGATGGTGGTCAAGCTGGACAGAGAACGTGGAGTTTGGTTCGTCGCGTCATTCATGGATGATCATAACCACGCGGTGGCTCGCCCCGACGAGGTTTGTTTTTTGTGGTCACACAGACGGATTGGAGATGGCAAGAGGGCAGAGATATTGGCACTGGAAGCGGCAGGGATAAGAGAGAATATCATAATGGACAACTTCATCAGCAGATACGGTTCGTATGATAAGTGCGGGCTTATCAGGTGGGACATTTATAATATGTGCTGCAGAGAAAAAATGAAACTCATTGCACAGGGTGATGCTGAGACTGTTGGAAATATGCCCTAGAGGCAATAATAAAAGTAGTTATTATTATATTTCCTTGTTCAATGATAATCGTTTATTATCCATGCTATAATTATATTGATTGGAAACACCGATACATGTGTGGATACATAGGCAACACTGTGTCCCTAGTATGCCTCTAGTAGACTAGCTTGTTGATCAAAGATGGTCAAGGTTTCCTAGCCATAGACATGAGATGTCATTTGATAACAGGATCACATCATTAGGAGAATGATGTGATGGACAAGACCCAAACTACGAACGTAGCATATGATCGTGTCAGTTGATTGCTATTGTTTTCTGCATGCCAAGTATCTGTTCCTATGACCATGAGATCATGCAACTCACTTACACCGGAGGAATACCTTGTGTGTATCAAATGTCACAACGTAACTGGGTGACTATAAAGATGCTCTACAGGTATCTCCGAAGGTGTCTGTTGAGCTGGCATGGATCAAGACTGGGATTTGTTACTCCGTGTGACGGAGAGGTATCTCAGGGCCCACTCAGTAATACAACATCACAACAAGCCTTGCAAGCAATGTGACTAAAGTGTTAGCCACGGGATCTTGTATTACGGAACGAGTAAAGAGACTTGCCGGTAACGAGATTGAACAAGGTATAGAGATACCGACGATCGAATCTCGGGCAAGTAACATACCGAAGAACAAAGGGAACAGCGTACGGGATTAATTGAATCCTTGACATAGAGGTTCAACCGATGAAGATCTTCGTAGAAAATGTAGGAACCAATATGGGCATCCAGGTCTCGCTATTGGTTATTGACCGTAGAGGTGTCTCGGTCATGTCTACATAGTTCTAGAACCCGCAGGGTCTGCACACTTAAGGTTCAGTGACGTTTCGGTAGTATAGAGTTATGTATGGTGGTGATCGAAGGTTGTTCGGAGTCCCGTATGAGATCCCGGACATCACGAGGAGCTCCGGAATGTTCCGGAGGTAAAGATTTATATATAGGAAAGTGGTGTTTGAACTCCGGAAAAGTTTCGGGCATTTCCGACAGTGTACCGGGAGTGACGAATGGGTTCCGGGGGTCCACCAAGTGGGCCCACCACACCCCAAGTGGGTCACAAGGACATGAGGGTGGTGCACCAGCCCCTGGTTGGCTGGGTGACTGGCCCAAGAAGGCCTATGCGGCTGGGCTTGAGGGAAAGGAAAGTCCAAGTGGGGGAAGGGAAGAAATTCTACTAGGAGTAGGATTGAAGGTGGACTCCTCCACCTCCTCCTCCTTGTGGCCGACTCCTAGGAGGAGATTTCGGCCGACCAGCCCCTCCCCTCCCTCCTATATATACTAGAGGGAGAGAGGGCAAAAGTACTTCAACCCAGAAAGGCCATAGTACAGCCCTCTCTCCCGATAGATCAAATCCTCTAGTTTTTCAGTAGTGCTTAGGCGAAGCCCTGCTGGAATAGTTCCACCACCGCCGCCGCCACGCCATCGCGCTGCCGGAGAACTCATCTACCTCTCCGCTCCCTCTTGATGGATCAAGAAGGCGGAGATCGTCATCGAGCTGTACGTGTGCTAAATGCGGAGGTGCCGTCCGTTCGGCGCTAGATCGTGAATGGATCGCGGGACGCTCGGCGATTTGGATCACGAAGATGTTCGACTACATCAACCGCGTTTCTTAACGCTTCCCGCTTAGCAATCTACAAGGGTATGTAGATCCACTCTCCCTCTCGTAGATGCTCATCACCATGGATAGATCTTGTGTGTGCGTAGGAAATTTTTTGTTTCCCATGCAACGTTCCCCAACAGTGGTATCAGAGCCAGGTTTATGTGTAGATGAGATCACGAGTATAACACAAAGGAGTTTGTCGGCATTGATATTCAGATTGCTTCCTTCCTTGGTCTTTTCTTGATTCGGCGGTATTGTGGGATGAAGCGGCCCGGACTAACATTACTCGTACGCTTAAGAGAGACCAGTTCCATCAACTGACATGTAACTTCGTTGCGTAAAGATGGCTGGCGGGTGTCTGTTTCTCCCACTTTAGTTGGATCGGATTCGACAAAGGTGGTCCTTGAGAAGGTTGAATAGCAATTTGTGTATCACCGTTGTGGTTTTTGCGTAGCAGCCACGTAAAACTTGCAATAACAATTGGAGGACGTCTAACTTGTTTTTGCAGGGTATGTTGTGATGTGATATGGCCAATTACATGATGAGATATATGTGATGTATGAGATGATCATGTATTGTATAGAATATCATGACTTGCATGTCGATGAGTACGGCAACCGACAGGAGCCATAGGGTTGTCTTTAATTATTTTTCGCCGTTTTTGCTTTACTTTATCGCTATGAGTTAGCAATAGTCATGGAAGCAACAGTCGGCGCGACAACATCATGGCGACACATTGATGGAGATCATGGTGTTATGCCGGTGACGATGGAGATCATGCCGGTCTTTGGAAATGGAGATCAAAAGCACAAGTTCATGGCCATATCATGTCACTTATGATTTGCATGTGATGTTAATCCTTTTATGCATCTTATTTTTCTTAGGACGACAGTAGCATTATAAGGTGATCCCTCACTTAAATTTCAAGATAAATTGTGTTCTCCCCGAGTGTGCACCGTTGCGAAAGTTCGTCGTTTCGAGACACCACGTGATGATCGGGTGTGATAGACTCTACGTTCACATACAACGGGTGCAAGCCAGTGTTGCACATGCGGAACACTCGGGTTAAACTTGACGAGCCTAGCATGTACAGACATGGCCTCGGAACACAAGAGACCGAAAGGTCGAACATGAGTCATATAGTAGATATGATCAACATGAAGATGTTCACCATTGAAACCACCTCAACTCACGTGATGATCGGACTTGAGTTGGTGAATTTGGATCATGTAGCACTCGGATGACCGGAGGGATGTCAATTTGAGTGGGAGTTTTTTAAGTAATATGATTAACTAAACTCATTATCTTGAACAATAGTCTAAGTTGTCTTTGCAAAATTTATGTTGTAGATCAATGGCTCGCGCAGTAGCACCGCTTGGTGATCCACCCGCTCCAGTAGAGTCTCCAAACGTTGCGAACGCCTGGCAGGCTCGTTCTGATGATTACTCAATGGTTCAATGTGCAATGTTGTATGGCTTAGAACCGGGACTTCAAACACGTTTTGAACGTCATGGAGCATATGATATGTTCCAGGAGTTGAAGTTTATCTTTCAGAAGAATGCCCGGATCGAGAGGTATGAGACCTCCGATAAGTTCTATGCCTGCAAGATGGAGGAGAACGGGTCTGTCAGTGAACACATACTCAAAATGTCTGGGAATTCCACACGTCTAGCTGAATTGGGGATGCCCCTTCCAGCAGAGGTGATCACTGACAGAGTTCTTCAATCATTGCCACCTAGCTACAAGAGCTTCGTGTTGAACTATAACATGCACGGGATGAACAAGTCAGTCGCCGAGCTGTTTGCAATGTTGAAAGTCGCTGAGTCTGAGATTCAGAAGGAGCATCAAGTGTTGATGGTCAATAAAACCACTAGTTTCAAGAAGAATGGCAAGGGTAAGAAGGGTAACTCCAAGAAGAGTGGCAAAACAGTTGCCCCTCCCGTGAAGAAACCCAAGGCTGGACCCAAGCCAGAAACTGAGTGCTTTCATTGCAAGGGAACTGGTCACTGGAAGCGGAACTGCTCCAAGTATTTGGCTGACAAGAAGGCGGCCAACAACAAACAAGGTATATATGATATACATGTTATTGATGCGTACCTTACCAACTCTCGTTGTAGTGCCTGGGTATTTGATACCGGTGCGGTTGCTCACATTTGCAACTCAAAACAGGAACGGCGGAATAGACAGAGGCTGGCAAAGGACGAAGTGATGATGCGCGTGGGAAATGGTTCCAAGGTTGATGTGATCGCCGTCGGCACGCTCGCTCTTCGATTACCATCGGGATTAGTGATGAACCTGAATAATTGTTATTTAGTGCCAGCGTTAAGCATGAACATTATATCCGGATCTTGTTTATTGCGAGACGGTCACTCATTTAAATCAGAGAATAATGGTTGTTCTATTTATATGAGTAATATCTTTTATGGTCATGCACCTAATGTGAGGGGTTTATTCTTATTGAATCTCGATAGTGATGATACACATACACATGTTCATAACATTTATGCCAAAAGATGTAGGGTTGATAATGATAATACCACTTTCTTGTGGCACTGCCGTTTAGGTCATATTGGTGTAAAATGCATGAAGAAGCTCCATGCTGATGGACTATTGGAGTCACTTGATTTTGAATCACTTGACACATGTGAGCCAAGCCTAATGGGCAAGATGACTAAGACGCCGTTCTCTGGAACAATGGAACGAGCAAGTGACTTGTTGGAAATCATACAGACTGATGTGTGTGGTCCGATGAGCATTGAGGCGCACGGTGGATATCGTTATTTTCTCACCTTCACTGATGACTTAAGTAGATATGGGTATATTTACTTAATGAAACACAAGTCTGAAACGTTTGAAAAGTTCAAGCAATTTCAGAGTGAAGTTGAGAATCATCGTAACAAGAAGATTAAATTCCTACGATCTGATCGAGGAGGAGAATATCTGAGTTATGAGTTTGGCAGTCACTTAAGACAGTGTGGAATTGTTTCACAATTGACACCGCCTGGAACACCACAGCGTAATGGTGTGTCCGAACGTCGTAATCGAACCCTATTGGATATGGTGCGATCTATGATGTCTCTTGCCGATTTGCCACTATCGTTTTGGGGTTATGCATTAGAGACAGCTGCATTCACTTTAAATAGGGCACCATCGAAATCCGTTGAGACGACGCCATATGAACTGTGGTTTGGCAAGAAGCCAAAGTTGTCGTTTCTTAAAGTTTGGGGATGTGATGCTTATGTCAAAAAGCTTCAGCCTCAAAAGCTAGAACCCAAAGTGGAGAAATGCGTGTTCATAGGATACCCAAAAGAGACAATTGGGTATACCTTCTATCTAAGATCCGAAGGCAAAGTGTTTGTCGCTAAAAACGGAACATTTCTTGAGAAAGAGTTTCTCTCGAAAGAAGTGAGTTGGAGGAAGATAGAACTTGATGAGGTTGTTGAACCTTTTCCTCAACCTGAGAGTAGCGCAGCGCAGAAAGATGTTTCTGTGGAGCCTACATCGGTTGAAGAGGAAATTAATGATCATGATCATGAAGCTTCGGATCAAGTTGCTATCGAACCTCGTAGGTCGACAAGGACGCGTACTGCTCCTGAGTGGTACGGCAACCCTGTCTTAGAGGTCATGTTGTTGGACAACGATGAACCTACGAGCTATGGAGAAGCGATGAAGGGCCCGGATTCCGAGAAATGGTTAGAGGCCATGAAATCCGAGATGGGATCCATGTATGAAAACAAAGTATGGGCTTTGGAAGTATTACCTGAAGGGCGTAAGGCCATTCAGAACAAATGGATCTTTAAGAGGAAGACGGACGCGGACGGTAATGTCACTGTCTATAAAGCTCGACTTGTGGCAAAGGGTTTTTCACAAGTTCAAGGAGTTGACTACGATGAGACCTTCTCACCCGTAGCGATGCTTAAGTCCGTCAGAATCATGTTGGCAATAGCTGCTTTTTTCGATTATGAAATTTGGCAGATGGATGTCAAAACAGCGTTCCTTAATGGTTTCCTTAAGGAAGAGTTGTATATGATGCAACTAGAAGGTTTTGTCGATCCAGAGAATGCTGACAAAGTTTGCAAACTCCAGCGATCCATTTATGGACTGGTGCAAGCATCTCGGAGTTGGAATCTTCGCTTTGATGATGTGATCAAAGCGTTCGGGTTTATACAAGTTTACGGAGAAGCTTGTATTTACAAGAAAGTGAGTGGGAGCTCTATAGCATTTCTAATATTATATGTGGATGACATATTGCTGATTGGAAACAATATAGAAATGTTGGAAAGCATGAAGGAATATTTGAACAAGAGTTTTTCAATGAAGGACCTAGGAGAAGCTGCTTTCATATTAGGCATCAAGATCTATAGAGATAGATCAAGACGCTTAATAGGACTTTCACAGAGCACATACCTTGACAAAGTTTTGAAGAAGTTCAAAATGGATCAGTCCAAGAAGGGGTTCTTGCCTGTGTTGCAAGGTGTGAAGTTGTGTAAGACTCGATGCCCAGTGACTGCAGAAGATAGAGAAAAGATGAGTGTCGTCCCCTATGCTTCAGCCATAGGCTCTATCATGTATGCAATGCTGTGCACAAGACCCGATGTCAGCCTTGCCATAAGTATGGCCGGAAGGTTTCAAAGTGATCCAGGAATGGAACAATAGACGGCGGTCAAGAATATCCTGAAGTACCTGAAAAGGACTAAGGACATGTTTCTCGTTTATGGAGGTGATCAAGAGCTCGTCGTAAAGGGTTACGTCGATGCAAGCTTTGACACTGATCCGGATGACTCTAAGTCGCAAACCGGATACGTATTTATTCTTAATGGGGGTGCGGTAAGCTGGTGCAGTTCCAAGCAAAGCGTGGTAGCTGATTCTACATGCGAAGCGGAGTACATCGCTGCCTCGGAGGCGGCGAAGGAAGGTGTCTGGATGAAGGAGTTCATGACAGATCTTGGAGTGGTGCCTAGTGCACTAAACCCAATGACTCTGTTCTGTGACAACACTGGTGCCATTGCTCTAGCCAAGGAACCAAGGTTTCACAAGAGGACCAGACACATAACGCGACGTTTTAATTCCATCCACGATTACATCAAGGAGGACGCCATAAATATTTGCAAAGTACACACGGATCTGAATGTTGCAGATCCGATGACTAAACCTCTTCCAAGGGCTAAACATGATCAACACCAGAACTGTATGGGTGTTAGATTCATTACAATGTAAATCACATAGTGATGTGAGCTAGATTATTGACTCTAGTGCAAGTGGGAGACTGTTGGAAATATGCCCTAGAGGCAATAATAAAAGAAGTGGGGGTCCACCAAGTGGGTTCCGGGGGTCCACCAAGTGGGCCCACCACACCCCAAGTGGGTCACATGGACCTGAGGGTGGCGCACCAGCCCCTGGTGGGCTGGGCGGCCGGCCCAAGAAGGCCTATGCGGCTGGGCTTGAGGGAAAGGAAAGTCCAAGTGGGGGAAGGGAAGGAATCCTACTAGGAGTAGGATTGGAGGTGGACTCCTCCACCTCCTCCTCCTTGCGGCCGACTCCTAGGAGGAGATTTCGGCCGAACAGCCCCTCCCCTCCCTCCTATATATACTAGAAGGAAAGAGGGTAAAAGTACTTCAACCCAGAAAGGCCATAGTACAACCCTCTCTCCCGATAGATCAAATCCTCTAGTTTTTCAGTAGTGCTTAGGCGAAGCCCTGCTGGAATAGTTCCACCACCGCCGCCGCCGCGCCGTCGCGTTGCCGGAGAACTCACCTACCTCTCCACTCCCTCTTGCTAGATCAAGAAGGCGGAGATCGTCATCGAGCTGTACGTGTGCTGAACGCGGAGGTGCCGTCCGTTCGGCGCTAGATCGTGATTGGATCGCGGGACGCTCGGCGATTTGGATCGCGAAGACGTTCGACTACATCAACCGCGTTTCTTAACGCTTCCCGCTTAGCAATCTACAAGGGTATATAGATCCACTCTCCCTCTCATAGATGCTCGTCACCATGGATAGATCTTGCGTGTGCGTACGAGAAAATTTTTGTTTCCCATGCAACGTACGCACACGCAAGATCTATCCATGGTGATGAGCATCTATGAGAGGGAGAGTTGGATCTACATACCCTTGTAGATCGCTAAGAGGAAGTGTTAAGAAACGCGGTTAATGTAGTCGAACGTCTTCGCGATCCAATCACGATCCGTCCACGAACTCCCGATCAAGTGCCGAACGGATGGCACCTCCGAATTTATCACACGTGCGGCTTGGCGGCGTCCTCTCCTTCTTGATCCATCAAGCGAGAGAGAGGGGGTAGATGAGATCGGGACCAACATGACGGTATGGTGGTGGTGGTGGCAGCGGAATTCTGGCAGGGCTTCGCCAAGCGCGTACCGGTGAAACGTGGGAGGAGTTGGGAGAGGTAACGGGCAAGGGTCGAAGGGTGGCTGCTCCCAACGCCTCCCCACCTTTATATAGGCGTGGAGGGGGTTGGTGGCTTGCCCTCCAAGGCCCTAGGGTCGTTGGCCAAAGGGGGAGGAAGGAAATCCCACCTTTCCTTCCCCACCGATTGCTATCCCCCCTTTTTAGGGATCCTGATCTTATCCCCTTGGGATATGAATCTATTCCTTTTAAGGGAGGATCTTGGTGCACTCCGGAACCTTCTAGAACGTTCCCGGTACAATACCGAAAAAACTCGAACTTTTTTCGGAACCCCGATAACAACTTTCCATATATGAATCTTTACCTCCGGACTATTCCGGAGCTCCTCGTGATGTCCCGGATCCCATCCAGGACTCCGAACAACCTTCGGACTTTCCACTATTAATATCTCAATACTACCCTAGCGCTACCGAACGTTAAGTGTGCGACCCTACGGGTTCGAGAATCATGTACACATGACCGAGACACCTCCACGGTCAATAACCAATAGTGGGACCTGGATGCCCATATTGGTTCCTACATATTCTATGAAGATCTTTATCGGTCGAACCACGATGTCAAGGATTCAGACAATCCCGTATGCAGTTCTCTTTGTCCATCGGTATGTTACTTGCCTGAGATTCGATCGTCGATATCTCCATACCTAGTTCAATCTCGTTACCGGCAAGTCTCTTTACTCGTTCCGTAATACAAGATCCCGTGACTAACTCCTTAGTCACATTGCTTGCAAGCTTCTTGTGATGTTCTATTACCGAGTGGGCCCAGAGATACCTCTCCGTCATACGGAGTTACAAATCCTAGTCTCGATCCATGCCAACCCAACAGACACCCTTGGAGATACCTGTAGAGCACCTTTATAGTCACCCAATTACGTTGTGACATTTGATACACACAAGGCATTCCTCCGGTGTCCGGGAGTTGCATGATCTCATGTTCATAGGAACAGATACTTGACATGGATAAAGTAGTAGCAATAAACTGACATGATCAACTGCTATGCTTACGGTTGGGTCTTGTCCATCACATCATTCTCCTAATGATGTGATCCCGTTATCAAATGACAACTCATGTCTATGGTCAGGAAACCTTGACCATCTTTGATCAACGAGCTAGTCTACTATAGGCATACTAGGGACACATTGTTGTCTATATACCCACACATGTATTTAGTTTCCAATCAATACAATTCTAGCATGGATAATAAACAATTATCATGAACTAGGAAATATAATAATAACCAATTTATTATTGCCTGTAGGGCATATTTCCAGCAGTCTCCCACTTGCACTAAAGTCAATAATCTAGCTCACATCACCATATGATTAACACTTATATCACCATGTGATTAACACTTATATCATCATGTGATTAACATCCAATAAGTTCTGGGGTTTGATCATGTTTTGCTTGTGAGAGAGGTTTTAGTCAACGGGTCTATAACATTCAGATCCGTGTGTACTTTGTAACTCTCTATACTGTAGATGTTGCTACCACACTTCACTTGGAGCTATTCCAAATGGCTACCCCACCATACGTATCCGGATTGCTACTTTGAGTCGTCCGGATTGGTGTTTAAAGCTTGCATCGACGTAACTCTTTACGACGAACTCTTTATCACCTTCATCATCGAGAAACATCTCCTTAGTCCTCTAGTTACTAAGGATAATTTTGACCGCTGTCCAGTGATCCACTCCTGGATCACTCTTGTACCCCTTGACAGACTCATGGCAAGGCACACATCAGGTGCGGTACACAGCATGGCATACTATATAGAGCCTATGGCTAATGGCATAGGGGACGACCTTCGTCCTTTCTCTTTCTTCTGCCGTGGTCGAGTTTTGAGTCTTACTCAACTTCACACCTTACAAATCAGGCAAGAACTCCTTTTTTGTCTGATCCATTTTGAACTCTTTCAAAAATTTGTCAAGGTATGTTCTCATTGAAAGACTTATCAAGCGTCTTGATCTATCTCTATAGATCTTGATGCCCAATATACTAATAGCTTTTATCCAGGTCTTCCTTTGAAAAACTCTTTTCAAACAACCTTTTATGCTTTCCAGAAATTCTACATTATTTACAATCAACAATATGTCAACCACATGTACATATCAGAAATTCTATAGTGCTCCCACTCACTTTCTTGCAAATACAAGTTTCTCATAAACTTTGTATAAACTTAAAAACTTTGATCACCTCATCAAAGCGTATATTCCAACTCCGAGATGCTTGCTCCAGTCCATAGAAGGATCGCTGGAGCTTGCATACCTTTTAGCATCCTTAGGATCGACAAAACCTTATGGTTGTCTCACATACAACCTTTCCTCAAGGGAACGATGTTTTGACATCCATCTGCCAGATTTCATAATCGAAAAATGCAGCAACTGCTAACATAATTCCAACAGACTTTAGCATCGCTACGGGTGAGAGAGTCTCATCGTAGTCAAGTCCTTGAACTTGTCGAAAACCTTTTTCGCGACAAGTCGAGCTTTATAAATGGTGACATTTACCATCAGCGTCTGTCTTCCTCTTAGAGGTCCATTTGTACTCAACGACCTGCCGTTCAACGGGCAAGTCTACCAAAGTCCTTACTTTGTTTTCATACATGGATCCTGTCTCGGATTTCATGGCTCCTAGCCATTTGTTGGAATCCGGGCCCACCATCGCTTCTTCATAGTTTGTAGGCTCATCGTTGTCTAACAACATGATTTCCAAGACATGATCACCATACCACTCAGGGCAGTACATATCCTTGTCTACCTACGAGGTTCGGTAGTAACTTGATCCGAAGTTTCATGATCATCATCATTAGCTTCCTCTTGAATTGGCGTAGGCACCCCAGAAACATCTTTCTGCGTTGTGCTACCATCCAACTGAAGTGACGGTTCAACAACCTCATCAAGTTCTACTTTCCTCCCACTCAATTCTTTTGAAAGAAACTTTTTCTCGAGAAAGGACATGTTCTTAGCAACAAACACTTTGTGCTTGGATCTGAGATAGAAGGTATACCCAATGTCTCCTTAGGGTATTCTATGAAGATGCATTTGTCCGCTTTGGGTTCGAGCTCATTAGGTGAAAACCTTTTTCACATAAGCGTCGCAGCCCCAAACATTAAGAAATGACAGCTTAGGTTTCAACCAAACCATAATTCATACGGTGTCATCTCAACGGACTTAGATGGTGCCCTATTAAAGTGAATGTATTTGTCTCTAATGCTTTAACCCAAAAACGATAGTGGCAAAACGATAAGAGACATCATAGTATGAACCATATCAAATAGGGCACGGCTATGACGTTCGGACACACCATCACTCTATGGTGTTCCAGGCGGCGTGAGCTGTGAAACAATTTCCACATTGTCTTAAGTTGCATACCAAACTCGTAACTCAGATATTCACCTCCACGATCATATCGTAGACATTTTATCTTGTCACGATGATCTTCAACTTCACTCTGAAACTGCTTGAACCTTTCAAACATTTCAGACTTGTGTTTCATTAAGTAAATATCCCCATATCTACTCAAATCATTAGTGAAGGTAAGAAAATAACGATATCCACTGCGTGTTTCAACACTCATTGGACCACATACATCAACATGTATCAATTCCAATAAGTCACTAGCCCGCTCCATCATACCGGAAAACGGGGTCTTAGTCATCTTGCCCAAGAGGCATGGTTCGCATGTCTCAACCGATTCGAAATTGAGTGAGTCAAAAGATCCATCAGCATGGAGTTTCTTCATGCGCTTTACACCAATATGACCTTCGCGGCAGTGCCACAAGTATGTGGTACTTATCATTACTATCTTTGTATCTTTTGGCATCAATATTATAAATATGTGTATTACTACAATCGAGATTTAATAAACCATTCACATTGGGTGCATGACCATTGAAGGTATTATTCATGTAAACAGAATAACCATTATTCTTAACTTAAATGAATAACCATATTGCAATAAACACGATCTAATCATGTTCATTCTCAACGCAAACACCAAATAACATTTATTTAGGTTCAACACTAATCTCGAAGGTAGAGTGAGCGTGCGATGGTGATCATATCAACCTTGGAAGCACTTCCAACACACATCGTCCCCTCGCCCTTAGTTAGTCTCTGTTTATTCCGTACCTTTTATTTTGAGTTACTAACATTTAGCAACTGAACCGGTATCTAATACCCAAGTGCTACTAGGAGTACTTAGTAAGGTACACATCAATAACATGTATATCAAATATACTTTTGTCGACGTTGCCAGCCTTCTTATCTACCAAGTATCTAGGGTAGTTCTGCTCCAGTGACCGTTCCCCTCATAGTAGAAGCACTTAGTCTCAGGTTTGGGTTTAACCTTGGGTTTCTTCACTCGAGAAGCAACTGGCTTGCCAGTCATGAAGTTTCCCTTCTTACCCTTGCCCTTCTCGAAACTAGTAGTTTTACCAACCATCAACACTTGATGCTCCTTCTTGATTTCTACCTTCGAGATGTCAAACATCGCGAATAGCTCATGGGATCATCCATCCCTGGCATGTTATAGTTCATCACGAAGCTCTAGTAGCTTGGTGGCAGTGACTTGGAGAACTATATCAATCACTATCTTATCTGGAAGATTAACTCCCACTCGATTCAAGCGATTGTAGTACTCAGACAATCTGAGCACATGCTCACTGATTGAGCTATTCTCCTTCATCTTGCAGGCAAAGAATCTTTGTTGGAGGTCTCATACCTCTCAACACAGGCACGAGCCTGAAATCCAATTTCAGCTCTTGGAACATCTCATATGTTCTGCGACGTTCAAGAACGTCTTTGGAGCCTCAATTCTAAGTCGTAATGCATGACACACTGAACTATCAAGTACTTATCACAACGTGCCTGTCAGATGTTCACAACATCCACAGACGACGCTAGAGGGGGTGGCGCACCGAGCGGTGCATCAAGGACATAAGCCTTCTGTGCAGCAACGAGGACAATCCTCAGTTTACGGAGCCAGTCCGCATAATTGCTACTACCATGTTTCAACTTACTTTTTCTCTAGGAACGTATCAAAAATTCAGGGGAGCTACAGTGCAAGCTATCTACAACATAATTTGCAAAGAAACTTTGACTATGTTCATGATAATCAGTTCAATTAATCATATTACTTAAGAACTCCCACTCAAATCAACATCCCTCAGGTTGTCTAAGTGTGACCTGATCCAAATCCACCAACCCAAGTCCGATCATCACGTGAGATGAGGTGGTTTCAATGGTGAACATCTCCATGTTGATCATATCTACTATATGACTCATGTTCGACCTTTCGATCTCTTGTGTTCCGAGGCCATGTCTGTACATGCTAGGCTTGTCAAGTTTAACCCGAGTGTTCCGCACGTGCAACACTGGCTTGCACTCGTTGTATGTGAACGTAGAGTCTATCACACCCGATCATCACGTGGTGCTTCGAAACGACGAACTTTCGCAACGGTGCACACTCGGGGAGAACACAATTTTACCTTGAAATTTAAGTGAGGGATCACCTTATAATGCTACCGTCGTCCTAAGCAAAACAAGGTGCATAAAAGGATTAACATCACATGCAAATCATAAGTGACATGATATGGCCATGAACTTGTGCTTTTCGATCTCCATCTTCAAAGCACCGGCATGATCTCCATCGTCACCGGCATGACACCATGATCTCCATCATATTGATCTCCATCAACGTGTCGCCATGAGGTTGTCGCGCCAACTGTTGCATTTACGACTATTGCTAACTCATAGCGATAAAGTAAAGCAAAATGGCGCAAATAAATTAAAGACAACCCCATGGCTCCTGCCGGTTTCCGTACTCATCGACATGCAAGTCGATATTTAACTATTACAACATGATCATCTCATACATCAAATATATATCACATCATGTCTTTGGCCATATCACATCACAACATACCCTGCAAAAACAAGTTAGACGTCCTCTAATTGTTGTTGCATGTTTTGCGTGGCTGCTATGGGTATCTAGCAAGAACGATTCTTACCTACGCAAAACCACAACGATGATACACAAATTGCTATTCAACCTTCTACAAGGACTGCCTCAATCAAATCTGATCCAACTAAAGTGGGAGAGACAGATACCCGCCAGCCATCTTTATGCAACAAGTTGCATGTTAGCGATGGAACCGGTCTCTCGTAAACGTACGACTAAGGTTGGTCCGAGCCGCTTCATCCCACAATACCGCTGAACCAAGAAAAGACTAAGGGAGGAAGCAATCTGAATATCAACACCCACAAACTCCTTTGTGTTCTACTCAAGATCTCATCTACGCATAGACCTGGCTCTGATACCACTGTTGGGGAACGTTGCATGGGAAACAAAAAATTTCTCGTACGCACACGCAAGATCTATCCATGGTGATGAGCATCTATGAGAGGGAGAGTTGGATCTACATACCCTTGTAGATCGCTAAGCGGAAGCGTTAAGAAACGCGGTTGATGTAGTTGAACGTCTTCGCGATCCAATCACGATCCGTCCACGAACTTTCGATCAAGTGCCGAACGGACGGCACCTCCGAGTTTATCACACGTGCGGCTTGGCGGCGTCCTCTCCTTCTTGATCCAGCAAGCGAGAGAGAGGGGGTAGATGAGATCGGGACCAACATGACGCTATGGTGGTGGTGGTGGCAGCGGAATTCTGGCAGGGCTTCGCCAAGCGCGTACCGGTGAAACGTGGGAGGAGTTGGGAGAGGTAACGGGCAAGGGTCGAAGGGTGGCTGCCCCCAACGCCTCCCCACCTTTATATAGGCGTGGAGGGGGCTGGTGGCTTGCCCTCCAAGGCCCTAGGGTCGTTGGCCAAAGGGGGAGGAAGGAAATCCCACCTTTCCTTCCCCACCGATTGCTATCCCCCCTTTTTAGGGATCCTGGTCTTATCCCCTTGGGATATGAATCTATTCCTTTTAAGGGAGGATCTTGGTGCGCCTAGACCAGGGTTGTGGGGACTTTCCCCACTACCCACGTTCATGTGGGTCCCCCATGCAGGTGGGACCCACTCCGGAACCTTCTAGAACCTTCCCGGTACAATACCGAAAAAACTCGAACTTTTTCCGGAACCCCAATAACAACTTTCCATATATGAATCTTTACCTCCGGACTATTCCGGAGCTCCTCGTGATGTCCCGGATCCCATCCGGGACTCCAAACAACCTTCGGACTTTCCACTATTAATATCTCAATACTACCCAAGCGCTACCGAACGTTAAGCGTGCGACCCTACGGGTTCGAGAATCATGTAGACATGATCGAGACACCTCCACGGTCAATAACCAATAGCGGGACCTGGATGACCATATTGGTTCCTACATATTCTACGAAGATCTTTATCGGTCGAACCACGATGTCAAGGATTCAGACAATCCCGTATGCAGTTCCCTTTGTCCATCGGTATGTTACTTGCCCGAGATTCGATCGTCGATATCTCCATACCTAGTTCAATCTCGTTACCGGCAAGTCTCTTTACTCATTCCGTAATACAACATCCTGTGACTAACTCCTTAGTCACATTGCTTGCAAGCTTCTTGTGATGTTGTATTACCGAGTGGGCCCAGAGATCCCTCTCCGTCATACGGAGTGACAAATCCCAGTCTCGATCCATGCCAACCCAACAGACACCCTTGGAGATACCTATAGAGCACCTTTATAGTCACCCAGTTACGTTGTGACGTTTGATACACACAAGGCATTCCTCCGGTGTCCGGGAGTTGCATGATCTCATGGTCGTAGGAACAGATACTTGACATGGATAAAGCAGTAGCAATAAACTGACACGATCAACTGCTATGCTTACGGTTGGGTCTTGTCCATCACATCATTCTCCTAATGATGTGATCCCGTTATCAAATGACAACTCATGTCTATGGTCAGGAAACCTTGACCATCTTTGATCAACGAGCTAGTCTACTAGAGGCATACTAGGGACACATTGTTGTCTATATACCCACACATGTATTTAGTTTTCAATCAATACAATTCTAGCATGGATAATAAAAAATTATCATGAACTAGGAAATATAATAATAACCAATTTATTATTGCCTCTAGGGCATATTTCCAACACGTTCCCCAACAGAGACGGTAGTTGGCATTATGAGGAGCAGAAATGCGAAGGACCTGACTTTTTTTTTGAGTATGTGCGTGATAACGAAGGGCGACTAAAGAGTATGTTCTGGTGCGATGCACAGTCAAGGAGGGACTATCAGGACTATGGAGATGTGGTCGTCTTCGACAGCACATATAAGATGAACAGATATGGCATGCCGTTCATCCCCTTTGTCGGTGTAAATAACCACCGTTGCACCACAGTATTTGGTTGTGCAATTGTTTCTGACGAGACCGAAGGGACATACGTGTGGTTGCTGCAGACATTTATGAGGGCAAACTGTCAGGTGAAGCCAAAGTCAATAATCAAAGACGGTGACGCTGCAATGATCGGAGCGATACAGACTGTCCTTCCGGATGTGTTCCATCGTCTTTGTTCCTGGCATATCGAGAAAAATATGCAAAAGCACCTACATTACAAGTCACTTGATAAGTTCAGGTCGCTCTTGTACTATGCCACCTCTCAAGCAAACTTTGAGCAGAGATGGACCGCTTTCATCAATAAATGGAAAACGGATATACCTGAAGAATGGCTTAACAAGATGTATAGGAAGAGGAGACTTTGGGCATCTTCATTTCTTTCTGATGGGTTTTTTCTTGGTATGCGAAGTAACCTGAGAAGCGAAAGCCTGAACTCCTGCCTTCACCTTCACCTGGATTACGGTATGACAATAGTTGATTTCATAGTGCATTACGAGAACGGTATAGTTCGCCTCCATGAGAACGAGGCGCACGATGACTGTGACGCTAACCAGAAAGTACCACCGTCGGTTACTGAATATAAGGCCATTGAGGAGCATGCTGCCGCTATATTCACACCTGCTAATTTCTACATCCTGCAAGATGATTTGCAGAAGATGGGAAAGCTGGAGATATTTGAGACGCTCGTGGGTATTGAGCGTCAGACATTCATCGTGACATGGAAGGATAACCACAAGTTCAGGTACAATGTTGTTTATTAACCGGCTAATTCAGAAGAAATTATAGCATGCACTTGTCTTAGGATGGTTCGGAAAGGGCTGCCATGCAAACACATTCTCTTTGTTCTGCATCATCTGAACTTAACTGAAATACCAAAGTGTTGTGTCCTTCATCGGTTGTCAAAAAATGCAAGAAATGGGTTGCCTGTGCAGCGCAAGAGTGATATGTTTGGATGGGGTTGGTCAGGGCCAGTTGAGAGGGAACGGTATAGTCAAATTACCATAAAAACCGTAGAAGCTGCTCATGTTGCATCAAATGATCCCTTCTTGTTCGACGAGTTGATGAAATGTTTGGACAACATAATAGCGAAAAAAAGATTTCGGAGGAGGAACTTATAGGAAGTAGAAGGTGTGCTATGGCTAGGAAAAAGGCAAGTCAGGCGCAAGAAGGTGCACCTGGTATTGCTGATCCTGAAAAAGTTTCGACGAAGGGTGCACCTAAGAAAGGACGGTCAAAGGGGGGGCCCGAAGTTACGAAAAATGGTAGACCAAAAGAGTTTAGAGAGAAGAAAAGTGGTTCGTTATGCAGTCTGTGTCATTTGCCAGGTCATAACAAGGTGACATGTAGTCTGAACGAGAAGTAAGTTTTACAAAAAACAATTGTTATGATTCTAATTAGATTTTACCGACTATATTTTCTCACATGGTTTTTTATATTTCTTTCAGGAATCAAGCGTAAAGAAGTGGCTTCGATCGTGGGAAGAAGAAATATGTTTGCACGAATCATGTCGGAATAATTTATGTTGCTGGTTATTCATGTGAATATGTGTGCGATGCCAGGAAACTTAAAAAGTGTTATGTTTATGTTTCACAAAAAATTATGTGAACATCTATGATATATATTGAATTAATTGCCATCTCTTTCATAAGGTTTTGTGTGAACAAGTTTTCAGTTATAACATACTGTTTAGTTTGTATTGTTTATTTTCTTAATTAGTGCTTAATGAACATTGTTGACTATATACGTTCCGACCTGTAAAAATAATGCCCAACCGGCAGCTGGACCTGTAGTAGGTAAACGGTTAATTCGGCCAACTACAGGCCCATCAGCAGGGTCCAACGGGGCTGGAAGGTTATGTAATAGAGGAGTTCAACAACTGCGCCTCGCCTGGCTATTTAAGCCGGTCGGAGCGCCTCCCCGCTTCCGAGGTGGGACTAAACGACTGCGCGGGTGCGACGCGGGCGACCGCGCGGGTGAACTATGGGCCGGCCTAGTTGGCGAGGGGGTGAGGGGGCCGACCGTGGTCGGCTGGGAATGTTGGCCGGCCCACGACATGGCAATGCATGTCCCGTGCACACCGCGGCGCCAACACAAGTGGTTTAGTCCCACCTCGGAAGCCGATGGTGCCGCGGACCGGTTTAAATACTGGGGCGTGGTAGAGTTCTTGAACTCCTCTGTTACACATCCTTCCAGCCCCCGTTGGACCGTGCTGCTGGGCCCGTAGTGGGCCCATTCGGTCACCGGAGCCGCCCTGTTAGTTAGGAAAACTGTACCTACTACCGGTCCAGCCGCCGGTGGGGCATTTTTTTAACTAAGTTACACGCCGAAACAGATTATTACAAGGCGAGAGTGGCCTTATTTTTTTTATAACAAATAGGATTAATAACTTCAAAACGTAAAACTGATGCAATGCATAATCAGTTGAAACAAAAAACAGTATCAATTTCATCACGAAAACTCCGCAAGACACACTGAAAATAAATTTGTCCCAATCATCAAATAGGCATAATAATGTATGTGTGCCATTATTACAATAATAAAACTTTAGCAAGTACCGAATAGGCATAATCATCTAGGTGGCAAAAACAATAATTATGCCATTATTTAGTTGCGAAATAAATCCGAAAGAGTGCCAGTGCAAAATCAAAATTTGCGAAGTAGCGGTCGCGCCAATTATTCCTTCTCCATGATTTTAATAATCTTGTCCTTCACCTTTTTCATCGTGTTGCTCTCTCAAAAAAGTATTTCCGCGACAATGCGTCCTCTTATAGAATCAACCTTCGATTGGTTAAAGAAATATTTCCACTCCTCTCCGTCCCAGAGTAGGATGCATTGCGTCACGAAAAGTCCACAAGAGACTCTGAAATAATAACATGATTCAGAAAATGATGGAACACAAAATTAAATATGCATTCGAAATTTAACTTACATGTCATGCTGTAGCGGAATATCATACTTCGTGATTGGCCAAGAAGAGACATCGGCATAATCCCCGTTTATATACGAGTTTACCTCCTCTGTATCTTTAGCGATTTCTGATCTCTGAAATAAATTGTATGTTAAAAATGTGGACTGAACACTTTACAAAAGGGAAAATAATTTTTGTAAACTCACCAGTGTTTTAATCTTTTCTTCTGTTTCTTCGTTGAGTTTTTAGCTAAAGAATCTAGAACTTGAAACTCCTTCTTTGTGGTGTGCATCACAACAGTTATCCAGTGTTGATTGTCCAAATTAAAAGGAAAATATGCCTACGAAACAGTAAAGTTATGAACATGTACATACAAATATTGTTGTAATGCGAAGGCTCGTTTGAAGTGGCATACCTTTTCTTTCACAAAATACTCCTCAATTACTCTTTCCACAGTTGTTGATTTGTTTGTGAAATGTTCTAGCACATTGTTCTTCGAAATTTGTATCTCTCCTGAAGCACGAAGTAGAAGATAGTGCGACACCCACGACGATAATATATGGCGATCAAGAAAATGACTACGGTTTTGCACGTGGTTCAAATAACAATTGATAACCTGAAAATAACATAATACAAATATGAATATTACAGTAATCAGTAAACACAATAAACTTATATAGGGAAATCAAGAAAACATATTCTTACGGCGACATTCAACCACTGATGATCAATGACGGCTTGAAGCTGTCTTGCCGAACACGACTCCCCTCCTAAACCCGGCATGATAGCCACAGTCTGCCCACGATGCTTGCGCGACTTTGATAATGTCTGGATATAAACCCTCGAGGCCTCTATGTGGTCCTCAGTAATATGGTCCGTGCTAATCATAACATCTCGTATACCAAATAAACCTACGAAAATGTACATACAATGGGTTAGTTAAATGCACGAGTTAGGCCAGAAAGTAATTTACAAAAGTGATAGATTTAACTTACTTTTTTTAACACGTTTGCTTCTACCTTTCTGCAGGTAAGGTGACCTATAGTATTTTGATTGTGTTCGCTTGCGCTTCCCAACTGGCTCCTTTGTACCATTACGAATGGCATTCTTTAAACGGGTATTAAGACTGTCAATACTAATTTCCTCTGACTTTTCAGTGCTAGACCCGCCTGATACCGTGTTAACATTTTGTGGGGTTCGAGTGACTGAAGGAAATTCATTTGTGTCTAATGATGCAGATGATACCGCGGGTGAATCACCATTATCAATAATAACAAGGGGGGCGGTTGCATCACCTTTACCGGATGTTTTTTCTTTCACGCCCGTGGAAGATACTCCATTCTTCTCCTCCCTACGATCATTCGAAGGAGTTGAATTACGTTCATCAAAATATTTCGGTTTGTACTTTTTCTTCCACTCTTCACTTTCATTCAAAGGAGTTGAATTTACTTCATCAAAATGTTTTCCCTTAAACTTGCTCTTCCAATCATAACTTTCGCTTAGCAAAGTGCAATCGTCATCATCCTTTTTGTTTGATGGTTTGAAGATAAGACCTCTCTTGTTCAGTTTCTCGATGAGTACCTACAAAAACATCCAAAACGTTACGCACTCTTCAGCATTATGTCCATGTAAACATAAAATAAAGGGCAGTGTAAAATAAATTATGCATTAATCATTACCTCAGCACATTTATCAGGAATGAGACGCATTTCTTTCTGCATATCGTTTATGCATTTCATGACTTGATCTAGTGTGGTGCCCGTACTCGATGAAGCCTCGACATTATTACCTTTTCGAACACCTTTACGCTTTCGTGGCTCAGGTATATCCTCTGGAATTATTCCCTCTTTGGCTATTTTAGCGTTTCTGTACTCTTCGCTAATTATGTTATCAATTTGTAAAATATTAAATGAGTTTAAGTAAGTGATCCGTTAAGTACTCAAATCAATGGTTGAAGTTGAAACCTTTCCATGACCACGGCCGTTGTCTGTGTCGTACTGGTCACGCTTCCCTGCCTCAATTTCCGACTAGTTTATCATAAGAGGATACTCAGACGAAAGAGGATTGTATGTTTCTACGGTTGTTGGTTGCACTTTCTCCCAATACATGTACTGCATGAATATGAAGAGATTTAATCATCGTAAAAGCAGAGAAATATTATTACATAAGCACAATTTACAATTCTGATTTACCTGAATGAGCGCCAAGTTTCCCACCGGCCATTTAAAATTTGAGAGATCTTTTACCGTCTTTGTGATGCCAGTCATGCACACGCGTAACGTGAACGAGTTCCAATTATATGACTTTATGACATCAACATCCTCCACCAATTTGTAAAATTTATGAGGGACATGTTTGGTCGAGTGCGGTGCAATGACTGTACCTAACAGAACCAACACAGCTCTCCGCACAAAGTCATCGTCATAAGCCCCACTAGTAACAATGTGTTGGATCAACTCATCTATCACTATTTCTCCATTCCTCGTATCCAAAAAACGGGAAGGCACCCTTTCCTTTGCATCATCCCCTACTTTGCCTAATACTTTCATCACATCTTTTCCCTTATTCTCTAGGCCAAATATGTGAAATACATCATTAGTGTGCAGAGTTAAATAACCATTTTTCGGTCGCATAATGAAGGTTTTCCTAGTGGCATCATATGTTTTAATTATAAATTTCAACAAACACTTCCGCATTTGGACACTAGGAATTAACAACATTTTTCGTAAGCCAGTGCCACCAAGCCTCTTTCGTTGCCTATTGGTCAACTTATTCACCAACGAGCACCACTTCTCGACAGAGCAATATATTTCACCATATTCATCCATACTAAAAGAAAAAAAACACAAAGTATTAGATATCTGACACAATCCGTGGCTATAGAAACTTTACATATAAAATTGCGTGATTAATCATACCTTCACGTCGTCGTGCGTGCCGTGGGTTAGTGGGTGTATGACGCACCGACCGACACACCACAAGTTTGGTGGGGGTGTAGATGAGCTACATGAACGGCGCGGCCAAGGTGGAAGTTAGTACAGCCAAAACGGCGGCGTGATTTGTAAGTACTGTGAACCAAAACTTACTGACCGGTTGCCGACGGCGCACGCGAACTCCACAGCTCAACGTTTGAAGACTGCGGCGCGACGTAAGGCTGGCAACGAGACCACCGTGATCCTATGGTTGGCGGTGAGATCGGGGCGCGCTGGTGACGACACCACGGGATGCTAGGGCTGGCGGCGAGATCGCGGCGCGACGTTACCACGGGATGCTAGGGTTGGCGGCGAGTTCGATGCGAGATGGCGGTGGGGGCAGAAGGCGCGTGGCTAGGGACGGGGCGAGGTCGCGGTGGGCGGCAATGGTGGGGAAGATGACGGCTGCGAGATCGCGATGGGGCGGCAATGGCTGGCGGCGAGATCGTGGAGGCGCGGCTAGGTTGGGCGGCGAGATTGCTGTAGGGCGGCTAGATCGGGTGATGTGATCATGTTTATGCGCGCGGTATATTCGTTGGCCGGGTCGGCCCGGGTCAAATTCATTGCCATGCGGCAGGCCCGGATTGGTTAACGCCGCTAGCCCCGCGGGTGGCCGTCGTATGCATTAGTCCCACCTCGCACCGGGCATATAATCTGGACTACCTTAAGTATAAATTTTTTGCAACTTTAATAAACGTCGGTGTTCATTAAACCCTATTTGGAGGATATGCAGGATTATTATGAATCTTCACCTGTATTTAACAGATGAAGACTCATAATGGTTCTGCATATTCTCGAAATAGAGAATAATGATGACTGATGTATTTTTTACACTGATAAAACTTTTTTTCACAGGTCTACCGGAGGCCACCTCCGAAGGACGTTTTTTTTTAACTCCACAGAATGACACAAAACTTTTTCCACACCCAGGCAGCATCACCACAAGCATCCATGCCAATTTTCAACAATTTTCTACGTTACATGCCTTTTCTACGGTTTTCCAGAGGAAAATACCCGAAAACACCGCCCGGACGTGACGCAACGTGCGTTTGGTGTCCGGATTCGTCGAAATCTTGCGTGGGGCCTTGCTTCGGTCATGCAGACATGCTGCCAAATTTTTGTTTCCTTTCATGCATGCAATCACCAACACCATGTGTAACCATCATTGTTCGGGTCTACCGGAGGCCACCTCCGAAGGACGTTTTTTTTTTCAACTCCACAGAATGACACAAAACTTTTTCCACACCGAGGCAGCATCACCACAAGCATCCATGCCAATTTTCAACAATTTTCTACGTTGCATGCATTTTCTACGGTTTTCGAAAGGAAAATACCCAAAAATACCGCCCGGACGTGACGCAACGTGCGTTTGGTGTCCATATTCATCGAAATCTTGCGTGGGGCCCTGCTTCGGTCATGCAGATATGCTGCCAAATTTTTGTTTCCTTTCATGCATGCAATCACCAACACCATGTGTAACCAGCACTGTTCGGGTCTACCGGAGGCCAACTCCGAAGGACGTTTTTTCTCAACTCCACAGAATGACACAAAACTTTTTCCACACCCAGGCAGCATCACCACAAGCATCCATGCCAATTTTCAACAATTTTCAACGTTGCATGCATTTTCTACGGTTTTCCAGAGGAAAATATCCGAAAACACCGCCCGGACGTGACGCAACGTGCGTTTGGTGTCCGGATTCGTCGAAATCTTGCGTGGGGCCCTGCTTCGGTCATGCAGACATGCTGCCAAATTTTTGTTTCCTTTCATGCATGCAATCACCAACACCATGTGTAACCCGCACTGTTCGGGTCTACCGGAGGCCACCTCCGAAGGACGTTTTTTTTTCAACTCCACGGAATGACACAAAACTTTTTCCACACCCAGGCAGCATCACCACAAGCATACATGCCAATTTTCAACAATTTTCTACGTTGCATGCATTTTCTACGGTTTTCCAGAGGAAAATACCCGAAAACACCACCCGGACGTGACGCAACGTGCGTTTGGTGTCCAGATTCGTCGAAATCTTGCGTGGGGCGCTGCTTCGGTCATGCAGATATGCTGCCAAATTTTTGTTTCCTTTCATGCATGCAATCACCAACACCATGTGTAACCAGCACTGTTCGGGTCTACCGGAGGCCAACTCCGAAGGACGTTTTTTTTCAACTCCACAGAATGACACAAAACTTTTTCCACACCCAGGCAGCATCACCACAAGCATCCATGCCAATTTTCAACAATTTTCAACGTTGCATGCATTTTCTACGGTTTTCCAGAGGAAAATACCCGAAAACACCGCCCGGACGTGACGCAACGTGCGTTTGGTGTCCGGATTCGTTGAAATCTTGCGTGGGGCCCTGCTTCGGTCATGCAGACATGCTGCCAAATTTTTGTTTCCTTTCATGCATGCAATCACCAACACCATGTGTAACCCGCACTGTTCGGGTCTACCGGAGGCCACCTCCGAAGGACGTTTTTTTTTCAACTCCACAGAATGACACAAAACTTTTTCCACACCCAGGCAGCATCACCACAAGCATACATGCCAATTTTCAACAATTTTCTACGTTGCATGCATTTTCTACGGTTTTCTAGAGGAAAACACCGCCCGGACCTGACGCAACGTGCGTTTGGTGTCCGGATTCGTCGAAATCTTGCGTGGGTCCCTGCTTCGGTCATGCATACATGCTGCCAAATTTTTGTTTCCTTTCATGCATGCAATCACCAACACCATGTGTAACCAGCACTGTTCGGGTCTACCGGAGGCCACCTCCGAAGGACGTTTTTTTTCAACTCCACAGAATGACACAAAACTTTTTCCACACCCAGGAAGCATCACCACAAGCATCCATGCCAATTTTCAACAATTTTCTACGTTACATGCCTTTTCTATGGTTTTCCAGAGGAAAATACCCGAAAACACCGCCCGGACGTGACGCAACGTGCGTTTGGTGTCCGGATTCGTCGAAATCTTGCGTGGGGCCCTGCTTCGGTCATGCATACATGCTGCCAAATTTTTGTTTCCTTTCATGCATGCAATCACCAACACCATGTCTAACCAGCACTGTTCGGGTCTACCGGAGGCCACCTCCGAAGGACGTTTTTTTTCAACTCCACAGAATGACACAAAACTTTTTCCACACCGAGGCAGCATCACCACAAGCATCCATGCCAATTTTCAACAATTTTCTACGTTGCATGTATTTTCTACGGTTTTCCAGAGGAAAATACCCGAAAACACCGCCCGGACGTGACGCAACATGTGTTTCGTGTCCGGATTCGTCAAAATCTTGCGTGGGGCCCTGCTTTGGTCATGCAGACATGCTACCAAATTTTTGTTTCCTTTCATGCATGCAATCACCAACACCATGTGTAACCAGCAGTGTTCGGGTCTACCGGAGGCCACCTCCGAAGGACGTTTTTTTTTCAACTCCACAGAATGACACAAAACTTTTTCCACACCCAGGCAGCATCACCACAAGCATCCATGCCAATTTTCAACAATTTTCTACGTTGCATGCATTTTCTACGGTTTTCCAGAGGAAAATACCCAAAAACACCGCCCGGACGTGACGCAACATGTGTTTGGTGTCCGGATTCGTCGAAATCTTGCGTGGGGCCCTGCTTCGGTCATGCAGACATATTGCCAAATTTTTGTTTCCTTTCATGCATGCAATCACCAACACCATGTGTAACCAGCACTGTTCGGGTCTACCGGAGGCCACCTCCGAAGGACGTTTTTTTTTCAACTCCACAGAATGACACAAAACTTTTTCCACACCCAGGCAGCATCACCACAAGCATCCATGCCAATTTTCAACAATTTTCTACGTTGCATGCATTTTCTATGGTTTTCTAGAGGAAAATACCCAAAAACACCGCCCGGACGTGACGCAACATGTGTTTGATGTCCGGATTCGTCGAAATCTTGCGTGGGGGACTAGAATGGATGTTGGCACGTGCATGCAAAATTTGGTGCCATTCTGAAGATGACCAAAATTTGACCTTCTTCTGCGGAGCCGTTTGGGTAGGAGCAAAGGGCCCGTCGCGAACCATGTTTTTTTTTACATCCTTGAAATGAACCCAAATTTTTTTATACACTTGTACCATCATGACAAGCATGTATGCCAAGTTTCGTAGCTTTTCAACACTGAATGCATTTTAAATAATTTTACGGGTGAAAAACCCCTAAAACAACGACCGGACGTGACGCAACGTGCGTATTTTGTCAGAACTCGATAACATTTTGCATTGCGTACCGTGTTAGGCATGCCAACCCGCTTGCAAATTATGGGGTCATTCTGAAGATGACCAAAATTTGACCTTCTTCTGCGGAGGCCATTCGGGTAGGAGCGAAGGGACCGTCGCGAAGCACATTTTTTTCGACGTTCTTCAGATGAACCCAATTTGATTTTTATACAATTGTACCATCATTACAAGCATGCATGCCAAGTTTCGTAGCTTTTCAACGGTGTATGCATTTTACACAATTTTACCGGTGAAAAACACTAAAACAACGCCCGACGTGACGCAACGTGCGTTTGGTCTCTGGTTTCGTCAAAATCTTGCATGGCCTTCTTTTAAAATCTGACCGTGCATACACGTGCTCGCAAATTTTCGTTTCTTGGATGTAGTCACGTACACCGTGTGCAACGAGCAAAGTTTCATTTCATTTCATTAGCCACTTTATTATTATGTAATGTAAAGAAGTAAAGATAAACATATGGTATTTTACAAAGTTCGTGGCAATATTTGTCAATACTTTTCGATTCAATCGAATTAAAATTAAAAAAACCAAACTAAAACCAATTATTAAGTAACTAATAAAATATTCAAACATTATATAATACATAAAAGCAAAACAATTTTGCTCATATTTTAGGATATCTTACATCATTTATTGAACGAAATTGTACGTTCGAAATTAAAAACGATGAAATAAAACCTAACTACGCCTAGTCGCTATCGACAAGATCCACAACTACTCCAGCGCCGCCATTGTCGCCGCCGTCGTCGCCGCCGTCCGAGTCATCGAAGTCGTCGAAGTCATCAAAGCCGCCGGAGTCGTCGGAGCCGCCGAAGTGCGCAAAAAATTCTTTGTTCGACAACCCCTGCTACGCTAGCGTCTCCGTCGAGTCCCTTATAGCCTGCCAGTACCCCGGCTCGTCCGCCGGGTCCCTCGGGTCAATCAACTCCGGCGGGGGAACCTAGGTCGTCTCCCAGGTTGAGTCTCGGATCGTGCGGATCAACCCCGGTAACTCCAAGGGATCCCCGTCCTCCTGCATCGCGGCGAGCTCCGGCGGAATGATCAACGGCGGCGCCGCCGGGGCCGTGGCGGGAGCGGCTGGGGGGCACCTTCTCGGCGGCCCACACGAGGGGGCGGGACGGCCGGGGGCGCCACGGGAGGGTTTGGCCTGTCGGTGCGAAGGCCCCGGGTCTGGTAGAAGGCGACGACGGTTTCGAAGTCGTGGCCTTCCCAAAAAGCCTGGCGGCCCTCGGGGTTCCACAGGCCTGGTTGAGCGGGGCCCGGCGTGGCGTAGCCGTCTGTGGTGACGTGCCACCCGTGCGCTAGGCGGCACGCCGGCGTCACGAGGATGCCGTGACGGTAGATGTCCACCGTCTGAGGCCCCGTAAGACTCGACGGCCAGAGGCCTGCCGGTACGGCGCCACTACCGCGCATGCCACTGCTGCCGCTGGCGCCATCTCCACGGCGGCTGTTGCCGGGCCCGCCTCCACCGAACCACCGGCGCCCGAAACAAACGCGTCCGCGCGGCATCGTCGGCGACCGAGGGGCGAGGGGACGGCGGAGAGATCCGGGGGGTGAGGGGCGAGGGGCGGCGAGGGAAGAAGCCGGGAGGGGGAGGAGAGCTCGGGGTGAATAGCCCGGGGGGGTTGAGGGGCTTATATAGCCGCGGGAGGGCAGCCGACGCGCGAGATGGCCAACGCGAAAGCGCGGCCTTCGAGAGAAACGGTGCGCCGGCCGAGGCGAAGGCACGGTCTTCGACCAAAACGGCGCGGGGCCGAGGCGAAGGAGCGGCAGCCGAGGCGACCGTGTGGATGGCGAGGCGGCGCTGACCGCTCGGCAGCCGAGGCGACCGTGCGGATGGCGAGGCGGCACTGACCGCTCGGCAGCCGAGGTCCCCGTGCGGATGGCGAGGCAGCACTGACTGCTCGGCGGCGCGGGAGGCGAGGCAGAACTGACGTCTCGGCGGCGCGGATGGCGAGGCGGAACTGACGTCTCGGCGGCGCGGATGGCGAGGCGGAACTGACGTCTCGGCGGCGCGGATGGCGAGGCAGGGAAGGCGCGGCAATCGGCGAAAAGGGCGGCACGTACCGTCCGTGCGGGATGACGTGGCCACGTAAACTATAAAAAAATGCGCGCGTGTCCGGTATACAGACCGTATTAGTGTACGGTGGTCCCAGAGCGGCGGACCGGCGCGCGGCCACTTTTTCTAAAATTGCCCATCTTGCCCTTTGTTATGAAGGGGTATCGTGCAATCTCAACCATCAATGTGTTAGGGGGGGTCTACTGAAGCAGAAGTGTTAAAATAAAGAAAGAAAAGAAAGGAAAATACACCTATCCAATACCAGTTCGAGGCAGCATTTAGCTATCGGTTTTGCTAAAACACATCTAGATGTGAGATAAGTATTGCACATCTAAGTCCTACATCATTGATCTTACGTACAGATTCGTGTGAGTATTTTATTTTTATTTTTATTTTCCTTTTTACGCTTGATTTAATCATTTAGATGTGCAATAACTATGTCACATCTAGATGTGCCCTAGATACACCCTTTAGCTAAACCAGATTTACAGTTTTCACTTCTTTTTTTATTGGTCGTTCTTTAGGATATGTGTATCTTACTGTGCAGATGCGGGCATGAACTATTTGTGAATGAATCGTTTTGATGCTATATTTAAGTCAATAATTTTTTTTCGGTTTTGCTAAATCACATCTAGATGTGACATAAGTATTGCACATCTAAGTTCTATGTCATTGATTTCATACAGAGATTCGTGTGACTATTTTTCTTTAATTTTAGTTTTTTCTTTTTGTACTTGATGGAGTCACTTAGATGTGCAATAAGTATATCACATCTAGATGTGTCTTAGACACACCCAATTTCTTTTACCAAACAAATAGAATTGCTTGGAGTCTGACAGTATGACACAAACACAGTTGCAAAATAATATCATGACTGATCTTGAGGCATGGAAGAAGACACATTTAGCTTAGAACACAGGGCACCCACTCTCCGGACCCAGGTTGACCCCTTTAGCAGTGGGGCATATGGCGAGAGGGCAGTGCTCGCCGGCCGTCCCCCACCAAACAATGCTCTGGTTCTGCATGGTGAGCGAGAAGTACAGCAGCACCGCCATGAAGGCGACCCCTGCGTCGAGCGCGGCGGAGAGGATGTAGTTGTACCTCTGCCACCACCTCTTCCGGTACCGGAACACAAAGAAGTTGAAGATGGTCCCGATGAGCAGCCACGAGTTGTAGTTCACGGCCGTCGCCGGCGGCATGCTGGCCGTCGCGTTGATGAGCACCGGCGATCAGCAGTATCCATCTCTGCTTGGGGAATATCCTGTGGAAGATGTACATGACGAACGGAGACGCGGCGCCGATGAGGAAGAAGTAGTTGATGGCTGCGTAGTTACCAAGAGGCCCGAAGATGCGCCACGGACCAACGAGGCCCCAGATGACCGACGCGTCGAAGAAGACCCGGTCGTTGGGGCACGTCCATGGGCTATTTGCTGGGAGCACATCGACATGGCAGATGTTCTCGACGGAGCCAAGCAGCCACCATGCCACGCTGAGGTTGATTGTGCCGGCCACAATTGTACCGACGAACTGAGCGTGAATAGAGCGTGAAGGTCAGTAAATTTCATCTTCACACATACGTATGTCACTCCTCTGCTTTTGGAAGATGATCGGATTGAGGGGTTCATTTACCTGAACAACGAACATTGATTTGGGGGGTATCTTCATGTAGGATTTTTTTTCAAAAGTATGAGTAAATTTATAGCAAATTTGAAAACTATATGGCGCAATGAAAAAAAACCGAAAATATGTCCCCGTCAGCCTGCGGTGGGCCGAAGGGGGCCTGTCGGCCAGCAGTGGGCCGACGGGAGGTCTGTCGGCCAGCAGTGGGCCGACTAGTGGCCTGTCGGCCTCCACGCGGCCGACGAGTGGGCTGTCGGCCTCCAGCCGGCTGAGGGGGGCCTGTCGGCCTCTGGTAAGCCGAGGGGCGGCCAGATAAGCCCAGCCGCTCGGTTTCTTCTTCCTCTGGTCACTGGCACTTCCTCTCTCTCTCGTTTCCTCTCTGTACTCTCCACCCCCTCACCGATCTACTCATTCTTCCACCCATTTTCCCTTCCAAGCGGCAGAATCAATAGATCATAGCATTCTCCAGCGGCCTACGGTCATTTTTTTTTGCTATGGGGTAGTTATTTGTGCGTAAGTGAGGAGGAGCCATGGTGGGGTGGAGGAGGTGAGGAGGTGGTGGGGTGGAGGAGGTGTGGCTGGTGAGTAGGTGGTGGTGTGGAGAGGAAGAAGAAGGGGACACACGCGTCGAAGGTATATTTTTGTTCGTGTAGTTAGTGTAGTTTTAGTGTACAGTTTATTTAGTGTACATAGTCATTTTAGTGTACATAGTCATTTTAGCGGATAGTTAGTGTAGCCGGTAATAATTTTCTATGTGTTGTACAGTTTATTTAGTGTACATAGTAATTTTAGCGGATAGTTAGTGTAGCCGGTAATAATTTTGTTCGTTGCGATTAATGAAAGGTGGCAATGTCTGACAGGTGAAAATGTCTGAATCAGTAAATTTGACTGTGTACTACGGCCCTGGTAATGTTCGATATAATGAGTTTGGGGTTGATCTTAGCGAGTTTAAAAATGGCGTCATGACACTTTCAGACCCGAACAGACTGGACATTAGACAGTTGAAGTACTGGTTGACTACTAGTTTTGGGCTGGATCCTGAAGTGTGTTCCGTCAGTATTCATGCATTGTGGACCAAATCCTGTAAAAATGTCAAGTGGGAGTTGATGCCGATAGATAGGAGCCAGCATTGGGTGACCCTGTTAAGTCATTGCCGAGACCGAAGAATCCACCCATATGCCCTAGTGCAACCAGTGGCGAAGGAGGAGAATACCGTACAACTCCACGTGTGGTATGAACCAGGCGAGGGTAGTCAAGTGGATAACGAGATTTATTTATCCGGGTCACAGCCACCGGATGTGGATGCTAGCCAAGCCGAGAAAGAGTCAGACTACGTGCCACTCAATGTTTGTGGTCATGATACTGGGCAGAGTATTCAGTCGATAATATTAGCTGGTTCTGGTGTTGCTGATGGGGATGAGGAAGGCGATGAAATGCAGAGGGTGATGGTGGAAGAGGACGAGGATGGATTTGCGGAGCATCTGGATTCTGAAAATTCCGAGGATGAAGTGGAGGTACCGATTCCTTCTGCATGGGATCAGGACATATCCACCGGCCTTACTGTCAACGATGGCCATGAGACTCCATGGCAATATAATCTGAACCAAGTCCAGATAGGGGCTATGTTTGATACAAAGAAAAAATTAAAGTATGCGGTGATAAAGTGGGCTATGTCTACGCAGAGGGTTTTCCGGACACACATATCGAGTCCAACAAACTATACCGTGAAGTGTGTTGAAACAGGTTGTCCTGCGAAGGTGCACGGGCACGTGCCGAAGTATAACATCCACTGGGTTGTCACCAATGTGGTCCCACATAATTGTGTGAGGAAAAACATGTTGGTTCGTCATCCAAACCTGACTTCAACTCTCATTGCGCAACTCATGTATACTGAGATAGTGGAGAAGAAAGATATGGAAGCAAAACACATCCAGACAGCAGTGAACGTCAGATGGAATTATGACATTCCTTATGGGAAGGCTTGGAGGGCTAAGCAGAAGGCTATGGAGGAAAGGTTTGGGACGTTCTTCGACTCATATGATAATGTTGTCTGTCTCCTTGACATACTGAAGGAGAGGAATCCCGGCACTTATGTTAACATACAACACACGAGGTTGGAGAGTATACCAGATTTCAAGGTGTTGAAACGAGTATTCTTCTCTTTCGCTATGTGCATCGAAGCTTTCCGGCATTGTCCTCCTGTGATGTTTGTGGATGGTACATTCCTGACTGGTCAGTACAAAGGGCAAATCCTGTCTGCTATTGGTGTGGACGGGAACAATCAAATCATCCCACTAGCCATGGCATTTGTGGAGGGTGAGAACTTTCCGAGATGGGTATGGTTCTTCCGGCAAGTTAAAATTGCGATCGTGAAGGACCGACCAAACGTGTGTGTCATTCATGACAGACATGCTAGTATATTGAAGGCCGTGAAGACACTAAGGAATCCAACAGCTGACGAACCAACACCTTGGAAGGACTTGCAGAGCCGGTGGTGCATGCGCCATCTTGGGGCTAATTTTTTCTCACAGTTCAAGAACAAACGGTTGATGAACTTGTTCAAAAAATTATGCAAGCAGAACCAGTAGCGCAAATACGAATTTATTTGGTCAAAACTAGATGAGTTTACTAAGAAGCAGGTCTGTGCCCGGAAGAAAATGGAAAAAGACCAGGTTAAATTAGCAGCACTCATCGCGGAGCTAGAGGAGCCAGTAGGTCTTTGTGACTTGCCAGCAATTGACCCTCCTAATACTCAGAGAAAGAAGGGCAGGGCAATAAAGAATTTTTCTGAGTGGATAGAGAAAGAGCCTCCAGTGAATTCGTCTTTGCTGCATGACACCCATGGAGCTAGGTATGGCCACATGACAACCAATCTTGCAGAGGTGTATAACTTTGTACTCAGAGGGAATAGAGCATTGCCACTCACAGCTATTCCATGGTACTTTGAGATATTCCATGGCACTTTGAGATATTTTAGAGAAAGGCACGAGTTAGCAAAGAAGCATATTGCAGATAATCAGAACACACCTTATTGTAGCCGTGTCATGGAGTACATGGCAAAGAAGATATAGAAAGCAAAGAAGCACACTGTCAGACTCATAGGTAATCAGGAAAGGAGGTATGAGGTTCAGCTACCTACTGATGGTTTTGGTTCTGCAAATGAGGTGAAGACGCACGAGGTAAAAATTGGAACGGAATTTTATCCAACTTGTGAGTGTACATGCAACAAACCGAAGTTGTTGCACCTGCCTTGCTCACATGTGTTGGCTGCCAGTGGCCAGATTGAGTTGGACGCTATCTCCTTCGTGTCCCCATACTATTTAAAAGATGCAGTACTCAATGTCTGGACAGGTGAGATGACAGGGTTTAGAGTCGTCGGCAATTTCAACAAGGTAAACGATGGGGAGAGAGTATACATCCCGGATCCAAAACTTCGGCGAACAAGCAGGGGCAGACAATGTTTGTTATGCGTGGCTTATGGGCATAGGATGAAATATTGTCCCGACCTGAACAAAGACGGTGCTTCCACATCGACGACTGCAACAACAGTAGCAAGAGGCGGACGTGGTCGTGGCAGTCGTGGTGGTCGTGGAAGTCAAGGCCGAAGGGGCGGACACGGAATAAATAACTCACAAGCTATATAATGTGTCAGACTATGTTTAAATTTGTAATATGTCTGGACTATGTTTTAATGTGTAATATGACGGACTATGTTTTATTCTGTAATATGTCTGGACTATGTTATAATTTGTAATATGTCTGGACTATGTTTTAATTTGTAATATGTCTGGACTATGTTTTAATTGCAGATATGGCTTCGTATCCGTTGCTTAATGGTAATATCGATAGAGGGCACCGGGCCGCACATATGGAAGCGGGCAAGAACTTAGACGTGTTGATCACTCGCACCCCAAAGTCTAACTGGATGATACACCCTTTATGGGTTGATAGGTATGTGTCGGTATAATGACTTACTATGTTTGAAATCCTTTTGATAGCCGCTAACTGTATGCTACATTCTCTTTATTTTGTAGGTTAAGTTGGGCTGGACTTCTACCCTTGGCACGGCTGGTTTAGGGTACATTGGATGAGTGGGTTGAACATCCGGAATTGGATGAGGCAGGTGAACCAATGCAGTTACACAAGAGGCAAGTGACATGTTTCTCTTACGACAGGTCACTCCTTACCTGCTTAGTAGATAGATGGAGACCAGAGGCACATACGTTTCACTTTCCCTGGGGAGAGATGGCGCCTACTTTACAGGATGTGTCTTACTTGTTGGGATTACCTCTGGCCGGTGCTGCCATAGGTCCTTTAGAGGCAGAACCTGGTTGGCTACCATCGATGCAGGCCCGTTTTTTGGCTGCGGTGCCAACTGCATCGATCCTAGACAACGATCGTCATGGGCCTCTTTTTAGGTGGTTTAGCCAGTTTCAGGTAATCTTCACGACATGTTTAAAAAATGTTGTTTTCATTGTTGTCCTCATTGCATAGTTCATACAATCGTTTGGTTTCTATGTAGATTGTCTCCTTAGGATATCCCGATGTTCAGTTGTCAGAGGCACAGATTGACCGATCCCTAGAGGCATATATTATGTGGTTGTTCGGCAAGACGGTGTTCACGGAGAACCACGTGACCACTGTCGATGCACGACTCATCGGTATTGCACGAGAGATAGCTGACGCACGTTGCCCGGGGACATTCTGCAGAGGAGTTTTGGTTCTGCTGTGTTAGCGGCTACGTACAGAGGCCTGTGCAAAGCTTGCGTGTTGAAGTCTAGAAAATCAGCTCTTGTTGGATGTCCACTATTGTTGCAGCTCTCGTCATACGAGAGAATCCCTATTGGTCGACCCTATGTCTGCGTTGATAAACCTTTTGGTTTTGAGGACATGGCTGGGACTTATGTGCCTTCTATCGGCGACTTGCCTACTATGGGATCTGTGTGGACACGGAGAGAGGTATTTTCATATTAAGTAACAATATGAATTACTAATGTTTATTTCTTGCCATTCAATAGAATTACTAATGCTTATTTGTTGTCATGCACAGAGACAGTTTGCGCATAGCCAGGTGAGGGGCTGCTACCCCTCCTTCACGGCGCAGTTTGATAGTTTGCACGAGGATCAAGTTATCTGGGAGCCATACTCCCATCAGGCTATATTATCCAGGTGTCCAGCTAGGATTTCTGGATTGTGCACTAGAGATCGGCACTATTGGATGACCAAGGCCAAGTTGGTGTTCGACGTGACGGTTGAGGAGATGGCTCTTCATAGGGTGATGAGACAGTTCGGTCTATGCCAAGAGCCTGACATTCCAGTTATTCCACACTTACCAGATCACGTGCACAAGTAAGTAATACTATTTTAGTTCTCATGTCTGCATTCAGAATATAACATTTCAATCTCAGGTACAGTCGCGCAGGAGGAAACAAGTCCCTGGATTCTTGGCTTCGCGACATTAGCCCTTACGTGGACGAATGGACTACTGCGCCGACAAATATCTGGGATGAAGTTCGGTCCTTTGACTGGGACAAGTTCGGGTTGTATCTGCAGCGTTACCGGCATAGCACGAGGATCTACTTCGTTCCATCAGCAGCTCCTGATCAGATCGAAGCCCCTCTCACCAGCGATCTGTTCCCAACTGCCTCTGTTGTGGGGACCAGACACCACGCGGTACGTGTTATGGTTCTCACATGTTAAGTTTTTTCTTAACTTGAACATATACAATTGGTTAACTATTCGTGTTGTCTGCCATACAACGATGATCTACTTGGTTAACTCTCCGTGTACAGGGTGACTTGGCATGCGAGGTGCTAGAGGAGGTTTCCTCTTTAATGCAACGCTTTGAGAGGGGAGATAATATCCCACCGCGAGAGAACGTCTCATGGTTGAGGGGTCTTCATGAGAAGGTACGTGGGATTTAACCAGCGGTTACATGTAGACGATCTTCGGATGTTGCTATTCCTCGTCCAGCACATCGTCCGCCACGCCCCTCTCTGCACCGTTCGGAACCACGACCTTCACAACCAGGGAGCTCTTCCTGGCAGCAGACACCTCCTTCACAACCAGGGAGCTCTTCCTGGCAGCAGACACCTCCTTCACAACCAAGGAGCTCTTCCTGGCAGCAGACACCTCCTTCATAACCAGGGAGCTATTTCTACCAGCAGCCACCTCCTTCACAACCAGGGAGCTCTTCCTGGCATAATCAGATGGACCTAGGTAACACTACTTTGTACATTCTTTTAAACATTGTAGGTTCGCAAATCAATTTTACATGTTTTACTTTACCGCAGTCGGCAGCCAGTCGCAACCGTTCATGCATTCAGTCCAGTCACCGATGCTTAGTGGTGCTGGTTCGTTCATAGACGGCGACGGCGACGACGATGACCGAGCAGCAAACACCTATGAGTTCTCGCAGACAGTTCTTCACACTCCACCACCACCATGGACACAGGAGACACTGACACTGACAGACGAGGTGGTCTATGGTCGTGGTCATCGTGAGACTCGTCCACCGCCTGAGCGCTTATCGCCTTCCGGTCCTCGTCCGAGGAAGACCAAGATTCGTCGCCGTCCCCAGCAGTGATATGGTTATCTATGTATGAGACATGACTATCTAATTATGTATGAGACATATGTCTATTTTATGTATGGGACAAATTACTATCTACTTATGTATGAGACATATTCATGTTCTATTTCAGTGGTCAATTGGTTTAGAGGGATAACACTTGTACTGCAAACTAAATGCATCCAACGCCACGCTTTACATCAAACATAATGCCCACAAAACAAGACAATACACAAAGATAATATAAAATACAGCTGAATTAAACAATACAACTGAAATTACAAATTATAGCTAAAAAACTACATGAATGCATCATCGTCCTCCTCCGTCCATGCAGAGCTCTTGCCCTTTGTCGATGCAGAGCTCTTGCCCTTTATCGATGCAGAGCTCCTGCCCTTTATCGATGCAGAGCTCTTGCCCTTCGACGATGCGGTAGTCTTGACTGTGGTGCTCGGCATGAAGAGGTCGTCTTCGTCCTCCGTCGATGCAGATCTCTTGCCCTTCGTCGATGTAGAGCTCTTGCCCTTCGTCGATGCAGAGCTCTTGCTCTTCGACGATGCGGTAGTCTTGACCTTGGTGCTCGGCATGAAGAGGTCGTCTTCGTCCTCACTGTCTGCTGACCATAAATCTGAATTATTTACAGCAAGCCTAAGGTAAGATTCACCTTTATGTAGTTGCTTCTGCCATCTGCCATGCAACCTGAGAAGTTCTTTCCGTATCTCCTCAAATGTCCTGGGAGGCCACCCACTCCTAGCTAATGAGTGAGCCAACTCATTCATTATGGTGTCACTACTGATGAGTTCCTCCCATGGAACTACTCTATCGTCGATCTTGAAATTGGCGGCTAGACGGAGAAGACGATCGGACATACCAGAGTGAAAACTACGATCAAAAGGATAATGGGACATCTCCACGAAACTACACTTGCCTGCTCACCCACCTTACTCCCGAGGGGGTTTTATAGGTTCAGAAGAGAAGATGGCGGGAAAGAATGGCGGGAGAGAAAGGCGGGAAAGAAAATGGCGGGAGAGAATGGCGGGAAAGAAAATGGCGGGAAAGAAGGGCGGGAAAGAAAATGGCGGGAGAGAATGGCGGGACAGAAAATGGCGGGAAAGAAGGGCGGGAAAGAAAATTGAAAATAACATGCATAAAATAAGATACATTAAACTGTTAAAATTAAGATGCATCGAAAATAACATGCATAAAATAAGATACATAAAAATTAACATGTTCAAATTAAGATACAACTTGCTGCGAATTTTAAGATAAAACTTGCTGCAATGCGAATTTTAGGATACAATAACATAAATCTACTGAGTTCAACGTGGATATTTTCCTTTTCCATCACCAGCTTCTTCTGCTGCCTTGGCTGCACGAGCCCTTTCTTTCTTTATCTACCTCTCAGCCTCACGGGCCTCCTGTCGCTGTCGTTGAACCTCCGCCAGTCGAAGTCCCTCTTCTCGGTTTTTCTTCTTCATCTCATCAAGAAAAGCCCTCTGCTTCACACAGTACTCTTGCCACTCTCTCTCCTGCTCTGCTTTCTCCTCTGCTGCCGCCTTCGCGCGGCGCTCTTCCGCGTCCAAACTTTCCCATGCACGACGACCTCTTTCACGAATCTCGGTCACCGCCCAGTCCGGTATTTTCGTGTCAATCCAACGATAGTACATGCACAGAGGCGGAGGAGACTACAACAAAAATAGAAATAGAAATATCAAATCAACAATAATATCAACAACGTGTTTATTCTTGGTGACTGAAACATACCGGAGGCCTGATGTACGGTGAAGTGGCAATGGGTGGATCTTCCTCATAATTGGCGCACATGAAAAACTTCATGCCCAACCAATCTGAAAAATTCGTCACCTCCTTCACCTTGCAGAGATCGCCACACCAACAACGAAGTACTTCCACCCCCCGAGGCAAAGTCGCACTCTTCATTTTCGTAGGCCTAATGCTTTGATCCGAGCAAGGCAAACTCATACTGACTAGCGCGTTGGTGTTTTGAAGTGCGGCTGGACAATGGAGAAGAGAGTGAGAAAGAGCAAGCAGTGTGGGCAGAAGCAAAGAGAAGAGCGTGAGAGAGCAGGCAACTGCATATCGTATATAAAGATGAGGAGCACTGTGTTGTCGGTAGAAGAAAATAAAACACGCGCGTGCGATTCTGCCAATCACTACAGTCTGCCGTGGAAATCAGCGCGTTGCGATTCTGCCAATCACTACAGTCTGCCGTGGAAATCAGCGCATTTTGCTGCAGTGTGGGCATCGGAATCAGCGTCTGCGCATGGGAAAAAGCGAGGGAAAAGTGAGATGTGCGTCCGGCGGAGGGAGCAGCCGTCGGTGGCGGCAGGCCCCGGAGGCCGCCTCGCGCGGTGGCGGCAGGCCCCACCAGCAGGTCTCCGTATGGTATGTGGCCTTTTTGGACTGTGCGGGAATTATAATGCATTTAAGTGGAAAAAACTTCAGTACAAAGTTGGAAAAAAACTTCAGTACAAAAAATAACACCAACACCCGGTTCCATGTCCAATCATAAATTTATACCAGACGAATAGTTTTCCCAATGATGCCCAATCAACAGGATACCTAACAATCACTGTGACCATGTACATGTTGTACTTCACAGTCTATAAGTACGATCACTGTGGCAGAGGGCTGAAAACAACAGCAAGCTCCTGATCACGCTCTTTGAAGGTTATGAGCACCAAATTGTTTATTTCAATAGACGATGCCCGAAGAAAATTACCGAAACCTTCCTTCCTGAACACCATTCTACCACCCAAGCCAATAAAGTAGGAACAAGGAATGCTCACAGATATATCATCATCTTTAGAATCCAAAGTAATTTCAAGAGTTAAAGAACCAGTCCTAGGAATTGACAAAAAATCCTTCAAACTCCTCACAACCATGCTCAGAATAACCTGACAAAAAACATCAAGTTATATGATGTTCAGCTTACAAATTTAAAACAGTATACTAGAGCAAAGACCAAATAAATAAACAGTAGCCAAAAACAAAGCTCACCATATGTTGACCATTAACATTCATGGAATCAATCCTATGAACAAAATGAGTACACAATATGTAGTTGTCATCAAAGAGCTGTCGCGGCATGAAATACATTTGCTGATAATTCAGACTGACACCACGACTATAAAAACAACTGTCAACAAGTTCCCTCTGAGTTTCACTCAGATCCTCAAGAGCTATAAAAAAATAATTTCACAAATTGAGCAGAACAGCATAACGTATAAGCTGAAACAAAACTTAAAATCACTCAAAAAAAATACTTACCAACACAGGGTAAAGGGAACAACATAACACCACCCCGATGAAAATCAACACCAATCATAGTTCCATAGTGCTCAAGCCTAACAGTCATCATGTCACGATGACGGAGACCATAATCATTCACAAGTTCCTCCCAGGAAGGACCATGGAATTTACTGCTCACCCGACCATGTCTAAACAGAACACCATATAAGTTACCCTCACTGTTGTGAAGAGCAAGATCAATATCTGTGTCACCCCTCTGAATAGCTAAAGCTCTGCACTCCTCAATGTACCGAGCAAGATGTGATCTAACACTGCACGGAACATACTACAAAAAGAATGGAAGCAAACATCATAATCATATAAACAAAGGCATTAGAATACATTCCAACCAAAACAATATCAACCATATGCCACAATCAGATAAACAAGATATAGAATCTTACAACACGCCTTGAACAGCGACGATCCAGCACCACAGTGAAGACAGACGCACAAGAATCAAACGAAGAACAAGGGCCACCTGGAGCTCGGCAAAAGGGGCAAGCCATTACCACCTCGCGGACTCCTTGCACCACCGGACAACACCACCGGAACTCCTCCTCCTCACACACAGAAAACTACCCCGTAGCAAAAAAAAATACCGTAGGCCGGCGGAGAATGCTATGATCTATTGTTTCTGCGGGTTTGATAGGAAAATGGGTGGACGAGGGAAGAGATCGGCGCGGGGGTGGAAGCACCTGAGAGCAACGGGAGAGAGAGGAGGAGCTAGCGAGCAGGGGAGGAAGAAAGGAGTGGCTCGGTCGGCCTTATCCAGGGACACTTCGGCCGCCCCTCGGCTTACCAGAGGCCGACAGGCCCCCTCGGCCGGCTGGAGGCCGACAGCCCACTCGTCGGCCGCGTGGAGGCCGACAGGCCACTAGTCGGCCCACTGCTGGCCGACAGGCCTCCCCTCGGCCCACTGCTGGCCGACAGGCCCCCCTTCGGCCCACCGCAGTCCGACGGGGACATATTTTCGGTTTTTTTGTATTGCGCCATATAGTTTTCAAATTTGCTATAAATTTAGTTATACTTTTGAAAAAACATCTTCATGTAGTGGCCAAGCTTGAAGTCTGAGAGGAAGGCAACGGCCTGTGACATGCTCATGTAACCATACACCTTGAAGCAAACATTGGCGATGGGATAGCCGGGCCTTATCAGCCCCATGGCGTACTCCGCGATGACGTTCAGACCAGGCGTCTGTCGTCCGTCAATTTTTGAAGGCTTTTGTCAGTTTCTTTGCAGAAAGAAAACAACAAATTGGAGGAGATTACACTATGTAAATTCTAGTAAAATTTGCTTGCCTGGTTTGTGGTTGCTGTGATAATGCTTATGGGGAGGGTGAAGACGAAGGACATGCCACAGGCGAAGAGGAGGCCCCACCATGGGAGCTGAACCTCGTGTTGGAGGACGGTGCAGAGGATGAGGGCCACTGTCATCGACAGTACCGTCAGCGAGTAGAACCACCATGCCGGTATGTCCTCGTACCTCCTCATCAGCCTCGTGTGGACGTCCGGCTGCTCCTGCCGCGAAACTCTGAACCGCTGGTAGATCTCCCTGCACATTGGTCGATGTCCCATTTCAGTTAAGACACCAGACGTGATCAATTCACAGCTGCATCTGCTTATTCATGTACGCACGGGCACGGCACAGTCGCACAGAGATGAGAGCCCTTACTTCCCGTAGAAGAGGCCGACGTGCGAGATGGTGGCGGCGATGGTGGCGAAGCTGAGCCCGTAAGAGAGCGCAGAGAAGGTACTGATGTTCACCTTGCCGAGCTTTGTGTAAGCGTCAAAGTCGAGCTGGAACTGCTTGTTCACAATGGACGTGATGTCGTAGTCCGACCCGTTGGACATGAAGAGCTGCGTGGAGAAGAGGGGGAACGTCTTGGCGTGGTACAGGTTGGTCCCCCAGTACGCCGTGGGCACGAGCACCCAGACGAAGAAGACATAGCCGACCAAGATGTTGGCGATGGCGAAGAAGGGCGTGACGAGCGGGCTGTAGAGGTAGGAGGCGACGGTCGCCCAGTCGAGGGTGAAGGCTCCGAGGCCCAGGCCCTTCAGGCCGGAGCCGAGCTGCTGCGCGGTCACCGACTTGGGGAAGGCCCAGCACACCCATGCGATGGACGTCAGACTCTGGAAGATGTAGCCTGGCATGGCGTAATACGAGAAGCTGCAGATGAGCACCACCAGGAAGAACTTGAAGCGCGAGATTTGGCGCGAGCCCTTGCTGAATTCTTCCTTCTCGTGCAGTGCCCTGGTACAATAACATTGAGGATAAATTTCCAGGTGTTGTTCGTGGCATGCTACATGCTGAGGCCTGAGGCATGATGTCGTGAGAATGTATCCGATGGCTGTCAATCACTATGTCATTTGATCATAATCGTTATTGTTTTAGAGGCATGATCTCGTGAGAATATATTCGATGGCGGTCACTTACAAAACACTGTGTTAATTGATCATATACAGTTATTGTTTTAACGGAGCTGCTAAAAATCAGTCGACTAAGATTTAACCAAGTCTCAGTCGACCATGCAACATTTTTTGCCATCGTTTGCAACATTTTTTTCTACCGATTGTAACATTCGTTAGCATTTTTGTTAGAACAGTTGTAGCATTTGTTGTTGTTGCTTGCAATGCCATCGCAACATTTTTCGTCGCCGTTTGTAGCATCCAGTCATGCCGCTTGTAGCAAAAAAAACACGCTGACGTCACTCGACTGAGACTTCGTTAAGTCTCAGTCGACTGAGTTCTAGACACACCCTTGTTTTAAAGCCGACGATACAAAGTCACGAACAGAACATATCAATAAGTTCTGATGATGCGATTTTTCCCGACACAACTTTGAAGATCCTCTTAACGATTTTATGATTCTTGAACGATCGAGAATTAACTATTTCTCAGTCACTAGTAAACAAGATTAATACGCCACACTATCACCCCATGCAGATAGAAATCCAACCCATTGCAAAATTCCGTAGATTCCGAGTTTTTGAGCGAAACTGATAGGGTAGCTTTCTCGCGAACACTTTAGAACATCCGAATGGAAACCGCTCGAAGCTTCTGAGATAGCCTGGCTAAATATCACTGAGCTTGCCAAGGAGCATCCGAAATAGGCAACTCCGACCTGGGTGGTTTAGGGTTTTTAGAGCACCTTGGAGATACCGAGCCCTCACTTCGATCATTGCGACACTGTGTGGCAAGTTATCTGTAAGTGACTCGGAAATTCCGAACCATATTTGTCTCGAAAATTCTGACTTGTTGATCGGCAAACCTAAACTTGACTTTTGAACTCAAAATATTTCCAAAACTATCTGTATTTTGTGATCCTTTTCTTTTATATTCTCTCCTAACTACTTCAGGGGTTCATTTGTCAGCATGTCGGACTCAGAAGACTCCCAAAGAGAGGTCAGACTTAGATGTGAATGTTGATGTTGAAATTGATCCATCATCATCTTCTTCAACTCAGTTAGATGGAAGCATGAGTACTCATGGACTACCCCCTGATGCCAAGAGGACTAGGAAGAAGCAAGGATCTGAGGATGACAGGGACTTTGTGTGAAGGGAAATTGAATCTTCAAGGAAAAAATAAGAGAATTGTTCAGAGAAAGATGTTAGCCTCAACTGCTGCTAAGAGATATGTTCCTCCAACACATGGTGTTGATAGCTCTGCACAAGCACAAGTTGATTACCAAGAGCAAGCTGCCACAAAGTCTAAGCCTAAGAAACAAAGTACAAGGACTATTATAGTTCAGCCAAGGAAGGCCATCGTGTTTGTTGATCCCTAGCTTCTTCGAATGGCTCTCCTTCGCCATGGATGCCTCTCCGACCACGTATCCTTACATCGTGGCTGGGGATCCATCTCCATTTTTACGCTTGGTCGCTTTGGTGACACCGCAACAGTACTATTTTCGGCAAGACAATACCCTTTTCTGTAGACCTTTTTCGTGCCATCAAGGAGAATGCTCGCTCTAGGGCTAATGCCGAAGCGAAAGGTGTTCACACAGTGGTCCCTGTAACATAAATTTAACTTGTTTGCACTAAGCACCTCTCTTTGTTGTGCTCATCTAGTGCCCTATCCACGCCGGCATGTGTACGTGGTTAGGGTGCACCACCCATGTATTTTCACACCTCCCGCTATCAATGAAAAGATACGCTCCAATGCGTATTCACGAAAAAGATAAAGCTCATGGCCAATGTCATGCCTAAGAAGAACACCCATGGGGACGCTAAAGGCAAGGGCAAATTTAAAGGTGTTGCTAGTGCTCCCAAGAAGCCTAGAAAACTCCAAATGTTCCTGATGCTCCTTCCGATGTGAAGAAACATAGATCTCTGTTGCCTCTACATGATGATAGGCATATTGTGGCTGAAGGCATGGAAGATAGGAAGATTAAGGGGCTAAGAAAATAGAGAGATGTTTATCCATATACCCCTAGAACAAGAAAGATTGTTGTTGACCCAATATTTTTCACTATTGAGCAGCAAGATTTCTATGAGATTGTCTTGTTTGATAAAGACCCAAGAGTCAACGTGATGCAATATGTTGACTGGGCTTATATTGATAAGCATGCAAACCATTTTGACTGTGTTCATCAAAACTTCACGATAGTTGGCCTTGTTGGAAATATGCCCTAGAGGCAATAATAAAATGGTTATTATTATATTTCCTTGTTCATGATAATTGTCTATTGTTCATGCTATAATTGTATTAACCGGAAACCGTAATACATGTGTGAATACATAGACCACACCATGTCCCTAGTGAGCCTCTAGTTGACTAGCTCGTTGATCAATAGATGGTCATGGTTTCCTGACCATGGACATTGGATGTCGTTGATAACGGGATCACTTCATTAGGAGAATGATGTGATGGACAAGACCCAATCCTAAGCATAGCACAAGATCGTGTAGTTCGTCTACTAGAGCTTTTCTAATGTCAAGTATCATTTCCTTAGACCATGAGATTGTGCAACTCCCGGATACCGTAGGAATGCTTTGGGTGTATCAAACGTCACAACGTAACTGGGTGACTATAAAGGTGCACTACAGGTATCTCCAAAAGTGTCTGTTGGGTTACACGAATCGAGACTAGGATTTGTCACTCCGTGTGACGGAGAGGTATCTCTGGGCCCACTCGGTAATACATCATCATAATGAGCTCAATGTGACTAAGGAGTTAGTCATGGGATCATGTGTTACGGAATGAGTAAAGAGACTTGCTGGTAACGAGATTGAACAAGGTATAGGGATACCGATGATCGAATCTCGGGCAAGTAACATACCGATGGACAAAGGGAATTGTATACGGGATTAATTGAATCCCCGACATCGTGGTTCATCCGATGAGATCATCGTGGAACATGTGGGACCCAATATGGGTATCCAGATCCCGCTATTGGTTATTGGCTGGAGAGGTGTCTCGGTCATGTCTGCATGGTTCCCGAACCCGTAGGGTCTACACACTTAAGGTTCGGTGACGCTAGAGTTGTAATGGGAATTGTATGTGGTTACCGAAAGTTGTTCGGAGTCCCGGATGAGATCCCGGACGTCACGAGCAGTTCCGGAATGGTCCGGAGGTAAAGATTTATATATGGGAAGTCCTATTTTGGCCACCGGAAAATGTTCGGGATTTTTCGGTATTGTACCGGGAAGGTTCTAGAAGGTTCCGAAGTGGGGCCCACCTGCATGGGGGGACCCACATGAATGTGGGTAGTGGGGGAAAGGCCCCACACCCCTGGTCAAGGCGCACCAAGATCCCCCCTTAGAAGGAATAAGATCATATCCCGAAGGGATAAGATCAAGATCCCTAAAAAGGGGGGATAACAATCGGTGGGGAAGGGAAATGATGGGATTTCTTTCCTCCCACCTTTGCCAACGCCCCAATGGACTTGGAGGGCAAGAAACCAGCCCCCTCCACCCCTATATATAGTGGGGAGGCGCATGGGAGCTGCACCCCTTCCCTGGCGCAGCCCTCCCCCCTCCTACACCTCCTCCTCCTCCGTAGTGCTTAGCGAAGCTCTGTCGGAGAACCACGAGCTCCACCGCCACCACGCCGTCGTGCTGCCGGAGCTCTCCCTCAACTTCTCCTCTCCCCTTGCTGGGTCAAGAAGGAGGAGACGTCCCCAGGTTGTACGTGTGTTGAACGCGGAGGCGCCGTCCGTTCGGCGCTTGGATCGGATCTTCCGTGATTTGAATCGCCGCGAGTACGACTCCATCAACCGCGTTCTTTGCAACGCTTCCGCTTAGCGATCTTCAAGGGTATGAAGATGCACTCCCTCTCTCTCGTTGCTAGCATCTCCTAGATTGATCTTGGTGACACGTAGGAAAATTTTGAATTATTAATACGTTCCCCAACAGTGATATCAGAGCTAGGTCTATGCGTAGATTCTATGCACGAGTAGAACACAAGTAGTTGTGGGCGATGATTTGGTTAATTTGCTTGCCGTTACTAGTCCTATCTTGATTCGGCGGTATTGTGGGATGAAGCGGCCCGGACCGACTTTACACGTACGCTTACGTGAGACTGGTTCCACCGCCTGACATGCACTTGTTGCATAAGGTGGCTAGCGGGTGTCTGTCTCTCCCACTTTAGTCGGATCGGATTCGATGAAGAGGGTCCTTATGAAGGGTAAATAGCAATTGGCATATCACCGTTGTGGCTTTTGCGTAGGTAAGAAACGTTCTTGCTAGAAACCCATAGCAGCCACGTAAAACTTGCAACAACAATTAGAGGACGTCTAACTTGTTTTTGCAGGGTATGCTATGTGATGTGATATGGCCAAAAGGATGTGATGAAATATATGTGATGTATGAGATTGATCATGTTCTTGTAATAGGAATCACGACTTGCATGTCGATGAGTATGACAACCGGCAGGAGCCATAGGAGTTGTCTTAATTTATTGTATGACCTGCGTGTCAATCAAAAACGCCATGTAATTACTTTACTTTATTGCTAACCGTTAGCCATAGTAGTAGAAGTAATAGTTGGCGAGACAACTTCATGAAGACACGATGATGGAGATCATGGTGTCGTGCCGGTGACGATGGTGATCATGCCGCACCCCGAAGATGGAGATGAAAGGCGCAAGATGATATTGGAGATATCATGTCACTTTATGATTTGCATGTGATGTTTATCATGTTTTTACATCTTATTTTCTTAGAACGACGGTAGCATAAATAAGATGATCCCTCACTAAAATTTCAAGAAATGTGTTCCCCCTAAGTGTGCACCGTTGCGAAGGATCATTGTTTCGAAGCACCACGTGATGATCGGGTGTGATAGATTCTAACGTTCGCATACAACGGGTGTAAGCCAGATTTACACACGTGAAACATTTAGGTTGACTTGACGAGCCTAGCATGTACAGACATGGCCTTGGAACACGAGAGGCCGAAAGGTCGAACATGAGTCGTATAGTAGATGCGATCAACATGGAGATGTTCAGCATTGATGACTAGTCCGTCTCACGTGATGATCGGACACGGCCTAGTCGATATGGATCATGTATCACTTAGATGACTAGAGGGATGTCTATCTGAGTGGGAGTTCATTAAATAATTTGATTAGATGAACTTAATTATCATGAACTTAGTCTAAAATTGTCTTTACAATCTATCTTGTAGATCCAATGGCCCACGCTAATGTTGCCCTCAACTTCAACGCGTTCCTAGAGAAAACCAAGCTGAAAGACGATGGAAGCAACTATACGGACTGGGTCCGTAACTTGAGGATCATCCTCATAGCTTTCAAGAAAGCATATGTCCTTGATGCACCGCTAGGTGACGCACCCATTTTCCCAGCAACTCAAGACGTTATGAACGCCTGGCAGTCGCGTAGTGATGATTACTCCCTGGTTTAGTGCGGCATGCTTTACAGCTTAGAACCGGGGCTCCAAAAGCGTTTTGAGCAACACGGAGCATATGAGATGTTCCAAGAGCTGAGAATGGTTTTCCAAGCTCATGCCCGGGTCGAGAGATATGAAGTCTCCGACAAGTTCTTTAGTTGTAAGTTGGAGGAAAATAGTTCTGTCAGCGAGCACATACTCAAAATGTCTGGGTTGCACAACCGCTTGTCTCAGCTGGGAGTTAATCTTCCGGATGACTCGGTTATTGACAGAATCCTCCAGTCGCTTCCACCTAGCTACAAGAGCTTTGTGATGAATTTCAATATGCAAGGAATGGAGAAGTCCATTCCTGAGTTATATTCGATGCTGAAATCAGCGGAGGTGGAGATCAAAAAGGAACATCAAGTGTTGATGGTGAATAAGACCACCAGTTTCAAGAAAGGCAAGGGTAAGAAGAACTTCAAGAAGGACGGCAAAGCAGTTGCCGCGCCCGGTAAATCAGTTGCCGGGAAGAAGCCCAAGAATGGACCCAAGCCTGAGACTGAGTGCTTTTATTGCAAGGGAACCGGTCACTGGAAGCGGAACTGCCCCAAGTACTTAGCGGATAAGAAGGCCGGCAACGTCAAAGGTATATATGACATACATGTTATTGATGTGTACCTTACCAGCGCTCGTAGTAGCTCCTGGGTATTTGATACCGGTGCGGTTGCTCACATTTGTAACTCAAAACAGGAGCTGCGGAATAAGCGGAGACTGGCGAAGGACGAGGTGACGATGCGCGTCGGGAATGGTTCCAAGGTCGATGTGATCGCCGTCGGCACGCTACCTCTACATCTACCTTCGAGATTAGTTTTAAACCTCAATAATTGTTATTTAGTACCAGCTTTGAGCATGAACATTGTATCTGGATCTCGTTTCATGCGAGATGGCTACTCATTTAAATCCGAGAATAATGGTTGTTCTATTTATATGAGAGATATGTTCTATGGTCATGCCCCGCTGGTCAATGGTTTATTTTTATTATTGAATCTCGAACATGATGTTACACATATTCATAGTGTGAATACCAAACGATGTAAGGTTGATAATGATAGTCCCACATACTTGTGGCACTGCCGCCTTGGTCATATTGGTGTCAAACGCATGAAGAAACTTCATGCAGATGGACTTTTGGAGTCTCTTGATTATGAATCATTTGACACGTGCGAACCATGCCTCATGGGCAAGATGACTAAGACTCTGTTCTCCGGAACAATGGAGCGAGCAACCAACTTGTTGGAAATAATACATATCGATGTATGCGGTCCAATGAGCGTTGAGGCTCGCGGTGGCTATCGTTATGTTCTCACCCTCACTGATGACTTAAGCAGATATGGGTATGTCTACTTAATGAAACACAAGTCTGAGACCTTTGAAAAGTTCAAGGAATTTCAGAGTGAGGTAGAGAATCAACGTGACAAGAAAATAAAGTTCTTACGATCTGATCGTGGAGGAGAATATTTGAGTCACGAGTTTGGCACGCACTTAAGGAAATGTGGAATTGTTTCACAACTCACGCCGCCTGGCACACCTCAGCGTAATGGTGTGTCCGAACGTCGTAATCGCACTCTATTGGATATGGTGCGATCTATGATGTCTCTTACTGATTTACCGCTATCATTTTGGGGATATGCATTAGAGACTGCCGCATTCACTTTAAATAGGGCACCGTCTAAATCGGTTGAGACGACACCGTATGAATTATGGTTTGGGAAGAAGCCTAAGCTGTCGTTTCTGAAAGTTTGGGGATGCGATGCTTATGTCAAGAAACTTCAACCTGAAAAGCTCGAACCCAAATCGGAAAAGTGCGTCTTCATAGGATACCCTAAGGAAACTATTGGGTATACCTTCTACCTCAGATCCGAAGGCAAGATCTTTGTTGCCAAGAATGGATCCTTTCTAGAGAAAGAGTTTCTCTCGAAAGAAGTAAGTGGGAGGAAAGTAGAACTTGATGAGGTAATTTTACCCCCTCTCGAACCGGAGAGTAGTGCAGCGCACGAAAATGTTTCTGTGGTGCCTGCACCGACAAGAGAGGAAGTTAATGATGATGATCATGAAACTTCGGATCAAGTTACTACTGAACTTCGTAGGTCCACGAGGACACGTTCCGCACCAGAGTGGTACGGCAACCCTATCCTGGAAATCATGTTGTTAGACAACGGTGAACCTTCGAACTATGAAGAAGCCATGGCGGGCCCGGATTCCAACAAATGGCTTGAAGCCATGAAATCCGAGATAGGATCCATGTATGAGAACAAAGTATGGACTTTGGTGGACTTGCCCGATGATCGGCAAGCCATAGAAAATAAATGGATCTTTAAGAAGAAGACTGACGCGGATGGTAATGTGACCGTCTATAAGGCTCGGCTTGTCGCTAAGGGTTATCGACAAGTTCAAGGAGTTGACTACGATGAGACTTTCTCACCCGTAGCGATGCTGAAGTCCGTCCAAATCATGTTAACAGTTGCCACATTTTATGATTATGAGATCTGGCAAATGGACGTCAAAACGGCATTCCTTAACGGTTTCCTTAAGGAAGAATTGTATATGATGCAGCCGGAAGGTTTTGTCGATCCTAAGAATGCTGACAAGGTATGCAAGCTCCAGCGCTCCATCTATGGGCTGGTGCAAGCATCTCGGAGTTGGAACATTCGCTTTGATGAGGTGATCAAAGCGTTTGGGTTTATACAGACTTATGGAGAAGCCTGTATTTACAAGAAAGTGAGTGGGAGCTCTGTAGCATTTCTCATTTTATATGTGGATGACATATTGTTGATGGGAAATGATATAGAACTTTTGGAAAGCATAAAGGCCTACTTGAATAAGTGTTTTTCAATGAAGGACCTTGGAGAAGCTGCTTACATATTAGGCATCAAAATCTATAGAGATAGATCGAGACGCCTCATTGGTCTTTCACAAAGCACATACCTTGACAAGATATTGAAGAAGTTCAATATGGATCAGTCCAACGAGGGGTTCTTGCCTGTATTGCAAGGTGTGAGATTGAGCACAGCTCAATGCCCAACATCGGTAGAAGATAGAGAAAAGATGAGTGTCATCCCCTATGCCTCAGCCATAGGCTCTATTATGTATGCCATGCTGTGTACCAGACCTGATGTGAACCTTGCCATAAGTTTGGTAGGGAGGTACCAAAGTGATCCCGGAATGGAACACTGGACAGCGGTCAAGAATATCCTTAAGTACCTGAAAAGGACTAAGGATATGTTTCTAGTTTATGGAGGTGCCGAAGAGCTCGTCATAAAGGGTTACGTCGATGCTAGCTTCGACACAGATCCGGATGACTCCAAGTCACAAACCGGATACGTGTATATTTTGAATGGTGGGGCAGTCAGCTGGTGCAGTTGCAAGCAAAGCGTCGTGGCGGCATCTACATGTGAAGCGGAGTACATAGCTGCTTCGGAAGCAGCGCAGGAAGGAGTCTGGATGAAGGAGTTCATCACCGACCTAGGAGTGATTCCCAATGCGTCGGGCCCGATGACTCTCTTCTATGACAACACTGGAGCTATTGCCATTGCCAAGGAGCCCAGGTTTCACAAGAAGACCAAGCACATCAAGCGCCGCTTCAACTCCATTCGTGGTTACATTCAGGATGGAGATATAGATATTTGTAAAGTACATATGGATCTGAATGTCGCAGATCCGTTAACTAAACCTCTTCCACGAGCGAAACATGATCAGCACCAGAACTCTATGGGTGTTCGATTCATCACAATGTAACTAGATTATTGACTCTAGTGCAAGTGGGAGACTGTTGGAAATATGCCATAGAGGCAATAATAAAATGGTTATTATTATATTTCCTTGTTCATGATAATTGTCTATTGTTCATGCTATAATTGTATTAACCGGAAACTGTAATACATGTGTGAATACATAGACCACACCATGTCCCTAGTGAGCCTCTAGTTGACTAGCTCGTTGATCAATAGATGGTCATGGTTTCCTGACCATGGACATTGGATGTCGTTGATAACGGGATCACATCATTAGGAGAATGATGTGATGGACAAGACCCAATCCTAAGCATAGCACAAGATCGTGTAGTTCGTCTGCTAGAGCTTTTCTAATGTCAAGTATCATTTCCTTAGACCATGAGATTGTGCAACTCCCGGATACCGTAGGAATGCTTTGCGTGTATCAAATGTCACAACATAACAGGGTGACTATAAAGGTGCACTATAGGTATCTCCGAAATTGTCTGTTGGGTTGGCACGAATCGAGACTGGGATTTGTCACTCCGTGTGACGGAGAGGTATCTCTGGGCCCACTCGGTAATACATCATCATAATGAGCTCAATGTGACTAAGGAGTTAGTCACGGGATCATGTGTTACGGAACGAGTAAAGAGACTTGCTGGTAACGAGATTGAACAAGGTATAGGGATACCGACGATCGAATCTCGGGCAAGTAACATACCGATGGACAAAGGGAATTGTATACAGGATTAATTGAATCCCCGACATCGTGGTTCATCCGATGAGATCATCGTGGAACATGTGGGAGCCAATATGGGTATCCAGATCTCGCTATTGGTTATTGGCCGGAGAGGTGTCTCGGTCATGTCTGCATGGTTCCCGAACCCGTAGGGTCTACACACTTAAGGTTCGGTGACGCTAGAGTTGTAATGGGAATTGTATGTGGTTACCAAAATTTGTTCGGAGTCCCGGATGAGATCCCGGACGTCACGAGGAGTTCCGGAATGGTCCGGAGGTAAAGATTTATATATGGGAAGTCCTATTTTGGCCACCGGAAAATGTTCGGGATTTTTCGGTATTGTACCGGGAAGGTTCTAGAAGGTTCCGAAGTGGGGCCCACCTGCATGGGGGGACCCACATGAACGTGGGTAGTGGGGGCAAGGCCCCACACCCCTGGTCAAGGCGCACCAAGATCCCCCCTTAGAAGGAATAAGATCATATCCCGAAGGGATAAGATCAAGATCCCTAAAAAGAGGGGATAACAATCGGTGGGGAAGGGAAAGGATGGGATTTCTTTCCTCCCATCTTTGCCAACGCCCCAATGGACTTGGAGGGCAAGAAACCAGCCCCCTCCACCCCTATATATAGTGGGGAGGCGCATGGAAGCTGCACCCCTTCCCTGGCGCAGCCCTCCCCCCTCCTACACCTCCTCCTCCTCCGTAGTGCTTAGCGAAGTTCTGCCGGAGAACCACGAGCTCCACCGCCACCACGCCGTCGTGCTGCCGGAGCTCTCCCTCAACTTCTCCTCTCCCCTTGCTGGATCAAGAAGGAGGAGACGTCCCCGGGCTGTACGTGTGTTGAACGCGGAGGCGCCGTCCGTTCGGCGCTTGGATCGGATCTTCCGCGATTTGAATCGCCGCGAGTACGACTCCATCAACCGCGTTCTTTGCAACGCTTCCGCTTAGCGATCTTCAAGAGTATGAAGATGCACTCCCTCTCTCTCGTTGCTAGCATCTCCTAGATTGATCTTGGTGACACGTAGGAAAATTTTGAATTATTACTACGTTCCCCAACAGGCCTAGACAAATTTGTTTCTGAGATCAAGTCTCCATGGTGTGAGGAGTTTGTCGTGCAATTCTATGCAACTGTCACTTCGACCCTGATGGTACTATTAAGTGGATGAAAGATGGTGTCCTCTATGAGTCCAGAGTGGAAGAGTAGGCAAACATCCCTGGACTCCCACCTAAAGATGAGAACCTCATTGATGTCTATGCCAAAGACAATTTGAAGCATGAATCTATGACTCACATGTACAAGATGAATATGACAGAAGATGAGAATAAATGATGGAAGCTAGGCTCGGTCTATAGTCTATTACCAGGGATAGCCACCAGCAACAATATCATGAGAGTTGCTATTCTGCGCAAGTATGGAGATTCTAAGATGATAAGAGGCTATGCTATATATATGCTCCATCACCTTGATAGATGTGAGCATAAGAGATCATGTGGATATGATCCCTATATCTAGCTTCTAATCAATTCCAAAGTGGGTGAAGGCAATTTCTTTATTGATTGTGTGCACGAGCCTTTCAGACCCGCTTAGAATATCACACGGTTACCAATGATCGCAACAACACCCCAGCCGATGCAACAACCAATGAACCTGCTTAAAATGAAAATGTGTCGGTTGCGCCCAACTCATCTACCCAGCCTCCAGTCGTGGTCCCAAAGACACGTACTGATCAGATTACTTTTGCGCCAAGCTACTCAGAGGATTGATGCATGGCTAGCACCTTCCCAAGAACCAAGAAAGCTTGGCAAATGTGGTAGAGACAAAAGTTCACTGCATAAACAACATGATTGATAAATTGGTTGTGAAAGTCAAAGAGCTGAGAACTATGTTCATGATAGAGGATAATGAGCACAACAATGATGAACTTGTATATGAACAAGAGACGACATATTAGTTTGTGGTTCAAGCTAGCACTTCTACTGCTCCATGGCTTCTACACCATCTACTACACCAGCCACCTCCTCAGCGGCTGCCCGAGATTTTACAGATCTAATCATCTCCACTCCCTCGTCTCAGACCAATGGTGCCTACGCCAAGCCTCAGTCGCCGTCACCCATCGATCGCTCCTAATCTTGGGTGCCGATAGGACTCTCTTTTCTCCTTTTGGTATCTTGATGCCAAACGAGGAGATGGGTCATCGATATTAGACTAGCTTTGGGTGAGAGTTTGAGAGTGTTTTTGCTGAGTCACATTGCATGCTACTTTATTTGATTCTTATGTGATGTAAACTCTTGTTCGTATGTGAATTAAACATGTCCGCTACTGCACATATGCTACTCCTTTATGCTTTAATTCATTTTATGGTCATTGACATATTCACTTGGTGTATGCGCTTTACATTTCATTTATATCTTATTGATGCGCTCCACCAAGTTTCATGTGTTACAAAAAAGTCACTCATGTACCTAATCGATTGTGTATTTGCATTCAAACGCAAATTTCTAATAGTGCATAAATTTAGAGGGGCGGCTCTTGTATATCACATGTTTCTCAAACATCGCTCTTATCATGATTATATCTTTTATGGAAGCTTTGATCTATGTTTCCATCAATTATCAAAAAAGCGGAGAATGGAAGTGTATCTAATCCACCATGGTGAATTTTGGAAATTCATGTCAACATATCTCAAAGAACTAATACCTACTTCAAGTATATTTGGGAAATGTTATTTTAGATACAATATAGGTATGGAAGATGACCACTAAAAATGCTTGTTGGACAAGCCAAAGGATTTTAAATTTTCATTTTAGTGATGTAAGATCATGTTGAGTCCATAGGTATGCGGATACTATCCAAAGGGGATGGGGATGTAATAATAAGACTTTTGCTCCAAGTGCTTAGAGATTAAACTCCAAAAAAACTCCCAAAAATCCTTCAAAGATTCCAATATATCTACCTAGTTCCATTCATCTCGGTGCTGCTGAAGCACTTCCACTCGGAACCGCCGAATCATCGAGATATAGCCGTTGTACATATACTATTCAATTGGAGCCTCCATAAAATCTATTCGGAACCATTGAAGCGCTTGTTAAACCTTCTGTTACCACGTCGGAAATTCCAAGCAAACCCATTCGAAACTTCTGAAACGCGAATAGAGAGTGTGCCATTGCTGAAGTGTTCATTTCAAAGCCACCGATTGTTTTCATTTGGACTCACCGATGAAGTTGATAGTTGCTACTTTTATTCGCTTTGGAGCCACGAGTAATTTCAATCGAAGCCTCCGAGTTGTGAAATAAAGTGAGTTACGGTAAGATTTCTGGTCCAGCCTATATATACCCCCACCTATTCACTGGAAGCAAACTCCACTCTGACTATATGTTCTGAGACAGAACTCCACCTTCTTGTGCTGATTTCAAAGTGCTTTCTACTCTAACCATTTAATCAAACCCTTTGTGATCTGATCCCCTCTTGCATAGCCAAATTTTGAGAGTTTGAGTGCTGGGAAGATTATCATTTAAAGCACAAGAGCAAGAGATTCATTATCAAGAAACTTCTATTTTGTTACTTTTGGAGGTGGTGTTGCTTGAAAGTCTTCAAGAACTAAGTTTGTATGGGCACGAAGATCGCCTACTTCGGCGACCTGGACGACCGAAGCAGCACGGCCGACATCATTTTCTTTGTCGGCGGTAACATTGTCACCTGGTCCTTGCAGAATCAGCCGATTATGAAATTATCTTCATGTGAGACCTAGTACGTTGCCGGGGAGGCGGGGGCATGCGAGGGGGTTTGGCTCAATCGCCTCATCGGCGCGCTCATCAGCGATGAGCAGCCCAAGTTCAAGTTCATGGTCTGAGAAAATATCAGCCATTGCCCTATGCAGGAATCCGATTCAGCATGGAAAGAGTAAGCACACTTGTAAGGACGACCATAACAAGAGAAGATGAAAGGACCATCCACTGGATGTCAGTGTCTAGCTAGATCCAATACTTATGCTCGTATTCTCGTTAATTTTTAGCCGTCCCCTTTTGTATCAATGACAGCCTGCCGACTGGAGCCAATTTTAACATCTTGGTTCCGGGTGACAATTACTGATAATACTATGTCCATAATTTGTTTTCTAGCATAAAAAGTTGTGACCTGTTCTTCTCGTTCGAGAAAGATGTTTGACACACTTGACACTAAAAATATTAGCTTAGCCCCAGTTTTGCTTCTTTTGCTGGTTTTTGTAACTTTACCGTGCGGCAGTACGTACGTTTCTCTATCGATTTCATCGACAAACTGGGGAAGTTGTAGTATCGACTATTTGGTGCTTCTGTATTAGACTATTAGTGCTGCTATTTGTAGCTATGCGTGCGTCAGTAGCTTTGTCTATCGACTACGTCAGTAAGCTTCTCTACTCAAGGACAAACCAAGCAATCCAACCAACTCAACGGATCGTTAAGAAACGGAGAATTTTTTTGCAGGCAGTGCTTTGTTGGCCGGTCTCCAAAATGCAAAATCTAGTATTGACAAACGAATGTAACAACGGCATAACGCAAGGAGGCGACCAAGCGAACTAGAGTAGAGTGGGTATAGTGATCGTCAGAGGTGCTCACCGGAAGAGCGAGACCTGGACGAGCGTGCTCGGCCACCACATGTGCGCCGGCTCCACCACGTACTTGCGCATCAGCCCGGCCCACCCGTACCCAAGCACCTGATCGATTTGATTTCGATGCCACGGAACAGAAGTAAGAAAGAGTGGCATGGAAACTGTGCTCGGTGGCCATCAGAAAGAACACCAACGCATATATGAACTACCGCACGTACCTGGGTGGTGATGATGAGGAGCCAGGCGGCGATGAAGGAGATGGAGCGGCCGTAGAAGGCGCGGATGATGTCGACGATCATGACGGCGTAGGCGTTGCCGCCGCCGAAGGCGTAGCCGGCATTGGCGAAGATGGAGATGAGCACGTGCTCCTTCATGTTGAAGGGCCCCGGGTTGAGGCTCCACTCCCGGCCGCCGAGCATCGCCGGCGTCCGGAACTTCCTGCTCGGCAGCACACGGGCCAGGAAGTGGCCCATGGGCAACGACGCCACTTGCACCGTGATCGCGGTGATGATGAGCGGCTCCGTGCGGTAGGAGAAGAACTGGTTAAGGAAGCTCAGGAGCGCGCAGGAGAAGAGCCCGATGCTCCACATCCGGAACGTCCACACCGGCAGCGTCGGGTCGTCAGTAGGGGGGACCGTTAGCCGCACCTCCTCGATCGGGGAATTCTCCTCCTCCTCCGACTCCTGCTTCTCCGACTCCTCCAGTTTGCCGGGGGCAGTGGCGAGGCCGCGCTCGTCCGCTGCTGTCTCGTCCATTGCTATGTGCGCTGTACGTCTATACCGGAGGGCCGGGGCTGGTATGGGAGTAGGTGTCTGATGGCCCGGCCATTTATATGGTGGCTGGGGTTTCAGGGTAGGGTGCAGCTACTATTGTGTCCACATTCTTTGGGCGTAACGTTTGCTTACCGCATTAGTGTTGTCAGAATGCCCCTAACAAAATACTCCATCCATCCATGTATACGGATATCCATTTTTAAGCCCATGCTCATCTGCATCCGATGAATTTTTTTTCTTCAAAAAAGTACTAAAATTTTCAAATAAATCCGGGTGTTTTTTGCATGTGAGATAGTTTTGTGCATGAGGTGCGCTCTGCATTTCAAATTTTGGACATACGAGTAGCTCTCGGTAAAAAATACAAATGGGTTAGAACAATATATGAACAGTAAGAAAATTCACATACTTCAAATTTGTCTTTTTTGCCGAGAGCTACTCAGATGTCTAAATGATCTGAAATTTGGAACGCGCCTCATGCATCAAACTATCTTTCACGCAAAAAAAAATCAGATTTTTTGAATTTTTCTAGTATTTTTTCTGAATTTTTTGTTCATCGCGGGTGCAGTTAAGCCTGGGCACCAAATTGCCTCGTCCCTAGTACAGGTTATATTTTATCATGGATTGAAACAATAATATATGACACATGTTATACAAAGCATATCGTCAAATTCATAGTCAGATTTATTTTCCAAGAACATTCTCGGGATATCTGCGATTTTTGCAAATCTTTATCAAACTTTATAATGTGGGGTTTGTATATGTTTGAAGGTACCAACTACACACCGTTCAGCATTAACCGTTAGCTATCTCTTTGTTAAACAATACAAACACATATGCTAGCATACACACACAAAAACTGACCACTATGAACGCACACCATCTCTTTGTTAAACAATACAGACGTAGATGCTAGCATACACACGCATACAATGACCCCTATGAATGCACACCTTACCCCTATAAGCATCTCTAAGGTATTGAGCCGGTACTCCATCTTGGGATTGAAGGAGTCACCACAGGCGCCTCGTAGTCGATGGAAGCGTCTCCTCCCACTGAACGAACATCATCAGAAAGAAAAGTAAATCCAGAAAAATGCAAGCACCTATGGCAAGTGATTGGTTGGTTCCGCCACAAGAAACCTAACTATCTGAGCTGCACTCAGTTCGCGGATGGTTAGCTATCTTACAAACCAAGAAGGAGGTATCAATTGCACGACACTGAGGCAAAAGGCTACAACATGGAGCAAAGGCGCCGGTGAAGTTGAGGAGAGGATAGAACCGAGACAGAGGGAGTTCACGATACATGGCTTAGGGTTGCAAGTGGAAGCACCAACATCGAGAAGAACTTGTGCATCTTGACCTAAGGGAATGCTTGGTGGACAGATGAGAAGAGTAGGGGTATTCATGGTTGGGTCAGGTCAGTCCAAGCAGCGTTGTAGCACCGTCAGCTGCCGACAAGGAAGAGAATCGACCAGGGAGAAGGGGGTGGGTCGACAAGACAATGGAAGACGATGGTATTTTCAGGGATGAAGTGAGAAGTGGTACAGGAAAAAAATCAGGGTGAGTGACGAAGGCGCATGGGTGAGAGGCGATGGGAATTAGGGTTAGGGATTAGAGCGACGTGTGATTTTGGATGGAGATTCAATGCTACAAAAAATGATTGGGATCTCGAACTTACCGGATAACGTTTTATTCATGAGAGAGTACCAGACGATAAGTGTAATAACAAACTCTGGCGGCGGAGCTGGCTGCCATGGATTGACGAGTTGACAACCACTCTTCTCCAAGCCTGAATGGGCTAGGAGATATGCGGTTGAAGATCTTCAGCAACTTCTTAGGGTCGAAGAGGAGTAATGGTGTCAGATGGGTAGGAAAAAGTGGATCACACATGGTGATGCCAACACGGTATATTTCCAAACCTGTGCGGATAAGAGACATCGTAGGTACTCCATGCGCCTCATGTCATGGCGGGGGCTCCTCTTGGGGCAGGGCGAGAACGAGAGACATATTTATGATTATTATATCAAGTTGCTGGGATCATGGGAGCCTTGTCTTGTCGGTCTTGCCCCCAATTTTTGGGACCCCACAAAAATGATTTTGCCTTGCGAAAATGACACGCTTGCCCTTTCTTTCCTGCCAGAAGAAATCTATGTGCCTTATTTAGCATGAAACCCATACTACCCTAGGCCTGGTGGCTAGCATGATTCCTCTTTTTTTGTAAATTTTAGGGTTTACTTAAAGAGGATGTTTACACGATCATTAACAACTTTGCCGTGTATCGTGGATATTGCGTATCTTAACTTTGATGTTCACTATCTCTCTCATCCCTAAAGTAAAAGACCTGGATCCATCAAGCAATTCAGATCGATCGCTATTGTTAACGACCTATTTAAAATTGTGGCTAAAGTTTATGCATAGGATTTGGTCGGTTGCTCATCCATTATTCATAAATATCAATCAACGTTCAATAAGGGATGTTTCATTCTTGAAGGTGTTGTTGCCTTGCAAGAAATTGTCCATGATATCAAATCATGTAAACACCATGTGCTTCTTTTGAAGTTGGACTAATTGTGAAAGTGTATGATAGGGTCAATTGGTCTTTCCTTTACCGAGGGTTGTTGCGCAAAGGATTCAAGGCGGCTCGGTGCACTGTATCATGCATTAGGTCTTGGGGGCCAAACTGCAATCTCCCTCAATGGTGAAACAGGTACGTTCTTCCACAATCGACAATGGGGTCTTAGACACAGAGACCCTTTGTCTCTGATGTTATTTAATTTTGTGGCGGGCGCCCTAACAGCCATGGTGGAAAAGCCCGAGCAACGGACTATATCTATGGGGTGGGCTCTCACTTGATTCGAGAGGGGTATCCCAACTTCAATACAAAAATGATATGTTGATGCTCTTTGTACCAGATCAACACAACATCGCAACTACTAATTTGTTTCTACTCTGTTTTGAAGTGATGTCGGGGCTAAAAATCAACTTCCACAAATGTAAGGTTGTCGTCATGGGAATGGACGGCAACAAGGCTGGGCAGGTTGCTAACCTCCTCACTTGTAACTTGGGTAAGTTCTCGATTACGTATCTTGACCTTCCCATTGGATACAAAAAGCTTAATATCAAAGAATCGGAAGCCCTCTATACCAAGGTCGTGGAATGTGTGGCGATGTGGTGAGGCAGAGTCATGTCCTTGGCTGTCGGACTTATCCTCACAAACTCGGGCCTTTTTCCCTACCTATGTTCACCATGGGGATATTTATGTTGGTGGATGGGGTTCATGGGTAGTTCGACAAATCACATGCCAAGTTCTTTCAGGAAGTAACTGGGCCCAAGCGCATGTATCATACGATCAAGTGGGCGGCTATTTTCTAGCCCAAGAGCTTTTGGGGTGCTTTCGAAATTTATGAATGTTGCCCCCTTGCTAAATGAATCGATACTCTCGGTAGAACTTTTCAAACCAAATATTTTTGGAATTCCACTTTCTTTGGGTGTACCGCTAAGGGTTCGGCCTTTTGGAATGGGTCCAAGCATTCACCCTTGAAGCCAAATTCCAGGTGGACAATGGTTGACTGGTTAAGTTATGCTTAGACTTCTGGTTGGGCGTGGGACCGTTGTGGCAACATTTTGAAGATCTATATGCCATCTTGGTCAAGCCAGACATCTCGGTTGCATATATGCCCACCCAATACCCCCTGACATCGCCTTCATCGCCTTCAGGCATGCCCTTTCCCCCGAGGAGACAAACAATTGGATGATGTTGTGAGAGGTGGTGGATGTGCATTGCTCACCAACTCTCTCCGGGCCGTGATAAGATCTCTTGGCATTTAGCCTCGTCTCGTTACTTTTTTATGAAATCCCTATACAAAAAACTTTTGGACGATCTGACTTTACTCATGCTACGCTCCAAACGGAAAATGAAGATTTTCTTATGGCAGTTGATTTACAACCGCTTGCCTTCCATGCTTAATATCGTTAGCCGTAATGCTCCTTCATACGCTCCATGTGCGCTTTGTGGGATGCCTGAAGACACTAACCACATTTTTTTCCATTGCACAATCGCCAAGCTCGCTTTGAGCTGTGTCCAGGAGGCATTGGGAGGCTCACAAAACCCTCTTTGCAGTCTGTATCTTATTTCTCTTGTTTCTTGCCTTAGAGGTTCTTACAAGGGTGTTATCTGGTGTTGTATTGTGTCTTTTCTTTTGGCTCTTTGGCATGTCTATAACAAGCTTGCTATTCAAAAATTTCCTTCCTCGCCTTGTTGATTGCATCTTCAAATGTGTCATTCGCGTGCAGCAATCGACATCCATGGGGAAGCAGAAGGAGACGGGCGAGATGGAGGTGGCAATCCTCGATCTTAGACAGATCAACACCATGGCGCAAACCCCTCCCGTAAGAACCCAAATATAGGTGCCTTTTGCTCTGGCGAGCCTTGGTTGTGTATGTTAGAACAACGTTTTATTTTGGAATGTATCCCTCTAACTAATTCCTCTGCAACGGGGGCATATATATTTTAGTGGTTCGACATCAACCTTTTCCGACATATACCTTACACCCACCGTATTCTAGATTTTGGTTAGATTTAATTTGATTTGAATATGGATAGGGAAAGGTAATTAAAGTTTTGATTTAGTTGAGGTTTTGATAAGATTTGACTTGATTTGGGTATGGGTAGGGAGGGCAAGGAACATTTTGATTTAGTTGAGATTTTGGTACGGTGTGATTTGATTAGATTGAGTCAATACAAGACGCGGTTTTTGAAAAGTATCGATTTGGTTTAATTTATTCTAAGTTACCCTATTTACGCTGATTTTTTGTTTTGTGCAGCATCAGTTGAGATTACAAACAAATCACCAGAAAAAACAAAGGATGCATGGTTAGGAAAAAAGCAAGGGAGCAGATAAGGTGAACCTACCAACTTCCCTTTAGGACTATTGATTCACACCTTCAATACTCCGCCTATTGTGGGATTTATATATTAATTTAAAGCCGAGTAGTTTGTGCCTTCGTTCCAAGGAAAACCACGATTGAAGTCTTAAAATTTCAAGAAGTATCCGAAAAACCTACTAGGAGACATTAACGACAAAACAAAGCCAAAAAGGCTTTAAAAAAGGGAAAACAACTAGTGAGGTCAAGCCAATCCAATTCACGAAATTATTTGATTCATGAACGGCACCGTTGTGGTAAAGGTCGTATTTAGAGAAACCATTGACGTAAGGCATAGAGAGGAGGTCATAAGCACCTATATCTTAAAATCAATTTTTGATGGAATAAAAAGACATATGAGAATCGTAGCCTCCCTTTTTAATGTTAGAGGATCCGGTTTCCACTACATCCGGAAGAAATAAGTTCCCATTGATGCGTACAACCATGTGGTCTGCCTCTATTCTAAACCTATGCTAGTTTAACCCCTTGATCAGTCCAGGTGGTTTCTTTGGTGGGTTCGATGTCATAGGCTCGACGTCAACGTTTTAGACCAAGTCTAAGCACTAACCTTTTAGTTTTGTTCGCACGAGCGGCACAAATTCTGAAGGGAATCCCGAGTTCCTGTCTGGTCCTTTCGATACTACCAATACCAAGATTCTGTTTCTCTCTGATTTTACTTTAAATCACCAGACCATATGATTTTTGAAGATTTAATTCTCAGTCCAAATATTCTGACATATGCAAAATAATCAAAAGCCAGAAGGGGCTAAAACAGTGAAACAACCTATGCAAAATAATCAAAAGCCATGGCCAATGAGAAAACGAAATGCACATCAACCATAACAAGATCAACATAAAATGGCTGCTGTCAAATGATAAGAATGCTCCACCAATAGACTATCAATAAAAGAACTAAGATCAACCATAACGAGATCAACATAAAATGGCTGCTTTCCAGCGATAAGAATGCTCCACAAAAGAGCATCGTAAAACTACAAGTAGAAGAACAGGATCAGAGAAGCAGCCATATTGCCTTACTCAGAAGTACTGCACTTCACCAGCAATGTTTAGATAGAAGGGTAACACGGTTCCAAATGACAGGAACATGTCGCAGAAATGGAACGGCGCATCAAATAGTACAGGAAGGCATTGCTAATAAGTTCAAAATGGAACATCAAACGGTACTAGGGGTGAAAGGAGCAGACATCAAACTGCTTCAGTTAAAGACCACCACGGAGGCGCAGGACAAGATGAAGAGTGGATTCTTTTTGGATGTTATAATCTGCCAAGGTACGCCCATCCTCCAGCTGCTTCCCTGCAAAGATAAGCCTCTGCTGATCTGGAGGAATTCCCTCCTTGTCCTGGATCTTGGCCTTCACATTATCGATGGTGTCGGAGCTCTCCACCTCAAGAGTAATGGTCTTTCCAGTTAATGTCTTGACAAAAATCTGCATGCCACCACGTAGGCGGAGGACCAAGTGAAGAGTAGACTCTTTCTGGATATTGTAGTCAGCCAACGTACGACCGTCCTCGAGCTGCTTTCCGGCAAAGATGAGCCTCTGCTGGTCAGGCGGGATACCCTCCTTATCCTGGATCTTGGCCTTCACATTATCAATGGTATCGGAGCTCTCAACCTCTAGGGTTATGGTCTTCCCAGTGAGGGTCTTCACAAAAATCTGCATGCCACCACGGAGGCGGAGGACTAGGTGAAGGGTAGACTCCTTCTGAATGTTGTAATCAGCCAAAGTACGCCCATCCTCAAGCTGCTTTCCGGCAAAGATGAGCCTCTGCTGGTCAGGCGGGATACCCTCCTTATCCTGGATCTTGGCCTTCACATTATCAATAGTGTCAGAACTCTCAACCTCTAGGGTTATGGTCTTCCCAGTGAGGGTCTTCACAAAAATCTGCATCCCACCCCTCAACCGAAGAACAAGGTGGAGGGTGGACTCCTTCTGAATGTTGTAATCAGCCAAGGTGTGGCCATCTTCCAGTTGTTTCCCAGCAAAGATAAGCCTCTGTTGGTCTGGTGGGATGCCCTCCTTGTCCTGGATCTTTGCCTTGACATTGTCAATGGTGTCAGAACTCTCGACCTCTAGAGTTATGGTCTTCCCAGTAAGAGTTTTCACAAAGATCTGCATCCCACCTCTCAGGCGGAGAACAAGGTGGAGGGTAGACTCCTTTTGGATGTTGTAATCGGCCAATGTCCGGCCATCCTCTAGCTGCTTGCCAGCAAATATGAGCCTCTGTTGGTCCGGAGGGATGCCCTCCTTGTCCTGAATCTTGGCTTTAACATTGTCAATGGTATCCGAACCCTCAACCTCGAGGGTGATAGTCTTGCCGGTGAGGGTCTTTACAAAGATCTGCATCTGATTCATACAATATGACTATGTCAACAAACAGAACCACATTTGAATTTGGATAGGTCAGCACACAACATACGAGATCCATATGAGACAGATATACAAACAATTACGAGGGACTAATGTATGCATAGGAAGTTGTACACACAGCCAGGAAATAGCACAAATTACGTTTTTCTACACTATGAAATTTTAGTTAACACAAACAATTCCCCATGTCGAAATCCATATCAAGAAGCCAAGGTTATTGGTCTTGTGGTGTATTTAAGTGTATATAGAATCATGTATCTATAACCAAAATATTTTTTTGTTGGACTTGTCAACACATAATTGATTAGAAAATTGCAACATCAACAGACTTTGATCCCTCAACTAAAACTTGATGTGTGATATAATCAGAAGGAAAAAAAATAGATTGAGAAAAGATGAGCGCTATGCTATCTCCTGGGCTATTGGGATAAAATAAGTTTCAGGACAGGTTTCGCATCAACGAATTTTTGACTGCAAAATTCCAATCACGTCAAACACTGCACCAATATATGGTCCAAAAAGTAACTCTCTATTCAACGGTTTAGATAAATCAAACACTAAGGATTACAAGTTCAGAGAGCAACAATGCAAATAGTAGTCAAACAACAATAAATCTGGCTCATAAACATGGTTTTAAATAGCGGATAGCGGGCTGGTAGCGGATTGGGTTCCACGTAGCGGAATGCGGATAGCGGGTGATATTGCGGGCGCTATGTCCACGTAGCAGATTTATAAAAACACTAGATTCTTGTTTATATCACTAGAATATGAATAAAAAGTAATGACATTTAATATTATTTTTTTTGAAGAAACCTCATCAGAGGGTGGGGAGTTCCCACATTGCATTAAAGAAGAAGAGAATTGGTCCAGTTTATAAGGAAAAACCGGACCCAAAAACCGTACAGAGTGGCCCGGTTTATAGGGAAAACTAGGCCGAAAACCACACACCACACGATTGATTAAGGGACAACCGTGCAAAAACCCCGACCACACGATTGATTAAGGGACAACCGTGCAAAAACCCACGACCACACAATTGATTACTGGACAATTGTGCAAAAGCCCCACGACCATGCCGACATCGGCTAACTCGAACTCCACCGCCAACATGCCCACCGCCCAGAGTTGTGTGGGCGAGCTCTACGGAGACGCCTTCAAGAAGGAAAGCGACGCCCATGGGCGCTGTCGCCGCCGGCATCGACCCCCGTCGAAGACTGAAGCTTTCGCCCAGAGCCACCCACACCAACCCCGCCAGACCTTGGGAAACAGGCCGGCCACACCAACAGCCCCCACGGCAGAGCCTGCCGATCAAGCTACAACAACACGACGGAGGCGAGCACAAGCAGACGCACGGCACAGCACCACCACCAACGATCCAGTTCCGCCGGCCATGCCACTGCCGCCCACACGGCCAGCAGCACGACACCAGAACCAAACCATGCCGCCCGGGGCCGCCGCCCCGACATCCACCGCTTGCACGCAAGCCACGACGCTGCACGACCCAAACATCCCGTAGCCCAAGCTACCCCGGTCGTCTGCCCGCAGACCACAGCCGTCACGCCCGCTCTCGAGGCCGCCGCCTCGACATCCAAGCCAGCTAGACCCAAGCGGGCCGCAGTGGCCGAGCCGCCATTCCCGCCGCCCCTGCAGCGCCGAAATGGCACCCACACCAAGCACAGCCAGAACCCCACCACATAGAGCAATCGCCGCACAGTTTTCCAGGGCCGCCGACCCGGCTTCCACCCTGAAGAACCACCGCCCGGAGCCGCTGCCCCGGCGTCCACCACCCCGCCGACGAAGACCACCGCCACCACCATCCAAACACCCAGCACTTGCCTACTCGCCGCGGGACAACGCCACGCCACCACCCAGCCGGCCCGAGCAGAGGACGCAGCAGCTCTGGAGGCAGGGGCCGAGCCCGCTGCCCCAGGTCCACGGCACCGAGAGGAACCGACAGGCGAAGTAGGAGGGCAGCAGGGGGAGGAGGAGGGAGCAGGGCGCCGCCGAGCACCGCCGAATCGCGGCCGCGCCGCCACCGGGCCGGAGAGCCGCCGCGCCGTCACCGCTGAACACCATCCAAGCCGACGCAGGCCGCCGCAACCCCAGCCAACCGGCCACCGCCGCGCGCCGCACCCATATCGCCGCGCCGCCACCACCAGATCCGGGGCCGCCGCCCCGGCCTCCGAGCTCCGTCGCGCGAGACGACCGGAGGATCCCCTCCCCCTTTGAGGAACGGGGCCCGCCGCCACCGTGGCAGGGCCGGCGGCAGCGGCGGCGGGGGGAGGCCCTGGGAATGGCCGGCGGCGCCTTAGGGTTTGCGCCCCCGAGTCGCTCGGTGGGAGCGACGCGGGGGGTATCATCTGGGAAAAAAAAAATGACATTTAATTTGAGTGATAGCGGTCGCTATTGCGCTAGCGCTATTGCGGACGCAATAGCGGATGCTATCTTCGCTATTTGAAACTATGCTCATAAAGCATAAATTAGATTGGAGTGCCATCACTAGAATCGTACAACATATACTACAGATCAAAAGTCTATTTTCAGCGGTGAACCGACCATGAAAACTGAATAGAACTTGTAATCTCAAGGAGCTAAACATAAGCATAAATCAGAACGACGACGGCACTAGACCTAAACCACGGCCTCGAAATCGCGTCAGACTGCACGATCAAATCACAACTGCCTCGGCCCTCGGCTACACAGACCCTATCGCAACCACCTTATGAACAGCAACCTAGGTTTCAGTCGAATCTCAATACTGGGGACGGCGCGGGAAGCGGGGCCAATACCTTCGCGGGCGACGATTGCTGTCGAACGACGGCGCGGCCAAGTCGCGAACGGGGCCGGGGAAACGACGACGAGCGGATCGAGGGAAAAGAGTTGTGGCGATGCGGATCTGCGTCCGGTGATGAAGTTGTGATGATTCGAGAGTTGTGGATGAACTATTTATCAGAGCAGAGTCCGTGCCCTTTTTCTTTCTTTTTTTGAGAAGAGAGCAGAGTCCGTATTTCCTACGGGCCTTTCAGCTTCTAGAACAATCTAGGCGGACCTGGTGGAAGAGACAGGCCTGCTAACCTTACGCCGCGGCCCATGAAATGTTCCGCATCCAAAGCCCAGTCGGCTGCTCCCGGTAAAAAAGGAACCATGCGGCTGCTGCAGTCGGTCGGCCTATTCCACCGATGTCGGCCCAGTGAAAGAAGACGGCGGACACCGGCGAACGCGAAGACCCCACTTTCGGTCGACGTCGAGCTCACGCACGCTGGCCCCGGTGGTCCGGTGGTCCACCGCTCAACCCCACCACCAATCCAATGCGCAGCCGCGGCGGCAGACCGCGCGTCGTGGGCACGAGGAGCTGTTGGCGGCTGTGCCTTTGCTGCGTCGAAAATAGCATCCCCCTGAACATGCACACACACACACTGCTGGATAAAACTGTTCGGGTTTGGGGGCGTGACCATCGCAGCCTCGCACTGTGCCCATGTCAGAAAACTCGCTGACCTCTTCCAGATACATTGCATACGTCCACACCTTGGCCGCAACCAGCGGACGACGCCGATGATGATGTTGATAAGCCATCGAACCCTGCAAGATGAGGGAGAGGGGCAAAGCATGCAGTTGCGTGCGACCGACGTAAGTGGCATTGTGACAAAGCTGTCAAGGTCCAACTGCTTCTCCCGCCGCACTGTTACGGATGTCACGGGGGGCACAGCTAGCTACGGGGAAGGTGGAACCCAGCCCAGCCCATGCACCGTTGTTGATCCTATCCCGCGGAGAGTCGCCGGCTCCAGCCACCGGCCGGACCATGCTCCCGATGCATGCATGGACCACCTAGCCACTCGATCGGTCGGAATTAAGCAGGCCACGATGCTTTGAGCTAACATGATTAGGAGAAGCTCCTCACGTCGCATGCAGCCACTAACAGTGACACACTAGCTGCTCCTTCCTCTTCTGTCGTGCGTGTTTGCATGTGCATCGTGTGAGGTGTGACCACAGTCACAGGACATGATACGAATGCACGCGGACGCGGCGGGCATGGACGGAGGTGCTTTTGTTAGGCAGATGGCTCTAGTCCCTCGTAATTAACCGCACAGCACCACTGCTGGATGCCTGCGACGGTGGGTCTGCCTCCACGTGATATTGCTCTCTAACCTCAATAGTCCAATTTCTGAAGTCTTATCCACTTATCCCTCAATAGTCCAATTTCTGAAATCTTATCCACGTATCCCTGATCATAAGTGACCAGGTCGTGCTGAGTAGTGTCGTGGACATTGTAATGATGGAGTAATGGTGGGAAAAATAATGCCGGGAAATTGTTACTGTGCTACTCTTTCCGTTTACTTTTATAAGTCCGTTCAGACAACTCAAATTGAACTGTTTTACACTATGTCTGAAATGTCTACTAGGACTTATAAAAATTAACAGAGGAAGTACCTATATCTCGGTCCATGCTTGCATAGTTTATCCTAAATGCTATACAACCGTTTTCTAGCCATCTCGCGGGAAAGCTCTTCATGTCATTCGATCACCTAGCACGAATCGGCGCAAAGCTCATGCCATGTCAATTTTTTGGAATCGTATGTGCAGGCGTGCGAACCGAGCCAACGATGTCATGGTATTTTCACAACAAATGTCACTGGGTGGTTAAGTCGTGGTTTGGGGCCAACGGGCGTCGCCGGCGTTCGGTGATGGGTGTGGATGCGAAGCACCGATTGACGCAGTCGTACCCAGGTTCAGGGCCCTCCGAAGGAGGTAAAACCCTTAGTCCTGCCTTAGTGACTATGGATGATCACAAGTACAAGGTGGCTCCTTGAGCTGTTCGTGAGGATGAAAAAGGAGCTATAGCTCTGTCTTCTTGCCTTGTATGTGGGTGTGTGAATGAAGAAGTGGCCGCCCCCCCCCCCCCCCTCTAGGGGGGGCCTGGGGAGCTTTATAGTGTAGCCCGCTGAATAAAATAAGGGGTAGAAATGGGGGAGGGCCCCGGCTGCCAGCCTCTCTGGCCGGCCGTGGGGCCCGCTGGTTGTAGGGTCTTGTCGGCTGCGGGGGCCCGTCGGTTGCTCGCCACTGTGGCAAGTATGTGCCGGCGTCAGGGAGTTTGTGGCGCATGCCTGCTACAGGGCCGGACCGCCCCGTCGAGGTCAGCGATACCGGCGACCCTGTAGCCACGCCTCCCCCGTGAGGGGTACTGTAGCCATGCTTTGCCCCGTCGAGGGGTCTAGTCTTGTCGTCATAGGTCGATATGGGCGGATGGGACAGGCACTGAACCCGCCGGCTGTCGCCGCAGCCGGTCGGATGATTCGGCCCGTGCTTCAATCTGGCAGGCCCGCGAGGGCATCCGACCGGGCAGACAGGGGCAAAGCTGCCCCAAATGTTTCGAAGTCTTAACTCCTCTGCTTTGGCATACCCAGGGGTCATATCCCCATCAGTAGCCCCCCGAAGTTGTTGGGATCTAGAGGTCTCGACAAAGGAAGCCAGTATCCCCCCTCCCCCCGAAGCCATAGATGTCTTGATGTTTTCGTTGGTGAAGAGATGTTCGGCCGGCGCGGGCCCACTGGGTCAAGCGTCGGTTGCGCGCGGCAGGCCCGGCCAAGAGACCGTTGGACGGACCGGCACCATCCCGGTCGCCTCAAGTTCTGCACGTGTCGCTTCGGGTCTGCCGCCGGCCGACGCGCGCCAAGTCTGGGTTGTAGTGGGAGCGGGCCCCGCCACCAAGCGCACGATGTGACGCAGCCGTGGGCCTAGCCCAATAGGCCTCGACCCCCCGTGCGGGGTCGTCTATGGCGTCACCCTGACGGTTGGGATTCCCTACGCACTCGATCCGCCCGCACACCGCGGGGTAGTGGGGGTCGTGGGCGTAACGGATCCCCACAAACCCACGTCCCCGATGGATTTTTAAGCTAGGGGAGGGGGAGAGGCCGAGGCTACCAAGCCGATTTGACCCCTCCTTTCGTCTTCCTCCTCTCGCTCGCGCCAGCTCTGCGCAGAAATTCTTCCTTGGTTTGCAAATCAAACAAACGAGAGATGGTACGTTTGTCTCTCAAACAAAGTATACCAAGGACGTGTTGAAGAAGTTCAACATGCAAGAATGCAAAGGTATGAAAACCGCCATGCCTACAAGTGAACATGTTGACCTCACTAAGGAGGACAAACCGGTTGATCAAAAAGTTTATCGATCAATGATTGGTTCATTACTATACCTTAGTGCCTCTCGTCCCGATATCATCCTAAGTATGTGCATGTGTGCCTGATATCAAGCAGCACCCAAGGAGTGCCATCTTAAGGCCGTGAAAAGAATTGTGAGATACTTGATACATACACCAAACTTTGGCATTTGGTATCCCAAGGGATCTTCATTTGACCTTATGGGCTATTCCGACTCGGACTATGCCGGAGATAGGATTGATAGAAAATCCACCTCAGGTACTTGTCAATTTCTTGGGAGATCTCTTGTTCCTTGGTCCTCCAAGAAACAAAACTCGATATCTCTATCTACGGCCAAATCTGAATATATCGCCGCCGGATCTTGTTATGCGCAATAGCTATGGATGACTCAAACTCTTAAAGACTATGGGATACATGTGAAATATGTTCCATTGTTGTGTTACAATGAGAGTGCGATCAAAATTACACACAATCCCATGCAACATTCTCGAACTAAGCATATTCAAGTTCGTCATCATTTCATTCGTGATCATATTGCCAAAGGAGATATTAATCTCAAACATGTTCGTACCGATAAGCAATTGGCAGATATCTTCACAAAACCACTTGATGAGAAAGTGTTTTGTAACTTGAGGGGTGAGTTGAACGTCATAGATGCTTAAAACTTGTTCTAGAGACTCACTCGGATGAATGCAAGGGCATGAGTTTACATGAGTATTCCTTGATGCTATTGACATAATACTATTTCATATCTTGGAAACATATGCTCCCTTGTGTTGCATCTAACCCTTTTATAGGTACTGGATGGACTACACTCCATATGATTGCCATCAACTCAAAGTATATTTCTTGTCATGACCAAGTATCAACAACCATTCTTCGTGATGAAGGAACAAGACAATACAAACTATATCCTTGACAAACATTTGACACAAAACTTCACTCTTGTCATTTGGATATATATTCATGTTATTCCTTGCATGACTAACCCATGTAGGACGATCTATTTCAAAGAAAGAAGGATAGCTCGAAACTCCAACACTTGAGCATCCACAACAAGCCACCTACATGGTTTTGTCATCAACATCACTTAAAGTTATGTAATCATATCCTTGAACAAGCTTTACTACAAGTCATGAGTCAAAGCAATTCAATGTGATATGAGAACATCGAAATGCTTAAACGAAAAATGGTAACCTCATTTTGAGCTTAACGATGAGTATGACCTATGATCAAGTGTTCTCACTTGGATCCTAAGTCAATATACTCTAGTATAGGTGACCTAGTCGCCGACCATCATCTAGTTGAAGGTTCTTGAGAGGTTAATCTTCTTGTTGCTTGCTTTGATGCTATCTTTCAATCTTCATCTAGTTGGAAATTCCTTGAAAATCTTATTGAAAATTCCTTGCAAATATTATTGGAAATTTCTTGCAAATCTTATTGAAAATTCATTGCAAATTTTATTGAAAATCTCTTGCAAATCCAGTCAGGTTTTCTAAAAAATCTCTTTAACAAAATGGCCAAGAATACACTTGCCAAGTTTATGTTTGCAACTCGGAATCTCCTATTAAAAGGAATGGCGTCACCGATATGGCAGTTATACTGCATAGCGCTTCCTCGGTGAAACCGACATGAAACACTTCGGTGCCAGCGATACTCCTTTGAGCTTCAACACTCATTTCAGTCCTACCGATCCAACCTGCCTTGGAGCCTCCAAAATTTTCTTCCACTAGATTTCTTTGCCAAATCTTAAACATTCTTCAAGACAGTGCTCTATGACCCTTCTCTCTAGGATCCCTTGCCCTCTGACCCTTCTTTGTAATTGATGCCAAAGTGGGAGAAATATCAAAGCTTAAAGCTATCCAGGGGGAGAGACCAACTCAAGACTTATTTAAAGGAGAGAGACTATGTGATCTGGATTTGACTGATTATGTGTGTTAGACTTGTCTCACGCCACCTACTCCCAATATCTACATGCTAAGATTCAGGGGGAGAGGAAAAAAGATAATCCATACTCAGGGGAGAAAGTTCTAAATATTCTTGGAGACATGTCAATCTTAAGAGAATACTATTTCCTATATGTCATCCATATCTTGGTACATTTGAAATATCTTGCATTCGTATGAAAGAAACACTCTTGTGTTATCTAACCATGTTTTCTCAAGTATGTTTCTCTAGTTAAAATGCTCCAGTATTTCAAGGTAAGTATATGCATCCTCTTCATGTTCAGGACAAAGTCTTGCTTCTTGCACATATTGTTTACGAGAGTGAGTCATGAACATGGACATACTTCATTCACATATATGTTTGATGCATATAGCCAAGTTACATGTGACTTTTCATGTCTTTCTCTACCATGTGTGTGGTCATGCATTCCAAAAGCAACCATTCGTTAAAAGGAATTGCACACTTGTAGGGGGAGCTTGTTTTAGTCATATGTCTCTCAAAGCTATCACATATTTCTATATACTTTAAATTGAACTTTTGATTGTATGTTGTCATCAATTACCAAAAAAGGGGGAGATTGAAAGCACAAATGCTCCCTTGCAAGTTTTTATAATTGATGACAACATACATTATATCTTGGACTAACAGTTTTATCTTGTCTATTTCAGATGAAGTCCAAAGATAGTAGTGGCTGGGAATTGTGAGAAGGATCCCCAAGATGGAAAGGAATCCTATTGGCAAGATCTTCAAGACTCTACATTTTCTTTTATGTGAGAAATCACAATTGAGTCCATAGGAAAGCCAGTACTATTAAAAGGGGATGGGGTATTGATAATGATCTGGTTGCTCAAGTGCTTAGAGATTTGCCACCAAAAGCCTCAACCAAACTCTCACAAAATACTCTGTCCAAAATCCTAACTGCTAAAATCGGTGCCACCAACTTTTCCATATCAGCCCCACCGAGTTTACAAAGACAAAACCCAAAGCCAAAACCCTAACACCTCAGTACCACAGAGATTGCTTTCGGTGTCACCGAAAAGCAGCTGACAACTCTCTGTAGTCGAAATGTTTTACTTTGGAATCTCTGAGTTTTTCATTTTGGTGCCACTGAGATTTGGACCTGCCCTAGGTCAACCGAATCGGTCTCACCGAGTTGTTTCCTATCAGTCTCACCGAAAAGCTCGAAGTTGCAACCTTTTGCACTAGTCGGTGCAACCAAGTTTTTACTTCGGTTCCACCGAGTTGGGCAATAATGTTGTAACAATTGGATTTTTGGAAATGACTATTTAGCCCCCTCCACTCCCTCTCATTCGTAGAGAGAGCACTCAGAACAAGCCAACACTTTCACCATTCATTTTCAGAGAGAGAACCACCTACTTATCTGTTGAGATCAAGATATTCCATTCCTACCATATGAATCTTGATTTCTAGCCTCCCCAAGTTGCTTTCCACCCAATCATCCTCTTCCACCAAGTCAAATTCTGTGAGAGAGTGATTGAGTGTTGAGGAGACTATCTTTTGAAGCACAAAAGCAAGGATTTCATCATCCCTACGCCATCTATTACCTTTTGAAGAGTGGTGTCTCCTAGATTTTCTAGGTGTCGCTTGGGAGCCTCCGGATCATGTGGAGTTGAACCAAGAAGTTTGCAAGGGCAAGGAGATCGCCTACTTCGTGAGGATCTACCACGAGTGAGCCTAGTCCTCCATGGACGTAAGCCATGGTGGAATAGGCAAGGTTGCTTGTTCGTGGACCCTTTGTGGGTGGAGCCCTCCGTGGACTCGCGCAACCGTTACTCTCCGCGGTTGAAGTCTCTGTCAACGTGGACGTACGATAGCACCACCAATCGGAACCATGCCAAAAATCTCGGTGTGTTCATTGCGTTTGATTTTCCTACTCTACCATCCTTCATGTTTCTTGCAAATGCATGATGTTTACTTTCAGCTGCTCAATCTCTAGATATGCATGTGTAGGAATCTTTGGATGCAACTTAACTTGTGCAAAATCTACCTAAAATTTAAGAGAACCAACAACTGCTCATATATCTTGTTAAGTATCTGTTCACCCCCCCTCTAGACGCCTCTTCTCGATCCCACATCCCAGTGATGCAGGCCGACTGCGCAGCTGCGTGGCCGCCGGGCCGAATCTTCCTGATTTTTTTTCTAACTTTGCCCTGGCAACCTTTCTGCATGCTGACATTGAGAAGCATGACGTGTTGTTCGCAGAAGTCGTCACACTGTATTGGCTCACCAAGGCCGCCTACAACCGGATGAAGAAGGATCTCGACGCCCAAGCGGTGGAGCTGCAGAAGGTGAAAGGTACGTGTCTTCTGGTACAGGCGTGCCAGCGCATCCATTAGGTGTACTCCCCGAGATTCGAGCCGGCTGCGCGGCTGCGGGGCAGCCTGGCCGGATCTTCCCTAGTTTTTTCTTTATCTTTGTCTCGCCGGCAACTGACCATCCTCTTTGCAGCAGATGGAGCCGTCCCCGAGGCGGAGGTGAAGGAGCTCCGGCTCGCGCTGGAGCAGGTCTAGGAGCGACGGGACCAGGTCGCCAGCGAGCGCGACCAGCTGGAGAAGGACCTCCGGGTGGAGAAGGAGTCGAAGGACCACCTGGCGTCCGGCCATCATGCAGAGCTGGAATGCCTTGCCGCGGAGCTCCAGAAGGAGAAGGCGACCAAGGAGGACGTGCTGAAGGCGTGGAAGGCGAAGGAGCGGGAGGCGGAGGCCCTCCGGACCTAGGTGGCCTGGCTCGGGGAGGATCTTGGCAAAGCGGCGGCTACCAAGGTGCAGGTGGAGAAGGCGGCGGGGGAGGAGCGAACGAAGACGTTCAAACTCTCCTACGAATTCGATAACGCCTTCAACCGTAAGTATCTGCACCCCGAGCCCAACCGGTCACCCTTTTTTCTTTTTCTCTTCTTTTGTGTCCGGCCGGCCGCCGCAGTCGGTCAGCCACGGGGCCCACCGGCGCTTGGGTTTTTCTTTTCTCATTTGATTTCTTCTTTCTTTCTTCTCCAGGCTTCGAGTGATACCAATTCTCTCACATGCTCCCTGTCGTGGGAGTAATACTAATAGTAGTACGGGGGGTACGTACGAGTAAGGGCGAAGCCTAGCTACATCACAAGTGTAACACTCGGATGTACGAGTTCAGGCCTCACTCAGAAGTGGTAAAGACCCTACGTCTAGAGCCCTGAGGCTTAGTGTTTGCTTATGTGTGTATCTGATTATAGAGAGTTCGTAACCCTCGCTCTGGCGCCGGGGGGCGGCTTATATAGAGTGCGCCACCACTAGCCGAGCGCCATTACTAGGGTAATTAATGACGGTAACTGTTGGAGTTACTAGAAACGGCTGTGTTAACTAGGGACGTTACAGGTAACATTGTCTTCACATCACTTTATGCGAGTTAAGTCCCTCGAACGTTGTATCTCCCACGTCGCCTCTGCTTCTTCACGTAGAAGTGCTAAAGCTTGGCCGACTGGCTGATGACGTTCGAGCGACTTCCAAGGATCCGAGTGGATCTAGTAAAATCATCCAAATGCTTAGATAGTCCAGAGACTCCCATGAATATGTAGGACCCCGGGTGGGCCCTAGATGTGATGTCTGTGACCCTACCTTGGGTAGGTGACCTCATCAGTAGCCCCCGAATCGGTTGAGGTTTGGGGGACGAGTGATGCGACGTCGGTGGCGTTTCAGAAACGTCGGGAAACGAGTCGGATCGTTTCTCACTCGGCTTTAAAACCATAACCGATTCAGGTTAAATAGATTCCGAATGTCCCAAATAACCTGACTATTCAAGTCACTCGGTTAGAGTTGAATTCGCTCTCGGGAGAAGCGACCCAAAGACCTGAGAGTGAGATCGCCGAAACTTCCGGTTGGTAATGTTAGAAGACTGCTGACCTTTCGGGTATTCCTGTGACAGTCGAATATTCGTCCGAGTGCTCGACGGATCTTCTTTGCTCACTTGGTGGGTTTAGGTACGTCGGAGCGCACCAGTGGACGCGGAGCCCATTCAGACAACATTGTGGCGAAATCTCCGGCGATTTTGAAATCGTGGGGGAAGCGCGCGCGTGGACGGTTACGTCAGAGAAGTGGGGAAGTGGATGCGGCACCTCGATTTCCGCACCGCAAATATCGACACGCGTCCCCGCAATGTTGCCCCAAAGATTTCATGGATCTGCTGTCGCCCGTTGATTGCGCGGTGCTCGCTGATCTGACGGCTGCGATTCCGCTAAGACGGGGTTTAATACTTGACCGGGAGGGGGGAAGAGAGAGACAGCTCTTATTCCCAGCCTCTCTGATTTCTCCACTGTTCCACAGAGAGCTTCGCCTGTGTCGCGGCTCCACTGATTCGTCACCCCAATCTGTCGGAGATGACGAGGAGCACCACCATGAAGGCCGAGAAGTCGAAGAAAGCGTCATGCGAGTCTTCCTCGAGTGTGGGTGCGTCGGCGGGCTTCGTCAAGGGCGACTGGATGCCGCCTCGGACCATCGCTGCCCGGCTGATGGAGCTGGAGAGCCAGGGCCTCCTGGTTGTCAGGAGCTGGCGGCTGCCGGCAGCAGGCGAGGTCGAACCAGCTCCTCGTGGGGACGAACGGGTCCTCCTCACGACCTATATCGACCCAGGTTTCTCCTTGCCTCCCCATCCATTCTTCCGCTCTTTCTTTGACTTTTATGGAGCTCAGCTCCATCACCTCCCCCCAACGCCATTTCCTATCTGGCTGCCTTTGTATCTCTTTGCGAAAACTTCCTCGGCTGTCATCCTCACTGGGGTCTGTTCAAACATTTGTTCACGTGCCGAGTGATGATCGTGAAGAAATCTGCTCAGACTGGGGGGAAGACGAATGTAGCCCAGTTGTGCGGGGGGTTAGGCATCTAGTTGAGGGGGAAGGGTAGTTTTCCGCAAATGAATTTTCCCAACACGGTCAAGGGTTGGCAAGGGACTTGGTTTTACTGCGAGGATGGCACAGTCGGCGAGGGCCAATCGGGTCTCCCACCGTACTCGGCTGAGCGCAGTCGGCGGCTTCCCAAACTTAACGTGACCAAGGAGGACAAAGTCGATGTAGACATCCTTGTGATTGCATTAGTAGACCCAGTGAACCAAGGCATCAATGGTCTGGACCTATTGGAGGTCTTCTTCTAGAGAAGAATCCAGCCGCTGCAGGCCAGAATCCACCCCATGTGGCAGTACTCGGGTTCGAGTGACCCCACGCGTACGCACCCGGAGGAGCTCAGCGCTGAGGCCGTGGAGAACAAGCTCAAGGCTATCACTCCGGCTCGTGACAACCCAGGGGTACGAGGCGGGTGCCTCCATTCTCGGCTCTGAATCCAGGGAATGAGGTAAATTCCGTGTGTTTTTGTTATTTTCCGAAAGATTACGATGTTTGCTGGCAAAGACCTTGGCTGATGTGAATTTCATTCGGCAGGCCTTCACGAGCATGGTGAGCTTGATACCCACTGTCAACAATGCCCCTGCTGATGTGACGAGCGACAACGAGCGTCATGAAGGCTTGGACGACGAAGAGGAGAATGTGTACGATAGCGAGGGCGGTGAAGAGGAGGAGGAGGAGGGCTCGGAACCAGGAGATGAGGCGGAATCCTCTCCCACCGAGGAGATTCTGCCCGAGCCTCGCTCCAAGGCGCGCTAGGACCCTCGGGTCCATGGGGGAAACACCAAAGGGCCGAGCATCGCCAAGTTCTCAGCGCCTGTCCTCCCCACTCGGACCTCGAAGCGCGGGCATGGCGAACTCGCACCGTCGCCCAAGAAGAACGCCAAACAGCTGAAGGTCACCGTCAAAAAACCTCGGAAGGCTGTCTTACCGAAGACCAAGATGAACGTGTCGGTGGATTCAGCGTAAGTATCTTCACATCGATTGCTATCTCAGTTATTTGACCGAGTGATGTGACGTTCCGAGTGACTTCATTGCAGAGCTGACACTTCGACTGCTTCGCTGGAGAAGGACAAAGTTGACGTTGATGCTGCGTCTTCAAAAGGGAATCTTCGAATTCACTCGGACATGATCATTGAAGTCTGTGTTTCTCTTTTGAGCTTATTCCCGAATGATCTTCGAGCATTTTCAGAACCGGGCGAAATGATAGAACTCGACGCGGATGATAAGGTCGACCCGCCAAACCCTTCCGCTGAAGCAGACGTCGTGATGCGGGATGCCGCTTCGCCTGGTAAGGCATCAGCACCGGTTCGGGGGACTTCTTCGTGGGTCGGAACCGCACTCAAATCCCTTCCGCCAACTCCTCCTGCGGCTAACATTTTTAGACTACACCATGTCCCGGAGGACCAGGTGGGAGCGAGCAAGGAGGCGCTGATCCAGCTGAAGCTGATGAACAACGGGCTGAAAGAGGCGTACGACGCCAGCGAGGCTCTAGAGAAGAACGTCCGAGTAAGTACTCTTGTAAGTACCATTTTCAGTCGGAAATTTCGTCTTGTATGTAGTTTCTTGAAATCCCGAGTGGGTTTGCGTCGGAGGCACACCCACTGGGTGTTCTCTGATTCCAGTGGGGGCGCGCTGAGCGCACCCACTGGGTGTAGTCCCCGAGACTGCCGTCGACTGAAGCAGTCGGCGGGAGGCTCAGAAACCGTGTGACGTTTGTAGAAACGATTGTAGAGATACTTGTCGAAGAGGATGCGGTGCTGGTCTATGGACCAGCCTCTCGACATTAACCGTCGAAGTATAGAATCTGTTATTCTCCAATGGGGGCGCATTGAGCGCACCCAGTGGGTGTAGTCCCCGAGACTGTCGTCGACTGAAGCAGTCGGCGGGAGTCTTAGAGTTCGACTGATACTTGAGATAATACCTCGTTCCGAGTGAACCGATACTTGTCGAAGAGGATGCGGTGATGGTCCATGGACCAGAGCCTCTCGACGTTGACCATCGGGGTGTAGAGCCTGATGCTGAGCTTGTGGAAGTTCTTCATCCCGAGTGAGGAGGACCTCTCTCCGAATGGGTAGAACCTATTACGGAGTTTGTGGAAGTACCTCATCCCGAGTGGGGAGGACCTCTCACCAAATGGGTAGAACCTGTTACTGAGTTTGTGGAAGTACCTCATCCTCAGTATAATTCCAGTGGGAGCGCGCTGAGCGCACCCAGTGGATGTAGTCCCCGAGACTTTCGTCGACTGTTGCAGTCGGCGGGAGTCTTAGAGTCTAGTAGTTCGACCGAATGAACCTTTATCTTATATCTGATTGCTGTCACTGATGTTCCCTTGTTTTCTGTCGGTAGAGCGTGTGCGAGCTCGGGACCCGCTACAATGCCCTAGAGAAGGAGGTACAGGACCTGCGCCTCAGCCTTGAGGCCGAGAAGATCAAGAGCGTGCGTCTGGAACAAGAGGAGCGATCACTCGGAGGTAAGCGTTTCCTGCCCAACTGCTTTAGAACTTGATATTTTTCCCTGCCCGACTGAAAGTACTTTATCAGATGTACGTAGTGAAAATCTTCAACTTACTAAGAGACTCAGGCTTCCATTTCTATAGACACCATGAAGGAGGCCCTGGAGAAGAAAGACCGTGAACTGGCATCTGCCCAGAAGGAGGCCAGTCAGAAGATGAAGGAGGTCGAGGACAAGCTAAAATCTCTCGAGAAGTGGGAGGAGGAGAAGAAAACGCTGGAGGCTGTTGCCAAGAGGTCCCCATAGGAGGCTGTTGAGGCTGAGACAAAGTTGAAGCAGGTTGCATCCAAGAGACTTGAGTTGGAGAAGTTCGTTGAGGACTACGGCAACGAGATGAACGAGAAGCTCAAAGGTATGCCAATGACCCAACTACATTTCAAGTTGCTTAGATTCTTCACTCGTCCTCTTGTAACTCTCTTTTCCTCATCCATTTTATAGAGTTCTACGTCAATGTTTAGGAAGAGACTTCCAAGATTGAGAAGGAGTTTGATCCGAGTGCGAGTATCCTTCGTGACAGCTCGGCTCTTACCCTGCTCCGACTGGAGGAGTGCATTGGGGAGGTGCCTACCTTCCTCAACCGCTAGCGTACTGCTGTCAAGGAGATCGACCAAGAAGTCGCCCCCGGAGAGGAGTTCTCGAATGACTTAGATGCCCTCACCAAGCGACTGCAAGACGTCCCACGCCGAGTGCAATCGTGGAAGAAATCTGGTGCTCATGCTGGCGCCGACATCACCCGCTCCCTCGTCCGTGTGCACTTCAAGGGCATGGATGAGGAGAAGCTGAAGTCGCTGAAGGTTGTCAACAGAAAAGCGCCAAGATCGGAGACTTCATGGAGACATTCCTTGCGGCTGCCACTCGGATTGCGGACAGCATCGACCTCGACACCTTCACAGACACAGCGGCCGCGACCACAACCGAGTGATCCTCGGATAAAAAACTTTAAGTGCTATTTGTCTCGGTATGCCGAGTGGTTTATGTAACCCGTACATTCGCCGTGACTTAGCAGTCACAACTATCTGCACCTTTGCTTTGCATTCTATGCCGTTAGATTGCCTTTATTTGACTATTCAAGCACTTGGCTTGGCTCTCACCCGGAGTGATCTTTGACTTAGACGATTTCTGATCGCAGCTAAGTCCCCGAGTGTGGACGATGTCTTCATTCGGAGTTATTTTTTTTACTTAGACGATTTCTGGATCGCGGCTAAGTCCCCGAGTGTGGACGATGATCTCACTCGGATTAGTTTGTAACTTAAGCGATTACTGGATCGCAGCTAAGCCCCCGAGTGTGGATGATGTGTGACGTGGCTTGAGACTGCGTCGGTATTTCCCCAAAGAGGAAGGGATGATGCAGCACAGCGATAGTAAGAATTTCCCTCAGTTATGAAACCAAGGTTATTGAACCAGTAGGAGGATCATCACCACCCAATAAGCAGCACCTCCACACAAATAACAAATACTTGCAACCCGACGAGAAAGAGAGGTTGTCAATCTCTCTACGGTAAAAAGATAGATTAGGTAGTGATAGATAGCAGAGATAGATCTCTCAAGAACACAAAATAAAAAGGGCAAATAAAAAGTGCAGCAATATTTTTTTGGGTTTTTCTTTTAGTAGATCTGAAAACAAAATGGCAAAAAGATAGATCGGAAAGCAATATGTTGGAAAAGTAGACCCGGGGACCGTAGGTTTCACTAGTGGCTTATCTCATGAGTATAGCACACGGTGGGTGAACAAATTACTGTTGGGCAATTGATAGAAGATCAAATAATCATGACGATATCCAAGGCGATGATCATTATATAGACATCACGTCCAAGATAAGTAGACCGACTCCTGCCTGCATCTACCACTACTACTCCACACATCGACCGCTATCCAGCATGCATCTAGTGTATTAAGTTCATGCAAAAATGGAGTAATGCAATAAGAACGATGACATGATGTAGACAAGATCTATTGGTGTAGGAATAGACCCCATCTTGTTATCCTTAATGGCAATGATACATGCATGCCTTGCTGCCCCTTCTGTTAGTGGGGAAGGACACCGCAAGATCGAACCCATCACAAAGCACCTCTTCCCATGGCAATAAAAATCGATCTAGTTGGCCTAACTAAACTAAAGATTCGAAGAAGAAATACGAGGCTATAAGTAATCATGCATATAAGAGATCAAAGAAGACTCAAATAATATTCATGGATAGAAACTGATCATGAACTAAAAATTCATCGGATCCTAATAAACACACCGCAAAAGTTTACATCAAATAGATCTCCAAGAGACCATTGTATTGAGAATCAAAAAGAGAGAGGAAGCCATCTAGCTACTTCCTACGGACCCGTGGGTCTATGGTGGACTACTCACGCATCATCGGAGAGGCACCTATGAAGAAGATGAACCCCTCCGTGATGGTGTTAGATTGGATCTCGAGGTTCTGGAACTTGCAGCAGCTGTATGTGTTTCTCGTCAACTCCCCTAGGGTTTTCTGAATATTTGGGAATTTATATGCGTTAGAGGCAGTGGAGGGGGGGCCGTGGTGGGCACAACCCCCCCGGCACGTCCATGTGGGTTGTGGCCTCCACAGCCCACCTCTCTGGCACTTCTTTGGCCCACTGGGTGTCTTCTGGTCCAGAAAAAATCTCCAAAAAGTTTCGTTCGATTGGACTCCGTTTGGTACTGATATTCTGCGAAGTAAAAAAAACAAGCAAAAACAGCAACTGGCACTTTGGCAATATGTCAATAGGTTAGTCCCAAAAAATGATATAAAGTTGCTATAAAATGATTGTAAAACATCCAAGAATGATAATATAACAGCATGGAACAAGTAAAAATTATAGATACGTTGGAGACGTATCAGCATCCCCAAGCTTAATTCCAACTCGTCCTCGAGTAGGTAAATGATAAAAACAGAATTTTTGATGTGGAATGTTGCCTAACATGTTCATCTCATATTCTTTTCTTTTGTAGCATGGACATTTCGACTTGTAGATGATTCAAAGCAATAGTCTAGTTTTAACATAATGACTTCAATACTCAAGCATGCCAACAAGCAACCATGTTTTTCAAAATATCAACACTAAAGAGAGTTATCCCTAGCCCATCATGCTCAATCATTGATCCATTCATGAAACACACTCAAATATTAGCTACACCCAATGCTCAAGTACGATCATAGTGCCCCCAAGTTGGTGCTTTATAAGATAAGATGGAGACTCAAAGTAAAAATAAAAATTGCATAAAGTAAATAGATGGGTCCTTCGTAGAGGGAAGTAGGGATTTGTAGAGGTGCCAGAGCTCAAAGTTTAAATTGAGAGAGAAACAATATTTTGGGTGGCATGCCTTTCCTGTCAACGAAAACGACAAAGTAGTTCACAATACTTTCCATGCTAGATATATCATAGGCGGTTCCCAAACAGAAAATAAAGTTTATTCCTTGTTCCACCATTCTTTCATATTCCATGGCGGGCCGTATCCACGGTTTCCTTCCATACCAACACTTTCCAAGGAATTTATTATTTGACAACATAAAGTAAATATTTTTTCTTTTTCATTTCGGGAATGGGCATCCCTATTACTGCCGCACTCTCGTGCAATGACAAGTGAATAAACACTCATCTTGAGAATAACACATCCAGCATGGAAAAATATTGGACACTCCCCACCATTTCATGAGCGGTACGAGCACACAAAAGAGAAGTTTATTTTGAAAATTTAGAGATGGCACATACAAATTTGCTGGAATGGCATGGAAATACCGCATATAGGTAGGTATGGTGGACTCATAAGGCAAAACTTGGTTTAAGGATTTTGGATGCACAAGTAGTACTTTTACTTAGTACAAATGGAGGCTAGCAAATAGATTGAGAAGCAACCAAACCAAGAAACGAAAATTCACATAAACGAGCATTGAGCATAACTAACACCGAATAATGCACCATAAGTAGGATGTAACTTCATTGCATAACTATTGACTTTCGTACTTGCATAGGGAATCACAAACCTTAACACCAATATTCCTACTAAAGCATAATTACTCACTAACATGACTCACATATTACTATCATCATGTCTCAAAACTATTACAAGGAATCAAGTTTAATTTGTCCAATGATCTTCATGAAAGTTTTTATTATATCCTCCTTGGATATCTATCACTTTGGGACTAGTTTCATATATTGCCATTGCTTTTGACAAGCTCAAACAAATTTAAGTGAAGCACATGAGCATAGAGTTTTCATCTCTCAAAAAGGTATAAGTAAAGCATGAGAGGATTTCTTCAAAATTTACTAATTCTCAAATTAATCTAAGTGAAGCATGAGAGTATTTCTACAAAAAATTCCAAGCACACCATGCTAAAAATATATAAGTGAAGCACTAGAGAAATTCTATAGCTCAAAAAGTTTAAGTGAAGCATAAAGAGCAATTCTAACAAATCATAGAATAATTTTGGATCTCTCAAATAGGTGTCTCCAGCAAGGATACAAGTGACAAACTAACAAGCAAAGAAAGCAAAGACTCAAATGATACAAGATGCTCCAAGAAAAACTCATGATATGTGACGAATAAAAATATAGCTCCAAGTAAAATACTGATGGTTGTTAGAAGAAAGAGGGGATGCCACTCGGGGGCATCCCCAAGCTTAGTTGCTTGTTTCTATTTGGATATATCTTGGGGGTGCTGTAGCATCCCCAAGCTTAGGCTCTTTTCACTCCTTATTCCTTCATCCATCGTGATCTCACCCAAAACTTGAAAACTTCAATCACACAAAACTCAACAAAATCTTCATGAGATCCGTTAGTATAATAAAGCAAATCACTACTTTAGGTGCTGTTGCAAACTCATTCATATTTTATTATTGCATTATACCTACTGTATTTTAACTTTACCATGGCTCATACCCATCAATATAACCCATAGATTCATCAAAACAAGCACACAATGCAACGAAAACAGAATCTGTCTTAAACAGAACAGTCTGTAGTAATATGTACTATAAGCATACTTCTGTAACTCTAAAAATTCTGAAAATTTAGTACAACATAAATAATTTGTGTAGAAACACTGTGTTAAAATTTCAGCTCAAGATCACGTTCCAGTAAAACATGAAAATTCAAACACTAGACACAAAGTTTCTGTTTCAGATTCAGCATCGCTTCTACTCATCTTATGAATCATCCTAAAGGCTCTACTTGGCACAAACACTAAATAAACCATAAAAACACAATCATAACAGAGGCATAATTGTGTCAACACTCAAAAATAGAAAGGAAAAAAGCAAAAATTTATTTATTCATTGGGTTGCCTCCCAACAAGCGCTATCGTTTTACGCCCCTAGCTAGGCATAACGCATAGATTCAAGTATTGTCATCTTTGGTTTTGGATCCATAGGATGCTCTCATGATTGATTAATATGGTGGATTAATTCTTGTTCTAGGGAAATGTTCCATGCCCTTTCTTAGAGGAAATTGAAAACGAATATTGCCTTCTTTCATATCAATCATGACACCTATAGTGCGTAAAAACGGTCTACCAAGTATAATGAGACAAGACGGATTGCAATCAATATCAATCACAATAAAATCTATGGGCACATAGTTACTATTTGCAAGAATAAGAACATCATTAATTCTTCCCAAAGGTTTTTTAATAGTGGAATCCGCCAAGTGCAAATTAAGAGAACATTCTTCAATATTGGTGAGACCAAGTACATCACATAAAGATTTCAGAATCGTGGAAACACTAGCACACAAATCACATAAAGCAAAGCACTCATAATTTTTAATCTTGACTTTAATAGTAGGTTCCCACTCATCATGTAATTTTCTAGGAATAGAAATCTCCAACTCCAACTTTTCTTCAAAAGATTTCATCATGGCATCAACGATATGTTTAGTAAAAGCTTTATTTTGCTCATAAGCATGGGGTGAATTCAACATGGATTGTGGCAAAGAAATACATTAAATCAAAGAACAACTATCATAATTAAAGTCTTTGCAATCCAAAATAGTGGGCACATCACTAGTTAAAGTTTTGACCTCTTCAAACCCACTTTTATCAAAAATTTCATCAAAATTCTCACCCTCCAAATTATTGGGATGCCTTCTAGCTAAAGTTGACTCTACTTCAGTCCATTTATCATCAATCTTAATATTACTAAATAAGGAATCAATAGAAGAAACACCAATCACTTTAAGATCTTCATCATTTTTATCCTGTAGAGAGATTGGTTTGGCGGCCATTTGATTTATTAAAGTAGCTTGTGCATCGGAGATTTTACCAAGCAAATTTTTAGCATGAGCATATTTAGATTGAAGATTACAAACTTCTCTACTGATATCATCAAGTTGTTTCTTTATGTCATGTAGCACGGTAGAGTGTTCCCTAAGCTCATCGGTAAAATACTTATTATGCTCAAATTGCGTAGTCATATATTCCTTAGTACTTTTCTCAATTTCAAGCAAAATATTGGGGTAAGGAACATCATAGTACTTTTGTTCAAGTATCATGACTACTCGAACAAGATTTCAAGCAAGCAAGAGATCTGACGAGAAAAAGGCAAAACGAAAAATAGGGCGAATAAAACGGCAAATTGGTGAAGTGGGGGAGAGGAAAACGAGAGGCAAATGGCAAATAATGTAAATGCAAGGAGATGAGATTTTTGATTAGGAACCTGGTAGATGATGATGGAGTCTCCTCGGCGCCTGAGATTGGCATGTAGAAGAGACCGCTTCCTCCCCGGCAACGGCGCCAGAAATTTCTTTTGACGTGGCTTGAGACTGCGTCGGTATTTCCCCAAAGAGGAAGGGATGATGCAGCACAGCGACGGTAGGTATTTACCTCAGTTATGAAACCAAGGTTATCGAACCAATAGGAGGATCACCACCACCCAATAAGCAACACCTGCACACAAATAACAAATACTTGCAACCCGACGCGAAAGAGAGGTTGTCAATCTCTCTACGGTAAAAATATAGATTAGGTAGTGATAGATAGGAGAGATAGATCTCTCAAGAACACAAAATAAAAAGGGCAAATAAAAAGTGCAGCAATATATTTTTGGGTTTTTGGTTTAGTAGATCTGAAAACAAAAAGGCAAAAAGATAGATCGGAAAGAATATGTTGGAAAAGTAGACCCGGGGGCCATAGGTTTCACTAGTGGCTTCTCTCATGAGTATAGCACACGGTGGGTGAAGAAATTACTGTTGGGCAATTGATAGAAGATCAAATAATCACGAGGATATCCAAGGCGATGATCATTATATAGGCATCACGTATAAGATAAGTAGACCGACTCCTGCCTGCATCTACAACTATTACTCCACACATCGACCGCTATCCAACATGCATCTAGTGTATTAAGTTCATGGAAAAACGGAGTAATGCAATAAGAACGATGACATGATGTAGACAAGATCTATTCATGTAGGAATAGACCCCATCTTGTTATCGTTAATGGCAACGATACGTATGTGCCTTGCTGCCCCTTCTGTCACTGGGAAAGGACACCGCAAGATCGAAACCATCACAAAGCACCTCTTCCCATGGCAAGAAAAATCGATCTAGTTGTCCTAACTAAACCAAAGATTCGAAGAACAAATACGTGGCTATAAGTAATCATGCAGATAAGAGATCAAAGAAGACTCAAATAATATTCATGGATAGAAACTGATCATGAACTCAAAATTCATCGGATCCCAACAAACTAACCGCAAAAGTTTACATGAAATAGATCTCCAAGAGACCATTGTATTGAGAATTAAAAAGAGAGAGAGGAACCCATCTAGCTACGGCCTACGGACCCGTAGGTCTATGGTGGACTACTCACGCATCATGAGAGAGGCACCAAAGAAGAAGATGAACCCCTCCATGATGGTGTTAGATTGGATCTCGAGGTTCTGGAACTTGCGGCGGCTGGATGTTTTTCTCGTCGACTCCCCTAGGGTTTTCTGAATATTTGGGAATTTATAGGCGTCAGAGGCGGTGGAGGGGGGCCCCGTGTAGGGAACAACCCACCAGGGCGCATCGGGCGCCCCCGGCGCGCCCATGTGGGTTGTGGCCTCCACAGCCCACCTCTGTGGCACTTCTTTGGCCCACTGGGTGTGTTCTGGTCCTGAAAAAATCTCCAAAAAGTTTCGTCACGATTGGACTCTGTTTGGTACTGATATTCTACGAAGTAAAAAACAAGCAAAAACAGCAACTGGCACTTTGGCACTATGTCAATAGGTTAGTCCCAAAAAATGATATAAAGTTGCCATAAAATGATTGTAAAACATCCAAGAATGATAATATAACAGCATGGAACAAGCAAAAATTATAGATACGTTGTAGACGTATCAATGTCCTCACTCGGAGTAGTTTTTAACTTAGGCGAAATAAGGTTTGCGGCTAAGCCCCCGAGTGTGGACGATGTCCTCACTCGTTGTAGTTTTAAACTTAGGCGATTACTGGATCGCAGCTAAGCCCCCGAGTGTGGATGATGTCCTCAATCGGGTAGTTTTTAACTTAAGCGATTACTGGATCGCAGCTAAGCCCCCGAGTGTGGACGATGTCCTCACTCGGAGTAGTTTTTAACTTAGGCGATTACTAGATCGCAGCTAAGCGCCCGAGTGTGGACGATGTCCTCACTCGGAGTAGTTTTTAACTTAGGCGATTACTGGATCGCAGCTAAGCCCCCGAGTGTGGATGATGTCCTCACTTGGAGTAGTTTTTAACTTAGGTGATTACTGGATCGCAGCTAAGCCCTCGAGTTTAGATGATGTCCTCACTCGGAGTAGTTTTTAACTTAGGCGAAACCAGGTTCGCGGCTAAGCCCCCGAGTGTGGTTGATGTCCTCACTCGTAGTAGTTCTTAACTTAGGCGATTACAGGATCGCAGCTAAGCCCCCGAGTGTGGACGATGTCCTCACTCGGAGTAGTTTTTAACTTAGGCGATTACAGGATCGCAGCTAAGCCCTGGCGTGGCTTGAGACTGCGTCGGTAATTCCCTAAAGAGGAAGGGATGATGCAGCACAACGACGATAAGTATTTCCCTCAGTTATGAAACCAAGGTATCAAACCAGTATGAGGATCACCACCACCTAATAAGCAACACCTGCATACAAATAACAAATACTTGCAACCCGACGCGTAAGAGAGGTTGTCAATCTATCTACAGTAAAAAGATAGATTAGGTAATGATAGACAGGAGAGATAGATCTCTCATGAACACAAAATAAAAAGGGCAAATAAAAAGTGCAGCAATATATTTTTGGGTTTTTTGTATAATAGATCTTAAAACAAAGAGGCAAAAAGATAGATCGGAAATCAATATGTTGGAAAAGTAGACACGGGGGGCCGTAGGTTTCACTAGTGGCTTCTCTCATGCGTATAGAACACGGTGAGTGAAGAAATTATTGTTGGGCAATTGATAGAAGATCAAATAATCATGACGATATCCAAGGCGATGATCATTATATAGGCATCACGTCCAAGATAAGTAGACCGACTCCTGCCTACGTATACCACTATTACTCCACACATCGACCGCTATCCAGCATGCATCTAGTGTATTAAGTTCATGGGAAAATGAAGTAATGCAATAAGAACGATGACATGATGTAGACAAGATCTATTCATGTAGGAATAGACCCCATCTTGTTATCCTTAATGGCAACGATACATGCGTGCCTTGCTGCCCCTTCTGTCACTGGGAAAGGACACCGCAAGATCGAACCCATCACAAAGCACCTCTTCCCGTGGCAAGAAAAATCGATCTAGTCGGCCTAAATAAACCAAAGATTCGAAGAAGAAATACGAGGCTATAAGTAATCATGCATATAAGAGATCAAAGAAGACTCAAGTAATATTCATGGATAGAAACTAATCATGAACTCATTGGATCCCAACAAACACACCGCAAAAGTTTACATCAAATAGATCTCCAAGAGACCATTGTATTGAGAATCAAAAGAGAGAGAGGAAGCCATCTAGCTATTGCCTACAGACCCGTAGGTCTATGGTGGACTACTCACGCATCATCGGAGAGGCACCTATGAAGAAGATGAAGCCCTCCGTGATGGAGTTAGATTGGATCTTGAGGCTTCTAGAACTTGCGGCGGCTGGATGTGTTTTTCGTCTACTCCCCTAGTGTTTTCTGAATATTTGGGTATTTATAAGCATCAGAGGCGGTGGAGGGGGGCCCCGTGGAGGGCACAACCCATCAAGGCGCGCCGGAGGCCACCTCTCTAGCACTTCTTTGGCCCACTGGGTGTCTTCTGGTCCAGAAAAAATCTCCAAAAAGTTTCGTCGTGATTGGACTCCATTTGGTACTGATATTCTACGAAGTAAAAAACAAGCAAACACAGCAACTGGCACTTTGGCACTATATCAATAGGTTAGTCCCAAAAAATGATATAAAGTTGCTATAAAGTGATTGTAAAACATCCAAGAATAATAATATAATAGCATGGAATAAGCAAAAATTATAGATACGTTGGAGACATAGTTCACTCCGAGTGTGGACAATGTCCTCACTCGGAGTAGTTTTTAGCTTAGGCGATTACTGGATCGCAACTAAGCCCCCGAGTGTGGACGATGTCCTCACTCGAAGTAGTTTTTAACTTGGGCGATTACTAGATCGCGGCTAAGCCCCCGAGTGTGGATGATGTCCTCACTTAGAGTAGTTTCTAACTTAGGCGAAATCAGGTTCGCTGCTAAGCCCTTGAGTGTGGATGATGTCCTCACTCGGAGTAGTTTTTAACTTAGGCGAAATTAGGTTCGTGGCTAAGCCTTCGAGTGTGGACAATGTCCTCACTCGGAGTAGTTTTTAACTTAGGTGATAACTGGATAGTGATACATCTCCAACGTATCTATAATTTTTGCTTGTTCCATGATGTTATATTATCATTCTTGGATGTTTTACAATCACTTTATAGCAACTTTATATCATTTTTTGGGACTAACCTATTGACATAGTGCCAAAGTGCCAGTTGCTGTTTTGGCTTGTTTTTTACTTCGTAGAATATCTGTACCAAACGGAGTCCAATTGCGACGAAACTTTTTGGAGATTTTGTTTGGACCGGAAGACACCCAGTGGGCCAAAGAAGTGCCAGAGAGGTGGGCCGTGGAGACCACAACCCACCAGGGCGCGCCAGAGGCCCCAGGCGCGCCCTAATGGGTTGTGCCCTCCTCGGGGCCCCTCTCCACCGCCTCTTATGCCTAATAATTCCGAAATATTTTAGAAACCCTAACGGAGTCGACGAAAAACACATCCAGCCGCCGCAAGTTCTAGGACCTCGAGATCCAATCTAACACCATCACGGAGGGGTTCATCATCCTCATTGGTGCCTCTCCGATGATGCGTGTGTAGTCCACCATAGACCTACGGGTTCGTAGGCAGTAGCTAGATGGCTTCCTCTCTCTCTCTTTTGATTCTCAATACAATGGTCTCTTGGAGATCTATTTGATGTAAACTTTTGCGGTGTGTTTGTTGGGATCCGATGAATTTTTAGTTCATGATCAGTTTCTATCCATGAATATTATTTGAGTCTTCTTTGATCTCTTATCTGCATGATTACTTATAGCCACGTATTTCTTCTTCGAATCTTTGGTTTAGTTAGGACAACTAGATCGATTTTTCTTGCCATGGGAAGAGGTGCTTTGTGATGGTTTCGATCTTGCGGTGTCCTTTCCCAGTGACAGAAGGGGCAGCAAGGCACATACGTATCGTTGCCATTAACGATAACAAGATGGGGTCTATTCCTACATGAATAGATCTTGTCTACATCATGTCATCGTTCTTATTGCATTACTCCGTTTTTCCATGAACTTAATACACTAGATGCATGCTGGATAGCGGTCGATGTGTGGAGTAATAGTGGTAGATGCAGGCAGGAGTCCGTCTACTTATCTTGGACGTGATGCCTATATAATGATCATCGCCTTGGATATCGTCATGATTATTTGATCTTCTATCAATTGCCCAATAGTAATTTGTTCACCCACTGTGTGCTATACTCATGAGAGAAGCCACTAGTGAAACCTACGGCCCCCGGGTCTACTTTTCCAACATATTGCTTTCCGATCTATCTTCTTGCCGCTTTTGTTTTCAGATCTATTATTCCAAAAACCCAAAAATATACTGCTGCACTTCTTATTTGCCCTTTTTATTTTGTGTTCTTGAGAGATCTATCTCTCCAATCTATCACTACCTAATCTATCTTTTTACCGTAGAGAGATTGACAACCTCTCTTTCGCATCGGGTTGCAAGTATTTGTTCTTTGTGTGCAGGTGCTGCTTATTAGGTGGTGGTGATCCTCCTACTAGTTCGATACCTTGGTTTCATAACTGAGGGAAATACTTACCGTCGTTGTGCTGCATCATCCCTTCCTCTTTGGGGAAAATACCGACGCGGTCTCAAGCCACGCGACATAGGAGCTAAGCCCTTGAGTGTGGATGATGTCCTCACTCGGAGTACTTTTTAACTTAGGCGAAATAAGGTTCGCGGCTAAGCCCCCGAGTGTGGATGATGTCCTCACTCGGAGTAGTTTTGAACTTAGGCGATTACAGGATCACAGCTAAGCCCCCGAGTGTAAACGATGTCCTCACTCGGAGTAGTTTTTAACTTAGGCGATTACAGGATCGCAGCTAAGCCCCCGAGTGTGGATGATGTCCACACTCGGAGTAGTTTTTAACTTAGGCGAAATCAAGTTCGCTGCTAAGTCCATCCATGCACCCACTGGGGGTGAGGAAAGCGAAAATGTGAAAAAGATTTAACAAAAAGTAAAGACTTTTATTCATCAAATCCACTCGGCAGCTCATTACAGGAATGACAGAGTGTTTTATAGATTAAGTATAGAACTTGCGGAGCAGATCCGCGTTCCACGCCCCGGGCTCTTCCACTTCGATGGTGAAGTTATACAACCGATAAGCTCCATTTTTCACGACTTTGGAGATCGCGTAAGGCCCTTGCCATGGAGGCGCCAACTTGTGTGGCTTCTGTTGGTCCAGTGGAAGGACAAGGTCGCCTTCCTGGAAAGTGCACCCTCTGACCTGTCTGTCGTAGTAACACCTCAGGTGTTGCTGACAAAGCGTCGATCTGACCAGAGCTAGTTCTCTATACTCTTCTAGGAGGTCCAAACCGTCTTGACGTGCTACTTCTGCTTCATCTTCATTATAAAGTTCCACCCGGGGAGCCTTGTGACGTACATCACTCGGCAAAATGGCTTCAGATCTGTATACCATGAAGAATGGAGTGCGCTTGGTTGAGCGGTTTGGAATCGTCCGAATGCCCCATAGGACAGATGGTAGTTCTTTGACCCAGGCTCCTGCAGCGTACTCCAAATCCCTTATTAATCGGGGCTTCAATCCTTAAATAATCATCCCATTCGCTCATTCTGCTTGTCCATTCGACTGCGGGTGAGCCACAGAGGCATAGTTGACCCGAGTGCCTTGAGAGTAGCAAAACTCACGGAATTCATCCGAATCGAAATTTCTCCCATTGTCAGTGACGATGTCATGGGGAATTCCGAATCTGAAGATAATTTGTCGAATGAAACTGACAGTTGTAGACGCATCCAAGCTTTTGATGGGTTTCGCTTCGACCCACTTGGTGAACTTATCCACCGCTACCAGCAGGTGGGTAAACCCACTCGACCCGGTACGCAGAGGGCCGACCATATCGAGGCCCCACACGGCAAACGGCCAGGTGAGCGGAATGGTCTTCAGTGCGGATGCAGGTTTGTGCGTCTGATTCTTATAGAACTGACACCCAACACAGAGGTTGAATGAGTCCTTTGCTGCTTCGTTGGCTTGGGGCCAATAAAAACCCGCACGGAACGCTTTCGCGACCAACGTCCGAGAGGACGCGTGATGGCCGCAGGTTCCCGAATGAATTTCATGCAAGATCTACAACCCTTCCTCTGGGGAAATGCATTTTTGTGTTACACCTGTAGTGCTTTTCTTGTACAACTGTTCTCCCATCACTTCAAAGGATTTCGATCGCTGGACGATCCGTTGAGCCTCTTCTTCGTCTTCAGGGAGCTCTTGCCGGAGCAAGTAAGCTAAGTAAGGTTGGGTCCACTCGGGAGTGATTACCAACATTTCATGGACAAGGTCCACCACAGGCGGAATATCAACCTCGGTCGGATTTGAGGGTCCAACCGCTTGTGGGGGCTCCTCAGTGAAAGGATCTTCTATAACTGAGGGGGAGCGCAGATGCTCAAGGAATATGCCTTTCGGCACAACCCGCCGAGTGGAACCGATCTTAGCCAGGTCGTCTGCTGCCTGGTCTTCGCTCGGGGTATGTGATGCAACTCCAGGCCTTCAAAGTTATTCTCAAGTTTTCTGACCGCATTGCAGTATCGGGTCATAGCCGGACTCCGGATGCCCATTCTTTCATCACTTGATTGACAACGAGGTCAGAGTTACCGAATATCATCAAACGTCGGATACCGAGTGAGATGGCCATTCGGAGCCCGTACAGGAGGGCTTCGTACTCGGCCTCGCTGTTAGACGAATCAAAGTGGATTTGAAGGACATAGCTCAATCGGTCTCCCCTGGGGGAGACGAGAACCACTCCGGCACCAGAACCTTGGAGCATCTTGGATCCGTCGAAAAACATGGTCGAGTGTTCGGGGATACTTGGGGCTGGCTGTTCCTGTTCTATCCACTCGGCCAAAAAGTCCACAAGTGCTTGAGACTTGATTGCCTTCTTGGTGTCGGGGCTCGATGCACTCGATCACCTATGGGGCCATCGGCCCCATTGTGGTTCGGCAGGGGCAAGGTCACATGCACAAAGAGCGGAGATGGTGAGACAGCGCGACGATCGGGACACTTGTGTTTTACCCAGGTTCGGGCCGCTGTAAAGCATAAAACCCTACTCCTGCTTTTGGGTGGATTGATCAGAGTAACACGAAGAACACGCAGCACTCAATCCCGGCAAGGGTTGCCGTCGGGGAGAGCCTCTACGTGAGTACAAGTGACCGAAAGTCCGAATCTTGAGCTAGGTTGCCTCGGGCCTCCTTTTATAGCTCAAGGGGCAACCACAATGGCAAAACAGACATTTGTCTGATGATTAGACAGCTAACAGTGTTATCGTACCTAACTCTGGCACTTGGGACAAAATGCCATAAATGCAGTCTAGGTGGCGTGCGGGGGTGCATCCCCGGCAAGCTTCTACCACCGCTCTAGCTAACTATCGCACCACAGCTTGACACGCCTATGGATGGGTGTCAAGGGGGCATAATCTGTCTTCCAGCATGCCGCCACGTGCTTAGTGAGAGCCACTTAGCCACCTGGGGGCTCGACACCGCATCGACAAGTGACTGGCGTTGTGATGCGGTGGAGCGGTGGCCGATCGGCTCGCGCTTGCCGGGGTATGGCTTGTCGGGTCTTCCTGAAGGTGCACGCGCCTCGGTCCCCGGTAGGCACCGGGGATGTGCTTGACGCTCTCCGGGCCTGTCTTGGGCTGTTGCGTTGATCTTGCCGGCGTTGCTTAGCCTTTGGTAGGTTGCTGCTGCCGGAGTCTGGGTCTTGAATGCTTGCTTGGTGGTGTGGTAGCTTGTGTTGATGGGTTTTGCTACTACTGCATGTGCATAAGTCAAGGGCACTAGATGCCCCTATCTTAGTGCACCGACAGGAGCCCCTGGGTCTGGCCCACACGCGCTTGCCCAGTGCCGTTGGGTCAGACCCAGAATTTATGCACAGATGCGCAATGTGGAGGAGTAACCGCCAATTTACCAGTCAGCACTGACCCACTACCTCAGGCCGTTTTCGCCACGCGCGCCGCATGCATTGCGGGGAGCTTGTGGCGGGTGCGCGTGACTCAAAGGCCTGGGCATGGCAGAAACTGCAGCGCCATGGATTGGAGCAATGGGGCGGTTACCTGTTCACCGTGAGTCGTGGGTAGTGGGATTGGTGGAGATGGGCGGTCGCTCTGGAGCAGAGGAGAGACAGCCCCCGTACCCTTCCCTATAAATTAGGGGGTCACGGTGGAGATGCTCATCCATCTCCATCTCCTCCTTATTCCCAACTCCGCGTGGCTTGTCCTTCTCTTTTGGTTCGTCTTCGGATGCGCTACTTCTTGCCATGGCGAGGGGCGAGGACGACTCTCAGCTTCCGCCGGGGCGACGAGAGCTTCCCTTCGGGATCATGCCGCTGCTTCAGCCGCAGTAACGGGAGGTGGTTCCAGTGCGCGCGGTGGGAGAGCTGGAAGAGGTCGGGGCCAGCGTGGGGCTCGCGGCCAGGGGAGGCGGAGCGCCGCCTTCGACCCTCCTCCGGTGGCAGTTCCTTCCCCAACAACGGAACATACTAAGAGCACGACGCTGGAGTTTGTCATTAGGCTGTGTGGCCCTCCTTGTAGCCGCTTGCGACTCCCTCGTCCTTTCGCCAGGGTGATGGAGGTCGACAAGCCGCACGCGATGTGGTTGCGCGTGCACGGCTGCAGCAATGGCACCGTGCGGGCCGACGTCGAGTTCCCGGCGCCCCGCGTCATGTTCCTTAGTCGCAGGTGGAAGACCTTCACACACGCTTATAACCTCACAGGCGGGTGTGTCCTCCGCTTCAAGCTGGTGGAGGCCGACACGCTCTCCATCAAGATCTATGGGCGTTCGGGCACTCATCTCGGCTGCTGTGAAGAGAGCTCGAGTGACGATGAAAGCTCCTCCTCGAGCGATAGCTACGAGGAGGACGGTGTCGGTGAAGACGGCGACAGCAAGCTCCAGGCCGTCAAGTCGGAGTACGACGACCTGGGCTCCAGCTGACCGCCGGCCACACCATCACCGTCAGCGAGCCCCCCCTTTCCCCCGGCAGAGCGATTTGCCGGGGGTTCTTGACTTGGGCGCCGCCTCTCCTCCTCAGCTGGACCTTGGCAGGCTCGTGGACTTCGGCTTCGTCTTCCTTGCCGGTGGTCCCGCCGAGCCGTTCCCCGACAACCTTATCGGGGTCAGGCTGGGCTTCTTCTTAGGTCTCCCTTTTGCCCTTTTTCTTTTTGTAGCTTGCTCCTAGGGGAGAAAGTCAAATAAAGATTTATTAGGAAGGAGATCTCCAATGTATCTCGATCCATTTTGTATCAACAAATGAATGAATGTTATTTCTCTTCCCTGAGTACCATCCTTTTCTCCCTTTGTTTCTACTGTGTTAGTATGTTTGTCCTTGCCGCACGGAACCACTTGCACGAGTGCCAAAAGGGGAGCGAGCCCCCGGCAGCAGGGTGGCGTTGTTCCCCGGTAGGGCTCCTTGTCGGTATCGGCGCGGCTCCCCAGGGGTGATAAGTATCAGGAGCTGGGGAATGACTCGTCCCGACAAGGGTTTTCATCACGTGGAGGACTCCACCGAGCACATCCGAAAAGAGAGCAAGGGTTTCCTTTAAGGGAGCAAATAACATAAAACTTGGGATACGTGATTAGACTTATCTTTTTTGGCAGTATCCCTTTTTGGAGTACGCTAGGCCACCGTCCTTGTTCTTTTGCCCTCCTTCTGTGTTTTCCTGGTGGCCAAACACGTAGGGCAAGAGGCCTCTATCCCTTGAAGAGAGAATGCGGCAACAAAGATTATAGGCTTAACAAGTACTCTAGCAAATCTCTAGAACTTAAAAAGGTGATGACATTGCAATCATAAAGATGCATAATGAACATTCAATGCAATGATATGATGCAATGCCTAGCTTTATTATTGTTGCACAGGGTCTGCGCCTAGCTTTGTACAAAGGGTTACATGCAACTTCGGCAAAGCTTGTACAAAAGGTGGCTGTCGGGGACTAAGCCCGGCAGCCGCGCCTCACGGGTAGAACTTACGAAGATGCTCAATATTCCATGAGTTAAGCACCTTGGTGCCATCTTCGGTCTCCAGACGGACTGCGCCAGGTCTGGTGACTCGTGCTACCCGGTAAGGGCCTTCCCACTTCGGCGTCAACTTGTTGGTACCCTTGGCGGACTGAACGCGCCGAAGGACAAGGTCGCCTTCCTCAAGGCTCCGGGCGTGGACCGTGTGGCTATGATAGCGGCGCAGGGCTTGCTGGTAGCGTGCAGCACGCACAGCAGCCCGGAGACGATCTTCCTCGAGGAGCATGGCATCGTCATGCCGTAGCTGCTCTTGCTCTACTTCATCGTAGGCAAGTACTCGAGGTGACCCGTATATGAGTTATGTGGGGAGCACCGCTTCCGCCCCATACACTAGGGAGAAGGGCGTCTAGCCAGTAGCTCGATTTGGTGTCGTTCTGAGGGACCAAAGAACCACCGGCAGCTCATCTATCCAGTGCTTGCCGCATCTCCGCAGTCTGTAAAAAGTTCTTGTCTTGAGTCCACGCAACACTTCAGCGTTCATCCTCTCGGCTTACCCGTTGCTCCTTGGGTGGGCAACAGAGGCGAAGGAGACCTTGCTTCCAAGGCTTTGGATGTACTGCATAAAGGTGTGGCTCGTGAACTGGGTGCCATTGTCGTTGATTACCCTGTTGGGCACTCCGAAACGGCAAACCAGTCCTTTCATGAAGTTGACAGCTAACTGCGCGGTCACCTTCCTCACTGGTTCCACCTCAAGCCACTTTGTAAACTTGTCGATTGCTACGAACTAGAATTCAATGCCCCCGACAACGCGGGGAAAGGGGCCCAAAATATCGAGCCCCCAAACCGAGAATGGCCAGGATAAAGGGATCGTCTGGAGAGCCTGCGCTGGTTGATGGATGTTCTTGGAATGGAACTGGCAGGCTTCACATTTGGTGACTAGCTCAGTTGCATCTTGGAGGGCAGTGGGCCAATAGAAACCCTGCCAGAAGGCTTTCCCAGCAAGGGCTCTTGATCCAATATGAGACCCACACACACCCCCGTGAATCTCTGCCAACAGCTTCAGTCCATCTTCCCGGCAGATGCACTTCAATTTCACACCGTTGGGTCTTTTTCTGTACAGAGTGTCATCGACAAACTGGTACATACTTGACTGACGGGCTACTTTTTCGGCCTCTTCTTGTTCTTTGGGAAGTTCTCCTGTTTGGAGGAAATGGACTATATGTTGTGCCCAGGTTGGCGCCTGTGGCTCGACAACGAGGACTAAAGGCATCTCCTCGTTCGTGGGAATGCTTACCTCGACCACAAGAGCCTGAGGCTCAGCGGGAGGGAGCTGCTCACCAACCGAAACAGGACTTCCCCCGGCAGCCTCTCTACCAGCGGCTTCAGGAAGCTCTGCCGGCAAATGCTTGCCGGAGTTCAGCTTTCTTCTTTTCCTGGCCATCACTGACGGGGATACTGGTGGTTGAGTGAGGCGGAGGACAAAAGTCCCTGGTTCCATAGGAAGCTTCTGCGCGACGCACTTTAATAGGTGATCAGCGATGATGTTTTCTGCACGGGGCACATGCTATGCTTGCAACCCATCAAAGCACTCCTCCAGTTTCCTCACTTCTTCCACGTATGCTTCCATCAATGGGCTCTGATAATATTTGTTGAATTGTTTCACCACGAGCTGAGAATCTCCTCGGATGATCAGTTTCTTGATTCCCAACTCCACCACGATTCTGAGTCCGGCAAGGAGTCCCTCATATTCAGCAGTGTTGTTGGTGGCATCCTCCCAGGGAAAGTGCATCTGAACCACATACTTGAGGTGCTCTCCGGTAGGGGTGACGAGGAGCACGCCCGCTCCGGCACCCTGGAGCGAGAAAGCACCGTCAAAGTACATGATCCAATCCTTGGGCGCTTCTTTGCCGGGGAGAATTATCTCTGGAACCTCTTCGTCTGGCGTGGGTGTCCATTCTGCAATGAACTCTGCCAACGCCCTGCTCTGAACTGTGGAAGTGCTCTCATACTTCAATCCGAAACTTGACAGCTCAAGTGCCCACTCAACTATCCTTCCAGTGGCTTCGGGGTTCCTCAATATGCGCTGCAGCGGAAAGCGAGTGAAAACTGTGACTTCATGGGCTTGGAAGTAGTGGCGCAGCTTCCTCGAGGCCATGATGAGGCCGAAGATCAGCTTTTGCACTCCAGAGTACCTTGACCTAGCCCCCTGCAACAAGGAGCTGACAAAGTACACTGGCCGCTGCACCACTTTCTTCTTCGCCACTTCCTTGGAACTGCCTTCGCTAACTTGCTGAGGTTCCCCTGGGTCTGCATTGGGTCCTGCCGTGGATGCTTCGGTTTTGTCCCCGGTAGCATCAGCCGCGACAGCCACACCTTCACCCACTTCTCGCTGTGCCACCAGCGCTGCACTAACCACTTGATTCGTTGCCGCCAAGTATAGCAGCAACAGTTCTTGTGGTTTAGGAGCGACCAAGGTGGGAGCGGAAGAAAGGTAAGTTTTCAGATCCTGTAGTGTTGCCTCTGCTTCCGGTGTCCACTTCATTGGGCCAGCCTTCTTCAGAATCTTGAAGAATGGCAGGGCGCGTTCAGCGGATTTCGAGATGAACCTACTTAACGCGGCAACGCATCCGGTCAAACGTCTGATGTCCTTGATGGTCTTGGGTGCTTGTATCTGCTCGATTGCTTTGATCTTGTTGGGATTGGCTTCTATTCCTTGCTGAGATACAAAGAACCCAAGTAGCTTGCCGGATGGGACGCCAAACACACACTTCTCAGGGTTGAGTTTCAAATTGATCTTGCGCAAGTTTGAAAAAGTTTCTTCCAAGTCTTGTATGAGGGTCGCTTCATCCTTGGTCTTGATGACTATGTCATCCATGTAAGCTTCCACATTTCTGTGCAACTGAGGTCCAAATCCAATCTGCACGTCTCTGGCAAAGGTAGAACCAGCGCTCTTTAATCCGAAGGGCATCCGTACAAAGCAGTACGTGCCACACGGAGTTATGAACGCGGTCTTTTCCTCATCTTCCTTAGTCATAAAAATCTGGTGGTATCCGGAGTATGCGTCCAAGAAGGAAAGAAAGTCGCACCCGGAAGTGGAATCAACAATCTGGTCGATGCGCGGCAAGGGAAAAGGGTCCTTCGGGCATGCTTTGTTCAAGTCAGTGAAATCTATGCAGAGCCTCCATTTCCCATTCGCCTTGCGCACCACTACCGGGTTGGCTAGCCAAATTGGGTGCAACACTCCTCTGACCAAACCAGCTGCTTCGAGTTTCTTGATTTCTTCGGCAATGAACTGCTGCCGCTCCAAGGCTTGCTTCCTAACCTTTTGCTTGACGGGCCTGGCTTGAGGGCAGACAGCAAGGTGGTGCTCAATCACCTCCCTCGGAACACCGGGGATGTCAGATGGTTGCCAAGCAAACACATCGACATTCGCCTGCAGGAAGGCAACGAGCGCGCTTTCCTATTTGTTAGTAAGGGTGGCGCTAATGGTGAATGTGCCACCAGTGCCATCCAGCCCTGCCGGGATCTTCTTCGTCTCAGGAAAGGTGACCTTGGACTTCTTGCTAGCGGAACTCTCCGGCAGGTCATCATCAGGTGCAGCGCACTCCGAAGAGGCGCGCTTCCCGGAGTCCTTGCCGGCGTTCATCCTAGGCTTCTTTGCTTTCTCGATTCCTTGGCGGGAGCTGGGTTTTCTTCAGCCTCAGCTGCTACCGCGTCCCGATACATCTTGTCCATGCATATGACTGCATCCTTTTTGTCAAATGGGATGGAGATGATTCCAATGGGGCCCGGCATTTTCAAAGTGTTGTAAGCATAGTGGGATGCTGCCATGAACTTTGCCAGGTCTGGGCGACCGAGAATTCCATTGTAAGGCAGAGGGAGCTCAACCACGTCAAACATTACTTTCTCAGTCCGGTAATTCAACTCCCCGCCAAACGTCACAGGCAAAGTGATCTTTTCCTTAGGTCGGCTTCTGCCGGGGGTGACTCCTTGGAATGTACCCGTAGCCTTGAGCTCTCCGTCAGGGATCTGCAGCCTTTCAACCACTTTCGGGGAGATTAAGTTCAATCCCGCCCCGCCGTCAACTAACATCTTGGTGACTTTGAGGTTGCGGATTGCTGGGGAGACCAACAATGGCAAACATCCGACCGCAGTGGTGCGATCAGGATGGTCCTCTTCATCAAAGATGATAGGCGTGCGGGACCATTTGAGTGGCCTCTTGGACTCTGCAGCTGGTTCCACAGCGTTGACCTCGCGCGCCCACTGCTTGAGCTGTCGGTGAGAGGAATGCAAGGATGCACCCCCGTCAACCCACATGGCTTCGGTTGCCTTCTGGAATTCTAGATCACTGGAATCCTCCTCGTCATCCTTATCCTCACTCATATCCTCTACTTCTTTCTTCTCACGGGCTCTGGCTGGTGATACGTCTCCAACGTATCTATAATTTTTGCTTGTTTCGTGCTGTTATATTATCATTCTTGGATGTTTTACAATCATTTTATAACAACTTTATATCATTTTTTGGGACTAACCTATTGACATAATGCCAAAGTGCCAGTTGTTGTTTTTGCTTGTTTTTTACTTCGCAGAAAATCAATACCAAATGGAGTCTAATCGCGACAAAACTTTTTGGAGATTTTTTTCTGGACCATAAGACACCCACTGGGCCAAAGAAGAGTCAGGAAGGTGGGTTGTGGGGAGCACAACCCACCAGGGCGCGCCAGAGGCCCCAGGCGCGCCCTGATGGGTTGTGCCCTCCTCGAGGCCCCTCTTCACCGCCTCTGATGCCTATAAATTCCCAAATATTCCAGAAACCCTAACAGGGTCGACGAAAAACACATCTAGCCGCCGCAAATTCCAGAACCACGAGATCCAATCTAACACCATCACGGAGGGGTTCATCATCCTCATTGGTGCCTCTCCGATGATGCGTGAGTAGTCCACCATAGACCTACGGGTTCGTAGGCAGTAGCTAGATGGCTTCCTCTCTCTCTTTTGATTCTCAATACAATGGTCTCTTGGAGATCTATTTGATGTAAACTTTTGCGGTGTGTTTGTTGGGATCTGATGAATTTTGAGTTCATGATCAGTTTCTATCCATGAATATTATTTGAGTCTTCTTGTATCTCTTATATGCATGATTACTGCTACTTCTTGAGCTTGCGTTGGTTTTTCCCTTGAAGAGGAAAGGGTGATGCATCAAAGTAGAGATAAGTATTTCCCTCAGTTTTGAGAACAAAGGTATCAATCCAGTAGGAAGTACAAGCAAGGCCCCAATCTATGCACCTGCACAAACAATCAAACACTTGCACCCAACGCTATAAAGGGGTTGTCAATCCCTTCACGGTCACTTGCACGGATGAGATCTGATAGAGATAGATATAAAAGATTACTAAAAGTAAAACTAAATAAAAGTAACTAAAATTGCAGCAAGGTATTTTTGGTATTTTTGGTTTATAGATCTGAAAATATATAATGGAAAATAGACCCGGGGGCCATAGGTTTCACTAGAGGCTTCTCTCTTGAAGGAAACTAATACGGTGGGTGAACAAATTACTGTCGAGCAATTGATAGAAAAGCGCAAAGTTATGATGATATCCAAGGCAATGATTATGCATATAGGCATCACGTCCGTGTCAAGTAGACCGAAACGATTCTGCATCTACTATTATTACTCCACACATCGACCGACTCCTGCCTGCATCTAGAGTATTAAGTTCATAAAGAACAGAGTAACGCCTTAAGTAAGATGACATGATGTAGAGGGATAAACTCAAGCAATATGATGAAAACCCCACCTTTTTATCCTTGATGGCAACAATACAAATACGTGCCTCGCTACCCCTACTTTGTCACTGGGTGAGGACACCGCAAGATTGAACCCAAAACTAAGCACCTCTCCCATTGCAAGAACTACCGATCTAGTTGGCCAAACCAAACCAATAACTCGAAGAGAAATACAAAGATATGAAATCATGCATATAAGAATTCAGAGAAGATTCAAATAATATTCATAGATAATCTGATCATAAATCCACAATTCATCGGATCTCGACAAACACACCGCAAAAGAAGATTACATCAGATAGATCTCCAAGAACATCGAGGAGAACATGGTATTGAGGATCGGAGAGAGAGAAAAAGCCATCTAGCTACTAGCTATGGACCCGTAGGTCTGAGGTAGACTACTCACGCTTCATCGGAGTTGCAATGGAGTTGATGTAGAAGCCCTCCGTGATTGAATCCCCCTCCGGCAGATTACCGGAAAAGGCCCCAAGATGGGATCTCATGGGAACAGAAGGTTGTGGCGGCGGAAAAGTATTTTTGTGGCTCCCTCTGATGGTTTGGGAATATATGGGAATATATAGGCGAAGAGTTAGGGTTAGAAGGCCTCCAGGGGGGCCCACAAGCCAGGGGGCGCCCCCCCTAGGGCGCGCCCTGGCGGCTTGTCGTCTGCTGCCAGGTCTCCTGACCTCCTCTCTAGGTCTTCTAGATGTCTTCTGGTCCAAGAAAAATCATCGAGAAAGTTTTATTCCGTTTGGACTCCGTTTGATATTCCTTTTCTGTAAAACTCAAAAACAGGGAAAAAACATAAACTGGCACTGGGCTCTAGGTTAATAGGTTAGTCCCAAAAATAATATAAAATAGCATATTAATGCATATAAAACATCCAAAACAGATAATATAATAGCATGGAACAATCAAAAATTATAGATACGTTGGAGACGTGTCAAGCATCCCCAAGCTTAATTCCTGCTCGTCCTTGAGTAGGTAAATGATAAAAACAGAATTTTTGATGTGGAATGCTACCTAACATATTTATCCATGTAATTTTGTTTATTGTGGCATGAATATTCAGATCCATAAGATTCAAAACAAAAGTTTAATGTTAACATAAAAACAATAATACTTCAAGTATACTAATAAAGCAATCGTGTCTTCTCAAAATAACATGGCCAAAGAAAGCTATCCCTACAAAATCATATAGTCTGGCTGTGCTCCATCTTCATCACACAAAGTATTAAATCATGCACAACCCCGGTTTTAGCCAAGCAATTGTTTCATACTTTAGTATTTTCAAACTTTTTCAACTCTTACCCAATACATGAGCGTGAGCCATGGACATAGCACTATAGGTGGAATAGAATATGGTGGTTGTGGAGAAGACAAAAGAAGGAGATAGTCTCACACCAACTAGGCGTATCAACGGGCTATGGAGATGCCCATCATTAGATATCAATGTGAGTGAGTAGGGATTGCCATGCAACGGATGCACTAGAGCTATAAGTGTATGAAAGCTCAAAAAAGAAACTAAGTGGGTGTGCATCCAACTCGCTTGCTCACGAAGACCTAGGGCAATTTGAGGAAGCCCATCATTGGAATATACAAGCCAAGTTCTATAATGAAAAATTCCCACTAGTATATGAAAGTGTCAATATAGGAGACTCTCTATCATGAAGATCATGGTGCTACTTTGAAGCACAAGTGTGGAAAAAGGATAGTAGCATTGCCCCCTCTCTGTTTTCTCTCATTTTTTTCTCTTTTTTTGGTGGGCTTCTTTGGCCTCTTTTTTTATTTGGGCTTCTCTGGCCTCTTTTATTTTTCATAAAGTCCAGAGACTCATCCCGACTTGTGGGGCAATCATAGTTTCCATCATCCTTTCCTCACATGGGACAATGCTCTATAATGATGATCATCACACTTTTATTTACTTACAACTCAAAATTTACAAATCGATACTAGAACAAGATATGACTCTATATGAATGCCTCCGGCGGTGTACCGGGATATGCAATGATCTAGCGTAGCAATGACATCATCATGCTAGCTATCTTACGGTCATGCTAAGCAATATGACAATGATGGTGCGTGTCATAATACGGAACGGTGGAAGTTGCATGGAAATATATCTCGGAATGGCTATGGAAATGCCACAATAGGTAGGTATGGTGGCTGTTTTGAGGAAGGTGGGTTTAATGCACCGGCGAAAGTTGCGCGGTACTAGAGAGGCTAGCAAAGGTGGAAGGGTGAGAGTGCGTATAATCCATGGACTCAACATTAGTCATAAAGAACTCACATACTTATTGCAAAAGTCTATTAGTCATCAAAACAAAGTACTACATGCATGCTCCTAGGGGAAGGGTTGGTAGGAGTTAACCATCGCACGATCCCGACCTCCACACAAAGGAAGGCAATCAATAAATAAATCATGCTCCGACTTCGTCACATAACGGTTCACCATACGTGCATGCTACAGGAATCACAAACTTTAACACAAGTATTTCTACCAATCCACAATTACTCACTAGCATGTCTCTAATATTACAATCTTTATATCTCAAAACAATCATAAGGAATCAAACTTCTCATAGTATTCAATGCACTTTTATATGAAAGTTTTTATTATATCTCTCTTGGATGCCCATCATATTAGGACTAAATTCATAACCTAAACAAATTACCATGCTGTTTAGAGACTCTCAAAATAATATAAGTGAAGCAAGAGAGTTCAATAATTTCTATAAAATAAAGCCACCGCCGTGCTCTAAAAAGATATAAGTGAAGCACTAGAGCATATTGCCTAGCTCAAAAGATATAAGTGAAGCACATAGAGTATTCTAATAAATTCACGATTCATGCGTGTCCCTCTCAAAAAGTGTGTACAGCAAGGATGATTGTGGCAAACTAAAAAGAAAAGACTCATATCATACAAGACGCTCCAAGCAAAACACATATCATGTGGTGAATAAAAATATAGCCTCAAGTAAATTTACCGATGGATTAAAGACGAAAGAGGGGATGCCTTCCGGGGCATCCCCAAGCTTAGGCTCTTGGTTGTCCTTGAATATTACCTTGGGGTTCCTTGGGCATCCCCAAGCTTAGGCTCTTGCCACTCTTTATTCCATAGTCCATCAAATCTTTACCCAAAACTTGAAAACTTCACAACACATAACTCAACAGAAAACTCGTGAGATCCGTTAGTATAAGAAAATAAAATCACCACTTTAGGTACTGTTGTGAACTCATTCTTTATTTATATTGGTGTAATATCTACTGTATTCCAACTTCTCCATGGTTCATACCCCCCCCCCCCCCCGATACTACCCATAGATTCATCAAAATAAGCAAACAACACATAGAAAACAGAATCTGTCTAAAACAGAACAGTCTGTAGCAATCTGTAAACTTCGAATACTTATGTAACTCTAACAATTCTGAAAAATTAGGAAAATCTGGGCAATTAGTATATCAATCTTGTGTAAAAAATTCAGATCTAATCGACGCTTCTGTGAATTTATAAAATTCCTAGACTGGACGTCAAAGTTTCTGTTTTTCAGCAAGATCAAATCACCTATCACCGTAGACCATCCCAAAGGTCTTACTTGGCACAAACACTAATTAAAACACTAAAACACAATTACTACAGAGGTAATAATGTGTAATTTATTCAAGAACAGAAACAAAACAAAAAACATAAAAATAAAATTGGGTTGCCTCCCAACAAGCGCTATTGTTTAACGCCCCTAGCTAGGCATAACGCAATAGATCTAGGTATTGTCATCTTTGGTATGCAACTCCTCAATTGCACACTTATAAACCCTAGGAGATTCTTTGGTTTTATCAATAATCATACTCCTAGGCAAGAAATCAAGAAATTCACTTGTAGCAATTGGTTCCCGGACAATATTAATAAAGTTAGGGTGAGCACTTATCATCTTAAGATCTTCATCTCCTTTACTAGAGGATTCACCCTTATTTTTAGGAACATAAATAAACTTGGCAGTCTTAGTAGGAGGAAAATTTGGGGTGGTTTTAACAGAGGCAAAAGCGGAACCCAAGTTGGTAATAATATCTTCTAGCTTGCCAATTCTAATGGAATCCTGGTCTATCTTTTCATTAACTATGGGTTCTTTCTCCCTTAGATTTTTTAAAGTAACTCCTACCTTAGATCCATATTGAGTAATTTGATTATGAATCTTTTTATCTAAGTTTTCAATGATCTCTACGGTAGCTACATTATTTTCAATAATATCAAGCCTTTGCATCACATGTTCCAAAGATAAAATTGTTTCATTAACCATGAGTGGGGGTGAGCCTACCAAATCTATCATATTATTATAAGCATCAAAGGTGTGACTCCCCAAGAAATTTCCCCCGGTGATGGTATCTAGAACATATCTATTCCAAGGGATTATGCCCACATAAAAATTGCGAAGGAGGACGGTAGTAGATTGCTTACGAGTAGATCTATTTTGAGCATTGCAAATTCTATACCAAGCATCTTTTAAATTTTCTCCCTCCCTTTGCTTAAAATTAAGAACCTCACTCTCGGGAGTACTAGCAATGGTGGAAGAACTAGCCATGAAAACGAATCAAGTGAACTAGCACACGAGCAAACAAAAAGCAAACGAAAAGACGAACGGAAGAAGGGCAAATAAAAAGGCAAATATTTTTGGTTTTTTCTGAAAATCGTTTTAGAAGTGGGGGAGAGGAAAACGAGAGGCAAATGGCAAATGATGTAAATGCAAGAGATGAGTTTATGATGGGTACTTGGTAGGCTTGATGTAGACCTCTCTGGCAACCACACCAGAAATTGGCAACTTGACGGGAGAGTTCTTGTCTTGACTTGCTATGTATCCTCCCCGGCAACGGCGCCAGAAATTCTTCCTGCTACTTCTTGAGCTTGTGTTGGTTTTTCCCTTGAAGAGGAAAGGGTGATGCAGCAAAGTAGAGATAAGTATTTCCCTCAGTTTTGAGAACCAAGGTATCAATCCAGTAGGAGGTACAAGCAAGGCCCCAATCTATGCACCTGCACAAACAATCAAACACTTGCACCCAACGCTATAAAGGGGTTGTCAATCCCTTCAAGGTCACTTGCAAGGATGAGATCTGATAGAGATAGATATAAAATATTACTAAAAGTAAAACTAAATAAAAGTAAATAAAATTGCAGCAAGGTATTTTTGGTATTTTTGGTTTATAGATCTGAAAATAAATAATGGGAAATAGACCCGGGGGCCATAGGTTTCACTAGAGGCATCTCTCTTGAAGGAAAATAATACGGTGGGTGAACAAATTACTGTCGAGCAATTGATAGAAAAGCACAAAGTTATGACGATATCCAAGGCAATGATTATGCATATAGGCATCATGTCCGTGTCAAGTAGACCGAAATGATTCTGCATCTACTACTATTACTCCACACATCGACCGACTCCTGCCTGCATCTAGAGTATTAAGTTCATAAAGAACAGAGTAACGCCTTAAGTAAGATGACATGATGTAGAGGGATAAACTCAAGCAATATGATGAAAACCCCACCTTTTTATCCTTGATGGCAACAATACAAATACGTGCCTCGCTACCCCTACTTTGTCACTGGGTGAGGACACCGCAAGATTGAACCCAAAACTATGCACCTCTCCCATTGCAAGAACTACCGATCTAGTTGGCCAAAACAAACCAATAACTCGAAGAGAAATACAAAGATATGAAATCATGCATATAAGAATTCAGAGAAGATTTAAATAATATTCATAGATAATCTGATCATAAATCCACAATTCATCGGATCTCGACAAACACACCGCAAAAGAAGATTACATCGGATAGATCTCCAAGAACATCGAGGAGAACATGGTATTGAGGATCAGAGAGAGAGAAAAAGCCATCTAGCTACTAGCTATGGACCCGTAGGTCTGAGGTAGACGACTCACGCTTCATCGGAGGAGCAATGGAGTTGATGTAGAAGCCCTCCGTGATCGAATCCCCCTCTGGCAGATTACCGGAAAAGGCCCAAAGATGGGATCTCACGGGAACAGAAGGTTGCGGCGGCGGAAAAGTATTTTTGTGGCTCCCTCTGATGGATTGGGAATATATGGGAATATATAGGCGAAGAGTTAGGGTTAGAAGGCCTCCAGGGGGGCCACAAGCCAGGGGGCGCCCCCCCCCCCTAGGGCGCGCCCTGGCGGCTTGTCGTCTGCTGCCAGGTCTCCTGACCTCCTCTCCAGGTCTTTTAGATGTCTTCTGGTCCAAGAAAAATCATCGCAAAAGTTTTATTCCGTTTGGACTCCACTTGATATTCCTTTTCTGTAAAACTCAAAAACAGGGAAAAAACAGAAACTGGCACTAGGCTCTAGGTTAATAGGTTAGTCCCAAAAATAATATAAAATAGCATATTAATGCATATAAAACATCCAAAACAGATAATATAATAGCATGGAACAATCAAAAATTATAGATACGTTGGAGACGTATCAATTACTTATAGCCTCCTATTTCTTCTTCGGATCTTTGGTTTAGTTAGGCCAACTAAATCGATTTTTCTTGCCATGGGAAGAGGTGCTTTGTGATGGGTTCGATCTTGCGGTGTCCTCTCCCAGTGATAGAAGGGGCAGCGAGGCACGCATGTATCGTTGCTAGTAAGGATAACAAGATGGGGTCTATTCCTACATGAATAGATCTTGTCTACATCATGTCATCGTTCTTATTGCATTACTCCGTTTTTTCATGAACTTAATACACTAGATGCATGCTGGATAGCGGTCGATGTGTGGAGTAATAGAGGTAGATGCAGGCAGGAGTCGGTGTATCTATCTTGGATGTGATGCCTATATAATGATCATCACCTTGGATATCGTCATGACTATTCGATTTTCTATCAATTGCCCAACAATAATTTGTTCAACCACCGTGCGCTATACTCATGAGAGAAGCCACTAGTGAACCCTACGGCCCCCGGGTCTAGTTTTCCATCGTATTGCTTTCCGATCTATCATTTTTTTTGCACTCTTTGTTTTCAGATCTACAAAACCAAAAACCCAAAAATATATTGCTGCATATTTACTTTTTTTATTTGTGTTCTTGAGAGATCTATCTCTCCTATCTATCACTACCTAATCTATCTTATTACCGTAGAGAGATTGATAACCTCTCTTTCGCGTCGGGTTGCAAGTATTTGTTGTTTGTGTGCAGGTGCTGCTTATTGGGTGGTGGTGATCCTCCTACTGGTTCGATAACCTTGGTTTCATAACTGAGGGAAATACTTACCATCACTGTGCTGCATCATCCCTTCCTCTTTGGGGAAATACCGTCGCAGTCTCAAGCCACGTCAAAGGAATTTCTGGCGCCATTGCCGGGGAGGAAGCGGTCTCTTCTACGTGCCTATCGTAGACGCCGAGGGGACTCCATCGTCATCTACCAGGTTCCTAATCACAAATCTCATCTCCTTGCAATTACATTATTTGCCATTTGCCTCTCGTTTTCCTCTCAACCACTTCACCAATTTGCCGTTTTATTCGCCCTCTTCTTTGTTTACCTTTTTCTTGTCGGATCTCTTCCTTGCTTGCAATCTTCTTTGCGTAGTCATGATGACTGAAGAGAACACCAAGTTGTGTGATTTTTTCAATACTAATAACAATGATTTTATTAGTACGCCGATTGCTCCTCCCGCCACTAGTGCAGAGTCTTGTGATATTAATGCCGCTTTGTTGAATCTTTTCATGAAAGATCAATTTGCCGGTAATCCTAATGAGGATGCCGCGTCCCATCTAAACACGTTCGTAGAATTGTGTGATATGCAAAAGAAAAAAGATGTGGACAATGATATTGTGAAGTTGAAACTATTTCCTTTTTCCTTGTGGGATCGTGCAAAAAATTGGTTTTTCTCCTTGCCTCGCAATAGTATTGATTCTTGGAATAAGTGCAAGGATGCTTTTATCACTATGTATTTTCCGCCCGCGAAAATTATTTCCCTTAGGACGAAAATCATGAATTTTAAGCAACTTCAGCATGAACATGTCGCACAATCTTGGGAAAGGATGAAGTTGATGCTAAGAAATTGTCCTACTCATGGTTTAAATCTTTGGATGCTCATACAAATTTTTTATGCAGGGTTGAATTTTGTCTCTAGAAATCTTTTTGATTCCGCCGCGGGTGGTACTTTTATGGAGATTACTTTGGGTGAAGCTACTAAATTTCTAGATAATATCATGGCTAATTATTCTCAATGGCATACCGAAAGAGCACCTACTAGTAAAAAAGTTAATTCGGTAGAGGAAATTAGTACTTTGAGTGATAAAGTAGATGCTTTGATGAAATTGGTTGCTAGTAAAAATGCTCCTATTGATCTTAATGATGTGCCTTTCTACTTTGATTGACCAAAATAGCGATTCCGTAGATGTGAATTTTGTATCTCGAAACAATTTCAATAACAATGCTTATAGAGGTAATTTTAATCCTAGGCCTTTTCCTGGAAATTCCTCTAATAATTATGGTAATTCCTATGGTAATTCTTCCTACAATAATAATAGGAACACCTCTGATCTTGAGAGTAATATCAAAGAATTTATCAATGCGCAAAAGTCTTTCAATACTACGATAGAGGAAAAGTTAAATAAGATTGATGATATGTCTAGAAGCATTGATAGAATTTCTCATGATGTTGAAAATCTCGAGTTGAAAGCTTTTGTGCCTAAGATTGATGAATCTATTAAAGCTTTATATGTCTCTATGGATGAGAGTAAGAAAAGAACCACTATGCTTAGAGCTAAAAGAGAAATCTTAGAAAAATCATTTTCTAATGATTGCCTTCATAAGAAAGATGAAGATCTTAAAGTGATTGGCGTTTCGTCTATTGATTCCTTGTTTAGTAATGTTAAAATTGATAATGAAGGGACTGAAGTAGAGTCAACTTTAGCTAGAAGGCGTCCCAATAATTTGGAGGGTGAAAATCTTGATGAAAATTTTGATAAAAGTGGGTTTGAAGAGGTCAAAACTTTAACTAGTGATGTGCCCACTATTTTGTATTGCAAAGACTTCAATTAAGATAGTTGCTCTTTGATTGAATGCATTTCTTTGTTGCAATCTATTTTGAATTCACCCCAAGCTTATGAGCAAAATAAAGCTTTTACTAAACATATCGTTGATGCCATGATGAAATCTTTTGAAGAGAAGTTGGAGTTGGAGATTTCTATTCCTAGAAAATTACATGATGAGTGGGAACCTACCATTAAGGTCAATATTAAAAATTATGAATGCTTTGCTTTGTGTGATTTGGGTGCATGTGTTTCCATGATTCCGAAGTCTCTATGTGATGTGCTTGGTCTTACCAATATTGAAGAATGTTCTCTTAATTTGCATTTGGCGGATTCTACTATTAAAAAGCCTTTGGGAAGAATTAATGATGTTCTTATTCTTGCAAATAGGAACTATGTGCCTATTGATTTTATTGTGCTTGATATTGATTGCAATCCGTCTTGTCCCATTATACTTGGTAGACCGTTTTTACGCACTATAGGTGTCGTGATTGATATGAAAGAAGGCAATATTTGTTATCAATTTCCCTTGAGAAAGGGTATGGAACACTTCCCTAGAACAAGAATTAAGCCACAATATGAATCAATCAAGAGAGCATCCTATGGATCCAAAACAAAAGATGACAATACTTGAATCTATGTGTTATGCCTAGCTAGGGGCATAAAACGATAGCGCTTGTTGGGAGGCAAGCCAATGAATAAATAAATTTTTGCTTTTACCTTTCTGTTTTTGTGTGTTGACACAATTATGCCTCTGTTATGATTTTGTTTTTATGGTTTATTTAGTGTTTGTGCCAAGTAAAGCCTTTAGGATGATTCATAGGATGAGTAGAAGTGATGCTGAATCTGAAACAGAAACTTTGCTTCCAGTATCTGAATTTTAATTTTTTGCTGGAACGTGATCTTGAGCTGAAATTTTAACACAGTGTTTCTATACAAATTCCTTACGTTTTCCTATTTTTTTAGAATTTTTAGAGTTACAGAAGTATGGGTAGCGTACAGATTACTACAGACTGTTCTGGTTAAGACAGATTCTGTTTTCGTTGCATCGTGTGCTTGTTTTGATGAATCTATGGGTTATCTTGAAGGGTATGAGCCATGGTAAAGTTAAAATACAGTAGGTATAATGCAATAATAAAATATGAATGGGTTTGCAATAGTACCTAAAGTAGTGATTTGCTTTATTATACTAACGGATCTCACGAAGATTTTGTTGAGTTTTGTGTGATTGAAGTTTTCAAGTTTTGGGTGAGATCACGATGGATGAATGAATAATGAGTGATAAAAGCCTAAGCTTGGGGATGCTACCGCACCCCCAAGATATATCCAAAGAGAAACAAGCAACTAAGCTTGGGGATGCCCCCGAGTGGCATCCCCTCTTTCTTCTAACGACCATCGGTATTTTACTTGGAGCTATATTTTTATTCGTCACATATCATGAGTTTTGCTTGGAGCGTCTTGTATCTTTGCTTGCTTTGTTTGTTAGTTTTTCCTTTGTATCCTTGCTAGACACACCTATTTGAGAAAGCCAAAATCATTCTATGATTTGTTAGAATTGCTCTATGTGCTTCACTTAAAAATTTTGAGCTATAGAATTGCTCTAGTGCTTCACTTATATATTTTTTAGCACGGTGCGCTCGGAAATTTTTTTAGAAATACTCTCATGCTTCACTTAGATTAATTTTAGAGTTAGTAAATTTTGAAGAAACCCTCTCACGCTTCACTTATACCTTTTTGAGAGATGAAATCTTTATGCTCATGTGCTTCACTTAAATTTGTTTGAGCTTGCCAAAAAGCAATGGCAATATATGAAACTAGTCCCAAAGTGATAGATATCCAAGGAGGATATAATAAAAACTTTCATGAAGATCATTGGACAAATTAAACTTGATTCCTTGTAATAGTTTTGAAACATGATGATAGTAATATGTGAGTCATGTTAGTGAGTAATTATGCTTAGTAGGAATATTGGTGTTATGGTTTGTGATTCCCTATGCATGCACGAAAGTCAATAGTTATGCAATGAAGTTACATCCTACTTGTGGTGCATTATTCGGTGTTAGTTATGGTCAATGCTCACTTATGTGAATTTTCGTTTCTTGGTTTGGTTGCTTCCCAATCTATTTTGCTAGCCTCCATTTGTACTAAGTAGAAATACAACTTGTGCATCCAAAATCCTTAAACCAAGTTTTGCCTTATGAGTCCACCATACCTACCTATATGCGGTATTTCCATGCCATTTCAAGCAAATTTGTATGTGCCTTCTCTAAATTTTCAAAATAAATTTTCTCTTTTGTGTGCCCGTACCGCTCATGAAACGGTGGGGAGTGTCCAATATTTTTCCATGCTAGATGTGTTATTCGCAAGATGAGTGTTTATTGACTTGTCATTGCACGAGAGTGCGGCGGTAATAGGGATGCCCATTCCCGAAATGAAAAAGAAAAAAAAATTGCTTTATGTTGTCAAATAATAAATTCCTTGGAAAGTGTTGGTATGGAAGGCAACTGTGGATACGGCTCGCCATGGAAAGTGAAAGTTTAGTGGAAAAAGGAATAAACTTTATTTTCTGTTTGGGAACCGCCTATGATATATCTAGCATGGAAAGTATTGTGAGCTACTTTGTCGTTTTAGTTGACAGGAAAAGCATGCCACCCAAAATATTTTTCTCTTTCAATTTAAAACTTTGAGCTCTGGCACCTCTACAAATCCCTACTTCCCTCTACGAAGGGCCTATCTATTTACTTTATGCAATTTTTATTTTTGCTTTGAGTCTCCATCTTCTCTTATAAGCACCAACTAGGGGGCACTATGATCGTACTTGAGCATTAGGCATAGCTAATATTTGAGTGTATTTCATGAATGGATCAATGATTGAGCATGATGGGCTAGGGATAACATTCTTTAGTGTTGATATTTTGAAAGACATGGTTGCTAGTTGACATGCTTGAGTATTGAAGTCATTATGTTAAAACTAGACTATTGCTTTGAATCATTTACAAGTCCAAATGTCCATGCTATACAAAGAAGAAAAGAATATGATGAACATGTTAGGCAACATTCTACATCAAAAATTCTGTTTTTATCATTTACCTACTCGAGGACGAGTAGGAATTAAGCTTGGGGATGCTGATATGTCTCCAACGTATCTATAATTTTTGCTTGTTCCATGCTGTTATATTATCATTCTTGGATGTTTTACAATCATTTATTACAACTTTATATCATTTTTTGGGACTAACCTATTGACATAGTGCCAAAGTGCCAGTTGCTGTTTTTGCTTGTTTTTTACATCGCAGAAAATCAGTACCAAACGGAGACAAAACGCTGCGGGGATTTTTGTGGATTTTTTACAGAACAGAAGAAAGAAGATGGGCCAAAGAACACTAGAAGAGGGGGGCTAGGGTGGCCAGCACCTACCAGGGCGCGCCAGAGGCCACCTGGCGCGGCCTGGTGGGGGCAGGGCACCTCGGGCACCCTCTCAACCGACTATCATGCCTATAAATTCCCCGAAAATCTAAAAACCCTAGAGGAGTCGACGAAACACAATTCCAGGCACCGCAAGTTCCAGAACCGCGAGATCCAATCTAAACACCATCACGGAGGGGTTCATCTTCCTCATAGGTGCCTCTCCGATGATACGTGAGTAGTCCACCATAGACCTTCGGGTCCGTAGGCAGTAGCTAGATGGCTTCTTCTCTCTCTTATGATTCTCAATACAATGGTCTCTTGGAGATCTATTTGATGTAAACTTTTGCGGTGTGTTTGTTGGGATCCGATGAATTTTGAGTTCATGATCAGTTTCTATCCATGAATATTATTTGAGTCTTCTTTGATCTCTTATATGCATGATTACTTATAGCCTCATATTTCTTCTTCGAATCTTTGGTTTAGTTAGGCCAACTATATCGATTTTTCTTGCCATGGGAAGAGGTGCTTTGTGATGGGTTCGATCTTGCGGTGTTCTTTCCCAGTGACAGAAGGGGCAGCAAGACACGCATGTATCGTTGCTATTAAGGATAACAAGATGGGGTCTATTCGTACATGAATAGATCTTGTCTACATCATGTCATCGTTCTTATTGCATTACTCTATTTTTTGATGAACTTAATACACTAGATGCAAGCTGGATAGCGGTCGATGTGTGGAGTAATAGAGGTAGATGCAGGCAGGAGTCGGTCTATCTATTTTGGACGTGATGCCTATATAATGATCATCGTCTTGGATATCGTCATGACTATTCGATTTTCTATCAATTTCCCGACAGTAATTTGTTCACCCACTGTGCGCTATACTCATGACAGAAGCCACTAGTGAACCCTACGGCCCCCGGGTCTACTTTTCCTATCATATTGCTTTCCGATCAATGTTTTTTTGCAATCTTTGTTTTTAGATCTACAAAACCAAAAACCAAAAAATATATTGCTGCATATTTACTCTTTTTATTTGTGTTCTTGAGAGATCTATCTCTCCTATCTATCACTACCTAATCTATCTATTTACCGTAGAGAGATTGACAACCTCTCTTTCGCGTCGGGTTGCAAGTATTTGTTGTTTGTGTGGAGGTGCTGCTTATTGGGTGGTGGTGATCCTCCTACTGGTTCGATAGCCTTGGTTTCATAACTGAGGGAAATACTTACCGTCACTGTGCTGCATCATCCCTTCCTCTTTGGGGAAATACCGACGCAGTCCAAGCCACGTCACTGTGCTGCATCATCCCTTCCTCTTTGGGGAAATACCGACGCAGTCCAAGGCACGTCAAAGGAATTTCTAGCGCCGTTGTCGGGCAGGAAGCGGACTCTTCTACGTGCCTATCGTAGGCGCCGAGGGGACTCCACCACCATCTACCAGGTTCCTAATCACAAATTTTATCTCCTTGCAATTACATTATTTGCCATTTGCCTCTCGTTTTCCTCTCCCCCACTTTACCAATTTGCCGTTTTATTCGCCCTCTTTTTCGTTTGCCTTTTTCTCGTCAGATCTCTTGTTTGCTATCTTTGCTTGTGTTGCCATGTGCCTAATATTTGCTTGCATCTTCGCTTGCTAAAAATCTATTGATATGGATCCTCATCCACTTGCTAATCTTTTCAAAAGGCCAAATTATGATGAACCAATTTCTAGTGATTTGAGTGCACTTGATTATCTCCATGAAGTTTTGTTTGAAAATCATGAATCTGAAAATTTTGATGAAGTGTTGAAAGAAGAAATTTATAAGGTGATTCATGATAGCTCCTTGATTGAAAAGCATGATTGCAATGTTGGTAGTATGAATTCTCTAAATATCCATGATGCTAATGATATGCAAAGCCACAAGCTTGGGGATGCTATGTTTGATGAAGATGATATTTTTAGTCCCCCATGTTTTGATGAGCAAATTTATTATGATATTTGCATGCCTCCTATTCATGATGATGGTGATGACACGTATGCTATAATGAGTTTTGATAAACATGAAACTTATCATCATGGTTTTAATTTGCAATGTGGTTATGTAAATCAAGTGTCTCGTGATAATTATTTTGTTGAGTTTGGTCCCACTACCATGGATGAAAAGGAATTTGCTTATGTGGAGAGTAATAAAAATTCTATGCTTGTGCATCATGAAAAGAATGATTTATGTGATAGTTATATTGTTCAATTCCTTCATGATTCTACTTAAATTTATTATGAGGGAGGAACATATGCTGGTAGGAATTGCAATAATACCAAGTTTCCTCTCTATGTGTTCAAAGTTTTGAAGCTATGCTTGTTTTGCCTTCCTATGCTAGTTGATTCTTGCTCCCATAAATTGTTTGCTCACAAAATCCCTATGCATAGGAAGTGGGTTAGACTTAAATTTGCTTGTCATGAGATTCATGATGCTCTCTTGCATATTCCAATTACTACTTTTTATGTGAGCATCATTGAAATCATCATGCCTAGCTAGGGGCGTAAAACGATAGCGCTTGTTGGGAGGCAACCCAACGAATACATAAATTTTTTCTTTTTGCTTTTTGTTTTTGAGTGTTGACACAATTATGCCTCTGTTATGATTGTGTTCTTATGATTTATTTAGTGTTTGTGCCAAGTAGAACCCTTAGGATGATTCATAGGATGAGTAGAAGTGATGCTGAATCTGAAACAGAAACTTTGCGTCCAGTATATGAATTTTCATTTTTTTTTCTGGAACGTCATATTGAGCTGAAATTCTAGCACAGTGTTTCTATACAAATTCCTTACGTTGTACTAATTTTTCAGAATTTTTAGAGTTACAGAATTATGGGTAGAGTACAGATTACTACACACTGTTCTGTTTGAGACATATTCTTTTTTTGTTGCATTGTGTGCTTGTTTTGATGAATCTATGGTTTGTATTGTGGGGTATAAGCCATGGTAAAGTTAAAATACAGTAGGTATAATGCAATTATAAAATTTCAATGGGTTTACAACAGTACCTAAAGTAGTGATTTGCTTTCTTATACTAACGGATCTCACGAAGATTTTGTTGAGTTTTGTGTGATTGAAGTTTTCAAGTTTTGGATGAGATCACGATGGATGAAGGAATAAGGAGTAGCAAAAGCCTAAGCTTGGGGATGCTACCGCACCCCCAAGATATATCCAAAGAGTAAAAAGCAACTAAGCTTGGGGATGCCCCGAGTGGCATCCCCTCTTTCTTCTAACGACCATCGATATTTTACTTGGAGCTATATTTTTATTCGTCACATATCATGTGTTTTGCTTGGAGCGTCTTGTATCTTTGCTTGCTTTGTTTGTTAGTTTTTCCTTTGTATCCTTGCTGTACACACCTATTTGAGAAAGCCAAAATCATGTTATGATTTGTTAGAAAATCCAAAAACCCAAGAGGAGTCGACGAAACACAATTCCAGCCGCCGCAAGTTCCAGAACCGCGAGATCCAATCTAAACACCATCACGGAGGGGTTCATCTTCCTCATAGGTGCCTCTCCGATGATGCGTGAGTAGTCCACCATAGACCTTCGGGTCCGTAGGAAGTAGCTAGATGGCTTCTTCTCTCTCTCTTATGATTCTCAATACAATGGTCTCTTGGAGATCTATTTGATGTAAACTTTTGCGGTGTGTTTGTTGGGATCCGATGAATTTTGAGTTCATGATCAGTTTCTATCCATGAATATTATTTGAGTCTTCTTTGATCTCTTATATGCATGATTACTTATAGCCTCATATTTCTTCTTCGAATCTTTGGTTTAGTTAGGCCAACTAGATCGATTTTTCTTGCCATGGGAAGAGGTGCTTTGTGATGGGTTCGATCTTGCGGTGTTTTTTCCCAGTGACAGAAGGGGCAGCAAGACACGCATGTATCGTTGCTATTAAGGATAACAAGATGGGGTCTATTCCTACATGAATAGATCTTGTCTACATCATCTCATCGTTCTTATTGCATTACTCCGTTTTTCCATGAACTTAATACACTAGATGCATGCTCGATACCGGTCGATGTGTGGAGTAATAGAGGTAGATGCAGGCAGGAGTCGGTCTATCTATCTTGGACGTGATGCCTATATAATGATCATCGCCTTGGATATCGTCATGACTATTCGGTTTTCCATCAATTGCCCAACAGTAATTTGTTCACCCACCGTGCGCTATACTCATGAGAGAAGCCACTAGTGAACCCTACGGCCCCCGGGTCTACTTTTCCTATCATATTGCTTTCCGATCTACGTTTTTTTGCAATCTTTGTTTTCAGATCTACAAAACCAAAAACCCAAAAATATATTGCTGCATATTTACTCTTTTTATTTGTGTTCTTGAGAGATCTATCTCTCCTATCTATCACTACCTAATCTATCTATTTACCGTAGAGAGATTGACAACCTCTCTTTCGCGTCGTGTTGCAAGTATTTGTTGTTTGTGTGCAGGTGCTGCTTATTGGGTGGTGGTGATCCTCCTACTGGTTCGATAACCTTGGTTTCATAACTGAGGGAAATACTTACCGTCGTTGTGCTGCATCATCCCTTCCTCTTTGGGGAAATACCGACGCAGTCCAAGCCACGTCACAGTGCTGCATCATCCCTTCCTCTTTGGGGAAATACCGACGCAGTCCAAGCCACGTCAAAGGAATTTCTGGCGCCGTTGCCGGGGAGGAAGCGGTCTCTTCTACATGCCTATCGTAGGCGCCGAGGGGACTCCACCATCATCTACCAGGTTCCTAATCACAAGTCTCATCTCCTTGCAATTACATTATTTGCCATTTGCCTCTCGTTTTCCTCTCCCCCACTTTACCAGTTTGCCGTTTTATTCACCCTCTTTTTCGTTTGCCTTTTTCTCGTCAGATCTCTTGTTTGCTATCTTTGCTTGTGTTGCCATGTACCTTCTATTTGCTTGCATCTTCGCTTGCTAAAAATCTATTGATATGGATCCTCATCCACTTGTTAATCTTTTCAAAAGGCCAAATTATGATGAACCAATTTCTAGTGATTTGAGTGCACTTGATTATCTCCATGAAGTTTTGTTTGAAAATCATGAATCTGAAAATTTTGATGAAGTGTTGAAAGAAGAAATTTATAAGGTGATTCATGATAGCTCCTTGATTGAAAAGCATGATTGCAATGTTGGTAGTATGAATTCTCTAAATAACCATGATGCTAATGATATGCAAAGCCACAAGCTTGGGGATGCTATGTTTGATGAAGATGATATTTTTAGTCCCCCAAGTTTTGATGAGCAAATTTATTATGATATTTGCATGCCTCCTATTCATGATGATGGTGATGACACGTATGCTATAATGAGTTATGATAAACATGAAACTTATCATCATGGTTTTAATTTGCAATGTGGTTATGTCAATCAAGTGTCTCATGATAGTTATTTTGTTGAGTTTGGTCCCACTACCATGGATGAAAAGGAATTTGCTTATGTGGAGAGTAATGAAAATTCTATGCTTGTGCATCATGAAAAGAATGATTTATGTGATAGTTATATTGTTGAATTCCTTCATGATTCTACTTAAATTTATTATGAGGGAGGAACATATGCTGGTAGGAATTGCAATAATACCAAGTTTCCTCTCTATGTGTTCAAAGTTTTGAAGCTATGCTTGTTTTGCCTTCCTATGCTAGTTGATTCTTGCTCCCATAAATTGTTTGCTCACAAAATCCCTATGCATAGGAAGTGGGTTAGACTTAAATTTGCTTGTCATAAGATTCACGATGCTCTCTTGCATATTTCAATTACTACTTTTTATGTGAGCATCATTGAAATCATCATGCCTAGCTATGGGCATAAAACGATAGCGCTTGTTGGGAGGCAACCCAATGAATACATAAATTTTTTCTTTTTGCTTTCTGATTTTGAGTGTTGACACAATTATGCCTCTGTTATGATTGTGTTCTTATGATTTATTTAGTGTTTGTGCCAAGTAGAACCGTTAGGATGATTCATAGGATGAGTAGAAGTGATGCTGAATCTGAAACAGAAACTTTGCGTCCAGTATATGAATTTTCATTTTTTGCTGGAACGTGATATGGAGCTGAAATTCTAAGACAGTGTTGCTATACAAATTACTTACGTTTTCCTAATTTTTTAAAAAAATTAGAGTTACAGAATTATGGGTAGAGTACAGATTACTACAGACTGTTCTGTTTGAGACAGATTCTGTTTTTGTTGCATTGTGTGCTTGTTTTGATGAATCTATGGTTTGTATTGTGGGGTATAAGCCATGGTAAAGTTAAAATACAGTAGGTATAATGCAATTATAAAATTTGAATGGCTTTACAACAGTACCTAAAGTAGTGATTTGCTTTCTTATACTAACGGATCTCACGAAGATTTTGTTGAGTTTTGTGTGATTGAAGTTTTCAAGTTTTGGGTGAGATCACGATGGATGAAGGAATAAGGAGTAGCAAAAGCCTAAGCTTGGGGATGCTACTGCACCCCCAAGATATATCCAAAGAGTAAAAAGCAACTAGGCTTGGGGATGCGCCGAGTGGCGTCCCCTCTTTCTTCTAACGACCATCGGTATTTTACTTGGAGCTATATTTTTATTCGTCACATATCATGTGGTTTGCTTGGAGCGTCATGTATCTTTGCTTGCTTTGTTTGTTAGCTTTTCCTTTGTATCCTTGCTGTACACACCTATTTGAGAAAGCCAAAATCATGCTATTTACTCTTTTTATTTGTGTTCTTGAGAGATCTATCTCTCCTATCTATCACTACCTAATCTGTCTATTTACCGTAGAGAGATTGACAACCTCTATTTCGTGTCGGGTTGCAAGTATTTGTTGTTTGTGTGCAGGTGCTGCTTATTGGGTGGTGGTGATCATCCTACTGGTTCGATAACCTTGGTTTCATAACTGAGGGAAATACTTACCGTCGCTGTGCTGCATCATCCCTTCCTCTTTGGGGAAATACCGACGCAGTCCAAGCCATGTCATCCATCGCCTTCTTGTACCCGTCGAGTTCGACTGCGAGTACTTGTTCATTGGCAATCTTGGAGCCCTGCTAGAGGCACTCCTCGGCGACTAACCGATCACTAGTAACCACGATCACTCCTTTCGGCCCAAGCATCTTAAGTATAAGATACACGTAACATGGACGGGCCATGAAACGTGCATAGGCGGGCCTACCCAGGATGGCGTGATAGGCGTTCCGAAAGTCCACCACTTCGAACGTCAAGCGCTCCTTTCGGAAATTTTTCTCCCCTTCGAACACAACGTCTAGAGCGATTTGGCTGAGTGACTCAGCTTTCTTACCAGGGATGACCCCATGCAAATGCATGTTGCTCTTGCTCAGTCAGGACATCGGAATATCCATTGCTTTGAGCGTGTCAGCGTAGATTATGTTGAACCCGCTACCTCCATCCATCAGGACTTTGCGCAGTCGGACTCCATTGACAGCTGGGTCGACAACCAGCGCCTGCCTCCCGGGGGTGGCTATGTGGGTTGGGTGATCCGACTGGTCGAAGGTAACGGGAGTCTTCGCCCGGTAGAGGTACTTGACGACATTCGGAGCTGCCATGTTCACCTCCCGATTGATGACCTTCTACCGGCTCTTGCTTTCGACGTCAGCAAAAATCATGTTTAGGACCTTGTAGATGTTAGGATAGTCGGGAGCATCCTCACCTTCCTCGTCGTCGTCCTTCTCAGCAAAGGTCTCTCTACCCATCTCCTGCTTGAGCATTCGGCACTCCCGAGTGGTGTGCTTTGGGTAGATCATATTACCTGACGTGGCTTGAGACTGCGTCGGTATTTCCCCAAAGAGGAAGGGATGATGCAGCACAACGACGGTAAGTATTTCCCTCAGTTATGAAGCCAAGGTTATCAAACCAGTAGGAGGATCACCACCACCCAATAAGCAGCACCTGCACACAAATAACAAATACTTGCAACCCGACGCGAAAGAGAGGTTGTCAATCTCTCTACGGTAAAAAGATAGATTAGGTAGTGATAGATAGGAGAGATGGATCTCTCAAGAACACAAAATAAAAAGGGCAAATAAAAAGTGCAGCAATATATTTTTGGGTTTTTGGTTTAGTAGATCTGAAAACAAAAAAGGCAAAAAGATAGATCGGAAAGCAATATGTTGGAAAAGTAGACCCGCGGGCCGTAGGTTTCACTAGTGGCTTCTCTCATGAGTGTAGCACACGGCGGGTGAACAAATTACTGTTGGGCAATTGATAGAAGATCAAATAAACATGACGATATCCAAGGCGATGATCATTATATAGGCATCACGTCCAAGATAAGTAGACCGACTCCTGCCTGCATCTACCACTATTACTCCACACATCGACCGCTATCCAGCATGCATCTAGTGTATTAAGTTCATGGAAAAATGGAGTAATGCAATAAGAACGTTGACATGATGGAGGCAAGATCTATTCATGTAGGAATAGATCGCATCTTGTTATCCTTAACGGCAACAATACATGCGTGCCTTGCTGCCCCTTCTGTCACTGGGAAAGGACACCGCGAGATCGAACCCATCACAAAGCACCTCTTCCCATCGCAAGAAAATTCGATCTAGTTGGCCTAACTAAACCAAAGATTCGAAGAAGAAATACGAGGCTATAAGTAATCATGCATATAAGAGATCAAAGAAGACTCAAATAATATTTATGGATAGAAACTGATCATGAACTCAAAATTCATCGGATCCTAACAAACACACCGCAAAAGTTTACATCAAATAGATCTCCAAGAGACCATTGTATTGAGAATCAAAAAGAGAGAGGAAGCCATCTAGCTACTGCCTATGGACCTGTAGGTCTATGGTGGACTACTCACGCATCATCGGAGAGGCACCTATGAAGAAGATGAACCCCTCCGTGATGGTGTTAGATTGGATCTCGAGGTTCTGGAACTTGCGGCGGCTGGATGTGTTTATCGTCGACTCCCCTAGGGTTTTCTGAATATTTGGGAATTTATAGGCGTCAAAGGTGGTGGAGGGGGGCCCCGTGGAGGGCACAATCCCCCCGGCGCGCCCATGTGGGTTGTGGCCTCCACAGCCCACCTCTCTAGCACTTCTTTGGCCCACTGGGTGTCTTCTGGTCCAGAAAAAATCTCTAAAAAGTTTCATCGCGATTGGACTCCGTTTGGTAATGATATTCTGCGAAGTAAAAAAAACAAGCAAAAATAGCAATTGGCACTTTGGCACTATGTCAATAGATTAGTCCCAAAAAATGATATAAAGTTGCTATAAAATGATTGTAAAACATCCAAGAATGATAATATAACAGCATGGAACAAGCAAAAATTATAGATACATTGGAGACGTATCAGCATCCCCAAGCTTAATTCCTACTCGTCCTCGAGTAGGTAAATGATAAAAACAGAATTTTTGATGTAGAATGTTGCCTAACATGTTCATCTCATATTCTTTTCTTTGGTAGCATGGTCATCTGGACTTGTAGATGATTCAAAGCAATAGTCTAGTTTTAACATAATGACTTCAATACTCAAGCATGCCAACAAGCAACCATGTTTTTCAAAATATCAACACTAAAGAAAGTTATCCCTAGCCAATCATGCTCAATCATTGATCCATTCATGAAACACACTCAAATATTACCTACACCCAATGCTCAAGTACGATCATAGTGCCCCCTAGTTGGTGCTTTATAAGAGAAGATGGAGACTCAAAATAAAAATAAAAATTGCATAAAGTAAATAGATAGGCCCTTTGCAGAGGGAAGTAGGGATTTGTAGAGGTGCCAGAGCTCAAAGTTTAAATTGAGAGAGAAAAAATATTTTGGGTGGCATGCCTTTCGTGTCAAGGAAAACGACAAAGTAGTTCACAATACTTTCCTTGCTAGATATATCATAGGCGGTTCCCAAACAAAAAATAAAGTTTATTCCTTTTTCCACCAGTCTTTCACATTCCATGGCGGGTCGTATCCACGGTTGCCTTCCATACCAACACTTTCCAAGGAATTTATTATTTGTCAACATAAAGTAAATATTTTTTCTTTTTCATTTCGGGAATGGGCATCCCTATTACCGCCGCACTCTCGTGCACACTCATCTTGAGAATAACACATCTAGCATGGAAAAATATTGGACACTCCCCACCATTTCATGAGCGGTACGAGCACACAAAAGAGAAGTTTATTTTGAAAATTTTCTGGTGGCACATACAAATTTGCTTGGAACGGCATGAAAATACCGCATATAGGTAGGTATGGTGGACTCATAAGGCAAAACTTGGTTCAAGGATTTTGGATGCACAAGTAGTATTTCTACTTAGTACAAATGGAGGCTAGCAAATAGATTGAGAAGCAACCAAACCAAGAAACGAAAATTCACATAAGCGAGCATTGAGCATAAGTAACACTGGATAATGCACCATAAGTAGGATGTAACTTCATTGCATAATTATTGACTTTCGTACTTGCATAGGGAATCACAAACCTTAACACCAATATTCCTACTAAAGCATAATTACCCACTAACATGACTCACATATTACTATCATCATGTCTCAAAACTATTACAAGGAATCAAGTTTAATTTGTCCAATCATCTTCATGAAAGTTTTTATTATATCCTCGTTGGATATCTATCACTTTGGGACTAGTTTCATATATTGCCATTGCTTTTGACAAGCTCAAACAAATTTAAGTGAAGCACATGAGCATAGAGTTTTCATCTCTCAAAAAGGAATAAGTGAAGCATGAGAGGATTTCTTCGAAATTTACTAACTCTCAAATTAATCTAAGTGAAGCATGAGAGTATTTCTACAAAAATTTCCAAGCACACCGTGCTAAAAAAGATATAAGTGAAGCACTAGAGCAATTCTATAGCTCAAAAAGTTTAAGTGAAGCATAAAGAGCAATTCTAACAAATCATAGCATAATTTTGGCTCCCTCAAATAGGTGTGTCCAGCAAGGATACAAGTAACAAACTAACAAGCAAAGCAAGCAAAGACTCAAATGATACAACACGCTCCAAGCAATCATGCATAGGCATCACGTCCAAGATAGGTAGACCGACTCCTGTCTGCATCTACCTCTATTACTCCACACATCGACCGCTATCCAGCATGCATCTAGTGTATTAAGTTCATGGAAAAACGGAGTAATGCAATAAGAACGATGACATACTATAGAAAAGATCTATTCATGTAGGAATAGACCCCATCTTGTTATCCTTAATAGCAACGATACATGCGTGTCTTGCTGCCCCTTCTGTCACTGGGAAAGAACACCGCCAGATCGAACCCATCACAAAGCACCTCTTCCCATGGCAAGAAAAATCGATCTAGTCGGCCTAACTAAACCAAAGATTCGGAGAACAAATACGAGGCTATAAGTAATCATGCATATAAGAGATCAAAGAAGACTCAAATAGTATTCATGGATGGAAACTGATCATGAACTCAAAATTCATCGGATCCCAACAAACACACCGCAAAAGTTTACATCAAATAGATCTCCAAGAGACCATTGTATTGAGAATCATATGAGAGAGAGAGAAGAAGCCATCTAGCTACTGCCTACGGACCCGTAGGTCTATGGTGGACTACTCACGCATCATCGGAGAGGCACCTATGAGGAAGATGAACCCCTCCGTGATGGTGTTTAGATTGGATCTCGAGGTTCTGGAACTTGTAGCGACTGGAATTGTGTTTCGTCGACTCCCCTAGGGTTTTTTAAATATTTGGGAATTTATAGGCATTAGAGGCGGTGGAGAGGGGCCCCGAGGAGGGCACAACCCATCAGGGCGTGCCGGGGCCTCCCTGGCGTGCCCTGGTGGGTTGTTGTCTCATCGGCCCACTCCCCCGACACTTCTTTGGCCCACTGGGTGTCTTCTGGTCCAGAAAAAAACTCCAAAAAGTTTCATCGCGATTGGACTCCGTTTGGTATTGATTTTCTGCGAAGTAAAAAACAACAATTGGCACTTTGGCACTATGTTAATAGGTTAGGCCCAAAAAATGATATAAAGTTGTTATAAAATGATTGTAAAACATCCAAGAATGATAATATAACAGCATGGAACAAGCAAAAATTATAGATACGTTGGAGACGTATCAGCATCCCCAAGCTTAATTCCTACTCGTCCTCGAGTAGGTAAATGATAAAAACAGAATTTTTGATGTGGAATACTGCCTAACATGTTCGTCACATTCTTTTCTTTTGTATAGCATGGACATTTGGACTTGTAAATGATTCAAAGCAATAGTCTAGTTTTATCATAATGACTTCAATACTCAAGCATGTCAACAAGCAACCATGTCTGTCAAAATATCAACACTAAAGAAAGTTATCCCTAGCCCATCATGCTCAATCATTTATCCATTCGTGAAACACACTCAAATATTAACTATGCCCAATGCTCAAGTATGATCATAGCGCCCCCTAGTTGGTGCTTTATAAGAGAAGATGGAGACTCAAAATAAAAATTGCATAAAGTAAATAGATAGGCCCTTCGCAGAGGGAAGTAGGGATTTGTAGAGGTGCCAGAGCTCAAGGTTTAAATTGAAAGAGAAAAAATATTTTGGGTGGCATGCTTTTCGTGTCAACGAAAACGACAAAGTAGCTCACAATACTTTCCATGCTAGATATACCATAGGTGGTTCCCAAACAGAAAATAAAGTTTATTCCTTTTTCCACCAAACTTTCACTTTCCATGGCGGGGTGTATCCACGGTTGCCTTCCATACCAACACTTTCCAAGGAATTTATTATTTGACAACATAAATTAAATATTTTTTTTTTTCATTTCGGGAATGGGCATCCCTATTATCGCCGCACTCTCGTGCAATGACAAGTGAATAAACACTCATCTTGAGAATAACACATCTAGCATGCAAAAATATTGGACACTCCCCACCGTTTCATGAGCGGTATGGGCACACAAAAGAGAAAATTTATTTTGAAAATTTAGAGATGGCACATACAAATTTGCTTGGAACGGCATGGAAATACCGCATATAGGTAGGTATAGTGGACTCATAAGGAAAATTTTGGTTTAAGGACTTTGGATGCACAAGTAGTATTTCTACTTAGTACAAATGGAGGCTAGCAAATAGATTGGGAAGCAACCAAACCAAGAAACGAAAATTCACATAAGTGAGCATTGAGCATAACTAACACCAAATAATGCACCATAAGTAGGATGTAACCTCATTGCATAACTATTGACTTTCGTGCATGCATAGGGAATCACAAACCTTAACACCAATATTCCTACTAAGCATAATTACTCACTAGCATGACTCACATATTACTATCATCATGTTTCAAAACTATTACAAATAATCAAGTTTAATTTGTCCAATGATCTTCATGAAAGTTTTTATTATATCCTCCTTGGATATCTATCACTTTGGGACTAGTTTCATATATTTTCATTGCTTTTTGGCAAGCTCAAACAAATTTAAGTGAAGCACATGAGCATAAAGATTTCATCTCTCAAAAAGGTATAAGTGAAGCATGAGAGGATTTCTTCAAAATTTACTAACTCTCAAATTAATCTAAGTGAAGCATGAGAGTATTTCTACAAAAATTTCCAAGCACACCGTGATCAAAAAGATATAAGTGAAGCACTAGAGCAATTCTATAGCTCAAAATGTTTAAGTGAAGCACATAGAGCAATTCTAACAAATGATAGCATAATTTTGGCTCTCTCAAATAGGTGTGTCCAGCAAGAATACAAAGGAAAAACAAACAAGCAAAGCAAGCAAAGATACAAGACGCTCCAAGCAAAATTCATGATATGTGACGAATAAAAATATAGCTCCAAGTAAAATAGCGATGGTAGTTAGAAGAAAGAGGGGATGCCACTCGGGGGCATACCCAAGCTTAGTTGCTTGTTTCTCTTTGGATATATCTTGGGGGTGCGGTCGCATCCCCAAGCTTAGGCTTTTATCCCTCATTATTCCTTCATCCATCGTGATCTCACCCAAAACTTGAAAACTTCAATCACACAAAACTCAACAAAATCTTCGTGAGATCCGTTAGTATAATAAAGAAAATCACTACTTTAGGTACTGTTGCAAACCCATTCGTATTTTATTATTGCATTATACCTACTGTATCTTAACTTTACCATGGCTCATACCCTTCATTATAAACCATAGATTCATCAAAACAAGCACACAATGCAACGAAAACAGAATCTGTCTTAAACAGAACAGTTTGTAGTAATCTGTACTCTAACCATACTTCTGTAACTATAATAATTCTGAAAAATTAGGAAAACGTAAGAAATTTGTATAGCAACACTATGTTAAAATTCAGCTCGAGATCACGTTCGAGCAAAAAATGAAAGTTCATATACTGGACGCAAAGTATCTGTTTCAGATTCAGCATCGCTTCTACTCATCCTATGAATCACCCTAAAGGTTTTACTTGGCACAAACACTAAATAAACCATAAATACACAATCATAACATAGGCATAATTGTGTCAACACTCAAAAACAGAAAGGAAAAAGCAAAAATTTATTTATTCATTGGGTTGCCTCCCAACAAGCGATATCGTTTTACGCCCCTAGCTAGGCATAACGCATAGATTCAAGTATTGTCAACTTTGGTTTTGGATCATAGGATGCCCTCGTGATTGATTCATATGGTGGCTTAATTCTTGTTCTAGGGAAGTGTTCCATACCCTTTCTCAAGGGAAACTGAAAACGATTATTGCCTTCTTTCATATCAATCACGGCACCTATAGTGCGTAAAAATGGTCTACCAAGTATAATGGGACAAGACGGATTGCAAACAATATCAAGCACAATAAATTCTATGGGCACATAATTCCTATTTGCAAGAATAAGAACATCATTAATTCTTTCCAAAGGATTTTTAATAGTAGAATCCGCCAAGTGCAAATTAAGAGAACATTCTTCAATATTGGTAAGACCAAGAACATCACATAGAGATTTCGGAATCGTGGAAACACTAGCACCCAAATCACACAAAGCAAAGCATTCATAATTTTTAATCTTTACCTTAATGGTAGGTTCCCACTCATCATGTAATTTTCTAGGAATAGAAATCTCCAACTCCAACTTTTCTTCAAAAGATTTCATCATGGCATCAACGATATGTTTAGTAAAAGCTTTATTTTGCTCATAAGAATGGGGTGAATTCAACATGGATTGCAGCAAAGAAATGCATTCAATCAAAGAGCAACTATCATAATTAAAGTCTTTGCAATCCAAAATAGTGGGCACATCACTAGTTAAAGTTTTGACCTCTTCAAACCCACTTTTATCAAAATTTTCATCAAGATTTTCACCCTCCAAATTATTGGGACGCCTTCTAGCTAAAGTTGACTCTACTTCAGTCCCTTCATTATCAATCTTAATAATGCTAAACAAGGAATCAATAGAAGAAACACCCAGCACTTTAAGACTTCATCTTTTTTATGAAGGCAATCACTAGAAAACAATTTTTCTAAGATTTCCCTTTTAGCTCTAAGCATAGCGGTTCTTTTCTTACTTTCATCCATAGAGACATATAAAGCTTTAATAGATTCATCAATATTAGGCACAAAGGCTTTCAACTTGAGATTTTCAACATCGTGAGAAATTCTATCAATGCTTCTAGACATATCATCAATCTTATTCAGCTTTTCCTCTATCGTATTATTGAAAGCCTTTTGCGCATTGATAAATTCTTTAATATTACTCTCAAGATCAGAGGTGTTCCTATTATTATTGTAACAAGAATTACCATAGGAATTACCATAATTATTAGAGGAATTTCCAGGAAAGGGCCTAGGATTAAAATTACCTTTATAATCATTGTTATTGAAATTGTTTCGCGAGACAAAATTCACATCTACGGAATCACTATTTTGCTCAATCAAGGTAGACAAAGGCACATCATTAAGATCAATTGGAGCATTTTTACTAGCAACCAATTTCATCAAAGCATCAACCTTATCACTCAAAGTACTAATTTCCTCAACCGAATTGACTTTTTTACTAGTAGGTGGTCTTTCGGTATGCCATTGTGAATAATTTGCCATGATATTTTCTAGCAATTTAGTAGCTTCACCCAAGGTAATCTCCATAAAAGTACCACCCGCGGCGGAATCTAAAAGATTTCTAGAGACAAAATTCAACCCCGCATAAATTTTTTGTATGATCATCCAAAGATTTAAACCATGAGTAGGACAATTTCTTAGCATCAACTTCATTCTTTCCCAAGATTGTGCAACATGTTCATGCTCAAGTAACTTAAAATTCATGATTTGTGTCCTAAGGAAATAATTTTCGTGGGCAGAAAATACTTAGTGATAAAAGCATCCTTGCACTTATTCCAAGAATCGATACTATTGCGAGGCAAAGAGGAAAACCAAATTTTTGCACGTTCCCGCAAGGAAAAAGGAAATAATTTCAACTTCAAAATATCATTGTCCACATCTTTTTTCTTTTGCATATCACACAATTCTACGAATGTGTTTAGATGGGACGCGGCATCCTCATTAGGAGTACCGGCAAATTGATCTTTCATGACAAGATTCAACAAAGCGGCATTAATATCACAAGACTCCACACTAGTGGCGGGAGGAGCAATCGGAGTACTAATAAAATCATTGTTATTAGTATTGGAAAAATCACACAACTTGGTGTTCTCTTGAGTCATCGTGACTACGCAAACAAGATTGCAAGCAAGGAAGAGATCCGGCGAGAAAAAGGGCAAACGAAAAAGAGGGCGAATAAAACGGCAAATTGGTGAAGTGGGGGAGAGGAAAATGAGAGGCAAATGGCAAATAATGTAATTGCAAGGAGGTGAGATTTGTGATTAGGAACCTGATAGATCATGATGGAGTCCCCTCGGCGCCTACGATAGGCACGTAGAAGAGACCGCTTCCTCCCCGGCAACGGCGCCAGAAATTCCTTTGACGTGGCTTGAGACTGCGTCAGTATTTCCCCAAAGAGGAAGGGATGATGCAGCACAGCGACGGTAAGTATTTCCCTCGGTTATGAAACCAAGGTTATCGAACCAGAAGGAGGATCACCACCACCCAATAAGCAGCACCTGCACACAAACAACAAATACATGCGACCCGACGCGAAAGAAAGGTTGTCAATCTCTCTACGGTAAAAAGATAGATTAATTAGTGATAGATAGGAGAGATAGATCTCTCAAGAACACAAAATAAAAAGAGTAAATAAAATATGCAGCAATATGTTTTTGGGTTTTTGGTTTTGTAGATCTGAAAACAAAGATGCAAAAAGATAGATCTGAAAGCAATATGTTGGAAAAGTAGACCCGGGGGTCGTAGGGTTCACTAGTGGCTTCTCTCATGAGTATAGCGCACGGTGGGTGAACAAATTACTGTTGGGCAATTGATAAAAAATCGAATAGTCATGACGATATCCAAGGCGATGATCATTATATAGGCATCACGTCCAAGATAGGTAGACCGACTCCTGCCTGCATCTACCTCTATTACTCCACACATCGACTGCTATCCAGCATGCATCTAGTGTATTAAGTTCATGGAAAAACGGAGTAATGCAATAAGAACGATGACATGATGTAGACAAGATCTATTGGTGTAGGAATAGACCCCATCTTGTTATCCTTAATAGCAACGATACATGCGTGTCTTGCTGCCCCTTCTATCACTTGGAACGAACACCGCAAGATCAAACCCATCACAAAGCACCTCTTCCCATGGCAAGAAAAATCGATCTAGTCGGCCTAACTAAACCAAAGATTCGGAGAAGAAATACGAGGCTATAAGTAATCATGCATATAAGAGATCAAAGAAGACTCAAATAATATTCATGGATAGAAATTGATCATGAACTCAAAATTCATCGGATCCCAACAAACACACCACAAGAGTTTACATCAAATAGATCTCCAAGAGACCATTGTATTGAGAATCATAAGAGAGAGAGAAGAAGCCGTCTAGCTACTGCCTACGGACCCGTAGGTCTATGGTGGACTACTCACGCATCATCGGAGAGGCACCTATGAGGAAGATGAACCCCTCCGTGATGGTGTTTAGATTGGATCTTGAGGTTCTGGAACTTGCGGCGGCTGGAATTGTGTTTCGTCGACTCCCCTAGGGTTTTTGGAATATTTGGGAATTTATAGGCATCGAAGGCGGTGGAGAGGGCCCCCGAGGAGGGCACAACCCATCAGGGCACGCCGGGGCCCCCCTGGCGCGCCCTGGTGGGTTGTGGTCTCCTCGGCCCACTCCCCCGGCACTTCTTTGGCCCACTGGGTGTCTTCTGGTCCAAAAAAAATCTTCAAAAAGTTTCGTCACGATTGGACTCCGTTTGGTATTGATTTTCTGCGAAGTAAAAAAACAAGCAAAAACAGCAACTGGTACTTTGGCACTATGTCAATAGGTTAGTCTCAAAAAATGATATAAAGTTGTTATAAAATGATTGTAAAACATCCAAGAATGGTAATATAACAGCATGGAACAAGAAAAAATTATAGATACGTTGGAGACGTATCAGCCACCATCTCGGCCACGGGAGCCACCTGTGGAGTACCCAGGAGGCCCGTGGTTGGTGGTATGAGCCATCAATATCTCTGCAGCGTTCTCGCTGCTTTTGCACTCGGATCCATCGGACAACTCGTCGCCCAACGAGGGGGACAAGCTGACGGTGGGCTCGCCTGAATCAAGCACAGCCACCTGCTCGGAAGTAGGCTGACGCACCATGACATGCTTGAGCCATCGCTGCAGCCGCGAACGCCCGGAGCGCTTGCGGCGGCTAGCAACGGGACGGGATGGCACGGAGCCATAAGGCTCTGACGGCTGTCGAAGAAGAACTCCGTGCGCCGCCGCGCTGAAGTGCGTCGCCCCGCGAGTGGGGAACGCGTCCGGGTCCAATGGTGCCTCATGCAACCATGCCGAACCGTCAGCGACGAAGCGAAGGCTGCCGAAAAGGATTTCGCCGCTGAGTGCGATCATGATGACCGAAAAAGGCTAAATCTCCACCTGTGCCCGATTTTGCTAGACGTGCTGCCCCACGGTGGGTGCCAACTATCGTGGGAGTAATACTGACAGTAGTACGGCTTACTGCAACTGAAGCCCAACCCGTGATGCTGGATGATGAAGATGAGGCGGATCCGGTGGACTCTAAGTGTTCCCTACTTGGAAAGGTTTTGGCCACCAATGTCCTTCACATCCAGACTACCTCTGCGGCCATGAAGCCAGCCTGGGGCAATCCGAAAGGTTTGCAGATCCATCCCGTAGGGGATAACATCTTTGTTGCTGAATTTGGGTCGCAAGCGAACCGTGCCCATGTGATGAATGGGTCTCCATGGATGGTGGGGAAACATGTTGTTCTTCTGAAGCTTTACAATGCGGCGGTCCAAACGCTTCAGTTCAAGTTTGATTGTCTTGTTGTTTGGGCAAGGATCTTGGCATTACCTCCAGGACTGATGCAAGCGAAATCTGGGATGGAATTTGCTAAGCCGATTGGCAGAATTATTCATGTCGCATCAGATGTAGTGGCCATTGCCGGGGTGCCTACTGTTGGAAATATGCCCTAAAGGCAATAATAAAATGGTTATTATTATATTTCCTTATTCTAGATAAATGTTTATTATCCATGCTATAATTGTATTGATTGGAAACTCAAATACATGTGTGGGTATATAGACAACACCGTGTCCCTAGGGAGCCTCTGTAGGACTAGCTCGTTGATCAAAGATGGTCAAGGTTTCCTGGCCATAGACATGAGTTGTCATTTGATAACGGGATCACATCATTAGGAGAATGATGTGATGGACAAGACCCAAACTATGAACGTAGCATATGATCGTGTCAGTTTATTGCTATTGTTTTCTGCATGTCAAGTATGTGTTCCTATGACCATGAGATCATGAAACTCACTGACACCGGAGGAGTACCTTGTGTGTATCAAACGTCACAACGTAACTGGTAGACTATAAAGATGCCCTACAGGTATCTCCGAGGGTGTCTGTTGAGTTGGCATGGATCAAGACTGGGATTTGTTACTCCGAGTGACGGAGAGGTATCTCAGGGCCCACTCGGTAATACAACATCACAATGAGCTTGCAAGCAAAGTGACTAAAGAGTTAGCCACGGGATCTTGTATTATGGAATGAGTAAAGAGACTTGCCGGTAATGAGATTGAACTAGGTATGGAGATACCAACGATCGAATCTCGGGCAAGTAACATACCGATAAACAAAGGGAACTGCGTATGGGCTTAACTGAATCCTTGACATAGAGGTTCAACCGATAAAGATCTTCGTAGAATATGTAGGAACCAATATGGGCATCTAGGTCCCGCTATTGGTTATTGACCGTAGAGGTGTCTCGGTCATGTCTACATAGTTCTCGAACCCGCAGGGTCTGCACACTTAACGTTTGGTGACGTTTCGGTATTATTGAGTTATGTATGTTGGTGACCGAAGGTTGTTCGGAGTCTCGGATGAGATCCCGGACGTCACGAGGAGCTCCGGAATGGTCCGGAGGTAAAGATTGATATATAGGAAGTTCCGTTCTGGTCACCGAAAAAAGTTCGGGTGTCACCGGTAATGTACCGGGGGTGCCGAAAGGGTTCTGGGGGTCCACCGGAAGGGGCCCACCCACCCCGAGGGCCCACATGGGCTGAAGAGATGGCACACCAGCCCCTGGTGGGCTGGGCAGCCAGCCCTTAGAAGCCCATGCGCATGGGGGGTAGGTGGGAGGTGGGCTAAGGGGGAGGGACTTCTCCCTTGGGCCTCCACCTCCCTTGTGGGAGGTGGACTCCACCCCCTTAGGCCGATCGGCCAGCCCTAGGGTTTCCCCTAGGGCTGCCACCCCTCCTCCCCTCCCTCCTATATATAGTGGAGGTTTTGAGGGCAGCCACCACCTGAAAAGCCACGTGTTGCCCTCTCCCTTCTAGATCGTCTTTCTCCTCTAGATTAGTTCGGTAGAGCTCGGCGAAGCCCTGCCGGATTAGTTCACCACCACTGCCACCATGTCGTTGTGCTACCAGAGAACTCATCTACCTCTCCGCCCTCGCTTGCTGGATCAAGGAGGCGTAGATCGTCATCGAGTTGTACGTGTGCTGGACGCGAAGGTGCCGTCCGTTCGGCGCTAGATCGTGATTGGATAACGGGATGGCTTGCAATTTGGATCGCGAAGACGTTCGACTACATCAACCGCGTTTATTAACGCTTCCCGTTAGTGATCCACAAGGGTATGTGGATCCGATCTCTCCTCTCTTAGATGCTCATCTCCTAGATTGATCTTGGTGAAGCGTAGGAATTTTTGTTTCCCATGCAACGTTCCCCAACAGTGGCATCATGAGCTAGGTCTATGCGTAGATGAGATCACGAGTAGAACACAAATGAGTTTGTGGGCGTTGATATTCAGATTGATTCCTTCCTTAGTCTTTTCTTGATTCAGCGGTATTGTTGGATGAAGCGGCCCGGACCAACCTTACATGTCCTCGTACATGAGACCGGTTCCATCGACTGACATGTAACTTTGTTGCATAAGATGGCTGGCGGGTGTCTGTCTCTCCTACCTTAGTTGAATTGGATTCGACAAAGGTGGTCCTTGTAGAAGGTTAAATAGCAACTTATATATCACCGTTGTGGTTTTGCGTAGGTAAGAATCGTTCTTGCTAGATACCCATAGCAGCCACGTAAAACATGCAACAACAAATTAGAGGAAGTTCAACTTGTTTTTGCAGGGTATGTTGTGAAATGATATGGCCAAAGACATGATGATATATATTTGATGTATGAGATGATCATGTTTTGTAATAGTTTATATCAACTTGCATGTTGATACGGCAACCAGCAGGAGCCATAGGGTTGTCTTTAATTATTATGTGGCCTGCGTGTCACTCATTAAGCGCTATTGTAGGACCGAAAGTATGTCTAGGGGGGTGATTAGACTACTTGACCAAATAAAATTCTACCTTTTCCCAATTTTAAGTGTTGGCAGGTTTTAGTAATGATAACAAGTCAAGTACACCCTACACATGCATGTCTAAGAGTATAGCAGCGGAAAGTAACAACAAGCATGTATAGTAGAGGGTAGGGAGGAAGATCAAACGCAATTTGTAGACACGAAGATTTTTCCCGTGGTTCCGATAGGTGGTGCTATCGTACGTCCATGTTTATGGAGTCTTCAACCCACGGAGGGTAACGGTCGCGAGAGTCCACGGAGGGCTCCACCCATAAGGGTCCACGAAGTAGCAACCTTGACTATTCCATAACGGCTTCCGTCCACGAAGGACTAGCCTCACTATGGGTAGATCTTCACGAAGTAGGCGATCTCCTTGCCCGTACAAACTTCTTGGTTCAACTCCACAACACGAAGTAGGAGGCTCCCAAGTGACACCTAACCAATCTAGGAGGCACCACCCTCCAAAAGGTAATAGGCTCGGCAATGTCGATGAACTCCTTGCTCTTGTGCTTCAAGATGATAGACTCCTCAACACACAATCACTCTCTCATAGATTTGGCTATGGTGGAAGAGATTGAATTGGTGGAAAGCAACTTGGGGAGGCTAGAGATCAAGATTCATATGGATGGAGTGGAATGGCTTGATCTCAACACATGAGTAGGTGGCTCTCTCTCAGAAAATAGGATGGGGCAAGTATGGAATAGTTCTGAGTGCTTCTCTTTCGAGTGGGTGGTGGTGAAGGGGTATATATAGGCATCCCCAAAAATCCAACCGTTACACCTAAAGTGACCAACTCGGTGACACCGATGTGTGAATCTCGATGGTACCGAAGTGACCAAAAGGCAGTAACTTTTGAATCTCGGTGAGACCGATACATAACTTTCGGTGGCACCGATTAGGTGACCAACGGTCAGATTGCACAACTCGGTGACGCCGATTCTCAATTCTCGGTGGTACCGAAGCTTGACCATGGCTGACTAGAGAGTTGATCCAGAAACTCGGTGGGACCGATTCACAATTCTCGGTGGTACCGATTCTTGTGAATGGCTATCCAAGGAGTTGGTCCAAAAACTCGGTGAGACCAACTGGCAAAACTCGGTGGTACCGAAGACTAAAAATAGCTAAACAGAAAGTTGGCAACTGAACTCGGTGGCACCGATGCAGAATCGGTTGCACCGAATGGCTAGGGTTTGGCATAAGTCTGTCTGATTTTGGGAATCGGTGGGACCGAGTGGGAATTGTTGGTTGCACCGATTTTGGGTGTTTGGCTTTGGACAGACTTTTGTGGAAGAGTTTGTGGGTGTTTTTGGTGACTATCTCTTGTGCACGTGGAGCATCTTGTTCACCAACAGTACCTTACCCCCTTTTAATAGTATTGGCCTTCCTATGGACTCAAAGTGATTTCTCACAAAGTAAAATGTAGAGTCCTCTTGCTTGAAGCATTGCCAATCCATTTCCTTGCATCTTGGGGTTTCTCCGCAATCTCCACAATCCTTTTGCCATCCCTATCATTGAACTTTTCCTGAAATATGCTTAGTGGAAACATTAGTTCAATGACATATATGTTGTTATTAATTACCAAAACCACCAAGGGAGCAAATGTGCTTTCAGCTATGTAATGCTTTACTTTATCGCTAAGCGGTAGCAATAGTAGTAGAAGCATGGTTGGCGCGACAACCCCGATGGCGACACGTTGATGGAGATCATGGTGTCATGCCGGTGACGATGGAGATCATGCCGGTGCTTTGGAGATGGAGATCAAAAGCACAAGTTCATGGCCATATCATGTCACTGATGATTTGCATGTGATGTTAATCCTTTTATGCATCTTATTTTGCTTAGGACGACGGTAGCATTATAAGGTGATCCCTCACTAAAATTTCAAGATAAAATTGTTTTCTCCCCGAGTATGCACCGTTGCGAAAGTTCGTCGTTTCGAGACACCACGTGATGATCGGGTGTGATAGACTCTATGTTCGCATACAATGGGTGCAAGCTAGTGTTGCACATGCGGAACACTCGGGTTAAACTTGACGAGTCTAGCATGTACAGACATGGCCTCGAAACACAAGAGACTGAAAGGTCGAACATGAGTCATATAGTAGATATAATCAACATGGAGATGTTCACCATTGAAACCACCTCATTTCACCTTGATGATCAGACTTGGGTTGGTGAATTTGGATCATGTATCACTCAGATGACCAGAGGGATGTCAATTTGAGTGGGAGTTTTTAAGTAATATAATTAACTAAACTCATTATCTTGAACAATAGTCTAAGTTGTCTTTGCAAATTTATGTTGTAGATCAATGGCTCGCACAGTAGTTCCCCTGAATTTCAATGCATTCCTAGAGAAAGCCAAGCTGAAAGATGATGGAAGTAACTTTGTAGACTGGGCCCGTAATCTGAGGATTATCCTCACGGTTTCCCAAAAGGCTTATGTCCTTGATGCACCGCTCGGTGAGCCACCCGCTCCAGTGTCGTCTGCAGACATTGTGAACGCCTGGCAGTCGTGTTCGGATGATTACTCAATAGTTCAGTGTGCTATGTTGTATGGCTTAGAGCCGGGACTTCAAAGGCGTTTTGAACGTCATGGAGCATATGAGATGTTCCAGGAGTTGATGTTTATCTTTGAAAAGAATGCCCGGATCGAGAGGTATGAGACCTCCAATAAGTTCTATGCTTGCAAGATGGAGGAGAACGGGTCTGTCAGTGAACACATACTCAGAATGTCTGGGTATTCCAACCATCTGGCTGGGTTGGGAATTGCTCTCCCGCTAGAGGCGATCACTGACAGAGTTCTTCAATCACTGCCACCTAGCTACAAGAGCTTTGTGTTGAACTATAACATGCAAGGGATGAACAAGTCAGTCGCCGAGCTGTTTGCGATGCTGAAAGTCGCTGAGTCAGAAATCCAAAAGGAGCATCAAGTGTTGATGGTCAATAAAACCACTAGTTTCAAGAAGAATGGCAAGGGCAAGAAGGGTAACTCCAAGAAGAGTGGCAAATCAGTTGCCCTCCCGTGAAGAAACCCAAGGCTGGACCCAAGCCAGAAACTGAGTGCTTTAATTGCAAGGGTACTGGCCATTGGAAGCGGAATTGCCCCAAGTATCTGGCCGACAAGAAGGCGGCCAACACCAAACAAGGTATATATGATATACATGTTATTGATGTGTACCTTACCAACTCTCGTTGTAGTGCCTGGGTATTTGATACTGGTTCGGTTGCTCACATTTGCAACTCATAACAGGAACTGCGGAATAGACGGAGGCTGGCAAAGGACGAAGTGACGATGCGCATGGGAAATGGTTCCAAGGTTGATGTGATCGCCGTCGGCACGCTCGCTCTTCGATTACCATCGGGATTAGTGACGAACCTGAATAATTGTTATTTAGTGCCTGCGTTAAGCATGAACATTATATCTGGATCTTGTTTATTGCGAGACAGTTACTCATTTCAATCAGAGAATAATGGTTGTTCTATGTATATGAGTAATATCTTTTATGGTCATGCACCCATTGTGAGGGGTTTATTCTTATTGAATCTCGATAGTGATGATACACATGTTCATAACATTGATGCCAAAAGATGTAGAGTTGATAGTGGTAGTACCACTTTCGTGTGGCAGTGCCGCTTAGGTCATATTGGTGTAAAACGCATGAAGAAACTCCATGCTGATGGACTTTTGGAGTCGCTTGATTTTGAATCACTTGACACATGTGAACCATGCCTCATGGGCAAGATGACTAAGACCCCGTTTTCTGGAACAATGGAACGGGCAAGTGACTTGTTGGAAATCATACATACTGATGTGTGCGGTCCGATGAGCATTGAGGCGCGCGGTGGATATCATTATTTTCTCACCTTCACCGATGACTTAAGTAGATATGGGTATATCTACTTAATGAAACATAAGTCTGAAACGTTTGAAAGGTTCAAGCAATTTTAGAGTGCAGTTGAGAATCATCGTAACAAGAAGATTAAATTCCTACAATCTAATCGAGGAGGAGAATATCTGAGTTATGAGTTTGGCAATCACTTAAGACAATGTGGAATTGTTTCACAGTTGACGCCACCTGGAACACCACATTGTAATGGTGTGTCCGAACGTCGTAATCGAACCTTATTGGATATGGTGCAGTCTATGATGTCTCTTGCTGATTTGCCGCTATCGTTATGGGGTTATGCATTAGAGACAGCTGCATTCACTTTAAATAGGGCACCATCTAAATCCGTTGAGACGACGCCGTATGAACTGTGGTTTGGCATGAAACCAAAGTTGTCGTTTCTTAAAGTTTGGGGATGCAATGCTTATGTCAAACAGCTTCATCCTGAAAAGCTGGAACCCAAAGCGGAGAAATGCGTCTTCGTAGGATACCCAAAAGAGATGGTTGGGTACACCTTCTATCTCAGATCCGAAGGCAAAGTGTTTGTTGCTTAGAACGGGTCATTTCTCGAGAAAGAGTTTCTCTCGAAAGAATTGAGTGGGAAGAAGATAGAACTTGATGAGGTTGTTGAACCTTCACTTCAACCAGAGAGTAGCGCGGCACAGAAAGATGTTTCTGTGGAGCCTACATCAGTTGAAGAGGAAGCTAATGATAGTGATCATGAAGCTTTGGATCAAGTTACTGTCGAACCTCGTAGGTCGACAAGGGCACGTACTGCTCCTGAATGTTACGGTAACCCTGTCTTAGAGGTCATGTTGTTGGACAACGATGAACCTACGAGCTATGGAGAAGCGATGGTGGGCCCGGATTCCGACAAATGGTTAGAGGCCATGAAATCCGAGATAGGATCCATGTATGAAAACAAAGTGTGGACTTTGGAAGTACTACCTGAAGGGCGAAGGGCCATTCAGAATAAATGGATCTTTAAGAGGAAGACGGACGCGGACGGTAATGTCACCATCTATAAAGCTCGACTTGTGGCAAAGAGTTTTTCACAAGTTCAAGGAATTGACTACGATGAGACTTTCTCTCCCGTAGTGATGCTTAAGTCTTTCAGAATCATGTTAGCAATAGCTGCATTTTTCGATGATGAAATTTGGCAGATGGATGTCAAAACAACGTTCCTTAACGGTTTCCTTGAGGAAGAGTTGTATATGATACAACCAGAAGGTTTTGTTGATCCAGAGAATGCTGACAAAGTTTGCAAGCTCTAGCGATCCATTTATGGACTGGTGCAGGCATCTCGGAGTTGGAATAAGCGTTTTGATGAGGTGATCAAAGCGTTTGGGTTTATACAAGTTTACGGAGAAGCTTGTATTTACAAGAAAGTGAGTGGGAGCTCTATAGTGTTTCTAATATTACATGTGGATGACATATTGCTGATTGGAAACAATATAGAATTTTTGGAAAGCGTGAAGGAATATTTAAACAAGAGTTTTTCAATGAAGGACCTAGGAGAAGCTGCTTTCATATTAGGCATCAAGATCTATAGAGATAGATCAAGACGCTTAATAGGACTTTCACAGAGCACATACCTTGATAAAGTTTCGAAGAAGTTCAAAATGGATCAGTCCAAGAAAGGGTTCTTGCCTGTATTGCAAGGTGTGAAGTTGAGTAAGACTCAATGCCCAGTGACTGCAGAAGATAGAGAAAAGATGAGTGTCATCCCCTATGCTTCTGCCGTAGGCTCTATCATGTATGCAATGTCGTGCACAAGACCAGACGTCAGCCTTGTCATAAGTATGGCCGGAAGGTTTGAAAGTAATCCAGGTGTGGATCACTGGACGGCGGTCAAGAATATCCTAAAGTACCTGAAAAGGACTAAGGAAATGTTTCTCGTTTATGGAGGTGATCAAAAGCTCGGTGTAAAGGGTTACGTCGATGCAAGCTTTGACACTGATCCGGATGACTCTAAGTCTCAAACCGGATACGTATTTATTCTCAATGGAAGAGCGGTAAGCTGGTGCAGTTCCAAGCAAAGCGTGGTAGCTGATTCTACATGCGAAGCGGAGTACATAGTTGCCTCGGAGGCGGCGAAGGAAGGTGTCTGGATGAAGCAGTTCATGATGCATCTTGGAGTTGTGCCCAGTGCACTGGACCCAATGACTATGTTCTGTGACAACACTGGTGCCATTGCTCTAGCCAAGGAACCAAGGTTTCACAAGAGGACCAGACACATAAAGCGACGCTTCAATTCCATCCGCGATTACATCGAGGAGGGTGACATAAATATTTGCAAAGTACACACGGACCTGAATGTTGCAGATCCGTTGACTAAGCCTCTTCCAGGAGGGAAACATGATCAACACCAGAACTATATGGGTGTTAGATTCATTACGATGTAAATCACATAGTGATATGAGCTAGATTATTGACTCTACTGCAAGTGGGAGACTGTTGGATATATGCCCTAGAGGCAATAATAAAATGGTTATTACTATATTTCCTTGTTCATGATAAATGTTTATTATCCATGCTATAATTGTATTGATTGGAAACTCAAATACATGTGTGGGTATATAGACAACACCGTGTTCCTAGTGACCCTCTGTAGGACTAGCTCGTTGATCAAAGATGGTCAAGGTTTCCTGGCCATAGACATGAGTTGTCATTTTATAACGGGATCAAATCATTAGGAGAATGATGTGATGGACAAGACCCAAACTATGAACGTAGCATATGATCGTGTCAGTTTATTGCTATTGTTTTCTGCATGTCAAGTATGTGTTCCTATGACCATGAGATCATGAAACTCACTGACACCGGAGGAGTACCTTGTGTGTATCAAACGTCACAACGTAACTGGGTGACTATAAAGATGCCCTACAGGTATCTCCGAGGGTGTCTGTTGAGTTGGCATGGATCAAGACTGGGATTTGTTACTCCGAGTAACGGAGCGGTATCTCAGGGCCCACTCAGTAATACAACATCACAATGAGCTTGCAAGCAAAGTGACTAAAGAGTTAGCCACAGGATCTTGTATTACGGAACGAGTAAAGAGACTTGCCGGTAACGAGATTGAACTAGGTATGGAGATACCAACGATCGAATCTCGGGCAAGTAACATACCGATAAACAAAGGGAACTACGTACGGGATTAACTGAATCCTTGACATAGAGGTTCACCCGATAAAGATCTTCATAGAATATGTATGAACCAATATGGGCATCCAGGTCCCATTATTGGTTATTGACCGTAGAGGTGTCTCGGTCATGTCTACATAGTTCTCGAACCCGCAGGGTCTGCACACTTAACGTTCGGTGACGTTTTGGTATTATTGAGTTATGTATGTTGGTGACCGAAGGTTGTTTGGAGTCCCGGATGAGATCCCGGACGTCACGAGGAGCTCCGGAATGGTCCAGAGGTAAAGATTGATATATAGGAAGTTCCGTTCTGGTCACCGGAAAAAGTTCGGGCGTCACCGGTAACGTACCGGGGGTGCCGGAAGGGTTCCGGGGGTCCACCGGAAGGGGCCCACCCACCCCGTGGGGGCACATGGGATGAAGAGGTGGCGCACCAGCCCCTGGTGAGCTGGGCAGCCAGCCCCTAGAAGCCCATGCGCATGGGGGGTAGGTGGGAGGTGGGCTAAGGGAGAGGGACTCCTCCCTTGGGCCTCCACCTCCCTTGTGGGAGGTGGACTCCACCCCCTTAGGCCGATTGGCCAGCCCTAGGGTTTCCCCTAGGGCTGCCACCCCTCCTCCCCTCCCTCCTATATATAGTGGAGGTTTTGAGGGCAGCCACCACCTGAAAAGCCATGTGCTGCCCTCTCCCCTCTAGATCATCTTTCTCCTCTAGATTAGTTCGGTAGAGCTCGGCGAAGCCCTACCGGATTAGTTCACCACGACCGCCACCACACTGTTGTGCTGCCGGAGAACTCATCTACCTCTTCGCCCTCGCTTGCTGGATCAAGGAGGCGGAGATCGTCATCGAGCTGTACGTGTGCTGAACGCGGAGGTGTCGTCCGTTCGGCGCTAGATCGTGATTGGATCGCGGGACGGCTTGCGATTTGGATTGCGAAGATGTTCGACTACATCAACCGCGTTTCTTAACGCTTCCCGCTTAGCGATCTACAAGTGTATGTGGATCCGATCTCTCATCTCGTAGATGCTCATCTCCTAGATTGATCTTGGTGAAGCGTAGGAAATTTTTTGTTTCCCATGCAACGTTCCCCAACACCTACATGCGCGTCCGGGTTGAGATTGTCGTGCATGAGCCCGTGACTCGTTATGTGAGTGTTACATCAACAAAATTAAAGACCACTGAGACGTAGTCGGTAATGTATGAGTGTTTGCCTTTTCTCTGCTTCTCATGTGGTCTGCTTGGTCATTCATCCATGCTATGTCCTAATCCGAACATTCGTGATGAGACGAGGAAGTTGCCTTATGCATCCAGGAAGTTATGTGTTGATAATTTTATGCAGAAAGGCAGTAGCTACAACCCCAATAACGCTTCATCTTCCTCGGAGTTCATGGGCCATGTAGGAACTCGGTCTACGTATGATGTTTCACGTGCTACTTGTGGCAAAAGAACGGCTTGTCAACCAGATGGGACTGATGTGGTCTCCTCGCCTATCAATAGAGGGGTGCTAACCGAGGGCATTCGTGGATGAACTGGTCGTGGCCGTGGCAGGGGGCGGTCTAAGGAGCCCATTACGGAGCTGAATGCTATGACAAATCCGAAGCAAAGCTTATCGGGATAGAAACGCAAACCTGCGAAGGCCCTCCATGCGGGGTCTACAAGCAAGGAATCTGGAAAAGAGGGATCTGATTCTCTGGCCCTCATGATAGTGCAAGACAAGGCAGATGGCTCAGGTGCTTGTGTGGTGCAGAATGAGGATGATGGCAACAAGAAGCAAAGAACCTCTTCAAATCGATCGGCGGATCCGGCGGCGGCTGCGATGCAGCCCCGCCAGACACAATGAGTATATTGTGCTAGAACTGTCGAGGCCTTGTGTCGGACTCGACAGTTGGCGAGCTTCGCTGGCTAGTGAAGCTGCACCGACCCACCCTTCTCTTTCTGTCTGAAACAAAATGAGGGAATCTCACATAAGAAATATGATGTGGTCCTTAGGTTTTAAGGGTTGCTTTGTTGTGGGCATTGATGGTCGGAGTGGTTGTGTGGCCCTATTCTGGTTAAAGTCTGTTGATGTTGAACTAAAATTGGCTAATAGTAGGTGCATTGATGTTCATGTTACCTCCGAGGGGGCCCTACTTTGCGTGCTACATGTGTGTACGGTGAACCTCGAAGAGAAGAGAGATATCATTTCTGGAATTTCCTTCGGCTCATGCGTGCACAATGGAATGGTCCATGGATATGTTGTGGTGATTTTAATGAGGGTTGTCTCAAGATGAACATTGTGGACCTCGGGATCGTTCGGAGAATCAAATTGCCGCTTTTCGTAATTGTATGGCTGAGTGTGAACTTGTGGACCTGGGCTTCTCAGGACCGAAATTTACATGGTGTAATCGTCAGAATGCGGATAATCATGTGAAGGTTCGCCTTGATCGAGCAGTTGCCAATGGAGAGTTTACTCGGTTATTTGATGGTTTCTGTGTGGAAAATGTCATCACCACTACTTCCGACCATTATGCTGTATTGATCCAGCTATCTCATGAGGGGTCTTTCCGGCGTCCCAGGCCGATCCAACGTGGTTTTAAATTTGAGGCTATGTGGCTGCGAGCTGATGATTACAAGGAAACGGTGGAACAAGCTTGGGAAGATGGAAGAGACGGTTCTAGGTCCTTACAATCAACCTGGTCCACTCTGAATCATGTGGCAGGTTGTCTGCGTACATGACAATCCGGTCCTCCCCTATTTCGGAGGCTGTGCTTATGGAGGAGCGATCTATTGAAGGTCGCCTTTGTGAGTTATTTGATAGGGAAGAAATCATGGAGCGACAGCGTTCTCGGGTGTACTGGCTACGTGAGGGGGACAAAAATACGGCGTTCTTCCACGCACGGGCGGCTGCAAGACGTCAAGCTAACAAAATTTATTCCTTGCCGCGGGATGATGGCTCTGTTTGTGACTCGCAGGGTGAGATCAAGAGTATGGTTCAAGGTTTCTATGAACATTTATTCACTTCCGAATCATGTTCTGAGATTGATAATGTTCTAGCCTCTATCCCTCGAAAAGTGTCTCTGGACGAAAAGTGTCTCCGGACATGAACTAAGAGTTGTGCAGGCCGTACACTAATGAGGAGATCAAAACAACCTTATTTCAAATGGGCCCGACTAAGGCACCTGGCCCGGATGGGTTCCCCGCCTTGTTTTATCAAACACGTTGGTCTTTCCTAGAGGAGGATATTTGTCAGGCAGTTCGTAGCTTCCTGGAGGGGCGGCCGATTCCAGAGGGGTTTTGTGATTCAGCAATTGTGCTTATCCCTAAAGTTGCGAGGCCAAAACAGTTGAAGAATTTCTGTCCCATTAGTCTCTGCAACGTCCTCTACAAAATCGCCTCCAAAGTCTTGGCTAATCGTCTCAAATTAATTTTGCCAGTGATTATATCTGATTATCAGAGTGCGTCTGTCCCAGGAAGACTTATCACGGATAATACTTTGATTGCTTATGAATGCATGCATACTATAAGGCGTCAACGGGTGAAACAACCATATTTTGCTTTGAAGATTGATATGATGAAGGCATATGATCGTGTCGAGTGGTGCTATCTTCATGGTTGTCTTTCGAGGCTTGGCATTGCTCCGGCCTGGATTGACTCCGTGATGTGGAGTGTCACTAATTTTCCTTATGCCTTCAGGGTTAATGGTGAGCTTACAGAAGTTGTGGTTCCATCACGTGGTATCCGCCAAGGTGACCCAATCAGCCCCTACTTGTTCCTTCTCTGCATCGAAGGTTTGTCAAGTCTGTTACTACAGAATGAGAGATGTGGCGAGCTCCAAGGTATTCGTAATTGTTGGAAATATGCCCTAGAGGCAATAATAAATTAGTTATTATTATATTTCCTTGTTCATGATAATCGTTTATTATCCATGCTATAATTGTATTGATTGGAAACTCAAATACATGTGTGGGTACATAGACAACACTGTGTCCCTAGTAAGCCTCTAGTTGACTAGCTCGTTGATCAAAAGATGGTGAAGGTTTCCTAGCCATGGACATAAGATGTCATTTGATAATGGGATCACATCATTAGGAGAATGATGTGATGGACAAGACCCAAACTACGAACGTAGCATATGATCGTGTCAGTTTATTGCTATTGTTTTCTGCATGTCAAGTATCTGTTCCTATGACCATGAGATCATGCAACTCCCTGACATCGGAGGAGTACCTTGTGTGTATCAAACGTCGCAACGTAACTGGGTGACTATAAAGGTGCTCTACAGGTATCTCCGAGGGTGTCTGTTGGGTTGGCATGGATCAAGACTGGGATTTGTTACTCCGTGTGACGGAGAGGTATCTCAGGGCCCACTCGATAATACAACATCACAATGAGCCTTGCAAGCAATGTGACTAAAAGTGTTAGCCACGAGATCTTGTATTACGGAACGAGTAAAGAGACTTGCTGGCAACGAGATTGAACTAGGTATAGAGATACCGACGATCGAATCTCGGGCAAGTAACATACCGAAGAACAAAGGGAACAGTATACGGGATTAACTGAATCCTTGACATAGAGGTTCGACCGATAAAGATCTTCGTAGAATATGTAGGAGCCAATATGGGCATCCAGGTCCCGCTATTGGTTATTGACCGTAGAGGTGTCTCGGTCATGTCTACATAGTTCTCGAACCCGCAGGGTCTACACACTTAACGTTTGGTGACGATTAGTATAGTTGAGTTATTTTGTTGGTGACCGAAGGTTGTTTGGAATCCCGGATAAGATCCCGGACATGACGAGGATCTCCGGAATAGTCCAGAGGTAAAGATTGATATATGTGATAATAGTGTTTTGGTTTCCGGAAGGGTTCCGGAATTCACCGGAAGAGGTTCCGGATGTTTACCGAAGTGTTCGGGTGCAACAACACTTTATATAGGCCAAAGGGGTAAAGCCCACGAGGTATTGGAAAGTGCAAAAGGAAGTTTTGCTGCTGCCTTAAGCGGTACTACCGTTGTAAGGCAGTACTACCGCTTGTGTGATAGCGGTACTACCGCTCAAGCGGTACTACCGCTTGTTCGCGGTACTGCAGGGATCCGAGTTGGACTCTTTCCCTGCGGGCCAAACCGACCTTGTGCGGGCAAAACCGACCTGGAGGAGGCTTTTACTCCAAGTTTAGACCCCAAGGCTCAACATATAAATAGAGGGGCAGGGCTAGCACACGGAAAACATTAAGATTTCCCAAGCCGTGTGTCGGCAACCCTAACCCTCTAGTTCTCCCGTCATAATCTCCGTAGTGCTTGGCGAAGCCCTACAAAGATTGTTCCTCACCACCATCACCACGCCATCGTGCTGCCGGAACTCATCTACTACTTCACCATCGCTCGCTGGATCGAGGAGGTGAAGGCGTCATCAAGCCGTACGTGTGTTGAACGCGGAGGTGTCGTCCGTTCGGCACTAGTTCGTGATCGGATCGAGGGACGACTTGCGATTTGGATCGCGGAAACGTTCGACTACATCAACCGCGTTTCTTAACGCTTCCGCTTAGCGATCTACAAGGGTATGTAGATTCACTCTCCCTCTCGTAGATGCTCATCACCATGGATAGATCTTGTGTGTGCGTAGGAAAATTTTTGTTTCCCATGCAACGTTCCCCAACAGTGGTATCAGAGCTAGGTCTATGCGTAGATGAGATCTCGAGTAGAACACAAACGAGTTGTGGGCGTGGGTGTATACATATTGCTTGCCGTTACTAGTTGATACTTGATTCGGCGGTATTGTGAGATGAAGCGGCCCGGACCAACATTACTCGTACGCTTACGAGAGACCGGTTCCTTCAACTGACATGTAACTTCGTTGCATAAAGATGGCTAGCGGGTGTCTGTCTCTCTCACTTTAGTTGAATCGATTTCAATGAAGAGGGTTCTTTTACAATATCAAAAAGCAATCACTACACCACGTTGTGGTTTTGCGTAGGTAAGAACGGTTCTTGCAAACCCGTAGCAGCCACGTAAAACTTGCAACAACAATTAGAGGACGTCTAACTTGTTTTTGCAGGGTATGTTGTGATGTGATATGGCCAATTACATGATGAGATATATGTGATGTATGAGATGATCATGTGTTGTATAGAATATCACGACTTGCATGTCGATGAGTACGGCAACTGGCAGGAGCCATAGAGTTGTCTTTAATTATTTTTGCCGTTTTGCTTTACTTTATCGCTATGAGTTAGCAATAGTCGTGGAAGCAACAGTCGGAGCGACAACCTCATGGCGACACGTTGATGGAGATCAAGATGATGGAGATCATGGTGTCATGCCAGTGACGATGGAGATCATGCCGGTGCTTTGGAGATGGAGATCAAAAGCACGAGTTCATGGCCATATCATGTCACTTATGATTTGCATGTGATGTTAATCCTTTTATGCATCTTATTTTGCTTAGGACGACGGTAGCATTATAAGGTGATCCCTCACTTAAATTTCAACATAAATTGTGTTCTCCCCGAGTGTGCACCATTGCGAAAGTTCGTCATTTCGAGACACGCCGTGATGATCGGGTGTGATAGACTCTACGTTCACATACAACGGGTGTAAGCCATGTTGCACGTGCGGAACACTCGGGTTAAACTTGACGAGCCTAGCATGTACAGACATGGCCTCGGAACACAAGAGACCGAAAGGTCGAACATGAGTCATATAGTAGATATGATCAACATGAAGATGTTCACCATTGAAACCACCTCAACTCACGTGATGATCGGACTTGAGTTGGTGGATTTGGATCATGTTACACTCGAATAACCGGAGGGGTGTCAATTTGAGTGGGAGTTTTTAAGTAAATATGATTAACTAAACTCATTATCTTGAACAATAGTCTAAGTTGTCTTTGCAATATTTATGTTGTAGATCATGGCTCGCGCAGTAGCACCCCTGAATTTTAATGCGTTCCTAGAGAAAGCTAAATTGAAAGATGATGGAAGTAACTTTGTGGACTGGGCCCGTAATCTAAGGATTATCCTTACGGCTTCCCAGAAGGCTTATGTCCTTGATGCACCGCTTGGTGATCCACCCGCTCCAGTTGAGTCTCTAGACGTTGTGAACGTCTGGCAGGCTCGTTCTGAAGATTACTCAATAGTTCAATGTGCAATATTGTATGGCTTAGAACCGGGACTTCAAAGACGTTTTGAACGTCATGGAGCATATGAGATGTTCCAGGAGTTGAAGTTTATCTTTCAGAAGAATGCCCGGATCGAGAGATATGAGATCTCCGATAAGTTCTATGCTTGCAAGATGGAGGAGAACGGGTCTATCAGTGATCATGTACTCAGAATGTCTGGGTACTCCACCCGTCTGGCTGAATTGGGGATGCCCCTTCCGCCAGAGGCTATCACTGACAGAGTTCTTCAATCATTGCCACCTAGCTACAAGAGCTTCGTGTTGAACTATAACATGCACGGGATGAACAAGTCAGTCGCCGAGCTGTTTGCGATGCTGAAAGCCGCTGAGTCTGAAATTCAGAAGGAGCATCAAGTGTTGATGGTCAATAAAACCACTAGTTTCAAGAAAAATGGCAAGGGTAAGAAGGGTAACTCCAAGAAGAGTGGCAAAGTAGTTGCTCCTCTCGTGAAGAAACCCAAGGCTGGACCCAAACCAGAAACTGTGTGCTTTCATTGCAAGGGAACTGGACACTGGAAGCGGAACTGCCCCAAGTATTTGGCTGACAAGAAGGCGGCCAACAACAAACAAGGTATATATGATATACATGTTATTGATGTGTACCTTACCAACTCTCGTTGTAGTGCCTGGGTATTTGATACCGGTGCGGTTGCTCATATTTGCAACTCAAAACAGGAACTGCGGAATAGATGGAGGCTGGCAAAGGACGAAGTGACGATGCGCGTGGGAAATGGTTCCAAGGTTGATGTTATCGCCGTCGGCACGCTCGCTCTTCGATTACCATCGGGATTAGTGATGAACCTGAATAATTGTTATTTAGTGCCTGCGTTAAGCATGAACATTATATCTGGATCTTGTTTATTGCGAGACGGTTACTCATTTAAATCAGAGAATAATGGTTGTTCTATTTATATGAGTAATATCTTTTATGGTCATGCACCCGATGTGAGGGGTTTATTCTTATTGAATCTCGATAGTAATGATACACATGTTCATAACATTGATGCCAAAAGATGTAGAATTGATAATGATAATACCACTTTCTTGTGGCACTGCCGTTTAGGTCATATTGGCGTAAAACGCATGAGGAAGCTCCATGCTGATGGACTTTTGGAGTCACTTGATTTTGAATCACTTGACACATGTGAGCCATGCCTCATGGGCAAGATGACTAAAATGCCGTTCTCTGGAACAATGGAACGGGCAAGTGACTTGTTGGAAATCATACATACTGATGTGTGTGGTCCGATGAGTATTGAGGCGCGCGGTGGTTATCGTTACTTTCTCACCTTCACTGATGACTTAAGTAGATATGGGTATATTTACTTAATGAAACACAAGTCTGAAACATTTGAAAAGTTCAAACAATTTCAGAGTGAAGTTGAGAATCATCGTAACAAGAAGATTAAATTCCTACGATCTGATCGAGGAGGAGAATATCTGAGTTATGAGTTTGGCAGTCACTTAAGACAATGTGGAATTGTTTCACAACTGACACCGCCTGGAACACCACAGCGTAATGGTGTGTCTGAACGTCGTAATCGAACCTTATTAGATATGGTGCGATCTATGATGTCTCTTGCCGATTTGCCACTATCGTTTTGGGGTTATGCATTAGAGACAGCTGCATTCACTTTAAATAGGGCACCATCGAAATCCGTTGAGACGACGCCATATGAACTTTGGTTTGGCAAGAAGCCAAAGCTGTCGTTTCTTAAAGTTTGGGGATGTGATGCTTATGTCAAAAAGCTTCAGCCTGAAAAGCTGGAACCCAAAGCGGAGAAATGCGTCTTCATAGGATACCCAAAAGAGACAGTTGGGTATACCTTCTACCTCAGATCCGAAGGCAAAGTGTTTGTCGCTAAAAACGGAACATTTCTTGAGAAAGAGTTTCTCTCGAAAGAATTGAGTGGGAGGAAGATAGAACTTGATGAGGTTGTTGAACCTTTACTTCAACCTGAAAGTAGCGCAGCGCAGAAAAATGTTTCTGTAGAGCCTACAACAGCTGAAGAGGAAGTTAATGATGATGATCATGAAGCTTTGGATCAAGTTGCTATCGAACCTCGTAGGTCGACAAGGACGCGTACTGCTCCTGAGTGGTACGGCAACCCTGTCTTAGAGGTCATGTTGTTAGACAACGATGAACCTACGAGCTATGGAGAAGCGATGATGGGCCCGGATTCCGAGAAGTGGTTAGAGGCCATGAAATCCGAGATGGGATCCATGTATGAAAACAAAGTATGGACTTTGGAAGTATTACCTGAAGGGCGTAAGGCCATTCAGAACAAATGGATCTTTAAGAGGAAGACGGACGCGGACGGTAATGTCACCGTCAATAAAGCTCGACTTGTGGCAAAGGGTTTTTCACAAGTTCAAGGAGTTGACTACGATGAGACCTTCTCACCCGTAGCGATGCTTAAGTCCGTCAGAATCATGTTAGCAATAGCTGCCTTTTTCGATTATGAAATTTGGCAGATGGATGTCAAAACAGCGTTCCTTAACGGTTTCCTTAAGGAAGAGTTGTATATGATGCAACCAGAAGGTTTTGTCGATCCAGAGAATGCTGACAAAGTTTGCAAACTCCAGCGATCCATTTATGGACTGGTGCAAGCATCTCGGAGTTGGAATCTTCGCTTTGATGAGGTGATCAAAGCGTTCGAGTTTATACAAGTTTACGGAGAAGCTTGTATTTACAAGAAAGTGAGTGGGAGCTCTATAGCGTTTCTAATATTATATGTGGATGACATATTGCTGATTGGAAACAATATAGAAATGTTGGAAAGCGTGAAGGAATATTTGAACAAGAGAGAAGCTGCTTTCATATTAGGCATCAAGATCTATAGAGATAGATCAAGACGCTTAATAGGACTTTCACAAAGCACATACCTTGACAAAGTTTTGAAGAAGTTCAAAATGGATCAGTCCAAGAAGGGGTTCTTGCCTGGATTGCAAGGTGTGAAGTTGAGTAAGACTCAATGCCCAGTGACTGCAGAAGATAGAGAAAAGATGAGTGTCATCCCCTATGCTTCAGCCATAGGCTCTATCATGTATGCAATGCTGTGCACAAGACCCGATGTCAGCCTTGCCATAAGTATGGTCGGAAGGTTTCAAAGTGATCCAGGAATGGAACACTGGACGGCGGTCAAGAATATCCTGAAGTACCTGAAAAGGACTAAGGACATGTTTCTCGTTTATGGAGGTGATCAAGAGCTCGTCGTAAAGGGTTACGTCGATGCAAGCTTTGACACTGATCCGGATGACTCTAAGTCGCAAACCGGATACGTGTTTATTCTTAATGGGGGTGCGGTTAGCTGGTGCAGTTCCAAGCAAAGCGTGGTAGCTGATTCTACATGCGAAGCGGAGTACATCGCTGCCTCGGAGGCGGCGAAGGAAGGTGTCTGGATGAAGGAGTTCATGACAGATCTTGGAGTAGTGCCTAGTGCGCTTAACCCAATGACTCTGTTTTGTGATAATACTAGTGCCATTGCTCTAGCCAAGGAACCAAGATTTCACAAGAGGACCAGACACATAAAGCGACGTTTCAATTCCATCCGCGATTACATCAAGGAGGACGACATAAATATTTGCAAAGTACACACGGATCTAAATGTTGCAGATCCGATGACTAAACCTCTTCCAAGGGCTAAACATGAACAACACCAGAACTGCATGGGTGTTCGATTCATTACAATGTAAATCACATAGTGATGTGAACTAGATTATTGACTCTAGTGCAAGTGGGAGACTGTTGGAAATATGCCCTAGAGGCAATAATAAATTAGTTATTATTATATTTCCTTGTTCATGATAATCGTTTATTATCCATGCTATAATTGTATTGATTGGAAACTCAAATACATGTGTGGGTACATAGACAACACTGTGTCCCTAGTAAGCCTCTAGTTGACTAGCTCGTTGATCAAAAGATGGTGAAGGTTTCCTAGCCATGGACATAAGATGTCATTTGATAATGGGATCACATCATTAGGAGAATGATGTGATGGACAAGACCCAAACTACGAACGTAGCATATGATCGTGTCAGTTTATTGCTATTGTTTTCTGCATGTCAAGTATCTGTTCCTATGACCATGAGATCATGCAACTCCCTGACATCGGAGGAGTACCTTGTGTGTATCAAACGTCGCAACGTAACTGGGTGACTATAAAGGTGCTCTACAGGTATCTCCGAGGGTGTCTGTTGGGTTGGCATGGATCAAGACTGGGATTTGTTACTCCGTGTGACGGAGAGGTATCTCAGGGCCCACTCGGTAATACAACATCACAATGAGCCTTGCAAGCAATGTGACTAAAAGTGTTAGCCACGAGATCTTGTATTACGGAACGAGTAAAGAGACTTGCTGGCAACGAGATTGAACTAGGTATAGAGATACCGACGATCGAATCTCGGGCAAGTAACATACCGAAGAACAAAGGGAACAGTATACGGGATTAACTGAATCCTTGACATAGAGGTTCGACCGATAAAGATCTTCGTAGAATATGTAGGAGCCAATATGGGCATCCAGGTCCCGCTATTGGTTATTGACCGTAGAGGTGTCTCGGTCATGTCTACATAGTTCTCGAACCCGCAGGGTCTACACACTTAACGTTTGGTGACGATTAGTATAGTTGAGTTATTTTGTTGGTGACCGAAGGTTGTTCGGAATCCCGGATAAGATCTCGGACATGACGAGGATCTCCGGAATAGTCCGGAGGTAAAGATTGATATATGTGATAATAGTGTTTTGGTTTCCGGAAGGGTTCCGGAATTCACCGGAAGAGGTTCCGGATGTTTACCGAAGTGTTCGGGTGCAGCAACACTTTATATAGGCCAAAGGGGTAAAGCCCACGAGGTATTGGAAAGTGCAAAAGGAAGTTTTGCTGCTGCCTTAAGCGGTACTACCGTTGTAAGGCAGTACTACCGCGCAAGCGGTACTACCGCTTGTGTGATAGCGGTACTACCGCTTGTTCGCGGTACTGCAGGGATCCGAGTTGGACTCTTTCCCTGCGGGCCAAACCGACCTTGTGCGGGCAAAACCGACCTGGAGGAGGCTTTTACTCCAAGTTTAGACCCCAAGGCTCAACATATAAATAGAGGGGCAGGGCTAGCACACGGAAAACATTAAGATTTCCCAAGCCGTGTGTCGGCAACCCTAACCCTCTAGTTCTCCCGTCATAATCTCCGTAGTGCTTGGCGAAGCCCTGCAGAGATTGTTCCTCACCACCATCACCACGCCGTCGTGCTGCCGGAACTCATCTACTACTTCACCATCGCTCGCTGGATCGAGGAGGTGAAGGCGTCATCAAGCCGTACGTGTGTTAAACGCGGAGGTGCCGTCCGTTCGGCACTAGTTCGTGATCGGATCGAGGGACGACTTGCGATTTGGATCGCGGAGACGTTCGACTACATCAACCGCGTTTCTTAACGCTTCCGCTTAGCGATCTACAAGGGTATGTAGATTCACTCTCCCTCTCGTAGATGCTCATCACCATGGATAGATCTTGTGTGTGCGTAGGAAAATTTTTGTTTCCCATGCAACGTTCCCCAACAGTAATGGCCGCCATGGCCCTCCTATCTCACATCTTCTCTTTGCCAATGACAATATCTTCTTTGCGAGAAGTGATCCACGAAGTGTGGCTGCTCTGGAGTCTACTTTGGATATGTATTGTATGGGTTCTGGCCAACTTATTAATAAAGAGAAATCCTCTCTTCTCTTTGGAAATCACTGTGATGATGTGGTGAAGAACCGAGTCAAGGCCCAGTTGGGAATTAGTAGTGAAACAATGAAGAAATTGTATCTGGGAATGCCTACTAAAGCTGGACAACAACCTACAACAACTTTCAGCATATGGCCCGACAAAGCATGGCAGAGGATGCATGCTTGGTCAGATCGTCCTACGTCTCGCGCGGGCAAAGAGGCACTGTTTAAATCTGTCATTCAAGCGGTTCCAACGCATGTCATGAGCTGTTTTCAGTTTTCTATCGCCACTTGTGAGAAGTTCAGACAAAACATCGTTGATCAATGGTGGGGCTGTGAGGATGGGAAGAAAAAACTACACTGGCGATCCTGGGAATGGCTTACAACTTCTAAGTTCCTGGGCGGGATGGGATTCCGCGGCATGGCTCTGTTCAATCAAGCTATGCTTGGACGGCAAGGTTGGCGTATCCTTACGGTGCCGAACTCCCTTTGTGCTCCTGTTCTTAAGGGCAGATATTTCCCCCATGGTGATTTCGCATGCTGTTGCACCTCGCACTGCTTCTTACACTTGGCGCAGTATCTTGTTTGGTCGGGAGCTTTTACAGCAAGGAGTGCAATGGGGTATTGGAGATGGATCGTCTGTCCGCATCACCGGTGATCATTAGATTCCATCCACGCCACCGGACTTACTACAAACGGGGTCTGCGATTCTGTCTTCCGCTGCAGTTAAATGTCTACTGAATGAGGACCAAGGTTCCTGGTGCGTGGAAACTGTTCGAGCTTTCTTTCAAGAGGATATTGCTAATGAAATATTGACACTCCCAGTTGGCCGACATGGCGAGGACGAGTATGTGCGATGGCCTCATACAAGATTTGGAGAATATTCGGTGAGGTCGGGGTACAATTTGGCACGGACTGCTCGTTTCCATAGGATGCACAGTGTTCCTGGTCGTGGTATGTCGTCAGATGGTGGGGCTATTATGAAGAGATGGAAGTCTATTTGGTCTATCAAAGCCCCAAATAAGATGAAGGTGCTTCTTTGGAGACTAGCGCACGATTGCCTCCCATTCGGTGTCCAACTCAGCCTCCGCAATGTGCCGACGTCCAACCTGTGTTGCTTCTGTGGCATAATCGAAGGTATTGAGCATGCGTTGCTGTGCTGTCCTTTTGCTTATGAGTTTTGGAAAAATGTGAAGCAGTCCTTCGATATCAAGTTATGCCGGTCTAGCTTTGTTTCTCCAAGGCAGTGGTTGTTCGACTTTCTCTCTCGCTCTTCGGATGTGATGAATACGGTCATGGCGGTGACTGTATGGCATATTTGGGAGGAGCGCAACTCTGCTCCAAATAATGAAGATGAACCACATTCTGTTTAGACTGCTTTCAAGATTAAAGCATATGTTGATCTAATCTGTCGGCATCTATACAAATCGGAGTCTACGCATAGGCGTGAGAGCACTGCTTCAAGCATTATTTGGTCTCCGCCGCCGCCTGAGACTCTATTAATCATGTCCGATGCTGCGATCTTCGACGACCTCGGAAAAGTTGGTGCCGGGGTGGTTGCTTTGAACTCTGATGGTCAATGTGTTGTGGCATGTCGAGAAGCGATTACTGGAAGACCGGAACCTGAGTTGGCAGAGGCCTCGGTTCTTCGGCGGGCTGTTTGCCTAGCACGCGAGGAAGCATGCGACTCGGTGATCTTTGCTTCCGACTGTCTTTCTCTGGTGCGGAGGGTTAATTCTCATGTCCATAGCCGTTCGATGGTGGGCGCTGTGGTAGCGGACATCAAGGATGGTGCGTCACACATCTCCTTTGTTCGATTCAAGCATATTCATCAGCATTCTAATGTTTTAGCTCATAGCTTAGCTAAGTCGAGTATGAACTGTAATGGTCTTTGTGTTTTTCCTTTTACTTCGGAGTGTATCCGGAAGACCCTTTGTAGCTTTGTTGCTTGATTAATAAAGTGTCGATGTTTCTAAAAAAAACCTCGTCCGTCCTAAACCGTCAACTTTCAAAAAGTTGCCTTCGATGGCTCACTGTCGAGTACGGCTCGTTTTTGGCCGAGGCCTTGCCGATATCCCCGGACGTTACTACGCTCTCCCCGGCGCCACCATCGACAGCCTCGGTGCTGCGCCATGTCGTGTGCTTCCTTCTCCCACGAATTCATCAAACATACCCAAATTCAAAAACAGTGCAACTTACATTAGCTGATTCGAGAAAGAAAACAATACGTACTCCTAAACAATCTGGTGGTACTTGCAACTCTCATCTCCTCCAGTAACCTGTCTTCTATGCCAATAAATTCCGTCGACCAATATATGGAATCAAAGTATCAAACCATGCATGATGCGGGTTCATCGCTATGCAGAGGCAGAGCACTGCCATTCCGGCAGCGTCTTGGGTCAGACATCCATTACTGGTCTTGCGCACGAGAGGCTGCAGGCTAAAACGGAAAACCGGCTCGGTTTTCCGTTTTAGCCTGCAGCCTCTCGTGCGCAAGACCAGTAATGGGTGTCTGACCCAAGACGCTGCCCATACATAGGCAAACCGCGCCCATACATAGGCAAACCTCTAATCTCAAGCCCCACGCCCGCGTCGCTCTCCAGGGGGGCGGCACGGGCGAACCCTAGCCGCCGCCGCCCCGTCCCTTCCCGATCTCTCTCTCCAGCCGCGGCCGCTGCCGGATGAGGCCGACGGGCGAAGCCCGGCTTGGCGGACGGCAGCGGCTGGGCGAGCTCCTCCCGTGGCGTGCTGATCCGTCCCTGGCCGGCGCGGCTGCTCGCGGAACGACAACGGAAGCCGGGGCGGCGGCCCCGGGCGGTGGCTTTGGTGGCGGACCTGCTCGCCGGCGCGGTCGGGAGGTCCAGTGCGGCGGACCATGGGGCGGTCCGGCGCTTGAGGATTTGGGCTCTGCTGCCTAGATTCGTCGGCCGTGATGGCGGCATGTCGTGCTCGCAGGGATGGCGGCCGGCCAGTGCGGTGGTGGGCGCTCGGTGTAGTGCCCGGATTTGGAGCGGCGGCTCCGGTGGGTCGCCTGGCGGTGTGTCGAGCTATGGGGCGGCTCGGCGTTTGGCGGATCTGGGCCCCGGCGTCCAGCTCGGTTGATGGCGGCGGTGCTCAGTCGCGGTGTTCTTTCTGGTGGTGGGGTGGTCGAGATTCCGGAGGTTGATGGTGTTCGTGATGCTGGTGGAAGTTGGGCGTAGGCGGAGGTTATGTGTAGCACTCCGGGCAAAATCCCTGTTCCAGCTCCGAGCTGGAGCCGACGATGGCGCCGTCTTTGGGCGCCGCTCACCTCCGTGGAGGCATCGTTCGATGGAGCCGCGGCACTTTCTCCTGGTCTGCGAGTCTCCGGGGAAACCTCAGATCCATCTGGATCCGTCGATGGTGGCGTTTCAAGCGTCGCTACCCTCCTTAGAGGCATCGATTTGGAGCACCTCTGCTTGCCGGCTAGCTGACATCGTCCAGGGATAATTGGTTCGTTTGTGGTGGTGTGATTGCTCTTCTTCTCTGTTGGTGCCGTCTTCTGGCGTTGGCCGGTGGTGCCGAAGTTTTCCTTCTGCGATCACGGTGATGGGTGTGCATGATGAAGCGATCCGGGTGTGGACTCGGCTCCTTGATGCCCTTCGGCTTCGCCGGCGGTGCCGCTGTTGTGATGTAGCCTCGGCTGCGTGTGGCTCTTCGTCCGGGTGTGGACTCGGTTGCTCGTTGCCCTTCGGCTGCGCCAATAGCCTTGAGGCATCATGGATGGTCTCGGTTGATTGAAGCTCTTCGTCCACGGTGGTGGTGTTCCTCGTGCAGCCTCTCATTGGTGAGGACGGTGGAAGATGATGGCACACCGGCTTTTCTTTCCTATTTTCTTCTTGGCGACCCAGCTTTTCTTTTCTTTTCCCTTTTGTTGTGTTATCTGGTGTGATCTATTTCTTCCATCCTTGTATTTTCTCTGTAATTTCCCGGCTCTGCCGGTTCTTCTTCTTAATGAATGAAAAGTAGCGCTGCTACGGTTTGTCAAAAAAAAAAACATAGGCAAACCTCCCCGTAATCCATGCCACGCCCGTGAACGGAACCAGCACAACAACAGGACAGGACCTCGACTATTTCACCCATTTTCACGGGCAAAAGGGAAGCGAGCGCGCGCGGCGCCGCAAGCGGCTGCCGGATCGATGCGAACCCGACGAATCGGCCAGCGGGAGCGGCCGGAGAGGCGGGGGGTCCGGACGCGGGAGCGCGAGACCCCGCGCGGGCGACACTGTAGATGTCCGGCTGGCGAGTCTGCGTGCGTGCGTATGCGCCTTCGTTTGGAGACGGTGCACATGAAAAAGAGGACCTCCGTCTGTCGGATACGAGTCACTGGTCATGTCGTGTGCTCCTCCTCTGCGGCCATTTTCTTTATTGGGCGTCCGGCGGCGTTGGATACTCTGCGTTTTTCAATGCTCCATGATTTAATACTACCCCATGTCGTCCAAGTCTATCCTGCTGACCACATGACCAGTCCATGCATGCATACATACGGTTGTTGGCAGCTGTGTGCGGATCAGACCGGCCCCGGATATCTACACATTTCGCAACGGTTGCACTGTGATTTCGGTCACTTAATGTGCACAGTTTAAAAGCTTCGGTCGGCATGACGACGGAGCAGTAGCAGCGTGCTACAGTACAGGAAGCAACCGAACAAACCGGTCAGAAAAGAGAGGGGAACGAACGTCGTGGTTGTTGCACAGCTGGTGCCTCGTTGGACATGCAGCGCGGCAGGTGGATGACAGCACGCCGACCGGTCCTAGTCGGGGGTAGAGGCGGCATCATCGGTCAAATCTGCACGACGCAGTCGTTGGCTCAACCGCTCCTTCACGCCACCTCCACTGCTGCACGTAGCAACTCCCGCGAGAAAATCCCATCAGTAATGGCGGCGATCCGCCATCAATCTGCACAGTAACACACCATATTCTTCGAGGAGCGACCACCGATTTCTTCTGATCCCGAGCCATGCAAACACGTCACATGACCATCCATAATCAATCTCCCGACTCCAAATGCTAGTGTACGCTTTCGAATAACCACCATATTTGCAACTGCTGCTCCGGTCCATTGCTCGAGCAGCAGCAGCAGCACTGTGCGTGCATAATTGCGTGATCGCGCTGCCCGCCACAGTCTGACGAGCCGAGGCGAGGCAGGACAGGGCGAGGCGGACACGCCAATCAGGGCCAGGCCAGGCCAAGGCGAGCCCCCATCCATCACCAGCAAAGCTTAGCTGGTGTTACCCACCACCATCACCATCATCCCTTTTCCTGTTCAGCTCTTAAACCCATCCTCTCTCGCCCGCTCTTTTTGCCTAAGCATATAGGGCCACGGCAGTGGGTCCGTCCCTACGCGTCACGGAAACGATCCAGCTCAGCGCGCGCGGCGCAGCAGCCCAGCGAAAGCGGCCGCGCAAATCGCACAGCGCGCGGCGTCCCTGTCCGTCTCTCCCCCTCCCCGCCCGGTTCCTTCTGAGAGTGGTACCGCGTATATAACTAACAGGCGGGCGAAAGGTCATTAGGCAGAACCCAGGGAGCGCGTGAGGTTTTGCTTCTTCTTGAATCTTGAGAGGCGAGAGAGAGAGAGAGAGAGAGAGAGAGAGCGACGCCTTGAGAGCACCAGCCGGCGCAGCGATGGCGGTGAAGGCGAGGTTCTTGGCGGCGGCGACGTGCGTCTGCCTGGCGGCGGTGGCCTCCGCCTTCGACGTGCCGACCGTCGCCTTCGACGAAGGGTTCTCGCCGCTGTTCGGGGACGGCAACCTTGTCCGTGCGCGGGATGACAGGACCGCTCGCCTCTTGCTCGATCGCCGCTCCGGTAATCCATGGATTCCTTACCTTTTAGTACTCACTTGAAATACTTCTTCCTTTGTTTTCCTTATTATTACGTGCTCTGCTCTTCCTGTTCTTATGGCGCGGCGCTCGTTTGATTGCATGCAGGTTCGGGATTCATCTCCTCGGATTACTACCTGCACGGCTTCTTCAGCGCGTCCATCAAGCTGCCCAGGGACTACACGGCCGGCGTCGTCGTCGCCTTCTACGTGAGTTCTTCCACCCTGCCCCGATAATTCTGTGAACGTTTCCTGTCCAAGTTAATTAAGCAAACGTTTATTATACTACTAGCTTATTACTATTATCATCGGTTATCCATGGTGTGGTTTCGAACCGTTGGGTCTTTGCTTCGTCAATCGTCACATGCCGTGTCAGCCGAGATTTACTACCTGCCACGCCACTGCTCATCTTAAAGAGGAAAAACCATGGCAAGTTGCACACCCATACTCTGGCTCTGGTGGCGCGGAGTAGGCAGGCAACAGGGCGCGCCACATGGGCTTGCTCGTTTTTGGACCTTCACCGGCCACAAAAGGCTGCGCCGCCTGCTCACCCGGAATAAATGTTGCCATCCATCCCTGTCACGCGCTCTCACCCGCTCCGCCGTTCGCATTCATCAGCCTCACCAAAACAAAAAACAAACCAATTAAAAAAACAAAGTTATTAACACTACGCTTCTGTGCACAAGAAGCCAGTGAATAATGTCGTGGTAGATGGAGGGAATACCGTACATATTCGGTATAGATTTCCGACAAACACGTGACAGTTCTAAAGAAGTAGTGCTATTAGTATTGCTCTGCTGTGTATGTTAATAGTCATATGGGTATTTTCTGTGTATGTCGTTGCAGCTGTCGAACGGGGACGTGTACGAGAAGACGCACGACGAGCTGGACTTCGAGTTCCTGGGCAGCCGGTGGGGCGGGCAGTGGCGGGTGCAGACCAACGTCTACGGCAACGGCAGCACCAGCCGCGGCCGCGAGGAGCGCTACCTCCTCCCCTTCGACCCCACCCTCGAGGCCCACCGCTACTCCATCCTCTGGGCCCCCACCCACATCATGTAAGCATCCATCATCGTCACTCCCACTGCCACTGCACGTATAGTAGCATGGTGACTGACGATGGGCGCGCGCGTACGTGCAGATTCTACGTGGACGACACGCCGATCCGCGAGGTGGTCCGGCACCCCGGCATGGGCGGGGACTTCCCGGCGAAGCCCATGGCGGTGTACGCCACCATCTGGGACGGCTCCGCCTGGGCCACGGAGGGCGGCAAGTACAAGGTCAACTACAAGTACGCGCCCTTCGCCTCCGACTTCTCCGACCTGTCCCTCCGCGGATGCCGCATCGCCGACCCGGCGTCGCCGCTGCGCCTCGCGAGCGACGCCGCCGGCGGGTGCGACGGGCGCGGCCTCCTGCGGCTCATGACGGCCGACTACGCGGTCATGACCCCGCAGAAGCGCGCCGCCATGCGCGCGTTCCGGGCGCGGCAGATGACCTACACGGTGTGCTACGACGCGGCGCGGTACTCGGCCGGCCCGTTCCCGGAGTGCGACAACTCGGACGAGGAGAGGGGGACGTTCTGGGCGTGGGGCGAGTCCAAGACGGTGGTCATGAAGACGCGCGGCCGCGGGCGCCGCGGCCGGGGGAGCAGGAGCGGCGCCGGAGCAAGGGGGCGCGCCGGCGCGGCAAGCAGCTGAGCTCTTGCTTGATAGTAGGACACTAATGGCAGCAATGGGGGTGCAACACTAAGGCTTCCTATGGATTTGATTGATTTTTGGGTGGCGTTATGTGATTTCGGTGTCTCTGTATAGGTTGGTCGTAGGGATTAGTTCATTGTTTTTCACTACTACTAGGAGTATTACTATTCTTTGATTCGTTGGATGGCAGCTAATAATATGATCAGATTATTACTATGGTTACCTTCGGTTTCTTTTTCTTCCAAAAGCACCATTTTCATGAAGATTTTGTTCCAGTAGTACTCGACAAGATCACAGCTTCACAATACCCTACAGATACAGCTTAATCAAATCATCGTCCCTGTAGCCCATGGAAGGTGCCCGACATTTCAAAGCATGTCGAGCAATATTGATCACGGGATTTCGAGTTCTGTGTAGCTGGTGCTTGGACGATCACGGACAGCACGGTGACAACCCGAAGATTTTTGGTGTTTTGCGCTACCTTTTGTTCGTCCATTCAATTGATGCCGAGCACAGTGTCCCGATCCTATAGGGTACCAACTAGGGCTTGGATTGTCCACTGCCCTTGAGAGATTCGCCATGGTAAAAAAAGCTAAGAGCATCTACAACCGTGACGGTCAAATCCGGCGTCCTATACGTTGGACCCGGACGCGTATGCCGGTGTGACCGGACAATTTCTAAATCCGTGTCTCCATAACTGCGTATCTCATGTCCGTCGTCCTATATTCATACAAAATCACGCAACGTAATACGTAGATCAGCAAACAGGCAAAATCAATAGCAAATAAGCATAAATTCACATATAAACATCACCAAAAGATTGGTCATAGTTCACATAGTTCATATAAACATCACTAATACTAGGACGTAGATACCACGAGCTAAATATGAGAGGGCGGAGCTTCACCACTTCCTCGCCGGCCCTTTACCCTTCCGGTCATCGGCGCTAGTCGTCTGCGACAGGAGGTGGGTCGATGTCGGAGTCGGACCCGTTGTCGTCGGAGGAAGAGGAGATGACGATATAGCCTTGAAAGCGTTGGACGATGCGGTGTTGCTTGCGCTTGAGCTTTGCCATCCTCGCCGCCTCCGCTGATGCCTCCACCGCCTCCCGCTCGGACTTCGCAATGCCGAGCCACATGTTCTTGGCGTTGATCCTGTGGAGCCGCCGGGCGTCCGTCTCCGCCGTGGTAAGTGACCGACGGTACACCCATTGGAGGAGACGCTCGTCCTCGCCGGGCACCGACATCACGCGGAGGCGGCGGCGGGCGGAGTGCGCACCTGCGTCCGATGCGGTCCCCATCTCCCTTGCCCTCTGCCTCTCGTGGCGGGCGGTGCGTGCCTCGGACTCCGGAGTCCGCATCCACGAAGCCGGCGGAGCGGACATTAGTGTTGGAAATATACCCTAGAGGCAATAATAAATCGGTTATTATCATATTTCCCTGTTCATGATAAACGTCTATTATCCATGCTAGAATTGTATTGATCGAAAACTCAGATACATGTATGGATACATAGACAACACCGTGTCCCTAGTGAACCTCTACTAGACTAGCTCGTTGATCAAAGATGGTTAAGGTTTCCTAACCATAGACATGAGTTGTCATTTGATAATGGGGTCACATCATTAGGAGAATGATGTGATGGACAAGACCCAACCGTAAGCATAGCATTTGATCGTATTAGTTTATTGCTAGTGCTTTGTTCATGTCAAGTATATGTTCCTAAGACCATGAGATCATGCAACTCCCTGGCACCGGAGGAATGCCTTGTGTGTATCAAATGTCACTTCGTAACTGGGTGATCATAAAGGTACTCTACAGGTATCTCCAAGGGTGACTGCTGGGTTGGCATGGATCGAGACCGAGATTTGTCACTCCGTATGACGGAGAGGTATCTCTGGGCCCTCTCGGTAATACAACATCACAAGAAGTTTGCAAGCAATGTGACTAAAGAGTTAGTCACGGGATCTTGTATTACGGAACGAGTAAAGAGACTTGCCGGTAACGATATCGAACTTGGTATGGAGATACCGACGATCGAATCTCACGCAAGTAACATACCGTTGGACAAAGGGAACTACATACGAGATTGATTGAATCCTTGGCATCGTGGTTCGACCGATAAAGATCTTCGTGGAATATGTGGGAACCAATATGGGCATCCAGGTCCCGCTATTGGTTATTGACCGGAGAGGTGTCTCGGTCATGTCCACATGATTCTCGAACACGTAGGGTCCGTACGCTTAACGTTCGGTGACGATATAGTATTATTGGGTTGTGTATGTTGGTGACTGAATGTTGTTCGGAGTCCCGGATGAGATCCCGGACGTCACGAGGAGCTCCGGAATGGTCCGGAGGTAAATATTTATATATGGGAGGTCATATTTTGGCTACCGAAAAAGTTTCGGGTTTTTCCGGTATTGTACCGGGAAGCTTCTAGAAGGTTCCGGAAACTTCCAGAGGAGTCCGGAAGTCCACCAAGGGTTCCACCACGTCCCAAGGTTTTGCATGGGCTGAGAGGAGGCGCCCTGGCCTTATTGGGCCAGGCGTACAAGTCCATCAAGGCCCATGTGGCTTGAGAGAGGTGGAAAGTCCACGTGTGTATGGAAAGGGAGGGAATTGGACTAGGAGTCCAACTCCCCCCCCCCTTGGCTGCGCCCTAGGGCTTGGAGGGGCTGATCTCCACGCCCCTCCACCTATATAGAGAGGGGAGGGGGCGCCCCAAGAGGACACACCAAGCCCTTGGCGCCCCTCTCTCTCCCTAGATCATTTTCTCCTCCATTCGCGGTTTCGATAGCGCTCGGCGTAGCCTTGCCGGGATTGCTCCGCCACCATCTCCACCACGCCGTCGTGCTGGTTGAGAACCCATCTACTACTCCGCCCTCGCTCGCTGGATCGAGGAGGCGGAGACGTCATCGAGCCGCACGTGTGCTGAACGCGGAGGTGCCGTCCGTTCGGCGCTAGATCGGGACGGATCGCGATTGGATCGTGAATACGTACGACTACATCAACCGCGTTATATACGCTTCCGCTTAGCGATCTATAAGGGTATGTAGATACACTCCCCCTCTCGTAGCTATGCATCTCCATGGATAGATCTTGCGTGTGCGTAGGAAATTTTTTGTTTCCCATGCAACGTTCCCCAATAGTGGCATCATGAGCTAGGGCTATGCGTAGATGATATGCACGAGTAGAACACAAAGAGTTTATGGGCGTTGATGTTCAGATTGTTTACCTCCTTAGTCTTATTTTGATTCGGCGGTATTGTGGGATGAAGCGGCCCGGACCAACCTTACTTGTCCACGTACAAGAGACCGGTTCCACAGACTGATCTAACCTAGTTGCATAAAGGTGGCTGGCGGGTGTCTGTCTCTCCCACTTTAGTTGAATCGGATTTGACAGAGGCGGTCCTTGTAGAAGGTTAAAAGGCAACTTGATTATCACCGTTGTGGCTTTGCGTAGGTAAGCACGGCTCTTACTAGTTGCCCATAGCAGCCACATAAAACTTGCAACAACAAAGTAGAGGACGTCTAACTTGCTTTTGCAGGACATGTTGTGATGTGATATGGCCAAAGACATGATGTGATATATGTGATGTATGAGATGATCATGTTTTGTATAGTTATCACAAGTTGCACGTCGATGAGTACGGCAACCGGCAGGAGCCATAGGGTTGTCTTTAATTTAATTGTGCCATTTGCTTTAATTTATCGCTATGAGTTAGCAATAGTCGTAGAAGCAATAGTTGGCGCGACAACCACATGAAGACACGATGATGGAGATCATGGTGTCATGCCGGTGACGATGGAGATCATGCCGGTGCTTTGGAGATGGAGATCAAAAGCACAAGATGATGATGGCCATATCATGTCACTTATGTGATTTGCATGTGATGTTTATCCTTTTATGCATCTTATTTTGCTTAGGACGACGGTAGCATTATAATAAGATCCCTCACTAAAATTTCAAGATAAATTGTGTTCTCCCCGAGTATGCACCGTTGCGAAGGATCGTCGTTTCGAAGCACCTCATGATGATCGGGTGTGATAGACTCTACGTTCGCATACAACGGGTGTAAGCCAGATTTACACACGCATAATACTTTGGTTAAACTTGACGAGCCTAGCATGTACAGACATGCATGGCCTCGGAACATAGGAGACCGGAAGGTCGAACATGAGTCATATAGTAGATACTCCCTCCATTCCCTTATACAAGGCCACAAACTCAGATTACAGGTACCAAGGTAAAATTTAATGACAGCTTTGGAAGCCAACTTTTCTTCTTGTTAACTGGGATCATTAATATGATGCATGCATGCAAGGAAGGAATGAGAAGAAAATAGCTAAGTGTCATTATGACTACATGCATGCAAGTATTAAATAAGTTGCTAGTACGAGGAAACATCATTAATTTTTGCCTCGATTACTGTTGGTGGCCTTATATAGATGCAAAATGTATTTTTCATAGTGGCCTTGTATAAGGGAATGGAGGGAGTATGATCAACATGGAGATGTTCACCATTGAAACCACCTCATCTCACGTGATGATCGGACTTTGGTTGGTGGATTTGGATCATGTCACACTTAAACAACCTGTGGGATGTTGATTTGAATGGGAGTTCTTTAGTAATATGATTAATTGAACTCATTATCATGAACATAGTCTAAAGTTATCTTTGCAAAATTATGTTGTAGATCAATAGGCCGCGCTGTAGCCCGTTGTATTTTGATACGTTCCTAGAGAAAACTAAGTTGAAAGATGATGGTAGCAATTATGCGGACTAGGTCCGTGATCTGAGGATTATCCTCATTGCTGCACAAAAAGCTTATGTCCTTGATGCACCGCTCGGTGCGCCACCCCCTCAAGCGTCGTCTGTGGATGTTGTGAACAGCTGACAGACACGTTCTGATGACTACTCGATAGTTTAGTGCGCCATGCTTTACGGCTTTTTTGAACGCCATGGAGCATATGAGATGTTCCACGAGCTGAAATTGGAATTCCAGGCTCATGCCCGTGTTGAGAGGTATGAGACCTCCGACCAGTTCTTTGCCTGCAAGATGGAGGAGAATAGCTCAATCGGTGAGCATGTGCTCAGAATGTCTGGGTGCTACAATCACTTAAATCAAGTGGGAGTTAATCTTCCTAGATAAGATAGTGATTGATAGAGTTCTCCAAGTCACTGCCACCAAGCTACTAGAGCTTCGGGATGAACTATAACATGCAAGGGATGGAGAAGATGATCCCTGAGCTATTCGCCATATTTTACGCCACGAAGGTAGTTATCAAGAAGGAGCATCAAGTGTTGATGGTAAGACCACTAGTTTCAAGAAGGGCAAGGGCAAGAAGGAAAACTTCAAGAATGGCAAACCAGTTGCCACTCCAGTGAAGAAACCCAAGGTTGAACCCAAATCCGAGACTAAGTGCTTCTATTATGAGGTGAACGGTCACTGAAGCGGAACTGCCCCAAATATTTGGCAGATAAGAAGGCTGGCAACGTCAACAAAGGTATATTTGATATACATGTTATTGATTTGTACCTTACTAGCTCTCGTAGTAGTGCCTTGGTATTAGATACCGATTCAGTTGCTAATATTGGTAACTCGAAACAAAAGCTACGGAATAAACGGAGACTAGCTAAGGGCGAGGTGACGATGTGTGTTGGAAGTGTTTCCAAGGTTGATGTGATCACCATCGCACGCTCCCTCTACCTTCGGGATTAGTGTTGAACCTAAATAAATGTTATTTGATGTTTGCGTTGAGCATGAACATGATTAAATCGTGTTTATTGCAATACGGTTATTCATTCAAGTCAGAGAATAATGGTTGTTCTGTTTACATGAATAATACCTTCTATGGTCATGCACCTAATGTGAATGCTTTATTGAATCTCGATCATAGTGATACACATGTTCATAGCTGTAAGTGCATCTAGTGCCACCCTTGTTTGGTTTTGGAGTATTGAAGACAAACGTGGTTGAGGGACTAATGTGTTTGTGAGAGTTCACAGGTTAACACAGATAGAAGTCCCTGGAGTTTCGGTTTAGCCGTCGAAGACGACCCCCAAAAATGTCCGAAGACATTGATGATGGCTGAAGCCATTGATGGTAGACGAAGACATTCGTCTGAAGACAATGAAACGCGAAGACGAAGTCTTTTGGTAGTTTTGTTTCTTCTTTCCTGAGTCATAGGAACCACCATACTGTTAAGTGGGGTCGATGTGATCGAAGTCAGATGCTGACGTGATGCTGAACCCATACCTATGTCTTCGAGCGAAGACTATGAGAGGAAATCTCTTCCAGAGTTGGTTGAGTCAGCTTTGCTTGTAGCCCAAGTAAAGCTGCCGCGTGTGTTTGAAATCCGACCGTTGTGACACGTGTCGGTTGGCCATTGACCCAGGGTCATTTCGGTCATATCAAGTCGGGTTGCCCGCTGGCTATAAATAGCCCACCTCCTCCACCATGAGAAGGTGGCTGCTCAGAGAGAGATACGGCTGTTGTCGTTTTGGAGCAACCTACCTCGAAGACATTGAGAGAGACACATCCTGCGAGGATAAACCTAAACACCTAGAGCTAGAGTGTTTGAGCATCACCGAAGTCATTCTGTTCTGAGAGAACTGAAGACTTATTACACTTGAAGACTGTGATCTTCTAGACGGTTAGGCATCTGGGTCTAGGGCAATCCAAGAGTCATTGTGGATCGCCGGGTGACCAAGTTTGTACGAGTTTCGGAAGTCTCCCCTGAAGACATACCAGAGTGATTGGGCGCTGTCTAAGTGACTTCGGCTCAAGGGGAATAAGGTGAAGACGAGGTCTTCTGAGTTCAATCTCAGCCTCCCCAACCAGACGTACAGTTGTCACAGCAACTGGAACTGGTCCAACAAATCCCGTGTCTTCGTCAAGCAACTGGTTCTATCCTTCACTTTCTTACATTCCTGTTTTGCATCGTGAAGCCTTTGCTTGTTCATCGTTTGAAGACTTGTCCTGAAGACATTCATATCTGCTCTTCATCTTCATATTGTCTAAGTTTGTCTTCGACTCATCTTAGTATGCATGATGATAAGGCTTAACCCGCTCGTATGTCTTCACTGTAATGCATGCCTAGACTAGACCTTTGATTACTATCCCTACCTGATCTTGTATCGCTTCCGCATTCTCTGAATACTTACATCGTTTCGAAGCCTTTCATAAAAATCGCCTATTCACCCCCCCCTCTAGTCGATAACTAGCACTTTCAATTGGTATCAGAGCAAGGTACTCCCTTGTTCTGTGTTTCGGTTTAACCACCGTGTAGTTTTAGCTATGTCGACTGCAGGGATAATCAAGGTCTCCGCTGCATGCCCTGTCTTCGATGGCACTGACTACCCCTACTGGAAGAACAAGATGCGCATGCACCTCGAAGCTATTGACAACGACCTATGGTATGTCGTCATGGCAGGCATTCCTGAGGTTGGCGAAGGTGTTACTGCTGCTGATGTGAAGAGGTTCGCACAACTGGACTCCACCGCCAAGAACATCATCTGTGGTCATCTGACCAAAGGACAGTATGGCTGTGTGAGTGCACTTAACACTGCTAAGCAAATCTGGGAATGGTTGTCCAAAGTGAATGAAGGTGTCTCATCTCAAAGAGACTCTCGTGTTGATGTGCTTCGCAACCTGTTCAACCGCTTCAAGAGACTCGACAACGAAAACGTTCAACTCACATTTGATCGACTCACTGACATCTCAAATGAGCTGAATGCACTTGGCGCCACTGATATCACCAAACATGAAGTCGTGAAGAAGCTACTCAGATCACTTGACAGTTCCTTTGATACTCTCGCACTCATGATCCAAGAGCGCCCTGACTTCAAGAGTTTGGATCCCGCTGATATCCTCGAGAGATTAAACACACATGAGTTCCAACAAGCTTAGAAGAGGGATATCTACGGTCCCAGTTACAGTCGTTCTCGTACCTTGAAGGCCAAGGCTGTGTCGTCATCCGAAGACAACTCTGAATGCAGTTCTGATGGTGCTGAAGACTTTGGAAAAGAACTCGCTCTTCTTGTCAGGAAGTTTCGAAAGTTTGCCAAGTCAAAGCGCTACGCAAAATCTTCAAAGTGTGATTCCAAGAGGTCTGGTGAAATGTCTTCAAGAGACAGCAAGAAGAAAACCTGTCACAAGTGCAAGAAAGTTGGCCATTTCATCGCTGATTGTCCTCGATGGGAGAAGGAATCCAAGAAGAAGAGCAAGGACTATGACTCCGATGACAAGAAGAAGAAGAAGAAGAAGTATGCAAAGTCTTCATCACACAAGAAGAGTTCATCTGGCAAGGCACATGCTTTCATTGGAAAGGAGATGGACTCACAGTCTGAATCTGGTTCAGAAGTTAAGGAAGCATCTGAGGAGGAATCTGACGCTGAAGTAGCTGGACTAGCAATGGCTTCGAAATATCTCTCCACCTCTGTCTTCGAACCCGAAGACAATGGTCCCTTCTTCAACACCGAAGCCAGTGATGATGATGCCACTCCAGCCTACTGCTTCATGGCGAAAGCCTCCAAGGTATCCTCAAAACCCTCACGTCATGACTCTGAGTCCGAAGCTGAATCTGATGATGACATGAAACCTAGCTATGCTAAAATTGTAAAAATTGCCACTAAACAACAAAGTGCCATGGAGAAAATGAAAACTACTCTAGAGAAAAGCGATGACCTGTTACGCGAAGAGATGAGTCTGAACGAAACTATGGGTGAAGACATGCGTAGTCTTTGTTCAAGGTTTGAGGATCTCCAAAGTCGTCATGATGCTCTTTCAACTGATCACGAGAAGCTTTCTCTGGAATATCTTCAGAAAAAGATTGATCTTGAGAAGTTGAGGGAAGCACATGATGACCTACGGAAGGAAAACGACTCACTCTTGGCAGAACAGATCAGTACCGCTCAGGATGAATTTGATGCTCCATGCTTAAAGTGTATTGCCCAAGAAGCTAATGACTCAACTGCCTAATGTTCTAATGCTTTTGAGAATGCTTTATCTTCAACTATATCTGTGGCACCTAACCCCTCGTCTGAGGAAGCCACTGCTATCACTGATGACAATGACATGTTGAAGACTTTACTTGAAACTGGAATGTACAAGAGTCTGAAAGGACATCAGATTCTTTGTGATGTCCTGAAGAAGACAATCTTGAACAAAAACCCTAGGAAAGAGGGTGTGGGTTTCGAAAGAAACATCAATGTTGATGGATCCTACTGGACACCTGAGCAGTACCCCAAAACCACATGGGTTGCTGCAAAAGGTCCTTCAGTTGATCCTTCCACATTATCTGGCTTCAACCGTGTGAATCCTATTATTATTGATGAATCCTTCAATTCCAACTATAAATTGCTCAAATGCAAAAATCGTGAAGTATTTGCTAGGTACATTGGTACTAACTGCAGGAATGGTTCACCTCTGAAGAAGATATGGGTTCCCAAATGTCTTCTTGAGAAACTTCCTGTGAATGTCATGAAGACATCTCTCAAGAAGAAGACAGATCCCAGATCAATGTCTTCGAGAAGACAAAGGTCTTCATATGATTACACTAACAATCATGCTTCGCAGGGCAGGGCTGAAAAAGCTCATGAATATGTGCATTATTGCAAAAACTGATATGTTCATTCTACTAAGAACTATTCTGCATATTCATTTGAGTACACTAACCCTCCTGTGAAACGTACTATTAGGGCATCTTTGCCTAGATTCTCTGATGCTGCTCTACGTCTCATTGCTTCTAAGCCACCCCTTCGCATGTGGGTGGTTAAGAAGAACTAATATCTTCTATGCAGCATCGGGTCTCCAGATAGGAAGAAGCCTATCCCAAAGATCATCTCTGGGGACCCGAAAACATTCTTGTTTGGACGCAAGATACCTAATGCGAATGTTAACATTCATATTGTCCAAAGTCTTCATTCTACTATGCTCTGCTATATCATCATCAATGCATGTTACAGCTGCATGCCTTGGTGAACCATACTAATTCTCAATGCAGGAAGACAAATCCAATGCTACTGAATGGATTATGGATAGTGGTTGCACCAGTCACATGACTGGTGATCGAAGCCTATTGATGGAGCAAACTCTTCGACCTCCAACAAAAGACCACATTGTCTTTGCTGACAAGAGTAGCAGCAAAGTATTGGGGCTAGGTAGGGTTGCTATCTCAAGGGACCGACACATGGAAAATGTCATGCTTGTCGAATCCCTTGGTTACAACTTAATGTCTGTCTCAATGCTCTGTGACTTAAATATGCTTGTCATTTTCGGCAAATTTCGATGTGTGGTACTAATGGCCTCTGACAAAACCAAAGTCTTCGAAGGTTTTTGAAGAGGTGACTTGTACATGGTAGACTTCTCTGCAGGACCACAAGTTGCCTCATGTCTTCTAGCAAAAGCTTCAGAGTGCTGGCTATGGCACAGAAGGCTAGGACATGCTGGGATGAGGAACTTGCACACACTCGCCAAGAAGAAGCTCATCATTGGCGTCGAAGGTGTCAAGTTCAAGAAGGACCACCTCTGTGGTGCCTGTGAAGCCGGGAAGATGACCAGGGCCAAACACCCCTCGAAGAAAATCATGACGACCTCACGTCCCTTCGATCTGCTACACATGGACTTATTTGGCCCTACTCACTATTCCACCTTCTCTACCACTGCAAATCTATATGGCTTCATGATTGTTGATGACTATTCTCGATTCACTTGGGTGCATATCATTCTTTACAAAACTGAAGTGCAGGATGTCTTCAGGCGCTTCGCAAATAGGTGTATGAACAACTACGACATCAAAATCAAGCACATCAGGAGTGACAATGGCACTGAATTCAAGAACACAGGCCTGGACACCTATCTTGATACTCTTGACATCACTCATGAGTTCTCTGCTCCATATACTCCTCAGCATAATGGTGTTGTGGAGCGCAAGAATAGAACTCTTATTGAGATGGCTCGCACCATGCTTGATGAATACAAGACACCATGGAAGCTATGGCCTGAAGCCATTGATACTGCATGTCACATTATCAACAGAGTATATCTTCACAAGTTCTTCAAGAAAACATCATATGAGCTTCTCACTGGTAAGAAACCCAATGTAAGTTATTTCAAAGTCTACGGTGCAAGATGCTGGATAAGGGATCCACACCACACTTCTAAATTTGCACCGAAAGCACATGAGGGTTTCATGCTTGGTTATGGAAAGGATTCGCACACCTACAGGGTCTTCAACATCCTTCACAACAAGGTTGTTGAAACTATAGATGTGCGATTCGATGAAACTAATGGCTCGTAAAGAGAGCACCTGCCTCCTGTGCTAGATGAATTACCTCCCGATGAAGCTATTAGACTGAAGGGCACTGGAGAAATTGTGCCTGAAGAACATGTGGTTGTAGAAGAAGTCATCATTCCTCCATCTACTCAGCGCGAAGACAATGATGAACCCGAAGATAATGCTGCTGATGAAGACAATGCTCAGCAGCCTGAACAAAGTCTTCGCCCTGCACATCCGCACGTGGCAACTGAAGTCCAAATTGAGAGAATGCTTGACAGCATAAATGCACCAGGTCCACTTACTCGCTCAAGAGCTACTCAATTGGCTAACTTTTGTGGGCACTTTGCTTTTGTATCCATCACATAGCCCACCAAAGTAGATGAAGCCTTCAAGGAACCAGAATGGATTCAAGCCATGCAGGAAGAGCTTCACCAGTTCGAGCTGAACAATGTGTGGGAGCTCGTAAAGCGTCCTGATCCAAGGAAGCACAACATCATCGGTACCAAGTGGATATTCCGCAACAAGCAAGATGAGTCCGGTCAAGTCGTCAGAAACAAGGCCAGACTTGTGGCCCAAGGTTACACACAGGTTGAGGGTATTGACTTCGGTGAAACCTTTGCACCTGTTGCTAGACTCGAAGCCATTCGTATACTGCTAGCTTATGCTAACCATCATGACATATGCTTATATCAAATGGATGTCAAAAGTGCATTCCTCAATGGTAAGATTGAGGAAGAACTATATGTTGCTAAACCACCAGGGTTTGAAGATCCAAAGCATCCTGACAAAGTCTTCAAGCTCAACAAGGCACTCTATGGCCTCAAGCAAGCACCGAGAGCTTGGTATGACACACTCAAGGAATTCCTCAAGAAGAAAGGCTTCAAACCTGGTTCACTCAATCCCACTCTCTTCACTAAATCCTATGATGATGAACTGTTCGTATGCCAAATATATGTGGACGACATTATCTTCGGCTGTACTAACAACAAATACAGTGATGAGTTTGCTTATATGATGCAAGAGAAGTATCAAATGTCGATGATGGGAGAACTAAAGTTCTTCCCAGGGCTTCAAATTCGACAACAACCCAACGGCATCTTCATATCTCAGGAGAAGTACCTCAAGGATTGCCTCAAGAAATTCGGCATGAATGAAGCCAAAGGCTACAAGACGCCTATGCCTACAAATGGTCACCTCTGCACTGACGAAAATGGTAAAGATTTCGATCATAAGGTATATCGCTCCATGATTGGGTCTTTATTGTACTTATGTGCATCTAGGCCAGATATAATGCTTAGCGTTTACATGTGCGCCCGATTTCAAGCGGCATCAAAGGAGTCGCATCACCTTGCTGTGAAGCGAATACTTAGATATCTGGCTCACACCCCAACGCTAGGATTATGGTATCCAAAGGGTTCGAAGTTTGAGCTGATTGGCTATTCAGATTCTGACTTCGACGGCGACAGAGTTGATCGCAAGTCTACATCAGGCACTTGTCACTTTCTGGAACGATCTCTTGTATGTTGGTCTTCGAAGAAGCAGAACTGTGTTTCACACTCCACTGCGGAAGCCGAATACATTGCTGCTGGCGCGTGCTGCACTTAGCTTCTATGGATGAAGCAGACTCTCAAGGACTACGACATCAACCTGAAGCATGTACCTCTCTACTGCGACAATGAGAGTGCAATCAAGATCTCCCACAACCCCGTACAACATTCGAAGACAAAGCACATTCAGATACGACATCATTTTCTTCGGGATCACGTGATGAAGGGCGACATCAACATCAAGCATGCTGACACTAAAGATCAACTGGCAGATATCTTCACGAAGCCTTTGGATGAGAAGAGGTTTTGCAAGTTGCGGTGTGAGCTAAATATCTTAGAATCCTCAAATGTCCTTTGAATAGGAATAAATCCTAACGCTTATGCATGTTGATGACTTTGATGCACAACACACGATGTAACATATGTCTTCAATTCATGAAGACTTACAATCTGAGTGTGAATACATTAACGAAGAATATGACTTCAGAGCGCCACGATAATTGTGCGCCGTGTCTGAGTCAAACATTCTTATACGGTGGGTAACGCCACCAACCAAACTCGAAGACATTGTTTTTATCTCAATCTTCTTCACATGTCTTCGAGAGCTGAATGTCTTTGGAACAAAATTTTTGTTTGCATGTATGTTTCAGTTGAAAACTATTTGCAGATCTACATTTGGATTAGAGCTTTGTCCTATACAACATTTGTCCTATAGCCTTGTCGTCAACTTTTTTCCTAGGCAAATGTGATCGGACCCGACATTCTCTTCTGTTCTTACCTCGTCTAAGTCTATTCTAATCCAGTCATATGCATTCTATATTGACACGTGTTGACTGTCTTCACTGTGTCCTTGACAGTTGAAGACAAATCAACCACATATTTAATTCTCAAATCTCAACTGTCTCCGCATTATTAGCAACAACTCCTGCGCCGCTGCTTCGATTATGGTAGTGGGTTGTCGGGTGGGTTGCATGTATGCCACGTGTCCACATAAACCGAGGAGTTAGGGGCATATCCGTCCAACTTGTTCGGATGTATCCACCCCCTATAAATACAAGTTACCCCTTTCCATTATTACTTTCCTCATCCTCCGCAACCCACGTGCTCAAACCCTAGCGCCGTCGCTGGATTCCATCGTCACCGGAGACGAAGTGCTTAGCTGCCACGCCTTCTCCGACGACGTACTCACGCCGGCCGCGTGCATCTCCTTCACGCCGTCGCCGTAGCTGTCTGTCTCCACCAAGTTAGGGTGAGGCAGATTGAACATCTTGGCCTCTCCGCCTCATCAAGTTGTTCGCCGTGTTCTTCTTTGCGGTAAATAAAAGGCTATTTTTACCGCATACTTTGATCTGAAATTTCTACTGAAAATTGTCGGTTGTTGTTTCTTCACTCTGCACTCAACCGCATCTAGATCTAGATCTCTATTTTGCCAAATACTTTCACTTATTGGTCTGAAGATTGGGTTGATTCCTCACTTGTACGAATCCTTGGACTTGTACAAATCTGAAATCACCATATATGCTGTAAAAGTGAATGTCTTCGGTAAAAGGTCAATGTCTTCTAAACACTGTGCTATCTTCCTAATCTTCTGAGAATGCATATGACCTCTCCTCTTCCCTCGCATCTCTAACTCTTTCACAGGTACATGTCCGCAGCAGAATCGCTTGGATCTCATAGTCTGAATTCATTTGCAGACTATTTGCAGAAACATCTGGAATCTCCGGGTGTGTGCTCATATTTGCGTACTCCTGTGAAGCCTTCATCGAAGCCAATGGTTGATGATAAACCAGTCAAGAAGGGAGGGAAGCAGAGACGAAAGAATACAACTAAATATCTACCTCCAGATCTATATGAGCAATACAAGTCAGATGAAGGGGAAACTTATCGTCAGCGCAAGAATCGAATCCAATGGATTTGAAGATATTGGAGTGAGGAGTGGTTCAACTACCACTTTGTGACAAAGGAGTATGCTGAGAAGTGCGCTCAAAAAGCACCTTGGACGGACATTGTCTACAGGAATCTTCATCCGAAGACAAAGGCAGAAGCCATCAATATGGGGTTCTATCCATGCATGTTCAGGCCCCCAATGCCTAGCAATCCCCATCCATCAAGTATACTTGGCTGCCTAGATCCTACACAGTCTGACTCTTATGATGATGATGAAGAGCATCCACCTGCTCCTAGGCTGAAGCCTCTAAAGAAGTCACTGGCTTCAAAGCCCAAGGCTTCAAAGCCTCCCAAGCCATATGTCCCCTCACCTCAAGCTTCGCGCTCTCCCTCTGTTAATCCAGAAGAGCCTGAGGAAGAAGATCGCCTTCATAGGCGTATGAAAAGGAAAGTTGTTGCCTCTAGAGGACCGAAGCCTACTCTGTCATTAATGGACGCCGCCAATATGATTGAACTGTCTGACGATGAGTTCGATGATGAAGCCTTAGCTAGGTTCATCCAGCAGAAAGAAGAGGAAGCCAAGCTGCTCGAAGACTTACCTCTCATTGATCCTGTCATCTTCGAACACTTCATTGATGAATGGTTCGCAGACCCCTCTCTCACCATTGACGCTCATCAGCTCCCAATTGGTCTGAGTGTCACGTTCCAAGGACTTGTGAATGAGGAACTGACTGTGGCTCAGAAAGCCAAGCAAATGAAGGCCAAGATTAGCCATGAAAAGGAGCTTTTCAAGCAGAATGTGCACAGGCTCTCCGCTCCTCAGATACAGGGATATCAACTGATGATGGAAGATCTCCAAGCTGAATTTGAGAGGAAGTGTGAAGCTGTCAAGGGTGCCCTAGCGCGCCTAAAGAGGAAGACTTCAATTATGGTTCAAGCTCACAACGACATGCTGAAAAGAAAGGCTCTTGGTCAGCCTGCTCTTGCTCCCGAAATCATTGCACGCTCAAGGCAAGCTTCAATGTCTTCAGATGTGCCTACTCCCACACCGTTTGTATCGCTTCCGCATTCTTCGAATACTTATATCGTTTCGAAGCCTTTCATAAAAATCGCCTATTCACCCCCCCTCTAGTCGATAACTAGCACTTTCAATAGCATTGATGCCAAAATATGCAAAGTTAATAATGATAGTACCACTTTCTTGTCGCACTGCCGCTAAGGTCACATTGGTGTAAAGCGCATGAAGAAACTCCATGTTGATGGATCTTTGGACTTACTCGATTTCGAATCGCATGAGACATGCGGACCATGCCTCATGGGCAAGATGACTAAGACCCCGTTTTCCAAAACAATGGAGTGGGCAAGTGACTTGTTGGAAATCATACATACTGATGTGTGCGGTCCGATGAGTGTTGAAGCGTGCGGTGGATATTGTTATTTTCTTACCTTCACGGATGACTTGAGTAGATATCAGGATATTTACTTAATGAAATACAAGTCTGAAACTTTTGAATAGTTCAAAGCAAATTTCAGAGTGAAGTTGAAGATCATCGTGACAAGAGGATAAAATGTCTACGATGTGATCGTGGAGATGAATATCCGAGTTACGAGTTTGGTATGCATTTTAAGACAGTGTGGAATTGTTTCACAGCTCACGCCACCTGGAACACCACAGTGTAATGGTGTGTCCGAACATCATAACCGTGCTCTATTGGATATGGTGCATTCTATGATGTCTCTTATCGTTTTGCCACTATCGTTTTGGGGTTATGCATTAGAGACAAGTACATTCACTTTAAATAGGGCACCATCTAAATCCATTGAGACGACACCGTATGAATTATGGTTTGGCAAGAAACCTAAGCTGTCATTTCTTAAGGTTTGGGGTTGCGACGCTTATGTGAAAAGGCTTCAGCCTGATAAGCTCGAACCCAAAGCGGAGAAGTGCGTCTTCATAGGATACCCTAAGGAAATAATTGGGTACACCTTCTATCTCAGATCCGAAGGCAAGGTCTTTGTTGCCAAGAATGGATCCTTTCTAGAGAAGGAGGTTCTCTCGAAAGAAGTGAGTGGGAGGAAGGTAGAACTTGATAAGGTTATCGAACCTTCACTTGAATTGGAAAGTAGCGCAACGCAGAAAAGTGTTCATGTGATGTGTACACCAATTGAAGAGGAAGCTAATGATAGTGATCATGAAACTTCAGATCAAGTTACTACCAAGCCTCATAGGTCGACAAGGACTCGTACCACCCCTGAGTGGTACGGCAATCCTGTCTTGGAGGTCATGTTGTTAGACAACAGTGAACCTATGAGCTATGAAGAAGCGATGGTGGGCCCGGATTCCAACAAATGGCTAGGAGCCATGAAATCCGAGATAGGATCCATGTATGAAAACTAAGTATGGACTTTGGTAGACTTTCCCGATGACCGACAGACCATTAAGTACAAATGGATCTTTAATAAGAAGACATACGATGATGGTAATGTCACCATTTATAAAGCTCGACTTGTCGCAAAGAGGTTTCTGACAAGTTCAAGGAGTTGACTACGATGTGACTTTCTCACCCGTAGCAATGCTAAAGTCTGTTGGGATTAGGTTAGCACTTGCTGCATTTTTCGATTACAAAATCTGGCAGATGGATGTCAAAAGCAGAGTTTCCTTAACGGTTTTCGTGAGGAAAGGTTGTATGTGATACAACTGGAAGGTTTTGTCGTTCCTAAGGATGCTAAAAGGCATGCAAGCTCCAGTGATCCTTCTATGGACTGGTGCAAGCATCTTGGAGTTGGAATATACGCTTTGATGAGGTGATCAAAGCTTTTGGGTTTATACAAAATTTATGAAGAAACCTGTATTTACAAGAAAGTGAGTGGGAGCACTATAGCATTTCTGATAAGTATATGTGGATGACATATTGTTGATCGGAAAAGATGTAGAATTTCTGGAAAGCATAAAGGGTTGTTTGAAAGGAGTATTTCAAAGGAAGCCCTGGGAAAAGCTGCTTACATATTGAGCATCAAAATCTATAGAGATAGATCAAGACGCTTGATAAGACTTTCACAGAGCACACACCTTGACAAGATTTTGAAGGAGTTTAAAATGGATCATTCAAAGAAGGAGTTCTTGCATGTATTGTAAGGTGTGAAGTTGAGTAAGACTCAAAGCTCGACCACGGCAGAAGAAAGAGAAAGGACGAAGGTCGTCCTCTATGCCTCAACCATAGGCTCTATATTGTATGCCATGCTATGTACCTCATGTGATGTGTGCCTTGCCATAAGTCTGGCAGGGGGGTACAGGAGTGATCCAGGAGTGGATCACTGGACATCGGTCAAAATTATCCTTAGGTACCTAAAGAGTACTAAGGAAATATTTTATCGGTTATGGAGGTGATAAAGAGTTCGTCGTAAAGGGTTACGTCGATGCAAGCTTTGACACCGATCCGGATGACCCAGAGTCGTAAACCGGATACGTATAGTGGAGCGGTCATTTGGAATAGCTCCAAGTGGAGCGCGGTAGTAGCATCTACAGTATGACATATAGATTTACAAAGTACACATGGATCTGAATGTTGCAGACCCGTTGACTAAAACCTCTCTCACAAGCAAAACATGATCAAACCCCAGAACTCATTGGGTGTGAATCACATGGCAATGTGAACTAGATTATTGACTCTAGTGCAAGTGGGAGACTGTTGGAAATATGCCCTAGAGGCAATAATAAATTGGTTATTATCATATTTCCCTTTTCATGATGAACGTCTATTATCCATGCTAGAATTGTATTGATCGGAAACTCAGATACATGTCTGGAGACATAGACAACACTGTGTCCCTAGTGAGCCACTACTAGACTAGCTCGTTGATCAAATATTTGATAACGGGGTCACATCATTAGGAGAATGATGTGATGGACAAGACCCAACTGTAAGCATAGCATTTGATCGTATTAGTTTATTGCTAGTGCTTTGTTAATGTCAAGTATATGTTCCTAAGACCATGAGATCATGCAACTCCCTAGCACCGGAGGAATGCCTTGTGTGTATCAAACGTCACTTCTTAACTGGGTGATCATAAAGGTACTCTAAAGGTATCTCCAAGGGTGACTGTTGGGTTGGCATGGATCGAGACTGGGATTTGTCACTCCGTATGACAGAGAGGTATCTCTGGGCCCTCTCGGTAATACAACATCACAAGAAGCTTGCAAGCAATGTGACTAAGGAGTTAGTCACGGAATCTTGTATTACGGAACGAGTAAAGAGACTTGCCGGTAACGAGATCGAACTAGGTATGGAGATACCGACGATCGAATCTCGGGCAAGTAACATACCGCTGGACAAAAGGAACTACATACGGGATTGATTGAATCCTTGGCATCGTAGTTCGACCGATAAAGATCTTCGTGGAATATGTGGGAATCAATATGGGCATCCAGGTCCTGCTATTGGTTATTGATCGGAGAGGTGTCTCGTTCATGTCCACATGATTCTCGAACCCGTAGGGTCCGCACGCTTAACGTTCGGTGACGATATAGTATTATTGGCTTATGTATGCTGGTGACCGAATGTTGTTCGGAGTCCCGGATGTCACGAAGAGCTCCGGAATGGTCCGGAGGTAAAGATTTATATATGGGAAGTCATATTTTGGCTACCGGAAAAGTTTCGGGTTTTCCCGGTATTGTACCGGGAAGCTTCTAGAAGGTTCCGGAAACTTCTGGAGGAGTCCGGAAGTCCACCAAGGGTTCCACCATGTCCCAAGGGTTTGCATGGGCTGAGAGAAGGTGCCCTGGCCTTATTGGGCCAGGCGCACAAGTCCCTCAAGCCAATGTGGCTTGGGAGAGGTGGAAAGTCCACCTCTGTATGGAAAGGGAGGGAATTGGACTAGGAGTCCAACTCCTCCCCCTTGGCTGAACCCTAGGGCTTGGAGGGGCTGATCTCCACGCCCCTCCACCTATATATAGAGGGGAGGGGGTGCCCCAAGAGGACACACCAAGCCCTTGGCGCCCCTCTTTCTCCCTAGATCGTTTTCTCCTCCGTTCGCGGTTTCGGTAGCGCTCGGCGTAGCCCTGCCGGGATTGCTCCACCACCATCTCCACCACGCCGTCGTGCTGGTTGAGAACCCATCTACTACTCCGCCCTCACTCGCTGGATCGAAGAGGCGAAGACGTCATCGAGCCGCACGTGTGCTGAACGCGGAGGTGCCGTCCGTTCGGCGCTAGATCGGGACGGATTGCGATTGGATCGTGAAGACATACCACTACATCAACCGCGTTATATATGCTTCCGCTTAGCGATCTGCAAGGGTATGTAGATACACTCCCCCTCTCGTTGCTATGCATCTCCATGGATAGATCTTGCGTGTGCGTAGGAAATTTTTTGTTTCCGATGCAACGTTCCCCAACAATTAGAACCCACCGCATACCGTGCAGAGCAGCGACCGGAGGTGGATGAGGTCATCAGGCGGGTGACGCCCATTGGGCTGCCCTCGCAGATCCACGCACGGGGCGTGCAGTGTCGGCGTCGGCATTCGCGCTGCGGCGATGGGAGACAGGTGGCGCCGCACCTGAACCGGACCTGTTGTCGCCCGTATCGACCCGCGAGAGCTCCAGCGCGATATGGAGCGCCAAATCCTCCTTGTCTACGGAGCTGTCGTCAGAGTGGCTGCCGGTGCTGGATATGGTCACCGTTGCTAGGGATTGGATGGATTTGGGGAAAGGGGAGCGTCGGGGAGCGGAACGGAGTGGAGTGGAGTGAGCTATGGTTTGCCTCGGAGGAGGATTTTGTGGGGTCGGGGTGGGCCAGCGGTGGGCCGGGCGGACGCGCCTGGTCGCGTCCAGGCCGCCTCATATCCGCCGTACATTTGGGCTGGATATGAGGGGCGTCGGTCAGCCCGGGCATTTGTCTGCGGTTTGAGAGGTCCGGTTGGGTCGCTTTTTTGTGACCAGACGGCCTGCCCGGGAGTTTAAGGCGGGTTTGAGAGGCCCCGCTGTAGATGCTCTAAGAAAGAGGGTTTAGGGCTTCTCCAACGGCAACCTGTAAATTCCCTTCGGTATCCATCCGCGGACACTGATGTCGAAGGCAGCAATCCAACGCTACCCGCATACATTTCAACAACTAATTGAACTAACCGGACGAAATTCGTAACGGCGGATTTCATACAAAATGGACGACATTCATACAAACACGTCAGATTTTCATCACATTCTGAACATTTAGAACCAAAAAATCGTTTTGACCCTAAACCTACCCTACGGCGGCGTCCGGCGTCCAAGCCATTGTCGTTCTCCATCCGGCGTCTCCATGAGCATCGGGGATAAAACCGATGAAGTGAAGTTGCAGTCTCTCGCGAGAAAGAGTAGAACATGGGAGACGGACTAGCTCCCATGCCCTACTCATCCTCGGAGGAGTACGTGCCTTGTCCGTCGCCGGTGGACGTGAGTTCCACGATGAAGACGGTGACGTCGGTGCTATCGTCGTCGAACCGGCCTGCTCGATAGTTCATCGGCGAGGCATATGTGGCGCAGTTGACGTTGTTCGTCTACGATCGCTTGCTGCTGCGCCTCCACGGCGGCCGCTTCCTCGCGAGCGACAACTTGAGCATGGAGTGCATAGTAGATTGAATGCTGCTTCACGACGAAGTTGGGTTCGTCACGGCGCTGGTCGCCACGACCTCCTCGCTCGCGCACTTGCCATGGATTTGGCCCTCCGCCAGCCGATGCTGCTCGAGGAGGAACAAGTTCTGCCACTGTTCCTCCTGTGCCTGTTGGAACACCGACATAAGCGCCGATGCAGGCTGCTCCTCCGCCATGGCGGCGTTGAAATGCGTGTGCGCCACTCCATGGTGAAGCTGGCATGCACAGTCGCGGGCTCGAGTGTGGCGTCGTCGGAGCTCGTCTCCATCGTGGGATCATCCTCGTCGTCGGAGATCTCGTGGGAGCTGGCCGACATGTCGGCCACGATCCGCCCGACACGGCGGCTTCGCCAGGCGGCTGCAAGGGCGACCACCTCGGGCTTCATCTCCGTCGACATGCTCTACCACAGAGCATTGCCGCCTGCAGTCATGACGGATGTGGTGTGGCGCAAGGGAGGAGGATGTGGAGCGAGCGGCTTGTGGTATGGTGGAGTTAGCCGGGTGTGTCCGGGGTTTAAATAGCAGATTCCGGTGAGGCCATGCGTGCGGGTGCGTCAATGCGTAGTGCCGGAGTGGGTTCCTTGACCATGGCGATGTGGAGGTAGATAGCTTCAATTCCCGATGCTCATGGTTGTGGAGCAGGCGGAGCTTCATTTTTCGGGGCTCATGGTCGGCCGGAGATGGGGAACAGGTATCACCGATCATTTTAGGCTACTTTTAGAGTCCGATCTAGTTGAAACATATCTAAATGTAATGAATTTGCTCCGGTTTAGATGAAAGGCATCCGATTCTATATAAAAATTATCCAAGTGTAAATGAATTTCATCTGGTTTGTTTGAGTTTGCATAAAATTTGATCAATTTCATTGATTTTGTTTGAAATGCAACTGTACATATGCCGGTAGCTTTGGATGTCTGCCTTCCTTATCCGTGTCCATGGACTGGTCCCCCTTATCCGCGGACAAATGTGGTGTCCGGTTTAGGGTCGGCGTTGGAGATGCCTTCACAGAAGTTATTGTTGAAAGGACGAGCACAACGACATCAAATACACAAAGAAAAAAAAACTCTCACAACATCAAGTTACTCAAATGCATCGCTCCTGCGATGACCCAAATCTTGGCCTCCTCCTTGATCAACTTCAGGACGTAGTATGGTGGCATTGATTTCTTTCGGAAAACATGAGCGTTTCGCTCGTTTCAGAGCGTCCAACATACAAGCATGGTTTTGGAGGCCATCGCCTTTTAGTTTGCAATGTTGGGGTTGACATGCTTGTGCATAAAGATTTAATGCTTCTCTCGTCGGACCAGAGATATTAATAAAGGGAATCCAGACCAAGCCAATCATTTATCATTCTTTACACCCTCATGGTGGAGCGACATCTGAAAAAATGATGTGCCTCCATCCACAATTCTCCCAACGTATCTTAGCTAGACGATCGGCGGTCCAAATCCTGAATGGTTGACCAAGCAAAAAAGATGAACTCCGGAGGGGCCCAAGTCTTCAAGACAATCCTATTCATTGAACTGAGTGTGGCTCCATGGAATCGAGCCTTGTACACTGTCTTGGCTGAGTAGATACCACCTGCTGCGAGGTTCTCAGAAATGACATCCTCCACATCACCGTTAAGATGGACATGCGAGAGGATGCTCCAAATCTCAAGTTACTCAAGAAGACGATCCATGGAAAAACAACAGCCAACTTGATTTGTTGTATCCACGCATCGCCAGCAAAGGCCTCTCGAAGAGGCCACTTCTTTCTCTTTTAGGACTCATGGACAACGGGGACAATGTCTTTAGGTAACGGTACACTTCTTTTATGTTGGGAGGACCAACCTGACAAACCTCCCACCTAAATATAATCATTCAACTCATGTGAATGCTTTATTCGTGCCGGGAGCACCGACCTGGTGAACCTCCCACGGAAATAAGAATCGTTCGAATCGCGCGAACGGTTCACTCGCGCTGGAGAACCGACTTGACAAACCTCCCACCAAAACTGAAATCGTTTGTGTAGGTGCCCCCCCCCAGATTCGCTGAACCACTCAAGTTAACGATCATGCCCAGCAAAATGGGTCACAAACAAATGATTGAAACTCTCGTCCTGGAGGTAGGGTTTCTTGCGTCGCCTCCTTCACCTTCGGTTCGACTTGTCTGTTTTGGATTCGTTATGAGTGCAACATGATTATTTTGGCCCGTGTAGAACAATTTGGTTTGCCACGATATTTCCCTCGTCATGGTCAAAACCAAACAGTCAAAATATAACCCACATATAATAGTTCACAACCAGACGACCCACGTGGATCATCACACGATCCCGGCCAATCATGCGGATTAGGCCCTAACCAAACAAGGGCTAACTGGTCCAAGATAGGATTCAAATGCGTAGGGAGACGGAAGTGATCACCATGGCTATGTGTCGCCCGTACCAATTCCTAAGCAGTCCGGCCTAACAATGTAGCGGAGAGTGAGATTTGTTTACGTCTTGTAGCACGGTTTCTTCGGTTTTTTACTTATTTTTTTGTTCAAGATATATCTAAATTTTTCATACATATTGTACCTTTTTTGTATACACCAGAAAACATTTTTAATACATGTATAACATTTTTAAATACATGATTAACATTTTTTTCAAATATATGATTTGATGTCTACTTTTTTCATACACATTGTACATTTTTAGTATACATCAAAACGTTTTCACCTTAACATTTTTAAATACTTGATTAACATTTTTTTTCAAATACTTTTTTTTAGAATACAGATTGAAACATTTTTGTGTGATAAGAAACATTTTTTAAAGAAGTTGAATATTTTAAACATTGGATAAACATTGAATACATTTTGAAACATTTTTGTATGATACAAAACATTATTTGAAACTATGTGAATAATGTAACATGCATTTTTCGAATGGTACGAAACATTTTTTTTATGAATGAGATGATATTTTTTAACATTGTACTAGGAAAATGCCCGTACTTTACAATGAGATATAAACATTCTAGTATGCTAGTTTATGATTTTACCTGTCCATTGTAATGCAATTGTGTAAATGAATATTTATTAAATCCTACTCGTGTTTTACCTTATATTTTGATAAGAAATTTGGTACCTTATAGTATGTGAGTTTGTGATTTACCTGTCCATTATATTGCGATTGTGTAATTAAATATTTATTACTGCTTGTGATTTACCTTGTATTTTCATAGGAAATTCGGTAAGTACATTAAAGCGAAATAGCTTCAGAATCAGAAGCTAAGTAATTAAGGTAGCACTATTATAGGGCGAATATTGGATGAAGAGGTGGTGGAAAAAAAGTGAAACACAAAATCTTAACTTTTTAGTAGAGATAACATTGTTTAAAAGGGTCACGTATAATTTTCTGAAAATGCGTGAACATGTTTTTAATGTCACATACATTTTGTTTGAATGGTAAAAACCTTTTTTAATGACTGAGCGAATATTTTTTACAGTACATTTAAATTTTTTAATGTGTGATGGACAATTTACTTTTTTTAACTATTCTTAGCATTAATTAAAAGTAGAAAAGAGAGAGGGAAAACCTGCATGACATCAGCATGATGCCGACATGTCGAGGCCACATGTTTACTTGGTCAGCCCAATACCGGCTCTGTGCCGACGACCCTTTCATAGAAGTTGCTGTAGGCCGCACAAACTCACGGCAGGATACAATTGGAGAAGTGCTTGCATGTGAGAGATTAAGAAACACAAGAGCAAGCCTTAGAATCCTGGCAATTCCTAAACGGCGCCTTAGGCGCCCGTTTTAGGTGTTTACGCAATCGGGTGCACGCCCTCTCCTCCGCACTAAGCCGGTCCATTTCCGATTTTTTTCATTTTTTAAAATACAAAAAGCTGCTAGCGAGGGCGTGGTTCGAACCAGTGATCTCGTCTCTATATGCGCACTGCCCTAAGCACTTGGCCAACTCACCCGTTCATGTTTACTTAGAGCTTTTTCATCCTTATCTTCTTTCATTTTTCATTTTTCTTGGAAACGGTTTTTTCCTTTTTTTTTTCTTGTTTTTCCTAAGTCCGTGAACATTTTATTCAAATTTGACATACTTTTCTTTCAAATTGGTGACTTTTTCTCAAAACTAATGAACATTTTTCACATTTGTGAACTTTTTTTCAAAATCTATGAACTTCTTTTTCGAAATTGATTAACTTTTTTTTTCAAAATTGATGAACTTTTTTCATATTTGATGTTTTTTTCCAAAATCGATGACATTTCTATAAATCAATGATCTTTTTTCAAATTTATGATTTTTCAAAGTAAGGAACTTTATTTCAAATTTGATGAACTTTTTTTGAAATGGATGAGTTTTTCTGAAAATCATGAACATTTTTGAAGTTTGTGAACTCTCTTTAAAAATTGGTGAACACTTTGAATTCACGAATTTGTTCGACTTTTTCTAGATAAAAGTTTTTTCAAATGTTTACAAAGGTCAACGGTTGACCAGTCAACTAGTCTACTGTCGTCCGGTCAACCGTGATAGAGCGATCCAGACAATGTGGGACGAAGGGCGCGTGGGCGCCAGTCCCTCTTGCTGACGCTGAAGGCACCCAATAGGATCACCCTAGAATCCTTGTAGGTCGCATCGAAGTCTGTCCTGACAGCTGCAAATTTATTGCAAGTACTTGTCTTTGCTGAAAGTGGAAGCAATAAATCCATACAAATTGCATGGCCCAACGACTGAGGTGATGTTTGCAGTGCCCAGCTTTACGGGAAAATCCTATATGATGCACGTTGCGTCAAGATGTCGAGGTTTCGTACAGGATTCACGATCGACCGATCCGATACGGGCCGGCCCGTTAATGTTTGCTTCGATCCCAGTTTTGGAAACCTTCTAGATAGTTCCTGAATCGTTTTTTTGATTTTTTTTTTCTGTTTCTGTTTTTTTACAATTTTGTTCTTTCCTGTTTTTTTGGTTTTCTCTCCTTTGTCTATTTTTTCAATTGTTTGTTAATATGTTCGTGTTTTTCAAAAAATGTTCGTGTTTCCAAAAATCGTTCATGTTTTCAAAATAAAAAAATCAAAAGGTTCAGAAAATGTTATAGGTTTCAAAAATTCTTTGCAAATTTCAGAATATGTTCATGTTTTCAATTTCATTCCGGAGAGTTCAAAAACAATGTGCGTGTTTCCAAAAATTGTTCACAATCTTTAAATTTTGATAATATTTTAAAAAATGTTATAGTTTTAAAAATATTAATATATTCAAAAATATGCTCATATTTGTCGAAATGTTTGAGTTTACTCAAAAAAAATTCACAAAATTTCAAAAGTGTATGTGTTTCGTTAAACATTATTTTGTTTGAAAAAAAATATGATTTTTAGTAAACATGAACAAAAAATGTTCGGGTTTTCTAAATTTGTTGGTAGATTTTAAAAAATGCTCATGTTTCCCAAAGTTGTTAGCATGTTCAAAAATTGTTCAGCTGATTTAAAAATTGGTCATGTTTGCAAAAAATGTTCACGTTTTCAAAAATTGTTCGCAAATTGCAAAATATGGTTAGAAATTGCAAAATATGGTTAGCAAAGTGCAAAAATTTGTTCTTTTTTTCATTTTTGTTTCTTTAATTTATGTATTTGTTCAAATTTTCACATTTTCCTAAAATTTGTTTGCAAATTCTAAAAAACTATTCGCGGTTTATAATTTGGTTGGCGATTTTACAAAAAAAATCCCGTTTCAAAATTTGTTAGCAAATAAAAAATGTTCGTATTTCAAATTTTGTTCTGGAGTTTCAGAAATTGTTTGCAAATTTCAAAAAATGTCCTTGTTTCAAAATTTGTTCGGGAGTTTAAAAAAATACTAACACATTTTAAGAAATGTTTGTCTTTTCAAATTTTATTTGGGAGTTTCAAAAAACATTCATACATTTTTTTTAAAGTTCATGTTTTCAAATCTTGTTTGGGAGTTTGAAAAAGGTTCCCATTTTTTCAAAAAATGTTTACTTATCCAAATCTTTTTTCGAGTTAGAATATGTCCCCGTTTCAAAAATATGTTCATTTTTTCAATTATCTGGGGGAGTTTAAAAAAATGTTCCCGTTTTCAATAATTATTTGTTTTTTTCGAAATGTTTGATGTTTTTCAAATTTTGTTCAGAATATCGAAAAGTGTTAGCGTTTCATACAACATTCACATTTTTTTTCAAAATAATAGTTTGCGTCCAATATTTTAAAAACGTTCCGATCTGCCCTTGGTTTGGTTCTGAAATATTTGCGGCGCATTATAAATCAGATAGCTCACTAGCTCAGTTGGTAGCAGTACTTCTTGTGAGGCACCTGTTGGGGTCGAACTCTGCAAAGAGCATTTCTTTTTATGGGCGCAACAGTTTCCATTCTTTTGCTAGCAACATGGGCTGGCCCAGTCGGGGAGACCCGCCTGTGCGTCCGATCGAACTTCTGCCGCAGAGAGCGGCCGATAGGAGCTCCCAGCTTTACGTTCAGAACACAACTTACACAAAAGCCTTTAACACGGTGAGCTGTTCAGCCCAACCGATTGCTGAAAAGAAAACCATGGATTTCGGAAGAACAAGAAAGCTGAGCTGCAGATTTATACGCTTACAAAAAACTGAGCAGCAGCCAGCAGATGCGTGTCGATCGAACGACGAAGCATCTCACAGAGCCTCACAAGTCGCGGACGTTCCTGCTTCGGCGCACGCGTGCCGCAGCGAATCGTTCACGACGCGTTCCTTTCGGCCCATGAGCTTTCTCTCCAATCTCTCGTCCTTTTTCCCTCTTGTTTTGGTCCCGCGCGCGCACTACCAGCCAAATCGTGGCACTCTGTAGCGTACGGGCTCATCACTCCTCAGCCGGGGGGCCTCCACACCTGCTTGTTCGCTGACTTGCTCAGCTTTGGGATGGCACCAAGCGAGACCTTAACTTTTCTCGTGGTAATCTCGAGGTCTCTGGAAGTGGAAAAAGCAAGAGATCCCTCGCGGTGCAATAGATAGAATGGAATAGTTGTATCCTTTGTTCCTTTCGTCAGGCCTCATCGTGTTTTGTTGTCCCTCTCCTTGGAATGCGCTTGGATTGGAGAGGAGGCCCGGGTGGAGAAGGCAGAGTGTTAGGCCAGACTTCCGTTACCTCATCTCCCTGACGCCACACGCTACAGCCCTCTATAGCTTGCCAAAATTAATCCGTAGCCGTGAGCTAGGATATGTTCTTGAGGACTCCTTGTTCTTCCTTCTGCTATAGTAGTTTCCAAGTAGGCTTGTAAAGATGCACGCGAGGCTCGTGCTTGTGATGATGCGCGCGTCCATCACGTATGATATGAATGCGTGTGTGAAAGGGTTTCATTCGCCGGCGTCAGTCGGATCCATCGGCCAACGGAGATCAGGAATGATATCCAAATCGGAAAAGTGCGAACCCGTTCCCCTCTCCTGTGAACAGTTCCCAAGAGAGGCGAAAGGGGAGGAGACGAGATCCCTTGCTCGGCCGAAGGCCGGATCGCCGGTCCCCTCCCTCTTCGGCTGTCGCTGCGGCGGCGAGAGAGTGGAGGGACCTCCGATCTGTGCCCGAGGCTTGTAGATAGTAGGGTAGGGCTCCCCGGCGTCGTCGCGAGGATGGTGGTGACGGCGGCGCCGTGGCATAAGGTGGCTGGAGCTCCTTCCCCATCTCGGCGACGCCATTTTTGGCAGAACCGAGGAGCTTCCGGCGTCGTGCACTCCAGGATCCGTCGATCTGGTGTGTGCTCGTGCTCCTGGTGCGGTTTTCGCGGCGAAGGCGATGGCCGGACCTGGCAGTGGAGCCTTTTATCCTCCCGCTCTGTCTTCGTCATGACGAGGGTTGTACAGGCCTTGCTGTGGAGTTGGTGGAGGTGCTGCTGCGGCGTTCCGGCGGTCGGCGTTGGGTGTGGCAGCTGCTTGTACAGGTGCGGACGGCGGAGGCCGTCTGTTTTGGTGGCCGCGGTGGTGTCCGATGGTTTCCTCCTCTGGATGGGGCGGTGTGGCAGCTGGTTTGGTGGCTCCTGTGGCTCTTCCCCGCGGGGAAGACGAGCTGCGCCTGGAGATGTACGGGATTCGTCCCGGCCGATGTTCCCCAACTCCGTTGACGCTGTCGTCTTCGGCAGCGTTCAAGAGAGGTCCGCGAAAGCAGCTTGTTCTGTGATGGTGCTTCTCCAGGCATTTGGGTGGTCTCTGGCGTTCCCTTATGGCGGCGACGGAGTCCAAAGGCGAGCGTGGATGCACATCAACTTCTTTGGCCTTGAGTGTTCTTGTTGTCTGAGCATAATTGGTTTGATACATATATTTGGCATTGCCAATAGTTGGCAAGCCAACATTTGGCAAAATGAAAAGTTGCCAAAAATTGGCAACTTTTTGTGAGGTTGACAAGAAAAGTTGGTAGCCAACCAATCACTAGCCAACATTTGGCATTTGCCAAATATTGGCATGCCAACTTTTGGCATCAAACCAATCGTGCTCTCTTTCTGCACGTTGTTTGTGCAATTGTCCAGGGGTAGGTGTCCTTCCGGATCCTTCGCGTGAGTGCGTGTGTTTGTACGCTGATGTGTTTTCTGTGTCTTAATGAAACATATGCACTTGCCATGCAAAAAAATATATCCAAATCGGATGTGGACGTTGCAAGAAGCTCATCTAGTTCTGATTGGCCAAAGCCGACAGGCCCAGACCACGCACCCAAGCTATTGTTGCACTTGCACTGATTGGGTGTGACGGCAACTTTGCATGATTGTTCACCTGAACCCGTTGCTATAACAAAGATTATCTGCTTCACGTTGAGGTCACGCAAAGGGACAAGGAGCTCAGTCCGCAGTCAGCATGCCGGCCTTAGCTTGGAAAGGGAGGAGCCGTGCCGCAAAATCGAACGTCTTGGCCCACCCTCTGCTAGCTGGCCTCAGATGAATCGATCCAACTCCCTCCGCTAGCTGCTAGGTCAGTTAGGCGACGCATGCATCATGCATGGGAGAATAATCGACGATGGAGATACCCCATCGATCGCGCGATTGATCGACGGCTACATGGGCGCGCAGGCCAATGGCGTCCATCGCTGTCGCCGCGGCGCGGACGGGGCCGGAGAAGAGACGAGCAACACCAAGGACAGTGAAAACGACGGCACTTTGGCAAGATCAAGCAATCACGTTTTTTTTTTGTTTTTTTTTTTTTGCGAGGAAGGCAATCACGTTTCGAGAAAAGGGAAAGATCAAGCAACCTCTCAACTAACGAGGAGCAGGAAGGTGGTTTGTGGTCGTGTCCCGGAGCAGGTAGGAGCATAAATTCTGGGGGCCTCTTGCCCAATCACTAGTAGCAGAGAACAAAGCAGGAATGTGTGTCGAAATGTCATCCGATCCAACTTGCTGTATTACTTTGGAATACTTTGGTATCAAAAGGGGAGGAAACATATGCAAGACCAAATCCCGGTGCATCAACAGGGTCAGCTAAACTAATCAGTTTTTTAATACGCTCGAGTTGGTGCAAACTGCTCCCGTCGCCGACCCGGCCGGGAGAGAAACTTCTCTCCGTTAATTCTCAAATTAACGAGTCTAACATAATCCATTCGGTGAACTATCATCACAAAAAGATGCAGTTGATGCAGCTTTCTTGAGCACATTGTTAACGCATGAAGGGGAGAAAAAACCGTGTGCAGTTATCAAAGTCAACTGACGCAATTAAAATGAAAAGCCTCCTTGTGGATTATATCTTTCTGTCGATGAGTTCGCCAGCTTAAACTGCGTGATCGATCAAGCAACCACAATAAAGCTAAAAGGCAAAGAACGAAAGAAAGAAACATATCAAACGCCCGGAGATGCCGCTAGCTTTCAGTTCAATAATTTGCTGCGTGGTACTACACGCATGTCATTTCCCCATACTCAAACCATGGAATCTTTCCTTGTTTTATAGGGACAAAACCTACTCAAAGCAACAAAAAAGGGATAGCTAACAGCTCGCTGATAGCGCGGGTGCTATGCCGCCCTAACCACCGCGAAGAATGCAAGGGGTACATGTCCTTTAGAATTTGACATGTGTTCTAAACGGATGCGAATTTGACTGAGCCGCCCGATCAGAAAGTCCACATGCTTGATCATGAGAAAGAGACTCTGCCAGCAGCAGTAATCTTGCGTGAAGCGGACCCAAGTGACATTTGTTTACTCTCACGTTGGCAATCCACGTGGGATTTAACCTCTGTCAGTCAAAACTCTCGCTTACGAGAGAGTGGTTAACGCGACAAGCTGCTTTCTTTGACGGGAGACCGTGTAAAGACAGAGGTGCCAGCACCGGACGCACGGATTCGCTGCCGACAGGCCGATTTTCGACCGGGACATGTATGGCTAGGTGTTGAGGAGCCGAGTGTGTTGTATATATACCTCGCCGTTTTGAGTGTGGAAAGCATCAGCACCACACGACGGAAGGAATTGGAATGCGTGGCACTCAGATACTAACACGAGGGGAAGAAGAAAAACGTGCTCTGGTGGTAGTACATGCGTCCGCCTCCTCTCACTTGCTCTTTGTGTAGCCTTCATTGGAGTCTGGACAGGCCAGAGAGTGGAAGCGACACCAGAATAAAGTTCTTAGAAAAAAAAACTCTACTTTTTACATTTATGTGAGAAATTACACTTGGCTTTATAGGAAAGCGAATATTATTAAAAAAGGATGAGGTATCTATGATGATCTGGTTGCTCAAGTGCTTAGCGATTAGTCACCAAAAACCCTCAAGAATTCTCCCACAAAATGTTCTGTCAAAACCTTAAAGTCAAATTCGGTGCCACCAACATTCTCACTTCGTCCTTACCGAGTTTTCCTTAGACAGATCCCAAAGCCAAACCTTAGCAAATCGGTGCAACCGAGTTTTGTTTCGGTATAGATGAAAAGCAGTGACCAACCTTCTGGTGTCTATTTGCTAAAAATAAAAAAAAAATCGAGTTTTATAAATCAGTGCCATCGAAGTGAGGAACTGCTCAAGGACAACCGAACCGGACTCACCGAGATGTTGTATATCGGTCTCACCGAAAAGCCTAAAGTTGGAGCATTTTGCATTAGTCGATGCAGCCGAGTTTTTACTTTGGTTTCACCGAGTTGGGCAATAATGTTGTAACGGTTGGATTTTTGGAAATGTCTATACATACCCCTCCACCCCCCTCTCATTCATAGAGAGAGCACTCAGAACAAGCAAACACTTTCACCATTCATTTTCTGAGAGAGAACCACCTACTCATGTGTTGATATTAAGGTCTTCCACTTTAACCATATGAATCTTGATTTCTAGCCTCCAAAGTTGCTTTCCACCCAATCAATCTCTTCCACCAAGCCAAATTCTGTCAGAGAGTGATTGAGTGTTGAGGAAACTATCTTTTGAATCACAAGAGCAAGGAGTTCATCATCCATACCACATCTATTACCTTTTGAAGAGTGGTGTCTCCTAGATTGGTTAGTGTGGGATCACTAGAAGAGGCGTCTAGAGGGGGGGTGAATAGACTACTTGACAAATTAAAAACCTAACATTTTCCCAAGTTAATTGGTTGGCAGATTTTAGCAATTCTAACAAGTCTAGTGCACCCTACACATGCTAGTCAACAAGTATGGCGGCGGAAAGTAAGACAAGCATATGTAAGGGAGTTGAGATAGGAAGATCAAACGCAATAGATGACACGAAGATTTTTCCCGTGGTTCCGATAGGTGGTGCTATCGTACGTCCACGCTGATAGAGACTTCAACCTACGGAGGGTAGCGGTCGCGAGAGTCCACGGAGGGCTTCACCCGTTAGGATCCACGAAGTAGCAACCTCGTCTATTCCATGACGGCTTCCGTCCACGAAGGACTAGCCTCACTATGGGTAGATCTTCACGAAGTATGCGATCTCCTTGCCCGTACAAACTTCTTGGTTCAACTCCACAATCACGAAGAAGGAGGCTCCTAAGCGAAACCTAACCAATATATGAGGCAACACCCTCCAAAAGGTAATAGATGTGGTAGTATGATGAACTCTTTGCTTTTGTGCTTCAAAAGATAGTCTCCTCAACACTCAATCACTCTCTCACAAATTTGGCATGGGTGGAAGAGATTGATTGGATGGAAAGCAACTTAGGGAGGCTAGAAATCAAGATTCATATGGTTGGAATGGAATGTCTTGATCTCAACACATGAGTAGGTGGCTCTCTCTCAGAAAAATGAATGGGGGCAAGTGTTTGTATGTTTCGAGTGCTTCCTCTACGAGCGAGAGGTGGTGGAGGGGTATATATAGGCATCTCCAAAAATCCAACCGTTACAACATTATTGCCCAACTCGATGAAACAGAAGTAAAAACTCGGTTGCACCGACTAGTGCAAAATGTGGCAACTTTGGCCTTTTCGGTGAGACCGATATACACAATTCGGTCCTACCGATTTTGGTCTGACCGGGACAGTTCCTCATCTCGGTGACTCTGGTTCACCAAACTCGGAAATTCCGAGTTTAGGAATTAGCTAACTAGAGAGTTGGTCACTGATTCTCGGTCATACCGAAACCAGTATTGGTTCTACCGATTTGCTAGGGTTTGGCTAGGGTTCTGTCTAGGTTAAAACTCGGTGGATCCGAATGGAAAAGTTGGTGACACCGAATTTTGAACTTTAGCTTTTGGACAGAGAATTTTGTGGGAGAATGGGTGAGTATTTTTGGTGGCTAATCTCTAAGCACTTGAGCAACCAGATCATCATAGATACCTCATCCCCTTTTAATAGTATTGGCTTTCCTATGGACTCAATTGTGATTTCTCACATAAAGTAAAATGTAGAGTCTTGTAGCTTGAAGCATGGCCAATCCTATTCCTTCCTTTCCTTGGGGAGGTTCTCCACACAATCCTTAGCCAACTCTCTCTGTGGACTTCATCTGAAATAAGCTAGGTAAAACTATTAGTCCAAGAGACAATGTATGTTGTCATGAATTATCAAAACCACCAAGGGAGCATATGTGCTTTCAATCTCCCCCTTTTTGGTAATTGATGACAACATACAATCAAAGCTCCAATTTTAGATTTGCAAAAATATGTGATAGCTTTGAAGGATACATGACTAATACAAGCTCCCCCTAAATGTGTGCAATCCCTTTTAAAGGATAGTTGTTTTGGAATACATGAACACACACATAGTAGAAAGGACATGAGAAGTCATGTATATCTTGGCTATATGCATCAAATATATGTGAATGAGGTGTCTTCATGTTCAAGACTTCACTCTTGCAAACAATATGTGCAAAACACAAGAGATCATCTTGACCAAGGATATGATGCATATACTTACCTTGAAGTTCTTGAGCATTCTAGTAGTAGAAACACACTTGAGAAAACAATGTTAGGAAACACAAGAGTATTCTACTTATCCAAATACAAAATGATTCAAGAGTACCAAGATATGGAAGATATATGAAGAATAGAGTTTCTTAAGATTGATATGTCTCCAAAACACATTTAGAACTTTCTCCCCTAAGTATGGATTTGTAAATCTTCCTCTCCCCCTGAATCTTGGCATGTAGATATTGGGATTAGGTAGGGTGAGACAAGTCTAACATAAATTCATATGCACTCTCTCCTTAAAGTAAGTAGCATGAATTTGGTCTTCTCTCTCCCCCCCTTTGGATAAGCATAAGCTTAGATAAAGAATAAGCTTAGATATTCCCCCCTATATATATTCTTCCCCTTTGTCAGCAAGTATAAGCTTTGATATTTCTCCCCTTTTGGCATTAATTTCCAAAAAGGGTAACAAAAAGGGTCAGAGAAAAGGGATCATTGAGTGGGAAGGGCTCCTTGAGAATAAGGGTCATAGGAAGTAGGGATCCTTGAGAGTAAGGGTCATTGAGAGCAATTGAGACTAAGGGATCCTTGAGTACTTTTTCTCCCCCTTTTATTATCTGAAAAGCTTTTTAAGATTTCTCCCCCTTTGACATAGGGATCCTTGAAGAAATAGAGATTTTCCTAATTTTGACAAAGAACACAGAAGATAGCAAAATCGGTGGCTCTGAGGCAAATGAGTCGGTGCAACCGATATGTGGTTGTGCAGCCTATCTGCATGATCGGTGACAACGAGTTATCTGGATCGGAGGGTCCGAAATGCAAAACAGAAACTTGGCAAAGTTTGTCGAAAGCAATTTTTCAGAAAGTCTCAATAGAATAAAATGTTTTGCAGCGAATTTTCAAAGTGATTTGCAAGGAATTTTTCAGAAAGTTTTGCACGGAATATTCAAAAAGTTTTGCAGAGAATATTCAACTAGATGGAAATTGAGTGGTTCCAAGAAAGCATGCAACTATAAGATGAACCAAACAAGATACTTCATCTAGATGATGGACGGTGACTAGGTCACCTATATTAGAGTATATTGACTTAAGGAGCCAAGCAAGAATACTTGATCATAGGTCACACTCTACGTTAAGATCAAAATGGGGTTACCATTTTTGATTAAGCATTTTAATGTTTTCATATCTCTTGAATTGCTTTGTCTCATGACTTGGAGTAAAGCTTCTTCAAGGATATGATCACATACCTTTGAATGATGTTGATGACGTAGCATGTAGGAGAACTTGTTGTGGATGCTTATTGTTGATGAAGATCATCTTGAGTTGAGAGCTATCCTTGATCGTTTTGGTTCTCTTTTCACCTACATGGGTTAGTCATGCAAGGAAGAGCAAGATATATCCAAATGACAAAAATGAAGTTTGTTTATCAAGTGGTTGTCAAGGATATTGTTTGGATTATCTTCTTCCTTCCATCATCAAAGAAGAGTTGTGGATACTTAGCCAAAACAAAATTGCTTGTGATGTGAGTTGATGGCAATCTTGTGGAGTGTAGTTCTTCCAAGTACTTACAACAAGGTTAGATGCAATACAAGGGAGTATATATTTCCAAGGTATAAGATAGTGTCATATCAAGTGTAACATGGAATAGTCATGTAAGATCATGCCCTTGCATGCATTCGAGTGAGTCTAGCTCAAGTTCAAAGCATCAATGATGTTCAACTCACTCCTCAAGTGACAAAACACTTTCTCATCAAGTGGCTTAGTAAAGATATCGACCAATTGCTTGTTGGTGCGAACATGTTTGAGATTAATGTCCCCTTTGGCAACATGATCACGAATGAAATGATGACGAACTTGAATATGCTTAGTTCGAGAATGTTGCACGGGATTATGAGCAATCTTAATACACTCTCATTATCACACAACAATGGAACATGTCTCACATGGATTCCATAATCCTTCAGAGTTTGAGTCATCCATAGCAATTGAGCACAACATGATCCGGCGGCAATGTATTCCGCTTCGACGGTAGATAGAGATACCGAGTTTTGTTTCTTGGATGACCAAGACACAAGAGATCTACCAAAAATTGACATGTACCCGAGGTGGATTTTCTATAAACCTTAACTCCGGCATAGTCCGGGTCGAAATAGCCAACAAGGTTAAAAGAAGATCACTTGGGATACCAAATGCCAAAGTTTGGTGTATATATCAAATATCTCGCAATTCTTTTCACGGCCTTAAGATGACACTCTTTAGGAGCGGCTTCATATCTAGCGCACATGCACACACTAAGCATAATATCGGGACGGGAGGCACATAGATATAGCAATGAACCAATCATTGATCGATAAACCTTTTGATCAACCGGTTTGTCCTCCTTGGTGAGGTCAACATGTCCACTAGCAGGCATAGGAGTTTTCATACCTGTACACTCTTGCATGTTGAACTTCTTGATCAAGTCCTTGGTATACTTGGTTTGAGAGATGAAAGTTTCTTCTCTTGTTTGCTTGATTTGCAAACCAAGGAAAACTTTCAGCTCACACATCATGGACATCTCATACTTTTCGGACATCAACCTTCCAAATTTGTCACTAAATTGTGGGTTAGTAGTTCCAAAGATAATATCATCCACATAAATTTGGCACACGAATAATCACCATTAACTCTTTTAGCGAATAAGGCTGCGTCAATTTTACCAATTTCAAAACCCTTTTAGATAACAAACTTCGTTAAGCATTTGTATCAAGCTCGTGGAACTTTCTTAAGACCATAGAGAGCTTTACGAAGCTTGTAGACATTATTAGGTTTCTTAGGGTTTACAAAACCAGGGGGTTGTTTAACATAGACCTTTTCCTCAATCTCACCATTTAAAAATGCACTTTTAATATCCATTTGATAAAGAGTGATATCATGGTGTAGCATAAGCAAGAAGTATACATATAGCTTCAAGTCTAGCAACGAGGGCATAGGTTTCAACGGGGACATAAGTTCTTATCTCTAAATTTAAAGGGTTAAATCTATAGATATGATCGTATCTCTAAATTTAACCCAAATAATAAGTGTCACATGCGTGTGACACAAAGCAACATGGTCAAAATGTCTCCGCCACCATCTTGCCACATCATCACATGCATGCATACACAGAAACACATGACATGAACGGAATCTTTTTGGTTTTTCACACTTCAAATTTTTTTATCTCTTAAATAAAAAATCCGATTAGAAATCCGTTGTATCATTAAATCCGTCTCGAGAAGATCTTAAAAACTAGATCCCATATTGATATGTTTTGACAACTTTTTTCGGACAAAAAGTTGCCATGATGTTTACACTGAAGTTGCCATAGTGTGTATACTAAAGTCCATGATATGTTTCATCTATTTTTCCTTCTAGATTTTAAAGGTATCATTATATTTTAGCTACTTTTCACGACAATTTTTTTAATTCATCATGGCAATTTTTAGTAATTAACCACGACAAATTTATTTCATGGATCATGGCAATTTTTAGTAATTCATCATGCCAAATTTAGTTTATAGATCATGGCAATTTTAGTATTTTGGCCATGGCTATTTTAGCAACCATGGAATTATTTTCTTTGTATGAACTATGTCAAAATTATTTCATGGATCATGACAAATTTTAATAATTTACCATGGCAAATTTTAGTTTCTTAATTCCCTTTTTTATAACATGTCAAAAATTACCTTAAACATAGAAGAGAAAAGTAGTTGAAACATATCATGGTAACTCCAGTGTAAACACCATGGCAACTTGTATGCAATAGATAATGCAACTTTTAACAAAAAAGGTAACCTAAACATATCAATATGTGATCTAGTTTTGAAGATCTCGTCGAGACGAATTTAATGGTGAAAACGATTTTCAATCAGATTTTCCATTTAAGAGATAAAACATTTTAAAAACTAAAACCCAGAAGATTCCTGCTGACATCATCAGTTTCGTCACTTGTGCATGCGTGATGAGACGACACAATCTGTGTTCATGGGGGCGTTCGGTCCGGAGGTTCTAGTGCCACACGTATGGCAGATATCGGGGTCCAAATTTAAAGGTATTTCTCCCTTGTGGCGGGCCCTGGGAGGGCTTTGGCCGCCCCTCCCTGCCCCTAGCCTATATAAAGAGTGGAGAGGCGCATGGGGGATACCTACCCTTCCACCCTTGGCCACCGTCTCTCTCAACTCCTCCCATCTCCTCGCGTAGACATTTAGCAAAGCCTTCCTGCAGTTCCGCTGCCACCACCACCATCACACCGTTGTGTTCGATCAGATCTCATCTACCTCTCCTCTCCCGCTTGCTGGATCAAGAAGGAGGAGACGTCACCGAACCGTACGTGTGCATATCTCGGAGGTGCTTGGATCGGATTGGATCGCGACACGAGTACGAATAGGCCACCACAATCTCTAGATCATTAACGTTTTCGGTCTACAAGGATATGTAGACACCTCTCCCTCTCATTGCTATCATCTCCATAGAATAGGTCTTGGGTGTTCCGTAAGTAGTTTTTTTGTTTTCCATGCAACGTTCCCCAATAGATAGCAGTCGAGGGGTGGAGTAACAGTAGTAGATGCAGAATCACTTCGGTCTACTTGTCACGAACGTAATGCCTATTTATTGATCATGCCATGAATATTGTCATAATTATTCGTTTTCCTATCAATTTTCCAATAATAATTTGTTTGCCCACCGTTGCTATGTTCATGAGAGAGATGCCTCTAGTGAAATCTATGACCCCCGGGTCCATTCAATTCATATTACTAAAACCGTAAATTACTTGCTGCGATTTATTTACTTTTGTTTTATTTTGCAATTTATCTATCTACCAATATTAGAATTAATCCTTACAATTAATGAGTACAAGGGGATTAACAACCCTCTTGTCCGTGTAGGGTGCAAGTATTTGTTTTTGTGTGTGTAGTGTTGGGGAACGTTGCATGGGAAACAAAATTTTTTCCTACGCACACGCAAGATCTATCCATGGTGATGAGCATCTACGAGAGGGAGAGTGAATCTACATACCCTTGTAGATCGCTAAGCGGAAGCGTTAATAAACGCGGTTGATGTAGTCGAACGTCTTCGCGATCCAAATCGCCGAGCGTCCCGCGATCCAATCACGATCCTTCCGATCTAGTGCCGAACGGACGGCACCTCCGCGTTCAACACACGTACGGCTTGATGACGCCTTCACCTCCTCGATCCAGCGAGCGATGGTGAAGTAGTGGTTGAGTTCCAGCAGCACGACGGCGTGGTGATGGTGGTGAGGAACAATCTCTGCAGGGCTTCGCCAAGCACTACGGAGATTATGACGGAGGAACTAGAGGGCTAGGGTTGCCGGCACACGGCTTGGGAAATCCTGATCAATCCCGTGTGCTAGCCCTGCCCCTCTATTTATATGTTGAGCCTTGGGGTCTAAACTTGGAGTAAAAGCCTCCTCCGGGTCGGTTTTGCCCGCACAAGGTCGGTTTGGCCCGCAGGAAAAGAGTCCAATTCGGACCCTGCCGAATCGTGCACAGCCGCGCACAAGCGGTAGTACCGCTTCACACAAGCGGTAGTACCGCTTGGGCGGTAGTACCGCTTCACACAAGCGGTAGTACCGCTCCGGCGGTAGTACCGCTTCACCAAGCGGTAGTACCGCTTACGCGGCAGCAAAACTACTTTTGCACTTTCCAATACCTTGTGGGCTTTATCCCTTTGGCTCATATAAAGTGTTGCTGCACCCGAACACTTCGGTAAACATCCGAAACCCCTTCCGGTGAACTCCGGAACCCTTCAGGAGATCAAAACACTATTATCACATATATCAATCTTTACCTCCGGACTATTCCGGAGATCCTCGTCATGTCCGGGATCTTTATCCGGGACTCCGAACAACTTTCGGTCACCAACATAACAACTCAATTATACCAATCGTCACCAAACGTTAAGTGTGTAGACCCTGCGGGTTCGAGAACTATGTAGACATGACCGAGACACCTCTACGGCCAATAACCAATAGCGGGACCTGGATGCCCATATTGGCTCCTACATATTCTACGAAGATCTTTATCGGTCGAACCTCTATGTCAAGGATTCAGTTAATCCCGTATGCTGTTCCCTTTGTTCTTCGGTATGTTACTTGCCCGAGATTCGATCGTCGGTATCACTATACCTAGTTCAATCTCGTTACCGGCAAGTCTCTTTACTCGTTCCGTAATACAAGATCCTGTGGCTAACTCTTTAGTCACTTTGCTTGCAAGGCTCAATGTGATGTTGTATTACCGAGTGGGCCCTGAGATACCTCTCCGTCACACGGAGTAACAAATCCCAGTCTTGATCCATGCCAACCCAACAGACACCCTCGGAGATACCTGTAGAGCACCTTTATAGTCACCCAGTTACGTTGCGACGTTTGATACACACAAGGTATTCCTTCGGTGTCAGTGAGTTGCATGATCTCATGGTCAAAGGAACAGATACTTGACATGCAGAAAACAATAGCAATAAACTGACACGATCAAATGCTACGTTTACAGTTTGGGTCTTGTCCATCACATCATTCTCCTAATGATGTGATCCTGTTATCAAATGACATCTCATGTCAATGGCTAGGAAACCTTAACCATCTTTGATCAACGAGCTAGTCAACTAGAGGCTTACTAGGGACACAGTGTTGTCTATGTACCCACACATGTATTTGAGTTTCCAATCAATACAATTATAGCATGGATAATAAACGATTATCATGAACAAGGAAATATAATAATAACCAATTTATTATTGCCTCTAGGGCATATTTCCAACAGTCTCCCACTTGCACTAGAGTCAATAATCTAGTTCACATCACTATGTGATTTACATTGTAATGAATCGAACACCCATGCAGTTCTGGTGTTGTTCATGTTTAGCCCTTGGAAGAGGTTTAGTCATCGGATCTGCAACATTTAGATCCGTGTGTACTTTGCAAATATTTATGTCGTCCTCCTTGATGTAATCGCGGATGGAATTGAAACATGTAGAATCTGCTGCCACGCTTTGCTTGGAACTGCACCAGCTAACCGCACCCCCATTAAGAATAAATACGTATCCGGTTTGCGACTTAGAGTCATCCGGATCAGTGTCAAAGCTTGCATCGACGTAACCCTTTACGACGAGCTCTTGATCACCTCCATAAACGAGAAACATGTCCTTAGTCCTTTTCAGGTACTTCAGGATATTCTTGACCGCCGTCCAGTGTTCCATTCCTGGATCACTTTGAAACCTTCCGGCCATACTTATGGCAAGGCTGACATCGGGTCTTGTGCACAGCATTGCATACATGATAGAGCCTATGGCTGAAGCATAGGGGATGACACTCATCTTTTCTCTATCTTCTGCAGTCACTGGGCACTGAGTCTTACTCAACTTCACACCTTGCAAAACAGGCAAGAACCCCTTCTTGGACTGATCCATTTTGAACTTCTTCAAAATCTTATCAAGGTATGTGCTTTGTGAAAGTCCTATTAAGCGTCTTGATCTATCTCTATAGATCTTGATGCCTAATATGAAAGCAGCTTCTCCTAGGTCCTTCATTGAAAAACTCTTGTTCAAATATTCCTTTACACTTTCCAGCATTTCTATATTGTTTCCAATCAGCAATATGTCATCCACATATAATATTAGAAACGCTATAGAGCTCCCACTCACTTTCTTGTAAATACAAGCTTCTCCGTAAACTTGTATAAACTCGAACGCTTTGATCACCTCATCAAAACGAAGATTCCAACTCCGAGATGCTTGCACCAGTCCATAAATGGATCGCTGGAGTTTGCAAACTTTGTCAGCATTCTCTGGATCGACAAAACCTTCTGGTTGCATCATATACAACTCTTCCTTAAGGAAACCGTTAAGGAACGCTGTTTTGACATCCATCTGCCAAATTTCATAATCGAAAAAGGCAGCTATTGCTAACATGATTCTGACGGACTTAAGCATCGCTACGGGTGAGAAGGTCTCATCGTAGTCAACTCCTTGAACTTGTGAAAAACCTTTTGCCACAAGTCGAGCTTTATAGACGGTGACATTACCGTCCGCGTCCGTCTTCCTCTTAAAGATCCATTTGTTCTGAATGGCCTTACGCCCTTCAGGTAATACTTCCAAAGTCCATACTTTGTTTTCATACATGGATCTCATCTCGGATTTCATGGCCTCTAACCACTTCTCGGAATCCGGGCTCATCATCGCTTCTCCATAGCTCGTAGGTTCATCGTTGTCTAACAACATGATGTCTAAGACAGGGTTGCCGTACCACTCGGGAGCAGTACGCGTCCTTGTCGACCTACGAGGTTCGATAGCAACTTGATCCAAAGCTTCATGATCATCATCATTAACTTCCCCTTCAGCTAATGTAGGCTCCACAGAAACAACTTTCTGCGCTGCGCTACTCTCAGGTTGAAGTAAAGGTTCAACAACCTCATCAAGTTCTATCTTCCTCCCACTCAATTCTTTCGAGAGAAACTCTTTCTCAAGAAATGTTCCGTTTTTAGCGACAAACACTTTGCCTTCGGATCTGAGGTAGAAGGTATACCCAACTGTCTCTTTTGGGTATCCTATGAAGACGCATTTCTCCGCTTTGGGTTCCAGCTTTTCAGGCTGAAGCTTTTTGACATAAGCATCACATCCCCAAACTTTAAGAAACGACAGCTTTGGCTTCTTGTCAAACCAAAGTTCATATGGCGTCGTCTCAACGGATTTCGATGGTGCCCTATTTAAAGTGAATGCAGCTGTCTCTAATGCATAACCCCAAAACGATAGTGGCAAATCGGCAAGAGACATCATAGATCGCACCATATCCAATAAGGTTCGATTACGACGTTCGGACACACCATTACGCTGTGGTGTTCCAGGCGGTGTTAATTGTGAAACAATTCCACACTGTCTTAAGTGACTGCCAAACTCATAACTCAGATATTCTCCTCCTCGATCAGATCGTAGGAATTTAATCTTCTTGTTACGATGATTCTCAACTTCACTCTGAAATTGTTTGAACTTTTCAAATGTTTCAGACTTGTGTTTCATTAAGTAAATATACCCATATCTACTTAAGTCATCAGTGAAGGTGAGAAAGTAACGATAACCACCGCGCGCCTCAATACTCATCGGACCGCACACATCAGTATGTATGATTTCCAATAAGTCACTTGCCCGTTCCATTGTTCCAGAGAACGGCGTTTTAGTCATCTTGCCCATGAGGCATGGCTCACATGTGTCAAGTGATTCAAAATCAAGTGACTCCAAAAGTCCATCAGCATGGAGCTTCTTCATGCGTTTTACGCCAATATGACCTAAACGGCAGTGCCACAAGAAAGTGGTATTATCATTATCAATTCTATATCTTTTGGCATCAATGTTATGAACATGTGTATCATTACTATCGAGATTCAACAAGAATAAACCCCTCACATCGGGTGCATGACCATAAAAGATATTACTCATATAAATAGAACAACCATTATTCTCTGATTTAAATGAGTAACCGTCTCGCAATAAACAAGATCCAGATATAATGTTCATGCTTAACGCAGGCACCAAATAACACTTATTTAGGTTCATCACTAATCCCGACGGTAATCGAAGAGCGAGCGTGCCGACGGCGATCACATCAACCTTGGAACCATTTCCCACGCGCATCGTCACTTCGTCCTTTGCCAGCCTCCGTCTATTCCGCAGTTCCTGTTTTGAGTTGCAAATATGAGCAACCGCACCGGTATCAAATACCCAGGCACTACAACGAGAGTTGGTAAGGTACACATCAATAACATGTATATCATATATACCTTGTTTGTTGTTGGCCGCCTTCTTGTCAGCCAAATACTTGGGGCAATTCCGCTTCCAATGTCCAGTTCCCTTGCAATGAAAACACTCAGTTTCTGGTTTGGGTCCAGCCTTGGGTTTCTTCACGAGAGGAGCAACTGCTTTGCCACTCTTCTTGGAGTTACCCTTCTTACCCTTGCCATTTTTCTTGAAACTAGTGGTTTTATTGACCATCAACACTTGATGCTCCTTCTGAATTTCAGACTCAGCGGCTTTCAGCATCGCAAACAGCTCGGCGACTGACTTGTTCATCCCGTGCATGTTATAGTTCAACACGAAGCTCTTGTAGCTAGGTGGCAATGATTGAAGAACTCTGTCAGTGATAGCCTCTGGCGGAAGGGGCATCCCTAACTCAGCCAGACGGGTGGAGTACCCAGACATTCTGAGCACGTGATCACTGATAGACCCGTTCTCCTCCATCTTGCAAGCATAGAACTTATCGGAGATCTCATATCTCTCGATCCGGGCATTCTTCTGAAAGATAAACTTCAACTCCTGGAACATCTCATATGCTCCATGACGTTCAAAACGTCTTTGAAGTCCCGGTTCTAAGCCATACAACATTGCACATTGAACTATTGAGTAATCATCAGAACGAGCCTGCCAGGCGTTCACAACGTCTAGAGACTCAACTGGAGCGGGTGGATCACCAAGCGGTGCATCAAGGACATAAGCCTTCTGGGAAGCCGTAAGGATAATCCTTAGATTACGGGCCCAGTCCACAAAGTTACTTCCATCATCTTTCAACTTAGCTTTCTCTAGGAACGCATTAAAATTCAGGGGTGCTACCGCGCGAGCCATGATCTACAACATAAATATAGCAAAGACAACTTAGACTATTGTTCTTAGATAATGAGTTTAGTTAATCATATTTAAAAAACTCCCACTCAAATTGACATCCCTCCGATCATTCGAGTGTAACATGATCCAAATCCACCAACTCAAGTCCGATCATCACGTGAGTTGAGGTGGTTTCAATGGTGAACATCTTCATGTTGATCATATCTACTATATGACTCATGTTCGACCTTTCGGTCTCTTGTGTTCCGAGGCCATGTCTGTACATGCTAGGCTCGTCAAGTTTAACCCGAGTGTTCCGCACGTGTAACATGGCTTACACCCGTTGTATGCGAACGTAGAGTCTATCACACCCGATCATCACGGCGTGTCTCGAAACGACGAACTTTCGCAACGGTGCACACTTGGGGAGAACACAATTTATCTTGAAATTTAAGTGAGGGATCACCTTATAATGCTACCGTCGTCCTAAGCAAAATAAGATGCATAAAAGGATTAACATCACATGCAAATCATAAGTGACATGATATGGCCATGAACTTGTGCTTTTGATCTCCATCTCCAAAGCACCGGCATGATCTCCATCGTCACCGGCATGACACCATGATCTCCATCATCTTGATCTCCATCAACGTGTCGCCATAAGGTTGTCGCGCCGACTGTTGCTTCCACGACTATAGCTAACGTTTAGCGATAAAGTAAAGCATTACATAGCGCTTAATGATTGACACGCAGGTCATACAATAATTAAAGACAACTCTATGGCTCCTGCCAGTTGCCGTACTCATCGACATGCAAGTCGTGATATTCTATACATCACATGATCATCTCATACATCACATATATCTCATCATGTAATTGGCCATATCACATCACAACATACCCTGCAAAAACAAGTTAGACGTCCTCTAATTGTTGTTGCAAATTTTACGTGGCTGCTACGGGTATCTAGCAAGAACGATTCTTACCTACGCAAAACCACAACGTGGTGTAGTGATTGCTTTTTGATCTTCTAAAAGAACCCTCTTCATTGAACCGATTCAACTAAAGTGAGAGAGACAGACACCCGCCAGTCACCTTTATGCAACAAGTGCACGCAGCGGTGAAACCAGTCTCGCGTAAGCGTACGCGTAATGTCGGTCCGGGCCGCTTCATCTCACAATACCGCGGAATCAAGTATCAACTAGTAACGGCAAGCAATATGTATACACCCACGCCCACAACTCGTTTGTGTTCTACTCGAGATCTCATCTACGCATAGACCAAGCTCTGATACCACTGTTGGGGAACGTTGCATGGGAAACAAAATTTTTTCCTACGCACACGCAAGATCTATCCATGGTGATGAGCATCTACGAGAGGGAGAGTGAATCTACATACCCTTGTAGATCGCTAAGCGGAAGCGTTAATAAACGCGGTTGATGTAGTCGAACGTCTTCGCGATCCAAATCGCCGAGCGTCCCGCGATCCAATCACGATCCTTCCGATCTAGTGCCGAACGGACGGCACCTCCGCGTTCAACACACGTACGGCTTGATGACGCCTTCACCTCCTCGATCCAGCGAGCGATGGTGAAGTAGTGGTTGAGTTCCAGCAGCACGACGGCGTGGTGATGGTGGTGAGGAACAATCTCTGCAGGGCTTCGCCAAGCACTACGGAGATTATGACGGAGGAACTAGAGGGCTAGGGTTGCCGGCACACGGCTTGGGAAATCCTGATCAATCCCGTGTGCTAGCCCTGCCCCTCTATTTATATGTTGAGCCTTGGGGTCTAAACTTGGAGTAAAAGCCTCCTCCGGGTCGGTTTTGCCCGCACAAGGTCGGTTTGGCCCGCAGGAAAAGAGTCCAATTCGGACCCTGCCGAATCGTGCACAGCCGCGCACAAGCGGTAGTACCGCTTCACACAAGCGGTAGTACCGCTTGGGCGGTAGTACCGCTTCACACAAGCGGTAGTACCGCTCCGGCGGTAGTACCGCTTCACCAAGCGGTAGTACCGCTTACGCGGCAGCAAAACTACTTTTGCACTTTCCAATACCTTGTGGGCTTTATCCCTTTGGCTCATATAAAGTGTTGCTGCACCCGAACACTTCGGTAAACATCCGAAACCCCTTCCGGTGAACTCCGGAACCCTTCAGGAGATCAAAACACTATTATCACATATATCAATCTTTACCTCCGGACTATTCCGGAGATCCTCGTCATGTCCGGGATCTTTATCCGGGACTCCGAACAACTTTCGGTCACCAACATAACAACTCAATTATACCAATCGTCACCAAACGTTAAGTGTGTAGACCCTGCGGGTTCGAGAACTATGTAGACATGACCGAGACACCTCTACGGCCAATAACCAATAGCGGGACCTGGATGCCCATATTGGCTCCTACATATTCTACGAAGATCTTTATCGGTCGAACCTCTATGTCAAGGATTCAGTTAATCCCGTATGCTGTTCCCTTTGTTCTTCGGTATGTTACTTGCCCGAGATTCGATCGTCGGTATCACTATACCTAGTTCAATCTCGTTACCGGCAAGTCTCTTTACTCGTTCCGTAATACAAGATCCTGTGGCTAACTCTTTAGTCACTTTGCTTGCAAGGCTCAATGTGATGTTGTATTACCGAGTGGGCCCTGAGATACCTCTCCGTCACACGGAGTAACAAATCCCAGTCTTGATCCATGCCAACCCAACAGACACCCTCGGAGATACCTGTAGAGCACCTTTATAGTCACCCAGTTACGTTGCGACGTTTGATACACACAAGGTATTCCTTCGGTGTCAGTGAGTTGCATGATCTCATGGTCAAAGGAACAGATACTTGACATGCAGAAAACAATAGCAATAAACTGACACGATCAAATGCTACGTTTACAGTTTGGGTCTTGTCCATCACATCATTCTCCTAATGATGTGATCCTGTTATCAAATGACATCTCATGTCAATGGCTAGGAAACCTTAACCATCTTTGATCAACGAGCTAGTCAACTAGAGGCTTACTAGGGACACAGTGTTGTCTATGTACCCACACATGTATTTGAGTTTCCAATCAATACAATTATAGCATGGATAATAAACGATTATCATGAACAAGGAAATATAATAATAACCAATTTATTATTGCCTCTAGGGCATATTTCCAACATGTAGGTACTGCTGACCGTTCGTTTGCGTGATCCTCATTGGTTCGATAAACCTTGGTTCTTAACTGAGGGAAATACTATCTGCTACTAAACTACATCACCCTTTCTCTTTGCGGAAAACCCAACGCCTATCATGAGTAGCAATACCCACCAAAATTTAGGCCTTGGCAATGCTGTAGCTAACACTTACAACACTTGCTCTCCGGAAGCTCTAACTTGGGTAAAAAACCCGTGCGACCTTCAATCCGAGACTTCCAGCCGCGTTTGGACCCCTACCGAGGAATTTGACGGTTTCCTGCACCATCATTTGGCCCGGCCGAAGCTCCACCACTCAAACACGAGCCTAGCTAGCTACTCCACCCCTCACCGGTGGTGATGGCCACCTTGCCACTCGAGGGAGAGGTTGAAGAGGGCATACATGTTAGAATGGCCGCAATTTGTTCCCCATGGGGTGACATTGCCGACACGTGTGGTGTTGCTGGAAGGGAGGATGTCAATGTCGGATCAACACAAAGCCGGGATGCAACACCTCTGTCTGTCAAGGAGGAAGAAGGCAAGGAGGAGTCGATGGCGAGCTCCCCTTCGGTTGTGGATGCAACAAACGATGCAAAAATTGTCGAGGACGGAGGGATGGAGGACGTAGGCGAGACTGTTAGGAAAGCGCGCAACAATCTTGCAAAGGACGTCGAGGTGGGGGGAGGGAGGAGATCGAAGGATGACACCTATATCCAGTCCTGCTCTGCTGCTCCATGGAGGATTTTGGGTGATGGAGGAGATCGAAGCGCAGGGGGTCGAAAAAGACTGGTTCAACAATTGGATTGCGGTGGGGAGGGGGGGGGGGGAGGGGGAGGGCGTGATCATCAGTGAACGGAGGTAGGATTTGCCTAGGGGTACGACACATTGTTCCCAAACGGGTGTAATAGTTTTATGTGTCGCTATAATCAGATTTTTTTTTTTGTGAGGGAATCAGATAAAGAGTTGAAAAGCACGAACCAAACACGTCCACGGAGGTAACGTAGTGCCAACACGTTCTTGCCTTCTTTTACATTCTTATTTTACGGAAAAAACTTTCAATTTATCCATCATCTGTAATGGCAATACAAGGAACATAAAAAATAACAAAAAAATATGTCCATGACCTGCTTTTACATTATGAATTGGCGCAAAAAAATGAAGTGAGTGATCGATCGTACTCGGAGATAATGTGGCAAAGGAAAATATATGCTGGAAACATACAACTCTCGCAGCCACGCTACGAGTTCTCTCACGCAATACAAGTCAAATCTCACAAGATGCCCACCAAAATTTAGGCCTCGACAATGTTTCAGCTAACACTTGCAACGCTCTGCCAATCCTGAACGCAGTTTACAATTCAGTTTGTATTCAGGAGTTGCAGCTTAGGTTAGAGCATCTACAACTGAACCTTCATACCCATCTCAAACGTCCAAGCTGACCGCCCGGTCACTGACCGGTCATGAAAATTTGATCCAGCCGGACGTCTCAAACGGACATCAAACGTCTGGCCTGACTGGCACCCCTCATATCCAGCGGAGCGGATATGGGGTGCGCGGACACGCCTGCTTGGCCCGCGCTGGCCCGCATCGACCCCACATATATTCATCCCCATCTGCTCGCCGGACCAAACCCTAACCATTTCACTCCACTCCCCTCTACTCCCATCCGCCACCGAAGCCCTCATCCGGCGATCTTCGACCTTCTCCGGCATGGCGGACGATCTGAATCCTTCACCTCCAGATCCGTCGACCACGAGCTCATCCCACGCGGCCCCGAGGAGGAGATGGCCGCCCGGCTTGTGCTCCGCCGCTCCCGGGAGGCGGCCGCCCTTCGACAACGCTCGGACTCGCAACATTGGGAATCCATTGCGTCGGCACAACCGGTGCTTGGATCCGGCGTTGTTGCCTCACCGAAGGCGGTGCGACCCGTCTGGCGTCCGAACGCCGTGGCGAACGCGCAACCCTCCGTTGGCGCGCCGGGGACGCGCCATGGGCGTCCGCGGACGCTAACATGGCACGGCGTGCCTGTCGTGCGAGGCAACGGGCGCGGGAGGCGGGGAAGGCCCTCGCGGCGATGGACGTTGGAGAGGCGGAGTCACACTCTCCGGTGCCCCGTAGTGTGCACTAGTGCGGGCGCCGCAAACACGTCGTGGTGGACGCCGGCTCCTCCCAGGAAGGATCCGTTATCGACCTCACGTCTACCGGTACCGTCTGAGTTACGGGCTTCGACGAGGAAGAGTAGGGCATGGGAGACAGCGGGAGCTCGAGTCCCGTGAGCCAGCTAGTGTCCCATGTCCTACTCTACCTCGCCGGCGACCGGACTGACGCTACGAGGGGCGCAGCCAGCCGTTGGACATGGGCACGACGGAGCCGGACGAGCTCCGCTTAGTATTAGGTTTAAGTTGCATGTAATAATATGGATTTGAGGTTTCTAATTTGAAATATCCGGTTGTAGAATGCATTATTTGAGGCATGACCGATGACGTGTCCGCGAACGTTTGAAAGGTCGGGTTTGTTCTGTCCGTAATGCAATTTACATTTCCACTACTTAAAAAAAACTCGTGCACACCCTCCTCTAGTGAGGCAACGGTGGCAGAACAGTCGTTGGCACCGCTGCGCTGGAGAAGACGGACGGACCCGTGACGACGGCCAGCAATCACAAGGTTCGTTCGCAACCACCCCATCTACCAGAAAATTACATGACATAATATACAGGAGTACTTTATAAGCACACAAAATTCAACTCTAATCTAAAGATTAGCACGGTAACAGGCGGGGATTAGAGGAGCCCAAACGCAATAGAGACGCAGTACCGGTAGTTATCCCCGTATTAATATCACCCGCACTTTTCCTTCCCTTCGTTTCCGCACCTCGCCTCCTGCCCCTCCTCCTACTCCTCCCACCCCTCGCCGCATCTCGGAGGAGTGCTGCGCCGCCGCGGTGCTCGGCATCCTCAGCTCCGCCTCAGCCCGTGGCCGCCGCGCCCACGCCTCGCGCGGAACCAGCGCCGCCCCTCGGCGCCGCGGCGGTTCAGGGCGGCAGCGGCGGGCTCGGATCCGAGGAGCGCGGGGGATCCGGCAGAAGGCTCCGGAGGGGAATGTGGGTCCCGGCTTGAGGCTGTCGCCGGACGGGAGGCCACGGTGAGTGATCTCCGGGTCGTGAATTGCGAACCGGGGGGCTGGGGCGGGTGCGCTCCTGCGGTGTGGGTGGTTGGATTTGTTTCAGGGGCAGGCGTTCAAAAATTTCGGGTCGTCTTCTCTAGGTGAATTCGTGTAGCTCTTCGATCGTTAGTTGTAATCGCTTGCTATGCTCTGGCCCTTTTGATGTTGGCGATTTTCTGTTCTGGTTTGAGGCCGCGGAGACCACATCTATCGCGTTGAGCGATGAACGTAGCCGTTCAACCGTGTTTAACTGGGAGTGTAGTTGCCAGCGAGAGGCTAATTCCCTGGTTCCGACGACCAATCGTCTGGATTCCTAGTTGGAGTTCTTGGTGATAAATCCTGGTTGTTCCAATTGTTTGATTAAACTGCGCTCGACTGCTGTTGGTTATAGTCGATAATTACACGATTTTATGCCCGAGCGCGTTATTTCAGGTGCGTTTTGAGCAACCCAGTTCATGAATACCTGCTTGTCGCGTAATATTCATCATTCTCTGAACGCACCGGGTTGATTTCGTACTGGATCGTTCTATTTTCGAGAATTCTCTTGGCATGTTGTTGTAGAACCGTAGAACTGAGTTTAAGATGGTAGAAAATTTATGTTCGCGCTCATGTTTTATGTGTTTCCAAATTCTACCTGTTCCATAGTTTTGACCAGTTTTTTGGGTGGGAAATAGATTTGACCACCTGAGCAGGCGGAGCTAGCACTATGGCGTTGGGGTCAGTTGACCCCAATGGATTTATGTAAAACCTGTAGTGAAATGACGCTACTCAATGTGTAGTTAGGGCTGAACCCATATGATACATGAAGATGACCCCAATTGAGAAATTTAGCTGGCTTCGCAGCTTGCTATGTTTGCGCTTGTTTCTGTTGTGAGTTTCTGCTCCACTACGTGGTAGGAACTAATTAATGTCTATACCATGTGAATTCGCGGGCTACAACTCTAGTGTGACTAATTTGGCATCTTTAAATGAACATATTCAGAAGTGATTTCCTTAGGAATTTGACCTGTGTGATTTGGTCTTAACTTTTTCATGCGATGTTTTGTGATTGAGATGGCACTTAACTGTTGGATTCCTGGGAACAACAGGAGGGTTTGACTTATTTGCACCCTACTACATGTGGTGTGTGTGAACAATCCAGTGAGATCGTGCCTTAAGGCATATAGAATGGTCTGGAAAAGTAGCACACAGTGATACAATTGACATGCACATGTTTAAATTTCTGCATGTAGCCTCCACTTTTCGATGTAATATTCCTTTTGCATGAGTTCGCTGGAGAAGAACCTTTAAATTCCGTCCGCTTTGCTTTAGTTAGGCAGCTATTATTTAGTAATGTGAAGTATACATACACTGTTCTAGTAGGACAAGTAGTCATATATTTTTGTGTATACAGGTCGAGTGGAGGCACATTTTATTGGGCTGGGGATATAAAGTATGGGTGCCGTCAGCCAGTAATCTCAGGATTTGTAGCTCAAGGGGTTGATGTCTTCGGGATAATGGCAGGGAATCAAGAAGCTGCTCTGAAACCTGTATCATGTGGGGCAAGGTTACGTAGGAGTCGTGATGCATCACTAAGAGAGGAAGTGTCCACGAGGGATCCTTTCTTGAAGCACAGAGTGAAGAAGTTTGATCTATCTAACCTAGATTGGATTGATCAGATTCCAGAATGCCCCGTGTTTTCTCCATCCGTGGAGGAGTTTGAGGATCCATTTATTTATCTCAATAAAATTGCCCCTGTTGCTGCAAAATATGGTATAAGTTCTACTCTGTGTTGCTTTGCGATTATTTTCTTCTCTTAAGGCAAGGGCATCAAAAATATTATACAGACAGAGAATTAATGATTGCCAAATGTGATCTCATGAAATTTAATAATAATTAATTTGCGCGGGGGTACTAACAGTCCCTGCTACTTCAAACATATTAAGTGGCAAATGTTCAAGTTTAGGGACCCACCAATATGGTTTTAAACTTTTAGACCTAAGTGATGTCACTGCACAAGTTTCAGAGCTTATGCTGCAATTTTCTCTAATATAAAACTAAGCAATTGAAGTGGCTCTCTTGGGGTATTCTCTTACCCATTTTTAGGGTTTTGCTCTGGTACCCCCCCCCCCCCCCCCCCCCCCCGAGAAAACAGACTTCGATGCAGATTAAAGGTGGAGACTAGAAGATACCACTCCAATAAAAAATACTCCCTCCATTCCATAATATAAGAGCATTTTCGACACTACACTAGTGTGAAAAACACTCATATTATGGGTGGAGGGAGTATTAGATTGTTCTGATCTCTTGTTTGATGCATTGAGAGAATAGGGATTTTATTTAGTTTATTTCTAGTTTTGTGCACTTGCATGAAAGAGTTGACCATACACAAAAACAAGCTTTTAGACCTAAGTGATTTCGCTGCACAAGTTTAGGAGCTTCTGGTGAAATTTTCTCTAATATAAAAACAAATCCATTGAAATGGCACTTTTAGCGTATTCTCTTCACTTTTTTTATTCTTGTAATATTACATCCAAATCATGCTGCACCTCCAATTTAGCTTGTGTATGTTCATGATGACTTTAAATGTGAAATACATCATGATTATTTCTGAATTTTGTGCTCTTCCATGCAACAGTAGACCACACACAAAAACAAGCAATTGCCTTAGCAAACCTTTTTTGGAACTAGTGAATATCTTGAACCAATTTGTCGTTTGTGCTTTTTCTTCAAATCGCTGAGAAAATGTGTGCTTTGCCAGGTATATGCAAGATTGTTTCACCTATATGTGCTTCTGTACCTGTTGGCACTGTACTTATGAAGGAACAAGGTGGGCTGAAGTTTACTACCAGAGTTCAGCCTCTCCGTCTTGCTGAATGGTCCATCGATGACAAGTTTGCTTTCTTCATGAGCGGAAGGTCTGTTAATCTATTGATCTGCTCCAGAGCTGTGTTTGTCATGTACATTGCATAATTTATGAGTCTGTGTCAACAGAAAGTACACATTTCGAGATTTTGAGAAGATAGCAAATAAAGGATTTGTTCGAAGATACTCTAGTGCTGCCTGTCTTCCAGCAAGGTATATGGAAGAAGAATTTTGGCATGAAATAGCATTTGGCAAGATGGAATCCGTTGAGTATGCATGCGATATTGATGGTAGTGCATTCTCTTCTTCTCCTAATGACCATCTTGGGAGAAGCAAATGGAACTTGAAGGTACTTCTTTTATCTACCATTTAGAAATATTTATGTGCTAACCTCACTCGGTAACACTTTATTTGGCATTTCTTTATTTTGTGAAGTTACGCAACAATATATGATTGCTGTGCATTTCCTTTTGCTGTATGAGTTGAGTGTAGCCTGGGGTTACATAATCGTCACACTCATAATTACATGTTTTCTCAAGTTTACTTATCCTGATACATTAATATTTCAATCATTAGATGATCTTATCTGTTGCATGTGCTATATTGATTTATGGTATGTTAAAATATCTTATTTGTGCTTTGATCCAGAAACTTTCTCGGCTGTCCAAATCAATCCTGCGCCTTCTCAGAACAGCAATTCCAGTGAGTATGCTGAATCGATGAATTCACATCCTTCGTTGTCGAGTACTAACTGTTTATTTTCATCGATTTCCAGGGAGTAACTGACCCAATGCTGTATATCGGAATGCTCTTTAGTATGTTTGCCTGGCACGTGGAAGACCATTACTTGTACAGGTGCATGATTAGTAGTTTTGTCATGTTTCCACTTCCTACACTTCCCAATATGGTGCAGACTGAACCTTCTGTTTATTCTAATATGATTTGACACTTTGCAGCATTAACTATCATCACTGTGGTGCTTCAAAAACATGGTATGGGATCCCAGGAAAAGCTGCTCCAGATTTTGAGAAAGTGGTACGTGAGCATGTATATGATCATGAAATTTTATCAGGTGAAGGGGAAACTGCAGCATTTGATATCCTTTTGGGGAAGACAACAATGTTCCCTCCAAATATTCTGCTGCATCATCACGTTCCAGTTTATAGAGCTATACAGAAACCGGGAGAGTTTGTGATCACGTTTCCTCGAGCATATCATTCAGGTTTCAGCCATGGTGAGATTTTCTTGCAACTTTGTGCTGTCAGTAATCTTCCAGCATCCTCCAACACCAATCTCATTGGATAATTTATGAACACTGGAAATGTTTACAACAAATGTCAGGTTTTAACTGCGGCGAGGCAGTGAATTTCGCTGTTGGTGAATGGTTTCCTCTTGGAGCAATTGCTAGTCAACGTTATGCACTTTTAAAGAGGATACCATTACTGCCTTATGAGGAACTTCTTTGTAAAGAGGCAGCACTTCTTGATCATGAATTTTCTACATCTAGTTATAAAGATATGACACCATCAACTGGAGATATGCACACTCAGCATTGTATGAAAGTCCCTTTTGTGCAGTTGATGCGGCTCCAGCATTGTGTCCGTTGGTCACTCATGAAAATGGGTGCTCGCACGCACTATAAAGCAGATATTGGTGCCACAGTTCTCTGTAGCATATGCAAACGTGACTGTTATGTAGCTCATGTTATGTGTAACTGCAGAGTTGATGCAATTTGCCTTTGTCATGGTAAGAACTTTTTAACATTAAGCGCAGATATCAACCTTTCTTGAGGCATCTTTTTTACTTGTTTTCCTTGTTTTGAAGAGGAAGAGATTAGGAAGTGCCCTTGCAGCCATGATCGTTCTGTATTTGTGAGAAAAGACATTGTTGAGTTGGAGACATTGTCAAAAAAGTTCGAGGAGGAAAATGGAATAATCAATGCAGTCAGAAAGCAAATGTCTCGTGGCTGTATCACACATTCTTATTTCAACCGCATTAATCACAATGCTGAATACTTCCCATACTGCAAGATACACATAGATGCATCACCTGAAGTTCATAGCATTTCAGAGACGCGTGTTTTTGGATATGATCTGAACAAACCATATCCTGATGCATCAACAATAACATTTTGTTTTGGACCCCATGAGTATTCTACACAAAGTGATGTAAGGCCCAGTCATGTATTTCTTTATGTTGCTGTACTGTATTGAGGCAACTAAAATATGTTCATATTACTTTATATTTGTAGGATTGCACAAGTACTAACAGAAGGATCTTCTCTAGCTCTTGTCCTGAGAATGCATTTACTCCTCAAACTACAATCATTAATGCATACCCTTCGTCTGCACCTGATCAAACATGCTCTTCTGAAAAATTGGCTGCAGAAGATGCTGATGATTCTGACTGTGAGGTATTTAGGGTGAAGAGAAGGTCTGGCATAACTCCTGAGAGAAGGCATACAGAAGATTCAACAATAACAACTTTCACTGGGAATCAGGTACAGATATTTCTGTGACGCCGCTCATGTATATTGCTTCCTTCTGCATTTATATATTGATGTCACTAGTATGTTTGCACTATAACTTCGGCAACACTGGAAACTAATGGTGACTTGGTGAGAGGTTAATCTCAGAGGATTTGTCAGTGTCTAAAATGTGTAAAGCGGTGTTATTTTGGACTTAATTTGCAGTGTACCTGGACCTTCTGCTATATATATCTTATTCAGTTGCGATAGTCTTGCGGGAATCCTCAGTTAATCACTGTTCTATATATTGTTAACTATTCCTATATAATTAACATTGTACACCAGTTGTTTATTCTATTTGACATTAACAGGATAGTAATTAATAAGGTGCTGTGCGAATTGGGCAATCAAAACTATGACCTTATTTCCATAAATGGGCATAAGTGCTTAGCTTCAATCCAGCATGTACTAAATTGTTTACTGAACCTCGATTAAATTATGATTTGCATCCAACAACTTATAATCACTGCATAAATCTGAAGGGACATGATAATAAGGGTATTTGTTCATGATTTGTAACTAGACCTAGTTAGTGAACGACAAGTTCATTTCATGGATTGATTGCACCAATTTCCCAGAATATCCAATATTTACCTTCACATTGACTGCTTTATCTTTACTAAGGGCATCTCCCTGTTACCAACTCCAGGTATTAAAGCGGTTGAGGAAAATCCATGCAGATGACAGACAACAACAAAAGTTAGTGGAAGTATCCTGTGGCACAATTGATCCGGTCCATACCCATCATTCTAGACATAGTCTTGACTTTATTTCTGGAAATGGAGATGACTCGGTACATCCAACCAAATTGAAGATGTTACATCAACTAGATGCAAATATCATGGAGGATGAATTTGCTTCCAGCCAAAAACATAATGGCTGCAACTACCTATCCCCATCTGTAGAGCTTGGGCCAAAGCGCTTGAAAATTCTTGGCCCATCATTTCCCAGAGGGAATCATGAGCTGGAAATCTCTTGTAGATTCCAGGAGGACAGTGACTTGGCTAGTCACCATGCTCAATGAAGTATAACAAGGCAATTGGTGCTAACACCACATATGTTAACAAACATCAGTCTTAACTTCTGGAAGCTGACAACTCCTTCCAGCCAAAGTTTCCAGTTTGTTGGTAGGTCAGTCGGTAATGGATGGTTCAGAAACAATTCTTTCCGCAGGCCAATAGAGGCACTGTCGTGGCTGGATTCTTGATTGCATTTGCCAGGTTACCTTTGTGGCAGGGGACCTGGAAAGAGTAGGCAGACAATTTCTGATGTTCTTTAGTTGTACATCTTCACTTATCTCCTTTTTTCTAGGCTTTCCATTGTAAAGAGGTTAGTCTATAACTTCTACAGTTTCTTTAATTTTTTTTCCAGACACACATGTACCTAGAATGCTTAAATAGATGCAAATATGAAATTACTGTATATCTGCTGATGAGCCATTCTACTTTCTACTTGTCTTCACACTTTATGTAATCTCTCGTCATCAAGGCCGTCAAACTTCTTATTCTTATGTCATTATTGTTTCCAGTATATTTGTCTACAGTGTGTTTATAACTTGAAAAGCAATGAATTGATTGATGCTGACCGGAAATTAATATCAAAGACGTACATTTGTCTCCAGATGTGTTAATAACTTGATGCTGACTAGAAATCACTAGCATAACTACTTGTTATGTTTCATGTGCAACAAAGTAGATTCTTTGTGATAATGTATATCGAAGCCCAAATGCTCGAATCAATTGTGTTTTATTGAAAGTGGGTGTAACAGAAGGAATAAAGATGAACAATTCAGTCACAAATTATAGTTGTTATTAGATCCTGATCTACTAAAATCTGGCATATAAGATTTACTTTCTCCTTTAACTGCGTGGAAATACAATATTTGCTTAGCCAATGATAGTTGGTTTTGAAGTAATGGTTGGTTAGCCAAGTAGGTAATTTGACTAATTGTCTGGTGAGTGGCTTCTATTTGTGGAAGTAAAGGCATCTTTGCAAATTCCTAGCAAGACTCCAGGTAGTCCAGGACTCCAGGGAGAGTGGCGTGTTAGTTTCTTGTCTTTATGCTTGGACCCTGATAAGCGCCACACGTGTGGCACGAACACATGACAACTCCGAACGTTTTTTAAGGTAAGTTTAGTGACGCGAGGATGATAACTTTAGTTGTCAAGCATGGGAACTTCCTTTTCTGATGGCAAGTTTCAGTTTTTCTTAATTTGTTTTTTCTCTTCGGATGGCAACTTTAATTGTAAAAAACGTCAGTCCGGAGTGCTTCGTGCCACACGTGTGGCACTTTCATTTGAGTTATGCTTTGACAAAATATGCAAATTAGGTATCATTAGGTTTACATATAGTACTAGTATAGTAAATTATGCTGTGATGGCGGGACACGCAAAATAGCCCAGTGGACTGGTTACATACTTTCACTCACCTGCCACCATCATTTTGCTCCACCTGTTGAGTTTCTGAAAACACAAAGGCCTAGAAGAACCATTAGCACAACAGTTTGGTATGATTTTTCACGGCTATTGTGGCTTTGCATTGGCAAAGAGGCCATTCCTCCATGGAAAGTTGATGATGGGTTCCAGAGGAAGATTTGAGATCTTTTCTAACCTTTTCAATTCTCCTTTCATTCTTTTGCGTATGTTGTCAAAGAAAATATACATGCCATCAAATCATAGCATGTCTTTAAAGACAAGTTAAAAAGAAGGATTCTCTTTGTTGCCACTCTTTGGTGTCCATGATGATTAACTGGCGAGTGCTGACTGAAGTTTTGTCAAGACCCAATACTGCACTTGTGCCCACCTGCTCTGTTTTCAATTCGGCTACCATGTCAGTCGTCCCAATGATGGAGATCCAGTTTCCTAACTTGCAAGTGCTCAGCCTTAAGGCGAAGGTACGCATCATATAAAATGTAAGTGCGCATAAACTATAAAGTTCCTTTAGATTCATGTCATCCCTTATCAGTCAGTCTTATTCAAAGATAAATATTCCGTGTCCTAATCAGGAAAAGACCATTGGTTCCAACCTCCAACTAGTTATGTCGCCTAATTCAAGAAAATAATCTTCTGGTAGGGATCCATCTATTGCCTTGATGTCTGCCCAGCAGACACTCCTGAAAGACATTCTCATCTGCCCAACTAGCTTGAAAATTCGATCATATGATCGATCCCTCGCCATACAGTTGATACTTGATACTATGGCCGTAGTCTAAGGTCCTTTAGGACGGGAAGCCCACAGGAGCACCTGGGTGCTCCACCCCCTATAAGAAAAATAAATTCAAAAAATACCAGGAAAATTCAAAAAAATCTGAAATCTTGGGATCTCAAACTTGGGTGCCCAATCCTCCGTATGAAGTTTCGTAGAAAAATACCAGGAAATGTATCTGTGGCTAAGAAAATACAGTCCGAATTAAAATATATCCAAACAGTTTTTTTCTATACATAGGATTTTCTTTTGTCTTTTTTGCCACGGATACATTTCCTGGTATTTTTTCACAAAATTTCACACGGAAATGGACTGGACACCAAGGTTTCATAACCCAAAACCCCAGTTTTTTTTAAAAAAAATTCCCGGCATTTTTCTGAACATACTGTTCATAAGGGGTGTGGAGCACTCAGGTGCTAGAAATCCTCTTCCCCTCTAGTACAGAGTACTGCCTGTTATCTCTTCATGCATATGTTCTTTTTTTTTTTTTTTTTTGAAACGAGGCAAAAGATTTGCCATTTTTATTGATTAAGCAGAAGAGAATTGCCCGGTTAATTAACGGGACCCAGGCGAAAATCGTCACAACACGCCCACACAAAGGGCACACCGGCCGACCTGGCACCCACAAGACCACACACACCGCCGAGGAGAGAAGACCCCTCCGAACGAACGACACCCGAGGACCTCATCGGCCAAAGCCAAACAATCGGCCGAGACGTCGAAGACCGGCAGCTCCGATTTTGTTGATGCGCTTCACGGGAGAAAGTTGCAAGCCTCGTACCGACCTAGTCCATCGCAACCTCCGGAGCACATGCTGATAAGTACTGGCTCATGCTACGCATGCTGACATGGTTTTGTGTCCGGCGCTAGCTTACATGTGGTGTCTGAAAGCCGTAAGTGGGCGGAGTAGAGTGGGCCTGTTGAGTCAAATCTTGGCTTCCTGCAGTTTCCCCTTGCATGCACATCGAGCTCAGTTTATGTTCATGGCAGAAATTGCTGGAGTGCCTCCATGGGGACACCAGCCGCTTCGTTCCAATCCATCTAGTCCTGTGTAGTCTCGCCATAGGGTCCATGGCCATGCCACGCAATGCAGACAATGGACACTGGTTTTTTTGTACCATGGTGAGTAAATTTTGTTGTTGGATGGCCCTGTGCCTCTGCCTTGCCACGAATGGCTCTCAAAATCCTCAACAGGATGTGACCACACTCTGAGCGGGGACAATACATTAAAGGCCACAGAGTTCAAGGTCTCCATGTCTAATGCCATGACCTACATGCTCACTGCTCTTCCGTTTCAAGCAGTAGTGACATAGTAGTGGAATCAGGCTATCAGCCGATAGCGTGTTAAGTATGAAATCTAGGAGACGAGACATCACTGTTTACGTAACTCTTCTTCGTAAAGTATGCTGGTTTAAGTCTGAAAATCTTGCGGATCCAGTAATTAAAATTTGAGCCTGCTACCATGGATATCGCCGAACTATCCTTTGAATATGGCACTTCACATGGTCCGGTGGTCCGGTCTAGGCTTTGCAAAGTCAATTTAGACCAAAACCTTGTGTTTGAACCGATCTGGGGCCTCTTTGGTTCAGTGATCTCATAGATACTTCAGAGGACACTATTTATTACATGCTGAAGATTTTTTTTTTTTGGGTGTATACCAACATTATTTGATTTGTATGGTTGAAAACCAAGGGATTTTTTTCCTATATGATCTATTTCAACATGTGAGAACTGAATGCTAGCTCAGTGGCCGGTGTTCACAGTTGCGAACCCGTGTTCGACTTGCAATGGCGATATCCGCGTGGAAAAATTGCCGAGAATTCTCATATTCTACTACCTTGTACACCAATATAAGCGTTTTTGGAGTTAAATTTGAACTGCAAAAATGTCTTAAATTACTTTACGGAGGGAGTAACGGGGGGGGGGGGGGGGGGGGGGGGGGGGGGGGGGGGGGGGGGATCTGTACCTTGTACACCAATATAAGCGTTTTATGTACTTCATGCAATTCCATAGGCAATTTTCCATCAAGCCAAATGTCATAGAAACTTTCCTTCATGTAGAATTTAACTTGCCATGCCATATAATTCCTACATTTCCCCCTCTATTAACGCCTTTTGAAATCTCGCCAACCAAAGAGGCCCCTAGTTCACAGCATCAGTCTTGCTGTGACACCCCAATTGGCCTGTCATACATATATATTATTATAAACAATGATCATATTCTTCTCCTGTGTTCGTTCCTTCTGAATGCAGTGCTTGGTCATCCGCATCCTCCTTAAACAAAACCTCTATTGGTCTAAGCAAACATGGGTTGTTATTAGTATAATCATTATACAAATCACATTCCCTGTCGGCATCATGCTATTTTATTCTACCTGCTAGATCAAATCAGGTTTGTTCCGTAGTGGCTTCCATTGTCAGTTTTTAACAATTCCTGAATTCAGTGACATGTACCCTCCCGGCACTAGTTTTTCCCCTGGCCCTTTGACCCGCCCGTCATTTTCCCATGTCCGCATCATTAATTTAGAAATCATCCTTGTCTGTACACGGAATCTGGCGTTCCGATTATCAAATCCCCAATACTGTACTGGCGTAGATGCCCTAGGTATGCGTGTGCGCCACAGTGAGCACGAGATAAGAGTAACGCCCTTCCCAGTGCTACATGGTGGACATGTGCTAAGCATGTCACATAAGCAAAAAAATGACATGATATAGTAATTAAGGAGGAAAGAGAACACTTTCGTGACCCCAGGAAGAACCAATGCCATACACGTGAACCTAGGCAAACCACTTAAATGAAAGAAGATGACCAATGCATGAGAGACTTTAGGTGTTAAATCATTAAATAGAGTGAGCTTAGCAACAACAAGTTAAGCACCTATGCATTGGGAAGTTGAGTTGCTAAGCTATTTAATGCTCTTAGCATCACATCTTAGCACCTTTGCATTGGAAGCAGCCTAATAACAACATGTAGTCTATGGTAGTAGTAGCAGCATATTAACAGGGATTAGGGATATGATTTCGGTCGAAAGAAAAGAAAGGAGGACTGGCTGGGTAATATGGTGGTCAATCCGTGGGCGAGGTGCAAATTTGACTGTCGGTAGTTGGACCAGGCCACGGAAACGGCGGGGGCCATATGAGATGGGTGGGGCCAGCCGGCCACGAGCCATGCATGCACAGTGCACAGTGCACAGTGCACACTGTATGGCTAGTGGTGTGGTGGGCGTTCGCAATCTATGTAGTAGAGTACTCCCTCCGGTCCGGTGTGTAGGGCTCATTAGCAAAAACTATTTGTTCCGTTTTAGTGATGAAATAAGGCCCGTTTTGCTAATTAATACCCCCTAATTAATTGCTCCTTGGGCATTATTATGTGTGCATCCACTTAACACATTTACAACTGCGTCCGAGGGGTCGGTCTCCGTCCTGTCCCCATCCATGCACATGGCGCGATGCTGGGGATTGTTCCTGTGGATTTCTTTTTTCCATCTTCTGCTCCGGTATGCGACCAAGAGCGCGACTGCTCATGCCTCAGCGAGGCAATGTAGTAGTGCAAATATTGCGCGCAGAACCAGATCGTGTCTCCATGCAATACAGGCCTTTCTTTCTTTGAGCATTTCACGCTCAAGCTGGCTACTACTTGCTGCTTGCTGGTGAGCTGCTTTCGCTGTCCGGGCAGTTTAGCGCCCAGAAACAGATGGGCATGTTGGCTCCGGGCGAGATGGCCGCGAGAAGAGATCGTCTCTGGCAGATGGATCCACGAAAGCAACAATTCCCCTTGTGGGCTCGAAATCAGAGGACCCATGCGTGCGTGTTTGTTCCTCCCCGTGCACAACAAGCGCATACGACTAACGCCATGACAGAAGCGAATGAGTGGTACGCATACATGCACCGCCTCAGAGGCGGAGGATGAAGAAAAATTAAAATGTGGCGGCTCTTAAGCATAATAACAAATAATTCTTTCGAATTCACTCTATCTTGATGGGTGGCATGTGCCGTAACCTACGAAGCGACACAGATATGGAAATTTCTAGAAACAATCGATACTGCGAATATATATATAAATAATTAAAAATGTCGTGCAACCAACAAGCGCGTGCCCAGTAGCCAGCGCACCGGAGGACTATGCGGTCGCTCGATCCAATCCCGTACCCCGTTCAATCAGGCGAATAGAGAGGGGGAGGACTATGCGGGAGACGGAGCTGGCGTCTAGAGAGGCGGAGGCGTGAACGGCCGGACCCGTGAGGGAGGCGGAGCTGGCGACCGCCGCATCATCCGCTTGGTCACAACATTCGCTCGACGGCTGCGTAATGGCGCCCTGCCGGTGCCCCAGCCGACCTCAGCTGCAACCAGCTGCGCTGTTTGTCCTCCGCCCACCGCCGTCCTCCACCGCGTTCGCTCGCTTGTCGCACACAGCCGTATGCTTGGCCGCCGCCACACTATCTAGGGTTCGTGGCGTGCGTGCTTCGTTAGGGGTTGGGGAATTACTTCATGCGCGCTGTAGCGAGCTGTCTTGATCTGTTCGTGACGGGGATTAGGCCCAAATAGCGAGGCTGCGTGCGTCGCTGGGCGTTGCCATAGGCCCAATTAGAGTGGTTGCGTGCCCCTTTTCTTTTTAAGTGATTTTTTTCATCTAGCAAGAGCCAACAAACTAGCAAATAATGGTATGCATACATGTATTAAATTTTTTGGACCAAATCAAGATGTGGCGGCTGCCACACCTTGCCCACCGGGGCCTCCGCCACTGCACCGCCTTGTTACTCCCGGTGTCTTGTTATTATTTGTGCGATATATATTCATCGATTTTGCCTAATGAATGATGGGGCCGGGTTAGCTGTACGATTGCCAACGATCACTGCACGCTACAGTAGCGTAAGTGCGATCGCGCGCGTGCGTTCAAACGACCTGGCCCCGATTCTCGGTCGGTCGAGCTTAAGTACGTAGTACGTGTATCTATCTATCGATCGATCACTGTATCGGGTCGCAGAAAGTACCTGTCACCCTACTGTGCGAGATCTGGCCATCATCCACGTATCAAACCGCGCTGGAATAATGTTCACTATACCTCGATCACTTCTATTTAATCGGCGGCGGTGGTACCTGGGCGGATAGATCCTCTGGGGCGGTCGAGTTTTCAAGTCCTGCCGGGAGCTGCAGAGCTGCATGCAGCTGGTAAACGGTCCGTGCATACGGCGGACCCAATTACGCGCCGTCCTGCCGGGTTAACTCGTCGATCTCGTCGCGTGCGGCGTGTGCGCGGGCGTGCGTGCGTGCCCCGGAGACCGACAGTGAGGTGCTTTCTCCGCGCGGCGTATTAAACCTAGGCACGTCCTCGACGAGAGGGGAAGAGAAAATCTCCGGACGGATCGATGGGCATGCAGGCGCATCCGCCCAAAATGCTAAACCTCCTACGAAGAATTACCTCGCGTACCCTCCCTGACGCGCGCATTTGCTTCGCCTGCGGCATCCGCGTGTGTGCTACGAAGATTCCAGGCTGAACGGAAGGCGGTACTGGCTACGGTTTCATAAGTTTGCAACAGGAGTAACTTTCCTTCTAGTACTCGTCTACTGCTTGCTTGCTGCTTTGGGAGATTGAATTCTTGGCGCCGAGCACAGTCTAAAAACCTCTCCAAACGTACGGCACGCATTCAACTGGTTTGGTGTGTGTGTTTCTGCTCTTCATGAAAATTGTAAGTAAATGTTGTGCTTCCTGTACATTGCTTCTTGTAGCTAGATTACATTCTGGAGCATAGAATACGAAAGCAGGGCTCGGTCAAACGTGGGTTGAGCATTTGGGGTAATATCACTATCTGCACCTCGCTGTAGTGGTGGACTCACCAGGGGGCAGCTGTAACTCAAGCCCCCGCCCAGCTTCCTTTGCCCGAACCATGAGGTTGAGGTAATACCATCAAGGTCGGGTGGTAAGTTATATGCCATGGAGCCTCCACATTTGTCACGTGGAGACCAAATTCTCAATATAACTTGGTAAGCAGCACAACCGAAATGGCAACAAACCGTTAATAAATTGTGAAGCTTAACTGAATACACAAATGTCAGGCGAGTACCACACTATGGATTCATTACAAAAAGTGAGGAAAAGTGAGCTTTACTGTTTCACCCATCAATTGTTTCGTAAGTACTAAGTACACGTTATAATCTCAACAACTTATAAACAACATTGAAAATTTGGTTATTTCAACCTTATCCGTTTCGCTCATGAAAAGAACAATAACAACTTTCGCTCATTGGAAGCCATACTTTTCAACAACATCATTGCGGAACTACAACTCATTGAGTTCCCGTTGCTCGACGGATCTTTCACTCGGTCAAATAACCGTCTCAACCTCACCCACGGACGCCTTGATCGCTAAGGAAAACTCCAACCGGCCGATGCAAACGGACGCGGCTTTTGTCATTTTTTTGTCTATTTGGGTCAACCGAACGGACGAGTGTGTTTGATTTTGGCCGGGCGGGGGGGGGGGGGGGGGGGGGGGGGGTCGGTGCGCCCAATGCGGTCGACGCATTTGGTCTGTGTGGTCATTAAAAAAATAAAATAGGCATAAAACATTTAAAATAAACATCGGTCTAAGTTCACTTCAAACATAATTAAACATAAACCGTTAATAAAACTAAGAAAAAGACGCGGTCGCGCCGCCGCCCCAGGCTGTAGCCCTAGTCGTCGTCCTTCTCGTCGTCGCGGTCCATGGTGAGGTCCACGAACTCCGGCGGCTCCGCTCATGGGAAGGCCATCTGATAGGACGCCAGTGCCACCTGCTTCAGCATCTGTTGTTGCTGCTGCGATGGAGTTGCGTGGCGCTGCGCCTCCTCCACACGCCGCTCCTCCTCCTCCTCCTCTCGCGCCCAACGCAACCGATGCTCCTCCTCATCGCGTTCAGCCTACACGCGGCGCTCCGCGGCATACTGCTCCTCCTCCAACGTGTACCCTTCCACCGGCGAGGTACGCCGCCTCCTCCTCCGTTGCGCCCAGCCAAACGGGCGGCATAGAGACTTGCTCCCGCACGATGCCCACCCACTGGTACATCTCGATGGACGCAGGTGCGCGCGGTGGTGGTGGTGGCGGCGGGTAGACACAGTCGTTAGCCGCCGACAGATGGAGCGCCTCCTCGGGGCCAGGCCACCGGTCGTCTTCCTAGCGCTTCGGCTCCTTGATAGTGCGCTAGAATGCCTCCTCCAATGCCGCCTGGTATGCCTCCACAACCTCATCCTCCTCTAGCCTCAGCATCGATGGTGGCGGTGGTGGGCGGGCGTCGATCTAGACAGTGCCATGGCGGTGCACTTCACGCTCGGTAGCGAACCACACATCCTACTTCAGGAAGTCTAGCGCGTACATCGGATTGTTGCGTTCCTCCGGCCTGAGGAGAGTATGCCTCTTGAAGATCTCTTCCGCACGCGCATGCTCGGACTGCGGCACGACCAACACCGGAATGCGGTGGGGATCGAGGTGCGAGATGTACGGGAGGCTGACGTCTGGCCACTGCAGCGGGACGCTGTACACCCAGTGGTAGGGCACGCGGATGTACAGCCGGTCGCGTGGCCGTGCCCTCCCCCCTCCCACGGCACCAACGTGAAGTTGGTCAGGCCTCGCGATGAGCCGACCTCATGGTCATGCTTGCCCTTTCCCTTTCCCTTACTGAGGAAGCCCATGGTGACAACATGGCTAGGGTTTGTGTCGGCCGGCGAGGGAGCACACGTGGCTAGATGTGTGTTAGAGTGTGGAAGGAGAAGTGGATGAGTCCCCCCCTGTCTGTGTCAAAACCAACAGACCTCGGGTAGGGGGGCCCGAGCTGTGGGATCGGACCGATGGGTAACACGAGACAAGGAACACACGGTGTTTACCTAGGTTCAGGCCCTCTCGATGGAGGTAAAACCCTACGTCCTGCTCTTGTTGTATTATTAGAGTAGCAAAGTACAGAGTTGATCTACCTCGAGATCATATGTTGTGGTCTAAAACCCTAGGGGTGATGATGAATGTGTATGGGGTATCCTACGGGCTAAACCCTCCGGTTATATAGGCACCAATGGTATCTAGGGTTACATGAATGTCGATTATCATCTAGAGATTACATGCCAAACAAATCATTCCTTCTTGGAGTACACACCAGGTCTTCGATGGAGTCCGATGTATTCACGCCACGGCCTGAGGGCCTCCGAAGTCCTTCCTTCTTGATGGGCCTCTAGTCCGGCCCATGGACTAGACCAGCTCGGCTAGGACCCCTAGTCCAGGACACCATCAGTAGCCCCCGAACTTGTCGTCAAAGCCGGAGACGACAACTTACTTTGGATAATGTCTTCGGCTTGGCAGACAAGTTCAACAGTCCAACCCCAAGCAACTTTCACAAGCTCCGTAAAACCATCTCACGGTATCCTTTTAACCAAGGAGGAAACGAGTCCGGTCACGCGGTGTAAAAAATGCGCTTTCCCTTGTCCGAAGTGTATAGTTAAGTCCTGAGGACTAGGAGTATAGGTATGTCCGACAGTTTAAGCACTGACAACTTTTTCCGAAGCATCATACTTGTGACATCATGTGCATCGGTTACCCTTACTCGAAACTGCGGTTCGAGGCGTATCTTTGATTGGCATGTCGTATCAAAATGGAGATCATGCCCCATGTTTTAGGGGATATCATCAATCGATTATTTTACCCCACGCGTCCACAACGACACAATTAGCCTTTTACAAGCCTATAAAGAACTAGGGCTAGCTAATCTTTTCCCCCCACGCTCTCCTCCTGCTCCAGCACCCAAACCTCCATAGCTCCCAGCGCCCTCAAGTTCAAAGCTTTTAGCCCCAATGACCGAGGCGGATCTGAAAGGGAAGTGGGTTCCCTCGAAGGTCAACAACGCCACCATCACCGATCTCCGGGCGGCGGGGTATATTCCCAATGGTGTGGCCTGCAGGGCTCCGGAGCCCAACCAACACATGTGACATCCTTATTTTTATTTTTATTTTATTTGGATTTATCAAAAGACTTTGTTTGGAAATTGGATTTTTCATCAACTCTTTTGGACTTGTCACTTGGACTTTTTTTTTGTTTTTCTTCCAAGTGAACCCTAGCATCTTGAAAACCATCCTAAACCTCATATCTCTCCCAAATCTCATAATAGGAAAATATTCACTCTTTGAAAATGAGCATTTTCTCTTTATGATATGAAGCAACCTTCATTTATCTTGCTCAGAAAATCCCAATGAATTCCCTAATATTCTTTGGATCACGCCTCACCTTCCCATGCAAAAATATCCCATGGTCATTTGAAAATTTTGAGCTAAGGAAATTGTTTTTGCTTCTGGCCAGAATTGGCACTTTATGAAGCAACTGTATTTTTCCTTGATCTAGTTGAGCTGAAATTTTTACCACATGACTACCTTCCTAGTAGAAGCTTAATCACCAAATTTTACCTCTTAACTCCCAGTATTTTCTCCCCAGCTTGCTCAACAAGCTTCTATCCAAAAACTTTCCTCTATGATCATGTCTTGTCCATTGAGTTATGTGTCAATCTAAGAGCATGCAGCAACACTGCTTTGGAGGGACAACACGTTAGACATGGTGTGGCATTCCAAAAAGTCCCGTGTATGCCAGTGCACGCGGTGACCACACGGCTGCGAGGTGTTCGACATGCAATTGACACGCTCTAGGCACCAGGACCCTCTGCCGCCGCCCGTTCGCCCTCCTCATGCCACCGCAACTTGCCCGTGCCACTCGGTACCCTACCCTGCGTCCACCTAGCTCCTCCCTGACCTCCTCCGACGCCGGCAGGCCACACGCCGGATGCGGCCGAAGCACTACTGGGCAGAACAGTGCGCGCGCACGCGTCGCCTGGCTCCCCTAGTGCGCTGCAGCTGTGCTCGCGTGTTGGCACTGTGCTTGGCGTCGTCCTCGTCATCTCCAAGCAATGCCTGAGCCCTCTCCCTATTTCTCTCCTTCTGCAGCTCAACTCCGGCGGAGCCCGAGTTCTGTCACTCCATCCCCTATAAATAGAGATACTCCTGAGCCATTCTAGCCATTCTCCACTCCTCACCTGGCCTCAAATCGATCACCACAGCTCGGGGCAAGGCCGGGAGGGCCTCCAGCCTCGAGACCTCACCGGAGTTGGCCGCGGATCCCCCACGGCTGTCCAATCGCTCCGGTGTTCTCCGTCGTCGCCCTCCTCCTCGGACGAGCTCCTAGTGATCTCCTGAGCATGACGGTGCCGTCAGCTCATCGGATTGGTGCCTCCTTCTCCAACTCCAGCGAGCCCCGCCACCTACCATCTCTAGCGAGCTCCGTTCCGATGCCGTCTGTCCACCCGAGCCAACCTTTCGGGTACGTGCGTGACCGCCGTGATGTGCTGAACCCATTCCCCCTCTCTCCGTTGATCGTTGTGGTCTCCTCGCCGGAGAACCACCAGCGACAGAGCCGCCGCGCTCTGTTCCCTCTCTCTCTCTCTCTCTCTCTCTCTCTCTCTCTTTAATCTTGACAGTGGGGCCCCACTGTCAGCCTCTCTCTCGCCCGAAGCGGTATAAGTGGAGGCGCCCGGCGAAAATACGCATTCGACGTGACCTCCTCTGGAATTTCTGATTTTCAGTTTAAATTCAAGTATTTTGACCAGCTCTAACTTTTAAACCATAAGTCCAGTTGAGTTGATTCTTTTTTGCATTAGTTTTGTCTTGAGATAATCTTCCTGCCTATAAAATTTGAGAATTTTCTCTGCTGTCTAGAATTTCTGGTGCAATAAAATGCTTTATGTGACATTTTCTTTTTGCTATTATATTATTTTTCAGAAGAAAATAGTTGCCTTGGAGAGTACCAGGAGTATTGTGACACTCCTCTGGACTAAGGCAAGCCACAACATTCATTCGCAAGGATGACACTGCAATGGCAATGGTTTAATTGAATTAAAAGCTCATTTCACATGCATAATTATTAAAATAACTTATTTTGTTATGTTAGATATATTTCACTCATTTCATGTCACATTGATATTCTAGTTATGTAGTACCCATGATCCATGCCATGGTTGCATTGAGGCAATAGTTGCTTACGCTCATATTGCCGTAATGCATATGGTTGCATTTTCATCATGCACCATGCACCTCACTTCATGCTCTGACTCGAATCTTTTTTACTTTCAAGTTAAACATGATGTTAATTCAACTTGAACAATCTGTTGATCGAGTCATGGTGTCACCGAATCGAGCTCACCAGTGCAACCACATGTGCCTATATGGGGGCCCCTAATGCGATCTATTGACATGCGTCTCGCCGGCGCCTCCAACTAGGGAAGGTTATGCGCTTGCGCTACCCTGGCCCGGTGGGTAGGCATAACCTTGTGTACCCGTAGTTGCATGGTACTGATGTCCCCGTTTGGGACGAGTTTGTTTTGCCACGACGGTGGCGGCCACAAAGGTGGCGGATGTCACGAGTTGACATCGGGGTCACCCATGACATATCCCAAAGGGGATTTTGTCGGAGTGGCCGGGAGAGTGTCATGCAATAGGTTGGTTTTGTCGGAATGTCGTTGGTCCACCCGAATGGGAGCACGAGGCCATGAATTTTGTGGTGTGGGTACAGTGTACTAACCTCTGCAGAGTGTATAATCTATTGATAGCCGCGTCCTCGGATATGGACACAGTTCGTAGTAGGTCACACTGTGGGTGAACAATATTAAATAACCGGCACACTTAAATTACGTTGACATGGCACAAGGTGATCGTTGAGGATCACGGTGGTAAGTTGTTGACGGTGGTTACGAGGTAACCACAAGATGGTAAGCCGTGCCGAGGGACCGAGATTAAGTTCACCTACACATCATGATGGCATCATGTTCATATTCATGCATTAACGTGTTAAATGCCATGTTGTTGTTTGTCGTATTTGCTTTGTTTGTTGTGAGCTTGCGAGTACATTCAAAGTACTCACCTGGCTTATCAAGTCAGATGCAGGAGAAGTCGTACAAGGCGTTGATGTCGATCGGTTTGGCTCTATCTAGTATCGTGTTCCAGCAGTGTCCTTGTGGAGTGGAGTTCTGCTACTTCGTCATTCAGCTGCCGCGTAGTTGTTTCCGTTATCCTCGAGGCCCTCGAGTTGTCTACTAAATAGTGTACATAAGTGCAGCCGCACCGTTTGTGCCGCTTGGCCTCGCTTATCATGTAATGTCGAACCTTTGTATCCGCAAGAGATCAATAAAACAGTTATTTTCTGTACTAAGTTGTTGTGTGTTGCTAGAAGACTTTATCTCTAGGCTGGCAACGCAAGGTAAACTGGTTGCTCTGATCCGGGGTGCCACAACGCTTGGTATCAGAGCCACGCTGACTGTAGGACACCCTAGATAGCCGACACGTTAGAAAGCGGTAGATTATGCTCGCGGTGATGCTTCTGCATGTGGTTGTGCATTACATGCATGTTATTTGATTTATGGCCAACTCGTTAACATGGTGAGTGTAGATGGCACCAGTTTCATACCCGTATCAGTCAGAACCGACATCTGCTACTTTTTTGCACCTGCTTCACAATGTGTAGCGCCGACTCTACCCCGACGGTGATGACCGAGTGTTCCAGGTGTATCGAGAGCGGCTTGCAGATGGTGTGTATGAGTATCACGCAGTTGTCATGATGCACAATAGAACCTTGGTGGGCACCTATACTCGCTCCACTAAGGGTGGGACGGTTTCTACACCTGACCAGACAATCCAATTTGTTGCATTCGAAGCACTCACCGACTTGCGCTACAACGAGATTTAGATGCAGACTCACCCATGTTTCTATTTCTACCCGTCCCTGTATGACACGGGGCAAGTCCGCTTTCTTGTCATTAATCCGGAGTGTGATCGTTCAGCCAGTCATCTGTCTCGATACATAATGGCTGGATACCTTCTGATGCACAACCTATCTATGGAGCTTAACCGCACTCGGGAGGCACTTGCAGCCACTCGATCTATGTTTGCTCCACCTTCGGTTTCCTATATACCACTCGTTACCCCAGTTACCATTCCTCCACCAACACCTATTACACCCGCATCCACCCAGAGCAACTCAGATACCTCAACGGTAACTCCTCATGAGTCTGCCGCCGAGTGGAGCTTACTCCTTGCTACTCCAGCTGCTCCTATGCTTCATAGTCATCCTGCTCCAGACCCTAAGGGAGAGCCATCCCGTCAGCGTCGTCGTGTTTCCTTTGCCCCGGAGGTCTCGGTTAACGTCATCAGTTCAGAGTTCGAGTCAGAGTCCGGAGAGATTCCAGCACGACCTTCAGACACTCTGTGCAATGCTTGCAGCCTCTAGTAGACGCCTATGACGTTGATGTACGGATGTATGCGTGTAGTGGAGTAGTGTTATCCTTGTTGTAGTACTTTTATGTATGATGTGTGATGTCATGTATAATAATGCTGCTATCTTTTATTCGCCTTGGTTTTCCTTGTTTTCTTTTCGGTATTGTTGCTTTGCCTTCTTTTCCTTATGGATGTTGCTCATCTCGATGTTTCATATTGGGAAACAAATATAGGATGACCAGGTGTGGCAGCAGCAGTCATGGTGGCGACGACACCCCAGTTCGTCGATCCGCCGGGCAAGCAGAACATTCCCCAGAACCATATCAGCCATCCCTCCTCCACCTCAAGCACCCACAACCGAACAGATTATGCGTATGTTTGAAGAGAAGAGAAACCAAGACCTGTTGGAATTTCTGATAAGTATGCAGACCATGGTTGGGGAGAACAATCATAATCACAACGGTTCGCACTCTAAGCTGTCAGACTTTCAACAGACCAAGCCACCAAGTTTCAGTCAAGCAGTCGATCCGATGGAAGCCGATGATTGTATAAGAACCATTGAAAAGAAAATGGAAATTGCGCGTACTGAAGAAGCTGACAAAGTGCCATTCACGACCCATTATTTGGAAGGGCCGGCCGCTATGGTGGGACAATACCAAAATCATGTGGCGTACTGATGACGAAATTACATGGGATAAATTCAAGGATAAATTCCACAAGTATTACATTCCAGCCGACATTATGAAGGTCAAACAATGCGAGTTCCTTTCTCTTACTCAGGGGAACTCTACAGTAAGTGAGTATCTGAACAAGTTTAACCACTTGGCCCGTTATTCCACTCATGATGTAGACACCGAAGAGCGGAAGGTCGATCATTTCCTTGGAGGGCTTAATCATACCCTTCGATGCACACTCAGTATGCTGGACTTCCCCAACTTCCAAACTTTGGTGAACAAGGCACTCATTGCAGAAAGAGAGCACAATCTTGCTAATGATCATAAGTCTGCACATATGACCGCAAACACAATTTTGAACCCAAGAAGAAAGTGCAATCTTATCAGAAGATTCGTACTTGGCAGCAACCACAATTCGAATTCAAGCCAACATGGTAGCAAGGGAACACCAAGACAGAGAATAAATTCCAGACTACGGTTGCAAAACCAGTGAAGAAAGACTATCAGCGTAACAACGCCTGCTACTCCTGTGGTCAAACTGGGCACTATTCCAGAGAGTGTCCCAAGAACGGGAAGCCGACCTCGAACCTAAAGCCTCAAGTTAATCATGTGGGTCCAAAGTACATTCAAGGGCAAGTTCATCACATCTCTGCAGAAGAAGCCCAGGAAGCACCTGACATGGTCATTGGTATGTTCTCTGTTAATAACATACCTGCAACCATTTTATTCAATTCTGGAGCTTCCCATTCTTTTATTTCGCAGAGTTTTGTTGCCCAACATCAGCTTTCCTATACTCTTTTGGACGAAGTTATGGTGGTACAATCCCTTGGATCCATGCTCAGAACAAATATCATATGCCAAGGCTTGGAAATATCCATCAATGGGGTCATTTTTCCCACATGGCTGGTATCCATCGAATCCGCAAAATTGGATGTCATTTTGTGAATGGATTGGTTGACGAAACACCAAGTCTTTATCTACTGCACAAGCAGAGAGGTTACTTTGATAAATCCATCAGGACAACCAGCTCGGTTCTTTGCCGGAAGAGCCATACCGAAGAAAGGGATGGTTTATGCAGCGATTACTAAGGATATGAATTTAATCCCGGTAGTCTGTGAGTTTCCAGATGTATTTCCAGAGGAATTTCCAGGCATGCCACCCGACCGAGAACTAGAGTTTTCCATTGAGCTTGTGCCTGGGACAACACCGATTTACAAGAAATACTATCATATGCCTTCATCAAAACTTGTGGAAATGAAGAAACAGTTGGATGAAATGCTTCAGAAGGGATATATTCGCCCCAGTTCGTCTCCTTGGGGTGCCCCCGCCATATTTGTGGGCAAGAAAGATGGCAGCCTTTGAATGTGTGTTGGCTACCATGCTCTCAATGAAGTCACAGTTAAGAATAAATACCCTCTTCCTAGAATCGATGATTTGTTCGATCAACTCGGTGGAGTTCAGGTGTTCTCCAAAATTGATTTGAGAACCGGATACCACCAACTGAAGATAAGAGAAGAAGATATTCCCAAGACAACCTTCACTACCCGGTATGGATTGTATGAATGTACCGTCATGTCATTTGGATTGACTAACGCTCCTGCCTTCTTCATGCACATGATGAACAAGGTGTTCATGGACTTATTGGACAAGTTTGTGGTGGTGTTCATTGATGATATTCTCATATATTCCAAAAATGAGGAAGAACACAAGCATCACCTCCGTGCCGTATTGGAGCGATTACGAGCCCATCAACTTTACGCCAAGTTTAGCAAGTGTGAATTCTGGCTTAAGGAAGTGGGATTCCTTGGGCATATACTCTTAGCTCAAGGAGTGGACGTGGACCAAAAGAAGATCACAGAAGTATTGAAATGGAAGGCATCGACTTCTGTGTCAGAAATTTGAAGTTTCCTGGGTTGGGCAGGATATTATCGCCGATTCATCAAAGGTTTCTCAAAGATTGCCAAGCCAATGACATAACTGCTTAAGAAGAATCAAAAGTTTATATGGACAGAAGCATGTGAAAACATTCAATGAGCTGAAGACTCGGTTGACCACCGCTATAGTATTGACCCTGCCAGATATCTACCGGAGTTTTGACATCTATTGCTATGCATCCAGATGTAGCCTTGGGTGTGTACTCATGCAAGATAGGAAGGTTGTGGCCTATGCATCCAGACAGCTACGCCCACACGAGGAGAACTATCCGACACATGACTTGGAAATGGCAGTTGTAGTACATGCTCTAAAGATATGGAGACATTACATCATTGGGAAGAGATGTCAAATCTACACCGACCACAAGACTCTCAAGTATATATTCACCCAGCCAGACTTAAATCTCCGACAAAGAAGATGGTGATACGTCTCCAACGTATCGATAATTTATGAAGTATTCATGCCATATTTTCCTATGTTTACAATTCTTTTATATGGTTTTGATGCACTTTATATGATTTATTTAGAACTAACCCGGGCTGACGCTGTTTTCAGCAGAATTACCGTGGTGTTGTTTTTTGTGCAGAAAATAAAAGTTCTCGGAATCGCCCGAAACTTTTTTTTTTATGATTTTTTCTGGAGGAAATAAGAAATACTGGAGCGAAGAACCATCGAAGGGGAGCTACTTGTGGGCCACAAGCCAACAGGGCGCACCCATCCCCCTGGGCGCGCCCTGATGGCTTGTGGGGCCCACGTGGCTCCGTTTAGCGTGATTCTAACACCGAAAAATCCTATATATACAAAAAACCTTAGAAATAAACCGAGAACTTCCGCTCCGCCGCCGCAACTCTCTGGATCGAATAAAAACCCATCTAGAGCCTTTCCAGTACCCTGCCGGAGAGGGGAAATCATCACCGGTGGCCATCTTCATCATCCCGGTGGAGGCCATGACGAGGAGGGAGTAGTTCACCCTCGGGGCTGAGGGTATGTACCAGTAGCTATGTGTTCAATCTCTCTCTCTCTCATGTTCTTGAGGTGTCATGATCTTGATGTATCACGGGCTTTGTTAATATAGTTCGATCATATGGTATTCTTCCCTTGCTATCTTGTTGTAATGAATCTAATCTTTCCCTTTGAGACCTGATTGTGTCGGATTGAATACTTTGGGTTTGAGAACACTTGATGTATGTCTTGCATGCGGATACCCGTAGTGATATTGGGGTATTCTATTGATTCACTTGATATATGTTATGGCATCAACTTGCGGATTCCGGTGACCTTGGGAATCTATGCATAGGGGTTGATTGCACGTTTTCATACTACGTTGTCCGATAGAAATCTTGGGGTACTCTTTGAAGTTCTTTGTGTTGGATAGAATATGATGAATCTGAAATTGTTCGATGCATGTCGAATAATTAACCTACGGATACTTGTGGTGACATTGGAGTATCTAGGTGACATTAGGGTTGATTGATATGTATCATAGGTGTTATTTGGTACGAACTCTAGGGCTGTTTGTGACACCTATAGGAATAGCCCAATAGATTGATCGGAAAGGGTAACTTTGAGGTAGTTTTACTACCTACAACAATTTCATCTTATGTTCTCCGCTAGATATGAACTTTGGAGTGATTCTTTGTTGCACGTTGAGGCATGATCATATGATCCTATTATATTAACATTGTTGAGAGATTGCACTAGTGAAAGTATGATCCCTAGGCCTTATTTCCAAGCATTGATATACCGTTTTGCTCGTTGTTTACTACTTGTTACCTTGCTGTTTTTATATTTTCAGATTACAAAAACCTATATCTACCATCCATATTGAACTTGTATCACCATCTCTTCGCCGAACTAGTGCACCTATACAATTTACCATTGTATTGGGTGTGTTGGGGACACAAGAGATTTCTTGTATTTGATTGCAGGGTTGTTCGAGAGAGGCCATCTTCATCCTACACCTCCCACAAATTGATAAACCTTAGGTCATCCACTTGAAGGAAAATTGCTACTGTCCTACAAAACTCTGCGCTTGGAGGCCCAACAGAGTCTACAAGAATAAAGTTGTGTAGTAGGCATTAGATGGCTGGAGTTAGTCAAAGACTATGACGTTGGTATCAACTATCACCTCGAGAAAGCCAATGTGGTCGCCGATGCTCTTAGTCGCAAATCGACTACCATGAACTCCCTGATCGAGACCTTCCACCCACCTATTCAAGAGGAGATAACTCAGCTCAACATGGTCATTTGTGAGGCTACAACTACCTTGGAAATCACTCCCACACTGGAAGACGATATCCGCAAGGCTCAACATGATGACGCATCATTACTAAAATTAAGGGCCTAAGTAAGAGAAGGCAAAACACAAGACTTCAACGTGGATGCTCAAGATACCCTCCAATTTCGAGGTCGTATTTGTGTACCTAACCTCGAGGGTCTGAAGCGGCAAATTTTGAGAGAAGCCCATGAATCTACATACTCAATTCACCCCGTATGCACTAAAATGTACCTCGATCTGAAACATATATTCTGGTGGCAGGGTATGAAGCAGGATATAGCTTATTATGTCGCATGTTCGATATATGGAACAAGGTGAAGGTGGAACATCAGAAGCCCACCGGTTTACTCCAACCCTTGCCAGTTCCACAATGGAAATGGGACAACATTTGTATGGACTCCATCGTGGGACTACCTAAGACACCTCGAGGAAATGATGCTATATGGGTCGTGGTCGACACGCTTACAAAAGTGGCTCATTTCATTCCAATAAGGACCACCTGCCGTGCCAATAAACTTGCTCAACTCTACATGTCCAGGATTGTCAGTTTACATGGGGTACCCAAGACTATCACTTCCGACCAAGGATCCGTATTTACCACAACATTCTGGTCACAACTTCACAGAGACTTGGGGACCGCCTTGAAACACAACACAACATATCACCCACAAATGGATGGACAGACAGAAAGTGTTAACCAAATCTTGGAAGACATGATGCGAGCCTGCGTACTGGTCTATGGACCCAAATGGGAAGATAGTCTACCCTACGCCAAATTTTCCTACAACAATGGCTATCAAACCAGTCTCAAGATGTCACCTTTTGAGGCACTTTATGGATGAAAGTGCCGCACCCCACTCATCTGGTCTCAAATCGGAGACAACCAAATCTTTGGAACCGGTCTGATGCTGGAAGCAGAACGTCAAGTCAGGGAAATCCAGGACAGACAACAGGCAGCCAAATCCCGTCAGAAAAGTTACTATGACCCAAAGCATAGGCAAATCAGTTTTGAACCAGGTGAATACGCCTATCTCCGAGTTACTCCTATGAAAGGAATTAAGAGGTTTCACACTCGGGGAAAGCTAGCACCACGGTACATCGACCCATTTCAAGTTATGAGAAGAGTTGGTCAAGTGGCATACCAGCTAGAGCTACCGTCAGAACTATCTGAGGTACATGATGTCTTCCACGTGTCTCAGCTACGAAAATGTATCGCACCACCTGCAAAACAGACAGACATGGCAAGACTGGAGCTCGCTAAAGATTTGACTTATGAGGACAGACCATTAAGGATCTTGGATGAAATGGATAGGGTCACTCGTAACAAGATTATAAATTTTTACAAAGTGTAGTGGGAACGTCACACTGAGGATGAAGCCACCTAGGAAAGAGAGGATTACTTAAGGACAACATATTCATATTTGTTATCTGAGCAACCGAATCTCAAGGATGCAATTCATCCTAAGGGGGAAGGTTTGTGGCATCCTAATTTTTATTCTTATTTTATTTGGATTTTTCAAAAGACTTTGTTTGGAAATTGGATTTTTCATCAACTCTTTTCGACTTGTCACTTGGACTTATTTTTTGATTTTCTTCCAAGTGAACGCTAGCATCTCAAAAACCATCCTAAACCTCATCTCTCTCCCAAATCTTGCCATAGCATAATTTTTCATAATAGGAAAATATTCATTTTCTCTTTGAAAATGAGCATGTTCTCTTTATGCTATGAAGCAACCTTCATTTATCTTGATCAGAAAATCCAAATTAAATTCCCTAATATTCTTTGAATCATGCCTCAACTTCCCATGTAAAAATATCCCATGGTCATTTGGAAAATTTCAACTAAGGAAATTGTTTTTGCTTCTATCCAGAACTGGCACTTTGTGAAGCAAGTGTATTTTTCCTTGATCTAGTTGAGCTAAATTTTTTACCACATGACTACCTTCCTAGTACAAGCTTAACCACCAAATTTACCTCTTAACTCCCAATAGTTTCTCCCCAGCTTGCTCAACAAGTTTCTATCCAAAAACTTTCCTCTATGCTCATGTCTCGTCCATTGAGCTATGTGTCAATCTAAGAGCATGAAACAACACTACTTTGCAGGGACAAAACATTAGACATGGTCTGGCATTGCAAAAAGTCCTACGTATGCCAGTGCACGCGGTGACCATGCGGTTGCGAGGTGTAAGACATGCAATTGGCGCGCTCTGGGCACCGGGACCCTCTGTCGCCGCCCGTTGGCCCTCCTCGCGCCACCGCAGCTCGCCCGCGCTACTCAGCACCCTCCCCTGCGTCCACCTAGCTCCTCCCTGACCTCCTCCGACGTCGGCAGGACGCACGCCGGATGCGGCCGAAGCGCTACCGGGTGGAATAGTGCGCGCACACGCGTCGCCTGCCTCCCCTAGTGCCCTGCCGCTTTGCCCGCGTGCTGGCACTGTGCTTGGCGTCGTCCTCGTCGTCTCCAAGCAATGCCCGATCCCTCTCCCTCTTTCTCTCCTTCTACATCTCAACTCCGGCGGAGCCCGAGCTCTGTCACTCCATCCCCTATAAATAGAGATGCTCCCGAGCCATTCTAGCAATCCTGCACTGCTCACTTGGCCTCAAATCAATCACCACAGCTCGGGGCAAGGCCGGGAGGGACTCCAGCCTCGATACCTCACCGGAGTTGCCCGTGGATCCCCCACGGTCGTCCACTCGCTCCGGTGCTTTCCGTCATCGCCCTCCTCCTCGGACGAGCTCCTGGTGATCTCCTGAGAATGACGGTGCCGCAAACTCATCGGATTGGTGCCTCCTACTCCAACTCCGGCAAGCCCCGCCGCCTACCGTCTCTGGAGAGCTCCGTTCTGATGCCATTCGTCCATCCCCAACCAACCTTTTGGGTACGTGCGTGACCGCCATGACGTGTCGAACCCATTCGCCCTCTCTCTGGTGATCATCCTGGTCTCCTCACCAGAGAACCACCAGCGACAGAGCCGCTACGCTTTGTCCCTCTCTATCTCTTTAATCTTGACAGTGGGACCCCACTATCATCCTCTCTCTCTCTCTCTCTCTCGCCCGAAGCGGTATAAGTGTAGGCGCCCGACGAAAATACGCCTTCGACGTGGCCTCTACTGGAATTTCTGATTTTCAATTTAAATTCAAATATTTTGACCAGCTCTAACTTTTAAACCATAAGTACCATTGAGTTGATTCTTTTTGCATTAGTTTTGTCTTGAGATAATCTTCCTGCCTATAAAATTTGGGAATTATCTCTGCTGTCTAGAATTTCTGGTGCAATAAAATGCTTTATGTGACATTTTCTTTTTGCTATTATATTATTTTTTAGAAGAAAATAATTGCCTTGGAGAGTACCAGGAGTATTGTGACACTCCTCTGAACTAAGGCAAGCCACAACATTCATTTGCAAGGATGACATTGCAATGGCAATGGTTTATTTGAATTAAAGCTCATTTCACATGCATAATTATTAAAAAACTTATTTTGTTATGCTAGATATATTTCACTCATTTCATGTCACATTGATATGCTAGTTCTGTAGTACTCATGATGCATGCCATGGTTGCATTGAGGCAATACTTGCTTATGCTCATATTGTCGTAATGCATATGGTTGCATTTTCATCATGCACCGTGCACCTCACTTCAAGCTATGACTCGAATCTTTTTTACTTTCAAGTTAAACAAGATGTTAATTCAACTTGAACAATTTGGTTATCAAGTCATGGTTCCACCGAATCGAGCTCACCAGTGCAACCTCGACTAGAGGCGAGGTGAATAGGCGATTTTTATGAAAGGCTTCGAAACAATGAATGTATTTGAAATATGCGGAAACGGAACAGGATCAAGTAGGGATAACTATCAAGGATCTAGGCAAGGCATGCAATACAATGAAGACATACACGCAAGTTGAGCATTATCATCATACACACTAAGCAGTGCCGAAGACAAACTTAGACAGTATGAAGATATTTCTTCGGGGTATGTCTTCAAACAGTAGTATTCAAGCAATGGCTTCACTGTTCAGAACAAGAATGTAAGAGAGTGAAGGATAGAACCAGTAGCTTGATGAAGACATAGGATTTGTTGGACCAGTTCCAGTTGCTGTGACAACTGTACGTCTGGTTAGGGAGGCTGAGATTGAACTCAGAAGACCTCGTCTTCACCTTGTTCCCCTTGAGCCGAAGTCACTTAGACAGCGCCCAATCACTCAGGTAAGTCTTCAGGGGAGACTTCTGAAACCCGTACAAACTTGGTCACCCGGCAATCCACAATGACTCTTGGATGCTCGAGACCCAGACGCCTAACCGTCCGGAAGTTAACAATCTTCAAGTGTAATAAGTCTTCAGTTCACTCAGAACAGAACAACTTCGGTGATGCTTAAACACTCTAGCTCTAGGTGTTTAGGTTTATCCTCGCAGGATATTTCTCTCTCTCAGTGTCTTCGAGGTGGGTTGCTCCAAAACGACAACAGCCATATATCTCTCTCTAAGCAGCCACCTTCTTATGGTGTAGGGGGTGGGCTATTTATAGCCAACAGGCAACCCGACCTGATATGACCGAAATGACCATGGGTCAATGGCCAACCGACATGTGTCCCAACGGTCGTATTTCAACACACGCGACAACTTTACTTGGGCTACAAGTAAAGCTGACTCAACCAACTCTGGAAGAGATTTCCTCTCATTGTCTTCACTCGAAGACATAGGTATGGGTTGAGCATCACGTCAGTGTCTGACTTCGATCACATCGACCCCACTTAATAGTACGGTGGTTCCTATGACTCAGGAAAGAAGAAACAATACTACCAAAAGACTTCGTCTTCGCGTTTCATTATCTTCAAGCGATTATCTTCGTGCACCACCAATGGCTTTGGCCATCATCAATGTCTTCGGGCATTTTTAGGGGTCGTCTTCGACGGTTAAACCGAATCTCTAGGGACTTCTATCTGTGTTAACCTGAGAACTCTCATAAACACATTAGTCCCTCAACCACGTTTGTCTTCAATACTCCAAAACCAAACAAGGGTGGCACTAGATGCACTTACAATCTCCCCCTTTTTGGTGATTGATGACAAACTGGTTGAAGTTTTCAATAGGGATATAATATGTGAAGGTAAAGACTTGGAGATTATGATTGCAAGATATAGAGAGCTCCCCCTGAAGATGTGCTTACGAAGATTTTGCTTGGAATGCAAAAGCACATGGCAGGTTTGGATTTGTGGAGATCTCCCCCTATATCTTGTAATACAATCACTATGCATTTAAATGATATTTCAGAGATAATGAAATGCTTAATGAAAAATGGGCGTCTGCAGTATGACTTCGGGCGCATATGATAAAATTTGAAGTAGCGCCAAGAGTACGGTAAACATAAAGTGTGCAGACGTCCATCAGGACTTAAGTTTTACAACCCAAATAGCAAATGTTCAGAACGAGAGTTGTAAACTTAACAAAATAAACACCCAGCCCATATAGATAGACCCGTTCGAAGACTATCATCCCAAAGCTTCTCCCCCTTTGTCATCGAATGACCGAAAAGGGCGAAGACATTGAGCACTACTCGTTCCCAGCAAGAGTTGAAGACGATGGTGCTGTAGGGTCTCTGTTTGTTGGTGCAAATGAGCTTGGTGCAGTATGGCGTCGCTGGGTTGGTGCAGGCAGTGAGGTTGCATCATCAACATCATCATTGGCGAGCCTGCCGTTGACTGAAGGTGCAGAGGATGAATAGTCGATGTCTTCAAGAGAGGGGGTCTTGCACCATTTTTCCGTGCGAGGAGGTGGTGCTCCAAATTTTTTGCGTTGCTCGAAGCCATCCTCTCGAAGATCTTCCTCAGGAGCCAGCATGGACAAAGTCTTCCATGAGCGACGACTGGTTTCAAAGGCAACAAAGGCATTCTTGGTGGTGAGATTGCGAATGCAATTTATGTCTTGCACCATAGATTGCATTTGTCTTCGCGACCACTCGTGATGACGATCCTGCTTCTGGATAAGCGAGACAAGAAGTTCTCTATCACTCATTGAACGCTCTCTTCTGGGCACTTGTAGGCGTGGAAAAGTGTGTGCAGTGGCTTCAGTAGCTGTGGCTTCAGTTGCGGTAGCACTAGGCTGAGGTTGACGAATGGAGCCAATCAGCCTTGCTCTGGTTGGATCAGAAGGAATATGAAGCCATTCATCTGCAGCAGTACCTCTAGTGCCTTCCATGATGGGGTTCTTGTCCTTGGATGGATAGATATCTGCATGAACGACTTCAACATCGGGAAGATAAATGCCATGGTTGCGAGCAGAAGGAAAAAACATGGTGTTTGTCCTATACTTGATGAAGCGCATGATCCATGGTGCATAGATCTTCGATTCAAACAGATTGATACCATTTGCTGCCAGGTTGCGCAAGAGTAAGTCTTGAAGATTAAACCTGATGCCATAGACAGTGTTGTAGACCAATGTCTTCAGAGCCCCTTCAAGCTTGCGAGTAGAATTGTGCCCTTTGATTTGCCAGATGGTATGCCGAAGAATGTGATATATTGTGTTTGTCAGATACTGAAGATCATCAACAAAGAATGACGTGGGCAACTCGGCATCTGGAGCCAAAGGCTTCATCAGTGGTAGCATGGCAGACATTTCGGGCTTTGGCGTTTGAAAAATTCTTCTATTGGCAACATCATAGGCTTCAGATCTTGGGTCTAAGCCTTCATCGAAGGCAGCAAGAGGTGTAGCAGGGAAGAAGTCCAATGCAGAGGCAGTGATGTGCTCATCACATATCATGAAATCCATCTTCCAAGTGTTCAAATATCTTCCGAAGCCAGAGATGTGGAGAGTTGCGTATAACTGAAGAATGAGTTCTTCATTCCAGTCTTCGTGATTAGTGGCAAACGGAAAAAGACCAACATTTCGAAGACAATTCAGTGCTTCATCAAAACAGGGAAGATCCTTCATAGCTTAAAAGCTGAGATGTTTGTGAGGAAAAATCCTGTTTTGCCCATAAAGGACACATGTGTAGTACTGGCGTTGGGGAGCACTCCAGAATCTGTCTGATTGTATCTTCGGGCGGTTGTATGGATTTCTGTCCGATTCAAGGAAGGTGTTGTTCAATCTTAAGCTTTTGACATTGAAGACCAAGGGTCTTGTAGGGCCAGACTGTCGAAGACTTGGAAGTCTTGGCATTGGGTTCATGACACTGGGCAGTGATGGATGTTGAATTCATACTGTGGACCCATCCTTGGTGGAGCAACGAGCCCGAGCCATCTTGTAGGCACCATCACTCCTTCCTATTGCGAGCCATGATGATATTTTCAGTATTGTCATTGGTCGATGGCATGGCAGGGACAGGAGGACCATCAGGGGATGGGGCATTGACCTCGCCCACAGTGTTAGTGGCAGCAATGTCTTCGGCCGCGTTAGCTTCAGTCTTAGGTTGAACACGTGGGACATCTTCAATCTTGAGCACTTCATCGACTGATGCAGTCGGAGTATGTCGGCGTTCTGGATACCGGGGTTCCCAGACTTGCCTGCCTGCGGCCCAGGGCGTGGCCCACCTCGACGACCGAGTATGGCCCGGCGCGGCCTCGCTCAACACTAGGCCCTCGCGAGACCCCGAGCTCGCGAGGGAAACAACGCCAGGACCCGCAGGGGGTTAGGCCTCCCCAGGCCTCCTCCCGAGCGGCGGAGATCTCTATGCAACGCTAGGCCTCATGAGGTCAAGGGTGACGACAGCCAGGCCAGGCGGGCGCCAGCGCGCCAGAGGGGACAGTTTCCTCTTTGGTGCAAAGGAGACAAGGACGAGCGCAGGTTCCCAAAGCGCCCCCAAAGGTTTCCCTTCTGGTGCAACAAGACCAAGACCCCGAGCCCCGCAGAACAGACGTCATCGCCGGGCCCACCTCTGCATCACCACCGGCTGCTTTGCAGGCGGAGACCGCCTTTCGTCAGGATAGGACGTACCTCCGGTCCCCTCTCAAATTTAGGCGTTGTGGGATTCCTTCTTGCCCTTGCGATAAGGGAAGAGGACCCGGGCCGCTATAAATAGAGGCTAAGCTGCTAAGTGGAAGGGGGAGAACCAACGCACTTGTGACGCAACTCACCACTGTACTAATTCATCCACAAACCTCCTCGTGAGGCAATCCACCAAAAGCAGGAGTAGGGTTTTACGCTTCGCAGCGGCCCAAACCTGGGTAAACTCTCATGTGCCTTCTTCTTCCTCGCCTTCACGCGGGGTTATCGTGTTGTGAGCTTGGAGGGGGCGAAGCAGTTGGGGATCTTCGCACACGCCCCTGGGTTCGAATTCCTTAGGGTTTTACGAAGCCCGAAATCCGACATTTGGAGCGCCAGGTAGGGGGCGTGTCGGAGTCTTCAGCAAGCTTCGCTTCTTCTTTGCCCCGTCGTGTCGATGGCCGACGCAACCCCTGAGGCCGGGCAGCCCTTGGCGCGCGGTGGCGCCTTGGCTCGCAGGGTCGGCCCGGCGGTCGCTTGCATCCTCGGCGGATCGCAGGCACCCGCCTCCAACCGCCAGGTCAAGCGGTTCCTCTGCCAGGCAGGCGCGATCCGGCCACGGTCCGAGACCCCGTAGCACCGAGTGTGGCCGGAGATCGACATCACCTTCGGCCCCGACGATCACCCCAGAACAACGGCTGCCGCCGGTGCGCTCCCCATGCTATGCACACCAACCATAAACAGTGTGGCCGTCACCAGGACCCTCATAGACGGCGGGGCCGGCCTCAACGTCCTCTCCATGGGGACCTTCAACGCGCTGCAGGTGCCCCAAGGCTAGCTCACGCCTTCAAGGCCTTTTCCGGGGTGGCCGGGGGCTCCGTCGCCCCCTTGGGGCGGGTGCGCCTCCCCGTCAGCTTCAGCACCCGCTCCAACTACCGCACCGAGCAGATCAACTTCGACGTCGCCCACATCCACCTCCCTTACAACGCGATACTTGGCTACCCCGCCCTCGCCCAGTTCATGGCCGCAACGCACCCGGGCTACAACGTCATCAAGATGCCCGGGAGCGGCGGCATCCTCTCCGTCGTCGGAGACACCAAGGTCACAGCCCGCGCACTCAAGCTCGCCTACAAAGCTGCAGCCACGACACGCCCCAGCGTAGGCGACGCTGCGCAGGCCTCGGAGGGCGTTGAGGACGTCGCCAACGTCGCGCCAGTGAAGAAGAAACAACTGTTCTCTCAGAACCGGACTCAGACGAAGCAGGTGCCCGTAGGCGACGAGAGTCCTGGCCTTACCTTCACTATCGGCGCCGGCCTGCCTCGGGAGCAGGAAGAAGCGTTGGTAGCCTTCCTCCGCGCGAACAAGGATGCGTTCGCGTGGGACGCTTCTGACCTGGTGGGGGTCCCAAGGGATGTGATCGAGCACCACCTCATGGTGTGTCCCAATGCGTGCCCAGTGAAGCAAAAGGCGAGGAGGCAGGCTCAAGAAAAGCAGGCGTTCATCGCCCAAGAGGTTGGCAAACTGAAAGAGGCCAGAGTCATCCGGGAGGTGCAGTACCCGGAATGGCTCGCCAACCCGGTAGTCGTCCCAAAGAAGTGCGGGAAGGAGCGCATGTGTGTCGACTTCATGAACCTCAACAAGGCCTGCCCTCAGGACCCGTTCCCGCTGCCGCGCATTGACCAGATCGTGGACTCCACCGCTGAGTGCGACCTCCTGTGCTTCCTGGACGCCTTCTCGGGCTACCATCAGATCAAGATGGCGGTGGAAGACGTGGAGAAGACAGCCTTCCTCACCACGTGCGGTGTGTTCTGCTACACGTGCATGCCCTTTGGGCTGCGGAACACGGGCGCGACCTTCCAGTGGCTGATGCACATTGCCCTGGGGCTGCAGCTCGGGAGGAACGCGGAAGCCTACGTCGACGACATCGTGGTCAAGTCGCGAGAAGCCAAGACCCTGATCGAGGACCTGGAGGAGACGTTCACCAGCCTGAGGCGGGTGAACCTGAGGCTCAACCCCGAGAAGTGTGTCTTCGGGGTCCCGTCGGGCAAACTTCTCGGCTTCCCGGTGTCGCACCGGGGGATCGAGGCGAACCCGGAGAAGGTCAAGCCTATAAGCAAGATGAGCCCGTCCCAGACACTCAAGGAAATGCAGAAGCTGGCGGGCTGCGTGACCTCCTTGGGGCGCTTCATCTCAAAGCTGGGCGAGCGGGCCTTGCCGTTCTTCAAGCGCATGAAGAGGAAGGGCCCCTTCGAGTGGACTCCGGAGGCAGATGCGGCATTCGAGGACCTCAAGCGGTACCTCACGAGCCCACCAGTAATGGTGGCACCTCACCCTCGGGAGCCCCTGGTGCTGTACCTGGCTGCCACCCCGCACTCCGCCAGTGCTGCGCTTGTGGCGGTCAAGGAGGAGCGTGCTGACAAGCGCATTACGCCTTCAGGCCCGGGCGGGGGGCAGAGCGACCCGCCGGATGCCAAGGAGCCTCCATCCCCTCGAGACGACGCTCCCGAGGCCCCAGCCGCCCCGGCGACCCCCGAGGCACCCGAGCCTTAGGAGCCCGCAGTGGAGAGAGGCGGCGCGGAAGGCCTCTCCCTCGTCGAACATCCGGTGTACTACGTTAGTACCGTGCTGCGGGACGCGCGCTCGCGCTACCCTATGCAGCAAAAGCTCTTGCTCGCACTCCTTGTCGCCTCAAGGAAACTGCGCCATTACTTCCAGGGGCATCCCATCAGGGTCGTCTCTGCGTACCCCTTGGAGAAGGTGCTGCGCAACCCCAACGCAGCAAGGAGGGTGGCAGAATGGAACATCGAGCTGCATGCCTTCAATATAGAGTTCAGCATGACCAGGGTCATCAAGGGGGCGGCCCTGGCGGACTTTGTAGCCGAATGGATGGACGCTCTCGACCGGGGGCTGGGCGAGGGCCAGTCCCTCGCCCCCGGCGACGGGGCGCCTGAGGATTGGATCATGCACTTCGATGGGGCCTTCGCGCATAGGGGAGGAGGGGCCGGAGTCGTGCTCATCTCCCCGACCGGGGACAAGCTCTACTACGCCATACAACTCTGTTTCCAGCACGGTGAAAAGGTCTCCAACAACATCGCGGAGTACGAGGGCTTAATCGCCGGCCTCCGGGCCGCAGCCGCCTTGGGGATTCAACGCCTCACCTTCAAGGGCGACTCCCAGCTCCTCGTCAACTTCTCCAACAAGGAGTACACGCCTAAGGACGAGCACATGGAGGCATACTTGGCGGAGGTACGTAAGATTGAAAAACGTTTCCAGGGCTTGGAGTTGCAGCACATCCCGCGCGGTGCGAACAAGGAGGCTGATGACATCACCAAGAGGGCATCGTGCCGTGAGCCTCAAGAGCCGGGCGTCTTAGAGGAGCGGCTCTTCAAGCCATCCGCGACACCACCAACTGGGGATCAGGCGTCGCGGAATGAAGAGCTGCCCCCAGTGCCACCCTCAGGAGCTCCAACTTGTGGTCCGACCACAGGAGCCCGACTGCTCCTGGCGCTGGAGCCCCAAGTCGACGACTGGACACAGGGGTTCAAGGCGTACCTGCTTCACGGCATGTTACCCGAAAGGGAGGTAGACGCGGAGCGTGTGGTACGACAGGCCACAGCTTATTGTCTGCGGGATGGCGAGCTGTACCGCAGGCGCCCGAACGACGTCACGTTGCGGTGCGTATCCTGGGAGCAGGGGTGCGAGCTGCTGGCTGACATCCATGGGGGAGACTGCGGGCATAACTCCTCGTCACGCACCCTTGTAGGGAAGGCGTTCCGCACTGGCTTCTACTGGCCCACGGCGCTCAACGACGCCACCGAGCTGGTCCGGTCTTGTGAGGCCTATCAGTTCCATGCCAAGCGAATTCATCAGCCCGCGCAGGGCCTCCAGACCATCCTGCTTTCCTGGCCCTTTGCGGTCTAGGGGCTGGATATACTGGGGCCCTTTTCGCGGGCAGCGGGCGGGTACCGCTACCTCTACGTCGCCATCAACAAGTTCACCAAGTGGGCGGAGGTGGAGCCCGTCCGCACCATCCCCGCCGGATCAGCCGTCAAGTTCATCAAGGGCATCGTGAGCCGCTTCGGCGTCCCCAACCGCATCATCACCGATAACGGTTCGCAGTTCACAAGTAACCTCTTCAGGACCTATTGCGCTAACCTTGGAACGCAGATATACTACGCCTCAGTGGCGCACCCACGAAGCAATGGTCAGGCAGAGCGCGCCAACGCGGAGTTCCTACGGGGCCTCAAGGCAAGGAGCTTCAAGAAGAAGCTTGGGGCCTGCGGCAAGGGTTGGGTCGACGAGCTTCAGTCCGTGTTGTGGTCTATCCGCACCACCGTGACTAAGCCCACCGGCGAGACCCCGTTCTTCCTCGTCTACGGAGCCGAGGCCGTCCTCCCACACGAAGTCAAGCACCATTCCCCGCGGGTTTTGGCATTTGACGAGGAGCGTTAGGATGCCTCGCGGGGGACGGATCTCGTGCTCGGGGAGGAGGCCCGACGTCGAGCCTCGCTCTGAGTTGCGAGGTACCAGCAGGCGCTACGGCGCTACCATTGCCGTAACATCCGCTCCAGGACCCTCGAAGTTGCAGACCTTATCCTGAGGCGGGTCCTCTCCAGGGAAGGCTTGCACAAGCTCTCGCCCATGTGGGAGGGCCCGTTCAAGGTCGCCCGCGTCTCCAGACCTGGCGCCGTGCGTCTGGCGACTCAAGACAGAGTCCCCATCCAGAATGCCTGGAACATCCAGCACCCCCGCAAGTTCTACCCGTGACACTCTCACGTAATAATGAGTGGGCTGTATACGCCCGGAGCCCCCCGAGAACGCGGAGGGGTTCCCACCCATGCCCAAGTGAAAGCCCCATGCTCCGCGCTGGCGGACAACACTGTCCTCCAATGACTATGCCCACGCAACGTGGATGCCCTATGTTCCGCGCTCGGGGAAGACGAAGACTAGCCTAGGTGCCGGACGCGGCTGTTCTCTGCCTTTCTTGTGTTCGAATTTTCCTTTTCCTGGAACGAAGTCTGAGGCTTTTTGTTGACTCTATTTAAAGGAAAAGGGGCGGGAATTTTTTCTTCTTGCAGTCCTCTCTCTTGAAATTTCTTTCTTCGAGATAACGCCTGCCAGGCTCTCCCTCCCGCGCCCCGCGAGTGGGGGCTACTGGCACGGTGCGCACACCTCGCCAAGGCCTTGGCGTCCTAGTCCCCACGTGGCCTTGGCGTCCTTGTCCTCGCGTGGCACTCTCGAGCAAGCTAGCAGGCGCGTGCCGCCTCACCCTCGCTCAGGGGCTCCGCCGCGGCTCGGTGCGCTGTCTTAAAAACCCCTAGAGGCTCACGCCCCCTGGGGACAAGAACCGACAGAAAGGATTGGTCGCCACTTGAACGTCAAGGGAGGCTCCTGAGCACTGCGCCTCAGGAGTCTCACCGATCACGTGGCTACTCGCTCGCTATTTGGTATCGTCCTGGTGATCCGGACGCCCCAATGGCGGGCGAGGCCTCGCCCCTTTGGTCTCGTCCTGGTGATCCGGACGCCCCAACGGTGGTCGAGGCATGCACGGGATCGGGCCCCGCCGACGTAGAGTGCCGCTTGAGCGTCAAAGGGGGCTCCCGAGCACTGCGCCTCAGGAGCCTCACTGATCGCGTGGCTACTCGCTCACTATTGGTCTCGTCCTGGTGATCCGGACGCCCCAATGGCGATCGAGGCCTCGCCCCCTTTGGTCACGTCCTGGTGATCCGGACGCCCCAACGGTGGCAGGGCATGCACGGGATCGGGCCCTGCAGACGTAGAGCGCCGAAAGGCCCCCCCAAGTCGCCTCATTTGCAGGAAGGAGGAACCTCCCCAAGCTGTCCAAGTGCTACTAGCCCACTGGGCGCCACTGCTAAACTTCACGACGCGGAAGCCCGCCGCGGACGCATCAAGCTAAGCACTCTAACTACGATCAAAGGGAGGCCTCAGTTAATAGTAACGCAGCGACAATAATACGTAATGAGAGTGCTAATAAGAGGGTGTAAGCGTCAAACTTCGTCACACACCCGAAAGGGTTCCCCATGATTTTGATTACAGGCAGAAGAAAAGAAAAGAAGGCGAAGGAGCCCCCGCCCCGGGGGGCCGCCACTCCTGAGCCCTCGGCCTTTGTGCGCCGACACTCAGTCGGAGTCCTCCTCCTCCTTGATGGCGCCGTGGCAGCACGTCGGCGTGGCCGCTTCCTGGGCGGGGGAGCAGCGCCGCCGCGGCTGGCTTCCCCCCGAAGTCCGGGTGCGCCGGCATGACGGGGCGTCATAGCTGTCGTCACTCGGGCTCTCCTCGGAGGATGTATTGCTGCTGCTGGAAACATGGCGGCCGTCGCCGAGGGCAAGCACACCTCCAAGATCGCCGCTGCCGCCGCCCTCCGGGCAGCACTCCGAACGCCTGCCATCCTCACCGAAGATCTTGACGAAAAGCGTCGCGGCGCCGCCGTGCTTGAAGTGGAGCGTGGGCCTCCCCTCTAGGCCGTGGGCGCGGGCGAAGGTCTGCCACCCGCGGCCCAAGAAGGCATTGCCTGCGGGGGTGACCTCGACCTCCACCCACAACGCGCCGCTGCAAGACCCGTCGGCATGCAGCCACAGGCCCGTGGGCGCGTCAGCCGGCAACGCCTCTGCGAAGGAGCGTGGGAGCTGCAACTAGGAGCTCACCGCCCTCTCCACCAGCACCAGGAACTCCAGGCCCGCGTCGGCCATGCGGGCTTGCGGACGTGGCGGCCGGGCATCGACTGCAAGTCTCTCCCCCCTGCCACGGCCACCGTGCCCACCGCCTCCGGCTGCGGCAGCGGAAGCGCCGGGCCCCACGGAGAGGCGCCCACGCCCACGGGGTGCTGCCTGAGACGTCCCAGCATACTTGCGAGGGCGACCCCTACCCCTCTTGGGAGGTTGTTGGCCCGGCGCCCCCTGGCAAGCCTTTCCCTTCTCGGCGGCGGAGAACCTCCGCACCGGCGTCATGATGGGGTAGATGAAAGATGAAGGCGGGGGAGCAAGAAGTAGGGATGGGCTGGGGGCTCAGTTCCGCCCCGCCCATTTATAGCTGGATGGAGGCCAACCGGCGTCTTCCCAATCCTGGGTATTGATGGCCCCACAACGTGCGACGGTTGAAGGCCAGATGGAGCGTTTGCCGAGACGTCGTGGGAAGTGGAGTTGCCATGCACCTCGAGCGGCGTGTGCCAGACTCGATCGGCGTGCTATCCTGCCTCACGTCGCTTCCCCTGCCCCCGTCGGGTCACATCTGCGTGGCCCGAGGCGGGGGAGGACGCAAGGGGTCAGCAACATTCAAAGAAGAACAATGATGGCCAAGGAGGTGCACAGGCCTCACGTCGGCCTGACTCAGGGCGGTTCCCGACGTCTTCGGGGAGCCGAGACGCCCACGTCTCATGGTGCGCCACGCGTCGAGTCAGGCCCACAGGCGATTGGGGCCCACGGCGCTTCGGGCCATCCCCCGTGGCTTCACCCCGAAGCTAGCTCGAGCGCGCCTCGGGCCCTGTGGCTACTGTCGGCGTTCTGGATACCGGGGTACCCAGAGTTGCCTAGCTGCGGCCCAGGGCGTGGCCCACCTCGACGATCGAGTACGGCCCGGCGCGGCCTCGCTCAACACAAGGCCCTCACGAGATCCCGAGCTCGCGAGGGAAACAGCGCCAGGACTCGCAGGGGGTTAGGCCTCCCCAGGCCTCCTCCTGAGCGGCGGAGATCTCTATGCAATGCTAGGCCTCAGGAGGTCAAGGGTGACGACAGCCAGGCCAGGAGGGCGCCAGCGCGCCAGAGGGGACAATTTCCTCTTTGGTGCAAAGGAGACAAGGACGAGCGCAGGTTCCCAAAGCGCCCCAAAGGTTTCCCTTCTGGTGCAACAAGACCAAGACCCCGAGCCCCGCAGAACAGACGTCATCGCCGGGCCCACCTCTGCATCACCACCGGCTGCTTTGTAGGCGGAGACCGCCTTTCGTCAGGATAGGACGTACCTCCTGTCCCCTCTCAAATTTGGGCGTTGTGGGATTCCTTCCCGCCCTTGCGATAAGGGAAGAGGGCCCGGGCCGCTATAAATAGAGGCTAAGCTGCTCAGTGGAAGGAGGAGAACCAACGCACTTGCGACGCAACTCACCACTGTACTAATTCATCCACAAACCTCCTCGTGAGGCAATCCACCAAAAGCAGGAGTAGGGTTTTACGCTTCGCAGCGGCCCGAACCTGGGTAAACTCTCGTGTGCCTTCTTCTTCCTCGCCTTCATGCGGGGTTATCGTGTTGTGAGCTTGGAGGGGGCGAAGTAGTTGGGGATCTTCGCACACGCCCCTGGGTTCGAATTCCTTAGGGTTTTACGGAGCCAGAAATCCGATAGAGTAACACGTACTTCATCTTCTGGGATGGAAGACATAACAGCTCTGGGTCCTCAACGAAGCCGTTTGAGTGGAGACACACTAGCAGAGGCTTCAATTTCCCTAGCGACGAAGGGTGATTCAGGGGATCTTGGTACAGGTGGATAGAAAGGCGGTGACGGAGTGCCGGGATCAGCTTCAGGAATCTCTGGCCTAACTGGGGTGCCAATATCCACGAACTCACTTTCTTGTGGTGGCGATGATACCATAGGGGCATCAATTTGAGGCATAGGATCTTGCTCAACATTGTCTTCAGGAGCAATGTCTTCAACTGCATGGGGTTTGGCAACTGGTATCTCTCCAGTGGTCTAAGCCTCTGTGGGAGCAGGCTCATGAAGAATAACTTGCCTCTTAGAACTTGCATCAGCAGGAGGGGCCACAGAGATAGGCGTCACACAGAGGGGATCCTCTTGAGTAGGCGGCTGAGCAGGCGGTGGAACAGACATAACTCGAGTAGAGCGCGAAGACTTTGATTTCTTGGGCTTCGGCTGAGTCGAGTGTTGGACTTTAGCGGGCTGAGCTCTCTTGCGCTTTCTGGCTTCAGCTTCTGCCTTCTTGGTCTTCTTGCTGGATACAACAGAGGAAGGAGGAGGTGACCTGAGCCTGAGAAGCCAGCTGGGAAGACAATGCCTCGAGATTCTGATTGTGAAGGAGCGGGTTGGCTCAAAGACATTGAAGCATGTCTGGATCTCTCAATGATCCTAGGATCAAGAGTAAGCTGTCCAAGAGATTTTCTCTTCAGCATGTGATTATGAGCTTGAACCGTGGTTGCAGCTTTGTTCTTAAGACGCACTAGGGCGCCTTTGACAGCTTCACACCTCTTTTCAAACTCAGCCTTGAGGTCTTTGATAGCCCACAAGTATAGGGGATCGCAACAGTTTTCGAGGGTAGAGTATTCAACCCAAATTTATAGATTCGACACAAGGGGAGCCAAAGAATACTTGAGAGTATTAGCAGTTGAGTTGTCAATTCAACCACACCTGGAGATTAAATATCTGCAGCAGTGTGATCAGTAGCACAATAATATGATAGTTTTGATAGCAGTAGCAATAGTAACAGTAGCGGTAACAGTAGTAGCAATAGTTTTGTAGCAGTTGGAACAGCAGCAACAGCAGTAGTAACTTAGCAAGAATAATAAATGGAAAGGTCGTAGGCACTGGATCGATAACTCGTTGGATGATATTCGTCATGTAATAGTCATAACCTAGGGCGATACAGAACTAGCTCAGTTCATCAATGTAATGTAGGCATGTATTCCGTAAATAGTCATACGTGCTTATGGAAAAGAACTTGCATGACATCTTTTGTCCTACCCTCCCGTGGCAGCGGGGTCCATAAGGAAACTAAGGGATATTAAGGCCTCCTTTTAATAGAGAACCGGAACAAAGCATTAACGTATGGTGAATACATGAACTCCTCAAACTACGGTCATCACCGTGAAGTATCCCAAATATTGTCACTATGGGGTTGACGGATCATAACACATAATAGGTGCATATGACTAGGCAAGATCGGATCAAGAACATGGATATAGAGATGATAACATAACCAGTTCAGATCTGAAATCATGGCACTCGGGCCCTAGTGACAAGCATTAGGCATAGCAAAGTCATAGCAACATCAATCTCAGAACATAATGGATACTAGTGATCAAGCCCTAACAAAACTAACTCGATTACATGATGAATCTCATCCAACTCCTCACCGACCAACAGGCCTACGAAGGAATTACTCACTCCCGGTGGGGAGCATCATGGAATTGGCGATGGAGAAAGGTTGGTGATGACGAAGACCGAAGATTCCCCTCTCCGGAGCCCCAAACGGGCTCCAGATTTGGCCTCCCGATGAAGAACAGGAGGTGGCGGCGGCTCCGTCTCTCGAAACGCGATAATTCTTTCTCTCTTATTGTTTTCTCCGAATTTAGGAATTTATAGTGGCGGAGATAGGGCAAGTGGGGCTACGAGGTGGGCACAACCCACCAGGGCGCGCCCAGGGGGCCTGGCGCGCCCTGGTGGGTGATGCTCACCCTGGCCCCCCTCTTCGGTGGATTTTGGCTCCAATAATTCTTATTTATTCCAAAATAATTCTCCAAAAAGTTTCGTTCCATTCTGAGAACTTTTATTTCTGTACAAAAACAACACCATGGTAGTTCTGCTGAAAACAGCGTCAGTCCGGGTTAGTTTCATTCAAATCATGCAAATTAGAGTCCAAAACAAGGGCAAAAGGGTGAGGAAAAGTAGATACGTTGGAGACGTATCAACTCCCCCAAGCTTAAACCTTTGCTTGTCCTCAAGCAATTCAGTTGATAAACTGAAAGTGATAAATAAAAACTTTTATGAACTCTTTTTTCTTATTTACATATATATGCTTAAGTAGCACCCAAGTTTTCAGCAAAGATTATGACTAACCATGTCAACAATAACTCTTAGGAATTATATTTACTCATATCAGTAACATAAGCAACTAGCGAGCAATAATAAGATATCTCAAGCGCCAACATTTTGTCAAAACAATCGTGATACAATATGACAATAGTGGTATCTCGCTAGCCCTTTCTGAGATCGCAAAACATAAATGCAGAGCACCTCCAAAGTTCAAGCAGCGACTAAACATTGTAATTCATGGTAGAAAAGATCCAGTCATGATGCACCCAATATCAACTATACACAATGCATGAGGATGACAATAGTGCTCTCAGGTCTGGAGCTTATTTGAGAAGGTGATGACTCAACTTAAAAGTAAATAGATAGTCCCTTCGCAGAGGGAAGCATGGATTTGCAGTAGTGCCAGAGCTCAAAGTTTAAAACAGAGATAGATATAATTTTGGGAGGTACACCCTTCCTGTCAACATCACGACCAAGAGTTATCAATATCTTCCATGCTAAACAAATTAGCGGCGGTTCCCAAGCGGTAAAAGTATAGGTTTACTCCCCCTCCACCAACAATCACACTCCACGGCGAGCTGCATCCACGGGTACCGCCCAAACCAACAACATTCCTGGGGGAGTTTTGTTTAATTATTTTTGATTTTTGATTTCGGGATTGGGAATCCCTATTACCGCCCCTCTCGTGTATGGACGAGTGAATAAACACTCATCATGAGAATAACCCGCTTAGCATGGAAGATACTGAATGCCCCCTGTTGCTCCATGAGCGGTCCAGGCACACAAAACAGATGTTCATTTGAATTTTTAGAGGTGGCACATGCAAATTTACTTTGGAACGGCAGGGTAATACCGCATATAGGTAGATATAGTGGCCTCATGTGGCATAACTTGGTTTAAGGGTTTTGATGCACAAGCAGTATTCCCGCTTAGTACAGGCGAAGGCTAGCAGTTAGATTGAGAAGCGGCCAGCTAGAGAGCGAAGACGGTCATGAACATGCATTACATATAATCAACATTGAATACTAGCATGAGTAGGATATGGACACCATGAACATAAATATCATGAAGGCTATGTTGGTTTTGATTCAACTACATGCGTGAACATGTGCCAAGTCAAGCCACTTGAAACATTCAGAGGAGGATACCATATCATCATACCGCATCACAACCATTTTAATGCATGTTGACACTCAAGATAAATCATTATCCACTCCTAGCTACTTAAGCATGGCATGAACAACTATAATCTCTAATGGTCATTGCAAACATGTTTGATCATAATGAGCTGAATCAAGTGATACTAGGTTAAACATATTTACAAAAACAAAAACAAGTTGAGTTCATACCCGCCTTTCTCTGCCACAGTCAATTCATCAAATGTCGTCATTATTTCCTTTCACTTGCACGATCGAACGACAAGAAGATAATAATAGTGCAAGAGTGATGTTGACTAAGCTGGAATCTGCAAAATTTTATACAAAAGGAGAAGACAAAGTAACATGGGCTCTTTGCTAGATAAACAATAATGCAGATGAGAGCCACTCAATAATTTCATCGTGGTCTTCTCCTAGGTACGACTCAAAATAAAAAGAAAAGAATTTCAGAGAAACATACTGAAATATTTTTGGAGTTTTTGTTTTTTCTTGAAGAAAGCAAATTAAAGATGAAAAACAAAAATGAGAAAAACTATTTACACGGGATAGCTCCCAACAAACAAAAGAAGAAGCGAGAAATCTTTGGGGGTTTTCTTTTGATGCAACAATTAAACTAGGCTAGAAAGAAAAACTAAAAAGAAGTAGGAATTGTTTTTGGGTTTTCTCAAAGTTTTTCAAACACACAAGAAGAAAGCGAGAAAACAAATCTAGCATGGATATTACAATGGAAAAGTATGAACACCGACAACTGGAATGAAATGTGCGGACATGAATGTAATGTCGGTGGAAATACGTACTCCCCCAAGCTTAGGCTTTTGGCCTAGCTTGGTAATCACCATCCGTAGTAGCAGTCCGGTCCCAAGTCGTAGTGAGGCGGAGGCGGCACCTGAGCGTCCCACCCCTGGGGCTCCTCCTCCGCAGCTGCTAGGTTGTTCTGGTAGGCTACAATGTCATCTGGCATAATCCTGTATCCGTTCCTGGCAATAGGATCAAACAAAGCAGGTGCAGGCAACGGAATAACATCACGTGTCTCCTGGCTAAATACTAAGTTATAATGAATATCACCGGGAGACTCAGTTACGTCAAGGAATTGGTGAGCCTGCAGTGTCTTATGATCAAGGTAAACTCGGGGTAAGAGATTATCGTGGGGGCGAAATGGGATTCTAAAGTGGTCCGCTAAACGAGTAGCATAAATACCACCATGTATCTTTCCCTTGGTTTTGTTAAGATGTAAGCGTTGAGCAATAATGGCTCCCATACTAAAGGTGTGATCATCAAAAAGTGCACGACGTAAAATAGCAAGGTCAGGAGCACTGAGTGCGCCGACCTTCTCCCTAGGGGGTAAACACTTAGTGATGACCAAAGCGAAATAATGCACTGAGGGAAACTGTAAACTAGTAGCAGTGGCGCTCAACACGCCTCTATCCTCACCCACGGTTATCGCGAGGAGAAAATCCTCAAATTTTCTTGGAGGAAAACTTCCTAAAGATTTGCATTTTATTCCTATAAAAGTTCTGAAAAAATTTAGTCCACAAAAATTTTGTCTACAAAACTTTGTAAGATTGTTAGCAACTACTCCCAAGCATGCATAGAGGCCATATTGAGCATTCAAACTACTTAGAACTCTAAGAATTCAACATGCAAGCTCATCTACATCAGCACCAAGAGTAGCTAATTACTCCAAAAATAACCCACTAAAACAAAAACTAGTTGGAGCAATGGAGGAGTCACATACAAAGAAGCAATCCCTCCAAACAGTTTCAGAAACGGAGCTTCGAGCAAAGAGATCGAAATCCGTGGGTTTGAGAGCAAGAACACGAAAATGGTGGCTGTGGTGATTTTTTGCTGGAGGTAGGTGATGATGTGGGCTAAAGAGATAAGTGAGGGGGCCCACGTGGGGGTCACAACCCACCAGGGCGCGCCCTGGTGTCTTGTGGGCACCAGGTGCACCCCCCTCTGATGTTATTTGCACCAAAAATTCTTAAATATTCGGAAAAAATTCGTGTTAAATTTCCAGGGCATTGTGAGAATTTTTATTTTTGGGTCATTTTTTTATTGCACGGGAAAGACAGAAAACAGGATAAACATGGCATTTATTTTATTTAACTAACTAAAACAAAAAATAAAAGGTGGGAACAGATAGTTGTGCTTACTAGATTCATCGACGTCATACCTCTAAAAAATGATTCACTAATAAGGTTGATCAAGTCTTATTAACAACCACTTCCGATTAGCATGAAACCGAAGAACTTTCGTAAAAACACTAAGTTAGCTCAGTGGGAATGTGCATATCCCCAACAATAAGTATATCATATTTCTTTTTGGCAGTAGGTAGAGGTAGTTGAAAACTTCCAATAGTGATGGTCGGAGATTCTTCAATAACATTTATACCATTCACTTGGAATTGTTTCTTTGGAAAGTGCACCGTGTGCTCATTACCATTAATATGAAAAGTGACTTTGCTTTTATTGCAATCAATAACAGCCCCTGCAGTATACAAAAAGGGTCTACCAAGGATAATCGACATGTTGTCGTCCTCGGGCATCTCAAGAATAACAAAGTCCGTTAAGATAGTAACATTTGCAACAACAACGGGCACATCCTCACAACAACAACAACTCTAGGTGGTTAAACTGAAACACAGAACAAGGGAGTACCTTGCTCTGATACCAATTGAAAGTGCTAGTTATCGACTAGAGGGGGGTGAATAGGCGATTTTTATGAAAGGCTTCGAAACATTGAATGTATTTGAAATATGCGGCAACGAAACATGATCAAGTAGGGATAACTATCAAGGATTTAGGCAAGGCATACAATACAATGAAGACTTACACGCAAGTTGAGCATTATCATTATACACACTAAGAAGTGCCGAACACAAACTTAGACAGTATGAAGATATGTCTTCGGGGTATGTCTTCAAATAGTAGTATTCAAGCAATGGCTTCACATTTCAGAACAAGAATGTAAGAGAGTGAAGGATAGAACCAGTAGCTTCATGAAGACACATGATTTGTTGGACCAGTTCTAGTTGATGTGACAATTGTACGTCTAGTTAGGGAGGCTGAGATTGAACTCAGAAGACCTCGTCTTCACCTTGTTCCCCTTGAGCCGAAGTCACTTAGACATCGTCCAATCACTCAGGTAAGTCTTTAGGGGAGACTTCCGAAACCCGTACAAACTTGGTCACCCGGCAATCCACAATGACTGTTGGATGCTCTAGACCCAGACGCCTAACCGTCTGGAAGATCACAGTGTTCAAGTGTAATAAGTCTTCAGTTCACTCAGAACAGAACAACTTCGGTGATGCTCAAACACTCTAGCTCTAGGTGTTTAGGTTTATCCTCGCAGGATGTTTCTCTCTCTCAATGTCTCCGAGGTGGGTTGCTCCAAAAGAACAACAACTGTATATCTCTCTCTAAGCAGCCACCTTCTTATGGTGGAGGGGGTGGGCTATTCATAGCCAACAGGCAACCCGACTTGATATGAGCTAAATGGCCCTGGGTCAATGACCAACCGACATGTGTCCCAACGGTCGGATTTCAAACACACGCGACAACTTTACTTGGGCTACAAGTAAAGCTGACTCAACCAACTCTGGAAGATATTTCCTTTCATTGTCTTCACTTGAAGACATAGGTATGGGTTGAGCATCACATCAGCGTCTAACTTTGATCACATCGACCCCACTTAACAGTACGGTGGTTCTATTACTCAGGAAATAAGAAACAAAACTACCAAAAGACTTCGTCTTCGCGTTTCATTATCTTCAAGCGATTATCTTCGCGCACCACCAATGTCTTCGGCCATCATCAATGTCTTCGGACATTTTTAGGGGTCGTCTTTGACGGTTAAACCGAATATCCAGGGACTTTTATCTGTGTTAACCTGTGAACTCTCATAAACACATTAGTCCCCCAACCACGTTTGTCTTTAATACTACAAAACCAAACAAGGGTGGCACTAGATGAACTTACACAACCACATGTGCCTATATGGGGGGCCCTAATGCGATCTATTGACATGCCTATCGCCGGTGCCTCCAACTAGGGAAGGTTATGCACTTGCACTACCCTGGCCCGGTGGGCAGGCATAACCTTGTTTACCCGTAGTTGTATGGTACATATGTCCCTGTTTGGGACGAGTTTGTTTTGCCATGAAGGTGGCGGCTACAAAGGTGGCGGATGTCACGAGTTGACATCGGGGTCACCCATGACATAGCCCAAAGGGGAGTTTGTCGGAGTGGCAGGGAGAGTGTCATGCAATAGGTTGGTTTGTCAGAATGTCGTTGGTCCATCCGAATGGGAGCACGAGGCCATGAATTCTGTTGTGTGGGTACAATGTACTAACCTCTGCATAGTGTATAATCTATCGATAGCCGCATCCTCGGATATGGACCCAGTTCATAGTAGGTCACACTATGGGCCAACAGTATTAAATAACCGGTACACTTAAATTATGTTGAGATGGCACAAGGTGATCATTGAGGATCACGGTGGTAAGTTGTTGACGGTGGTTACGAGATGACCCCGAGATGGTAAGCTGGTTCGAGGGACCGGAATTAAGTTCACCTGCACATCATGTTCATATTCATGCATTAACCTGTTAAATGCCTTGTTGTTGTTTGTCGTATTTTCTTTGTTTGTTGTGAGCTTGCGAGTACATTCAAAGTACTCACCTGGCTTATCATGCCAGATGCAGCAGAAGTCGTACACGACATTTATGTCGATCGCTTTGGCGCTATCTAGTATCGTGTCCCAGCAGTGTCCTTATGGAGTGGAGTTCCGCTACTTCATCGTTCCGCTACCGCGTAGTTGTTTCCGTTATCCTCGAGGCCCTCGAGTTGTCTACTAAATAATGTACATAAGTGCAGCCGCACTGTGTGTGCCACTTGGCCTCTCTTATCATGTAATGTCGAACCTTTGTATCCGCAAGAGATCAATAAAGCGGTTATTTTCTGTACTAAGTTGTTGTGTGTTGCCAGAAGACTTGATCTCTGGGCTGGTAACGCGAGGTAAACCGGTTGCTCTGAGCTGGGGTGCCACAACACATCCCTACTCCCCGTGCTGGGGAGCAGGTAATCTTTATCTCCCACCACGTCAGAGGTCTGGGATTCCCCTTACACCCCTTCGTGCGAGGTATTCTTTTCTTCTATGGGCTAGATTTCTACAATCTTGCCCCGAACTCTATCCTCCACCTCACCACCTTTTTCACGATGTGTGAGGCATTTCTAAGGGTGCCGCCGCACTTCGTCTTGTGGCTAAAGACCTTTTGTGTCAAGCCGAAGATTGGTGGCGGCGATTTCGCCGAGTGCGTTGGTGCCATGATCAGCAAGCTCCAAAAACCGGAGTGGCTGGAGGGAACATTCATTGAGACAGATGTGGCAGCGAGATTGGTTCTACATCACCGAGCCTCACGCCGAGGACCAGACCACGCTTCCACCCTTCACGGGTCTGCCTCCGAAGAAGCTGAACTCTTGGCAGCCGAAGAACCTGGAGTGGGGTGACCCGGAGGAGGTCACCGTTCTTCAGGGGAAAATCCAAACCCTCAAAAAGAGCATCAAGCTGGTAGATGTGATGCTGCATCGCGGCATCCTACACTCCAAACTTCGGGCTAGCCCGATGTGCCTCTGCAAGCCCGAAGACCACCAAAAAATCCTGCACTTCTTCTGCACCAACATGGATGGCATGTGGATGTCCCTCTTCAAGCCAAAGCTGAACGAGTTCCCCGAAGACGGGCCTGACCGCGACTACTTAGCGTTACATACTCCGAAAGAGGTAACTATCCGTGCTCCAGATCCCATCAATTTGGTGCTTTAGTTTATAGCTTTAATATTTCTCTTTGTATGTAGAAATGGGCGGCCTAGGCGGCAAATATCAATTGCCCGGTGCCCCTGCCCGAGGGCAACATTTCTCCCGAGCTCCAGGCACTCCTGGTCGAGGCGCCTTTAAAGGGCCCGGCCAAGGCCAAAAGAGAGCTAGGGAGGAAGAGGAAGAAGATGGGGAGTCTTCGGATTGACGACCCCTCGGATTCCAAATCCGAGGATGTCAAGGCCGTATCCTCAGAGGGAGGGGACGAGGAGGAGGAGCAGAGCAAAGACAACTCATCTCCGCCAAGGAAGAGGGCGACGTCAAAAGACGTTGTGGGGGTCGAGACACGCACCGTTCGGAAATGCCTTGTAAAGGCTTCCGACGTCGCACCTCGCAAGGCCCTTGCTAAGGCCCACATTGCCCTCTCAGGCAATCCGAGCCTCGCAGGAATAAGCCGCCGCCGAGGAGGTATGCCATTTGTTTTTATCGCATTTTTATACCGCGGCTCCTCTTTCCTCGTGTGTTTTGATCAATCTCTTTGCCTTTTATAGTACCCAAGGGGTGGTCCCTAGTGATAAGGGATCGAGCGGGCTTCCTCCGCGTACCTCGTCCAAGGGGCATCATACCTTCCCTCCAGCCCTGGACGGACCGGGGGAGGCGAGTTCAAAAGCTCCACCTGTGCCGACCACGGGGGACAATGCCAGTGTGTCCATGGCCGAGGTGGAGTCCTCGGCCACCGAGGACCTGCTGGCGAAGGCTCTTTCCTCTATGGAAGAAGTGAAGCGGGGGAAACCAGCGTCTTCGGCACCCACGGCCGCTGAGACACTTCGGCCATCTACCCTAGTGGTTGCCTCTCAGTTAGGGGAGAGAGGCGAGGTGATCCATACATCCCCGACTGCCGGAGGGTTGGCGCCCAAGGGATGGACAGAAGAGATGGAGGCAGCCATGATGGGCTCTTCTATCTGTGCCGAGCACCGCACACTTATGGGTGCAATGCTGCAAAACTACCGGTGCGTAGAGGCCGGTATGAGGGAGGTCTTCCGACGCCCCTTTCAAGGTTTCGAGGTAAACTTCATTCCTGTTTTCCTTGTTAATATAGTACATGCATAGAGTCACCGAGAACTAGATGTAACCAGTGACTCTTAGCGGGAAGAATAAAAAACAACTGGTCCGAGGACCGTAAGTGTCTAACCACAGTAGCCCCCGAGCCCTGAGTGAGATTCCATGATCTTACTCTAGGATCATCAATTGCTTTAAAAGCAGTAGCAGTAGCCCCGGAGACCTTGACTAGATAGAAATATTCGAGCAGGGGATCGATATCGTCCAAGGAGTTTTTAATATCTACATTTTGCTTCTTTATAGGAATCGACCTCGGTTTCAGCGTCTGATACGTCTCCAATGTATCTATAATTTTTGATTGTTCCATGCTGTTATATTATCATTCTTGGATGTTTTACAATCATTTTATAGCAATTTTATATCATTTTTTGGGACTAACCTATTGACATAGTGCCCATTGTCAGTAGCTGCTTTTTGCTTGTTTTTACTTCGCAGAATATTAGTACCAAACGAAGTCCAAATGCGACGAAACTTTTTGGAGATTTTTTTTGGACCAGAAGACAACTTGGGAGCCAAGGAAGCACCTGGGGGGAGGCCCATGGCGCCCACAAGACACCAGGGCGCGCCAGAGGCCCCTGGCGCGCCCTAATGGGTTGTGGGGCCCACAAAGGTCTCCTCCACCGCCTCTAAGCCCTATAAATACCCAAATATTCCAGAAACCCTAGAGGAGTCGACGAAATACACTTCGATCCGCCGCAAGTTCCAGAACCACGAGATCCAATCTAACACCATCACGGAGGGGTTCATCATCCTCATTGGTGCCTCTCTGATGGTGCGTGAGTAGTCCACCATAGACCTACGGGTCCGTAGGCAGTAGCTAGATGGCTTTCTCTCTCTCTTTTGATTCTCAATACAATGGTCTCTTGGAGATCTATTTGATGTAATGACTTTTTGCGGTGTGTTTGTTGGGATCCGATGAAGTTTGAGTTCATGATCAGTTTCTATCCATGAATATTATTTGAGTCTTCTTTGATCTCTTATATGCATGATTATTTATAGCCTCGTATTTCTTCTTCGAATCTTTGGTTTAGTTAGGTCAACTAGATCGATTTTTCTTGCCATGGGAAGATGTGCTTTGTGATGGGTTCGATCTTGCGGTGTCCTCTCCCAGTGACAGAAGGGGCAGCAAGGCACGCATGTATCTGTTCTATTAAGGATAACAAGACGGGGTCTATTCCTACATGAATAGATCTTTTCTACACCATGTCATCGTTCTTATTGCATTACTCCGTTTCTCCATGAACTTAATACACTAGATGCATGCTGGATAGCGGTCGATGTGTGGAGTAATAGTAGTAGATGCAGAATCGTTTCGGTCTACTAATCTTGGACGTGATGCCTATATAATGATCATCATCTTGGATATCGTCATGATTATTTGATCTTCTATCAATTGCCCAACAGTAATTTGTTTACCCACCGTGTGCTATACTCATGAGTGAAGCCACTAGTGAAATCTACGGCCCCCGGGTCTATCCTTTTAATATTTTGCTTTCCGATCTATCTTTTTCCGCATTTGTTTTCAGATCTATTATTCCAAAAACCCAAAAATACCTTGCTGCACTTTTGATTTGCATCTTTTATTTTGTGTTCCTGTGCGATCTATTTATCCAATCTCATACAAACTAATCTATTTACCGTGGAGAGATTGACAACCTCTCTTACGCGTCGGGTTGCAAGTATTTGTTCTTTGTGTGCAGGTACCGTTTACATAGTGTTGCTTGGTTCTCCTACTGGTTCGAGAATCTTGGTTTCATAACTGAGGGAAATACTTACCGTAGTTGTGCTGCATCATCCCTTCCTCTTTGGGGAAATACCGACGCAGTCTCAAGCCACTTCAAAGGAATTTCTGGCGCCGTTGCCGGGGAGACATCATCAACATCTATCAGGTTCCTAATCACAAATCTGATCTCCTTGCAATTTACATTATTTTCCATTTTCCTCTCATTTCCTCTCCCCCACTTCACAAAAATTTGCCGTTTTATTCTCCCTCTTTTTCGTTTGCCTTTTTCTCGTCACATCTCTTGTTTGCTTGCAATCTTGTTTGCGTAGTCACAATGACTCAAGAAAATACCAAGTTGTGTGATTTTTCCAATACCAATAATAATGATTTTATTAGTACTCCGATTGCTCCTCCCACCACTAGTGCGGAGTCTTGTGATATTAATGCCGCTTTGTTGAATCTTGTCATGAAAGATCAATTTTCCGGTACTCCTAATGAGGATGCCGCGTCTCATCTAAACACATTCGTAGAATTGTGTGATATGCAAAAGAAAAAAGATGTGGACAATTATATAGTGAAGTTGAAATTATTTCCTTTCTCCTTGCAGGATCGTGCAAAAATTTGGTTTCCTTCTTTGCCTCGCAATAGTATCGATTCTTGGAATAAGTGCAAGGATGCTTTTATTACTAAGTACTTTCCTCCCACAAAAATTATTTCGCTTGGAACTCAAATCATGAATTTTAAGCAACTTGAGCATGAACATGTTGCACAATCTTGGGAAAGAATGAAATTGATGCTAAGAAATTGTCCTACTCATGGTTTAAATCTTTGGATGATTATACAATTTTTTTATGCGGGATTAAATTTTGTCTCTAGAAATCTTTTAGATCCCGCCGCGGGTGGTACTTTTATGGAAATTACTTTGGGTGAAGCTACTAAATTTCTAGATAATATTATGGCAAATTATTCACAATGGCATGCTGAAAGAGCACCTACTAGTAAAAAGGTTAATTCGGTTGAAGAAATTAGTACTTTGAGTGAAAAAGTTGATGATCTTATGAAGTTGGTTGCTAGTAAAATATTCCTATTGATCTTAATGATGTGCCTTTGTCTACTTTGATTGAGTAAAATAGTGATTCCGTAGATGTGAATTTCATCTCGCGAAACAATTTTAATAAAATGCTTATAAAGGTAATTTTAATCCTAGGCCTTTTCCTGGAAATTCCTCTAATAATTATGGTAATTAATATTGTAATTCTTCTTACAATAATAATAGGAACCCCTTTGATCTTGAGAGTAATATTAAAGAATTTATCAATGCTCAAAAAGTTTTCAATACTACGATAGAAGAAAAGTTGAATAAGATTGATGATATGTCTAGAAGCATTGATAGAATTTCCCATGATGTAGAAAATCTCAAGTTGAAAGCTTTTGCACCTAAAATTGATGAATCAATTAAATCTTCATATGTTCCTATGGATGAAAGTGAGAAAAGAACCGCTATGCTTAGAGCTAAAAGAGAATTTTTAGAAAAAGCGTTTTCTAGTGATTGCTTTCATAAAAATGATGAAGATCTTAAAGTGATTGGTGTTTCTTCTATTGATTCCTTGTTTAGTAATATTAAAATTGATGATAAAGGGGCTGAAGAAGAGTCAACCTTTGTTAGAAGGCGTTCCAATGATTTGGAGGGTGAAAATCTTGATGAAAAAATTGATGAAAGTGGGTTTGGAGAGGTCAAAACTTTAACTAGTGATGTGCCCACTACTTTGGATTACAAAGACTTTAATTATGATAGTTTCTCTTTGGTTGAATGTATTTCTTTGTTACAATCCATGATAAATTCACCCCATGCTTATGAACAAAATAAAGCTTTTACTAAACATATTGTTGATGCCATGATGAAATCTTTTGAAGAAAAGTTGGAGTTAGAGATTTCAATTCCTAGAAAGTTACATGATGAGTGGGAACCTACCATTAAAGTCAAGATTAAAAATTATGAGTGCTTTGCTTTATGTGATTTGGGTGCTAGTGTTTCCACAATTCCGAAATCTCTATGTGATGTGCTTGGTCTTACCAATATTGAAGAATGTTCTCTTAATTTTCACTTGGCGGATTCTACTATTAAAAAGCCTTTGGGAAGAATTAATGATGTTCTTATCCTTTCAAATAGGAACTATGTGCCCATAGATTTTATTGTTCTTGATATTGATTCCAATCCGTCTTGTCCCATTATACTTGGTCAACCGTTTTTACGCACTATAGGTGCCGTGATTGATATGAAAGAAGGCAACATTAAATTTCAATTTCCACTAAGAAAGGGTATGGAACACTTCCCTAGAAAAATAATTAAGCCACCATATGAATCAATCATGAGAGCAACCTATGGAGCAAAAACTAAAGATGACAACACTTGAATCTATGCATTATGCCTAGCTAGGGGCATAAAACGATAACGCTTGTTGGGAGGCAACCCAATGAATAAAAATTATTTTTACCTTTTTATTTATGTTCTTGAGTGTTGACACAATTATTCTACTTTTATGATTGTGTTTTTTATGTTTTAATTAGTCTTTGTGCCAAGTAAAGCCTTTGGGATGACTCACAAGACGAGTAGAAACGATGCTGAATCTGAAACAGAAACTTTGACTCCAGTTCAGGAATTTTCATTTTTTACTGGAGCAAGATAATGATCTGAAATTTTAACACAGTATTTCTATAACAATTCTTTACGTTGTCGTAATTTTTCAGAATTTTTAGAGTTACAGAAGTATGGTTAGAGTACAGATTACTACAGACTGTTCTGTTTTTGACAGATTCTGTTTTCGTTGCATTGTGTGCTTATTTTGATGAATCTATGGTTTGTATTGGAGGGTATAAGCCATGGTAAAGTTATAATACAGTAGATATAATGCAATAATAAAATATGAATGGGTTTGAAACAGTACTTAGAGTGGTGATTTGCTTTATTATACTAACGGATCTCACGATGGTTTTGTTAAGTTTTGTGTGATTGAAGTTTTCAAGTTTTGTGCGGCGAATCCAGGAGTCGGAGGTCAAGGAGGCTTTGAAGAGGATGAAAGGAGGCAAGGCGATGGGCCCTGATTGTATCCCCATTGAGGTGTGGAGAGGCCTCGGGGACATAGCGAACCAAACTTTTCAACCTCATTTTTCGGGCAAACAAGATGCCAGAAGAATGGAGACGGAGTATATTAGTACCAATCTTCAAGAACAAGGGGGATGTTCAGAGTTGTACTAATTACCGTGGAATTAAACTGATGAGCCATACAATGAAGCTATGGGAGAGAGTCATTGAGCACCGCTTAAGAAGAATGACAAGCGTGACCAAAAATCAGTTTGGTTTCATGCCTGGGAGGTCGACCATGGAAGCCATTTTCTTGGTACGACAACTTATGGAGAGATATAGGGAGCAAAAGAAGGACCTGCATATGGTGTTCATTGACTTGGAGAAGGCCTATGATAAGATACCGCGGAATGTTATGTGGTGGGCCTTGGAGAAACACAAAGTCCCAGCAAAGTACATTACCCTCATCAAGGACATGTACGATAATGTTGTGACAAGTGTTCGAACAAGTGATGGCGACACTGATGACTTCCCGATTAAGATAGGACTGCATCAAGGGTCAGCTTTGAGCCCTTATCTTTTTGCCTTGGTGATGGATGAGGTCACAAGGGATATACAAGGAGATATCCCATGGTGTATGCTCTTTGCGGATGATGTGGTGCTAGTCGATGAGAGTCGGACGGGGGTCAACAGGAAGTTGGAGTTATGGAGGCAAACTTTGGAATCGAAAGGTTTTAGACTTAGTAGGACTAAAACCGAGTACATGAGGTGTGCTTTCGGTACTAGTAGGCACGAGGAGGAGGAGGATGTTAGCCTTGATGGGCAGGTGGTGCCGCAGAAGGACACCTTTCGATATTTGGGGTCAATGTTGCAGAAGGATGGGGATATCGATGAAGATGTGAACCATCGAATTAAAGCCGGATGGATGAAGTGGCGCCAAGCTTCTAGCATTCTCTGTGACAAGAGGGTGCCACAAAAGCTAAAAGGCAAGTTCTATAGGACGGCGGTTCGACCCGCAATGTTGTATGGCGCTGAGTGTTGGCCGACTAAAAGGCGACATGTGCAACAGTTAGGTGTGGCGGAGATGCGCATGTTGAGATGGATGTGTGGCCACACAAGGAAGGACCGAATCCGGAATGATGATATACGAGATAGAGTTGGGGTAGCGCCAATTGAAGAGAAGCTTGTCCAACATCGTCTGAGATGGTTTGGACATATTCAGCGCAGGCCTCCAGAAGCCCCAGTACATAGCGGACGGCTAAAGCGTGCTGATAATGTCAAAAGAGGCCGGGGTAGACCGAACTTGACATGGGAAGAGTCCGTAAAGAGAGACCTGAAGGATTGGAGCATCACCAAAGAACTAGCCATGGACAGGGGTGCGTGGAAGCTTGCTATCCATGTGCCAGAACCATGAGTTGGTCGCGAGATCTTATGGGTTTCACCTCTAGCCAACCCCAGCTTGTTTGGGACTAAAGGCTTTGTTATTGTTGTTGTTGTTGTTGAAGTTTTCAAGTTTTGGGTGAGATCACGATGGATGAAGGAATAAGGAGTGAAAAGTGCCTAAGATTGGGGATGCCCATGGCACCCTAAGATAATATCCAAATATAAACAAGAAACTAAGCTTGGGGATGCCCCGAGTGGCATCCCCTCTTTCTTCTAACGACCGTCAGTATTTTGCTTGGAGCTATATTTTTATTCGTCACATATCATGAGTTTTTCTTGGAGCGTCTTGTATTATATGAGTATTTGCTTGATTTACTTTTTAGTTTGTCACAAGTATCCTTGCTGGACACACCTATTTGAGAGAGCCAAAATTATGCTATGATTTGTTAGAATTGCTCTATATGCTTCACCTGAAAAAAATTGAGCTATGGAATTGCTCTAGTGCTGCACTTATATCTTTTTGAGCACGGTGTGCTTTAAATTTTTGAAGAAATACTCTCATTCTTAACTTAAATTAATTTGAGATTTAGTAAATTTTGAAGAAATTCTCTCATGCTTCACTTATATTATTTTGAGAGATGAAATTTTTATGCTCATGTTCTTCACTTAAATTTATTTGAGCTTGTCAAAAGCAATGACAATATATGAAACTAGTCCCAAAGTGATAGATATTCAAGAGGGATATAATAAAAATATTCAGGAAGATCATTGGACAAATTAAACTTGATTCCTTGTAATAGTTTTGAGACATGATGATAGTAATATGTGAGTCATGTTGATGAGTAATTATGCTTTAGTAAGAATAATGGTGTTAAGGTTTGTGATTCCCTATGCAAGCACGAAAGTCAATAGTTATGCAATGAAATTACATCCTACTTATGGTGCATTATTTGGTGTTAGTTATGCTTAATGCCCGTGTATGTGAATTTTCGTTTCTTGGTTGGTTGCTTCTCAATCTATTTGCTAGCCTCCACTTGTACTAAGTAGAAATACTACTTGTGCATCCAAAACCCTTAAATCCAGTTTTGCCATATGAGTCCACCATACCTAACTATATGCGGTATTTCTGTGCCGTTCTAAGCAAATTTGTATGTGCCATCTCTAATTTTCAAAATGAATTTCCTTTTTGTGTGTCCGTACCGCTCATGAAGCGGTAGGGGGTGTCCAATATTTTTCCATGCTAGATGTGTTATTCTCAAGATGAGTGTTCATTCACTTGTCATTGCACGAGAGTACAGCGGTAATAGGGATGCCCTGTACCAAAATGAAAAAGAAATTTACTTTATGTTGTCAAATAATAAATTCCATGGAAAGTGTTGGTATGGAAGGCAACCGTGGATACGGCTAGCCATGGATTGTGAAAGAATGGTGGAAAAAGGAATAAACTTTATTTCTGTTTGGGAACCGCCTATGATGTATCTAGCATGGAAAGTATTGAGAACTACTCGGTCATTTTCGTTGACAGGAAAGGCATGCCACCGAAAATATTTTTCTCTCTCAATTTAAGCTTTGAGCTTTGTCACCTCTACAAATCCCTACTTCCCTCTGCGAAGGGCCTATCTATTTACTTTATGCAATTTTTATTTTTAATTTGAGTCTGCATCTTCTCTTATAAAGCACCAACTAGGGGGCACTATGATCGTACTTGTGCATTTGGTGTAGCTAATATTTGAGTGTGTTTCATGAATGGATCAATGATTGAGCATGATGGGCTAGGAATAACTTCCTTTAGTGTTGATATTTTGAAAGACATGGTTGCTTGTTGGTATGCTTGAGTATTAAAGTCTTTATGTCAAAACTAGACTATTGCTTTGAACCATCTAAAAGTCCAAATGTCCATGCTACAAAAGAAAAGAATATGTGATGAACATGTTAGGCGGCATTCCACATCAAAAATTCTGCTTTTATTATTTACCTACTCGAGAACGAGCAGGAATTAAGCTTGGGGACGTTGATACGTCTCCAACGTATCTATATTTTTTGATTGTTCCATGCTATTATATTATCATTCTTGGATGTTTTACAATCATTTTATAGCAACTTTATATCATTTTTTGGGACTGACCTATTGACATAGTGCCAGTGCCAGTTGCTGTTTTTTGCTTGTTTTTTACTTCGCAGAATATCAGTACCAAACGAAGTCCAAATGCCACGAAACTTTTTGGAGATTTTTTTAGACCAGAAGAGAACTTGGGAGCCAAGGAAGCACCCGGGGGAGGCCCGTGGGGCCCACAAGACACCAGGGCGCGCTAGAGGCCCCTGGCATGCCCTAATGGGTTGGGGGCCCACGGGAGGTCTCCTCCACCGCCTCTGAGCTCTATAAATACCCAAATATTCCAGTAACCCTAGAGGAGTCGACGAAATACACTTCCAGCCGCCACTAGTTCCAGAACCACGAGATCAATCTAACACCATCACGGAGGGGTTCATCATCCTCATTGGTGCCTTTCCGATGATGCGTGAGTACTCTACCATAGACCTACGGGTCCGTAGGCAGTAGCTAGATGGCTTTCTCTCTCTCTTTTGATTCTCAATACAATGGTCTCTTGGAGATCTATTTGATGTAATGACTTTTTGCGGTGTGTTTGTTGGGATCCGATGAAGTTTGAGTTCATGATCAGTTTCTATCCATGAATATTATTTGAGTCTTCTTTAATCTCTTATATGCATGATTATTTATAGCCTCGTATTTCTTCTTCGACTCTTTGGTTTAGTTAGGACAACTAGATCGATTTTTCTTGCCATGGGAAGAGGTGCTTTGTGATGGGTTCGATCTTGTGGTGTCCTCTCCCAGTGACAGAAGGGGCATCGAGGCACGCATGTATCATTGCTATTAAGGATAACAAGATGGGGTCTATTCCTACATGAATAGATCTTGTCTACGTCATGCCCTCGTTCTTATTGCATTACTCCGTTTCTCCATGAACTTAATACACTAGATGCATGCTGGATAGCGGTCGATGTGTGGAGTAATAGTAGTAGATACAGAGTCATTTTGGTCTACTAATATTGGACGTGATGCCTATATATTGATCATCGCCTTGGATATCGTCATGATTATTTGATCTTCTATCAATTGCCCAACAGTAATTTGTTTACCCACCGTGTGCTATACTCATGAGAGAAGCCACTAGTGAAATCTACGGCCCCCAGGTCTATCCTTTTAATATTTTGCTTTCCGATCTATCTTTTTCCACATTTGTTTCCAGATCTATTATTCCAAAAACCCAAAAATACCTTGCTGCACTTTTGATTTGCATCTTTTATTTTGTGTTCCTGTGCGATCTATTTATCCAATCTCATATAAACTAATCTATCGTTTACCGTGGAGAGATTGACAACCTCTCTTACGCGTTGGGTTGCAAGTATTTATTCTTTGTGTGCATGTACCGTTTACATAGTGATGCTTGATTCTCCTACTGGTTCGATAACCTTGGTTTCATAACTGAGGGAAATACTTATCGTAGCTGTGCTGCATCATCCCTTCCTCTTTGGGGAAATATCGATGCAGTCTCAAGCCACGTCAGCGTCCAACTCGAAGGAGTTGTAAGAGATGAACAATAAGCTTGATAGGTCCGAGAAGGACATGGAGCTGATGAGAAGGCAGATGGAGGAAGCTCAAGGTAAATCCTAAAAGATGACTAGTATTTCTATACCTATGTCTTAAGGAATGTTGTGGCTTTAGGCTCTAAAGCACGTTTGTAATGTACTTGAAGCTTTCTCCGCGATGCTTGAAAAGCTCCGGTCTGAGCTACAAGTAGCTCGGCCTCCTGCCGAGAAGCAAAGGGCTGCGGCGGAGCAGGCCAACAAGGAGCTTGCTACGACGAAGGATGTCGACAAGAAGCACGCGTCCCGGGTCTTGGAGGTGGAGGTGGACCTGAAGGGGATTTACGCCGAGCGTGACACCCTTCGGGAGGAGAAGAAGAAGCTTGTTGTCAAGGCGAGCTCGTACTGCAAAGAGGCCAAGACCCGGGCCCGCTCGGACCGTGAAGTGCTCAATCAAGTGAGCCATATTGCCGCTGGTAAGACATACTTACTCCTTTGGATTTTTGGCGATAGCTGGTTTGCCCATCTTACGCCAATCTAACATTCCCGAGAGGCCTTCAAGGACCTGCGGAAGAGCACCGCATGTGCCTGCGCTCACTTTGTCACCCGCCCTGATAACACAGCCGAGATCTTCTGGGCTCAGTTCCAGGTGCCTGAGCACTCGCCCCAGCTAATAATCAAATGAAACAGCTGGCAAAGTCTTTTTGCGCGGCGCGGCCGGTTATGGAAGACATCTGCGTCAACCTCTGGCCGACCATGCCCATGCCGACAAGCTTCTTCGACGTGTTGAACAGGCTATGCGAAGCCAACCCCCAAGTGGATCGCTGGAAGAGGTCGGCCTTACTGGAGGGCGTGCAGCGGGCGTATGCATCAATGATGGCGCACTTCCCGAAGGTCCAACCGCTCATTATTGCATCATGCCTCCTGAAGGAAAGAAACGGAAACCAGAGAAATTCATGGCCGAGGCCATCAAAGGCGCCCAGAAGACCGAGAAACAGTGTGCTAAGTCCGAACTACACTTTTGAATGCCCCTCGGTATGCCGAGGAGTATTTTGTAAAGACAATGAAAATATTCTTTAATCAATTCGGTTCTATCCGATGTGTTTATATACTTCTCCTGTGTGACTGTTTTTATATCTGGAAGTTTCCAGTCATCGGCTTCCGCCCCCTTGTAGATGCTACGTGGGATGTTCTCTTACACACGTTAACCTTTAGCTGACATCTCGGGACCCCTAGGCGGCTTGCGTGTTTAGATGAACGAGGCAATCGGACTATAGCGGCTTTATCACTTTCACTTAGTCATAGGAGCTCTAGCTGGTGGGGTAGTTTAACTAGCCCCCGATGTAGAGGTGATCGGACCAGCCGAGGTACACCTATCTTAACACCTCGGTTCTTGTAATAAAACCCTTTGTTTAGCACGGCTCAACCACTAATGGCGGGTAGTTTGACACTATCATTGGATCGCTTGACCCATTCATGCTTATCATGAAAGTCAATTTCGGATTTCTCCACTTAGGCGCTTAACCATCCAGGCTGGAAGCGCAATCGCAGTGGTTCTCCCTTTACACCCCTAGCCGAACAGAGCATAATATAGGAGGAAAACACAGGAGCCGGGCAACCCAATCATTAACCAAAATCACGATTTGAAGTAGATGCATATAACACAATATCCAAGACGCCGATCAGACATTAGACTTGAACATGGGCTCGTCTATAAATCTGAGCCCCCGGTTGAAAGTCAGACTCTACTGTATGTGGGGGTATACCACCTCGGGGCAATTTATGAAAAACAACACGTGATCATGTGCAAGGACTGAAAAGAGGTATGTTTTATTATTCATAGGGCTTAGCCATTCATGCCGAGCTATAATAGGATATAGAGAGTATGTTTGGGAATGATAAGAGAGGAGAAAAATACAGGATTTTAGATAAGCGGGTGTTGTGTCCCGTTGCTCCCTGCCATATGTATGTGCCTCCGCGTTGTTGACCAACTCGTCCTTGTCTAAGCCAAGGCTGATGTATACGTCTAACTCCACGCGATGCTTCAAGCATTTGATAGGTGGGGCCTCCAACGAGTCTGGAGCCGTGATTTGGCAGTTTGATTCTGCCAAAATGTTCCTTCTGGTGGGCCTTTATTGCGCCGAAGAGATCACCAGGCTTTCAGGTGTGCTCGGATGAGCCGAGATAACACACCTTCTTTGATAAATTTATGCTCCCTAATTCCCTAAGGAATTTTAAGTGTGAAGTTATGTACTCGAGGTACGTAGTCTGCTACTAGATGGTAGGGGCGGGGTAGCGCGCATCCCTATTTAAGATTGACGTGAGTTCGGCCAGGGGCCGAGGTGATAGTGCGGACGCGTTTTGAAAATCCCGGAAGATCACGCCGAGCTTCTTGCCTTGCTGCTTCTTCGACCACCTAGGAGTCTATTGCGTAAGCCGTTGTTTGCTCCTCTGTACGGAGGGAGCGTTCCGTGTTGATGTTAATGGTGATGACCCCGTTGGGCCCTGACATCTTGAGCTTAAGGAACCTCATCAAAGATTAAGTCCTCGCAGCAGAAGTTGTCGGGGGATCCGAAAACAACTTGTAGTTATAGTGCCCGTGCATTGGGCCTCCACACCGGGTATTACTCCCTTGAATGTGGTTTTGTTGGATTTGATTCGCGATTAATTGATAGCCATTTTTCTCACCGTGTCCGCATATACTAGGTTCAGACTGCTTCTGTCATCCCTAAGGACGTGGGTGAGGTGAAACCCGTCGACAATGGGATCCAGAACCAAGGCGGCTGACCCGCCATGACGGATACTGCTCGGATGTTATTTCTTATTGAAAGTGATAGGGCAGGCCATCCAAGGGGTGCGCCTCGGGGCTACATGCTCTAAGGCTAGACGTCCTGACGTGCCCGTTTCCGCTCCTTCTTAGGAATGTGTGTGACATTGATCATGTTCACATCTTTCACTTCGAAGGGAAATTGTTTTTGGCTGCCACTGTTCGGCCGCCGAGGTTCATCCTCGTCGTCGTTGCTCCGGAACTGGCCCTTGCTTGACTCCTCGGCTAGCGCCTTTCTAGCCTGCTTAAACACCCAACAGTTTCAAATTGTGTGGTTGTCAGGTTTCTCTAGGGTGCCATGGATCTAGCAGGGCTTGTCCAGTATTTTATCCAGAGCGCTGGGCCGTCCTTATTCCCTTTAAAGGGTCTCCTTTTAGGTCCCCCCCATGAGCTATTGAACCCTGCATTGACTGCTGGGTCCTTGGCGTCGCTGCCGCTGTTCTTGTTTCCGTGCTTGTGTTTATTGCGCCGGGGCTTGCCGTTCCAGTCTCGGATTTCTAAGGTGCCGGGTTCGCTCGTATGAGAGATACGGGCCAGCCAGTTGTCCTCGCTGCACAAAAGAGGGTCATCAGCAAAGTGAGGGCCGCCATGGTACTCGGCTTATCCTGCCCGAGCTGTCAGGCTAGCCATTCATCCCGGATGCTATGCTTAAATGTCGCAATGTCCTCGGTGTCCGGGCAGTCAACTATTTGGTTCTTCTTGGTCAAGAGCCGGTTCCAGAATTTTCGAGCTGACTCGCCCTCCTTTTGGATGATGTGGCTAAGGTCATCGGCATAGGTACGAATGTAGGTACCCTGGAAGTTTTCGCTAAATGCCTTCTCAAGCTCCTCCCAGCTTCCAATAGAATTTCTGGGGAGGCTATGGAGCCAATGCCGTGCCGGCCCCTTGAGCTTGAGCGGCAAATATTTAATGGTGTGAAGATCATCTCCTCGGGCCATGTGAATGTGTAAAAGGAAATCTTCTATCTAGACGGCTGGATCAATCGTGTCGTCGTATTGATCAATATTGATGGGTCTAAACCCTTCTGGGAACTGATGTTCCATGACCTTGTGTGTAAAACAAACTGCGTGTGCAAGAGATCGGTATCGAAACGCATCCTGGCGGTTGTTGGCGATCGCCCGTTCCCTTCTCAGCTCCCGAGCTCGCCCTTGTTTGTCCATCCAGGCGTCGTACCCCTCCAAGCCAATGGGCACATGGTCCCTTATTCCGTAGATTGATTGGGGATGTGATTTATCCCTCCGTATCTTAGTATGCAGGTCATAGGGCTCGGGATAGTCGACAGGGCTCATGTCGTGAGGCTGGGGTTTTGTCGGGGGTTCTTTATATGCCCCCGTTGCCCAATCTTACCCTCTAGGGGGACGGTCGGTTTGTTCTTTGTGGCCATATACAAGAGGATCGGCATGTGCCACCTTGTCATCGAATTCAGGTAGTAGCCACCGTCGTGGGAACGAGTTGGATGTCGTGCACCGCGCTTTGAGGTCTACCTCGGCCGTGAGTAGAAGCAAGCATAACATAGATGGAGGGACCGAGGGAGTGACATTTTTCTAGATGGAGGGAGTGGCATTCATCCCCATAAAAGAAGCAAGCATAACATAGATATATTAGTGGGTAAATAAGGTGGGCGAAGCCCTCACGTAGTACTGCACCCTCGCCTCGATCTGTGGCACCTGGAAGGTGGAGACGCGTGCGAGAAGAGAGGAACCAGCGGAAGCGACCGTCGTTGCGTCCGTGGCGGCGCGCATCGGTGCATGCAGCAGGCTAGATGGATCACGTGGCATGCATAGCAGGCTTTTGTATCAAGGCGGCGCGCATCGGCGCATGCAACGGCCCAACAGTCCAACGAAACCAGGGCCCAACGGTCCAACCAGCTCCACCGTCCAACGCGGCCCCACTTGTCAGGTCCAACAGGCGACACAGTCCAACGCGGCCCCACTCAACAGTAGTTAATGCTCAAACCATTGACCTGACGGCATCCTTTTCTGTGACAATTTTTGAGGGTTTTGGACAAGAGAGTGGCGAAATGTGAGCAACCGTTAAGAGCGTGGGGATGAATGAGTACAACTAAGGAACCAGGGGCACAGGAATAGAAAACCCAATAAATAAAGACCATTCACTTAGGTACTGTCAAGACCAGATTCATAATTGTTCTCATATAATAACTACTGTATTATATCATTCCCATAATTTATACCACTAAATATAAGCTATGGAAACACTAAAACAAACAAACTATGCATGCAAAACAGAATCTGTCAAAAACAGAACAGTCTATTAAGATCTGTAGTATAACCATATTTCCCTCTCTCTAAAAATTCTGAAAAATTAGGAAAACATAAAGAATTTGCATATAAAAACTGTGTAAAAATTGCAGAATTTTTGACGCTCCAGTAAAATCAGAGAAATTCTTTACTGGTGGCAAAAGTTCCTGTTTTTTGGACAGAATCAAATCAACAAGTATCCATACTATCCCAAAGGCTTTACTTGGCACATTATTTAAATAAAAGACACAGAACATGATTACTACAGTAGCTTAATCATGTGAACACACAAAAACAGAATGGAAAAGTGTTGGGTTGTCTCCATACAAGCGCTTTTCTTTAATGCCTTTTAGCTAGGCATGATGATTTCAATGATGCTCACGTAAAAAATAGTAATTGAAACATGCAAGAGAGCATCATGAATCTCATGACAAGCACATTTAAGTCTAAGCCACTTCCTATGCATAGGGATTTTGTGAGCAAACAATTTATGGGAGCAAGAATCAACTAGCATAGGAAGGCAAAACAAGCATATCTTCAAAAGTTTCAACACATAGAGAGGAAACTTGATATTATTAAAATTCCTACAAGCATATGTTCCTCCCTCATAATAAATTTCAGTAGCATCATGAAGGAATTCAACAATATAACTATCACATAAATCATTCTTTTCATGATGCACAAGCATAGAATTTTCATTACTCTCCACATAAGCAAATTCCTTTTCATCCATGGTAGTGGGAGCAAACTCAACAAAATAACTATCATGAGACACTTGATTGACATAACCACTTCAATATTAAAATCATGATGACAATTTTCATGGTTATTATCACTCTTTATAGCATACATGTCATCATCATAATCATCATAGATAGGAGGCATGTCATCATCATAATATTTTTGCTCATCAAAACTTGGGGGACTAAAAATATCATCTTCATCAAACATAGCATCCCCAAGCTTGTGGCTTTGCATATCATTAGCATCATGGATATTCAGAGAATCCATACTAGCAACATTGCAATCATGCTCATCATTCAAGGAATTCTCATTAAGTATTTTCGTAATTTCTTCCTCTACCAATTGAGCACAATTTTTTGAATCCTTATTTTCACGAAAGACATTATAAAGACGAAACAAATGAGGCAACCTAAACTCCATTTATTTGTAGTTTTCTTTTATAAAACAAAACTAGTGAAAAACAAGAAACTAAAAAATTTAATTGCAAGATCTAAAGATATACCTTCAAGCACTCACCTCCCTGGCAACGGCGCCAAAAAACGGCTTGATGTCTACTACGCAATTTTATTCTTGTAGACTTTGTTGGGCCTCCAAGCGCAGATTTTTTAGGACAGTAGCAATTTTCCCTCAAGTGGATGACCTAAGGTTTATCAATCCATGGGAGGTGTAGGATGAAGATGGTCTGTCTCAAACAGCGCTGCAATCAAGTACAAGAAATCTCTTGTGTCCCCAACACACCCAATACAATGGCAAATTGTATAGATGCACTAGTTCGGCGAAGAGATGGTGATACAAGTGCAATATGGATGGTAGATATAGGTTTTTTGTAATCTGAAAATATAAAAATAGCAACGTAAAAAGTAGTAGACAACGAGCAAACCGGTATATTAATGCTTGGAAACAAGGCCTAGGGTTCATACTTTCACTAGTACAATCTCTCAACAATGCTAACATAGTTGAATCATATGATCATCCCTCAACATGCAACAAAGAATCACTCCAAAGTTCCTATCTAGCGGAGAACAATAAGATGAAATTGGCTTAGGTAGTACAACCACCTCAAAGATATTCTTTCCGATCAATCTTTTGAGCTATTCCTATAAGTGTCACAAACATCCCTAGAGTTCGTACTAAAATAACACCAATGACACATCTCAATTCACCCTAATGTCACCTAGATACTCCAATGTCACCTCAAGTATCCGTGGGTAAATTATGCGACATGCATCAAACAATTTCAGATCTATCATATTCAATCCAATACAAGGAACTTCAAGGAGCACCCCAATATTTCTATCGGAGAACGTAGGACAAGAACGTGTATCAACCCCTATGCATAGATTACCCCAATGTCACCTCGGGAATCCGCAAGTTGAGTACCAAAACATACATCAAGTGAATCAATAGAACACCCCATTGTGACCACAGGTATCCACATGCAAGACATATATCAAGTGTTCTAAAATCCAATATTCAATCCAACATAACGATATCTCGAAGGGAATGATTCAATTCATCACAACAAGATAACAAGGGAAACACACCATATGATCCAACTATATTAACAAAGCCCGTGATACATCAAGATCGTGACATCTCAAGAACATGAGAGAGAGAGAGAGATTAAACATATAGCTACTGGTACATACCCTCAGCCCCGAGGGTGAACTACTCCTTCCTCGTCATGGCCTCCGCCGGGATGATGAAGATGGCCACCGGATGATGATTTCCCTCTCCGACAGGGTACTGGAAAGGCTCCAGATTGGTTTTTCGTCAATACACAGAGTTGCGGTGGCAGAGCGGAGAGTGTTTGTTTATTTCTGGGGTTTCTGAGATTTATAGGATTTTTCAGTGTTGGAATCACGCGCAACGGAGCCACGTGGGCCCCACCACATATCAGGGTGCAGCCTATGGGGGGGGGCGCCCTGATGGCTTATGGCCCACAGGTGGCTCCCCTCCGGTGGTTCTTCACTCCAATATGGCTTATTTCCTCCAGATAAAATCACCAAAAAGTTTCGGGCGATTCCGAGAACTTTCATTTTCTGCACAAAAACAACACCACGGTAATTCTGGTGAAAACAGCGTCAGTCCGGGTTAGTTCTAAATAAATCATATAAAGTGCATCAAAACCATATAAAAGTATTGTAAACATAGGCAATCATGACATGAATACTACATAAATTATCGATACGTTGGAGACGTATCAGTACCGTGTTCAAATTACACATTTCTCTGGCTCATTCACCACATTTAGGCTATTATGTGCATTTTCTAGGCATTTACTGCCTATAATTCAAGTTTAAACAATCAGTACATGAAAAAGGGCACAAAAATGGTGCAAAAATCATAATTGTGGTATTGAGTAAATTTTCATGTCTATTACAAGAAATGAAGAGAAATTTGATGGATATGTGTGGGAAGAGTCGACCACAAACATGTCGTTTATTTTTTACTCTAGAAAATGAATAACATGTCTGAAAATATGATACCTAGCAAGGTGTCATGGCATGACCTCAACATGTTGTGGTAAATATTTGAGAAGGTTTGGCTAATGTCGTTATACACGCTCTTCATAAATCGAACCATCACCGAGGAAGTTTCGTGGTTTCGAGAGGGAACACCAAGTTTTGAAGGGGAATTCACATTTCCTTTGTCGTTGATTTTTTATCTGCAATCAACATACCGCCTACAATGCACCATGTTCAAATTTGATATTTTTTCCTGGATTGTTTACTATATTTAGGCTATTATGTGCATTACCTATGCATTTAGTTCATATAATTCAAACTTGAACAATCGGTACATGCAAAATTGCACACAAATGGTTTGAAAGATCATACTTGTGGTATTGAGTAAATTTTCATGTATTTTGCAACAAATGAAGAGAAATTTCAAGGATATGTGTGGCAAGAGTCAACCACAAACATGTTATTTATTGGTTTTTAAACTCTAGAAAGTGAAAACACATGTCCGAAAATCATGATACCTGGCATGGTGTCATGACATGACCTCAGTATGCTGTGGTAAAAATGGGTAAATTCTGACACAGGTTGTTACGATAACTCCTTGGAAACGAGAGCATGTCACAAGAAGAATCATAGTTTCCAAATGGATAAATGGCAATTTGAACTCAAATTTAAAGTGACTTCATCATTGCACCTTGATACTGTTTACACAGTTCACAAGCACTATCAGCTGCTAAGTTTGATTTTTTTGCATTTCAGGACTCGCTTGCTATATTTTCACACTTTATAGTATTAACCTGGCCTTTAGTGCATATAAATCAAATCCCAACTACAACCACATGGGTGTGACGAGAGGGATATGGATTGTCATTCGATCGTGGCACAATGAACCATTCTTTTCCTTGTACATGACAAACCAACAATAATTTAGATTAGATCATGTAATAGATCTTTGTCCATGTGAAATTTAAACTGACATTACCAGTTGACATGTCCTGATGGTTGTTCACTCCCCCATTTTAAAATCTAGATGCCACACGCTTTTGTACCTCCTACTAAGACTACTTCCACACCCCTAGTGCACTCACTTTCTCCTTGATTTGAACCACTTATTGTAGATGTGTTTTCACATTCAATGTGGTATTTCCTTTCATTTCCCATGTACTCATAACCACATGAAAATCTAGTTGCTAAGCCCTTTTTGTACTTCCTAATAACAATATACTTCCATACCCTAGTGCACACATGTTCTCCTTGATTCAAACAACTTATTGTAGATGTGTTTTCTCATTCAATGTGTTGTTTCCTTTCATTTTCCATGTACTCATAACCATTTCAAAATCAAGATGCTACGCCCTTTTGTATCTCCTACTAAAACTACTTCCATACCCCTGGTGCACACATGTTCTCCTTCATTCAAATAACTTACTATAGATATTTTTCTCATTCAATAAATGTGGTATTCCCTTACATTTTCCATGTACTCATAACCATTTCAAGATCTATTTGCTACGACCTTTTATACCCCCTAGTAACACTACTTCCATACCCTAGTGCACACGTGTTGTCTTCATTAAAACAACTTATTGTTGCAACTATTATATGGAAAAAAGTGGTTTTCTGCCTAATCATGATTCAAAATATGAGCTTTTTTGTATGGGGTATTAATATCGGCATATTAAACGTGTACAAAATGCAAAAAAAAAACAATGCAAACTCTTTGGGTGTGGTTTGCTTTGTAATGTGTACATGAATGAACCAAGATATGTGCGTAGTGTGAACAAGTGGAAGTAAGATGCATGACAAATATGTCATGTCTACTTGTCTGATACATCTAGCATTCAGTGTGGTGGCTTTCTTGGTTTGAACAAATCATATGTCAATGTGCTCTGCATATGACTGAATAAATCAATTGTTTTGGTAGAAAAACCAGTTGCAATTTCAGGCAATGGACATGCCTACTTTAGAACAAATAGATGACAGTTTGGTCGACATGTCAATTTTTGATAAATTTGGAACACATTCGCTGCCATTGCTTTTTGATTTGTAGAAATCATATGACATTGTGCTCTGCATATGATTGAATAAAACAGGTTAAAGTTTGGACAGGAAGATCAATTCTTTTGTCATAAAGTTCAGTTTTTATTTCAGACAGTGCGCATGCCTACTTCAGAACAAACAGATTGCACTGTGGTCAGCAGGTCAATTTTGGATGAATTTGCAATGCATTTGCATGCAATTTTCAGACTAAAGAACTTAACGAGATAACCCATTCATTCCTCCAACTTTTTGGGCACAAACCTGAAGATGAAAGGTAATTACATTAGCGAGGAATTTATCCTCTACTCAAAACATGTCCCCGTTGTTATACTAGTCGTCGGCTTCTGCAACTACTTTGGCACGCTCCCGCTTTCATCATCGTCACTTCCTCTTCCCGGTGAGCGCGGTCGGCGATGTAGCGGATATCCTAGAGGGAACACCGTTCATCGACATAGAACAGTCTTCTTGCTTTGTTGGGGCCGAGGAAATCCTGCAACGCGATTTCGCAGGACCAGCGAAGGACAACAAAGTCCATCTCACGATCTGTTTGATCAGTGATGAGGCTCTTGGACGACGCATGCAAGGCGGCGGACAGATGCAGCTCCACCACAATCATTGGAAGCAAACCGCTGACCGCCGACTCATCGTCGTCATACTCCTAGTCATCGTCGTCCACCTCCATCTCCTCATCCTCATCGTCAGTCTCCATCGCCGGACGGTCTTCCTCCATCAATGTCTCCTCTTGTGCAACCTCACTTCCCGCACCTTCGTGCTCCTCCAGAGAAGGATATAATTGGGCATATGGGGGCAAGACGGAGAGGGGCTGGGGCATGGAGATGAACATATGGATATCAAGTGATTCCATCTACCATCGATGTTGTTACAGGAGGTGATTTTCAGATAAACCATGTCTTGGGGCTGGTATATGCAACGTTTCCTCATTGGAATTAGCCACGTGAGGCGGTTCTATAGGATGGACAGACGGCAAAGAATAGGGGAAGACGCGGGATGCAGCTAGACGAGGGAGGGAAGTTTCTAGATTCATTGCGGACATGGCATTGTGTCGGTGACATGCAGTCATCTGGGTATGCCATAAAGAATGTGAAGATGCATCCCATATCAGCAAGGAACAACTTCCCTACCGATAACTCAGCCTAACATAACACGAAGTTAAGCATGCTGGGCCTAGAGGAGTCTGAGGATGGGTGACCGGTTGGGAAGTGACCTTGAGGTCAAATTAATCGATGGGATGGGTCACTGTAAATATCTCAATGTGCACATTTATGTGCACATTTAAATGTGTATAGTGATCTGCCCAATCGCTTAAATTAACCTCAAGGTACTTGATTTGAAAATTTTGACAATTATTTTTTTGGTTTTTCCAAGACATGTTAATTGGCTTGAATAAGGTATATCCCATTACTTTATGACATGTTTCCAAAATGTGATGTGACTTGGTCAACTTTAATGTCATGTCTGTCAAATTAACCTCGAAGTACTTATTTCGAAAAATTTGAGAGTGTTCTTGTGGTCAATTTTCGGTCATGTCTGTTAAATTAACATCCAAGTCATTGTTTTCAAAAGTTTGAGAATGATTTTTTGGTATTTGAAGACATGTTATTGGATTGAAGAAGGTCCATGGCATCACTTCATGACATGTTTCCAAAATGTGATATGAGTTTGGTCAACTTTTGAAGAAGGTATGTGGCATTCTCATAGGTCTCATAGGTTTGATTGAAAACCCATATTAGCAAGGTGCATCTTCCCTTTTGGTACCTCATTCCTAAATGAACTTAAATGTTAAGTATGATGTGGCTCGAGCAGTTCGAGGATGGGTGACCAATTGGGAAGTTGTTATACCTCGAGGTTGGTTTATCGATGTAGTAGAGTCATTGTAACATTGTGTAAATGTTTACAAGGCCCCATCACATCCTTTAAAATAGTTTCAAAGCCCTTGTTTAGAAAAGTTTGGGAATGTATTTTAGTTATTTTATTGATTTTCCGTGCATGACATTGATGAAAATGTCCCGCAAATCTGATCCATTGTGAATTTATTTCAATTGCAAAATGCCAACCACAGAGAAAAAATGTGTTTTGCATATTTTTTGTTATTTTACATGTATTTTCCTTATCCCTTGATTACTAAATGTATGTTGCACTTTGATCCTAATATTTCTTTGCTACAACTAACAAGTGGGCCCAAATCAGAGAGACACCCGTGTACAGTCGCATCAACTTCGTCGTCTCTGTTCATCTCCTTCACAGAAACCCCCACTCGCCCGCGTATAGTCCCAAATCCAGTCTCTCGCCCCCTCGCCACATGTCCCCGGCGCATATCATGGCCATGCTTCACCGCAGCTTCATCTACACCGAAGAGAATTGCTGCCATCTTTCCTCGTAGATAAAACACGCCGATGAGGGTAACCGGCTGTAGCCGATGCTGGCCATGGTTCAGGACTTCCTGTCCCCAAAAAACCCTAGGCCGTCAGGTGCAATCCATCCAAATGAAGGTCAGTCTTCATATACATCTCCTTATCCAACGCAAATCACCGTAATCCACTACAAATCACCACCATATGTTATTTATGAAATAATCGATGATTAGGATATGCACTGTCGGAAGTGTTTGGACACCAGGAATCTTTGTTGCCTCCCCTGTGTTCAGAAGGACAAGTACCTCTGCATCACGCTTCCGCAAGGATTCAAAAAATTACGGTATGGTTCTAAGATTTTAAGTGTATCAAACATACAGGTCATTTCAAGTGTTTGGTTAAATTGTGCAGATTCTCTGCATGTGGATTTTAACATAAATGTTGATGAATTTCATGATTGGTTCATAAGTAAAAAAAGCATGCTCATGAATTCAATATAAATCATGCTTACAAAGGAAAGTATCTAAAAATAGGTAGACCTAACTAAATTTCGTACAATGCCAACAATACCCCTTTGGTACCATTTATTGCTATGTTCCCCACTTTAGATGTCAGAAGTAACCTATGCGTAATCTGAATTTTTTATGATTATTATGATATAGAAAATTCTAGAATTCTAGTGCAACACTAATATTTTCATAAACCATTCTGAAACTAACAAATTTAGAACCTAATTTGTGATATCCAATGTTCCTAAATTCTATTAATCACTGTCGAAAATGGTATTTAGCACTCTCATAAACGGTACCGGCTTCATAAACAACCTAAATAATTTTGAGCAATCTCTGAATTGTGCTCAGTGCATCCCGTGCTTTGCAAGAGACAAACTTTTGGAGAAGTGGACTATAAAAAGATCTGTCAGGACCACTGTACACGTTCTCCTGGAGACAAGAGAGGGCTTTTGTTTTCTATGCAGGATCACGAATGAAGAAAATATGACCTTTTTCACATGACGTACTTGGAAAGAATTTGCCAAAGCGTACCAGTTGGAAGTAGGTATGAAATGTCCATCACGCTAGGTGGAAAAAACGTCACCCCCTGGTATGTTTGAGCAATGATCCGTAACTCATCTATGTTAGTATTCTAGCAAGTATCCGACAATTTTAAGTAACAACATTTACAACTAGATTCGAATAATCACATTTCGTCCGGCTACTATATTAAACTAATCTTATTTACAAAAAAAATTGATAGGTTGTTACAGAGTGGATATTGTAACAAAATAGTTTATAGACAATATGGAGGTTACTAAAGGGAGCAGAGTAAGCTGCGAAGAAATGTTGTTTGTCATCGGCTTTGTTAATCACATTTGGATGCTCGCGGACGGTTACAATGCTGGACCAAGATACCATTCCTACACGCACATGCCGCACACTTTGAACAAGACCAACATTGACGACAAACTCATGGTTAGAGTTGTATCTACTCTCATTGTCTTCAGATAGTCCACGTACTTATGTAGATTGCTTAAAATGTTCAAATTGTGTTCTTCCACCAGATACTCTTGCAACATGTTGTGCCTAAGGAGATGGATGCAAATGGAGAGCTGACCATTGCTCTCCATCCTAGAGTCAACATCAGTTTGACTTCATACTTGGCTTCAGGACAAGGAGATGGAAGCATCGTCCTTAATGGGTGAAGCAAAGTAGTCGACATGTACGACATGGATATTGGGGATAGGGTGATCTTCATTCTACACCATGGATGTGCGGGGAGCTTTCTCTTCCTCTGTTTCATTGCTGCTGAACCAGATGAGGAATATTTCTGGCTATCTTTCGTGTTGCCTCATGATAGTCAATCTTTCTAGGTCATATTTTATGCTACTGTTGGTACTCATGTGATGATGATGATGATGATGAACATATATGTTCTATCAAGTAGTATTAAGAAATTATGACCTTTTGTAGTACTGCCATCTGACTTGGCGGTCCCATTGCTATTGCGAAACACTATGTGAACTGGAATTTAGAACTTTTAATGCAATATATTCCTATGTGATCATATTTTCCCATTCGTGCTCTCATAGTTCACTACAATGAGAGCACGCATGGAAACAAATCAATGGATTTCCATACAAGCATCTGAACCCTATTCCTTGAAATTTTGATTCTAGTATGTTATAAAGTATGTCATGGCAGAATTTATAAGGTACTATGTTCTAAACAAGAACACACCATTTTTAACCATTTTTCTATCTGGCCGATCATTTATTGTGACGCCAAACATTTTCAATGACACTGTGAATCATCCCAGAAAATGGACATGCCTCATGACCGCCAAAAGCGTCATCGAATTTCATGCTAGAACGTTGCCAAAGTTGCGGAGGGCACTGCCCCTAGAGGAGAACACCTAGTGACAGTTGAGCGTCACAGAAAATGATTTTCGGCGACAGTTCCTATTTCGTCACCAAGGTTTTCGTCACTGAAAAGAGCATATTTTGTAGTGGAAAACCTAGGAAGGAAGGAGGGTGAATAGGGTCTCCCAGCAGATTGAGTCAAAACCCTTACATAAGTCAAGTTTGAGAACCATGGTCGAAGATATCCTGTGATGGTAGGAACTGAGGAGATCAGTGTCGGTGCAGGGATGCTAACGATCACCTATGGGACCAGAGGTCCCTTGTGGTTCGGCAAAGGGGGTCACGTTGCACGAAGAGCGAAGATCATGAGACGACGCAGCGATCAGGGGTCAGGCATTTTACCCAGGTTCGGGCCGCTGCTAAGCGTAAAACTCTACTCCTGCTTTTTGGTGGATTGATTGGGGGAACACGAAGAATGCAAGGCGTCTAACCCCGGCAAGGGCTGCTGCCAGGGGAAGAGTGGCTGTGCGAGTACAAGCGTTTGGGGGTTCCGGTTGCTAACATTGAGCTAGGTTGCCCTGGGCCTCCTTTTATAGTGCAAGGGGTTACCACAGTGGCAAAATAGACATTATCCATCGATTAGATAGCTAAGCAAAGCTATCATACCTAACTCTGGCATTTAGGACAAAATGCCATGATTACCAGCCTAGGTGGCGCTTGGGGGTGCATCCCCGGCATGCCCTTGCCACCGCTTGGCCGGTCGCTGCTTGAGATCTTGACACGCCGCAGGGCGGGTGTCAACCGGGCGTAACTTGCCTTCCGGAGTCGCCAAGTGCTTAGCGAGAGCTAATTATCCGCCTGAAGGCTCGACACCGCATCGATAAGTGACATCAGTAGCGATGCGGTGGAGCGGTGGCTGGTTGGCTCGTGCCTGCCGGGGGGTGGCTTGTCGGGTCTTCTGGAAGGTGAATTCATCTTGGTCCCCGGCAGCGTCGGGGACATGCTTGGCGCGTCACAGCCCAGGCTTGGGTTGCCGCGTTGTGCTTGCTGGAGTCTTGGTCTTGATTGCGGGCGGGGTTCTCTGCTCTACCGCCTGTGCATAAGTTAGGGGCACTGGGTACCCCTGTACTAGTGCACCGACAGGAGCCCCCGGGACTGGCCCACACGTGCTCGCCAAGTGCCGTTGGGTCAGGCCCAAGTTTCATGCACATGCGCTCAATGTGAGGGAGTAACTGCCGATTTATTGGCCAGCACTGACCCACCACCTCAGGCTATTTCCGCCACGCGCGCCGCATGCATAGTGGGGAGTTAGCGACGGGCGCTCGTGACTTAAAGTCCTGATCATGGCAGAAACCGCAGCGCCATGGATTGGAGCAATGGGGCGGTTACCTGTTTGCCCGTGATCGTGGGTGATGGAATTGGTGGAGATGGACGGCGACCCTTGGAGTGGGGGAGAGCCAGCCCCCGCATTCCTCCCTATAAATTGGGGGGCCGCGAGGGGCGATGCTCATCCACCCTTTTCTTCCTCGTTGAGTGCAATCCCACAGAGTTCGCCCTTCTCCTTCTTCTTCTTGAGGCGCGCTCGCCCTCCCCATGCTCAGGGGGAGGAGGCGAGCGAGCATGCTTGTAGATCTTTCCCTCCGAAACTCTGTTTTGTTCCCGCCATGGGTGCATAGCTCTGAACAGAAGATCAGTCGGAGAAGTCTTGGATGGGGGAGCGGGCAGCGTGGTGGCTACATCGGGGACAGCTGTGGCGGTACGCCTGTCATCGTGCTACCCGCTTCCTTGGTCTTGACGGAGCTCCACGCGGTTGACGTCGCGTCGGGACCTGTGCTGGAGGCGCAGCGTCGCAGCGGTCCACGGTTTCCGCAATCCTTTATCAAGGTGATGGAGAGAAAATGCCTACGCGGTCTCCATGGGCGTGCACATGGTTGGCGCCGCGCGTCGTCATTTACCGCGGTGAAGCTCTCCTTCCGTGGCATTCTGGATGGAGCGTATGGAAGAGAGCTCTTCATCTTCGCATGTTCTTCTAAGGCGGGGGACGGAATTCCCCGCCTTTGGCCACCGGGGACGACCATGCTCTCTGTGGGGTCCCCGGGTCACCATGCTTGGAGCTTGGGCGATGGTGGGGGTGCCTCCCCGGGAGGTGGCGATGAGGAAGACGATGGCGGCTGGGGACCTACGACGCATCAGGAGCACGGATGAGGTTTCCGACGCGTCGCGTTCCCCGGCAGCACCATCATCACAAGCTGGGCTCCGACAGCACCACCATCTGCACCTGCCCTCCGCCTTCTTTCCCCTTGTCAATCTTGTCTGCTCCGTCGGCTTCGTCCGCCATGCCTGGGGGGAGGGGCCTTCTCCGGTCGCGTCCCTCTGGTCCTGGTTGGGAAGCGTTGAATCCCGGCCAGGCGCTCCTCTTGCCCTCTGCTCCTTTCCTACTCAGTTCCTGAGAGTAGAGGGACAAGAAAGGGATTACGGGGCACTTATCTTTTTTTATGTCAAAAAAATGTAGGCGCTTGCCAAGTTTTAATGAATCTTAAGTGTAATCTCTACCCATTTGTATCGAAAAATGAATGAGAATAGAATGCTATTTTCTTTCTGCAAGTATTCTCCTTTTCCTTCCCTTGTTCGTACTGCATCAATCTGTTTTGTCTCTCCCGCGTGGAGTTGCTTGTCGGGTCGTCATTCGAACCACAAGTGCCAGAGTGGGGGGGGGGGGGGGGAGCCCCCGACAACAGGTTGGCGTTGTTCCCCGCAGAGCTCCTTGTCAGTATCAGCGTTGTCATTCCCATGAACAAGGACAGGGAGGGACGGCTCGTCCCGACAAGGATTTTCTCCACGTGGGTGACTCCACATCCCACAGTAAGGAAGATACTAAGGGTTTCCTTGAGAAAACGAGAAGTACCAAACTGGAAATATGTGATACACTTATCTTTTCCAGGCAGTATCCCCTTTTTATGCGTGATGGGCCGCCTCCTTTGTTCTCTTGTTTCCTTCCCCTGTTTTCTTGATGATAAAACACGTAGGGTGAGGACTGTAACAAAGGTTATGGTCTTATCAAGCATTCTAGCAAATCTTAATAACTTAAAGGTGCTAACATTGCAGTCAGAAAAATGCGTAATGAGCATGTAAGGATGATGATATGACGCAATGCCTAGCTTTATTACTGTTGCACAGCGTCTTCGCCTGGCTTTGTACAAAGGGTTACATGCAACATCGACAAGGCTTGTACAAAAGGTGGTTGCCGGGAACTGAGCCCGGCAGCCGCGCCTTGCGGGTAGAACTTACGAAGATGCTCAATGTTCCATGAGTTCTGCACCTTGGTGCCATCTTCGGTCTCCAAACGGACTGTGCCAGGTCTGGTGACTCGTACTACCCGGTAAGGGCCTTCCCACTTCGGCGTCAACTTGTTTGTACCCTTGGCGGACTGAACGCGCCGAAGGACAAGGTCGCCTTCCTCAAGGCCCCAGGCCTGAACTCTGCGGCTATGATAGCGGCGCAGAGCTTGCTGGTAACGTGCAGCGTGCACATCAGCCCGGAGACGGTCTTCCTCGAGGAGCGTGGCATCGTCATGCCGTAGCTGCTGTTGCTCTACTTCATCATAGGCAAGCATTCGAGGCGACCCGTATATGAGTTCCGTGGGGAGCACTGCTTCAGCCCCGTACAATACAGAGAAGGGCGTCTGGCCGGTAGCTTGATTTGGTGTCGTCCTGAGGGACCAAAGAACCACTGGCAGCTCATCGATCCAGCGCTTGCCGCTCTTCCGCAGCTTATCGAAAGTTCTTGTCTTGAGTCCTCGCAGCACTTCAGCATTCATCCTCTCGACTTGCCCGTTGCTCCTTGGGTGAGCAACAGAGGTGAAGGAGACCTTGCTTCCAAGGTTTTGGATATATTGCATGAAGGCGCGACTCGTGAACTGGGTGCCATTGTCGGTGATCACTCTGTTAGGTACTCCAAAATGGCACACCAATCCTTTCATGAACTTGATAGCTGCTTGTGCGGTCACCTTTCTCACTGGTTCCACCTCAGGCCACTTTGTGAACTTGTCGGTTGCCACGATCAAGAACTCAAAGCCCCCGACAGCACGGGGGAAGGGGCCCACGATGTCGAGCCCCCAGACCGAGAATGGCCAGGATAGAGGGATTGTTTGCAGGGCTTGTGCTGGTTGATGGATGTTCTTGGAGTGGAACTGGCAAGCTTCACACTTGCTGACCAGTTCGGTAGCGTCCTGGAGGGCAGTGGGCCAATAGAAACCCTGCCGGAATGCTTTTCCGACAAGGGCTCTTGATCCAATGTGGGAACCACATATTCCTCCGTGAATCTCTGCCAACAGCTTCAGTCCATCCTCCCGGCAAATACACATTAATTTCACACCGTTCGGCCGTCTTCTTTACAGGGTGTCATCGACAAACTGGTACATACTTGACTGACGGGCTACTCTTTCGGCTTCTTCTTGCTTTTCGGGGAGTTCTCCAGTTTGGAGGAAATGGACTATATGCTGTGCCCAAGTTGGAGCATGTGGCTCGACAACAAGGACCAAGGGAATCTCCACGTCTCTGGGAGCGCTTGCCTCAACTGCTAGACCGAGAGGTCCTGTGGGAGGGAGCTGCCCATCAACCGGAACGGGATCTTCCCCGGCAGCCTCTCTACCAGCGGCTTCGGGAAGCTCTGCCGGGAAATGCTTACTGGAGTTTAGCTTCCTTCTCTTTTTGGACATCGCAGACGGGGACACTGATGGTTGGGTGAGGCGGAGAACAAAGGTTACTGGTTCCACAGGAAGCTTCTGCGCAGCGCACTTCGATAGGTGATCAACAATGTTGTTTTCTACTCGTGGCACATGCTCTGTTTGCAGCCCATCGAAGTGCTAATCCAACTTCCTCACTTCTTCCACGTAGGCCTCCATCAGCGGACTCTGATAATCCTTGTTGACTTGCTTTATCACTAATTGAGAGTCTCCTCAGACGATCAACCTCTTTATTCCCAACTCTACCGCGATTCTGAGCCCGGCAAGGAGCCCTTCATACTCAGCGGTATTGTTGGTGCCTTCCTCCCGGGGAAAGTGCATCTGGACGACGTACTTGAGGTGCTCTCCAGTCGGGGCGACGAGGAGCACGCCTGCTCCAGCGCCCTGGAGTGAGAAAGCACCGTCAAAGTACATGATCCAATCCTTTGGCGCCTCTTTGCTGGGGAGGATTGTCTCCGGAGCTTCATCATCTGGCGTGGGTGTCCATTCTGCAAAAAACTCTGCCAAGGCTCTGCTTTGAATGGTAGAAGTGCTCTCATACTTTAATCCGAAGCTTGACAACTCCAGTGCCTACTCAACTATCCTGCCAGTGGCTTCGGGGTTTCTCAGTATGCGTTGTAATGGGAAACGGGTGACAACTGTTATCTCATGGGCTTGGAAGTAATGGCGCAGCTTCCTCGAGGCCATGATGAGGCCGAAGATCAGTTTTTGTACTCCGGAGTACCTTGATCGAGCCCCTGTAAACGGGAACTGACAAAGTACACGGGCCGCTGCACCATTTTCTTCTTTGCCATTTCCTTAGACTCGCCGTCAACCACTTGTTGAGATCCCCCTTGACCTGTGTCGAGCTCTTCCGCGGAAGTTTCTTTCTCGCTCCCGGCGGCACCAGCAGTGGCTGCTGAATCTTCATCCACTCCCCGCTGAGCCACCAGCGCTGCACTAACCACTTGATTTGTTGCCGCTAGATATAGCAGCAACAACTCTTGCGGTTTAGGAGCGACTAAGGTGGGAGCAGAGGATATATATTTCTTTAGGTCATGCAGTGCTGCATCTGCTTCCGGGGTCCACTTCATCGGGCCAGCCTTCTTTAGGATTTTGAAGAACGGCAAGGCACGCTCAGCGGACTTGGAGATGAACCTACTCAACGCGGCAACACATCCAGTCAGGCGTCTGATAACCTTGATGGTTTTGGGCGCCTGTATCTGCTCGATCGCCTTGATCTTGTCGGGATTGGCTTCTATTCCTCGCTGAGACACGAAGAACCCAAGCAGCTTGCCGGATGGGACACCGAACACACATTTTTCAGGATTGAGTTTTAGGTTGATCTTGCGCAAGTTTGCGAAAGTCTCTTCCAGATCTTGTATGAGAGTGGCTTCATCCTTGGTCTTGACCACGATGTCATCCATGTATGCTTCCACATTTCTGTGCAGGTGAGGTCCAAAACCAATTTGAACAGCCCTGGCGAAGGTTGAACCAGCACTCTTTAACCCGAAGGGCATTCGTACAAAGCAGTACGTGCCGCAGGGAGTTATGAATGTGGTCTTCTCCTCATCTTCCTTGTTCATAAATATCTGGTGGTAGCCGGAGTAAGCATCCAAAAAGGAAAGCAAGTCACATCCGGAGGTGGAGTCAACAATTTGATCTATGCGCGGCAAGGGGAAAGGGTCCTTTGGGCAGGCCTTGTTCAAGTCACTGAAGTCGATGCAAAGCCTCCATTTCGCATTTGAATTTCGTACCACCACCGGGTTTTCCAACCAGGTTGGATGCAACACTCCTCTGACCAGACCAGCTGCTTCAAGCTTCTTGATTTCCTTGGCAATGAACTGCTGCCGCTCCAAAGCCTGTTTCCTAACCTTTTGCTTGATGGGTTGGGCATGAGGGCAGACAGCAAGGTGGTGCTCGATTACCTCCCTGGGAACATCGGGGATGTCAGATGGTTGCCAGGCAAAGACATCGACACTCTCCCGCAGGAAGGCAACGAGCGCGCTTTCTTATTTGTCAGTAAAGGTAGCACTGATCGTGAAGGTACCACCAGTGTCATCCTCCCTTGCCGGGACCTTCTTCGTCTCAGGGTAGGTGACCTTGGTCTTCTTGCCGGCGGAACTTTCCGGCAGATCATCATCAGGTGCCGCGCACTCCGAAGAAGCGCGCTTCCCGGAGTCCTTGCCGGTGTTCCTGCCGAACTTCTTCATTTTCCTTGTATCCTTGGCGGGAGCTGGAATTTTTGTGGCTTCAGCTGCTACCTTGTCGCGATACATCTGGTCCACACAGATAACCGCGTTCTTCTTATCAGATGGGATGGAAATGACCCCAATGGGCCCTGGCATCTTCAAAATGTTGTAGGCATAGTGGGATGCCGCCATGAACTTTGCCAGAGCTGGGCGTCCAAGGATTTCGTTGTAGGGCAGCGGGATTTCGATGACGTCGAATATTATCCTCTATGTTCGGAAGTTCAACTCTCCGTCGAATGTCACAGGCAGAGTGATCTTTCCCTTGGGTCGGCACCTGCCGGGGTTGATTCCTTGGAACATACCCGTGGCTTTGAGCTCTTCATCAAGGATCTGCAGTTTCTCAGCCACTCTAGGGGAGATCAGGTTCAGCCCGTCCCCACCGTCAACTAACATCTTAGACACCTTGAGGTTGCGGATTGTTGGGGAAACCAACAACGGCAAATATCCAACCGTAGTGGTACGGTCAGGATGATCCTCTTCGTCAAAGATGATAGGCGTGCGGGACCACTTGAGTGGTTTCCTTGACTCTGCAGTTGGTTCCACATCATTGACCTCGCGTGCCGACTGTTTAAGCTGGCGGCGAGAGGAGTGCAAGGACGCTCCCCCATCAACGCACATAGCTTCAGTTGCTTTTTGGAACTCCCTGTCATTGGAATCCTCATCATCATCCTCATCATCGCTCATATCATCTGTTTCCTTTTTCTCTCGGCCTCTGGCAGGTTTTTCCTTTTGCTGCGGGGTTTTGCCGCGGCGACCACCTCTACCGCCACGGCCCTTCCCGGCAGCGCCGTCTTGGCTTTTTCCTTGTTGCGTTTCTCATACTCGGCCCTCTGTTTCTCAACAAGCTGCTCGACCTGTCGGCATTCTTAGAGATCATGGCCCTTGGTATGGTGAATCTTGCAGTACAGCCCGTCGGATTTCCCGGCCTTCTCAGCGGCAGCAGCCTCCCAGCAATCAGCGCACGCGGCAGCTCCCTTGCCGGGGGTTTCGGCTTTCGCCTTTTTGCCGGTGCTGAGGTCTCCGGAGCTCTCGACAGCCAGCATTGCTTTTCCCTTGCGCTTTTTGTTGCGCTTCCTATTCCTCCCCTTTGGGTCGGGGACGTCGTTGCCATCATCAGAGTCCACTTCGACGCCCGCCTCTTCTCCGGGAATTCGCCTCCCTTCTTCAGCTCGAGCACACTTATCTGCCAAGGTGTAAAGCTCATTGACAGTCTTGGGGAGCTTGACATTCATCTTGGCTCGCATCCTCCTGTTGCGCACGTTCGAGTGGAACGCGGCAATCACTTCCGCGGGATGGATCTCAGGGATGTTGCGGTGTACCCGGCTGAACCTCTGTATATACTTTCTCAGAGTTTCTCCCTCCTTTTGTGGGAGGACTTGGAGATCGCTGGGCTGGCCTGGCTCTTGATGTCCACCGGTGAAGGCGCCAACAAACTCGTTGCACATATCAGCCCAAGAGGAAATGGAATTCTCTGGCAGGTGCATCAGCCATGATCTCACATTTAGCTTGAGCGCCAAAGGGAAATAATTGGCGAGCACCTTCTCATCTCTTCCTCCCGCAGCTTGAATAGCTATTGTGTAGATGCCCAAGAACTCCGCGGGGTTTAGCTTTCCGTCGTATTTCTCTGGTAGCTCAGGCTTGAAGGCTCGGGTCGACGGCTAGCGGACCCGTCGCAGCTCGCTAGTGAAGGCAGGGCAACCAACCTCATAAGGAAGGTACCCGCCGACACTGGGCGCGGGATCGCCAACGTCTGGACCGTTGCGCCTGTCAGATTGACATTGTGCTTCACGACGTCGCTCGATGGTGATGCGCGCGTCTTCCTTCCGCCGGTCTTCAAGAACACGCCGCTGGTCCCGGCGGTCATGCGGACCAGACGAGACTATGGACGCCTAGTCGTGGTCGTCAGCATGTGAAGCTAGCTGCGGCTGCCTCTGGGCTTGTTGCCGTGGAGGGGACTGCACCGTTGGGGTGGCCCCTTCCATGCACTCGCCGCTCTGGGCTGCCGCTGCTGTCTGCGTACGTCGCGATGGCTCTGCATGCTAGGTCTTGTTGGCTTCAACGAAGAAAATCAGGCTTTGAATGGTGGCTCTCCATTCATCCATCTTATCAGCTGCTGGCATGAAGTTGAGTAGCATCTGGACTCTCGACATGGCCTCCTCTGTGGTGCCAGGCATGGTGAAAGAGGCGGACCTTGACGTGGCTCGACTCTTGGTAGGACCAAGAGAAGCTTCGCCACGTCCTTGATGCCGCGCGCCACTCGCTGGAGCTTTCTGGTGAGTTGTGGGCTGGTCCTGAGGAGCTGCGGCTCCGCTGGGCGCCCCGTCTCGCTCCGCTCGGGGCGCACGCCCAACAATCTCGCTGGCGACGGGTGCGGCCGGAGGGTCACGGCTCGCACCGGACTGAGCGCCGCTGAGGCGGCCTCGGCCATCCATGCGGCGGGGAGGTGATGAACGGGCGTTCCCTCCGCCCATGGTGTCGAGGCCGAGCTTGCCATGTTGCTACAGTAGTTGCTCCCCTTCGGCACCTCCCGCTCCATCCCTGGTCGGGAGAGGATGGACAGGGGCGCCGCCTGCGCCGACCGCGTCGCCCACAACGCCCGCCTCGGCCGCAGCCGCCGCGGCGCCGACAGCTGCATGCGAGGGAGCCTTCGAGGACGAGGGATGCGCAGCCGTGCTGGATTTCTTCTTTGGAGCCATTGTTTAATAAGATGATGATGAAGACTGATCCGCCGTTCACGAACTTGGGTCCACGCAAATGATGCACGCCCCCCTACCTGGCGCGCCAAAGATGTCGGTGCACGGATGCTCACGAAAACCTATGGGACCAGAGGTCCCTTGTGGTTCGGCAAACGGGGGTCACGTTGCACGAAGAGCGAAGATCATGAGACGGCGCATCGATCAGGGGTCAGGCATTTTACCTAGGTTCGGGCCGCTGCTAAGCGTAAAACCCTACTCATACTTTTTGGTGGATTGATTGGGGGAACACGAAGAACGCAAGGCGTCTAACCCCGGCGAGGGCTGCTGTCGGGGGAAGAGTGGCTGTGCGAGTACAAGCGTTCGGGGGTTCTGGTTGCTAACCTTGAGCTAGGTTGCCCTGGGCCTCCTTTTATAGTGCAAGGGGTTACCACAGTGGCAAAACAGGCATTATCCATCGATTAGATAGCCAAGCAGAGCTATCATACCTAACTCTGGCATTTAGGACAAAATGCCATGATTACCTACCTAGGTGGCGCTTGGGCGTTTATCCCCGGCAAGCCCTTGCCACCGCTTGGCTGGTCGCTGCTTGAGGTCTTGACACGCCGCAGGGCGGGTGTCAACCGGGCGTAACTTGCCTTCCGGAGTGTCGCCACGTGCTTAGCGAGAGCTGATTAGCCGCCTGAAGGCTCGACACTGCATCGATAAGTGACAGCCGTAGCGATGCGGTGGAGCGGTGGCTGGTTGGCTCGTGCCTGCCGGGGGGTGGCTTGCCGGGTCTTCTAGAAGGTGCATTCATCTTGGTCCCCGGCAGCATCGGGGACATGCTTGGCACGTCACAGCCCAGGCTTGGGTTGCCGCGTTGTGCTTGCTAGAGTCTTGGTCTTGATTGCTGGCGGGGTTCTCTGCTCTACCTCCTGTGCATAAGTTAGGGGCACTGGGTACCCCTGTACTAGTGCACCGACAATCAGCCGCATAGATAAAGTTTTAAGCAATATTGCTTCCAGAGATAAAGCCAGTTTGATCACCATGAACGAGGAGAGGAATCATGGGCTTCAATCTATTGGTGATAAGTTTGGCGATGGCTTGGAGGGATGTTTTGGAGAGAGATCGGGTGAAAGTCATCCGGAGATCTAGCAGTCTTTTTTGGCAAAAGGATGATATGCGTCTGGTTAAACCAGTCAGCATCTGCATGAAGCCAACGGAAATCGTCAAAAAGGGAATGATTATGTGTTTGACGGAGTACTAAAATCTCCTTTAGACACCAGGCCCAAGGCCATCTGAGCCAAGGCTAGCATTTGGGTTCATCTGAAGGAAGGCATCTTGAGTTTCTTGATGGGTAAAGGGCGCGTAAGGAGAGATCAACTAGGGATTCTGGAAGGGTTGATGGTATTAATGTCTAGCTGTCAAGTAGGGTTTTTGGCCAGACCAATTAGAGTAAGGAAGAAAGACCTATGGATAGAGGACTTCTGGTCACGAGCCAAGAAATCCGTGCCATTGGTTTTGAGGATGGAAATTTTGTTTGATCGAAACCGTTGAGAGGCAGAAACATGGATTTTTGTGTGTGTTTTCATCGCCATTGACCACAACCTTGACCTTTTCGCACTACTTCCAAAAAAGGACTTATTGTTTTATAGCACGTCGCAAAGCCAAGATAACGACAGAATGAAGCGAGATTTCTGGTCGAGAAAGGTTACGACATTCTTCGTTATGACCAATACTGTCGATGATTATTTTACAGCCCGACTTGCATTACCGGGTAAGTTTGAGGGTCTTGGCCCAAAATTTGAAGACAAACCAAGTTTTCTTTATGGTTGTCACAAAACACAAATCTTAAAGGAGCGGACCGAGGTTAACGGGCCAGGCATCAATGACTACCCACTTGCAAGCCGGGTGGAGCGCCCAAAAAGTTTCAAAAGAAAAAACGTGCGATCTGGGAAAATGGGATGAGACATTGATGACTAGCGGAACATGGTCAGACGTAAACCTAGTTAGGGTAAATCAACATGCCAATGCATTTGGTTTGCGCGAGTCAGTTTGGGTTGAAACAGACAAAAACACCAGCCAACGCACGATAGCCAACCCAAATTCCGTGAGCTTGGTGTCCGTATGGACACAATTTCGGCCCAAATTTGCGCATGATTTGCATCCAGACGGACACGAGATACGCGTGTCGTCCGTTCTCTCGGTGTCCACCTCGGGCCTTGTGTCGGACAACCAACCACCACCACGGTTGTAGTCAATGCCACTCACCCACCTCAGGGCCACACGACAGCGACTGGAAGCGTCTAGAGTCCACGTCCTTTTATGGCAAGCGTGCGCGGGGGGGGGGGGGGGGGGTGATGGTGTCCTAGACTAGGGGTGTTGGAAATATGCCCTAGAGGCAATAATAAAGTGATTATTATTATATTTCTTTGTTCGTGATAATCGTTTAATGTCCATGCTATAATTGTATTTATTGGAAACTCAAATACATGTGTGGATACATAGACAACACCGTGTCCCTAGTGAGCCTCTAAAAGACTAGCTCGTTGATTAAAGATGGTCAAGGTTTCTTGACCATGGACATGAGTTGTCATTTGATAATGGGATCACATCATTAGTAGAATGATGTGATGGACAAGACCCAAACTATGAACGTAGCATATGATCGTGTCAAGTTTATTGCTATTGTTTTCTGCATGTCAAGTATCTCTTCCCATGACCATGAGGTCATGCAACTCACTGACACCGGAGGAGTACCTTGTGTGTATCAAACGTCACAACGTAATTGGGTGACTATAAAGATGCTCCACAGGTATCTCCGAGGGTGTCTGTTGAGTTGGCATGGATCAAGACTGGGATTTGTTACTCCGTGTGATGGAGAGGTATCTCAGGGCCCACTCAGTAATACAACATCATAATGAGCTTGCAAGCAAAGTGACTAAAGAGTTAGCCACAGGATCTTGTATTACGGAATGAATAAAGAGACTTGCCGGTAACGAGATTGAACTAGGTATGGAGATACCGACGATCGAATCTCGGGCAAGTAACATACCGATGAACAAAGGGAACTGTGTACGGGATTAACTGAATCCGTGACATCGTGGTTCGACCGATAAAGAACTTCATAGAATATGTAGGAACCAATATGGGCATCCAGGTCCCGCTCTTGGTTATTGACCGTGGAGGAGTCTCTGTCATGTCTGCATAGTTCTCGAACCCGCAGGGTCTACACACTTAACGTTTGGTGATGATATAAGTATAGTCTAGTTATTATGTTGGTGACCGAAGGTTGTTCGGAGTCCCGGATGATATCTCGGACGTGACGAGGAGTTCTGGAATGGTCCGGAGGTGAAGATTGATATATATGATGAAGGGTATCGGAGTCCGGAAGTGTTCCGGGGCATACCGGGGATTCGACGGAGTGCCGAAAGGGGTTTCGGGGGGGCCCGGCAAGTGTTGGGGGGCCTCATGGGCCAAGGAGAGGGGGCGCACTAGCCCACAAGGGGCTGGGCGCTGCCCAAACCTCAGCCCAATCAGCTAGGAAGGGGGCCACATCCCCTAGGGCCGCCAGCCACCCTAACTTGGGAGGCAAGGCGCCTAAGGGGGGGCACCCCAAACCCTAGCCGCACCCCCCTTTGCCGCCGGCCCCTAAGGGAAACCCTAGGGCGCCCTTCCCTCCTCCCTTCCCCCTATATATAGAGAGGGAGAGAGAGGGCACACGTAGTTCTTCCCCTCTCCTAACGCACGGCGAAGCCCTGCTGAGATTCTTCCACCACCACCTCACCACACCGTCGTGCTGCCAGAGGACTCGGGCTACTACTTCACCATTGCTCGCTGGATCGAGGAGGTGAAGGCATCATCAAGCTGTACGTGTGTTGAACGCGGAGGTGCCGTCCGTTCGGCACTTGATCGGGAGTTCGCGGGACGGATCGTGATTGGATCGCGAAGACGTTCGACTACATCAATCGTGTTTCTTAACGCTTCCGCTTAGCGATCCACGGCGCTTTGCGGGACGTATCGTGATTGCATCGCTAAGATGTAAATGCAATCTCTCGTCTCGTAGATGGTCATCTCCTAGATTGATCTTGGTGAAGCGTAGGAAATTTTTTGTTTCCCATGCAACGTTCCCCAGCAGTGGCATCATGAGCTAGGTCTATGCGTAGATGACATCACGAATAGAACACAAAGGAGTTTGTGGGCGTTGATATTCAGATTGCTTCCTTCCTTAGTCTTATTTTCATTCAGCGGTATTGTGGGATGAAGCGGCCCGGACCAACTTTACATGTCCACGTACATGAGACCGGTTCCATCGACTGACATGTAACTTTGTTTCATAAGATGGCTGGCGGGTGTTTGTCTCTCCCACCTTAGTTGAATCGGATTCGACAAAGGCGGTCCTTGTAGAAGGTTAAATAGCAACTTGTATATCATCGTTGTGGTTTTGCATAGGTAAGAATCGTTCTTGCTAGATACCCATAGCAGCCACGTAAAACATGTAACAACAAATTAGAGGACGTCTAACTTGTTTTTGCAGGGTATGTTGTGATGTGATGTGGCCAAAGACATGATGTGATATATGTGATGTATGAGATGATCATGTTTTTGTATAGATTATATCGACTTGCATGTTGATATGGCAGCCGACAGGAGCCATAGGGTTGTCTTTAATTATTATGTGCCCTGCGTGTCACTCATTAAGCGCTATGTAATGCTTTACTTTATCGCAAAGCGGTAGCAATAGTAGTAGAAGCATGATTGGTGCGACAACCCCGATGGCAACACGATGATGTAGATCATGGTGTCATGCGGGTGACGATGGAGATCATGCCGGTGCTTTGGAGATGGAGATCAAAAGCACAAGTTCATGGCCATATCATGTCACTTATGATTTGCATGTGATGTTATTCCTTTTATGCATCTTATTTTGCTTAGGACGACGATAGCATTATAGGGTGATCCCTCACTAAAATTTCAAGATAAAATTGTGTTCTCCCCGAGTGTGCACCGTTGCGAAAGTTCGTCATTTCGAAGCACCACGTGATGATCGGGTGTGATAGAGTCTACGTTCGCATACAATGGGTGCAAGCCAGTTTTGCACATGCGGAACACTCGGGTTAAACTTGACGAGCCTAGCATGTACAGACATGGCCTGAGAACACAAGAGACCAAAAGGTCGAACATGAGTCATATAGTAGATATGATCAACATGGATATGTTCACCATTGAAACCACCTCATCTCACGTGATGATCGGACTTGGGTTGGTGAATTTGGATCATGTAACACTCGGATGACCGGAGGGATGTCAATTTGAGTGGGAGTTTTAAGTAATATGATTAACTAAACTCATTATCTTAAACAATAGTCTAAGTAATCTTCGCAAATTTATGTTGTAGATCAATGGCTCGCGCAGTAGCTCCCCTGAATTTCAATGCGTTCCTAGAGAAAGCCAAGCTGAAATATTGGAAGTAACTTTGTAGACTGGGCCCATAATCTGTGGATTATCCTCACGGGTTCCCAGAAGGCTTATGTCCTTGATGCACCGCTCGGTGCGCCACCCGCTCCAGTATCGTCTGCAGACATTGCGAACGCCTGGCAGGCGCGTTCTGATGACTACTCAATAGTTCAGTGTGCTATGTAGTATGGCTTAGAACCGGGACTTCAAAGACGTTTTCAACGTCATGGAGCATATGAGATGTTCCAGGAGTTGAAGTTTATTTTTGAGAAAAATGCCCGGATCGAGAGGTATGAGACCTCTGATAAGTTCTATGCTTGCAAGATGGAGGAGAACGGGTCTGTCAGTGAGCACATACTCAGAATGTCTGGGTATTCCAACCGTCTGGCTGAGTTGGAAATTATTCTCCCGCCAGAGGCAATCAATGACAGAGTTCTTCAATCACTACCACCTAGCTACAAAAGCTTTGTGTTGAACTATAACATGCAAGGGATGAACAAATCAGTCAACGAGCTGTTTGCGATGCTGAAAGTCGCTGAGTCAGAAATCCAGAAGGAGCATCAAGTGTTGATGGTCAATAAAACCACTAGTTTCAAGAAGACTGGCAATGGCAAGAAGGGTAACTCCAAGAAGAGTGGCAAAGCAGTTGCCCCTCCCGTGAAGAAACTCAAGGCTGGATCCAAGCCGGAAACTGAGTGCTTTCATTGCAAGGGAACTGGCCACTGGAAGCGGAATTGCCCCAAGTATCTGGCCGACAAGAAGGCGGCCAACACCAAACAAGGTATATATGATATACATGTTATCGATGTGTACCTTACCAACTCTCGTTGTAGTGCCTGGGTATTTGATACCAGTTCGGTTGCTCACATTTGCAACTCAAAGCAGGAACTACGAAACAGAGGGAGGCTGGCAAAGGATGAAGTGACGATGCGCGTGGGACATGGTTCCAAGGTTGATGTGATCGCCGTCGGCACGCTCGCTCTTCGATTACCATCGGGATTAGTGATGAACCTGAATAATTTTTATGTAGTGCCTGCGTTGAGTATGAACATTATATCTGGATCTTGTTTAATGCGAGATGGATACTCATTTAAATCAGAGAATAATGGTTGTTCTATTTATATGGGTAATATCTTTTATGGTCATGCACCCCATGTGAGGGGTTTGTTCTTATTGAATCTCGATAGTGATGATACACATGTTCATAACATTGATGCCAAAAGATGTAGAGTTGATAATGATAGTACCACTATCTTGTGGCACTACCGCTTAGGTCATATTGGTGTAAAACGCATGAAGAAGTTCCATACTGATGGACTTTTGGAGTCACTTGATTTTGAATCACTTGACACATGTGAAACATGCCTCATGGGCAAGATGACTAAGACCCCGTTCTCTGGAACAATGGAACGGGCAGGTGACTTGTTGGAAATCATACATACTAATGTGTGCGGTCCGATGAGCATTGAGGCACGCGGTGGATATCGTTACTTTCTCACCTTCACTGATGACTTAAGTAGATATGGGTATATTTACTTAATGAAACACAAGTCTGAAACGTTTGATAAGTTCAAGCAATTTCAGAGTGAAGTTGAGAATCATCGTAACAAGATTAAATTCCTACGATTTGATCGAGGAGGAGAATATCTGAGTTATGAGTTTGGCAATCACTTAAGACAATGTGGAATTGCTTCACAATTGACACCACCTAGAACACCACAGCGTAATGGTGTGTCCAAATGTCGTAATCGAACCTTATTGGATATGGTGTGTTCTATGATGTCTCTTGCCAATTTGCCACTATCATTTTAGGGTTATGCGTTAGAGACAGCTGCATTCACTTTAAATAGGGCACCATCTAAATCCATTGAGACGACGCCATATGAACTGTGGTTTGGCAAGAAACCAAAGTTGTCGTTTCTTAAAGTTTGGGGATGCGATGCTTATGTCAAAAGGCCTCAGCCAGAAAAGCTCGAACCCAAAGCGGACAAATGCGTCTTCATAGGAAACCTGATACGTCTCCAACGTATCTACTTTTCCTCACCCTTTTGCTCTTGTTTAGGACTCTAATTTGCATGATTTGAATGGAACTAACCCGGACTGACGCTGTTTTCAGCAGAACTACCATGGTGTTGTTTTTGTGTAGAAATAAAAGTTCTCGGAATGGAACAAAACTTTTTGGAGAATTATTTCTGAATATATGTGAATTATTGGAGCCAAAATCCACCGAAGAGGGGGGCCAGGGTGGTCGGCACCCACCAGGGCGCGCCCTGGCCCCCTGGGCGCGCCCTGGTGGGTTGTGTCCACCTCGTGGCCCCACTGACCCTAATTCCGCCACTATAAATTCCTATTTTTGGAGAAAAAAATCAGAGAGAAAGTTTCATCACGTTTTACGATACGGAGCCGCTGCCACCTCTTGTTCTTCATCGGGAGGCCAGATCTGGAGCCTGTTTGGGGCTCCGGAGAGGGGAATCTTCGGTCTTCGTCATCACCAACCTTTGTCCATCGCCAATTCCATGATGCTCCCCATCGAGAGTGAGTAATTCCTTCATAGGCTTGCTGGTCGGTGAGGAGTTGGATGAGATTCATCATGTAATCAAGTTAGTTTTCTTAGGGCTTGATCCCTAGTATCCACTATGTTCTGAGATTGATGTTTCTATGACTTTGCTATGCCTAATGCTTGTCACTAGGGCCCAAGTGCCATGATTTCAGATCTGAACCGTTTATGTTATCATCTCTATATCTATGTTCTTGATCCAATCTTGCCTAGTCATATGCACCTATTACGTGTTATGATCCGTCAACCCCATAGTGACAATATTTGGGATACTTCACGGTGATGACCGTAGTTTGAGGAGTTCATGTATTCACCATGTGTTAATGCTTTGTTCCAGTTCTCTATTAAAAGGAGGCCTTAATATCCCTTAGTTTCCTTATGGACCCTGCTTCCATGGGAGGGTAGGACAAAAGATGTCATGCAAGTTCTTTTCCATAAGCACGTATGACTATTTACGGAATACATGCCTACATTACATTGATGAACTGGAGCTAGTTCTGTGTCACCCTAGGTTATGACTATTATATGATGCATATCATCCAACGAGTTACCGATCCAGTGCCTACGAGCTTTCCACTTATTGTTCTTGCTAAGTTACTATTGATGTTGCTGCTGTTCCAACTGCTACAAAACTATTGCTGCTACTGTTACCGCTACTGTTACTGTCACTACTGCTATCAAACTATCATATTACTGTGCCACTGATCACTTTGCTGCAGATAATTAATCTCCAGGTGTGGTTGAATTGACAACTCAACTGCTAATATTCTCAAGTATTCTTTGGCTCCCCTTGTGTCGAATCTATAAATTTGGGTTGAATACTCTACCCTCGAAAACTGTTGCGATCCCCTATACTTGTGGGTTATCAAGACCTTTTTCTGGCGCCGTTGCCGGGGAGCATAGCAATATTTGTTGAGTCACTTGGGATTTATATCAACTTATCATTATGAAGAATCTGAAGGATCCAAAGACTAAAAAATTTCCCTCTAAGACGAGGGGAGGTAAGGAACTGCCATCTAGCTCTGCACTTGATTCACCTTCTCATTAAAGGGTGATACTAAGACATGGTACAATACTCTTGCTCTTGGTTGTGTGCGTAGTCCCCAGGATATGATCTACTACTTCTCTAAAAAATATTTTCCTGCTCATAAGAAACAAGCTGCCTTACAGGAAATATTTAACTTTGTGCAAATTAAAGAAGAGAGTCTCCCACCAGCTTGGGGGAGGCTTCTCCAATTGCTTAATGCTTTGCCTGATCATCCTCTCAAGAAAAATGAAATACTTGATATCTTTTATAATGGACTAACTGATGCTTCTAGGGACTTCCTAGATAGTTGTGCTGGTTGTGTTTTCAGGGAACGAACTGTTGAACAAGCTGAGGAATTATTGAATAACATATTGAAGAATTATGATGATTGGACTCTTCCTTAACCACCGCCTAAACCCACTCCGAAGAAGAGGGGTATCTTATTTCTCAGTCTTGAAGATATGCAAGAGGCAAAGAAATCTATGAAGGGAAAATGTATTAAAGCTGAGGATGTTAAGAATTTGCCACCTATTGAAGAAATACATGGCCTTGACATACCACCACCTCCACAGGTGGTAGAGGTAAATTCTTTATTAAAGTTTAATGAAAGTGACATCCCTCACAATAAACATCCTAGTCAATGCTTATATGAGTTTGATAACTATATTATGAAGCAAGATCATTTCAATGCCCATGTTCTGAAACAATTGAAATACAATTCTGATATGATTGCTCGCTTGAGTGACTTGCTATTTAGAATCTGTAATGATGTTAGAGGTGTAGGAAAGCATGCCCCTATGGTTCAAACTCAGTTAGAACAAGTTGCTAAGTCTCAAAAAGAATTGCTTGATGAAATGAATAATAATATGCATGATTTTGCTACTAGAGTAGTAACTAGAGGAGGCAGAATGACCCAAGAACCACTTTATCCTGAGGGTCATCCTAAAAGAATTGAACAAGATTCTCAGAGAATTAATCTTGAAGTACCTAGTCCTTCTAAGAAGAAAAAGAAAAAGAAAAATGGCAGGACTTTGCATACCTCTAGTGAACCTGAGACACAAAAACCTCCTGATAGTAATGATGTCTCTATTTCTGATGCTGAAACTCAATCTGGTAGTGAACATTCACCTAGTGATAATGAAAATGATAATGATGATGTTCACGATGATGCTCAACCTAGTAATGATAAAGAACCAGATAATGATGTTGAAATAGAGCCTGCTCCTGATCTTGATAACCCACAACCTAAAAATAAATGGTATGATAAAAGAGACTTTGTGGCTAGGAAACATGGTAAAGAAAGAGAGCCATGGGTTGAGAAACCCATGCCATTCCCACCTAAGCCATCTAAGAAAAAGGATGATGAAGAATTTGAGCGCTTTGCTGAAATGATTAGGCCAGTCTTTTTGCGTACTCGCTTAACCGATATTTTGAAGATGGCCCCTTATGCAAAGTATATGAAAGACATCATCACAAATAAAAGAAAGATACCTAAAGCTGAAATCACCACCATGCTTGCTAATTATTCTTTTAAGGATGGAGTACCTCAAAAACTAGGAGATCCTGGAATACCAACTATACCTTGCTCCATTAAGAGAAATTATGTCAAAACTGCTTTGTGTGATTTGGGAGCCGGTGTTAGTGTTATGCCTTTCTCCTGATATAAAAGACTTGATTTGAATAAACTCACACCTACTGAGATATCATTGCAAATGGCTGACAAATCAATGGCCATACCTATCGGTATTTGTGAGGATGTGCCCGTTGTTGTTGCAAATGTTACTATCTTAACGGACTTTGTTATTCTTGAGATGCCCGAGGACGACAACATGTCGATTATCCTTGTTAGACCCTTTTTGAATACTGCAGGGGCTGTTATTGATTGCAATAAAAGAAAAGTCACTTTTCATATCAATGGTAATGAGCATACGGTGCACTTTCCGAAGAAACAATTCCAAGTGAATGGTATAAATGTTATTGAAGAATCTCCAACCATTACTATTGGAAGTTTTCAATTACCTCTTCCTACTGCCAAAAAGAAATATGATATACTTATTGTCAGGGATATGCACATCCCCATTGAGGTAACCTAGTGTTTTACGAAAGTTCTTCGGTTTCATGCTAATCGGAAGTGGTTGTTAATAAGACTTGATCAACCTTATTAATGAATCATTTTTGAGAGGTATGACGTCGATGAATCTAGTAAGCACAACTCTTTGCTCCCACCTTTTATTTTCTGTTTAAGTTAGTTGAATGAAATAAAATGTCGTGATTATCCTATTTTCTGTTTTCTCCGTGCAATAAAAAAATGACCCAAAAATAGAAATTGTCAGAATGCCCTGAAAATTTAACACGTTTTTTTCCAAATATTTATGAATTTTTGGTGCAAATAATACCAGAGGGGGGGTGCACCAGGTGCCCACAAGACACCAGGGCACGCCAGCACCCCCAGGCGCGCCCTGGTGGGTTGTGGCCCCCCACGTGAGCCCCCTCACTTATCTCTTTATCCCACTTCATCACCTACCTCCAGAAAAAATCACCACAACCACCATTTTCGTGTTCTTGCTCTCAAACCCGCGGATTTCGATCTCTTTGCCCGAAGCTCCATTTCTGAAACTGTTTGGAGGGATTGCAACTTGGAATAAAATGCAAATCTTTAGGAAGTTCTCCTCCAAGAAAAATGCCAAGGGAGTCATTGGGGAATCATTGGACAATGACCTTCATACCCCAAGAAAGGTGGAGTTGCGGCCGTGTGAATGGCCACATGATGCCTTCATGGAGGAGGCCGGGTTCCATCAAGAGTTCGCTCAGTTTGTTGCAAACGCTGGGTTAACCGAGTTCCTCACAGCTAAGTGTGACCAATATCACATCCTTACGAATTCCTTTGTGCAAAGCTTTCATTATCGAGGGAGAAACAACCCTCCTGAAGTGCAGATTAATCTTTATGCTGAAACTTACACATTGCCGCTAACTGACTTCTGCAACATATGCTTGATTCCTTCTGATGGGGACTTGAGAGAACCTAGGCCATCTGAGTTTGAGGATTTTCTCCTCACGTTAACCGTGGGTGAGGATAGAGGCGTGTCGAGCGCCACTGCTACTAGCTTGCAGTTTCCCTCAGTACATTATTTCGCTTTGGTCATCGCTAAGTGTTTAACCGCTAGGGAGAAGGTCGGCGCACTCAATGCCCCTGACCTTGCTATTTTACGTCGTGCACTTTATGATGATCACACCTTTAGTATGGGGGCTATTATTTCTCGTCGCTTACATCTTAACAAAACTAAGGGAAAGATACATGGTGGTATTTATGCTACTCGTCTAGCGAGACACTTTAGAGTTCAGTTTCGTCCACATGATTATCTCTTATCCCGAGTTTACCTTGATCACAAGTCACTGCAGGCTCACCAATTCCTAGATGTAACTGATTCTCCCTGTGACATTCATTATAACCTAGTATTTAGCAAGGAAACACGTGATGTTATTCCGTTGCCTGCACCTGCTTTATTTGATTCTATTGCCAGGAACGGATACAGGATCATGCCAGATGATATCACAGCCTACCGGAACAATCTAGCAGCTGCTGAGGAAGAGCCCCAGGGGTGGGATGCTCAGGAGCCGCCTTCGCCTCACTACGACTTGGGACCGGATGGCTACTACGGATGGTGATTACCAATCTAGCCCAAAAGCCTAAGCTTGGGGGAGTACGTATTCCCACCGACATTACATTCATGTTCACACATTTCATTCCAGTTGTCGGTGTTCACACATTTTCATTGTAATATTCATGCTAAATTGTTTTCTCGCTTTCTTCTTGTGTGTTTGAAAAACTTTAAGAAAATCCAAAAATATTTCCTACTTCTTTTTAGTTTTTCTTTCTAGCTTAGTTTAATTGTAGCATCAAAAGAAAACCCAAAAAGATTTATCGATTCTTCTTTTACTTGTTGGGAGCTTTCCCTTGTAAATTGTTTTTCTCGTTTTTGTTTTTACTCTTTAATTTGCTTGCTTCAAGAAAAAACAAAAACTCCAAAAATATTTCAGTGTGTTTCTCTGAAGTTCTTATCTTTCTACTCGAGTCGTACCTAGGAGAAGACCACAATGAAATTGTTGAGTGGCTCTCATCTGCATTATTGTTTATCCAACAAAGATCCTATATTACTTTGTCTTCTCCTCTTGAATAAAATGTTTGCAGATTCCAGCTTAGTCCACGGCACTCTTGCACTATTATTATTTTCTTAACATTTAGTCGTGCAAGTGAAAGGCAATAATGACGACATTTGATGAATTGACTGTGGCAGAGAAAAGCGGGTATGAACTCAACTTGTTTTTGTTTTTGTAAATATGTTTAACCTAGTATCCCTTGATTCAACTCATTATGATCAAACATGTTTGCAATGACCATTAGAGATTATAGTTGTTCATGCCATGCTTAAGTAGCTAGGAGTGGATAATGATTTATCTTGAGTGTCAACATGCATTAAAATGGTTGTGATGCGGTATGATGATATGGTATCCTCCTCTGAATGTTTCAAGTGGCTTGACTTGGCACATGTTCACGCATGTAGTTGAATCAAAACCAACATAGCCTTCATGATATTTATGTTCGTGGTGTCCATATCCTACTCATGCTAGTATTCAATGTTGACTATATGTAATGCATGTTCATGACCGTTTTCGCTCTCTAGCTAGCAGCTAGTCAATCTATTTGCTAGCCTTCGCCTGTACTAAGCGGGAATACTGCTTGTGCATCAAAACCCTTAAACCAAGTTGTGCCAGATGAGTCCACTATATCTACCTATATGCGGTATTACCCTGCTGTTCCAAGTAAATTTGCATGTGCCACCTCTAAAAATTCAAATGAACATCTGTTTTGTGTGCCTGGACCGCTCATGGAGCGACAGGGGGCGACAGGGGGCGGTCAGTATCTTCCATGCTAAGCGGGTTATTCTCATGATGAGTGTTTATTCACTTGTCCTTACACGAGAGGGGCTGTAATAGGGTTTCCCAGTCCCAAAATCAAAAAAATCAAAAATAATTAAACAAAACGCCCCCAGGAATGTTGTTGGTTTGGACGGTACCCGTGGATGTGGCCCGCCGTGGAGTGTGATTGTTGGTGGAGGGGAGTAAACCTTTACTTTTACCGCTTGGGAACCGCCGCTAATTTGTTTAGCATGGAAGATATTGATAACTCTTGGTCGTGACGTTGACAGGAAGGGTGTACCTCCCAAAATTATATCTATCTCCGTTTTAAACTTTGAGCTCTGGCACCGCTGCAAATCCATGCTTCCCTCTGCGAAGGGACTATCTATTTACTTTTATGTTGAGTCATCGCCTTCTCAAATAAGCGCCAGACCTGAGAGCACTATTGTCATCCTCATGCATTGTGTATAGTTGATGTTGGGTGCAGCATGACTGGATCTTTTCTACCATGAATTACAATGTTTAGTTGCTGCTTGAACTTTGGAGGTGCTCTGCATTTATGTTTTGCGGTCTCAGAAAGGGCTAGCGAGATACCACTATTGTCATATTGTATCATGATTGTTTTGATAAAGTGTTGGCGCTTGAGATATCTTATTATTGCTCGCTAGTTTCTTATGTTATTGTTATGAGTTAATATAATTTCTAAGAGTTATAGTTGACTTGGTTAGTCATAATCTTTGCTGAAAACCTGGGTGCTACTTAAGCATATATATGTAAACAAGAACAAAAGAGTTCATAAAAGTTTTTCTTTATCACTTTCAGTTTGTCAACTGAATTGCTTGAGGACAAGCAAAGGTTTAAACTTGGGGGAGTTGATACGTCTCCAACGTATCTACTTTTCCTCACCCTTTTGCCCTTGTTTTGGACTCTAAGTTGCATGATTTGAATGGAACTAACCCGGACTGACGCTGTTTTCAGCGGAACTACCATGGTGTTGTTTTTGTGCAGAAATAAAAGTTCTCGGAATGGAACGAAATTTTTTGGAGAATTATTTCAGAATATATGTGAATTATTGGAGCCAAAATCCACCGAAGAGGGGGGCCAGGGTGGCCAGCACCCACCAGGGCGCGCCAGGCCCCCTGGGCGCGCCCTGGTGGGTTGTGCCCACCTCGTGGCCCCACTGACCCTAATTCCACCACTATAAATTCCTATTTTCGGAGAAAAAAATCAGAGAGAAAGTTTCATCGCGTTTTACGATACGGAGCCGCCGCCACCTCCTGTTCTTCATCGGGAGGCCAGATCTGGAGCCCGTTTGGGGCTCCGGAGAGGGGAATCTTCGGTCTTCGTCATCACAAACCTTTATCCATCGCCAATTCCATGATGCTCCCCACCGGGAGTGAGTAATTCCTTCGTAGGCTTGCTGGTCGGTGAGGAGTTGGATGAGATTCATCATGTAATCGAGTTAGTTTTTTTAGGGCTTGATCCCTAGTATCCACTATGTTCTGAGATTGATGTTGCTGTGACTTTGCTATGCCTAATGCTTGTCACTAGGGCCCGAGTGCCATGATTTCAGATTTGAACCGTTTATGTTATCATCTCTATATCTATGTTCTTGATCCGATCTTGCCTAGTCATATGCACCTATTACGTGTTATGATCCGTCAACCCCATAGTGACAATATTTGGGATACTTCGCGGTGATGACCGTAGTTTGAGGAGTTCATGTATTCACCATGTGTTAATGCTTTGTTCCGGTTCTCTATTAAAAGGAGGCCTTAATATCCCTTAGTTCCCTTACGGACCCCGCTGCCACGGGAGGGCAGGACAAAAGATGTCATGCAAGTTCTTTTCCATAAGCACGTATGACTATTTACGGAATACATGCCTACATTACATTGATGAACTAGAGCTAGTTCTGTATCGCCCTAGGTTATGATTGTTATATGATGAATAGCATCCAACGAGTTACCGATCTAGTGCCTACAAGCTTTCCACTTATTGTTCTTGCTAAGTTACTATTGTCTCTACTGCTGTTCCAACTGCTACAAAACTATTGCTACTACTGTTACCGCTACTATTACTGTCACTAGTGCTATCAAACTATCATATTACTGTGCTACTGATCAGTTTGCTGCGGATATTTAATCTCTAGGTGTGGTTGAATTGACAACTCAACTGCTAATACTCTCAAGTATTCTTTGGCTCCGCTTGTGTCAAATCTATAAATTTGGGTTGAATACTCTACCCTCGAAAACTGTTGCGATCCACTATACTTGTGGGTTATCAATACCCAAAAGAGACGGTTGGGTACACCTTCTATCTCAGATCCGAAAGCAAAGTATTTGTCGCTAAGAACGGATCATTTCTCGAGAAAGAGTTTCTCTCGAAAGAATTGAGTGGTGATGACCCACAAGTATAGGGGATCAATCGTAGTCCTTTCGATAAGTAAGAGTGTCGAACCCAACGAGTAGCAGAAGGAAATGACAAGTGGTTTTCAGCAAGGTAATTTCTGCATGCACTGAAATTGTAGGTAACAGATAGTTTGATAGCAAGATAATTGGTAACGAGCAAGTAACGGTAACGGTAAATAAAGTGCAGCAAGGTAGCCCAATCCTTTTGTGGCAAAGGATAGGCCAGAACAATCTCTAGTAATAGGCAAAGTGTTCTTGAGGGTACACGGGAATTTCATCTAGTCACTTTTATCATGTTGGTTTGATTTGTGTTCGCTACTTTGATAATTTGATATGTGGGTGGACCGGTGCTTGGGTGTTGTTCTTACTTGAACAACCTCCCACTTATGATTAACCCCCTCGCAAGCATCCGCAACTACGAGAAAAGTATTAAGATAAAATCTAACCATAGCATTAAACGTTTGGATCCAAATCAGCCCCTTACGAAGTAGCGCATAAACTAGGGTTTAAGCTTCTATCACTCTAGCAACCCATCATCTAATAACTACTCCACAATGCATTCCCTTAGGCCCAAGAATGGTGAAGTATCATGTAGTCGACGTTCACATGACACAACTAAGGGAATCACAACATACATATCATCAAAATATCGAACACATATCAAATTCACATGATTACTTGCAACATGACTTCTCCTGTGACCTCAAGAACAAAGGTAACTACTCACAAATAATAATCATGCTCAAGATCAGAGGGGTATTGAATAGCATAATGGATCTAAACATATAATATTCCACCAAATAAACCATATAGTAATCAACTACAAGATGTAATCAACAGTACTAGTCACCCACAACTACCAATCTGAGGTTCCGGTACAAAGATTGAACACAAGAGATGAACTAGGGTTTGAGAGGAGATGGTGTTGTTGAAGATGTTGATGAAGATTGGCCTCCCAAAGATGAGAGGGGTGTTGGTGATGACGATGGCTTCGATTTCCCCCTCCGGGAGGGAAGTTCCCCCGGCGGAATCGCTCCACCGGAGGGCAAAAGTGCTCCTGCCCAAGTTCCGCCTCGAGACGGCGGCGCTCCATCCCGAAAGTCCTCTCTTTATTTTTTCTAGGTAAAAAGAGATTATATACCAGAAGATGGGCACCGGAGGTGGGCCGAGGAGGGCACAACCCACCAGGGCGCGCCTGGGGGCGCCTGGCACGCCCTGGTGTCTTGTGCCCACCAGGGTGCCCCCCTCCGGTATATCTTTGCTCCAGTATTTTTTATTAATTCCAAAAATAATCTCCGTAAAGTTTCAGCTCCATTGGAGATGTGCAGAATAGGTATCTCTGATGTGCTTTTTTCAGGTCCAGAATTCCAGTTGCCGGTATTCTCCCTCTTTGTGTAAACCTATTATGAGAGAAAAGGCATTAGAATCACTCCCTAAAGCATTATTATTCAACAAAACATAATAAATAACAGTAGGAAATCATGATGCAAAATGGACGTATCAACTCCCCCAAGCTTAGACCTCGCTTGTCCTCAAGCGAAAAGCCGAAATTGAAAAGCATGTCCACATGGTTTGAGAGAGAGGTGTCGATAAAAACAAAATACGGACATAGAAGCATCATGCTTATTATCATAACAACAACAAACTCTATCATAAAACTTATTCATATACTTTCATCATATAACTTCTCATGAACAAGTAACAATTCATCACAACATAGAAGTATATAGCATAAACCTTATTGAAAACCAAAAAACTATGTTCTCAGTCAACTTTGCAATTACAATTCATGATATTTTCAGGAAGGGTCTCATGTCGGAGCCTTTTGGCAAGTCCACATACTCAACCATCATTTTAGTCTTCTATGATTGCTAACACTCACCGCATACCCATGAGCAAAAAGTTTCAACCGGACACATAAAAAGATAGGGGCTTATAGTTTCGCCTCCCAACGTATTCACCTCAAGGGTGATGTCAACAATAATAACTCATGCCCACTCACATCCAACTGGATATATGTCCCTAGATCTTTCCTCACCACATGATGCTTGCAAAAGGAAAAAGTAAAAAGGAATAGGGAAGAATACTTTGACTCTTGCAGAAAAGTAAATACACAAAAGTAAAAGATAGTCCCTTCGCAGAGGGAAGCAGAGGTTGTCATGCATTTTCTTGGTTTGTATGCCCAATCCCTTAATGTAAAAGAAAGTCACGCTATATTTCCCCCTATCATAGCAACCTTATATTACCGTAGAGGTTTATCATTCTGGAGCTATTAAGATTAATAATGCCGAAGGTACAATTTTCTCTTACACTAATTGATCAAAACACTTTTAGAAGCAATTTTTATTGCCTTATTGCACCGATGACAACTTACTTGAAGGATCTTACTCGATACGTAGGTACGTATGGTGGACTCTCAAAGAATGAATTTGGGTTTGGGCTTTTGGATTCACAAGTAGTATTTCTACTTAGTGCGGGATTTTTGGCTAGCAAAGATATTGAGCAAGCACCACATGTTGAAGGATCTATGACAATATAACTTCTATGTGGATATGAACAAACATAAATCATTACGTTGTCTTCCTTGTCCAACGTCAACCATTTTGACATATAATATTTAATGCGGGCTCACAATCATAAAAGATGTCCAAGATAGTGTATTTGCATGTGGATCTTCTCTTCCCTTATTAATTCTTTCATGAATTGCATAATTGACCAATGCTATGTTTGTCAATCTCCAATAAATTTTACTACTTATACTTTTCCTTATGTGATGTCATTACTCATCATAAGATTAGCATATGATTCTTTTCATTTATTTCTCTTTCCTTTTATTTTGATTGCAACAAGAAAGTAGAGAGGCAAAAACTCAAACTAAATTTTATTATATAACTCTCACTCGATTACATAGATAGATAGGCCACGAAACTAACGCATGAAAATAGATCATGCTAGACTTTTATTCAACTAAATCAAAGGAAAACTAAATATCAAACTGAAATAGGTAAAGGTGAATAAAAGTGATGGTGATACGATACCGGGGCACCTCCCCCAAGCTTGGCTTTAGCCAAGGGGAGTGCCCATACCCGTGTGCTCAAGTCTCTTTTGGTGATGGTGATGAAGAAGGTGGTGGTGTAGCCTTCTTCTTCAACTTATATTTAAGCATGAAATTTTCCTCCTTCAGATCATCATTCTCCAACTCGAGCTTTAATATCTTTTTGCATAATGCCGCCTTGCTCTCCTGCAGAAAACGAGATGGGATAAATTGAACCTCAGGTTTGTATCCTCTAGGGAGGCTTGACTTCTTGAATTCCACATGCATGTATCCGGGTTGAGGTAGTTGGTCATCCTCTTCCTCAGAGCTATCATCCTTTGTTTCCTTCATAGCAGCGTTTTCCTCCTCATCTGAGGTCCATCCATAATGCTCCACTTCTCCATAGATCTTGGGGTTTGCAACATAGTTAGCAACATAGCTCACCCCCTCTGAATCTTGAGACGACATATTTTCAGATCTGTCAGGAAAACAACACGAAACAAGAACAGAGAATTTTTCTGCGATGCGGTCGTCAAAACAGTCGGGGGTATATATAGAGAATTTTTATTCTTGGGAAATAATCATATGGAAGGAAAATAGAGTCGGGAAGGTGTCCGAGGTGGGCACAACCAGGGGCCTGGCGCGCCCTGGTGTATCGTGCTCACCTCGATCACCTTCCGGTTTATATCTTAAATTCCAAAATTTTCTAATATTCCAAAACTGACAAAAAATATTTGTGCGGATTTTTCGGAGTCTGTTTACTTACCGTATCACATACCTCCTATTTTTTAGCATTCTAGAGTGTTTCGGAAGGTTTCTTTTATGTGTTCCTCCGGTGTCATGGTTTGGATAACATTACTTTCAACGTTAATAGGCGTACCTGAGATATAGTGCTTAATTCTTTGTCCATTGACCACCATCGGGTTAGTACCTTCGGCATTATTAATCTTAATAGCTCCAGAACGATAAACCTCTACGGTAATATAAGGTCCTTCCCATTTGGAGAGAAGCTTACCTGCAAAAAATCTTAAACGAGAGTTGAACAAAAGAACATAGTCTCCTATTTTGAATTCTCGCTTTTGGATTCTTTTGTCATGCCACCTTTTTACTTTTTCTTTGAATAGGTTGGCATTTTCATAGGCTTGGGTTCTCCATTCATCTAGTGAGCTAATATCAAATAGCCTCTTCTCACCGGCAAGTTTGAAATCATAGTTGAGTTCTTTAATTGCCCAAAATGCTTTATGTTCTAATTCTAGAGGCAAATGACAAGCTTTTCCATATACCATTTTGTATGGAGACATACCCATAGGATTTTATAAGTTGTTCTATAGGCCCAAAGTGCATCATCTAGTTTCTTAGACCAATTATTTCGAGACCTATTGACATTTTTTTGTAATATCAATTTTATTTCTCTATTGCTAAGTTCAACTTGACCACTAGATTGAGGATGATAGGGTGATGCAATTCTATGGTTAACATTATATTTAGCAAGCATCTTACGGAAAGCACCATGAATAAAGTGTGAACCACCATCAGTCATTAAGTATCTAGGGACTCCAAACCTCGGGAAGATAACTTCTTTAAGCATTTTAATGGAGGTGTGGTGATCAGCACTACTAGTCGGAATAGCTTCTACCCACTTAGTGACATAATCAACAGCAACCAAAATATGAGTGTACCCGTTAGAGGAAGGAAAAGGTCCCATATAATCAAAACCCAAACGTCAAATCGCTCAACAACAAGTGAATAATTCATAGTCATTTCCCGACGCTTACGATATTATCAATTCTTTGACATTCATCACAAGACAAGACAAACTTACGGGCATCCTTGAAGAGAGTAGGCCAATAAAAACCAGATTGCAATACCTTGTGAGCAGTTCTATCTCCCGCATGATGTCCTCCATAAGCTTCGAAATGACATTTCTGTAGGATTTGTTCCTGTTCATGCTCAGGTACACAACGCCTAATAATACCATCTACTCCTTCTTTATAGAGATGTGGGTCATCCCAAAAGTAATGTCTTAAATCATAGAAGATTTTTTTTCTTTTGTTGGTATGTGAAGCTAGGTGGTATATATTTAGCAACAATGTAGTTAGCATAATCAGCATACCAAGGGGTGTTTTGAGAAACACTTATTGCAGCTAACCGTTCGTCAGGAAAACTATCATCAATAGGTAGTGGGTCATCAAGAATATTTTCTAACCTAGACAAGTTATCAGCTACGGGGTTCTCATCTCCCTTTCTATCAATGATATGTAAGTCAAATTCTTGAAGCAAGAGAACCCACCTAATAAGTCTAGGTTTAGCATCTTTCTTTTCCATAAGATATTTTATAGCAGCATGATCGGTGTGAACAGTAACTTTGGAGTCAACAATATAGGATCTATATTTATCATAGGCAAACACAACTGCTAAAAATTCTTTTTCAGTAGTAGCATAGTTTCGTTGAGCACTGTCTAGAGTTTTGCTAGCATAATGGATAACATTCAGTTTTTTTATCAACTCTTTGTCCTAGAACAGCACCAACAACATAATCACTAGCATCACACATAATTTCAAAAGGCAGGTTCCAATCAGGTGGTTGAACGATAGGTGCAGAAGTTAAGGCTTTCTTGAGTGTTTCAAAGGCTTCCACACAATCATCATCAAAAACAAAAGGAATATCCTTTTGCAAAAGATTAGTAAGAGGCCTAGAAATTTTAGAGAAGTCTTTAATGAACCTCCTATAGAAACCAGCATGACCAAGGAAACTTCGAATACCTTTAATATCTTTAGGACATGGCATTTTCTCAATTGAATCAACTTTAGCTTTATCCACCTCAATACCTCATTCAGATATTTTATGCCCCAAGACAATGCCTTCATTAACCATAAAGTGGCACTTCTTCCAATTCAAGACAAGATTAGTTTGTTCACATCTCTGCAAAACTCGATCAAGGTTGCTGAAGCAATCATCAAAAGAAGTCCCGTAAACAGAAAAATCATCCATGAAAACCTCCACAATCTTTGCACAAAAGTCAGAGAATATAGCGGTCATATATCTTTGAAAGGTAGCAGGTGCATTGCATAAACCAAAAGGCATACGTCTATAAGCATAGGTTCCAAAAGGGCAAGTAAAGGTGGTTTTCTCTTGATCAGATTATGACACAGGTATTTGAGAGAAACCAGAATATCCATCCAAAAAAATAAGTGTGTATGCTTAGATAATCTTTCTAGCATTTGATCAATGAAAGGCAGAGGGTAATGATCTTTTCTAGTAGAATTATTTAACTTTCTAAAATCAATTACCATTCTATAGCCAGTGACAATTCTTTATGGAATGAGTTCATTTTTATCATTAGGAACAACGGTTATACCTCCTTTCTTAGGGACACAATGAACGGGACTTACCCATCTACTATCAGCTATGGGATAGATTATACCTGCTTCCAGAAGCTTTAATATTTCAGTTCTTACCACTTCTTTCATCTTAGGATTTAATCCCCGTTGTTGATCAACGACGGGTTTAGCATCAGGTTCCATATTAATCTTGTGCTGACATAGAGTGAGACTAATGCCCTTAAGATCATCAAGAGTATATCCAATAGCAGCCCGGTGCTTCCTTAGAACTTTTAATAATCTTTCTTCTTCATGTTCTGAAAGGTTAGCACTAATAATAACAGGATATATCTTTTTCTCATCAAGACAAGCATACTTCAAAGTGTCAGGCAATTGCTTTAATTCAAACACAGGATCACCTTTAGGTGGAGGAGGACCTCCAAGAGTTTCAATAGGCAAATTGTGTTTCAGGAGAGGTTGTTGTTCAAAGAAAATTTGATCTATTTCATTTCTTTCACGCAAGTGCATATCATTTTCATGGTCAAGCAAATATTGTTCTAATGGATCAGTAGGAGGCACGGCAATAGAAGCAAGGCCAATTATTTCATCCTTACTAGATAACGCTCTACCACGAGGTTGTCTACTAAACTTGGAAAAATTAAACTCATGAGACACACCACCAAAACTGACACCGACAGTTTGTTTTTCACAATCTATCTTAGCATTGACGGTGCTAGAAAATGGTCTACCAAACATAATGGGACAAAATTCATCTTGTGGGGATCCAAGAACTAGAAAATCAGTAAGGTATTTTACTTTCCCACACAAGACTTCAACATCTCTAACAATCCCAAGTGGTGTGATGGTGTCTCTATTAGCAAGTTTAGTAGTAACATCAATGTCTTCTATTTCAGCAGGTGCTATTTCATTCATAATTTCTTGGTATAAGGTAAAAGGGATAGCACTCACACTAGCACCCAAATCACATAAACCATGATAGCAATGATCTCCTATTTTGACTGAGACAACAGGCATGCCTTCTATGGGTCTATGTTTATCTTTTTCATCAGGTTTGGCGATTCTAGCAGCTTCATCACAGAAGTAGATAACATACCCATCAATATTTTCTACCAAGATATCCTTAACCATAGAAACACTAGGTTCCACTTTGATTTGCTCAGGGGGCTTAGGTGCTCTAATATTACTCTTACGAACCACAGTTGATACCTTAGCATGTTCCTTTATCTTAACAGGGAAAGGTGGTCTTTCAATATAAGCGGTAGGCACAACTAGATCAACATTGTAAATGATAGTTTCATCTTTAGCTATGACCGGTTCTTTAATTTATTATTTAATAGGGGGGTTATATTTAAACCACTTCTCCTTGGGGAGATCAACGTGAGTAGCAAATGCTTCACAGAAAGAGGCTACTATCTCAGAGTCAAGTCCATATTTAGTGCTAAACTTGTGAAAAGTATCAGTATTCATAAAAGAGTTAACACAATCAAACTCAAGCTTTATACCTGACTCATTACCTTTGTCGACTTCCCAATCTTCAGAGTTGCGTTTAATTCTTTCTAAGAGATCCCACTTGAATTCAATAGTCTTCTTCATATAAGAACCAGCACAAGAAGTATCGAGCATGGATTGATCATTATGAGAAAGATGAGCATAAAAATTCTGAATGATAACTTCTCTCGGGATGTCATGATTAGGGCATGAATATAACATTGACTTAAGCCTCCCCCAAGCTAGAGCGATGCTTTCTCCTTCACGAGGCCAAAAATTATATATATATATATATATATATATATATATATATATATATATATATATATATATATATATATATATATATATTTCCGATCACGATGAACTAGATGCATGGGATAAAACTTTTGGTGGAATTCCAATTGCAAATGATTCCAGTTCCACGATCCAAGATCATCACATAGCCTATACCATGTCAATGTTTTTCCCTTCAAAGATAAAGGGAAAACCTTCTTCTTAGCTTCATCTCCGGGTAAACCTTCAAGCTTAAATAATCCACAAATTTCATTCACATATAATAGGTGCATATCAGGATGTTCAGTTCCGTCTCCTGCATAAGGTTTAGCAAACAGTTGTTCTACCATACCCGAAGGAATTTCATAACCAATATTTTCAGTAGGTGCAGTGGGTTCCGGTCGAGGTGAAGATACCCCGAACAAACCCCTCGAAGGATTGTTTTCCATAGTAGCAAGTAACAATAAATTTCAGCACGTAGTATAAGTTTTTCCTTACCGATTTGCACTTACCAAGAGCGCTTCACTCCCCAGCAACGGCGCCAGAAAAGAGTCTTGATGACCCACAAGTATAGGGTTTCAATAATAGTCCTTTCGATAAGTAAGAGTGTCGAACCCAACGAGGAGCAGAAGGAAATGACAAGCAGTTTTCAGCAAGGTAATTTCTGCAAGCACTGAAATTGTAGGTAACAGATAGTTTGATAGCAAGATAATTGGTAACGAGCAAGTAACGGTACCGGTAAATAAAGTGCAGCAAGGTAGCCCAATCCTTTTTTGGCAAAGGACAGGCCAGAACAATCTCTAGTAATAGGTAAAGTGTTCTTGAGGGTACACGGGAATTTCATCTAGTCACTTTTATCATGTTGGTTTGATTTGTGTTCGCTACTTTGATAATTTGATATGTGGGTGGACCGGTTCTTGGGTGCTGTTCTTACTTGAACAACCTCCCACTTATGATTAACCCCCTCGCAAGCATCCGCAACTATGAGAAAAGTATTAAGATAAAATCTAACCATAGCATTAAACGTTTGGATCCAAACCAGCCCCTTACGAAGTAGCGCATAAACTAGGGTTTAAGCTTCTGTCACTCTAGCAACCCATCATCTAATAACTAATCCACAATGCATTCCCTTAGGCCCAAGAAGGGTGAAGTGTCATGTAGTCAACGTTCACATGACACCACTAAGGGAATCACAACATACATATCATCAAAATATCGAACACCAAATTCACATGATTACTTGCAACATGACTTCTCCCGTGACCTCAAGAACAAAGGTAACTACTCACAAATAATAATCATGCTCAAGATCAGAGGGGTATTGAATAGCATAATGGATCTGAACATATAATCTTCCACCAAATAAACCATATAGTAATCAACTACAAGATGTAATCAACACTACTAGTCACCCACAGGTACCAATCTGAGGTTCCGGTACAAAGACTGAACACAAGAGATGAACTAGGGTTTGAGAGGAGATGGTGTTGTTGAAGATGTTGATGAAGATTGGCCTCCCAAATATGAGAGGGGTGTTGGTGATGACGATGGCTTCGATTTCCCCCTCCGGGAGGGAAGTTCCCCCGACGGAATCGCTCCGCCGGAGGGCAAAAGTGCTCCTGCCCAAGTTTCGCCTCGAGACGGCGGCGCTCCATCCCGAAATTCCTATCTTTATTTTTTCTTGGTCAAAAGAGATTATATACCAGAAGATGGGCACCAGAGGTGGGCCGAGGAGGGCACACCCACCAGGGCACGCCTGGGGGGGCCTGGCGCGCCCTGGTGTCTTGTGCCCACCAGGGTGGCCCCCTCCGGTAGTTCTTTGCTCCAGTATTTTTTATTAATTCCAAAAATAATCTCCGTAAAGTTTCAGCACCATTGGAGATGTGCAGAATAGGTATCTATGATGTGCTTTTTTTAGGTCCAGAATTCCAGCTGCCGGTATTCTCCCTCTTTGTGTAAACCTTGCATATTATGAGAGAAAAGGCATTAGAATCACTCCCTAAAGCATTATTATTCAACAAAACATAATAAATAACAGTAGGAAATTATGATGCAAAATGTACGTATCAAGTGGGAGGAAGATAGAACTTGACGAGGTTGTTGAACCTTTGCTTCAACCAGAGAACAGCGCAGCACAGAAAGATGTTTCTGTGGAGCCTACGTCAGTTGAAGAGGAAGCTAATGATGGTGATCATGAAGCTTCGGATCAAGTTACTATCGAACCTAGTCGGTCGCAAGGACACATACGGCTCCTGAATGGTATGGTAACCCTGTCTTAGAGGTCATGTTGTTGGACAACGATGAACCTACGAGATATGGAGAAGCGATGTTGGGCCCGGATTCCAACAAATGGTTAGAGGCCATGAAATTCGAGATAGGATCCATGTATGAAAACAAAGTGTGGACTTTGGAAGTATTACCTGAAGGGCGAAAGGCCATTCAGAATAAATGGATCTTTAAAAAAGAAGACGAACGCGGACGGTAATGTCACCATCTATAAAGCTCGACTTATGGCAAAGGGTTTTTCACAAGTTTAAGGAGTTGACTACGATGAGACTTTCTCACCCGTAGTGATGCTTAAGTCCGTCAGAATCATGTTAGCAATAGCCGCATTTTTCGATTATGAAATTTGGCAGATGGATGTCAAAACAGCGTTCCTTAACGGTTTCCTTAAGGAAGAGTTGTATATGATGCAACCAGAAGGTTTTGTCGATCCAGAGAATGCTAACAAAGTTTGCAAACTCCAGCGATCCATTTATGGGCTGTTGCAAGCATCTCGGAGTTGGAATCTTCGCTTTGATGAGGTGATCAAAGCGTTTGGGTTTATACAAGTTTACGGAGAAGCTTGTATTTACAAGAAAGTGAGTGGGAGCTCTATAGCGTTCCTAATATTATATGTGGATGACATATTGTTGATTGGAAACAATATAGAATTTCTGGAAATCGTGAAGGAATATTTGAACAAGAGTTTTTCAATGAAGGACCTAGGAGAAGCTGCTTTCATATTAGGCATCAAGATCTATAGAGATAGATCAAGACGCTTAATAGGACTTTCACAGAGCACATACCTTGATAAAGTTTTGAAGAAGTTCAAAATGGATCAGTCCAAGACGGGGTTCTTGCCTGTATTACAAGGTGTGAAGTTGAGTAAGACTCAATGCCCAGTGACAGCAGAGGATGAAGAAAAGATGAGTGTCATCCCCTATGCTTCTGCCATAGGCTCTATTATGTATGCAATGTTGTGCACAAGACCAGATGTCAGCCTTGCCATAAGTATGGCCGGAAGGTTTCAAAGTGATCCAGGGGTGGAACACTGGACGGCGGTCAAGAATATCCTAAAGTACCTGAAAAGGACTAAGGAAATGTTTCTCGTTCATGGAGGTGATCAAGAGCTCGTTGTAAAGGGTTACGTCGATGCACGCTTTGACACTGATCCGGATGACTCTAAGTCTCAAACTGTATACATATTTATTCTCAGTGGTGGAGCGGTAAGCTGGTGTAGTTCCAAGCAAAGCATGGTAGCTGATTCTACATGCGAAGCGGAGTACATAGCTGCCTCGGAGGCGGCAAAGGAAGGTGTCTGGATGAAGCAGTTCATGACAGATCTTGGAGTTCTGCCCAGTGCATTGGACCCAATGACTCTGTTCTGTGACAACACTGGTCCCATTGCTCTAGCCAAGGAACCAAGGTTTCACTCACAAGAGGACCAGACACATAAAACGATGCTTCAATTCCATCCGCGATTACATCAAGGAGGAGGACATAAATATTTGCAAAGTACACACGGATCTGAATGTCATAGACCCATTGACTAAGCCTCTTCCACGAGCAAAGCATGATAAACACCATAACTGTATGGGTGTTAGATTCATTACAATGTAAATCACATAGCGATGTGAGCTAGATTATTGACTCTAGTGCAAGTGGGAGACTGTTGGAAATATGCCCTAGAGGCAATAATAAAGTGATTGTTATTATTATATTTCCTTGTTCATGATAATCGTTTATTGTCCATGCTATAATTGTATTTATTGGAAACTCAAATACATGTGTGGATACATAGACAACACCGTGTCCCTAGTGAGCCTCTAAAAGACTAGCTCGTTGATCAATGATGGTCAAGGTTTCCTAGCCATGGACATGAGTTGTCATTTAATAACGGGATCACATCATTAGGAGAATGATGTGATGGACAAGACCCAAACTAGGAACGTCGCATATGATCGTGTCAAGTTTATTGCTATTGTTTTCTGCATGCCAAGTATCTGTTCCCATGACCATGAGGTCATGCAACTCACTCACACCGGAGGAGTACCTTGTGTGTATCAAACGTCGCAACGTAACTGGGTGACTATAAAGATGCTCTACAGGTATCTCCGAGGGTGTCTGTTGAGTTGGCATGTATCAAGACTGAGATTTGTTACTCCGTGTGACGGAGAGGTATCTCAGGGCCCACTTAGTAATACAACATCATAATGAGCTTGCAAGCAAAGTGACTAAAGAGTTAGCCACATGATCTTGTATTACGAAACGAGTAAAGAGACTTGCCGGTAACGAGATTAAACTAGGTATGGTGATACCTACGATCGAATCTCGGGCAAGTAACATACCGATGAACAAAGGGAACTGTGTACGGGATTAACTGAATCCTTGACATCATGGTTCGACCGATAAATATCTTCATAGAATATGTAGGAACCAATATGGGCATCTAGGTCCCACTATTGGTTATTGACCGTGGAGGAGTCTCGGTCATGTCTGCATAGTTCTCGAGCCCGCAGGGTCTACACAATTAACGTTTGGTGACGATTTCAGTATAGTCGAGTTATTATGTTGGTGACTGAAGGTTGTTCGGAGTCCCGGATGAGATCCCGGACGTGACGAGGAGTTCCGGAATGGTCCAGAGGTGAAGATTGATATATAGGATGAAGGGTATTGGAGTCCGGAAGTGTTCCGGGGCATACCGGGGATAGTGCCGAAAGGGGTTTCGGGGGGCCCCGGCAAGTGTTGGGCGCCTCATGGGCCAAGGAGAGGGGGCGCACCAGCCCACAAGGGGCTGGGCACCGCCCAAACCTCAACCCACTCAGCTAGGAAGGGGGCCACACCCCCTAGGGCCGCCGGCCACCCTAACTTGGGAGGCAAGGCGCCTAAGGGGGGCACCCCAAACCCTAGCCGCACCCCCCCTTGGCCGCCGGCCCCTAGGGGAAACCCTAGGGAGCCCTCCCCTCCTCCCTTCCCCCTATATATAGAGAGGGATAGAGAGGGCAGCCGTACCACAACTTGCCACAGCGTTGTCCCTCCTCTCCCTCATAGTTCTTCCCCTCTCATAACGCACGGCGAAGCCCTGCTGAGATTCTTCCACCACCACCTCACCATGCCGTCGTGCTGCCAGAGGACTCGAGCTACTACTTCACCATCGCTCGCTGGATCGAGGACGTGAAGGCATCATCAAGCTCTACGTGTGTTGAACGCGGAGGTGCCGTCCGTTCGGCACTTGATCAGGAGTTCGCGGGACGGATCATGATTGGATCGCAAAGACGTTCGACTACATCAACCGCGTTTCTTAACGCTTCCGCTTAGCGATCAACAAGGGTATGTAGATGCAATCTCTCCTCTCGTAGATGGTCATCTCCTAGATTGATCTTGGTGAAGCGTAGGAATTTTTTTGTTTCCCATGCAACGTTCCCCAACAAGGGGGTCCCAGCCGAGTTGGTCTAGTTCATGGGCCAGACTAGAGGCCCGTCAAGAGGGAAGGACTTGATAGGCCCTGATGCCATGGCGTGAATACATCAGACTCCACCGAAGACCTGACATGTCTCCAATAAGGAATGATTTGTTTGGCATGTAATCTCTAGATGATAACCGACATTTATGTAACCCTAGATACCCCGATGCCTATATAAGCCGGAGGGTTTAGCCCGTAGAGGATACCCCATACACATTCATTATCACCCCTAGGGATTTAGACCACTACATACGATCTTGAGGTAGATCAACATTGTACTTTGCTACTCCAATAATACAACAAGAGCAGGACGTAGGGTTTTACCTCCATCGAGAGGGCCTGAACCTGGGTAAACACAGTGTGTTCCTTGTCTCCTGTTACCCATCGATTTGATCTCACAGCTCGGGCCCCCCTACCCGAGGTCTGCCGGTTTTGACACTGACATTGGTGCTTTCATTGAGGCCCGCTGTGTGATCACCAGGATTGATGTCTCGCCTGTGATTTGATTACAGCATCGGCCGTGGTGACATCTTCGTCCCCGACCAGCTCTTCGCTTTTGGTAGTGTGGTACTGCACGCCGACCAGACCGGCCGTCTGGGCCGCATCAAAACCTTCGCCCCGAACCAGGTCATCATGTTTGAAAGCCTGGAGTACGTCACTGACGCCTGAGGCGATCTGGTTCTGTCGGAACATATCGCAGTCCAACCTGAAGATCCCTTGGGCACAGACGCTTCGAAACAGTTCCCCGATCTGATCTACGGATCTGACCTCTTGGCGGAGTTGACCCCAGAGATAGATCTGGGGGCGGTCACACCCGATCTAACTCTTGCCTCCTCGGATGATAGCCCGAAGCCGAACTCGTCATCGGATCTAATGGCAGTCTTAGCGGGATCGTAAACTTCCCACCACATCCCTTGTCATGACACCTACATGGGCCTTTGGATATTTTCTGAAATTGTTATATGGGCTTAAAGCCCATCTCTATCTCAACAAACACCAAGTAGTTACCTAGTCTTGCCTCTAAGACTAGCTCATGTGTTGAATGAGGATCTCGTTTTCCTGATCATAGGGCAATCCAAAATTACAAGGATGCCGACGACAATGAGAGTAAAATTTTTATGGAACAATGGTGTTGGACAGACTCAACTAATGATATACTACGAGATCCCATCATCATTATGTTAGCAATATTACCATGTCAAGTGTTAACATATACTCACGTCCTTAGACCATGAGAATGTTGTGTACCTTTTCATGCTGGACGGTTGCTTCGGGATTGCCAAACGTTACCCGTAACTAGGTGATTATAGCATTAACTTTTGGGTACATCGAGAAACTATATTAGGGGACTATAATTCAAGACTGGGATTTTCTCCTCCGATGATGGAGAGGTACTCTCCGGGTTGACAAAATATTACAGTATCCATCATCGAATGGCCAGACACAACGTGCTATGATCATGGGGATACAAGAATAAGGAAACAACAAAAGAGAATAAAATGGGTTACGAGGATAACTTGGCATTGTGATAGAGTAGTTCATTGATAAGGATGCCAACAAAAGTCTCACCTAGGGTTTTGTTATGTATCATGAAAAAAAAGGGAATTGTGTAAACAGATAAAAGGTTTGCTCGATAAATATCTTCATGTATATGTGGGAAACGATATGGGTGTTTAGACCATCGCTATTGATTATTGAATGGAAGATTCAATAATGGTTCGTTCACTACGTTGTTTTTGCATTATTTTCTAAGTTTTCTTTTGTGGTTGTCCCAAAAAAAATTGGCATGTTGTTTTGTTTCTTTTTGTTTTTTATTCTCTTATGATTTTATTCTCATTTTTTTCCTTCTTTTGTTTTTATTTTGTTCTTTTCATTTTCAATTTTTCTTATTGAAATCGACCATTTTATACATGAACATTTTTCAAATATACTATGAATAGTTCATCAAAACGGTGATCATTTTTCGAATATAAAACTTTTAAGTACACAGTGAATACGTTTTCATATACGGTGATCATTTTTAAAATATACAACGAACATATTTTTCGTAACACGGTAAATAATTTATCAAACAAGGTTAACATTTTTTGAGTGCCCACTGACTTTTTTTGTAATATGCCTTGAACATCTTTTCAGCAGTAATCAAATGAATTTTCTGTTCACTTAGCTAAAGAATCACTTGGTTCAGATTTGATAACAACATTGTATTTTCCTGTCTTTTTCATCTGGCATTTATCTTTTAAAATTCTTGTTAGGTCAGCATTTTCGTTCTAGAAAAATGAACGTCCAAATAATCAATGCATGAATGACACAGTAAATGAAAAAATGAAAAATGAAACAGACAGTCGAAGAAGTCAGGAAATTGGAGTAATAATGCATGTTAGAAACAGGAGTACATTATACGAAACATGAAACGAGGGTGGGAAAGTTAATGGTCCAGAAAATATTCAGCCCTCCAACAACCTCTCTTAGTGAAGGCTGGTCAATTTGACGCCAATAGGCGTCAACAAGGAGCTCTCCAAAAATGACACCACTAGATATGAGTCCTTTTAGGAAAAAAAAACTACTAAAAAAGGTCTAGCAGGGTTCTTTTCTTGTGAAGCAAACCTATGAGGAAAAAGTAAACAAAAGCCTTAGTTGTTAGTTGATGGTGGACTTGGAACTAAGACGGAAAAAAGACAGGCCCAATTGCGAGTCAAGGGTGGAACTGGGAAAAAAAAGGATTAAGAGCCCAGTTGCATGTCGATAGTGGACTTGCAACTTGGACAATGAAAGAGTCAGGATCAGCTAGAATCAATGGTTGACTTACAGTTGGGAAAATGTTGGTCCTATTTTGAGTCAATGGTGGACTTGCAACTGAGGCGGAAAAAGTAGGACCCAGTTGTGAGTCAAATGGTGGACTTGCAAACTGGAGCAAAAAAGATTAAAGAGCCAAGTTGCATGTGGTGAACTTGCAACTCGGTCAAAGAAGAGTTCACCCAGTTGTGAGTCGATGGTGGATTTGCAGTTGGGATATTAAAAGGGTCATCCTAGTTGTGAGTCGATAATGGACTTGAAATTGGCTGGAAAAACATCTGGCCCTGTTGCGAGTCAAGGGTGAACATGCAACTGGGGGAAAAAGGATCAACGACCTAGTTGATGTCGATGGTGGACTTGTAACTTGGACGACAAAAAAGGGGCCAGGTCCAGTTGTAAGTTAAGGGTGGACTTGCAACTAATGCAAAAAAAGAGTCAGGCCCAGTTGCGATACAAAAGAAACATCGAGCCTAGTTGTGAGTCGATGGTGGACTTACATCGAGACAAAAAAACGTCGGGCCTAGTTGCGAGTCAATGATGTACTTACAACTGCAACCAAAAAGGATCAAGGGCCTAGTTGCATGTCAATGGTGGACTTGCAACTGGGACAAAAAAAGGGTCGGGCCTAGTTGCAAGTCCTTGGTTGACTTGCAACTGCGACAAAAAAAGGATCAAGAGCCTAGTCTTGAGTCGATGGTTTCTTGCAACAGGGATAAAAAAAGGGTGAACCCGGTTGCGAGTCAATGGTTGACCTGTAACTGGATACAAAATCAGCCCCTAGTTGTGAGTTGATAGTGGACTTGCATCTGAGGCGGAAAAAAAAGTCAGGCCCAGAAGTAAGTTAAGGGTGGACTTGCATCTACTGCAATGAAGTATCGGGCTCAGTGGCGATACAAAATAAACACCGCGTCCAGTTGTGAGTCGAGGATAAACTCGCAACTAGAGACAAAAAAGATTGAGTCCAGTTGCAAGTTAATAGTGGACTTACAACTCACGCGTAGAAAAAAGGTTTGGTCTGAGTTGCAGCTTAAGGATGGAGTTGTAACTTGGGCAAGAAAAAAGTCGCACAAAAAGGGTTGCACAAAAGAAAGGCGTCGGCTGTAGTGAAAGAGAAAGGGAAAATGAAGAGGGAAGAAACGGGGAGAGGCAAAGTAGACACAAAATGGAGGTGATAAAAGGGGTAGGGAACAAAGCACCCTATCTCTTTTGCTTCTACAAAGCAGGTCAATAACAAACGACACAAAAATCCATAAAAAACAGAGACCAAACAAAAAATGTCCTAACAAAACAACTGGACATCACGACGACGCGGTACATGCAGCCGTGGGACGCGCGCTACAAATACGAAACGGAATCAAGTTTGTGCAAGATTACAACAAATAGATTGGACGAAGCACAACTTTGATGAGACATTGTTAAATCTCATCTAGATGAGATTTAGAAATTATGATTTTAAAAAAGTTCAAATCTTTTTCAAAATTTCATCAATTAGAAAAGGCACATGTTAAAAAATTTGTTTAGAGATTAAAAATCATGAATTTTATAAGTGTTCGCGCACTTCAAAAAAATGTTCACATACTAAAAATATCATTAATTGGAAAATGAAAAAAGAATAAAAAATGAAAAGGAGAACAATAAGAAAACATAAAAAAGAAAAAGAAAATAAACGTACACATTCACTGTAGTGGGATAAAAATAAAATAGAAAAAAAGTGTAATGTTATTCTGACAAAATTCCATTGAATTCATTCTATTTTAACATTTGTATACAAGAACAAAAATATAAATAAAATAAGAAATCTAATTCGTACTTTCACAGCAAAAAAATTGAGCCTTTCTTTTTCTAAAAAAATTAAAAAATTCTCTGCTATCTAAAAAGATTCCCTCCGGCACTTGAAAATACAACATTAGCACGCATGAAATCTTCAAATGCACTAAGTATGCTTGAGAAAAATTTACTCCGTGTGTATAGACATATATGAAAGAAAAAATCTACAGGTACGGACATATGCTTGAACAAAAATTTCCAGTCGCACTAGGCTAATCTGCATACATAGACACATAAAATCAAAACAAAAACCCCACAAAAAAGAAAAATCAAAAAAGAAAAGAAAAAATGAGACAATGAAAAACACACAGGCAACCCGGCCCACAAAAATGCACAGATAGAAAAGCAACTATTTTTCGCCATTTGGCCTAGCCCAGGAAAGACAACTTATAAACACACACAACCAAGAAAACGAACGCAGTTGAGAAAGACAATTATGTGGGATCTTGTTCGCTGGTCATTTGTGGATTATCTGACCCAACGTCACTTAAGCAACAGCGTGCCGCGAGGCCCTAGCACTGGCTTTTTTAAAAAAAAAAGGAGGATATACCCTCAGGCTCTGCATCTGGACGATGCATGCGGCCCTAGCACTGGCTACCGACCTTAGCATTCGAAATTTATAATGTCACTCTGATTGCAAGTCGGTGGTGAAGGACATCCAGGATGGAGCATATGCAGCTCATGGAAGTCTTATTAATCAACACGCCTGCTACATCCCTTCGTCTCTCCTCCAAGAAAAGGCGCCTAGGGTTTCTGCCTCCCGTCGGCGGCGCCGCCGATCAGCCACGTCTCCTGTGGCCTTAGGGCCATGGGTGCGTGGTGGATCTCGGCCCTTGCCGATGGGAGGGCTCCGTTTTTTTGTGCTTCTTCAAGTTTTGTTAGGGTTTGTGTCCGGCTCAAGAAGACGAGACGGCGGCGGCTTCTTGAAGATGGAATAAGGTCCTCCCCGTCTAGCCCCCGCCCCGGTGGTGCGTCTAGCATCGTCGGAGGGCGTGTGGAGGTGTGTCTCCGGCGGATCTCACGGGATTCGGTCGGTGGTTGTCTTTGGTGGATCTGCTCGGATCCGGTCTTTGTTCGTCTTTGTTCTTGTGTCTTCAGGTTGGATCCTTCCGATCTAAACTTATCTTCATCGGCGACGGTTGCTGTTCTGGTGTGTTGGTCTCATGGGGCCTTAGCACGACGACTTCCCGACTATCTACTACAACAAGTTGTGCCCGGCTCCGGCGATGGAGGGGCGATGATGGCGGCGCGCCTTCGGCTCGCTTCAGTGCTTGTAGTCGTCGCTAGGTGGTCTACGAATATGGATGTAATTTTAATTATTTCTAGTGTTCGCTGTACTGCCATGATTGAAGATGAATAGATTGGAAGTTTCTCGCAAAAAAAAAAAGAATTCTTTAATTTCATATACGTTAAGTTTTGAAAGTAAAAACAATAATTCTGAAGCTCAAAATTTAGCTAGGCATTCGCTTTCCTTAGATCAAGCCCGCCATACCTCGCCGGGTCATCCACAGTACCTGAACACTATTCATGTAACCTTGGCTATTTGAGTAATACAGTCTAAGCTTTTGCCCTAAAAAAACGAACGCATTGAACATACATAGAGCGTGAGGATAACTCTCATCAGAAAAAGAAACGAGCGTGAGGGATTGTTGCACCAATCTTGCAGCAAGTTTGATCCCGTGGTTGTGGACTTAGATGTGACATAGTTAAATCTCATCAAGATGAGATTTATAGCAAATCCAAAAAATAAATGTGTTTCCCAAACATGTTTGCCTCTCAATTTATTGTCCATCCGTCACTCGAAAACAACCCAGCCGGTAAATCTTCTATTTTAAATCCCCACATGACGAACCGGGAAAATTCTGGAGTTCCAAACTAGGCTGTAGTGTCCACAACACCAACCTGAATTGTACTCCTGCGTATAATTCACGTGAGGATAAAGAATGGGCATAAAGCCCCATAGCCACAAGGGAATAATACCTCACTTCTTGCCTTGCCGCAAGCATACATCCCAATCAAGAGTGTCATTTTCCCACTGCAATCTGCCACCAAACACCCGTAAGAGAGAGACTGCGTGGAATAAAAAGGGGAGGAGATAAAGAAGGGGGAGAAAATGTGAGGAACGAAGGTGAAAGGGGGGCGCATGGTGGTGTATGGACGAAAAGACCAATCTATATCTTCCATCCTAGGCCGGCCACCTCCAAGCAACAAGTTACGCTCACCTCTTTTTCACACAGCGCATCCGAACAGGCACTCCCGTCCTTCACCATTCCAAGCTCCCATCTCTCTCTCCTCCTCCCCCCCACCTCTCTCCCAGCAAGAAATCTTCCAAGTTCCGCGCCTCAATTCCGCCCTAACCCTTTTCCGATCTCTCTAGCTAGCCGCAAGCCCACGCCGGCGGCCGATATCGCACGCACCACTTGCTCTTCGCGAGTTGCGAGAGGGATCAATGGAGCTGTTCCCGTCGCACCCGGACCTGCAGCTCCAGCTCCAAATCAGTCCGCCCCCTGCCACCAAGCCAATGGACTTAGGGTTTTGGAAGAGGGCTCTCGACACCGCCGCCGCCGCGACCACAGCAGCATCGACGGCAGCAACCTTCGCGCCTCCGTCCATCGCCAGGACATACCCCTCCGTGCCGGCAGCTGCCGGCGGCGGCTTCCATGCAGCGCACTACGGCGCTGCCGATGGCCAGCTGGGCGAGCTGCAGTTCTTGCAGCACACCCAGCCCATCCTCCACGAGGTGCAGGACCTGGCGGCGATGAAGCCCATCCGGGGCATCCCCGTGTACAACACCTCGCATCAGTCTCTCCCTTTCCTCCAGAGCCAGCTCCACCACCACAACCACCACCACCAGCATTGCTACGACGCGATCGGCGGCGCTGCAGGCGGGCCGAGGTCGCCCGGCAAGGTCGGCGCGCTGCGGCTGGCGGCGCCGCCGGCCAAGCGGAACTCCCGTGCGCCCAGGATGCGGTGGACCACGTCGCTGCACGCGCGGTTCGTCCACGCCGTCGAACTGCTCGGAGGCCACGAGAGTATGTACTGCTAACCGCTTCTCGCGCGTCGTTCAAGTGTTCTTTTTCTTCTTCTCCTGAAATTGCTTGCTCCTTAGCAGTCGTCGTTGGATGATTTTCTGTTCTTTCTTCTAGCTGGCAAACTAGACAATCCTGTTGGTCGAATCTAGCATTTCTTGTGCTGGCATTCAAAAGAACTAGACAAGGATGCATGGGCGTATTGGCATAGTACAAGCTAAGCTCTATGTATGTTGGTGAAGGAATTATTGTGTACTGTTTGTGATACTTCCTCTCTTGCAATTGTGCAGGAGCAACGCCTAAGTCAGTCCTTGAGCTAATGGACGTGAAGGATCTCACCTTGGCCCATGTCAAGTCTCACTTGCAGGTGAGGGGATCTTCTTTAAGTACATAAAGTCCATGGTTAGCTCATTGGTTACAGTATTTATATCGAGCTTTGATCACTTGTGCTCTCCTTAACGTACGTACGTGTAGATCTACAACCACTTCGGATACTCCTTGATGTATGCAACAATATACTACTGCTGTATTAGTTTTAAATATTTGATGTATCTTTCTTCGGTCGGTCATGCATGTAAGAATAGTCATTCTACAGTCCACTTTCTGAGCAGTAAATTCCCCTCTTGCTCGTACTTCCTCTCTCCCTCCAGCTTTACCACGACGGGGGAGAGGAGAGCTGCTTTTCAGTAAAAACGCGAGATCAGCAGAGCATCAGCACAAAGCTAAGCATGCAACGGGAAGCAAATGCGTGCCAATTAAAGCCTCACAGTCACCGGACCGGAGAGGAAACGATGGATGGATCACACAGTGGACACATGCACACACACACACACACACACACACACACACACACACACACACACTACACACACATTGAAATATATGAATATGATACGCGTCCGTGCATGCGTTGCTGCCCAAGAGCAGACGGCCGGGCAAGTACAACCCTGCATCATCATTTCTCAATAATTAATTTCCGCCCTTTGGCGGGCTTCGCTGCCTGCACACAAGCTACTAGCTGATCGCGCCATCAATGCCCCAATTGTGCATATATGCCGCCCTGCCCGCCCCTGCCACCCGTATTTACTGATCCATCTCGTAGACCACCACTACACACCTTTGACTTTAATACTCCTGCTATACACTGCTCATCCTAGCTTTGTTTAGTCAGCCACATATACTTGTATCTATGCTTTCTAGTACGTATCCAGCGAGTATATGTTGATCAGTTGATTGTCTTGCAGATGTACCGGACCATCAAGACCACTGACCACAAACCGGTTGCTGCTTCCTACGGTATGTATGATCAGATCACCTCTCAGAAAGAACCCATACTCTTGTACAAGTGACCGGCGGACAGACAGACATGGTAGCATTGGATTAGCAGTGAGTAGAATATTTGTTTTGCAGGACAAGCAAAGACAATCATCGACATCCCTGACGACAGCTCCTTCGACATCGCCAACACTACCAGTGGGTCTGAGTCTTCCGTCCAGCAATCAAATCTTGACGGGAACGAGCATGGATCCAACATGTGCGCTCTCTGGAGCAACAACTCCTCCGGGTAACAACGTGCTACATCCAACGCCATTCCTAGCCTAGCCTTCTTTGTTAGTAGCTCCTCGTTCTATATCACATGAGAGAACTTAACAAAACGGCACCTAATCCTGCACTAGTAATTCCCTTAGCATTTCAGTACACCTGTGATAATCGTTTTTTAATTGTATAAGTACTGGATTTATAATACTGTGATATGTGGACCCCTTGCCGTAATTATGGATTGCTATATGTCAAACTAAATGTTCCTAGCTAGTGGGCTATTCATGGATATCAGTAGCTCGCTAGCATGCACTTCAGAATTACTCCACGCTGCTGGGCTCCCGTCTTTTCTGCCATTTCAGGCGAAATGACAGAGAGGGGCACAGCTAGCTAGCTACGTCTAGCTAAACATTCTTGTGAGGCAGAAAAACTGCTTTGCAGATCGATATAACTCCAGAGTCCTTACAGGTCAAAAGCTGCTGGTAATTTCCTATAGAGCGCTAAAGCAACAAAGTACGTTTAAATACACGCCTACTACATGCTGTAGTAGGAGCACACATCCATGTTTGGGCTCTTCATCTCATGCATGATGATGTCTCCAAGTATTCCTCAAGAATCAACTGTCACATTACATATATAATTAATGGATGGATTGTGTATTTAGAATGGTATAAATGATCTGAAGAAGGGTGCTTTTAGGTTCAAACCAGTCTAGTGCCTGCTTTAAGCAAAACAAACTCTTATTCCTTTGTCTCATTTTCTTTGTTCCTACCATATCAACCACCTCCAAGTGCTCACAAAAAGCACCAGGGCTCTACCTTTGTTCCATCTGCTCCCCATGATGGTGCAATCATCTCTTGGATATATTATGCGTTAAGCTCTTCCATTAAACATATATATCCATCTAGTCATAGGGAGCAAAAGCGCACACACACATACACTTTCCACGACTATACAATTAATTAAGGAGGGGCAATATATAGTAGCACTACCATGGAATCTTGACCAGAAGTTACATCAGAAGTAACATGACATATATATAGTGCTATACGCAATTAATCTCTCTTGCGTGACCAGGAGTAGCTAGCTGATCTTGTACACATTTCTGTATGTATTTACAATCGCATACAATCATAAAGCCGTCCATGTACCATATACGTACTGTGTGTGGTACTTGCGGACTCTGCAAGGCCAACTGTATAGCCATGCATGTAGGAGAGTAGTTTACATGTTTATTTAGATTTAGAAGATGACTGGAGAACATATGTATGTGCATGTGCACACACACACGCATGCATGTGGTGGAAGCAAGCATTGATCGGTGTGTCGTACCACATGGGCGAGTAACGAACGCAGCAAGCAGCAAGCAGCAAGCTATAGCTAATTACACAGCTTTTTACCTCCCGTTAACCCCTCTGATAAAGCCAGCTGCTTGTCATTGACAGCATCTTAACAGTGAAAAGTTGGGGTTGCGCGCTTTGTTCCCTATGCCTTTTCCCGCCTCTCCTGTGTTGCATGCAAATGGACTCCCACTGAAGAAAAGACGTGTAGATAGATCATAGATAGCTAGGCCGGCATTTGATTCTTTCATCAGCCCATGACATACAGAAAAGAAGGTGATACTTAATTCAATTCCTTCCTTTTTTTCATTCCTTCCTTTTGCTCGTGCAGCAGAGGGGCCTGGTCGTTCCACGGGAAATCAAGATCAGATGCCAACCCAGGCGACATCAAATCCTTTGAGGTTCGTACTCGCCTTTTTTTTCCCAAGGGGGTGATCATCATTACCATCTCCAATACCTCATCGACAATGCCCATGATCTATATGCTTTGCCTCAGTGCAGCAGCGATCATTCCTCCTTCCATTTCCCGCATGCATCTTTTCGACGGCTCCCTGTGTCTGTGTGCAAAGTGTCGGCAGCATGCATTTTGTTACAGTCATGGCAGGCATACTACCATCGCTATCTATTTAATCTGATCGATCGATGCCCCTTCTCCTTTGCGTGCAGGACGTGCAATCGCAGTGCCCCAACGTCGCCCTCGACGATGCCGCCGACCTGATGTCGTCTCCGTTCCGATTGTCGGAGCTGGTCGTCGGCGCCAAGAAACCCAACCTGGACTTCACCCTAGGAAGAATGTAAAGCCGCCGCCGTCGTCGATTTGTCGGCCGGTCGCCGGTCGGCACCCCGAAGATATGTGTAGCTAGCTAGCTATATGTGACCATTTAGAGATTAATCAGATGCATACTCGTGTGGCTCCCGCGCCCCATATGCACGTAACGTACGAAGCGGAGGAGGAGGAGGAGGGAACCAGAGCTAGAAGACGAGAAAGCAAAAGAGGCATGCAGCTGGGGAATTAAAGAATAAGACGAGACCACCGTTGATCTAGGAGCAAAGTGCAAAAGGGGGGTAGGAGAGACATGGGTGCGTGCAAGTGTGCGTGCGTGGTAGAGAGATGGATGGATGGATAGCGAGATAGATAGGCATGGTGCTTTATCAAAGGCAGGCAGGAGCATGCAACAAGCTGGTTAGCTTGCCTGCCTGCCTAAAGGGCTGGCTTCTGGCGCACAACACACACGATCGAGCTTGTAGAGTGTGTGTATGTAACTATGTATGCCTGCGTGTGCATGGCATGCTGCCTGATGAGACGGAGCTGCTAGGTTATGAAAGGTCTCATCTTTTTGTTATGCCACAAGAAAGTTGAGATGCTTATGTTACATATATGCGTCCGTAGTATACGTATGGACCATGCAAGCATGTGCTGTATGATGGATCGACCAGTCTTTGATCTCTGCTAGCTATCTCTCCTAGCTACCTGCTAGGTTGGAATCGATACCTTCCCTGGTCTAGATATCATTGGTGCGAATCTGGCTGGATTTGCAGTTCATGAGCTAAAGCGAATCAGTAAAGGTTATCAATCAACAAAAGGAGTAGTATTTGGAGTACTAGTATGTTTGATCATATGTCTGCCTAGTTGACTGCACTATACTTTTACTGCTACATTGATGGATCAGTCAATAATAAATAGTCCTCCACCGCCGGTGCATAAGGCATATTTTTGATTGGTTACAAGTCGTTAACCAGCAATTACTCTATTGAGGTCTAAAAGGGAAATATTGCAGTTACGTACTCTATTATTGTGTAGTTTATGTCTCACAAACTGATGCCATTGAATTTGTATACATTATTACTTATGATTGCACTATTCTATCGCTGACATACCAAAACATAATTGTTGGTCAAAAGCCTTGATGTAAACAACCGGAAAACATTATATTCGGACAAAGAGAGTTGATGATTTCCCAGTGTATTACCCGTCGTTTAAAGCATCTATAACCGGGCTCTACAAATGCCCCCTATACATTTGAGCGGATGGCCCGGTCAGTGACCGGTCTCAAAATTGCGATTCGGTCGGGCTCCTCAAACCGGCCCTATATGTCCGGGCTGGCCGACACCCCTCATATCCAATCCATATTTGGGGTGGATATGAGGAGGCCCGGTCACGCCCGGACGCGTCGGCCACTTCAGACAGATGGGCGTGACCTGAGTGGACACACGTCGAAATGCATTGGTCCAATAATAACGTCGCTCTGGCTTGCCGCCCGAGAGGCCAAATTCGTCTATTTAAGCCGGATGGCGAGCCCCAAACCTAGTCACTCGCATTCCCACCTTTATCCTCCTGTCTACGCCATCACTCCCATCCGCTCCGAGCTCGATGTCCACTCCCAATTGCTTTGAGCTCGCCGGTAACCATGCTCCAGCACCACATCACCACCTACATCATGCTCACTCCATAGCGTCGGCCAAAACTCCTAGTGGAATCTAGGCACGGTACACCGCTCGCATTGCAGCTAGCTTGCCTCCAGACTCTCCGGGGCTGGAACAGGAGGAGGCGGAGCAGCAGGCGCCAAACGCGAAGATGGAGCATGAGGAGGAGCTGGAAGGCGAGGCGGAACTGACACATCCTGCTACAGAATTTGGCATGGGCGACGCACTCGCCGAGTTCAAGGTGGACCAAGCAGAGGACGTAACGGTGCAGCATGCCATCCTCGACTCCATCCAGTCGGAGCTCGAGATTGCGGCAAACTGCCGCTACCTCGTCAGGCAGCCATGAAGTTGCAAGAAGTTTTCGCGGACCTAGACTCTAACAAGGAGCCGGAGCTACGGGTCGCGGCAAAAGACCAGGAGGTCGGTGTTTGGCACTACCAGCATGGAGGTCATCGACATCTCCGACCATAAGTAGTGCAGTTTTATTTATGTAACCTAGTATGTATCTTATGTTGTGTTGCATGGTGCAGTATGGATTTAGGGTTTGACATTTGAGGTTTGTGGTTGCAGCGGACAAGAAATGAGGGGTGATCGGGCCATATCCGCAGACACGACCGTGAACATATGAGGGGTCAATTTTGGAGTATGGGATGTAGATGCTCTTAGTTGCTCCAAGTTGGTGATGCGTCCTAGTTGTGGTTTAGTTTCTTTGACCGTAGATTTGATTGGCAAAATATAAGTGATATGGCATAAGAATTATATAGTTGGATTCATAATTAAAAGGAGTTTTCAATGTTACTATTTTCTCTATATATAAATCAAATTTTGTTACATAAATGAACGGTGGAACTTTGGCTTATAATGTGAGGGGGCTAATAAACCTCGACCGAGGAAGTAGTTTCAAGTACCTTGACCAACTGAAATGCCATCGGAAAATATAGAGTATCTGCCAAAGTTTGAATCGACCATGCATTTTCTAGGTAATATTTCATCAGTAGTTACTAATCACACTCATGAGGTGTTGTTGGATGCGATTTTTTACCGAAAAAGGCATCTTGCGCCGCTCTAAAAATAAAGCCATAGCCACAATACAATCATACCACAAACGGAGGTCCACACAAACATAAAACACAAAGGTTGGATGCGAATTCAATGGCATCATCTTTGTGTAGCATTGTTGGCCAAAACTTTAACTTAGGCATCCATACTACACTGTACATTAATTTGCAATGGATGCGTATATCATGTATGACATTGCCGAGAGAATAATATCCCTTAGTCTCAAAATAGAACGATTTTTTGGACTTCATACATTCTCTAGTATGCAACTTTGATAATAACTTGCCAGTTAACTTTTTTTTGACTTCATACATTCTCAAGTATGAAACATTTTTTAATTGCAACACTAGTGGTATCGTTTAAATCAAACCAACTTAAGTCTTCTCTAGTTAGTTAAATGGTCAAACGTAATGAAGTTTGTGTGTAGCTCTCTAAAAGACATGTTTTTAAAAGAGACCAGTGAGTCAAAATGGTGTTGCTTACGATGTTTACTTTTCACGGCCTTGGGAACTTAAAGTTGATGGTTTTTTTAAATGACAGAATTCCTGCTTTCATTAAGAAGAAAAGAGTTGCTCAGTTAATTAAGAAAACCAAGCGAAAACCATATGCCCAGTTCATTATGGGGAACCGAACGAAAAACCATCACAACTGTTGAGAGGCATACATAAGAACCCCACAAACACCACTCTAAAGAGGACCTCGACGAGACAGCGCGCATGCGTCATCGTCATCACTTCTCCCCTAGAGGATCATCGCCATCCCTAAATTCTGAGCAAACGACTCCGACTTCGTCGTCGGTGATCGTCGACTCAACCCACACCGTAGCGGACGCCTGAAGCTGCATGAAGATTTGCATCAAAACTCGGCCACCTGCGGCCAGATAGTGCAACTCTGACTTTAACGAGGAACTCGAAAGAACGAAACCAGGCACGGCTGGCGCAACGGAGCTTCGACTCTGACTGGCTGTAGATGGCCCGTTCGGCAATTGTGATGGTGGTTTGAACTAACAAGCATATAGATATATGTAGTGAAGTGTGTGAGGAAAGTGTAATAATGATATTTTGCTTTGCTAGATTAGTAAATTATGTTGTAGTTAACTTGTTTTATAACCAGATGATATCTCATGGCTCGCTACGGGAATTGGTTATAATATATTACATACAATGCCATTTGGTTGTGTGGACACGAATATATGAATTAATAATACAGGAACTGAAATTGTAAAATACATATGATTCGCCAAAAAAATATTTTGTAGTTGTAAAATACAACTATGGTTACAGTATATAACATACAATCCCCAGGAGTACGAGATATGATCAGCAGAATAGAAGCTTTTTCATATGTGTGGTTGCATGTGGACGTAGATCTTTTGTCATGCATCGTTCAATGTTTCAGGTAACATGTTTGCATGTTGAGGAAGGATCACATATCTACTCCCTCCGTTCCTAAATATAAGTCTTTTAAGAGGTTTCACACTAGGGGACTACATACGGATGTATATCACTAGTAGAAAACAGGGCACTAGTCCCGGTTTCAGAGGGCCTTTAGTCCCGGTTCTGGAACCGGGACAAACCGATCGGGACTAATGCCCAAAACCTTTAGTCCCGGTTTGCTTACGAACCGGGACCAAAGGGGCTCCACGTGGCCTCTGCGGGGCGCCCAGGCAGGAGGACCTTTAGTCCCGGTTGGTAACACCGACCGGGACTAAAAGGCAGCCACGCGTCAGCACCTGCCAGGAGCTGGGGTTTTTGTTTTTTGTTTTTTTTGAAAGGGGGGTTTTAGGGGTTTTCCTATTGTGTTCCCCCCTTTTATTTTTGTGTTTACCATTTTTATTTTACGCTTTTCATTCGACTCGACGCTAGCTACTACATATAGCAATGAAGGAACCATTACACAACATCGTCATGATCAATATATAGAGAGAAGTGACCTCTCTTTCTCCGTGTTTGGTCGAACAATATGCAACAAGTTTTCGTAAATCTATTCGACGCTATTACATATATTACACGTTCATGCATATATACAATATAACATCTATGACGATCCTAACGTCGTCTATTACCAACATCGCATTCAACATCCTTATGGTATTCTCCGTCTTTAGGTATGACATGCTCAACAAAGAATCCCGCCAATTCCTCTTGAATTGCTCGGATGCGATCAGTTGGTAGGAGTTCGTCGCGCTTCTGCCAGATCTAATTTAAAGAAGGGGGTCAATATATGAATGAAACTCAACACAATTGATGGTAATAAAATAAAAATGTGAATATTGTTTACGTACTTCAAATTGTTGTAAAGATATGCCCCGGCCCCGCTCAGAGGTCGAGTGGCGAATGAACTCGCAAACGTAGTAGGCACATAAATTAGTCCCGATTGCCGGCAACAAGCACTTTACGAGAATAGAGTTCAATCAAAATGATAACCAAGCATGATAATGGTATTGAAACTAGCATCAATGAGAGATGTGCGGTACTAAAGTAGTACTTACTTTGGGCTGTACAAATTGCAGCTCCGGTTTCCAGCTGACACCCTTAACCTTTTTGGTGAACTTTTTCCAAACCCTGCCAGGCAAAGAAAATGATTACTTGATATCAGAAAATGAACGAAAGTTGCCGATATGGTGCGATAATGATTGAACTTACTTCTGAAGCATTTGCCTCATGTTCGTCCACTCCTTAGGGTCTTTACGTCTCGAGTCCAAGACAATTACTTTTCCCTCTTCAAGCTGAATGACTAGCAGAATAAAGTGGAAACTGCGCACGCATAACTCGTTAATTGCACTTAACCTCGAGATTAAGCGAAACAGAATGTGCACAAGATAGTAACACTCACTTGAAGTTGTAAGGAAATAGTATTTCCTTTCTGGTTTTTTGTCCAAGTAACGCCTTTAGCAAGTTGTTCTCTGTATCAACGGGAAATTCTTCTAACGTACGTTCATTTATGAAATTTGGGTCAATGAACCCAATGTCATAGATTTGTTGTTGTTTGCATTCGAGGATCTTCAATCTGCATAATATAGTGTGAGGATAATTAATACATGCAATGAACGAGCTGAGCTAGAGACTTAATTACAGAAAAAAAATACTTACAGACAATAGGAACTGACGATAGTTTTGTCGAGGGCAGCTTGATTGTATAACTGAAATATTTCTTCAAATTCAACGAACAACACCTGCTCTCCATTGAAGAAGTGCTCATCTTTAATAGCCACAAAGATATTGTCGGCCCCGTCCTTGCAGGCTTTCAAGTACCATTCATGCAATCGTCGCATCATCGTTGGTAGACGGTCGAGCTCCTCACGTGTGACGAGAGGCTTCCCGTTCACGTATTTTAAGGTTTGTACTACCTCAGCCGTGTCAAACTGTACCGAGTCGGGTAAGTAATCATCAACAGTGATAGCAAGACCAGTGTCCGCTTTCTCTGGATCATTAGCGATATCGGTAACCACCTTGAGCAGAGGACACGATTGCAGTTCTTGTTCGCCGAGCTGGGGAATTGTTTTCCCACTTCTTGAGCCACTTCTACTTAAGCTTCCCGACCGCCTCGCTTCATCATGTTTCTTTTGAATACATCGGTCATAGTTTGATGGCGGCGGAGGCGGTGGTGGTTGCCTAAGGGCATCCAGAGTTCGCTTCGCTTTCACCGGATCTATTTTCTCCTCTTCAGGTGGGTGTTTCGGTGCAAGCTGACGTTTCACTTCGGCATCCACGATCTCGTCGAGTTCCTCCTCAGACCTCTCGTAGGGTAACTTGGGAGGAGGCTTGAGGCTTGGGCCGTATTTGAATCTCCTCTGTTTCGTACAGCTGCTAGCCGCCGATGCGGTGGCGCCTCTCTTCCGCTGTTGCTTAGGCGGCGGAGGAGGCGGAGTTCGATGACGCGGCGGAGACAGCTTAGGCGGAGTAGGATTCTGCTGAGGGGCCTCCTCCGTCGGAGTCCGCTGAGGCGGCGGAGACGGCTGACGCGCCGGAGACAGCTGACGCACCGGAGACGGTTGACGCACCGGAGACGGCTGACGCACCGGAGACGGCTGACGCACCGGAGACGACTCAGGCACCGGGGCCTCCTCCGCCTGAGTCTGCTGAGATGGCGTCCAGTATGGAAGCACGATGTGTTCCTTTCTCCATAGACAGGTAGTCCTTAAGGCATATCGAAGAAGAAGCTCCCCTTCACCTGTAGCGTACTCAAGCTCCAGCCCATCAAATCCGTTCATTATTTCATCCACCCCGACAATAGCAAAGCCAGCTGGAACCGGAGTGCAATGGAAAGTTGCATCAGGTCGAGGAGGTAAGACATGGCTGACCGCCGCCTTCAAGGTCAGGTTATGACATTTCGCCATTAGCACACTATGTTCATTTTGCGTGATACCATCCACGGGGTAGCGAGGAGCCGTGCTATCAGGATGAACGAGCTCAGTGGAAGCCACGCTGCTTCTCCGCTGAGATGGTGGGGTAGCATCGTGGGTAGTCTTCAATGAAGGATCTTCGTGCCGCTGAGATGATTGTTCGGTAGCTCGCTGGCTCTCAAGTGCCTCTAGTTTCGCTAATCTTTCATTCAACTTCTGCATTTCTCTAGCTTCCTCTTTCTTCTTTCTCTGTCAGCTTCTGTAACCAGCACTGTCGGGAAACCCAACCTTCCACGGAAAGGAGCCTGATGTGCCTCGTGTTCGTCCAGGGTGTTCAGGATTCCCGAGGGCAAATGACAGCTCATTCTTCTCTCTGTCGGGAACGAATGTCCCTTCCAGCGATTTCTTGATTGTTTCCTCAAGTTTTTGGAATGGTATTGCAAGTTGAGCTTTCGTCCAGACACACTTCCCTGTTTCTGGGTCCAATGTTCCCCCAACCCCGAAGAACCAAGTCCTTGCCCGATCTGGCCAGTGCAATGTCTCTGGTTGGACATCTTTAGCAAGCAGGTCTTGCTCAGCTTTGTCCCATGTAGGCCGGGCTTTTCTGTAGCCACCTGACCCCGTAACATGGTGATACTCCTTCCTTGCGGCATTTTTCTTATTTGTAAGTGACATGTTCTTAGCCTTCTCCGATTTCTTGTAGGCCACAAATGCGGGCCAGTGATCTCTCATCTTCTCATATTGACCTCTGAATTCTGGAGTCTTGTCTTTCTCGACAAACTTCCTGTTCAATACTTTCTTCCAGTTCTTGAATAGTTCTGCCATCTTCTTAAGAGCAAACGCCCTGACCTTTCGCTGTATAACTGGGTTATTCGAATCCTCCTCTGGCGGTAGACTGAAATTTCTAATCAGATTGGTCCAAAGATCATCTTTCAGTCTATCGTTGACATAAGGAACTTGAGGGTCCTTCTTCTTATTCCATTCTTGGCAGCTGATCGGGACGAGGTCCCTAACAACCACTCCGCACTGATGTATAAATTTGTTCTTGGTCCGGTAGGGAGCAATCGGTTGGCCTTCTGGTGAGACTTCTTCGATCGTGAACCTTTCTTGCGCCTCCAACCTTCTCATCGGGCCTCGTCTCCTTACCGAAGTGGAGCTCGATCCGGATGGCTAATTAAAAGAAGAAAGAAGCGTTAATATATGTACATACAAAAAAATTAATGCATCTAGTCAGCAGAGGATTAATTAATATATACCTCGCCGAACTTTGAAGCAGTTATGGCTCCTTCGTCCCCAGTTCGATCACCGGAGCCGTCATGATCTCCTTCGTCCCCAGTTCGATCACCGGAGCAGTCATGATCTCCTTCCTCCTCACCGGAGCCACCATCCTCTCTTTCCTCACCATCGGTCTCGTTGAGAAACGACAAGCAGGTGAGATCGATATCACCCTCTCGTATTATATCCCCCAACAACTGTTCTTTTTCTAACTCTCTGTCCGCCATAGTTTCTGCAAATATTACAACGCGGCAATATACAACCATGAGAGATGGATAAGTGGGAAAGATCATGCAAAGTTCACAAGTTTTATAACAGTCAGTTTCAGACGATCGTCGAGGACTCCTCCCCCCTTTTGTCCTTAATCTTGTTTTGACCACACAAATTGCATATGACCTCGGATTTAGACGATTTTTATATCAAAATTGACCATTTCTAGCTGCCGACCAAGCTACGCGTTCGCCAGGTGGGCGCATCGACCATCCGCTGTCGGGCATCTGGGTAGCTTCAAGTGCCACAACGGAGCACGACCAGGACGGCACACACGAAGGGTGACAACACGGTGCATGCAAGTGCCACAATGGAGCACGACCAAGACCGCCTCTCTCATGGTCGTTTGTAGTAAAGGCTGAATGGCCCAATATGCTTAGCGTAGTATTTTGACGAGGATGGTAGGTTTCGGGTTCGGGTATTACTGAAACGGGTTTGAACCCGAGACCGCCTCTCTCATGGTCCTCGAGGATACTTGCGGACCCCCACCCCCCTCATGTCGAAGTTATCATTCTACGAACATATGAAAATTCTCAAGTGCATTATGTTCATATGGTGGGACTGGCAACCTATGAAGCACTGATACAGCGACATTGATACGGGTACGGCGATACGGGATACGGCAATTTCTAAAAACAGCAATAAGGCGATACGGTAAACATATATGCAAGCCATCAGCATCAACATGCAAGCCATGTTCAATGGGCTCACTGTGGGGGCAGGGGCCGGTGCGGCGACGTCGAGGCCGGTAGGGGCGCGGCGATGGCGACGGGGTAGGGGGAGGCGACGGCGGGGAAGGGCGAGGCGACGGCGACGGCGGGGCAGGGCGAGGCGATGGCGACGTAGGGGCAGGGCGCGGTGACGGCGACGACGACGTAGGGGCAGGGGCGTGACGATGGCGGGGCAGGGCGAGGCGACGGTGACGGCGGGCCAGGCGACGGTGACAGCGGGGCAGGGCGAGGCGACGGCGACGGCGACGTAGGGGCAGGGCGCGGCGACGGCGACGACGACGGCGGGGGCAGGGCGAGGAGACGGCGACGGCGGGGCAGAGTGTGGCGACGGCGACGGGGAGGAGGGCGCGCGAGGAGGTCTGGCGCCGGCGATGGTCAGCGGGCTCGGGGACGGCAGGGTGACGGCAAAATCCGGCAGCCTGGCGGCGTCGATGTCGTCGTCGGCGCCGAGGAGAGACGAAATTGCAATGGATTGGAAAAACTGCTAAGTCCGGCTTATATAGCCCCCCCCCCCTTTAGTCCCGGTTGGTGGCCGCAACCGGGACTAAAGGTCAATTTTCAGGAGCCCAAAGGGCGGGAAGTAGGGACCTTTAGTCCCGGTTGGTGGCACCAACCGGGACTAAAGGCTGTGCTTCCCGTACCAAAAGTTTAGTCCCACCTCGCTAGTCGAGAGGGGCTCGAAGTGGTTTATAAGTGCTGCGGCCGGTTCTATCTCGAGCTCCTCTCTAATGCGGGCAGTACATGCCTATTTGACGCCCTGTTGGGCCTGCTATCATCGCGGGCCTGCATCCTAGACCATTTGTAGGGATTCTAGTCGTATGCAGGCCATTGTGCCTGGCAGGACGGCCTTTTTGCATATATTATGATTTTATTGTTATTTTTAGTTATATAATTTTAGTTGCAAAATTTTTATATAATTTTAGTTGCATAAGTTTTATTTTTTATTGGTTCTTTTTAGTCGATTCCTTTTGCTATTAGAGTTTTATAAAAGCTTTTTAGTTTCTATTAAAGCTTGTAACAAAATATACTTTATGAAAATTCATTTTACTATTAAAGTTTTTTACTAAATATTTTTTGTGCATTCAATATGCACCATTCAAAGCCACACCATCACTTTTCAACCCTTTTCGGACTTCATTTGCTATTTTTCATGCATTTCATGATTTATTTTGAGCTAAGATGACCCTGAGATTGAAAAGCACTGCAAATGAACTCTGAAATGGTTGAAAATTGGCATGGTATCATAATTTCACCCACGTAGCATGTGCTAAAAAGTTGAGAGGGTTACGGCAAAAACTGGATGCACTTCGTCTACGAACTGGACAATCTCTTTCGAAGTGTGAGGGTTTTGGACAAAAACTCTTCTGTTACAAAAGGATTTCAATTTTTTAAACATATTTGAACTCAAGACTTTTTCTGCATTCAATATGCACCATTCAAAGCCACATCATCACTTTTCAAACCTTTTCTGACTTTATTTGCTATTTTTCATGCATTTCATGATTTATTTTGAGCTAAGATGACCCTGAGATTGAAAAGCATTGCAAATGAACTCTGAAATGGTTGCGAGGTTGGCATGGTATCATCATTTCACCCACATAGCATGTGCTTAAAAGTTGAGAGGGTTACTACAAAAACTGGATGCACTTCGTGTACAAACAGGACAATCTCTTTCGAAGTGTCACGGTTTCGGACGAAAACTCATCTGTTACAAAAGGATTTCAATTTTTTAAACATATTTGAACTCAAGACTTTTTCTGCATTCAATATGCACCATTCAAAGCCACATCATCACTTTTCAAACCTTTTCTGACTTCATTTGCTATTTTTCATGCATTTCATGATTTATTTTGAGCTAAGATGACCCTGAATTGAAAAGCACTGCTAATGAACTCTGAAATGGTTGAAAATTGGCATGGTATTATAATTTCACCCACGTAGCATGTGCTAAAAAGTTGAGAGGGTTGCGGCAAAAACTGGATGCACTTCGTGTATGAACTGGACAATCTCTTTCGAAGTGTCAGGGTTTTGGACGAAAACTCTTCTGTTACAAAAGGATTTCAATTTTTTAAACATATTTGAACTCAAGACTTTTTCTGCATTCAATATGCACCATTCAAAGCCACATCATCACTTTTCAAACCTTTTCTGACTTCATTTGCTATTTTTCATGCATTTCATGATTTATTTTGAGCTAAGATGACCCTGAATTGAAAAGCACTGCTAATGAACTCTGAAATGGTTGAAAATTGGCATGGTATCATAATTTCACCCACATAGCATGTGCTAAAAAGTTGAGAGGGTTACGGCAAAAACTGGATGCACTTCGTGTACGAACCGGACAATCTCTTTCGAAGTGTCAGGGTTTTGGACGAAAACTCATCTGTTACAAAAGGATTTCAATTTTTTAAACATATTTGAACTTAAGACTTTTTCTGCATTCAATATGCACCATTCAAAGCCACATCATCACTTTTCAACCCTTTTCTGACTTCATTTGCTATTTTTCATGCATTTCATGATTTATTTTGAGCTAAGATGACCCTGAATTGAAAAGCGCTGCTAATGAACTCTGAAATGGTTGAAAATTGGCATGGTATCATAATTTCACCCACATAGCATGTGTTAAAAAGTTGAGAGGGTTACGGCAAAAAATGGATGCACTTCGTATACGAACTAGACAATCTCTTTCGAAGTGTCAGGGTTTTGGACGAAAACTCATCTGTTACAAAAGGATTTCAATTTTTTAAACATATTTGAACTCAAGACTTTTTCTGCATTCAATATGCACCATTCAAAGCCACATCATCACTTTTCTGACTTCATTTGCTATTTTTCATGCATTTCATGATTTATTTTGAGCTAAGATGACCCTGAGATTGAAAAGCACTACAAATGAACTCTGAAATTGTTGAAAATTGGCATGGTAACATATTTTCACCCACGTAGCATGTGCTAAAAAGTTGAGGGGGTTGCGGCCAAAACTGGATGCACTTCGTGTACGAACTGGACAATCTCTTTCGAAGTGTCAGGGTTTTGGACGAAAACTCTTCTGTTACAAAAGGATTTCAATTTTTTAGTTCATTCTTTTTAACAAATAAATACTTTGATAATTTTAGTTAATATTATTTTGATTCTTTTTAGTTAATGTTTTAGTTGATTCTTTTTAGTTCATTCTTTTTAGTTAATATTTTAGTTGATTCTTTTTAGTTGATTATTTTTAACAAATAAATACTTTGATAATTTTAGTTAATATTTTAGTTGATTCTTTTTAGTTCATTCTTTTTAACAAATAAATACTTTGATAATTTTAGTTAATATTATTTTGATTCTTTTTAGTTCATTCTTTTTAGTTAATGTTTTAGTTGATTCTTTTTAGTTCATTCTTTTTAGTTAATCTTTAGTTGATTCTTTTTAGTTCATTCTTTTTAACAAATAAATACTTTGATAATTTTAGTTAATATTATATTTAAATGCAGTGATATTGTAGATCAAAGCCATCATCAGAATAGTTGTGGAGAGAAAGTCTTGACTTTTTCTTCGCGTGTGTCCCTTGCTTATTGTGCCGTAACCATGGACAATCTTCATCACATACATCACAATGCTTCAGAAAGCTTGCTCACATCAAAATAAATATTCTTACACACAAAACATACTTAAACAGGGACATAATAGAAATAATAGTTCTTGAAGATACCAATCCTACTCTTCCGGATTGCAAACCTACTCGTCCGAAGACCCCCAAGCACTACATAATAGAGATAAAAGTGTTCGCCATTGCAAACACTACTCGTCGTCCGGATCAGAATAGCCCCAAGCAGGAGATACTAGCGGTACGAGGTGACGCTGCCCATAATTGCAGATTCCAATCCTGCGGTACAACTCGTATGCAACGTACCCATCAAGAAATCGCTGGAAGGGACGTTCGTTCCCGACAGAGAGAAACACGAGGCACATCAGGCTCCGTTCCGTGGAAGGTTGGGTTTCCCGACAGCGCTGGTTACAGAAGCCGACAGAGAAAGAAGAAAGAGGAAGCTAGAGAAATGCAAAAGTTGAATGAAAGATTAGCGAAACTAGAGGCACTTGAGAGCTAGCGAGCTACCGGCCAATCATCTCAGTGGCACGAAGATCCTTCATTGGAGACTACCCACGATGCTACCCCACCATCTCAGCGGAGAAGCAGCGTGGCTTCCACTGAGCTCGTTCATCCTGATAGCACGGCTCCTCGCTACCCCGTGGATGGTATCACGCATAATGAACATTGTGTGCTAATGGCAAAATGCCATAACCTGACCTTTAAGGCGGCGGTCGGCTTTGTCTTACCTCCTCGACCTGATGCAACTTTCCATTGCACTCCAGTTCCAGCTAGCTTTGCTATTGTCGGGGTGGATGAAATAATGGACGGATTTGATGGGCTGGAGCTTGAGTACCCTACAGGTGAAGGGGAGCTTCTTCTTCGACATGCCTTAAGGACTACCTGTCTATGGAGAAAGGAACACATCGTGCTTCCATACTGGACGCCGCCTCAGCAGACTCAGGCGGAGGAGGCCCCGGTGCCTGAGTCGTCTCCGGTGCGCCAGCCGTCTCCGGTGCGTCAACCGTCTCCGCTGCCTGAGTCGTCTCCGGCGCGTCAGCCGTCTCCGCCGCCTCAGCGGACTCCGACGGAGGAGGCCCCTCAGCAGAATCCTACTCCGCCTCAGCTGTCTCCGCCGCGTCATCGAACGCTGCCTCCTCCGCCGCCTAAGCAACAGCGGAAGAGGGGCGCCGCCGCTCCAGCAGCTAGCAGCTATACGAAATAGGGGAGATTCAAATACGGCCCAAGCCTCAAGCCTCCTCCCAAGTTACCCTACGAGAGGTCTGAGGAGGAACTCGACGAGATCGTGGATGCCAAAGTGAAACGTCAGCTTGCACCGAAACGCCCACCCGAAGAGGAGAAAATAGATCCGGTGAAAGCGAAGCGAACTCTGGATGCCCTTAGGCGACCTCCACCGCCTCCGCCGCCATCAAACTATGACCGATGTATTCAAAAGAAACATGATGAAGCGAGGCGGTCGGGAAGCTTAAGTAGAAGTGGCTCAAGAAGTGGGAAAACAATTCCCCAGCTCGGCGAACAAGAACTGCAATTGTGTCCTCCGCTCAAGGTGGTTACCGATATCGCTAATGATCCAGAGAAAGCGGACACTGGTATTGCTATCACTGCTGATGATTACTTACCCGATTCGGTACAGTTTGAAACGGCTGAGGTAGTACAACCCTTAAAATACGCGAACGGGAAGCCTCTCGTCACACGTGAGGAGCTCGACCGTCTACCAACGATGATGCGACGATTGCATGAATGGTACTTGAAAGCCTGCAAGGATGGGGCCGACAATATCTTTGTGGGAATCAAAGATGAGCACTTCTTCAATGGAGAGCAGGTGTTGTTCGTTGAATTTGAAGAAATATTTCAGTTATACAATCAAGCTGCCCTCGACAAAACTATCGTCAGTTCCTATTGTCTGTAAGTATTTTTTTTCTGTAATTAAGTCTCTAGCTCAGCTCATTCATTGCATGTATTAATTATCCTCACACTATATTATGCAGATTGAAGATCCTCGAATGCAAACAACAACAAATCTATGACATTGGGTTCATTGACCCAAATTTCATAAATGAACATACGTTAGAAAAATTTCCCGTTGATACAGAGAACAACTTGCTAAAGGCGTTACTTGGACAAAAAACCAGAAAGGAAATACTATTTCCTTACAACTTCAAGTGAGTGTTACTATCTTGTGCACATTCTGTTTCGCTTACTCGAGGTTAAGTGCAATTAACAAGTTATGCGTGCGCAGTTTCCACTTTATTCTGCTAGACATTCAGCTTGAAGAGGGAAAAGTAACTGTCTTGGACTCGAGACGTAAAAACCCTAAGGAGTGGACGAACATGAGGTAAATGCTTCAGAAGTAAGTTCAATCATTATCGCACCATATCGGCAACTTTCGTTCATTTTCTGATATCAAGTAATCATTTTCTTTGCCGGGCAGGGTTTGGAAAAAGTTCACCAAAAAGGTTAAGGGTGTCAGCTGGAAACCGGAGCTGCAATTTGTACAGCCCAAAGTAAGTACTACTCTAGTACCCCACATCTCTCATTGATGCTAGTTTCAATACCATTATCATGCTTGGTTATCATTTTGATTGAACTCTATTCTCGTAAAGTGCTTGTTGCAGGCAACCGGGACTAATTTATGTGCCTACTACGTTTGCGAGTTCATTCGCCACTCGACCTTTGAGCGGGGCCGGGGCATATCTTTACAACAATTTGAAGTACGTAAACAATATTCACATTTTTATTTTATTATCATCAATTGTGTTGAGTTTCATTCATATATTGACCCCCTTCTTTAAATTAGATCTGGCGGAAGCGGGACGAACTCCTACCAACTGATCGCATCCGAGCAATTTAAGAGGAATTGGCGGGATTCTTTGTTGAGCATGTCATACCTAAAGACGGAGAATACCATAAGGATGTCGAATGCGATGTTGGTAATAGACGACGTTAGGATCGTCATAGATGTTATATTGTATATATGCATGAACGTGTACTATATGTAATAGCGTCGAATGGATTTACAAAAACTTGTTGCATATTGTTCGACCAAGCACGGAGAAAGAGAGGTCACTTCTCTCTATATATTGATCATGACGATGTTGTGTAATGGTTCCTTCATTGCTATATGTAGTAGCTAGCGTCGAGTCGAATGAAAAGCGTAAAATAAAAATGGTAAACATAAAAATAAAAGGGGGAAACACAATAGGAAAACCCCTAAACCCCTCCTTAAAAAAAAAAAAAAAAAAAAAACCCCAGCTCCTGGCAGGTGCTGACGCGTGGCTGCCTTTTAGTTTCGGTCGGTATTACCAACCGGGACTAAAGGTCCTCCTGCCTGGGCGCCCCGCAGAGGCCACGTGGAGCCCCTTTGGTCCCGGTTCGTAAGCAAACCGGGACTAAAGGTTTTGGGCATTAGTCCCGATCGGTTTGTCCCGGTTCCAGAATCGGGACTAAAGGCCCTCTGAAACCGGGACTAGTGACATGTTTTCTACTAGTGTACGTACGTATACCGAGCTACAAACAAACAAAGCAAACAAGGCCGGTGCGGAAGCATCAGTCGAGGTCCAGTACGGCATTCTTCTCACTATCTAAAGAAAAAGAAAAACGCTCGGTACGGCGGCAGCTAAACAACGCTTGGCTCGTAGGCACGTCGCATGCATGCGAAACTGCAGATTTGTCAATTTGGGGAACAACCCTACGAACGCCGTGCATGGATGCGTGCATGCAATTGTCCCCGTCAATCACTCACTCGATCACGTCACGATATAATAATACTAATATAAAGAAGGGAGAGGGCAAGAAAACCAGAAAAAATCTGAAGCGAGGAAGAAGGGGGCCGGGAATTGAAGTCAAATCTTTTCAGAGAGGTTGGGCGGTAAGGCGCGTCTGGGTCGACGACGGCATGTGTGCGACCGCGTGTTGTGATTGACGCTGCTTGGCCTTGGCCTGAGGTGAGGTGATGGTGAGGTGACCTCTCTTGGAAAGCCCTTGATTCAACATGAGCGTTTACCCTCCTCCCTAGCCTGCGCCTGCCTATTTTTGTTCTCGTGCGTGCATGCATGGTTCGATCAATCACCGATCGATACCCGAGCCCAAGTGTGCTGCCCTAGCATGCATGCATGCACGCATGCATTTACGTTCCCAAACCACCACCACCCATCGGGCCTCTTGGATTCGCACTGCACTATGCAATGCATGAATCGTCTCGTCCGTTTCGCTCGCTTTAGAGGCAGCTAGAGTAGCTCTCCTACAAATTCTCCATGGTGGTTAAATAGCTCCGATTCTCAATGACGAACCTAGCTACTATGCTATAGAACTATAGTACTGTGCACCTGGTACTGTGTATGGTACGTATATAGCTAGGACACTGGCCAGAGCCAGGTGGTGAGTCATCTGTGCGACGCATCGACGGGCGACGCGTAGGCGTAGGTAGAGTGTGTGACGAGGCTTGCGTTTGAGCCAGCAATCGAAGCTAGCTACGGGTAATTTCGTATACGAGTACTTATTTTTCAGTCAAATACGCCTACAAACACATTTTGTACCTGGAATATGGATCTGCAGAAACCTCAACGTCTTGACAGGTCAGGCTCTGGTGCAAGTGGTAGTCGTCGTCGTAGCTCTGTAGTCGATCGCAACTTAACACGTACTGTGCGTGGTACTAGCCGACCGGCTCTGGGCGCACGTACGTACTTTTAAACTACTCCATCCGAACCGCTTTTTTTTTACTTGCATTCGAATTCGCGCACGCTTACTTTTAGCATCTTTCTAGCAGTGATTGAGCGCCAGAAGAACTTGTACACTGGTACGTGTCGAGTCATGTTACAGCACATCGGTGCATTGCCTAGTTGCCGCATCAGTTCGGAAGTTCTTACTACTGCATGTGTGATGATCATGCTTAACCCCTGCACGGCTGCACGGATCAGAGCTAGTTTAGGTCCCGATGGGGTGGCCAACCCCTGGAGAAAGGTCGGGTCAGCTCGCGATGCGGAGGCTGGAGAATCTCTGATCGATGAAGACTACGCACTGTCCAAGAAAGGCTTTGTGCAGACGGAGAGAGAGAGGCGAGGAGGAAGAAGGAAAAAAGTGGAGGGAAATGAATGATGAGGCACTCCATTACGCTATGATTGGGGGGCGCCCCAAGGAGAAACAACAAGGGATCGAGAAGCGTAGCCATGCCAGCTTGCTTGCTTGCTTTGGGGCCCGAGACGAGCGTTGCATGCAGCAGGGCGTGGCAGAGATGCATGCAGGCAGAGAGAGAAGAGAGAGGGAGAGAGGTCATTTCATGTCAAACCAAACGAGACGACGCAGCTCAGGCAGATGCAGAAGCAGAGGCTTCGTCGAACGCAGCAATCGAAAGCAGGGCGCAGCAGCGTTGGCGCCCAATGGATACGACCGATCCGCCGTGCTGATGACCGCGACCAGACATGCATGCCCGCCCGGCATTCAAGGCCTCCAACCCCCCCTTCTTCTACTCTGCCAAATATTACCCCACACGCCCTCACAACGTTGCCCTACTCCATGGGCTAGTAGTACGGCTCATGCATGCATCCTTGCATGTACCACTGTACATCCATTGTTTTCATATCCTCGTGTCCGTATGCGTGTCAGTGTGTGTATGTTTTACTTTTCACGTTGGTCCTCCCTAGTCAGTCACTAAGGTTAATAAGTACTCCCCTTTCACAATATAATGCGTCTGTGCTTTCCAAAATCTAAGTTTGACTAACATTTAATCAAGGAGACCGACTACGGCGGGAGCAAAAATTATACCGCTGAATTTGTATCGAAATACGAATTTAGTGGTATAATTTTGTTCCCGCTGCAATCAGTCTTGTTGATTAAATGTATGGTCAAACTTAAATCTCAAAAAACGCGGACGTACTCCATTGTGGAACAGAGGGAGTATTTGATTTTGGCAACCAAAGAGGAGTTTCTCCTTCTTTTTTTGTAAAGAAGGGAGAAGTTCTTCAGCTTAATTTGCACCCTGACGTATACTATATATTTGTCAAATGACTATTTTAGTTTCACTCTATGGCTTTTCTTTTCGCAAGTAAAAAAATCTAAGGAAGAATGAATTAAGGATTTTAATATTACCTTAATATTAAAATAATAATAAAATATAAAAAAAAACGAGGACAAAAACATATACACTAATTGCGCAGAAATTGCACGGTTTCACAATATGCAAGAACGAGCATATAGTTGGCAATTTTCGGACAACCATATGAATTTCACACATTACTCCTGTAAAGGACGCCGAGGATGTTGGAGCGCCCGCCTCTCTGGAAGCTTCGTGGGCTCGTGTCGTCCATTTCCAGGTGTCGTGTCGCAGGGGCTCTTAGGCAATCTATGGGACGACGCGTGCCCGGGCAACCCGACAGATGAACCACATATGCATGTCCGGTGCAACCGTCATTGGTGGCGTTAGGCACACCCGCGATGGCCCTATCGCGTGTTGCCTTGCGTGCGATGGCGTGGCCAGACCCGCGTGTCAGCGTCTTCGGCCCACACCCGGCTGGTTCAGTCGTGCCAGACCGGGGGGGGGGGGGGGGGGGGGGGGGGGGGAGGGGTACGCACGTGCGGAGCGCGTGGTGTGACCCCCGTGTGCACCAGCATTGCGTCCACCCGACTATGCTGAGGGCCGCTCAACCGACTGTGCATAAGGGGTTGGTCTGTCTGGACGCGTAGGGGTTGTGCTGCCCGAATGCAGAGGAGCTTGGCCTCCCTGGGCCTTGGCTGTCGCTGGTTCTACCCGGCGGGTGCTGGATAGGACGTGTAACCCCGATTTCCCTCCTCGGGTCGTCTATAAGAGCATCTATAGCCGGACCCCCTATATGCTCCTCAAACGCCCGGAACGCCCTCCCGGTCACTGACCGGTCACAAAAATGCGACCCAACCGGACCCCTCATATCCGTCTCAAACGCCCGGACTGACCGGCACCCCTCATATCCATCTCAAATATGGGGCCGATATGAGGGCTCGCGAACGCGCCCGGACACGCCCGGTCAGTCCACCACATAGGACGCGACCCCACTCCGAACCACCTTTTCTCTTTTCTTATTCATTATTTTCTTTCTCTCTCTTCTTCTCCACCAATCACGTGCAAGTGACCGGACATATGAGAAGAAAAATGAGAAGTGTGGCTGCGCGGACCAAATTATAGGGGCTCAAAACGGACACGCCCGGTCACTGACCGGGCACGTCCGCGGGCGTTTAAGGGGTCATATTTGCTAGGTCCGGCTGTAGATGCTCTAAAACCGCCTCGCGTACTCGCTCTGGCCTCTTTCGCAAGAGAAAGGTTGCCCTTGCGATGCAGCCTTCCATATCCTCCTCTTTTTGCTAGAGCACGCGAGCTTCTCTCGCTTCGCTCCCTCCGCAACCTTCTTCGCCGAGCCGAGGGAGAAAGAGTCGTCGCCTATGCTTGTGCGTTGTGCCTAACCTATCCAAAGAAAGTTCTCAAAATCGCCCCAAAAAGCTACAGAACACACGTTATGGGTCGACCCATCCAATGATAGCGTGTTCCTAGATGTTACTCTGCGCGAGCTATATGTTGCTAAAGCGAGATAGTAGCTCCCCTCACCCGTAGCGCACAAGTGTTTGGGTCGGCTGACTAGAGTGTTATTGGTCGTATTTTCGCTCGTCTAGTCATGACGTTGTGTTTGCTCGTTTGACCACTGTTGCGTTTTGCTTCGGTTTTATGCTTCTTTTCTTTAGTTTTCTTTGTTTCTTCACCGATTTTCTTTGCTATTTTTTCTTTTCATTGTTTTTTTGGCTTCCGATTATTAGTTTTTTTCGAGGGTTTGTTCAGGATTTTATTTCACTACGTTCCATTGTTTTGCATCAGTTTTTTTGTTTTCTATTATTTTTTATTTTCCTTTTCTCTCTCTCTCTCTCTCTCTGGTGTTCTTTGTTTCTTTCTTGTTTGTTTGGCTTTTTACATATTTCATACACATTGTGCATTTTTCCACCACAGTCGAAACATTTTTATACACTTTGATCATTTTCAAAATACATGATAGATTTTTATTATATTTTTCGAGAATGTAAAATTTTCTTATACTACAGAAATATTTTATATAATTTTTTAACCATTTTTTAAATACATGATTAAAACTTTTTTAGATATATGTTGTGATGTCTACATTTTTATACACATTGTACATTTTATTCAATACATTAGAAACATTTTATATACATTTTACATTTTTCAAATACAAAACAAAAAAATTCAAATAATGTTTTGATGTTTAATTTTATTCATGAGTTGTACATTTTTCGTACTAGATGATACCCCGCACGTTGTTGCGGGAATATTTTGCAACATATTTCAATATGATTTGTTGTACGAAACATGAATATTGGAAGTAATAATATAAAAAGCTAAAACCGATAATACATATAATTTATTATGTTTGATTAGGATATAGTTCTAAAATATTTATTTAATATAAATAACATAATAGAATGAAAATTCTCATGCTTGTTTGTTTGCATGTTGATATGAGTCTTTCTCCATGCATGCTTCATGATGAAGTGACATGCTTGCATGTTGAGAGACATATGGTAGTGGCAGTTGGTTTTTTCTTATGCATGTTGTGCAATGATGTGGCATGTTTGCATGTTGAGAGAAATAGTTAGTGAGGGCTAGCTATTTAGATATAATAGATACATCAGGAATATTATTTTATACACATTTAACACATTTTAAATATATGAGTAACATGTTATTTTCAATATATGTTTTGGTCTCTACTTTTTTGTACATGTTGCACATTTGTTGTATACATCAGTAACATTTTTTTATACATCAGTAACATTTTTTCATACATGTTTATTATTTTTAAATCATGACAAATGTTTTTTATAATGTTGCATAAATTCTTTTCGAAACACGTGAAGAGTTTTTATTACAAATATATTTTAGTGCTATCAACATTTTTTAAATAGTGGACAAGCACCTTATAGGGCCAGTTCGTTTGGCAGCTTAATCTTTGGAGAAAATATGCCCCGCTGGAAAAAGAAATGAAGATCGCGATTCCCGTGAGGAGCACGAGATAACTCTCAACAAACTTAGGGGGGCTTATTTTTTAAGCTAGGAAGAGGTAACTTAATTTTTAAGTCGTCCAAAAAAAACGTAACACTGGATAAACTTTTTTAACATTAGACAATCATTTTTCTTTCAAAAGTAAGTAATTGTTTGTGGAATATTGTATTTTTAGATTTATTTTGAGAATATAAAAAAATAGAAAGGAAATGAAAAAGGGAAAAAGAGAGAAAGACGAAACAGAGTGGAGAATTGAACAAACCTGTTACTGGGCCGGCTCACCAGGGGTGTTCCTTTAGGCGATGCGTGCTTCTACCTCGATATAAGCAATGCATAGTCGCTCAATTTTTTGCTTGGAAGTGCGTCAAATGGTGTGTCCAACCGCCATCACATGGCGCGGGCTGGATGCTCCCTTTGGATTTTGATAGTTTTTCTGTACGTGTTTTCAGGTTTTAGATTTATTTTTTTAGTTTTTGCCTGGTGTTTTCCGTAGGTTCTTGTGAAAAATAAATGTATATTTTTTTTTAAATAATTGTGCTTCTCGGAAAAAGGAATATCATAGTTGTGCTTCCCGATAAAGGGAAATCATAGCATGTGCTTCTTCTACGTAAAGGACAGCTTTGCTTCTGCGAGAAGCACATCACGTGCTTCCAACAAAAAAAAAGGAAAAACACAACATGTGCTCCTAGGAGAAACATAGAAATCATAGTTGTGATTCCATGAGAAGCACAACCTCCCGCTTCTGCGAGAAGCATAACACATGCTTCCCTGAAAAAACAAAAACATAACATGTGCTTTCAAAAAAAGGGAAAACCACAACTGTGCTTCCGAGCTATTTTTTTCTTCCTTTTTTCTGTCTTGTTTTATTGTTTTCCTTTATCAGTTATCTTTTCTGCATGAAAAATGGTTTATCGAACCTACTAATGTGGGATCTAGTTCAAAGATCTCAATGCGAGAAATCTAATGATCAAAACGGTTCGGTGTTTGAATGCATGGTTTCAAATATAGAACATTTTAAATAAACGAATCCACAGAAAAATGAAAAATCTCCCAGGTGGGTAATCCTTCACTAGTGTTTCGATGTTACTCGATCTCTCGCAATAATAGGTGAGTGGCTTTTTTTTCCTTGAATGTTATCTCGCGAATGTTCCTTGGTATATAGATGACAAACGAACGCATTTTCTTAGCAGTCTTTGTTTTGAAACGAGATCCAACGGTGATAATTTTTGGAATGAAAATGCTCATGCAAATCTGAAGAAATTGCCAGCAAAAACATTCATAAATTCCATCCCTCCTCCAAGCGAACTTTCGGCAGCTATTGCGGTCCTTTTTTTTAAACGCGAGAGGCAGGTATTTTTGTTTTTTAGGGATGCGAGGGGTAGGTTTTTATGGACCCGTTTTCATGTAGCCAATTCTCCCGTCGGGCCTTGCGAACCAACTTGTCGTTGGATGGTTAGAGGGACAGTGGTATCTCCAGCCCACCAGTGATGAGGACATCAATACCATTGTTACACCCACAGCCCCTGCTGCTATACATACTGGACCGGTTACTAGAGCTCGCGCACGCCAATTGAATTACCAGGTACTTTCGTTTCTTGGAAATCCTTCTAATGTTCATGAACATATGATACTGCCTAAATAAGATACTCTATTTTTATTTATGAATGAAGGACCTAGCATGGACAATAAGGATGGCCATTGGAGCGGGAACAAGCATGGAGAAGAAGGTGCGCATGCGGGAAAGAACAATGGAGCTTTCAGTGGTGATTTTCGCACTTTGAAGCCACCATAAGGAGAGCATGAAGGCTTGGACGAAATATTCAAGACGCCACTTTATAAATTTCTTCCATAGGCTATTATAGGTGTTGCGCCACCTTATTTTTGGGCCAGGCCCATGTAATTTTGAAATACCTTATCATAGGCTGTTTTTAGAGTCCGTGTATGTGGGGAAACTGAGTTAGGGTTGGTTTTGGACCCCTCGTCCAAGAGGCCACGAAATTCCCCTCTATTCCCCCATATATACAGCCCTTAGGGCCCGTTTAGACTTGGGTTTTGTTTAGATTACAAGTTCGCCATAGCTGCAACTTCACGTCCTTCGTTTGTGTTCCACGACCAGACCAAGACGTCACAGAACCCCACTTTCATCAATAAAGCTTTCATGTTATATTCGCAATATCCAGATTGCAATTTCAGTTTCTTGCTTATTCTTCATTTGCATGCAGGAAATAGACCCTCGTGGTCAGGTTGATCGTGCTCCGGCGTGGTCAATAACCTCTCGGAGTTGGTTTACCGATTGCTAATACGCGACGTCTTCGCACGTTCGTAGTCGGATCGTCAAAGTCTACTCTACCGAAAACGATAGCCACCATCTCATCAAAAGACAGAGACAACTTCGCCTCTATCAAGTGGTATCAGATTTCCAGGTTGCTCGGTGAGAATTTACAGTTTTTCGTAGTTTAGATCACATCTGTTCTTCCTACCTACAGTCCACAAAAAAGCAAAAAAAATATTAGGGTTAGATCCTCATATCCGAACCAATATTAGCCTTTGCAATTTTCTGTTCGGTGTCTGCTTTGTTGAATTTGCGGTTGCATCGTCGTGTCACGTTGCTGGTCTTAGCGTCTAGTCTTTTAGAGTTTCGAGTTCTAGTCACAAGTTGTCACGCTGCCTCACCATCTTCATCACCGCTGCCAGATACCACCACCACGCCACCAGCCTCGTTGCAGCCGCTTACCACCACCACGCCACCATCCTCGTTGTTGCCGTTTACCACCACCACGCCACCATCATTGCTGCTTCCATATACCACCACCACACCATCGTCATCACCAATCCGAGTCCACCTATCCCACCACATATCCGCCACCAATCCGAGTCCATCACATGTTAGGTTTGTTTTCGAGTTCTATCTCTTTTCGGTTTCGTGTTTCCTTGCCTGAGTAGGTTTCGAAAAAAAAATGCAAAATTTTTTCAGAGTGGCTCTTCCCTTGATTTTGTGTCGTCATTTTGTTGGTGTTTTAGGCTCGCGTCTCTAGTACGGTCTAGCCTAGGGCCAGCACAATACCGTCGTTGAGCGTGTTTTCAACTTTGCATCTCTGAACTGATTATTGCTGAACCTTTTTGCTACCATATTATAAGCCATCCCAGCTCCATATACTACTACTTCGTGTGTTTGATACCACCTGGCAATCGCTTTATCACCGCCCGCTGCAGTGTAAGAACTGGTAAGAATTTGAGATTTGCTTGACGGATTTGTGACTCACCACCACCACCACCACTTCCTAGTAGTCTGTAGGTTCATATTCTTGTGTGTTCCTATTGCTGCTAACCATGCCAGGATCACAAGCCGACGAGATTAACTGGGAGGGCATGACGAACAAGGAGCTCCACGATTTCAACAAATGATGGGTGAACAGGTGCACGACTTGGTGACGAGCCTTGGAGAAGCTATGGAGAAGCTAGATGGTTTGGAGAAAACTTTGGACACCAAGATGGATGCTAAGTTCAATGAGGTGCTTGCACGTCTACCACCAGCTGCACCTGTCATACCTCGGCAACAACATCGGTCAAATTTCATGGGATGAGCGTAACGTGTACCTCTCGACCAAGGCCAGAATTCAGGTGCCGTTGATACTCCCGCGGCTTCCGTGGCTGTTGCTGCTACTGTTGAGCAGGATGCATATTATGATGGTGATTACGATGATGAGGGAGAGGTTGCTCCAAATCAGCCCCAGGGGCAACCACCACCACACGCACCAGGTCGTCCACATGGCTACAATCGCAACGGTAGGGATGCACCACCCCCTCGGGTGCGGGATCATGACCATCTCCCTAAACTTAAATTGAATATTCCGACATTTCATGGTAGATATGTTCTTGATATATATCTTATTTTGGAGTTAGAAATAGAACAATGTTTTACATGCTTGCAATTTCCTGAGGATAGACGTGTTGCTGCTGATATTTGTGCATTCACTAGTTTTGCTTGTGTTTGGTGGTCTGAACATTGTAGAATACATCATGATAATATTCCTACTACTTGGGCTACTTTGAAAACTGCTATGCGTAATCGTTGGGTTCCACAATATTATCAACGTGAATTGCTTCAAAATTTGCAGCGTTTAAGACGAGGAAAAATTTTTGTAGAGGAATATTATCAGGAATTACAAACTAGCATGATTAGATGTGGTATTGTTGAGGAGAATGAAGCTATGCTTGCACGTTTTATGGGTGGATTAAATAGAGAGATTCGGACTATTCTAGAGTATAAGGAGTATAACACTATCACTCGTTTATTCCATCTTGCTTGCAAAGCTGAACGTGAAGTGCAGCATCGACAGGCAATGGAGAGAACTAATTTTTCTGCGGGACGAGCTTCATCATGGACACCACGTACATCATCTACTTTCACACGTCCTACTACAGGATCACTTCCTTCAGTCGCCAACTCCAACAGGGATATAAGAAAATAGGCACCACCACCAGCCTCCAGCAAGGGCACACCTTCGGGGCCTGCACAGAGCTCTTCTTCATCCATGGCATCTACAGGGCAAACACATGAGGTTATTTGTCGTCGTTGCAAGGGTGGAGGTCACTATGCGAGAGAATGCCGTTCCAAGCGTGTGATGATTGTTACTGGGGATGGTGCATATGCGCCCGCTAGTGATTATGATGAGGAGACTTTGGCTCTTATTGCAAGTGAAGAACAGGGTGCCGAGGATACTGAAGAAGAGACACACTACATGGCTGCTGACTATGCTGATAGGTATGAAAGTTTAGTTGCTCAACGTGTTCTGAGTGTACAGGTTACATAGGCTGAGCAAAATCAGAGGTGAAAGTGCAATCATGCCCTCATATTATATTTTGATGTTGATGACAATGTACATGTAGAGGACTAATGGTATTTGTCAAGTAAATATCAGGTATTAGTCCTCATATGACAATAGGCGTGGATCACGGACGCGTGGAACTGTTTTGAGTTGAGAAGGAAGGAACAAAGAGGTTTACGGATCTCGTTTTCTTTTGTTCTTGAGTATAGGGATCCCGCACTATTAAGAGGGGATCGATTGGGTTAGTAAAATACATGCTCAAGTTGAATCAAACTCCTTGCTTCTTCTAAAACTGCACCCACCATATATATAATGCAAAGTTGATGTTCTCCTGTGATAGCCGGATGTCCGGGAGGTCATACAGTCGCCGTATGTCCGGGTTGTGGCTCGGATATCTGGCCCCCTTGCTATCCAGAGAGCATCGGTTTCACCAAATACGGGCCGGATGTCCGGCACACCGCCGGATGTCTGGGACCCCAGATATCCGAGCCTTCGGTCGGATTTCCGACCCACACAATGCAAGTACCCTAGCTATTCTGATGAGCTAATATGCCGGATGTCCGGGCATAAGCCGGATGTCCGGGCCGTCACTTATGGGCCGGATGTCCGAGCCATCCCCAGATGTCCGGCTCCCCCGTTTTTCTCTCTGGCTCAGTGTATCGTGTGCACACTTCACAGTCACCGGATGTCCGGCCCTTGGCATGGATGTCCGGCCAGACACGGCCACTTACACTACAACGGCCATATTTGCACCCACACTATAAATACCCCTTCACCACTTCGTGGAGGGGTTGACCATTCACTTTGAGCTAACCCTAGAACACATATTTATCTCTCTCTCACATCCTCATACACCAAATCCAAGATCCCCAAGGCATTTGAGAGTATTTGTGAGAAGTTCTCCAATCAAGTGATAGATCCAATCCTTCCCCTTCTCTTGACCAAAGGAATTTATGATTTGAGCAAGTCTTGAGCTTTTCCCCATCGTTCTTGTTACTCTTGGAGGTTAGAGACTCCTAGGCGGTAGGAGTTCTTCAGTGAGGAATCAACCATTGTGATTACCCCTGAAAATTTTGTGAGGGTTTGGAGACCACCCCAAGGTCTACCACTAGTGGTTGAGAAACGCCTTCGTGGTGTTGTCTCAAGGAGAGAATAGGGTGAGCCTTCGTGGCATTGGTGTGCCTTCGTGGTAACATCCACCTCTCTAAACGGTGACGTAGCTTCCCTCCAAGGAAGTGAACATCGGCATACATCCTCGTCTCTCAGAGTTGCGGTTATTCCTAACCCTAACTACCTACTTGTGGTTACTTGTCTCTTGCACTTACTTGTATTACATTGTGGTTTCATATCTTATTACTTGTTGCTTTGGTATTCTATTATCCACCGTTATCACCTTAGCAATTGTTAGGATTACTTTCATATTCCGCAATATCACCTAAAATTTCTAAGTAACAATTAAAATTTGGAACTGTACCTATTCACCCCCCCTCTTGGTCCATCTCGATCCTTTCAATTGGTATCAGAGCCTCGTGCTCTAATCGTGTGGCTTAACCGCCCTAGAGCGAGATGTATAAGGATGGGAAGCCTCTTATAGCACTTCCTCTTGAGAAAGGTACATCTTCTTCGGAAGTGCACAAATCCTTCACCGCTGAGGATCTAGAAAGGGCCCTTGCTAAGCAAAAGGAGGAGCATGATGCTTCTATTGAGGCCTTGGTCAAAATGAGGTTGGATGCATTAGTTGCAAGAACTCCACCACTGGATAACCCATTGGGTGTGATAAAGCAACCAAATGCATCTCTTCCTAATTTGGGCCAACAACCTCAAGTTGGAGACACCATCGGTGTTCCATGGTTATATGCAAAATCTAGAGTGGAGAAAACCTAAGTATAATGTTGGGGGCAACCCTCCTTTACTTGATGACACTGCCGATTTTGCTTTGTGGAGAGTTGGTATGCAGGATCATCTTAGGTTTGCCAATGATGAGATGATGGAGATCTTGGAGAAAGGCTACAACCCCGTGAACCCCAAGGATCTCACACCGGGTGAAGTATATGACAAGAACCTCAATGACACCGCAATTATGCTCATAAGAAAGGGCATGCCTGACAAGCAGAAAAGGCCCTACATTCACCTCTCAAATGCAAAGGAACTATGGGATAGTATTTTGATGACCAAGACGGGAACTTCATCACTCCGTCTTGCACAATATGAGATTGTAAAAGGGGCATTACAATATTTTTTCATGGAGAAAGGTGAGAACCCCAAACATCTCCTTGAGCGATTGATGACACTTGTTGTCGACATTGAGTCATATGACTGTGACAAGAGCCAAAATGGATTCAACTTGACCAAACGATTTCTTGTGGATAAATTGCTAAATGCACTTGCTCCATATCACCATCAAATGGTATGGGACATAATAAGAGAGCATGGTTTCAAGGACATGTCTCCCGATGATGTCATTTCAACCTTCCAACTATTTGAAGAATCAAAGGCAAATGCTACAAGACACCTTGCCATGCATGGTTCCTCATCACCCAAGACAAACCTTGCCTTGAAGGCTAAGCATGTAAGGGATGATGATGCTAGTGAAGAATAAGAGGAAGATGATGAAGAAGGTTATGAGGTTGACTCGGGTGAAGGGCTCTCGTATGAAGACATGGCTCTCTTTGTGAAGAAGTTTAGTGCGGGAAAATTCAAGGGAAGGTTTCCAAAGAAGAAAGTAAGGACTTGCTACAATTGTGAAGAAACCAACCACTTCTCAAACGAGTGCCCCTATGAGAAGAGAGAAGATAAACCAAGATTTCCGAAGACTTTCCTGAAGAAGAAGTTGCCCAACCCATTGAACTCCAAGTTTAACAAGAGAGATGGGAAGGCAATAGCTTCCCAAGATGAGTCTGAACCCGATGATGTTTGAGGTGTTGCCGGTGTAGCTCAAGACACTCAAACCACATTGAGACTTGTCAACAAGATTGGTGGTGTTGTCACATACAACTACATGAAAAACTACAAGGGCAACGCACACAAATGTCTCATGGCAAAGGTTGTGGTAGATGATGATGAGGGTCAAGCCTCCCCGGACAAGGTAAAGGTAACACCATGTCCAAACCCTCCTCTATTTATTCCTACCACACCTAGTGAAGAATATCTTGATGCGAAGGATCATGATCATGACTGTGACATGAATGATGTTATGTTTGCTAAAATAAATAAAGTCATGTGCTCCCTCAAAGGAAAGAAGCTCATTATGTTTCGTATGCTTATGGAGATGGTGAGTAAGCACACCATCACCATTGAGGAACTCGAAACCCTTGTCAATGAGGAAACGCATAAATGTGAAATCCTTGAGCGGAAAGTCCTATATGAGGAAGCACGTAATGATGAATTGTGGTTAAAGATTGGTGCAAATATTGATATGCATACTAAAGAACTTGCCTCCTTGAAAAAGGCTAAAAGTGCTCATAAAGTATTAATGAACGATAAAAGTAAGATTGAAGAGTATCACACTACTCTCTCTAAGGATTGTGAGCTCTTACATTTGTCTATCAAGACAAAGGAAGACGAGCTCAGCATCCTTACAAAGAAGTTTGACGAACTCAAGCTCACTTACCTTGACACCCTTGGCAAAGCTTACTCCTCACCTATTATAAATGTTGATTATTGTGCTACTAACCTAAATGGTGACCTAGATATTGTACTTGAGGAGAACCGGTTGCTAAAGGATCAAATTGAGAAAGGGCTCATGTCATGTGCCCAAGGACAAAAGAACCTCAATGAAGTGTTGAGTCAACACAAGGAGGTAGTGGCCAAGGAAGGGCTTGGATTTTATCCAAGCACAAACAAGAATAAAATGACGACACATAAGTCTACAACTCCTCTCAAGGAGACATTTGTGCGAGAAGGGAACAAGGAAAAAGGAAAGGGTAAATTTGACAAGGTTGTGAGTTGGAAGGCCACTAGGGGCAAGCCTACTCCCAACAATCCGAAAGAATTTATGCCTCCATCATATGTGCTTCGTAAGGCAAAAGATGGAGATGTCTATGCTCAATTTGTTCGCCCTCGAAATGCTTTTCGTTTCTATGCAATTTGGGTTCCTAAGACCCTTGTTACTAACCTGAGGGGTCCCATTGTAAAATGGGTGTCTCTAACCAAGACTTGAAATGTGTGTAGGTTGCCTTCTCCGGTGGAGTCAAATGGGTGATTGATAGCGGATGCACCAATCATATGACCGGAGATGGCACACTGCTCATGGACTTCATGGAAGCTATTCGACCATTTATGAGCATTGTCTTTGGTGGAGGTTCTAAAGGACAGGTACTTGGGTTGGGTAAGGTGGCTATCACCAATGACATGTCACGTGCAAATGTCATGCTTGTCCAATCCCTTAAATATCATTTGCTTTCCGTTCGTCAATTGGCTTCTGTTGGTTATGATACACTATTTGGACTAACGGATGTGAAGGTCTTTAAGAGAGATACTCTTGAAGTTGCCTTTGTGGGGAAGTTGGATGGCAACCTTTACACGGTTGATTTCTTGAAAGAGAGCACATTCCATGCAACTTGCCTCATGGCCAAGGCCGACAAGGGATGGCTATGGCATCGCTGGCTAACCCATGTCGGCATGAGAAATCTTCAAGATCTCTTAAAGGGTGAACACATCCTTGGACTAACCAATGTATCTTTTGAGAAAGATCGTGTGTGTAGTGCATGCATAGCCGGGAAGCAACATCAATCAAAGCATCCCCCCAAGAATACAGTATCAACCTCAAGACCCCTGGAGCTCCTTCATGTGGATCTTTTTGGGCCTCCTTCATGGGATAGTCTTGGTGGGAAGAAGTATGGGTTTGTTATTGTTGATGATTACTCAAGATACACATGGGTGTTCGTTCTCAAGTCCAAGGACGAGACAAAGATCACCTTCATTGATTTTGCCAAGCAAGCTCAATGCAAGTTTGACAAAGAAATCTTGGCAAAGTGACAATGGCTCCGAATTCAATAACTACACCTTGGAAGAGTTTCTTAGTGATGAAGCAATTGAGCATCAATACTCCGCACCATATACCCCACAAAAAAATGGGGTAGCCGAGAGGAAGAACCGCACACTTGTGGAGATGGCAAGGTCCATGTTTGATGAGTACAAATAACCTCATAATTTTTGGGCCGAAGCCGTCAACACCACATGCCATGCATCAAATCGTCTTTTTCTTCGCAAGATCTTGGAGAAGACCCCATATGAGCTCATTACCGGAAACAAGTCAAATGTCAAGTATTTCTGGGTATTTGGTTGCAAGTGCTTCATTCTCAACAAGAGAGAACGGTTAGGAAAATTTCAATCTAAAATAACCGAAGGAATATTTGTTGGTTATGGATCAAACTCCCATGCCTATAGGGTCTACAACAAATCCATTGGATGCATTGTAGAAACTTGTGATGTGGTGTTTGATGAATTTAATGGCTCCCATGGGGAGCAAGTTGATCTAAGTGATGCAGGTGATGAAGATCCTTCGCAAGACATTTTGACCATGGGTGTAGGTGCTCTCCTTCCAATGGAACATGTTCCTTGTGAAGGTGAAAATGAGGACACTGATACGTCTCCAACGTATCTATAATTTTTGATTGTTCCATGCTGATATATTATCATTCTAGGATACTTTTTGGGTCATTATTTACCAATTTATAATATTTTTGAGCACTAACCTATTGACCCAGTGCCCAGTGCCAGTTGCTATTTTCTGCGTGTTTTTGCCTTTGCAGGTTTACTGTACCAAACGAAGTCCAATTGCCACGAACCTTTTTGATGATTTTTTCTGGACTATATGAAGACCTAGAAGCTTCGGAAGGAAGCCGGGAGGCGCACGAGGGCCCCACCATACATTAGGGCGCGCCCTGGGGGTATTGGGCCGTCTGGTGATTCTAGTCAGCCACCGCCTCGTTTGTCTTCGTCTTCATGATACGGCCCATCTTAAACTTGATTGTATAGTCGTTGATATGTTTAACCCGGCCCAGTATGGTGGGTTACATCATGGAGTTATATCCCCGGCATTAGGCCCCAAATTGATTTGAATCCGTTCATGTCAATAGATCTTTCCTTCCTTTGGCGGCTCATCCTTGGACTGGTATCTTCTATGAATTTCATAACGCCGACTTGTTCTCCTCCCACACTTGTCATTTTCCCAATGTTCATTTATTGTGATGTCATCTGTCATCAATTTGGAAAAACAATAATGACATCATGGTGAATCTGGTCATATCTGTTTTATCCCGAAAATCGAGGCGGTTTTGTTTCCCGAAATTTACTGTATTCCCTCGATTGTCGCGCCTGTCAGTTGCCCCTTCGAGCTCCTTCCCTTTAAATATTTACCGAAGGGCCCCTGATTCACTTTCCACTTCTTCTCTTCGCTTCTTCTTCTTCTTCCTCGAGTCCGGAAGCTCGTGCCATCGCCGCGGTTTCCTTATCTCGGCAATCTCCCTCAAGGTCATCGCGGTATTTCTTCTTCGTCAGTCAATCCTCCACGCGCTTCCGCTGCCACCTGTGACCACTCGAGTAAGTCATCTTTCTTCTGACCTAGATCCATTATAGCACCCCGAGGTTCTTTGAGTTCTTCGGCAACCTTTCTCCAGTTCATCACCATTGCTAACTCCGTGAGTGGATCTCGCGAACGTAATCACCAAAGTAAAGCGATAGAGCTACCAACTCCGTTTCGCGTATGATATGCTTTAATCCTTCTCAGTATTAGATGAACCATACTGTCACTGCTTCAATGCTCCTCTGCTAGGGCTAGCGAATATTCTCGCTTTTTTTGAACTATTCTTAGATCCAAAATTGTTGCGCCTTTGGGAGAAACTTGTTTGTCTCACACTTAGCAAAACTCTCAGAAACCTTTGGTCTTAGCACAAGTCGCCCTTACTTCTGCCGGCTTAATAATTGTAACCTGCCATATGTTTAAGCCATTGTATAGACTCTGGCTCTTTACAAGGCTGCCCTTCCATTGCAAATAATTAGATCATTTTACTTGAACCATTTACTTAAGCCGCCCTCTTTTGCTTTATCCAGGCGACTCATTATGTCGGAGTCAAAAGCCTGCAACTGGGTGGCAACTCAAATTTCTGATGTTCACTTAAAGGATTATGAGGAACATGGGTTTCTGCCGCCTCAAAATGTGGTTGGCTGGCGAGTCATCCTTGGAGAGGAAATCCCAAACCCCGAGGAGGGGGAAGTGGTGATATTCTTGGATCACCTACAGAGAGTTTTTTCACCTCCCAGGTCAAAAAAATTCCGAGATGTCTTACACTTTTTCCATCTTCATCCTGAAGACCTAGGCCCTAACTCCATATCAAACCTTTGCCAGTTTCAAGTATTTTGCGAGGTGTATCTTCAAACGGAACCCACTGTCTCCCTCTTCAGGGAGTTTTTCTATTTAAACCGGCAAATAGAGTGTGCGGACGGTCCCGACTTAGAACTTGGCGGGGTTTCAATCCAGAGGCGGAAGGACGTCCTTTTTCCTGCTGCTACCTTACCAAGCCACCCTAAAGGGTGGAAAAAGACTTGGTTTTATTGTCGAAATACCACTCCTACTGATGAAAATCCCTTGCTGGGTTATAGGCCCAACCGCCTCCCCATGGATCTTGAACTTCCGGGTTGGGTTCCTCAAGAGGAACGCTCCCAACACGCCCATGTTTATCCAAAGTTGAGGGCTCTGCTAGCCAACGGGCTGACTGGGGTCGACTTAACCCGGTGTTGGGTATCTTGGAGGATTCTGCCGTTAAGTCTGCGCAGTGGCTTAATGTGTACTTACTCTGGCGACTTGAATGACGCCCAACGGTACAACAATTTTTCCTTGGAGGCCAGCAAAATAAACCGGATTGTGAAGAAACTGCTGGGTGAAAACCAGGAGACTTGCAGCAAGGAAGGGTTGAAAGCTTTCTACGCCCTTAACCCGGCTCCTCCGTTATAATACCTTAAATATCATAACCCGCCTTTTTAAGCATACTTTGAACCTTTTGCCTGCTTGCTTTGATTGTTTAATTTGGCAGGCTACATCTCCTTTCTGGGGGTAGGAAGAGCAACAAGATCGTGGCTAACAAGCCCAAAGCCGCCCTAAGCAAGAAGAAAAATAAGGCGGCTGTAGAAGGGCCATCTGATATGGGCGAGACAGTTGTCACTGATACCCGATCAGAGGTAAAATTAATATTTTGTTTGTACTTCATTGAATCCATCTGGCGCCTTTTCCTCTTAGGGTGATGTTGAAACAAGTCGTGCAGGCGATGTTGAGGTAATTTCTATCTCTTCCTACTCAGAGCCTTTGCCTCCATTGAAAACAAGGCGAGTTGTTCGGAAGGTAGGCTTTTCTCACCCTGACGCTCATCTGGACCCTCATTTTGTTTTGAAGAAAACTCAGCACCAGTCTAGGCGTCAGACCCGAAGTGGGAGTGGTGACCTTGTTGAGGGCTTACCTGATAAATTAGCCGCCCGAAAACGACCAGCCAAGGTATTTAACACTCTCCTCTTCCAAAGAATTTCTAACTTGATATATCAACTTTTTTGTTCTTATGCCTTGGTTTGTCAGGAATGGCCACCTTCATCGGACGACTCAACTGCATCCAAACTAGCGCCCTTTGTTATCAATCATGGGTAAATTTCTCATCATTTTCCCTATTTAAAATAGACCATTGTCTCTTTCTACATACTTCATATTTATACTTTTTAACTTGGAAGGGCCAAAGCCAAGAAAAGGAAAACTGACGGGTCTTCTGTTAATCCTAAGGCCCCTGAGCCGGAAATTTCTGATCCGGCGGCTCATGAAGTCCATGTGTTGATCATCCTGAAGACCCTCAGGAGATCCAGGACGATTTACCTCCTCCATATGAACCAACTAGTACTGATGGCGTAACTGTTGAAGCTACATCAGCAGTTAACCTTGACCCGCTCGATCCTTCAGTAACAAACTGAGATACCCCTGAAGTTATTATTACTGGGACGGGTTATACTGCTCCTGAGATTTCCAGGGTGTTAACAAAGGTTGTTACTAAGGATGAAGCAGTACTGCAAGAAAAAGGGAAGAGCAAGCTGCAGCGTCCAAATTACGAGAACTTTAGTGTTGAAGATCTTCATGCCGCCTGTTTGGACCGCCTGGCTACAAGCCGTGAGATGGAAATCGGCCTTGTTAGCATGATGAAAAATAAATACGAGGTATGTTCTCCTTTATATGCTCACATCATATATCCTTTTGTAGCCCCCAAGGCCCAGCTTTGTCTTTCTAAGATAAGTTGGGTCTTGTGAATGTTTGACTGACTCAACCTGTAGCCCCCAAGGGCCGGCTCATCTCCTTGAGATGACTCGGGTCTTTTTAATAACTTTGAAGAACTTCGACCTGTAGCCCCCAAGGACCGGCTCATCTCCTTGAGATGAGTCGGGTCTTTTTAATAACTTTGACGAACTTCGACCTGTAGCCCCCAAGGGCCGGCTCATCTCCTTGAGATGAGTCGGGTCTTTTTTAATAACTTTGAAGAACTTCGACCTGTAGCCCCCAAGGGCCGGCTCATCTCCTAGAGATGAGTCGGGTCTTTTTAATAACTTTGATGTTAAAAAAACTGAGATACATTAGCCCCCAAGTGCCGAATATATTGCTTGCAATTTGTTTGGGACTTGACATAAATTTACTTATGATGCAGGAAGCTTTGAAGACGGCCGAATCCAGCATGGCCAGTTTAAAAAAGGATCTGGAAAAAGGGCAAACCTCCCAAGCAAAAGTTGAAGAAAAACTTCGTCTCTCATTGATCGAGCTGGAAAATGCCAAGGCAGGCTTTTCAAAGGAGAAGAAATCATTTGAAGATGAAAAGGCGACTCTGCTGAAGCGTGCAGAGGATGCTGAAGGCCGGCTCAAACCCATCACCGAGGAGTTGTCCGGATTGAAACGGCAAATTGTCCAGATGACCCAAGCTATTTTTGGTAAGTATATAACCTCTTGTATTCTTGAGATATAGATATAATGCGCCCGATGACTCATGCATGGATTTTATTTTGCAGGTCCCTGAACTAGCAGCTTTTATGATAATAGCCTGCTGATGCTTAAGGCTATTTATTCCTTGACGGAGCAACTTTATGTTGGGAGTCATCTTGCAATCAAGGCAACAATGGGGGATAAATAGCCCTTAAAGTTTATTGATACGTCTCCAACGTATCTACTTTTACTCACTCTTTTGCCCTTGTTTTGGACTCTAATTTGCATAATTTGAATGGAACTAACCCGGACTGATGTTGTTTTCAGCAGAACTACCATGGTGTTCTTTTTGTGCAGAAATAAAACTTCTCGGAATGGAACAAAACTTTTTGGAGATTTATTTCAGAATAAATGAGAATTATTGGAGCCAAAATACACTGCAGAGGGGGGCCAGGGTGAGCATCACCCACCAGGGCACGCCAGACCCCCTGGGCACGCCCTGGTGGGTTGTGCCCACCTCGTGGCCCCACTTGCCCTAACTCCGCCACTATAAATTCCTATTTTCGGAGAAAAAATCAGGGAGAAAGAATTATCATGTTTCACGAGACGGAGCCGCCGCCACCTCCTGTTCTTCATCGGAGGCCAGCTCTGGAGCCCGTTTGGGGCTTCGGAGAGGGGAATCTTCGGTCTTCGTCATCACCAACCTTTCTCCATCGCCAATTCCATGATGCTCCCCACCGGGAGTGAGTAATTCCTTCGTAGGCTTGCTGGTCGGTGAGGAGTTGGATGAGATGTAATCAAGTTAGTTTTGGTAGGGCTTGATCACTAGTATCCATTATGTTATGAGATTGATGTTGCTATTACTTTGCTATGCCTAATGCTTGTCACTAGGGCCCGAGTGCCTTGATTTCAGATCTGAACCGTTTATGTTATCATCTCTATATCCATGTTCTTGACCCGATCTTGCCTAGTCATATGCACCTATTACATGTTATGATCCGTCAACCCCATAGTGACAATATTTGGGATACTTCGCGGTGATGACCGTAGTTTGAGGAGTTCATGTATTCACCATGTGTTAATGCTTTGTTCCGGTTCTCTATTAAAAGGAGGCCTTAATATCCCTTAGTTTCCTTATGGACCCCGCTGCCACGGGAGGGTAGGACAAAATATGTCATGCAAGTTCTTTTCCATAAGCATGTATGACTATTTACGGAATACATGCCTACATTACATTGATGAACTGAGCTAGTTCTGTATCGCCCTAGGTTATGACTGTTACATGACGAATATCATCCAATGAGTTACCGATCCAGTGCCTACAACCTTTTCACTTATTGTTCTTGCTAAGTTACTATTGTTGTTGCTGTTGTTCCAACTGCTACAAAACTACTGCTACTACTGTTACCGCTATTGTTACCGTCACTACTGCTATCAAACTACCATATTACTGTGCTACTGATCACTCTGCTGCAGATATTTAATCTCCAGGTGTGGTTGAATTGACAACACAACTGCTAATACGCTCAAGTATTCTTTGGCTCCCCTTGTGTCGAATCTATAAATTTGGGTTGAATACTCTACCCTCGAAAACTGTTGCGATCCCCTATACTTGTAGGCTATCAAGACCTTTTTCTGGCGCCATTGCCGGGGAGCATAGCAATATTTGTTGAGTCACTTGGGATTTATATCAATCTATCACTATGAAGAATCTGAAGGATACTAAGACCAAGATTTTTCCCTCTACTACGAGGGGAGGTAAGGAACTGCCATCACACTCTGCACTTGATTCACCTTCTGTTATGAGTAAGCTTGCAACACCACCACATGCTAGTAATCCTGATATGTCGCAAGTTATTGATGATGCTACCTCTGCTATGAATTATGCTATTGATGATACTAGTACCATGCTTGATGATGATGTGCCGCTAGGAGAATTTCTTGATGAACAAATTGCTAAAGCTAAAGAGAATGAAACTGCTGAAATTGATGAAATTGCTGAAACTGATAAAGCTTATGAAACTGATGATGACTATGAAACTCCTATTAGTCCTAGCTCTCCTAAGTTTGAAATGCCTAAGATACCTGAAGGTTATGTTATGGACGAAGAGATAACTAGAGAAATTCTTTCTTGCAAGGATAGAGACGATCTTAAGAAATTGCTATGCAAGTATAAGGAAAAGACTTTAAATGCTAGATTGAAATGTGATCCTAAGTTTGCTACTTCACCTATCTTTGTTACCGATAAGGATTATGAATTCTCTGTCGACCCAGAGTTAATTACTTTGGTTGAATCTGATCCTTTCCATGGCTATGAAACTGAAACTGTAGTAGCACACCTTACTAAGCTGAATGATATAGCCACCCTCTTTGCTCATGATGAGAAGATTCGTTACTATTATATCCTTAAGTTATTTCCGTTCTCATTAAAGGGTGATACTAAGACATGGTACAATACTCTTGCTCCTGGTTGTGTGCGTAGTCCCCAGGATATGATCTACTACTTCTCTGAAAAATATTTTCCTGCTCATAAGAAACAAGCTGCCTTACAGGAAATATTTAACTTTGTGCAAATTGAAGAAGAGAGTCTCCCACAAGCTTGGGGGAGGCTTCTCCAGTTGCTTAATGCTTTGCCTGATCACCCTCTCAAGAAAAATGAAATACTTGATATCTTTTGTAATGGACTAACCGATACTTCTAGGGACTTCCTAGATAGTTGTGCTGGTTGTGTTTTCAGGGAACGAACTATTGAACAAGATGAGGAATTATTGAATAACATATTGAAGAATTATGATGATTGGACTCTTCCTGAACCACCGCCTAAACCCACTCCGAAAAAGAGGGGTATCTTATTTCTCAGTCCTGAAGATATGTAAGAGGCAAAGAAATCTATGAAGGAAAAAGGTATTAAAGCTGAGGATGTTAAGAATTTGCCACCTATTGAAGAAACACATGGCCTTGACACACCACCGCCTCCACTGGTGGTAGAGGTAAATTCTTTATTAAAGTTTAATGAAAGTGACATCCCTCACAATAAACATCCTAGTCAATGCTTATATGAGTTTGACAACTATATTATGAAGCAAGATCATTTCAATGCTCATGTTCTAAAACAATTGAAATATAATTCTGATATGATTGCTCGCTTGAGTGACTTGCTATTTAGAATCAGTAATGATGTTAGAGGTGTAGGAAAGCATGCCTCTATGGTTCAAACTCAGTTAGAACAAGTTGCTAAGTCTCAAAAAGAATTGCTTGATGAAATGAATCATAATATGCATGATTTTGCTGCTAGAGTAGTAACTAGAGGAGGTAGAATGACCCAAGAACCACTTTATCCTGAGGGTCATCCTAAAAGAATTGAACAAGACTCTTAGAAAATTAATAGTGATGCACCTAGTCCTTCTAAGAAGAAAAAGAAAAAGAAAAATGATAGGACTTTGCATACCTCTAGTGAACCTGAGACACAAAAACCTCCTGATAATAATGATGTCTCTATTTCTGATGCTAAAACTCAGTCTGGTAATGAACATTCATCTAGTGATAATGAAAATGATAATGATGATGTTCATGATGATGCTCAACCTAGTAATGATGTAGAACCAGATAATGATGTTGAAATAGAACCTGCTCCTGATCTTAATAACCCACAACCTAAAAATAAACGGTATGATAAAAGAGACTTCGTGGCTAGGAAACATGGTAAAGAAAGAGAGCCATGGGTTCAAAAACCTATGCCATTTCCACCTGAGCCATCTAAGAAAAAGGATGATGAAGAATTTGAGCGCTTTGCTGAAATGATTAGGCTAGTCTTTTTGCGTACCCGCTTAACCGATATTTTGAAAATGGCCCCTTATGCAAAGTATATGAAAGACATCATCACAAATAAAAGAAAGATACCGGAAGCTGAAATCTCCACCATGCTTGCTAATTATTCTTTTAAGGATGGAGTACCTAAAAAACTTGGAGACCCTGGAATACCAACTATACCTTGCTCCATTAAAAGAAGCTATGTCAAAACTGCTTTGTGTGATTTGGGAGCCGGTGTTAGCGTTATGCCTTTCTCCTTATACAAAAGGCTTGATTTGAATAAACTCACACCTACTGAGATATCGTTGCAAATGGCTGACAAATCAACGGCCATACCTATTGGTATTTGTGAGGATGTGCCCGTTGTTGTTGCAAATGTTACTATCTTAACGGACTTTGTTATTCTTGAGATGCCCGAGGATGACAACATGTCGATTATCCTTGGTAGACCCTTTCTGAATACTGCAGGGGCTGTTATTGATTGCAATAAAAGAAAAGTCACTTTTCATATTAATGGTAATGAGCACACGGTGCACTTTCCGAAGAAATGATTCCAAGTGAATGGTATAAATGTTATTGAAGAATCTCCGACCATCACTATTGGAAGTTTCCAATTACCTCTACCTACTGTCAAAAAGAAATATGATATACTTATTGTTGGGGATATGCACATTCCCATTGAGGGAAGTTAGTGTTTTACGAAAGTTCTTCGGTTTCATGCTAATCGGAAGTGGTTGTTAATAAGACTTGATCAACCTTATTAATGGATCATTTTTGAGAGGTATGAAGTTGATGAATCCAGTAAGCACAACTCTCTGCTCCCACCTTTTATTTTCTGTTTTAGTTAGTTAAATAAAATAAAATGCCATGTTTATCCTGTTTTCTGTTTTCTCCGTGCAATAAAAAATGACAAAAAAATAAAAATTCTCAGAATGCCCTGAAAATTTAACATGATTTTTTTCCGAATATTTGTGATTTTTTGGTGCAAATAACACCAGAGGGGGGGTGCACCTGGTGCCCACAAGACACCAGGGCACGCCCTGGTGGGTTGTGGCCCCCACGTGGGCCCCCTCACTTATCCCTTTAGCCCACATCATCACCTACCTCCAGCAAAAAATCACCACAGCCACCATTTTCGTGTTCTTGCTCTCAAACCCGCGGATTTCGATCTCTTTGCTCGAAGCTCCGTTTCCGAAACTGTTTGGAGGGATTGCTTCTTGGTATGTGACTCCTCCATTGCTCCAATTAGTTTTTGTTTTAGTGGGTTATTTTTAGAGTAATTAGCTACTCTTGGTGCTGCTGTAGATGAGCTTGCATGTTGAATTCTTAGAGTTCTAAGTAGTTTGAATGCTCAATATGGCCTCTATGCATGCTTGGGAGTAGTTGCTAACAATCTTACAAAGTTTTGTTGACAGATTTTTGTGGACTAAATTTTTTCAGAACTTTTATAGGAATAAAAATGCAATTCTTTAGGAGTTCTTCGAGGAGGAGATCCTCGGGAGCCTCATCAAGTGGAAACTCAGTTCGACTGTCTTATGTTGAACCAAGCGAAGCTCGATGCGAGATGCCGCCACCAAATCATGCTTGTGGCCTTGTGACGAGTTCATGGAAGGTGCAGGTATTAAGGAGGAATTTGATCAATTCATTCACAACACAGAGCTTGCCTCCTTCATCGCAGATAAGTGCCCCCAACACCTCGAGCTCACGAAAACCTTTACAAAGAAATTTAAATATTTTCCTCGTGAGTCTAGAGTTTCGTTCAACCTGTACGATCATTCCTTTACCATGCAGTTAGAAATGTTTAGCGATAAATGCAAACTTCCATATGAGGGTTCCCTCGATGAACCAACAAAATGTGAGTACGAGTCATTTTTAGTTAATCTTTGCTTTGGCAAAGATAGGGGGGTTACACAAGGAAGAATTAACAGTATCCATTTTCCTTCACTACAATATTTTGCGCTCTTTAACAGTAAATGTGTTGTAGGCAAACAAGATTGTAGTACACTGTGTGCTCATGATTTGAGTCTCCTACACACTGCTATCACTGGGAATAAGGATTATAATCTTGGTGCAATTGTTGCACGGAGGTTGCAGCTTAATGCTGCTAGTGGTAATTTTTATGGAGGAATCTATGCCTCCCGTGTAGCTGAGAGATTAAATGTATCACCATGGCCTAACAACCCCATCCTACCCACTCAGTATTTAGACTTTGATGCCATGAAGCATCATAAGTTCCTTACGGGCACGGCCACCAACTATACCTATAACTTGAGATTTAATAATAAAAACATTGTGCCTGTTGCTTTGCCTGCTCCTGCTCTCTTTGATTTTCACACTAGGGGAAGATATTATGTTCTTGAGAGCGAAGCCTATGAGTACAACGCGGAGGTTGAAGCTGCCAGGAGTCTGCCCCGAGGTTCTCAATGAGCCATCGCCCGGATTATTATTCATACGGATGGTGATTACCAAGCTAGGCCAAAAGCCTAAGCTTGGGGGAGTACGTATTTCCACCGACATTACATTCATGTTCACACATTTCATTCCAGTTGTCGGTGTTCATACTTTTTCATTGTATTATCCATGCTAAATTTGTTTTCTCGCTTTCTTCTTGTGTGTTTGAAAAACTTTGAGAAAACCCAAAAATATTTCCTACTTCTTTTTAGTTTTTCTTTTTAGCTTAGTTTAATTGTAGCACCAAAAGAAAACCCAAAAAGATTTCTCGCTTCTTCTTTTACTTGTTGGGAGCTTTCCCGTGTAAATAGTTTTTCTCGTTTTTGTTTTCCTTCTTTAAATTGCTTTCTTCATGAAAAACCCAAAAACTCCAAAAATATTTCAGTGTGTTTCTCTGAAATTCTTTTCTGTTTACTTGAGTCGTACCTAGGAGAAGACCACGATGAAATTGTTGAGTGGTTCTCATCTGCATTATTGTTTATCTAACAAAGAGCCCATGTTACATTGTCTTCCCCTCTTGAATAAAATGTTTGCAGATTCCAGCTTAGTCCACAACACTCTTGCACTATTATTATCTTCTTATCGTTCGATCGTGCAAGTGAAAGGCAATAATGACGACATTTGATGAATTGACTGTGGCAGAGAAAAGCGGGTATGAACTCAACTTGTTTTTGTTTTTGTAAATATGTTTAACCTAGTATCCCTTGATTCAGCTCATTATGATCAAACATGTTTGCAATGACCATTAGAGATTATAGTTGTTCATGCCATGCTTAAGTAGCTAGGAGTGGATAATGATTTATCTTGGGTGTCAACATGCATTAAAATGGTTGTGATGCGGTATGATGATATGGTATCCTCCTCTGAATGTTTCAAGTGGCTTGACTTGGCACATGTTCACGCATGTAGTTGAATCAAAACCAACATAGCCTTCATGATATTTATGTTCATGGTGTCCATATCCTACTCATGCTAGCATTCAATGTTGATTATATGTAATGCATGTTCATGACTGTTTTCGCTCTCTAGCTGGCCGCTTCCCAATCTAATTGCTAGCTTTCGCCTGTACTAAGAGGGAATACTGCTTATGCATCAAAACCCTTAAACCAAGTTATGCCAGATGAGTCCACCATATCTACCTATATGCGGTAGTACCCTGTCGTTCCAAAGTAAATTTGCATGTGCCACTGATACGTCCATTTTGCATCATGATTTCCTACTTTTATTTACTTTGTTTTGTTGAATAATGATGCTTTGGGGAGTGATTCTAATTCCTTTTCTCTCATAATATGCAAGTTTACACGAAGAGGGAGAATACCGGCAGCTGGAATTCTGGACCCAAGAAAAGCACGTCAGAAATTCCTATTCTCCACAACTCCAATGAAGCTGAAACTTTACGGAGATTATTTTTGGAATTAATAAAAAATACTGGAGCAAAAATATATCGGAGGGGGGCCACCTGGTGAGGAGCACTCACCAGGGCGCGCCAAGCACCCCCTGGCGCAACCTGGTGGGTGGTGCTCACCCTGGCCCACCTCCGGAGCCCATCTTCTGGTATAAATTACCCAAAAACCTAAAAAAATAGGAGGAGGACTTTCGGGACGAAGCGCCGCCGCCTCGAGGCGGAACTTGGGCAGGAGCACTTTTGCCCTCCGGCAGAGCGATTCCGCCATGGGAACTTCCCTCCCGGAGGGGGAAATCGAAGCTATCGTCATCACCAACACCCCTCTCATCTTTGGGAGGCCAATCTTCATCAACATCTTCAACAGCACCATCTCCTCTCAAACCCTAGTTCATCTCTTGTGTTCAATCTTTGTACCGGAACCTCAGATTGGTACCTGTGGGTGACTAGTAGTGTTGATTACCTTGCGTAGTTGATTACTATATGGTTTATTTGGTGCAGATTATATGTTCAGATCCATTATGCTATTCAATACTCCTCTGATCTTGATCATGATTATTATTTGTGAGTAGTTACCTTTGTTCTTGAGGTCACGGGAGAAGTCATGTTGCGAGTAATCATGTGAATTTGATATGTGTTCGATATTTTGATGATATGTATGTTGTGATTCCCTTAGTGGTGTCATGTGAATGTTGACTACATGACACTTCACCATTCATGGGCCTAAGGTAATGCATTGTGGAGTAGTTATTAGATGATGGGTTGCTAGAGTGACAGAAGCTTAAACCCTAATTTATGCGCTACTTCGTAAGGGGCTGATTTGGATCCACATGTTTAATGCTATGGTTAGACTTTGTCTTAATACTTTTCTCATAGTTGTGGATGCTTGCGAGGGGGTTAATCATAAGTAGGTTGTTAGTTCAAGTAAAAACAGCACCTTAGCACCGGTCCACCCATATATCAAATTATCAAAGTAGCGAACACGAATCAAACCAACATGATAAAAGTGACTAGACGAAATTCTCGTGTACCCTCAAGAACACTTTGCCTATTACTAGTGATAGTTCTGGCCTGTCCTTTGCCTCAAAAGGATTGGGCTACCTTGCTGCACCTTGTTTACCGTTACCGTTACTTGCTCGTTACAAATTACCGTGCTATCAAACTATCTATTACCTACAATTTCAGTGCTTGCAGAAATTACCTTGCTGAAAACCGCTTGTCATTTCCTTCTGCTCCTCGTTGGGTTCGACACTCTTACTTATCGAAAGGACTATGATTGATCCCCTATACTTGTGGGTCATCAATACTCTTTTCTGGCGCCGTTACCGGGGAGTGAAGCGCTCTTGGTAAGTGGAAATCGGTAAGAAAAAAACTTATACTACGTGCTGAAATTTATTGCTACTTGCTACTATGGAGAACAATCCTTTGAGGGGTTTGTTCGGGGTATCTTCACCTCGATCGGAACCACAATTAGTTACCCCTCAACCTACAGCACCTACTGAAAATGTTACTTATGAAATTCCTTCGGGTATGGTAGAACACTTGCTTGCTAAACCTTATGCAGGAGATGGAACTGAACATCCTGATATGCATCTCTTATATGTGAACGAAATATGTGGATTATTTAAGCTTGCAGGTTTACCCGGAGATGAAGTTAAGAAGAAGCTTTTCCCTTTATCTTTGGAGGGAAAATCATTGACATGGTATTGGCTATGTGATGATCTTGGATCGTGGAACTGGAATCGTTTGCAATTGGAATTCCATCAAAAGTTTTATCCTATGCATCTAGTTCATCGTGATCGGAATTATATATATAATTTTTGGCCTCGTGAAGGAGAAAGTATCACTCTAGCTTGGGGGAGGCTTAAGTCAATGTTATATTCATGCCCCAATCATGACATTCCGAGGGAAGTTATCATTCAGAATTTTTATGCTCGGCTTTCTCATAATGATCAATCCATGCTCAATACTTCTTGTGCTGGTTCTTATATGAAGAAGACTATTGATTTCAAGTGGGATCTCTTGGAAAGAATTAAACGCAACTCTGAAGATTGGGAACTCGATGAAGGTAATGAGTCAGGTATAAAGCTTGAATTTGATTGTGTTAAATCTTTTATGAATACCGATACTTTTCACAAGTTTAGCATTAAATATGGACTTGACTCTGAGATAGTAGCCTCTTTCTGCGAAGCATTTTCTACTCATGTTGATCTCCCTAAGGAGAAGTGGTTTAAATATCATCCCCCTATTAAAGAAAAAATTAAGTAACTGGTCATAGATAAAGAAGATACCATCTTTTACAATGTTGACCCAGTTGTGCCTACCGCCTATATTGAAAAACCACATTTCCCTGTTAGGATAAAGGAACATGCTAAGGTATCAACTGTGGTTCGTAAGAGTAATATAAGAGCACCTAAACCCCCTGAGCAAATTAAAGTAGAACCTAATGTTGCTATGGTTAAAGATCTCTTGGAAGAAAATATTGATGGGAATGTCATCTACCTTTGCGATGAAGCTGCTAGAATTGCTAAGCCTGATAAGAAAGATAAACATAGACCTATAGAAGGCTTTCCCGTTGTCTCAGTTAAAATAGGAGATCATTGCTATCATGGTTTATGTGATTTAGGTGCTAGTGTGAGTGCTATCCCTTTTACCTTATACCAAGAAATTATGAATGAAATAGCACCTGCTGAAATGGAAGATATTGATGTTACTATTAAACTTGCTAATAGAGATACTATCACACCACTTGGGATTGTTAGAGATGTTGAAGTCTTGTGTGGGAAAGTAAAATACCCTACTGATTTTCTAGTTCTTGGTTCTCCACAAGATGACTTTTGTCCCATTATCCTTGGTAGACCTTTCCTGAGCACCGTCAACGCTAAGATAGATTGTGAAAAACAAATTGTCGGTGTCAGTTTTGGTAATGTGTCTCATGAGTTTAATTTTTCCAAGTTTAGTAGACAACCTCGTGATAAAGCGTTACCTAGTGAATATGAAATAATTGGTCTTGCTTCTATTGCTGTGCCTCCTACTGATCCATTAGAACAATATTTGCTTGACCATGAAAATGATATGCACATGCATTAAAGAAATGAAATAGATCAAATTTTCTTTGAACAACAACCTCTCTTGAAACACAATTTGCCTATTGAAACTCTTGGAGGACCTCCTCCACCTAAAGGTGATCCTGTGTTTGAATTGAAACAATTGCCTGACACTTTGAAGTATGCTTATCTTGATGAGAAAAAGATATATCCTCTTATTATTAGTGCTAACCTTTCAGAACATGAAGAAGAAAGATTATTGAAAGTTCTAAGGAAGCACCAGGCTGCTATTGGATATACTCTTGATGATCTTAAGGGCATTAGTCCCACTCTATGTCAGCACAAGATCAATATGGAACCTGATGCTAAACCCGTTGTTGATCACCAACGGCGGTTGAATCCTAAGATGAAAGAAGTGGTAAGAACTGAAATATTAAAGCTTCTGGAAGCAGGTATAATCTATCCCATAGCTGATAGTAGATGGGTAAGTCCCGTTCATTGTGTCCCTAAGAAAGGAGGTATTACCGTTGTTCCTAATGATAAGAATGAACTCATTCCACAAAGAGTTGTCACTTGCTATAGAATGGTAATTGATTTTAGAAAATTAAATAAAGCTACTAGGAAAGATCATTACCCTTTGCCTTTCTTTGATCAAATGCTAGAGAGACTATCTAAGCACACACACTTTTGTTTCCTAGATGGATATTCTTGTTTCTCTCAAATACCTGTATCACAATCCGATCAAGAGAAAACCACCTTTACTTGCCCTTTTGGAACTTATGCTTATAGACGTATGCCTTTTGGTTTATGCAATGCACCTGCTACTTTTCAAAGATGTATGACCGCTATATTCTCTGATTTTTGTGAAAAGATTGTGGAGGTTTTCATGGATGATTTTTCCGTTTACGGAACTTCTTTTAATGATTGCTTAAGCAACCTTGATCGAGTTTTGCAGAGATGTGAACAAACTAATCTTGTCTTGAATTGGGAGAAGTGCCACTTTATGGTTAATGAAGGTATTGTCTTGGGGCATAAAATATCCGAGCGATGTATTGAGGTGGATAAAGCTAAAGTTGATGCAATTGAGAAAATGCCATGTCCTAATGATATTAAAGGTATTCGAAGTTTCCTTGGTCATGCTGGTTTTTATAGGAGGTTCATTAAAGACTTCTCTAAAATTTCTAGGCCTCTTACTAATCTTTTGCAAAAGGATATTCCTTTTGTATTTGATGATGATTGTGTGGAAGCCTTTGAAACACTCAAGAAAGCCTTAACCTCTGCACCTATCATTCAACCACCTGATTGGAACTTGCCTTTTGAAATTATGTGTGATGCTAGTGATTATGCTGTTGGTGCTGTCCTAAGACAAAGAGTTGATAAGAAATTGAATGTTATCCATTATGCTAGAAAAACTCTAGATAGTGCCCAACGAAATTATGCCACTACTGAAAAAGAATTTCTAGCAGTTGTGTTTGCTTGTGATAAATTTAGATCCTATATTGTTGACTCCAATGTTATCGTTCACACCGATCATGCTGCTATAAAATATCTTATGGAAAAGAAAGATGCCAAACCTAGACTCATTAGGTGGGTTCTCTTGCTTCAAGAATTTGACTTGCATATCGTTGATAGGAAAGGAGCTGAGAACCCCATAGCTAATAACTTGTCTAGGTTAGAAAATATTCTTGATGACCCACTACCTATTGATGATAGTTTCCCTGACGAACAGCTAGCTGCAATAAGTGTCTCACACAACACACCTTGGTATGCTGATTATGCTAATTACATTGTTGCTAAATATATACCACCTAGTTTCACATACCAACAAAAGAAAAAATTCTTCTATGACTTGAGACATTACTTTTGGGATGACCCACATCTTTATAAAGAAGGACTAGATGGTATTATTAGGCGTTGTGTACCTGAGCATGAACAGGAACAGATCCTACGGAAATGTCATTCCGAAGCTTATGGAGGACATCATGCGGGAGATAGAACTGCTCATAAGGTATTGCAATCCGGATTTTATTGGCCTACTCTTTTCAAGGATGCTCGTAAGTTTGTCTTGTCTTGTGATGAATGTCAAAGAATTGGTAATATCGGTAAGCGTCAAGAAATGCCTATGAATTATTCACTTGTTGTCGAACCATTTGACGTGTGGGGTTTTCATTACATGGGGCCTTTTCCTTCCTCTAACGGGTACACTCATATTTTAGTTGCGGTTGATTATGTCACTAAGTGGGTAGAAGCTATTCCAACTAGTAGTGCCGATCACCACACTTCCATTAAAATGCTTAAAGAGGTTATCTTTCCGAGGTTTGGAGTCCCTAGATATTTAATGACCGATGATGGTTCACACTTTATTCATGGTGCTTTCCATAAGATGCTTGCTAAATATGATGTTAACCATAGAATTGCATCACCCTATCATCCTCAATCTAGTGGTCAAGTAGAACTTAGCAATAGAGAAGTAAAATTAATATTACAAAAAACTGTCAATAGGTCTCGTAAGAATTGGTCTAAGAAATTAGATGATGCACTTCGGGCCTATAGAACAGCTTATAAAAATCCTATGGGTATGTCTCCATATAAAATGATGTATGGAAAAGCTTGTCATTTGCCTTTAGAACTAGAACACAAAGCATTTTGGGCAATTAAAGAACTCAATTATGATTTCAAACTTGCCGGTGAGAAGAGGCTATTTGATATTAGCTCACTAGATGAATGGAGAACCCAAGCGTATGAAAATGCCAAGCTATTCAAAGAAAAAGTAAAAAGATGGCATGACAAAAGAATCCAAAAGCGGGAATTCAAAATAGGAGATTATGTTCTTTTATTCAACTCTCGTTTAAGATTTTTTGCAGGAAAACTTCTCTCCAAATGGGAAGGACCATATATTATTGAAGAGGTTTATTGTTCTGGAGCTATCAAGATTAATAACGCCAAAGGTGGTCAATGGCCAAAGAATTAAGCATTATATCTTAGGTACTCCTATTAACGTTGAAAGCAATGTTATCCAAACCATGACACCGGAGGAACACATAAAAGAAACCTTCCAGAACACTCCAGAATATTTAAAAATAGGAGGTACGTGATACGGTAAGTAAACAGACTCCGAAAAATCCGCAAAAATATTTTCTGTCGATTTTGGAATATTCTAGAATTTTAGGAATAAAAAAATAAACCGGAAGGTGATCGAGGTGAGCACGATGCACGAGGGCATGCCAGGCACCCCTGGGCGCGCCCTGGTGGGTGCTGCCCACCTCGGATGCCTTCCCGACTCCGTTTTCCTTCCAAATACTTGTTTCCCAAGAATAAAAATTCTCTATATATACCCCCGACTGTTTTGACGACCGCATCGCAGAAAAATCCTCTGTTCTTGTTTCTTGTTGTTTTCTTGTTAGATCTAGATTTCCATGGCTCCACCAAGCTCCTCCAAGGACAAGTTCTTCGAGAAGGTCATCAACCCGTATTTGCCGGAGGTGATGAAGCACCCTCAAGCCATTGAGATGCGTGAGGGGGTGCTCCACATCTGCGATGTTCAAGGACCTAAGAAGACCGGGAGCGTGGAGGCTAGGCTTGAAGCGGTGGAGCAGGAAATCTTCAAGTGCCAGAAGATGGTGGAGCGTGGACTTAGTGCCAATCACTCCATGATCATGGAATTCACCCGTGATCAGATGGTGGATGGCCGATCTGTGAAGGACATCATCTCCACCCTCAACGAGCAAATTAATTTTCTGCGGAGCCAAGTTTATGATCTTCAAAACCAAGTCTTCGAATATGAAGCAAGATTTAAAGGTATGAGTTTAGCTTCCAGTTGCAGGACTCAGGGGACTCTCGCATCAACCTTTGATGGGGAGCCCCTACCCTGGAAGCTGGAGGAAAAGCTTACTACATCAACACCTCCACCTTCTTCATCACCACCACCAAAGGAGACTTGAGTACATGGGTATGGGCACTCCCCTTGGCTTGAGCCAAGCTTGGGGGAGGTGCCCCGGTATCATATCACCACCACTTTTATTCACCTTTACCTATTTTGGTTCTATCCTTAGTTTCCCTTTGCCTTAGTCGAATAAAAGTTTGCGAGATCTATTTTCGTGTGTTAGTTTTGTGGCCTACCTATCTATGTAATCGTGTGAAAGTTATATAATAAAGTTTAGTTTGAGTTTTTGCTTCTCTACCTTCTTGTTGCAATCAAATAAAAGAAAGGCAAATAAATGAAAAGAATCATATGCTAATCTTATGGTGAGTAATGACATCACATAAGGAAAAGTATAAGTAGTAAAATTTATTGGAGGTTGACAAACATAGCATTGGTCAATGATGCAATTCATGAAAGAATTAATTAGGGAAGAGAAGATTCACATGCAAATACACTATCTTGGACATCTTTTATAATTATGAGCCCCCATCAAATATTATATGTCAAAATTGTTGACGCTGGACAAGGAAGACAACGTAATGATTTATGTTTGTTCATATCCACATAGAAGTTATATTGTCATAGATCCTTTAACATGTGGTGCTTGCTCAATATCTTTGCTAGCCAAAAATTCCGCACTAAGTAGAGATACTACTTGTGCATCCAAAAACCCAAACCCAAACTCTTCGCTTGAGTGTCCACCATACCTACCTATGGATCGAGAAAGATCCTTCAAGTAAGTTGTCATCGGTGCAATAAGGCAATAAAAATTGCTTCTAAAAGTGTTTTGATCAATTAGTGTAAGAGAAAATTGAGCGTTATACGAACTTATGATGGCAAAGTAATAAAAGCGACGGACTGCATAATAAAGGTTGCTATCATAGGGGGCAATATAGCGTGACGTTCTTTTACATTAAGGGATTGGGCATACAAACCAATAAGCGCATGACAACCTCTGCTTCCCTCTGCGAAGGGCCTATCTTTTACTTTTATGCACTTACTTTTATGCAAGAGTCAAAGTATTCTTCCCTATTCTTTTTACTTTTTCTTTTGCAAGCATCATGTGGTGAGGTAAGATCTAGGCACATATATCCAGTTGGATATGGGTGGGCATAAGTTATTATTGTTGACATCACCCTTGAGGTGAGTGAGTTGGGAGGCAAAACTATAAGCCCCTATCTTCCTATGTGTCCGGTTGAAACTTTTTGTTCATGGGTATGCCGTGAGCGTTAGCAATCATAGAAGACTAAATGATGGTTGAGTATGTGGACTTGCCAAAAGGCTCCGACATGAGACCCTTCCTGAAAATATGATGAATTGTAGTTGCAAAGTTGACTGAGAACATAGTTTGTTGGTTCCCAATAAGGTTTATGCTTTATACTTCTATGTTGTGATGAATTGTTACTTGTTCATGAGAAGCTTTATGATAGAAATATATTGAAATAAGTTCTTATGTTAGAGTTTGTTGCTGTTATGGTAATAAGCATGATGCTTCTATGTCCGTATTTTGTTTTTATCGACACATCTCTCTCAAACCATGTGGAGATGCTTTTCAATATCGGCTTTCGCTTGAGGACAAGCGAGGTCTAAGCTTGGGGGAGTTGATACGTCCATTTTGCATCATGATTTCCTACTGTTATTTACTTTGTTTTATTGAATAATGATACTTTGGGGAGTGATTCTAATGCCTTTTCTCTCATAATATGCAAGGTTTACACGAAGAGGGAGAATACCGGCAGCTGGAATTCTGGACCCAAGAAAAGCACGTCAGAGATGCGTATTCTGAACAACTCCAATGAGGCTAAAACTTTACAGAGATTATTTTTGGAATTAACAAAAAATACTGGAGCAAAAATATACCGGAGGGGTTCACCTGGTGAGGAGCACCCACCAGGGCGCGCCAGGCACCCCCTGGTGCGACCTGGTGGGTGGTGCTCACCCTGGCCCACCTCCGGAGCCCATCCTCTGGTATAAATTCCCAAAAAACCTAAAAAAATTAGGAGGAGGACTTTCGGGACGAAGAGCCACCGCCTCGAGGAGGAACTTGGGCAGGAGCACTTTTGCCCTCCGGCGGAGCGATTCCGCCGGGGGAACTTCCCTCCCGGAGGGGGAAATCGAAGCTATCGTCATCACCAACACCCCTCTCATCTTTGGGAGGCCAATCTTCATCAACATCTTCAACAGCACCATCTCCTCTCAAACCCTAGTTCATCTCTTGTGTTCAATCTTTGTACCGGAACCTCAGATTGGTACCTATGGGTGACTAGTAGTGTTGATTACCTTGCGTAGTTGATTACAATATGGTTTATTTGGTGGAAGATTATATGTTCAGATCCATTATGATATTCAATACTCCTCTGATCTTGATCATGATTATTATTTGTGAGTAGTTACCTTTGTTCTTGAGGTCACGGGAGAAGTCATGTTGCGAGTAATCATGTGAATTTGATATGTGTTCGATATTTTGATGATATGTATGTTGTGATTCCCTTAGTGGTGTCATGTGAACGTCGAATACATGACACTTCACCATTTATGGGCCTAAGGGAATGCATTGTGGAGTAGTTATTAGATGATGGGTTGCTAGAGTGACAGAAGCTTAAACCCTAGTTTATGCGCTACTTCGTAAGGGGCTGATTTGGATCCACATGTTTAATGCTATGGTTAGACTTTGTATTAATACTTTTCTCGTAGTTGCGGATGCTTGCGAGGGGGTTAATCATAAGTAGGTTGTTAGTTCAAGTAAGAACAGCACCTTAGCACCGGTCCACCCATATATCAAATTATCAAAGTAGCGAACACGAATCAAACCAACATGATAACAGTGACTAGACGAAATTTCCGTGTACCCTCAAGAACACTTTGCCTATTACTAGTGATAGTTCTGGCCTGTCCTTTGCCTCAAAAGGATTCGGCTACCTTGCTGCACCTTGTTTACCGTTGCCGTTACTTGCTCGTTACAAATTACCATGCTATCAAACTATCTATTACCTACAATTTCAGTGCTTGCAGAAATTACCTTGCTGAAAACCGCTTGTCATTTCCTTCTGCTCCTCGTTGGGTTCGACACTCTTACTTATCGAAAGGACTACGATTGATCCCCTATACTTGTGGGTCATCAGCCACCTCTAAAAATTCAAATAAACATTTGTTTTGTGTGCCTGGACCGCTCATGGAGCGACAGGGGGCGGTCAGTATCTTCCATGCTAAGCGGGTTATTCTCATGATGAGTGTTTATTCACTTGTCCGTACACAAGAGGGGCGGTAATAGGGATTCCCAGTCCCGCAATCAAAAATCAAAAATAATTAAACAAAACTCCCCCAGGAATGTTGTTGGTATGGACGGTACCCGTGGATGCGGCTCGCCGTGGAGTGTGATTGTTGGTGGAAGGGGAGTAAACCTTTACTTTTACCGCTTGGGAACCGCCGCTAATTTGTTTAGCATGGAAGATATTGATAACTCTTGGTCGTGACGTTGACAGGAAGGGTGTACCTCTCAAAATTATATCTATCTCTGTTTTAAACTTTGAGCTCTGGCACCGCTGCAAATCCATGCTTTCCTCTGCGAAGGGACTTCCTATTTACTTTTATGTTGAGTCATCACCTTCTCAAATAAGTGCCAGACCTGAGAGCACTATTGTCATCCTCATGCATTGTGTATAGTTGATGTTGGGTGCAGCATGACTGGATCTTTTCTACCATGAATTACAGTGTTTAGTCGCTGCTTGAACTTTGGAGGTGCTCTGCATTTATGTTTTGCGGTCTCAGAAAGGGCTAGCGAGATACCACTATTGTCATATTGTATCATGATTGTTTTGACAAAGTGTTGGTGCTTGAGATATCTTATTATTGCCCGCTAGTTGCTTATGTTATTGTTATGAGTAAATATAATTTTTAAGAGTTATTGTTAACATGGTTAGTCATAATCTTTGCTGAAAACCTGGGTACTACTTAAGCATATATATGTAAACAAGAACAAAAGAGTTCATAAAAGTTTTTCTTTATCACTTTCAGTTTGTCAACTGAATTGCTTGAGGACAAGCAAAGGTTTAAGCTTGGGGAGTTGATACGTCTCCAACGTATCTCCTTTTCCTCACTCTTTTGCCCTTGTTTTGGACTCTAATTTGCATGATTTGAATGGAACTAACCCAGACTGACGTTGTTTTCAACAAAACTACCATGGTGTTATTTTTGTGCAGAAATAAAAGTTCTCGGAATGGAACGAAACTTTTTGGAGATTTATTTCAGAATAAATGAGAATTATTGGAGCCAAAATACACAACAGAGGGGGGCTAGGGTGAGCAACACCCACCAGGGCACGCCAGGCCCCTAGGTGCGCCCTGGTGGGTTGTCCCCACCTCGTGGCCCCACTAGCCCTAACTCCGCCACTATAAATTCCTATTTTCGAAGAAAAAATCAGGGAAAAGAATTATCGCGTTTCATGAGACGGAGCCGCCGCCACCTCCTGTTCTTCATCGGGAGGACAGATCTGGAGCCCGTTTGGGGCTCCGGAGTGGGGAATCTCCGGTCTTCGTCATCACCAACCTTTCTCCATCGCCAATTCCATGATGCTCCCCACCGGGAGTGAGTAATTCCTTCGTAGGCTTGCTGGTCGGTGAGGAGTTGGATGAGATTCATCATGTAATCGAGTTAGTTTTGTTAGGGCTTGATCACTAGTATCCATTATGTTCTGAGATTGATGTTGCTATGACTTTGCTATGCCTAATGCTTGTCACTAGGGCCCGAGTGCCATGATTTCAGATCTGAACCGTTTATGTTATCATCTCTATGTCCATGTTCTTGATCCGATCTTGCCTAGTCATATGCACCTATTACGTGTTATGATCTGTCAACCCCATAGTGACAATATTTGGGATATTTCGCGGTGATGACCATAGTTTGAGGAGTTCATGTATTCACCATGTGTTAATGCTTTGTTTTGGTTCTCTATTAAAAGGAGGCCTTAATATCCCTTGGTTTCCTTATGGACCCCACTACCACGGGAGGGTAGGACAAAAGATGTCATGCAAGTTCTTTTCCATAAGCACGTATGACTATTTACGGAATACAAGCCTACATTACATTGATGAACTGAGCTAGTTCTGTATCGCCCTAGGTTATGACTGTTACATGACGAATATCATCCAACGAGTTACCGATCCAGTGCCTATGACCTTTTCACTTATTGTTCTTGCTAAGTTACTATTGATGTTGCTGCTGTTCCAACTGCTACAAAACTACTGCTACTACTGTTACCGCTATTGTTACCGTCACTACTGCTATCAAACTACCATATTACTGTGCTATTGATCACTCTGCTACAGATATTTAATTTCCAGGTGTGGTTGAACTGACAACTCAACTGCTAATACTCTCAAGTATTCTTTGGCTCCCCTTGTGTCAAATCTATAAATTTGGGTTGAATACTCTACCCTCGAAAACGGTTGCGATCCCCTATACTTGTGGGTTATCATTTATCAAGAATGTGTTGGAGTGTCTTTCCACCATCCCTCAACACATTACAGAGCTAAAAAGATCAGCCACCCGATCTGGTGTGATATATGCATTGAGTCGGGCTTTAGCTTATGGAGAGGAGCTCGATCCAGCTGAGCTAGCAAAAGGCTTCCCCGAATTTAAGAATGACGGGTCAGAATTTTCCCAGGAGGATTATGCTGCCTGTGTCAAGGATGCTCAAATGCTGTTGACTCAACTGGTTTCTAAGATGAAACTGAGGAAATATCAAGCAGCCTATGGCGCCAACCATACTCGGATTCCACCACCTGATTTAATATCAAAGAGTCTGGCTCCTCAACGGCGCGAGCATGTCTTTGCCCCTGAAGTTGACCCGTCTCCAATTCTCGATGACGAGGCCGTGTTCCAGGCTTTATCTCACTACAACTGGGGCGCGGACAACCTTCAAATACAAGAGCCAGAAGACCAAACGGTGGATAACCCGGAGGCGTCTCACGCGCAAGATTAGCCGCCACTAACCCGGATGGTGTAGTCGGCGATTCGAGCTTCCTCAATCGTCACCGTGTCAACTTAAGCCCCCAAATATGGGCGGAAAAAACAATTTGTGGCTTCCTTGAGCTTGTAATAGGGATAGCCGAAAACTGTCGTCGTGCCTTCGTGCACGTTTTGCACTTTTGTTGATGCAAGATACTTATTCGCTGTTTCACCATCCTGCCCGTTCACAGTCTTTCTATCGATGAGCTCTTGATAAGATAGAGCTGGGTAAAATGAGCCGGCAGAAGGTCTTGATTTTCTAGATTTTAACAATCTATTTCTCTTTCAACAATGTTGCAGACTTGTATGTCTCGTCAATCGGTCGCTTATGCGAACTCAATTGTTCAACCCGTCTTTTCCAGCATGAGCCGGTGGTAACTTTGAACCTGAAACTTGCTATAATGAACAAAGCCAAACGAGGCAATATTGACAAGCCGACTTAATAAGACCTGGCAAATAAGGTCCTTTTAGCCCTTTTAACCAATAATATAATTTTATGCTGCCATGCAGCTGATAGCCTGGTTATTTCATACATAAACCGGTAATGAGAAACAAGGCGTGCCCAAAATATTTTATGTGACGAGTTTCAGCACATACACTGGCCTTCGAAGCCTTGAAATATAAGACTGCCTCTTTCAAAGGTAGCTTTCTAGCCACACGATCTTGGTTAGTTTAACCGAGATGTTGACTGGTTAAAAAGGCTTCATAAAAGATCAGAAAATATATTGTGACATATTCTGATCTGGAAATTAGCTTTTCCGCATAAGTATGTCGTGATGACGATGCGAAGGATGTGGGACATATGTTCATAATGTTAAGATAATCCGTCGGCTTTCGAGGCTCGACAGGGAAAGACCGGCTTTCGAGTCTCGAGTCTTGCTTCAATGGAGCGGGTATGATAACCCATGGTTTATCCTAGCTTTCTGTATGCCGGCTCTCACATGACTCAAGCCAGTGTTTTAACCTTGATAAGTTCAGGGTCCAAAAAAGTATTGACTTGTCAAGAGTACACGGGGTCATCTGATCGGAGTCGCATCAAGCGTACAGGCAGGTATAACCATATATGGCGTTTTTGCCGGGTCAAGAGGGTGAGAAAGCTAAGCCTGATGGGCTGGAAGCCCCCAAATACCCTTTGTATTGTGGCTTTATTATGCCAGGTCACAAGGGTGAGAAAGCTAAACTCGATGAGTCGAAAGCCCCCAGGTGCCCTTTGTTTTGGAAAATAAAGAGTCAAACTCAACATATAGGTTGAAACGACAAAAATATGCCGGCTTTATTCATACTCGAAACATAAAAAAGTATATACAGAATTCTGCAAGGGGGGAAGAAATTACAAAAAAGAGCCGGCGGAGCTAGGTATAAGGAGGCCACTGGTGTTCCTGAGCCGGCTTGTTTCCCTTCTCAGAAATTTCTTCTTTGAAGCCCTTCAGAGTGAATTTTATTCAGGGATTCAGGTGCTAGTGGTACTGACCGTTATTCAACTGTTTGGGATTACTTTGGAATCCTCCTTGGTTATTATGCTGATTGCTCTGGCCAGGATGCTGCCCATTGCCATGATTTCCCTGATGTTGAAAACCGGCCCCCAGATCACCTTGTGACCCGCCAGGTCCGTGTTGACCCGGGTGTCCTCCACCATTGCCTCCTGAGTTATTCTGGAAAGCCTGGCTACGGAACTCTTGCATGATATAACAATTTCCCCAAGAGTGGCTAGCCGGCTTATCTTGGGTGTTGTGCTTAGGGCAAGGTGCTTTAAGCGCCTCCTCATAATTGCGAGGTTTATTCCCATTGTAAGCTCCTCCGGGTCGACCGTTGCGGTGCTGATTCTTAAAGCATGTATTAGTGTTGGCCACAAAGTCTGACCCGCCGTCGGGCTGCTTCCGCTTATTATTTTGAGCCCCCTGGTTGCCTCCGGGTCCATGCTGACCTTTCCCTCCTTCAGCTTTTTTGGCTTTGGCGGTTTTGTCCTCGTCTGAGCCGGGATCCTTCATGCTATCTGACTCGGCATATCTGGTGAGGACGTCCATCAAGTCGCCCATGTCTTGTACCTTTCGTTTGAGCCGTCTCAACTTCTATACCAGAGGCTGGAAGTGACAGTTCTTTTCCAATATCAGGACTGCCTGAGCTGCCGTGATGCTGTCCGATGAGTGGATGATTTCCACGACCCGGCGAGTCCAATGGTGAGCCGACTCGTCTACTCATTGAACGCAGTGCTGTAGGTCCACTATTGTCATAGGCTTCTTGCAGGTTCCTTGGAAATTCTTGATAAATCGCAATTTCAGTTTGGCCCATGTGTTGATGGAGTTAGGCGACAAGTTTTTCAACCATGTCCGAGCCAGTCCTTCCAACATCATGGTTAAGTATTTAGCACATACAGCGTCACTAACATCCAGCATATCCATTGCCAACTCATAACTTTCGATCCAAGACGCCGGCTCAAGATCTGCCGTGTAGTTTGGCACTTTACGAGGCCCCTTGAAGTCTTTGGGCATGCGCTCAGCGCAGAGCACCGGGGATAAGCATGGCATACCAATCGTCCTACTGTTGGACTCGGCCCCCAAACTCACCGGTTGAGGGTAAAGCTGCTGGATCGCCCGTGCTGCTACTTCCGCTTCTACCTATCGTGCGCCTCTCGCAGCATCAACAACTGCCTGGGCGTCTGATGGCATGGGACGGGTTGGAGAAACCTGAAGCTGCTGCCTCCGCCCACTGCTGGAAATAGCCGGGGACTCCACATGACGGCCCTTTCTAGCGTAGGGAGTGGAGTGCATCCGATCCCGGCTGTATGAATATTGTGCCTGTTGTACCACAACAGTCTTTAGCATCTCGATAGCGTTTCTAGCCTCAACCTCAAGAGGGGAGTTTCTGTTAATAGGTAGTGCTTCCAAATTCCGGGTTGCAGCCAACATGTTGTCAACACGATTGGAAAACTGGCCCCGCGGCGTCTGAAATCGCTGAGGCGGGGATTGAGCCGGAGGGGGTTGAGCCGGTTCTTCTTGCCGATTCCTGAGTTGCTGAACAGTTCCTGGTGTCTGTTGTGGGGTGTTAAAAAGCTGTTGTGGCTCAAGGTTGGGAGGGAGTCCACGATGGCGTCTTCTCTCGTAAACCGCCTCCGATGCCTCCCTCTGAACTCCTAATCGCCAGGCCTCGGCCTTAAGGCGCTCCGTCCCTTGATGTATGCGAGCCTGCAACTCCGCCATTCGTGTATTTTCAGCATCAATCTCCTTTTGTACCTCAATTATTTGACTACGCAATTTGGTTAGCTCCACATTGTGTTCTTCCCGATTTTCTGCAGTGACTGGAGTATCCACGAGTTTTGCCATCTCGGCCATGAGATCAGTCATGGCCTGAGCCGGTGTTTTAGTTGACCCGCCAGAACCTCCAGCTGCGGTCGGATCTAGAACCGTCGTAGCCCCCGCCATGTAGACGGCGACTTGTCGAGGCGACTCATTGTGTTCCTTAGGGGGCTTCGGCCTCTAATGAGCCCCCTAGCCCGCCATCATAAAGAGGGAAGATTGACTCCGTATCTCCTGTGGATGACGTGCCTTCCGAGTTGGCGAGGACGTCGCCGCTAGAGGCCAGCTCGTCCGAAAGGTTGATCCGTTGCGTGAAGCCGACGAATACATGACGAAGGCCACCCTGGCGTTGATTGGATCGGGCGCTCCGAGCCGGCTCGTCGATGTTGATGTAGATGTCCGACTCGGAGGTCTCTAAACCAATCTCTCCCGCGGGATCTCGAAACCCACGTCCGATCGGGTCAGCCTTGACGCTCCAAGTCGGCTTGTAGATCTTGTCGCGGCGGTTCTTGACCATCTGGTTCACCGCAAACTTCCCAAATCCTGGTTGGATTCCCTTTGAAAACTCAACTCCATCGGGCGAGGGCCCCACGTTGGGCGCCAACTGTCATGGTTTTGTCAACCCGGCAGATGTCCTCGTAACAAGACTTAGGTGTGAGGCCATCGCCGTTAGGTGGCGACTCGAAGGGGTTGAACGAGAGAGAGAGAGAGAGTTGGGTTTACCCAGGTTCAGCCCCTCCTATGGAGGTAATAGCCTACGTCCTGCTTTGTGTATATTCGATGAGTAGATCTCGATTACAAGGGTGCGGAATCACTAACCTAGCTATCGAGAGGTTGTAACTTGTCTCTTTCGTTCCCAGGGGCCTGCCTTTATATACAGGTCAAGCCCTAGGGTTTACAATAGAGTCCGGGTCATATCATGACTCGTGACCTACAATATCTCTAACTTGCCTTGTATCTTAAGGAAACTCGGCCGGCATCTTTAGCTTCATGGGCCTTGAGCCGCCGCCTTCAGGTATTGGGCCGTCCGGGGACTCTAGTCAGCCACCACCTCGTTTGTCTTCGTCTTCATGATACGGTCCATCTTAAACTTGATTGTATAGTCGTTGATATGTTTAACCCGGCCCAGTATGGCGGGTTACACCGTGGAGTTATATCCCCGACAGAGGGAAATACTTATCCGCTTTGTTCTGCAATTACCCGTTCCTCTTCATGGAAAACCCAACGCAGATCACAAGTATCAGGAAGGATTTCTGGCGCCGTTGCCGAGGAATATCATCATCAACTACCAAGTAACTTCACACAAATTTTCATTCACTTGTTCTTCTTTGTATTTGCTGTTATATTTATCTTGTCACATAAAAATCAAAAATACTAAAATATTTATCTTTGCTTGTTACTAGTTTACTTCTTCGCTTGCTAGTTTGCTTGTTTTGCTTGTTACTTTGCTTGCTCGGTCACCATGTCTCAAGATACTACTAAGTTGTGTGACTTCTCAAATACCAATAATAATGATTTTATTAGTACACCTATTCCACCCGCCACTAGTGCAGAGGCTTTTGATATTAATGCTGCATTGCTAAATCTTGTCATGAAAGATCAATTTTCGGGAAGTCCTAATGAGGATCCCGCGTCACATCTTAATACCTTTGTTGAATTATGTGACATGCAAAAGAAACAGGATATGGATAATGATATTGTGAAATTAAAATCATTTCCTTTTTCACTAACAGATAAAGCTAAAGCTTGGATTTCATCTTTACCTCGTAATAGTATTGAAACTTGGGACAAGTGTAAAGATGCTTTTATTGCCAAGTATTTTCCTCCTGCTAAGATCATCTCCCTTAGAAATCAAATAATGAATTTAAATAGAAATATCAAGAGCATTTTGCACAAGCTTGGGAGAGCATAAAATTAATGATAAGGAATTGTCCAACTCACGGTATAAATATGTGGATGATTATCCAAAACTTCTATGCTAGACTAAACTTCGTGTCTAGAAATCTTCTAGATTCTGCTGTAGGTGGTACCTTTATGGATGTGACCTTAGGAGAGGCCACAAAAACTTCTAGACAACATCATGACAAATTATTCTCAATGGCACACCGAGAGGGCTCCAACCGGTAAGAAGGTAAATTATGTTGAAGAAATCGCTACTTTCAGTGAAAAAGTGGATGCTCTTATGAATATGGTTGCTAGTAAAAATGCTCATGTTGATCCCAATGATGTTCCCTTGTCTACTTTGATTGAGCATAATAATTATGCTATTGACGTTAACTTTGTCTCGCGAAATAATTTCAATAACAATGCTTATAGAGGAAATTTCAATTCTAGACCGTATCATGGTAATTCCTCTTACAACTATGGAAATGCTTATGGTAATTCTTATGGAAATTCTTCTACAAATGCTAATAGGATACCCTCTGATCTTGAGAACACAATTAAAGAATTTATTAATTCTCAAAAGGTTTCCAACACTATGGTAGAAGAAAAATTGCATGTAGTTGACACTTTGGCTAAAAACATGAATATAATTGCTCTTGATGTGGAAAGTCTTAAAAATAAAGCTTTGCCACCCAAGCATGATTTCAATGATGCTATTAAATCTATCCAAATATCTATCAATGAAAGTAAGGAGAGGGCCGCTAAGTTGAGAGCTAAGCGGGAATTCTTAGAAAAAGCTCTCCCACCCGGTTTTTACCGGAATCATGATGAAGATCTTAAAATGATTGGTGTTTCTCCTATTGAATCTTTATTTACCTCTATGGATATGAATGATAAAGGGACTAGAGATGAGTCAACTTTAGTAAAGGAGCGTCCCGTTTGCTTGGAGGGTGATGATTTTAATGCTAAAACTGAAGAATGTGGGTTTGGAGAGGTCAAAACTTTAACTGGTGATGCACCCACTATCTTGGATTACAAGGACGTTCATTATGATAATTTCTCTTTAGTATAATGTATTTCCTTGTTGCAATCCGTTATTAGCTCACCCAATGCTTATGAACAAAACAAAGCTTTTACCGAACATATAGTAGAAGCTATGATAAGAGCTTATGATGAGAAACTTGAGCTTGAAGTTTCTATTCCTAGAAAATTGCATGATGAGTGGGAACCTACTATCAAAATAATATTAATAAATATGAATGAAATGTTTTTTGTGACCTTGGTGCTAGTGTTTCAACTATTCCTAAAACTCTTTGTGATGTACTCGGTCTCACTAATATTGAAGATTGTTCCCTCAACTTGCATCTTGCGGATTCTACCATCAAGAAACCTTTAGGTAGAATTAATGATGCGCTTATTATTGCAAATAAAAATTATGTGCCTGTAGATTTCATTGTGCTTGATATTGATTGCAATCCTTCTTGCCCCATAATACTTGGAAGGCCTTTCTTACGAACTATAGGTGCAATCATTGACATGAAAGAGGGAAACATAAGATTCCAATTCCCATTAAATAAAGGGATGGAACACTTCCCTAGAAAGAAAATTAAACCACCTTATGAATCAATCATGAGAGCCACTTATGGGTGGAGTGTCAAAGATGACAATACTTGAAACTATGCATTATGCCTAGCTAGGGGCATAAAACAATAGCGCTTGTTGGGAGGCAACCCAATAGTTATCTTTAAATTTTTGCTTAGAACTTTATGTTTATTTTTAATAACATGATTATTGCCTCTGTAATGATTATATTTTTTTGTTTAAATTAGTGTTTGTGCCAAGTAAAGCCTTTGGGATGACTCACAAGATGAGTAGAATCGATGCTGAAACAAAACAGAAACTTTTGACTCGAGTACAAGAATTTTCATTTTTTTGCTGGAGCGTGATAATGATCTGAAATTTTTACATAGTGTTTCTATCCAAGTTTTCGAGGTTTTCCTATTTTTCAGAATTTTTAGAGTCACAGCAGTATAGGGTCTTTACAGATTGCTACATACTGTTCTGTTTTAGACAGATTCTATTTTTGCATACATAGTTGCTTATTTTGATTAAACTATGGATTGTATCGGGGGGTATAAGCCATGGAGAAGTTAGAATACAGTACCTATTATGCATTTATGAAATTTGAATCAATTTACAACAGTACTTAATGTATGCAATATGTTTCTTATACTAACGGATCTCACAAGGTTTTGTTGAGTTTTGTGTGATTGAAGTTTTCAAGTTTTGGGTGTTATCTTGATGGACAACGGAATAAGGAGTAGCAAGAGCCTAAGCTTGGGGATGCCCAAGGCACCCCAAGGTAATATTTTAAAGGAGACTCAAGTGTCTAAGCTTGGGGATGCCCCGGAAGGCATCCCCTCTTTTGTCTCGAATCCATCGGTATGTCACTCGAAGCTATATTTTTATTCGTCACATGATATGAGTTTTGCTTGGAGCGTCATTTACTTTTGTTTGCTTTTACTTTCAGTTTGCAACAATCATTGTTTGCTGGATACACCTATTTAAGAGACACACACATTCATCATAATTTGTTAGAATACTCTATGTGCTTCAGTTATATCTTTTGAGCTTAGCAGTTGCTCTAGTACTTCACTTATATCTTTTTGAGCACGGTGGCGTGTAGATTTTAAATGATTTCACTCTCGTTCTTCACTTATATTTGTTTGAGAGTTAATAAATAGTGACGGTAATTTGCATGGGTCATACAGACTAGTCCAAAAATATTAGGTATTCAAAGAGTGATAATCAAAACCATCATGTAGCACATATAAAGAAATTGTGGGTTAATAATATTGATGTAGTAATGTGAAATAGGCGTGAGTTCATAATTGTTAAACCGTGAAGTGTCGATATTAAGAGGGGTTGACCTTTTTGTTCATCTAAAAATTAAAGAGGCATGGTGATGATGTGTTAGCATTTCTATTCCTCGTTGAAATCCTAGTGTTGTTTCGGGTCGGAAGCGCGCGATGGTTAACTCCTACCAACCTCTTCCCTCGGGGCATGCGATTAGTACTTTGATCTATGATAAACTAATAAAACTTTGCAATAAGTATATGATTTCTTTATGACTAATATGAAACCATGGACATACGCAATCTCACTTTTCATAATTTGCTAGCCTCTTCGGTACCGTACATAGCCCTTCTCACCTCGAGGATCGGTGCAACTTTTGCTGGTGCATCCAAACCCCGTGACATGATACGCTTTGTTGCACATAAGCCTTATTATATCTTCCTCAAAACAGCCACCATACCTACCTATCATGGCATTTCCATAGCCATTCCGAGATATATTGCCATGCAAATTCCATCGTCACTTCACATGACTAGTTCGTTCATCGTCATATTGCTTTGCATGATCATATAGAGCTGACATAGTAGTTGTGGCAAAGCCACCTTCATAATGTTTTTGATACATGTCACGCTAGATCATTGCACATCCTGGTACACTGCTAGAGGCATTCATACAGAGTCATATCTTCATATAAGTTCTCCATGTTGAGTTGTAAGTAAATAAAAGTGTGATGATCATCATTATTAGAGCATTGTCCCAATGAGGAAAGAATGATGGAGACGATGATTCTCCCATAAGTCAAGATGAGACTCCGGACGAAAATAAAGATGGGGGAGGCCAAATGAGCCCACCATCCATTCAAAAAAATGAGAGAAAATGAGAGAAGGGACTTTGCTACTATCCTTTACCACACTTGTGCCTCAAAGTGGCACCATGTTCCTCATGTAGAGAGTCTCATGATATATCACTTTCATATGCTAGTGGGAATTACCTATTCATTATTTCAAACTTGGCTTGTGTATTCCTACGACGGGCTTCCACAAATGCCCGAGGTCTTCATGAGCAAGCAAGTTGGATGCACACCCCACTTAGCTTCATTTGAGCTTTCATACACTTATAGCTCTAGTGCATCATTTGCATGGCAATCCCTACTCCTTGCATTGACATCTATCGATGGGCATCTCCATAGCCCGTTGGTACGCCCAGTTGATGTGAGACTATCTTCTCCACTTCCTACCCCTTTGATATCTACCACCATACTCTATTCCACCTAAATGCTATGTCCAATGGCTCACGCTCATGTATCACGTGAAGAATAAAAAGTTGATGCATATTGAAAAAGTACGAACCAATTTCCTGACTTGGACACCGTGGTGCTTAACATTTGTATTAATGTGGTGAAGATGGAGCCACGCCTTGCTAATACAATAAGATGAATGGGGGGGTAAACTTTTCTTAAAGATCGTATACTTTTAGGAATTAACAATTCTGTTTCTTACACTTTGAATATTGCTATGTTAATATTTGTTGATTCATCTTTTCTCAATGAGCATAACTGGATAAGATTACATAGTGGATAGCAAGTCAAATAAAAAATTCCATTTTTATCATTTACCTACTCGAGGACGAGCAGGAATTAAGCTTGGGGATGCATGATACGTCTCCAACGTATCTATAATTTTTGATTGTTCCATGCTGATATATTATCATTCTAGGATACTTTTTGGGTCATTATTTACCAATTTATAATATTTTTTAGCACTAACCTATTGACCCAGTGCCCAGTGCCAGTTGTTGTTTTCTTCGTGTTTTTGCCTTTGCAGGTTTACTGTACCAAACGAAGTCCAATTGCCACGAAACTTTTTGATGATTTTTTCTGGACTATATGAAGACCTAGAAGCTTTGGAAGGAAGCCGGGAGGCGCACGAGGGCCCCACCACACATCAGGGCGCGCCCTGGGGGGCGCCCTGATATGTGGTGGTCCCCTCGGGCACCTCCCGACGTCCCTCTTCGGCCTATAAATTCTCTAATATTCTGAAAACCCTGGAGGCAGTCCTGAAACCCTTTTTCCTCTGCCGCAAGTCTCTGTTCCATCGCGAGGCCATATGGAGCTCCGTTCCGGCACCCTGCCGGAGGGGGGGATCAATCACGGAGGGCCTCTTCATCAACCTTGCTGCCCTCATGATGATGTGTGAGTAGTTCACCACAGACCTATGGGTCCATAGCTAGTACCTAGATGGCAATCTCTCTCTCTCTTATGATCTTCAATACAATGGTCATCGCATCTTCGTTTTGATCTATCCGATGTAATCCTATTGTGCGGTGTGTTTGTTGGGATCCGATGAATTGTGGGTTTATGTTCAGATTATTCATGAAAAGTATTTGAGGTGCCTCTGAATTATATTATCTCTTATGTGCATGATCATTATAGCTTCGTAATGCTCTCCGATCTATTGATATGCTTTGGCCAAGTAGATTGATATTTCATCGGTGGGAGTGGTGCGTTGTGGTAGGTTTAACCTGGCGAGTTTCTATATCCTAGTGACAAAGTAGGGGACAAGATGCGTCTTTGTGTTGTGGCTACTAAGGATAAAACGATGGGGTTCATTCATATTGTTTGAGTTTACTTTGTCTACATCATGTCATCGTTCTCCAAGCATTAGTCTGTTTTACTTAAGACTCTAGATGCATGCTGGATGGCGGTCGATGAGTGGAGTAATAGTAATAGGTGCAGGCAGGAGTCGGCCTATTTGCATATGGACGTGATGCCTATATATACATGATCATTGCCGTGAACATCGCATAACTATCTGCTTTTCTATCAATTGCCCAACAGTAATTTGTTTACCCACCGTATGCTTCCCACATGAGAGATGTCGCTAGGGAATACTATGGCCCCCAGGTCTATTCACTTATATATTCGCAAACGCTATATTTACCTCGCTTCTATTATTTACTTTTTATTTATTTTGCATTTTATATTTATCAACAATTATCTACACAACTCATTTGCTTGCAAATAACGAGATCAAGGGGATTGACAACCCTCTTGCCCGCGTTGGGTGCAAGTTGTTTGTTCATTTGTGTGCAGCCGTTGAAAACGGTTGAGGGTTGATATTCCTATTGGTTCGATAAACCTTGGTTTCATAACTGAGGTAAATACTTAGCTGCTTTGTGCTGCAATTACCCGTTCCTCTTCACGGAAAACCCAACACAGATCACAAGTATCAGACACAAGCACCATCCATGCTCAACCTACTACTACACCAACACCGACACAAGATCCCATCCCTCAAGAGGAGCCCATAACTCAAGAACAAGAACAAGAATCTTCCCAAGAACAAGACTCTACACTAGAACAAGATCACCATCAAGTACAAGAACAAGAACATACACATGTCGATGCTGACGAACCTTATGATGATGGTGAACCTCAACAAATGATGCATGAAGAAGAAGATCTTCCACCACACATTATGGATCCAAATGTTGAAGATGTTGATGATGCGAACAAAGTTGAACCTCGTGAAACCTTAACCTCCATCATGCCTCGAGTGGTCGGTCATGTTGATGTTGATCAAATTCTTACCGGCATATCGGAAGGTAGAGTCACTCGTAAACAATTGACAAACTTTTGGGCTCACTTTTTGTTTGTCTCAAGTGTTGTGCCACTCAAGGCACAAGATGCATTGACGGACAACGATTGCCTTGTTGCGATGCAAGAAGAGTTGAACAGCTTCGAACGCAACAAAGTGTGGTCCTTAGTCAAAAGACCAACCAAGGAACGCAATTTCATTGGAACAAAATGGATCTTCAAGAACAAACAAGACGAGAATGGCGTAATCAACAGAAACAAGGCAAGGTTAGTGGCACAAGGGTACTCACAAGTTGAAGGTTTGGACTTTGATGAGACCTTTGCGCCTGTTGCCCATCTTGAATCAATTCACATCTTACTTGCTTATGCTGCTTTCAATGGTTTTACTTTACATCAAATGGATGTGAAGAGTGCTTTTCTTAACGGTCCTCTACAAGAAGAAGTAGATGTATCACAACCACCCGGTTTCGTTGACCCCGATCAGAAAGACTATGTGTACAAACTTCACAAGGCTTTCTATGGCCTCAAACAAGCACCTCGTGCTTGGTATGATCATCTTAAGAAGTTTCTACTCGATGATGGTTTTGTGAGAGGGGTGATCAAACCTACTCTTTTTACTAAAAGGGAAAAGGGTGATTTGATCTTATGCCAAATCTACGTAGATGATATCATTTTTGGTTCTCCTACCATTCATTTATGCAAGAAGTTTGCGGACTCTGTGACCAAGACCTTTGAGATGTCACTCAATGCGGACTTGAAGTTCTTTCTCGGTTTTCAAATTCAACAATTTCAAGAAGGAATTTTCTTGTCCCAAACCAAGTATCTCAAGGACATTCTTGTGAGTTTGGAATGACCGACGCCAGTCCATGCAAGACGCCCATGCCAGCCAAACTTGTTCTTAACGAAGACACAAAAGGTATCCCGTTTGACCCATCTCTTTACCACTCTATGATTGGATCAATGCTTTATCTTTGTGCATCTAGACCAGACATCATGTTAAGTGTAGGCATTTGTGCAAGATTTCAAACTTACCCTAGGGAAAGTCAATATAAGGCGGTTAAGCATATTCTTTGATACCTTGTTCACACCCCAAAGTTGGGTCTATGGTACCCCAAGGATGCCAAGTTTGATCTCGTGGGGTTCACATATGTAGATTGGGCAGGAGACAAGGTAGGAAGGAAGTCTACCTCCGGGGCATGTCAATTTCTTGGACGCTCCTTGGTAAGTTGGTCCTCCAAGAAGCAAAATTGTGTCTCTCTATCCACCGTCGAAGCCGAGTATATTGCAACCACAAGTTGTGCAACTTAATTGCTATGGATGAGGCAAACTTTGAAGGATTATGGTATAACTTATAGACACGTGCCTCTCCTATGCGACAATGAAAGTGCCATCAAGATTGCTGAAAACCCTATTGATCACCCTCGCACCAAACACATTGACATTCGGTACCACTTCTTAAGAGACCATGTGCAGAAGGGTGACATTGATATTGCTCATGTTGGTATGGATGTGCAACTTGCCGACATCTTCACCAAACCATTGGATGAAGCTAGGTTCTGTCAACTTAGGCGTGAACTTGGTATCTTGGAGCTTGATAGCATTATGTGAAATTTTGCACACATGCATACGATTATTTCATGTCCTGTCTAGATGTAGGCATATATTTAGGGGGAGAAATTCAATTAATGAATCTTCTTGTCTCTATGTGATGAGCAAATAAAACAAACACTCTCAAAGTCACTATACTTGTCAAAACTATAGTACTTTAAATGATGGAGTAGTGATGTTGGGCCCAAGGTTCAAATCTTCGCGGTGCCAAATCACTTATGCTCACACATGGTAGCATCGATCATTATCATCTTGCGAAGTAGAGCTTGTCTGCATTATTTTAAGTCATGTGAATTCCTATATATGTGTGTTACAGCTTTATCTATATCTCTCGTATAAATCTCCTTGGCGGAGTCTTCAATATGGCCTCTATATATTTTACCATACAAAGGGGTGTCAGCCGCCGGACATCCGGCCCCCTCGCCGGATTTCTGGCCTGTCCAGTAACCAGAGTGCTTAAAATGACCACCTCAGGCATCGGACATCCGGCACCTCCGTCGGATTTCCGGCCTGGCTTATTACCAGAGAGCAAAATAATCCACGCTCCACGCGCCGGACATCTGGCACCTCCACCGGACATCCGGCGAGTTCTGATTCTGCTCTTCCCAGGCCTCGGATGTCTGGCACATCCCGCCGGATATCCGACCCTCCTGTTACCAGAGAGCCACGAAACGGTAGGTTCTGCCCCAGATGTCCGGGACCTAGCCTGGATGTCCGGCCCGTCGGGCTCGTATAAAGACAGGTTCTGGAGGGGCTCGGGGTAGTTCTTCCCCAAACCAGCAGCTCGCCCCTCCCCAACCCCCTTCAGCCGCCGGAGCCGCCCTTCATCCTTCGCCGCTGTCCCGACCTCCCTCGTCCCTCCCGGCCCCCGATCTCCTTGCTCCACGTCCTCCTCCCCTGATCTACCTCCTCACCCACTCCATTGGTGAGTTGGTGGTCCGATTCGTCCGGGAGGTGGCCATCTTGGTGCCGGGGTCCCTCGTTGCTTCATGATGGCTTGGACCAAAAATGTCGGCAAGGACCCTACCGAGGGACAGCAGTCCCATGGTATGCATATCCTTGCCTCGGTCCATCCTTTCTCACATATAGTTGTGCCTAGGTATCTGCTTCATGCGTTCCTATCTTTCTCTCCCAAATATTAGAGCGCCATGGTTCGTCTTGTCCTAATGTAGTGTTCTTACTATCATTCCACTCTAAGTCGTTGGTCATGCAAATGTCAACATTTTCATGTGTTATTTTTGTGTGTCTTATGGCTATTTCTACCTTATCTTGCTCTCATCGGTGTCCTCTCCTCTCGTTACTTTCAGTTGCTCGCCGCCAGGGCTCCACTAATTCCGAGGAGAATATCATGCCTAAGAAAAAGCCGGCCTCAAAGAAGACCTCCACCGACCCAAGTCGCAACTGTCAGTCTCGATCGTCCGATGCCTCTGATCCAGATGATGAGGACTATGTTGTGGGAGAGGACGAAGATTTTGTTCCCCAGGCGTCCTGTTGGTCAGTCTAAGCCGGGAACCCGCCGGGCTCCGGAGGCACCTATGCCTCCAGTCCGGGGCTCTCCTCTACCAGTGGCTCATGGTCGCCCCATTTCCATGGACATGCCTGTCGGTTGAAATCGCCGCGTCCATAACTTCAAGACCATGGGGACAGGCCCTTATCTCGAGTTCATGAGTGACATCAATCAATTTGAGATGGTTGCTAATGCTGAAGACCGTCGGTTTCGTACTCGCATGCATCAGGATATCTATGCAAGCGTGGTTCGTATGCGTGTAGTAGCTCCTCGGTTCTATTTGGATTTGCCATTCCTTCGCTCCAATCGTGTGCATTTCCCCAATAATATTGTCAAGATCATTGATGACATGGGTCTTGGTCCGGCCATGACCTTCAAGTGTGACTGGAATGAAGGTGCTATTCTTCAGTTCTACGCCACCTCTTTCTTTGGGCCTGACAACACTCTCACTTGGATGACTGATGATGCTCAGATGAGTATCACTTACAGCCGGTTTGTCCAGATCTTGGACCTTCAAGCATGATTGGAATGAGGATCCTAATCATACACACATGAAGATTGACGATCGTCTGCCACTTCTCAAGCCTACCAATCAGCTCACGGAGGAGGAGGTCAAGTATCCACCTAATGAGGTCTCTATCTTTTGGTCTCCCTACTACATTCTCTTTCAGTGTGTGCTTCGTACTCTTTACCCAAAGAAGGGAGATCGCTCGCGGGCACGCAGCTACTGCATTGACCTCATGGTACGCATGCACACTCATCCCACGGTGCCACTTGACACTGCACACTTCATCTGGCATGAGAATTGTTTGACGAGTTTTCAACAGAGACGTCAGTTTCCTTATGCTCCATACATTCAGGCGTTGATTGACAATACTGCCCCCTTTGCGGTTGCCAAGACTGTTGTGCATCCCAAGTGGAAGCCTCCTTCTCATATGTACGAGGTTGCCCCTGTTCAGCCCTCTGCTCCTTCTCAGTCCAGGAGGACACCTACAGCCCAGGGCAAGGCTCCTGCTCACTCCCAGAGGGTTTCTGGTGCTTCTTCCTCCATGAGGGACCCCTTTGGCCGCCTGGCCTCCTTCATGGGGAAAGCCCAGTCTGCCATCATGAAGGCTATCACTTTCAACTGTCAGTAGAATCATGATGTCCAGCAGAGCCTTATCCTTTCCAAGAATCAGCTCAAGCAGCGTCTCCATGCTCGTGACAGTCCGGTGAGCGATGATGATGATCCTCTTCCGCCTGCTCCATCTGCCTCTACCTTTGGGTTTTCGACCCGTGACGAGTTCGCCGAGTTCTTCGATGGGGTAGTTGATGATGATGACATTCGCCAGGAGTGATTCCACTCTATGTACTAGTATCTTTGCCCCTTTTTGTGTGTTCCTGACAAAGGGGGAGAAGTAGTATTAGTAGTATCTCTATGTTTGCTATACTACCGTGTGAACCATATATTTGTGCTAGGTTTATTTGGTTGTAAGACTTTAATTGTGAGATTATGGTATGATGTATCTCACGTTCTATCCTATATGTTATCATTTATCTCTATCATATGGGCTTGTGTTCATGGGTTGTCTACGGCTTGCATATGTTTCAAACACTCTCCCATGTGCAAACATAACATATGTGCATTGTATTATTGCTAATCCAAAGTTGCACACATTAAGGGGGAGCTCAGTCAAAATTATCTTATGACATGTGCTATTATGAAATGCATTGCAATATCTGTTATACTACATGTATTACAAAAAAAGGGGGAGATTGAAAGTGCAATCATGCCCTCAGATTATATTTTGATGTTGATGACAATTAATGTACATGTAGAGGACTAATGGTGTTTGTCAAGTAAATCTCAGGTATTAGTCCTCATATGACAATAGGCGTGGATCACGGACACGTGGAAGTGTTTTGAGTTGAGAAGGAAGGAACAAAGAGGCTTACGGATCTCGTTTTATTTTGTTCATGAGTATAGGGATCCCGCACTATTAAGAGGGGATCGATTGGGTTAGTAAAACACAAGCTCAAGTTGAATCAAACTCCTTGCTTCTTCTAAAACCGCACCCATCATATATATAATGCAAAGTTGATGTTCTCCTGTGATAGCCGGATGTCCGGCCCTGTGCCGGATGTCCGGGAGGTCATACTGTAGGATCGAAAGTATGTCTAGAGGGGGGTGATTAGACTACTTGAGCAAATCAAAATTCTACCTTTTCCCAATTTTAAGTGTTGGCAGATTTTAGCGATTATAGCAATTCAAGTACACCCTACACATGCATGTCTAAGAGTATAGCAGCGGAAAGTAACAACAAGCATATGTAGTAGAGGGTAGGGAGGAAGATCAAACGCAATTTGGAGACACGATGGTTTTTCCCGTGGTTCCGATAGGTGGTGCTATCGTACGTCCACGTTTATGGAGTCTTCAACCCACGGAGGGTAACGGTCGCGAGAGTCCACGGAGGGCTCCACCCATAAGGGTCCACGAAGTAGCAACCTTGACTATTCCATAACGGCTTCCGTCCACGAAGGACTAGCCTCACTATGGGTAGATCTTCATGAAGTAGGCGATCTCCTTGCCCATACAAACTTCTTGGTTCAACTCCACAATATGAAGTAGGAGGCTCCCAAGCGACACCTAACCAATCTAGGAGGCACCACCCTCCAAAAGGTAATAGGCTCGGTAATGTCGATGAACTCCTTGCTCTTGTGCTTCAAGATGATAGACTCCTCAACACACAATTACTCTCTCACAGATTTGGCTTTGGTGGAAGAGATTGATTTGGTGGAAAGCAACTTGGGGAGGCAAGAGATCAAGATTCATATGGATAGAGTGGAATGGCTTGATCTCAACACATGAGTAGGTGTCTCTCTCTCAGAAAATTGGATGGGGCAAGTATGGAATAGTTCTGAGTGCTTCTCTTTCGAGTGGGTGGTGGTGAAGGGGTATATATAGGCATCCCCAAAAATCCAACCGTTACACCTAAAGTTACCAACTCGGTGACACCGAAGTGTAAAACTCGGTGGTACCGAGTTGCTCCAAAGGTAGCAACTTTTGAATCTCGGTGAGACCGATATAGAAATATCGGTGGTACCGATCAGGTTTCCAACGGTCAGAATCCAAATCTCGGTGACGCCGATCCACAAACTCAGAAATTCTGATTTTGTGAATCGAGGTAACAGAAAGTTGGCAAGCTGAACTCGGTGGCACCGAAGTGGGATCGGTTGCACTGATGTGCTAGGGTTTGGCATTGTTCTGTCTGAGTTTGGGAATCGGTGGAACCGAGTGGAAAATGTTGGCTTCACCGATTTTCATGAATGGCTTTAGACAGAATTGTGGGAGAGTTTGTGGGTGTTTTTGGTGACTATCACTTGTGCACGTGGAGCATCTTGTTCACCAACAGTACCTTACCCCCTTTTAATAGTATTGGCTTTCCTATGGACTCAAAGTGATTTCTCACAAAGTAAAATATAGAGTCCTCTTGCTTGAAGCTTTGCCAATCCATTTCCTTGCATCTAGGGGTTTCTCCACAATCCTTTTGCCAACCCATCATTGAACTTTTCCTGAAATATACTTAGTGGAAACATTAGTTCAATGACATATATGTTGTTATTAATTACCAAAACCACCAAGGGAGCAAATGTGCTTTCAATCTCCCCCTTTTTGGTAATTGATGACAACATATAGATCAAAGCTTCGACATATGATATAATCAATGAATATAATCGTCGCTTTGAGAAGTATGTGATAAGCAAGAGCTCCCCCTAAATTTGTGCATTATTTTAAATTTGTGTTTGAATGCAAATGCACAAACGATTAGGTACATGGGGCACTCTTCCATGTCACATACAACTTGGTGGTGTGCGAGAATAATAAGAATGAATATCATAGCACAACACAATCAAGTAAAGGTGAATGATCATTTCATAAGCATCACAAGGATAGGAAATAGTAGCAATACACATCAAGTGTATGATCAAACACCAACAAAGTTTAACACAAGCAAACCAACCAAAAGTTATCAAGGTTTTTGAAAAGCGATAAAAAGCAACGCTCTCTCTCTCTCTCGAAGCCTAACGATTTATATACATCTTCTCCCCCTTTGGCAACAAGTTACCAAAAAGTTCGAAGGTATATAACTAAGTGCTCTTCTGGGCTGACTCCTCCGGTGGCTGATGAAGGAGTCGAGAGAACGGCATCAGCGAAGACTTCTGCAGACGTCATGGACGGAGTCGGAGTAGCAACTGGAGGTGCTGGAGGAGCTAAAGGAGCTGAAGAAGCTACGACAGGAGCTGATGAAGAAGGTCTAGACTCTGGAACTGGCACTGTAGCAGATCTGGACTGAGTCCTGAACTGAGTGGCTGTCCTGAGAGGTGGACTATCCTCGTCATCATCAGTAGTGTGGGGACTAGGCACGCCATCAACTTCCTTCTTGAGCTCATTCACAGTCACTGTGAGCTCATCCACCTTGTTGTTGAGAATATGGAATTTGGTTTCAACAATCCTCGAGAGGCTCTCCTGGTTCTTCAGAATGTTCCAGATGTCCTTCTGCATGCTGAGCACAGAACTAAGTAGGAGATCCATATGCTCACTCCTAGACTTTGGCACCTGAGAACTGGAGTCTCTGGCAGCCTCTGCATGTGCCTGTCCTGTAGCTGAGGTGGGATGATCTGGGTTCATCACCACAACATTGTCTTCTAGCTCTGGCAAAAGTGGAAAATGTGGTCGGTCAAGTGCAAATATGTGCTTCTCCAACTTGGAGTTGATAAGCATCTGAATATAGGGTGCATAGCAACATGAGCGCTTCTAATCAGCAGCAACCCTCTTTACAGTCTCCACAATCAAATCCATCACTCTGAATCTCGTATGTTGATCTAGATGGAGCAGCATGTTGATGGAGTGGCCTCTTATCATCTTTTCATCTCCAGACTTAGGCAACAAGGTATGCCTCAGAATAGTGTTGATCGTGTGAAGACCAGCCTAGAGGAAATAGATAGATCCTAGCTTGTGAGACTTCAGATGTGCAGCAGGAATCTCATTGTACATGTTCTTCATGGCATTGTGGCTTGCCTTGGGCTCAGAGTATACATCAATGTCACCATCTTCCACCTCTGGGACTCCTAAGATGTCAGCCCACTCATCAACTGTGGATTCATACCTGGCACCTTCAGTCATCCACACAATTCTACCATCTCCATAGAAATGAGCAATGGAGTACAATTGCATGATCATTTCATCATTCCAGACTGTGAACTCCTTGCCAACAAACTTATCAAGTCCAATGCAATGAAAGTTGTCTTGCACACTTGGGAAGTAATCCTCATTGTCCTTGATGTACTTCCAGTCCACATACCTCATATCACTCACTTCAGGGCTCTTGTCAAGCAAAATTGTTTCATAGAAGACTTGCTGTTCTTTTGTATAGAACCTGTAGTCCACAGCAGTCTTCCTCCTCTGTGAATATGGATCAATAGCTCTCCACTCTCTCAAACCTGAGTCCTTCCTCTTCTTCATATCCTCAGCTAGCAAGTGGTTGGCATTATGCTCTGGAAGGTGTGGCCTTAGCTTCATCAAAGCAGACATAACATCCTCATCAGCATCTCTGGAGGTAGATCTCTTGTTCTTCTCAGAAGCTGGAATCTCTCTAGATGTCCTCTTTGGTTTAGGGGTTGTGGGCTTCTTGGATCCAGCTGGCTTGCCCTTGGGAGCTGCTTGGCTAGGCATAGCATCAGACATCAATTTCTTCTTCTTCTTGGGAGGAGCCTTGGTAGCTGGCTCTTCCTCCTCTTCTTCAGCATCTAAATACTCTGGAGTAGAAGGAAGAACTTTAGCTTTAACAAATCTTGTCCTTTCTCTCTTCTTCTTCTCCCCAGCCTTCTTAGGCATAGACTTCTTGGAGGGCTCAACAGTAATTGTAGCCCTAGCACTCTCTGGTGCTCTCACTGACCCTGAGCTAGCATACTCTTTCCTTATAGCCTTCTTCTTGGAAGTAGTGGCAGCAACAGTGCTCTTGGCAGTAGCATCTTTCTTGGGCAGCTCTTCTGGAATAAAGTCTTCATCCTCCTCATCAGAATTAAGCTTTTTTCTTGCCCTGGTTGTAGCTTTGGGCAGATCAGGTCAGCTAGGAACATCATCAAAACTCCCTTCAGGACTAGTGCCTGAGCTCATGTCAACACTTTTCTCTCTGAAGTCATTTTGGCTATCATCAGAACCTGACATCTCTGACCCTGTGAAAAGAGTATAGAAGAGTGGATAGGTTGAGTCATCACAAAATTTCTGAAGGTTTTCTCAAAGATTTTGAACTAAAATTTCTCAAGATTTGCATTCTGCCAAGTGAATTTCGGTACTACCGATGCAAACTTTTCGGATCCACCGAGACAAACAACCTGCTAAACAGAAACTTGGCACCACTTTCGGTGAGACCAAAAATGGGCACTCGGTTTCACCGAGGTTGTTCTCAGTTGACCTAAAAAGGGAATCGGTGATGCCGATTCTTTTGCTTCGGTGTTACCGAGATTCAAGTTGCGGACGGCAAACCCTAAAAAATTGTTCGTTCGCTAGTCTAATGAAATTTTTAGTGGATAGATCGATCTCAAACTTTGTCTTATCGATGGAAAAGTCCTAATGCGCAAGATTCGGAGAGGGGAGCGCATAAGGGGTCGAAATCATACCCTAACTCGTTGACGATCTCGCTACGGTGGCGACGGGGGGAAAGAATCCGTCGACGGCGTGGACTTCCAACGGCAGAGGCGCTCGGGAAGACGAAGGCGATGACCAGGGGTCTTGTTTGGCAGCTAGGGTTTTTGGAGGGGATGACGTTTGAGAAAGTAATTTCAAAAGTCGGGTCCGCCTCTTTATATACCCGTGGCTGTCGGTGACACCGGTTCTAACTTTTCGGTGTCACAGAGTTCCTCTACTGTTAGCTGACAGGGAAACTCGGTGTAACCGAGAAGATGGAATCGGTGATACCGAGTGTGAAAACCAGATCAACCCTAGGCATTCGGTAAGACCGAGATTTTGGTATTAGTTCCACAGAGATGCACTTGGGAGGTTTTAATGGTCAGTCCTTTGTCGATACGGAACTCCGAGTGCTCCTCACACAGAGAGATCGAAAAGTACTTGTTCAAATTTTGTGATGCAGCAAGAATGGAATATGAGACGAGAAAGCATAGATAGCTAGAGAGTGGTCCTAGGCATTCTTGTCCATCCAATTGGCAAAAGAAAAATCAAAAACCGAATAGCAACAATTGGATGTCCTCGAATGGATAAATAAATGCAGACCAACATGCTCACACAATAAGATGTCAAATGAAATCATGGCAAACATGCACATACATACTAGCATCTATCAAGCATTTTGGCGATGACGGAGTCATCTATATATGAGTATATTGACTTAGGAGCCAAGTAAGAATACTTGATCATAGGTCATACTCATCATTTAAGCACAAGTGGGGTTACCACTTTTACATAAAGCATTTAATGTTGTCACATTCTAAGAGATGCTTTAACTCAAGTCTTAGTGTAAAGCCCTCCCTTGATGTGACATCCCCCCATAGGAGGGATAAACTAACCTTGGGTTTGTCGTAGAAGACTTCATGTGGGTGATGTAGTGGTGGATGCTCAAGGTTGATGAAGATCACCAAGAGTTGGGAGCATCCTTGTTGTTTCCTTACTCTTCTCACCTACATGGGTTAGTCCCAACATACAAGAGACAAATACAAGGATATCTATGGACATGGAGTGCAAAGCATACATGATGATGTCCATGGATTTGTTGATTACCTTGTCCCTTGCTTACCTTTGAGGGAATGTGTGACTCCTTGAACTATTGCATGTTGTTGATGTTGATTGCAACTAGTTCTTGCCAATAATGAATGTGAGTGAATTTCATTGGCGGAGTCTTCCCTCAAGAACTTCTCTAGTTCTTCTTCTTGGGGACCCACATCAACTTGATGGGGATCCTTGGTGTTGAAGTGGCACTTGTAGAAGTTGAGCTTGAAGTAGCCTTGGGAACCCACTCCACCAAAGCTTGGGATTCATCTTCATATGAGTCAATGTCCTCTTGAAGCTTGTCCTTGCCCTTGAGCTTGTGGTCTTGTGGTGGAAGGTCATCTTGAGTGTTTGTTCCCTTAGGAAGAGTATGTTCATATTTCTCCCTTTGAGGAACAAACTTGGGCTTGGGGTATTGACCTTCTTCCCATTCTACTCCATTTACGTTGAAGTAGCCAATGCCATGGTTCTTCTGGTATCCTCCGTGCTTGCGTACAATTTCCTCAAATTGCTTACACCCGGCAAGACTCTTGTAGATACCTTTCTCTATAACTCCTTTCAATAAATCATTTTCTTGCTCAGGTGTAACTTGGCTAAGAGAATCATCATTAGTGGAATCAATAGAACTACTAGAAGCAACATCATTAGATTTAGCATTTTTATTGTTGCTACTAGATGAAGAACCTTTCTTGTCTTTGTTACTAGTTTGTCTAGGTTTAACTTGTGGCATGAATGTAGACAAGAGTAATCGTTTGGCTAGATAAGATGAAGTCTTCTTTCGGAGATCGTCATTGATAGCTTTAAGAAACTCATGTTCTTGCTCCAAGGTGAGCTTCTCGAAGCGTAGCTTCTCATGAGTCCTTACAAGCTCTCTATGATCTTCTAGAGTAGATTCATGGGCTAAATTAAGAGTGTTTAATTCTTTAGTTAGTTGTTCTATTTTCATCTTATCATCATCAACCGACTTATCTTGACTAGCATGAAAATTATCAAGTTCATTTTGACTAACATCACTAGTTTTATCAAAGAGCAAGTCATCATCACCAAGTAAATCATCTTCATCACTATTGAAATCAAGATACTCCGGGTGTGATACCTTGGGGCCTTTAGCCATGAAGCAACTTCCACTCCCTTCATTTGTTGAATCAAATAGATCATAGGAGTTGGTAGTCACTAGTGCAATTCCGGCAACACCTTCATCTTGACTATAGTCGGAGTTGGAGTGATAGCTTCTCTCGGAGTTGTTGTCGGATTCGGAATCGGAAACCCATTCACCAACATGAGCTTGATGTCTTCTTCTTGAGTAGCTCTTGGTGTACTTGTCCTTCTTATCTGAGTCCCTACTTCTCCTTGAGGATCTTCATTCATAACGATTATCTCTACTCCTTCTCTCTCTTTGAGGTGATTCATTCCTTGAGCTTCGTCTTCTAGGTGACTCTTATCTTCGTTTGTAGGGAGCCGTGCACTCATTGGAGTAGTGTCCGGGCTTCCCACCATTGTAGCAGTTTCGGTCACGACTTGACGAACGCTTCTCTTCATATCTTGAGTTGGAGCTTCGTTCTTTGCCTCTATTCTTGTAGAACTTGTTGAATTTCTTGACCATGAGGCTTATCTCTTCATTCGTGACAAGGTTGTCGCTTGAAGTTGCGGGAGCATCACTTGTGTCTTTGTAAGCACCGCTAGACTTGTTGTGAAGCTCTTCTTTGTCCTTGAGTGTCATCTCATGAGCAACAATCCTTCCAATGACTTCCGTAGGCTTGAGATCTTTGTAGTTGGGCATCATTTGGATCAATGTGCACACAGTGTCGTATCTCTCATCCAAAGCTTGAAGTATCTTCTTTATGATGAATTTGTCGGTCATTTCTTCGCTTCCTAAGCCGGCAATCTCATTTGTGATGAGAGCTAGCCTAGAGTACATCTCTGCGACTCCTTCACCATCCTTCATCTTGAACTTGTCAAGCTGACTTTGAAGAACATCCAACTTGGATTCTCTCACGGATTCGGTACCTTCATGCATATCAACAAAAGCATCCCAAATCTCTTTTGCATTCTCAAGACGGCTGATTTTGTTAAATTCTTCGGGGCATAGGCAGTTGAAGAGAATGTCACATGCTTGAGCGTTGTATTGCAACATCTTCAATTCATCCGCGGTCGCTTCACGATCCGGTTCCTTTCCATCACCAAAGAATTCACCTTGCAAGACAACACGAACAACAGCCCAAACGGCGGGGTTATGACCAAGAATATGCATTTTCATTTTGTGCTTCCAACTAGCAAAATTTGTGCCATCAAAGTACGGACCTCTACGGTGATAATTTCCCTCACTAGACGCCATACTCTCCTAGGTTGTGAGACCAATGCAATGGAGACCAAAGCTCTGATACCACTTGTAGGATCGAATGTATGTCTAGAGGGGGGTGATTAGACTACTTGAGCAAATAAAAATTCTACCTTTTCCCAATTTTAAGTGTTGGCAGATTTTAGCGATTATAGCAATTCAAGTACACCCTACACATGCATGTCTAAGAGTATAGCAGCGGAAAGTAACAACAAGCATATGTAGTAGATGGTAGGGAGGAAGATCAAACGCAATTTAGAGACACGATGATTTTTCCCGTGGTTCTGATAGGTGGTGCTATCGTACGTCCACGTTTATAGAGTCTTCAACCCACGAAGGGTAACGGTCGCGAGAGTCCACGGAGGGCTCCACCCATAAGGGTCCACGAAGTAGCAACCTTGACTATTCCATAACGGCTTCCGTCCACGAAGGACTAGCCTCACTATGGGTAGATCTTCACGAAGTAGGCGATCTCTTTGCCCGTATAAACTTCTTGGTTCAACTCCACAACACGAAGTAGGAGGCTCCCAAGCGACACCTAACCAATCTAGGAGGCACCACCCTCCAAAAGGTAATAGGCTCGGTAATGTCGATGAACTCCTTTCTCTTGTGCTTCAAGATGATAGACTCCTCAACACACAATCACTCTCTCACAGATTTGGCTTTGGTGGAAGAGATTGATTTGGTGGAAAGCAACTTGGGGAGGCTAGAGATCAAGATTCATATGGATAGAGTGGAATGGCTTGATCTCAACATATGAGTAGGTGGCTCTCTCTCAGAAAATTGGATGGGGCAAGTATGGAATAGTTCTGAGTGCTTCTCTTTCGAGTGGGTGGTGGTGAAGGGGTATATATAGGCATCCCCAAAAATCCAACCGTTACACCTAAAGTGACCAACTCGGTGACACCGAAGTGTAAAACTCGATGGTACTGAGTTGCTCCAAAGGTAGCAACTTTTGAATCTCGGTGAGACCGATATAGAAATCTCGGCGGTACCGATCAGGTGTCCAACGGTCAGAATCCAAATCTCGGTGACGCCGATCCACAAACTCGGAAATTCCGATTTTATGAATCGAGGTAACAGAAAGTTGGCAAGCTGAACTCGGTGGCACCGAAGTGGGATCGGTTGCACCGATGTGCTAGGGTTTGGCATGGTTCTGTCTGAGTTTGGGAATCGGTGGAACTGGTTGGAAAATGTTGGCTTCACTGATTTTCATGAATGGCTTTAGACAGAATTTGTGGGAGAGTTTGTGGGTGTTTTTGGTGACTATCACGTGTGCACGTGGAGCATCTTGTTCACCAACAGTACCTTACCCCCTTTTAATAGTATTGGCTTTCCTATGGACTCAAAGTGATTTCCCACAAAGTAAAATGTAGAGTCCTCTTGCTTGAAGCTTTGCCAATCCATTTCCTTGCATCTAGGGGTTTCTCCACAATCCTTTTGCCAACCCATCATTGAACTTTTCCTGAAATATACTTAGTGGAAACATTAGTTCAATGACATATATGTTGTTATTAATTACCAAAACCACCAAGGGAGCAAATGTGCTTTCACATACCGTCGCCGGATGTCCGGGCTGTGGCTCGGATATCTGGCCTCCTTGCTATCCAGAGAGCATCGGTTTCACCAAATACGAGCCGGATGTCCGATGCACCGCCGGATGTCCGATGCACCGCTGGATGTCCGGGACCTCAGATATCCGAGCCTTCGGTCGGATTTCCGACCCACACAATGCCAGTACCCTGGCTATTCTGATGAGCTAATATGCCGGATGTTCGGGCATAAGCCGGATGTCCGGGCCTTCACTTATGGGCCGTATGTCCGGGCATAAGCCGGATGTCCGGGCCTTCACTTATGGGCCGTATGTCCGGGCCATCCCCAGATGTCCGTCTCCCCTGTTTTTCTCTCTGGCTTAGTGTATCGTGTGCACACTTCGCAGTTGCCGGATGTCCGGCCCTTGGCCCGGATGTCTAGCCAGACACAGCCACTTACACTACAACGACCATATTTGCACCCACACTATAAATACCCCTTCACCACTTCGTGGAGGGGTTGACCATTCACTTTGAGCTAACCCTAGAACACATATTTCTCTCTCACACATCCTCATGCACTAAATCCAAGATCCCCAAGTCATTTGAGAGTATTTGTGAGAAGTTATCCAATCAAGTGATAGATCCACTCCTTCCCCTTCTCTTGACCAAAGGAATTTGTGATTTGAGCAAGTCTTGAGCTTTTCCGCATCGTTCTTGTTACTCTTGCAGGTTGGAGACTCCTAGGCAGTAAGAGTTCTTCGGTGAGGAATCAACCATTGTGATTACCCCCGGAAAGTTTGTGAGGGTTTGGAGACCACCCAAGGTCTACCACTAGTGGTTGAGAAACGCCTTCGTGGTGTTGTCTCAAGGAGAGAATAGGGTGAGCCTTCATGGCATTGGTGTGCCTTCGTGGTAACATCCACCTCTCTAAACGGCGATGTAGCTTCGCTCCACGGAAGTGAACATCGGTATACATCCTCCTCTCTCGGAGTTGCGGTTATTCCTAACCCTAACTCCCTAGTTGTGGTTACTTGTCTCTTGCACTTACTTGTATTACATTGTGGTTTCATATCTTATTACTTGTTGCTTTGTTATTCTATTATCCACCGTTATCACCTTAGAAATTGTTAGGATTACTTTCATAATCCGCAATATCACCTAAAATTGCTAAGTAACAATTAAAATTTGGAATTGTACCTATTCAGCCCCCTCTAGGTCCATCTCGATCCTTTCAAGAGGCACAACTTGTTCCATACAAAGGGAGTTGTGAAGGAGCATTTTGTTCGCGTCATCATTGATGGAGGGAGTTGCAACAACTTGGCTAGCATGGAGATGGTGGAGAAGCCGTCTCTAACCACCAGACCACATCCTCATCCTCATTATATCCAACGGTTCAACAATAGTGGCAAGGCTAAGGTAACACGTACTGTTCGTGTGCACTTTAGCATTGCTACATATTCTGATTATGTTGATTGTGATGTGGTACCCATGCAAGCATGCTCCATTTTACTTGGTAGACCTTGGCAATTTGATAAAAATTCTGTACACCATGGTAGGACAAATCAGTATACTCTTGTTCATAAGGATAAAAATATAACTTTGCTTCCTATGTCTCCTGAGCATATTATGAAAGATGACATTGCTAGAGCTAGTAAAGCAAAACAGGAGCAAAGTGAGAGTGAAAATCAGATTGTGGCAAAGGAATTTGAGCAACATAATAAGCCTAATAAACCATCATCTAGTGTTGCATCTGAAATAAAACTGAAGAGTGGTTGTTTACTTGCCGCTAAATTTGATATTACTGATTTGGATGTTACTACATCTATTTGCTATGCTTTTGTATGCAAAGAGGTATTATTTTCATTCGAGGACATGCCTCCCTCTTTGCCTCCTGCTGTCACTGACATTTTGCAGGAGTTCGCCGACGTCTTTCCACGAGGCGTGCCACCGGAATTACCACCTATTCGAGGGATTGAGCATCAGATTGACTTAATTCCCGGTGCATCACTACCCAACCATGCGTCATACCGTACCAATCCAGATGAGACGAAGGAAATTATGCGTCAAGTACAAGAGCTGCTCGACAAAGGCTATATACGTGAATCCCTTAGTCCTCGTGTTGTCCCTATTATTCTAGTGCCGAAAAAGGATGGTACATCGCGTATGTGTGTTGATTGTAGAGGCATTAATAATATTACTATTCGTTATCGTCATCCTATTCCTAGGCCAGATGATATGCTTGATGAATTAAGTGGCTCTACATTTTTCTCCAAAGTTGATTTGCGTAGTGGATACCATCAAATTCATATGAAATTGGGAGATGAATGGAAAACAACATTTAAAACTAAGTTTGGATTATATGAGTGGTTAGTCATGCCTTTTGGGTTAAGTAATGCACCTAGCACTTTCATGAGATTAATGAACGAGGTTTTACGTGCTTTCATTGGACGGTTTGTGGTAGTCTACTTTGATGATATATTGATTTATAGTAGATCTTTGGAGGAACACTTGGATCATTTGCGTGTTGTTTTTATTGCTCTACGTGATGCATGTTTGTTTGGTAACCTTGGGAAGTGCACCTTTTGCATGGACCGAGTATCTTTTCTTGGCTATGTTGTTACTCCACAGGAAATTGAAGTTGATAAAGCCAAGATTGAAGCTATTGAGAGTTGGCTGCAACCCAAAAAGGTCACACAAGTGAGTAGTTTTCTTGGACTCGCTGGTTTTTATAGGCGTTTTGTGAGGGATTTCAACACCATTGCTGCACCACTCAATGAGCTTACAAAGAAGGATAAGTTAACACATGCTCCTTTACTCCAACTTCCTGGTTTTATTAAGACTTTTGAGCTTGAATGTGATGCTAGTGGAATTGGATTAGGAGGTGTGTTATTACAAGATGGTAAACCTATTGCATACTTTTCTGAAAAATTGAGTGGGCCTAGTCTGAATTATTCTACTTATGATAAGGAATTATATGCTCTTGTTCGGACTTTGGAAACATGGCAACATTATTTATGTTGGAAATATGCCCTAGAGGCAATAATAAATTGGTTATTATTATATTTCCTTGTTTATGATAATCGTTTATTATCCATGCTATAATTGTATTGATTGGAAACTCAAATACATGTGTGGATACATAGACAACACTGTGTCCCTAGTAAGCCTCTAGTTGACTACCTCGTTGATCAAAGATGGTTAAGGTTTCCTAGCCATTGACATGAGATGTCATTTGATAACGGGATCACATCATTAGGAGAATGATGTGATGGACAAGACCCAAACTACGAACGTAGCATATGATCGTGTCAGTTTATTGCTATTGTTTTCTGCATGTCAAGTATCTGTTCCTATGACCATGAGATCATGCAACTCCCTGACATCGGAAGAGTACCTTGTGTGTATCAAACGTCGCAACGTAACTGGGTGACTATAAAGGTGCTCTACAGGTATCTCCGAGGGTGTCTGTTGGGTTGGCATGGATCAAGACTGGGATTTGTTACTCCATATGACGGAGAGGTATCTCAGGGCCCACTCGGTAATACAACATCACAATGAGCCTTGCAAGCAATGTGACTAAAGTGTTAGCCACGAGATCTTGTATTACGGAACGAGTAAAGAGACTTGCCGGTAACGAGATTGAACTAGGTATAGAGATACCGACGATCGAATCTCGGGCAAGTAACATACCGAAGAACAAAGGGAACAGCATACGGGATTAACTGAATCCTTGACATAGAGGTTCGACCGATAAAAGATCTTCGTAGAATATGTAGGAGCCTATATGGGCATCCAGGTCCCGCTATTGGTTATTGGCCGTAGAGGTGTCTCGGTCATGTCTACATAGTTCTCGAACCCGCAGGGTCTACACACTTAACGTTTGGTGACGATTAGTATAGTTGAGTTATGTTGGTGACCGAAGGTTGTTCGGAGTCCCGGATAAGATCCCGGACATGACGAGGATCTCCGGAATAGTCTGTACGTAAAGATTGATATATGTGATAATAGTGTTTTGATCTCCGGAAGGGTTCCGGAATTCACCAGAAGGGGTTCCGGATGTTTACCGAAGTGTTCGGGTACAACAACACTTTATATGGGCCAAAGGGATAAAGCCCACGAGGTATTGGAAAGTGCAAAAAGTAGTTTTGCTGCCGCGTAAGCGGTACTACCATTTTGTGAAGCGGTACTACCGCCCAAGCGGTACTACCGCTTGGTGAAGCGGTACTACCGCTCAAGCGGTACTACCGCTTGTGAGCGGTACTACCGCTTGTGCGCGGCTGTGCACGGTTCGGCAGGGATCCGAGTTGGACTCTTTCCCTGCGGGCCAAACCGACCTTGTGCGGGCAAAACCGACCTGGAGGAGGCTTTTACTCCAAGTTTAGACCCCAAGGCTCAACATATAAATAGAGGGGCAGGGCTAGCACACGGGATACATCAGGATTTCCCAAGCCGTGTGCCGGCAACCCTAGCCCTCTAGTTCCTCCGTCATAATCTCTGTAGCGCTTGGCGAAGCCCTGCAGAGATTGTTCCTCACCACCATCACCACGCCGTCGTGCTGCTGTAACTCAACCACTACTTCACCATCGCTCGCTGGATCGAGGAGGTGAAGGCGTCATCAAGCCGTACGTGTGTTGAACGCGGAGGTGCCGTCCGTTCGGCGCTAGTTCGTGATCGGTTCGAGGGACGACTTGCGATTTGGATCGCGAAGACGTTCGACTACATCAACCGCGTTTCTTAACGCTTCCGCTTAGCGATCTACAAGGGTATGTAGATTTACTCTCCCTCTCGTAGATGCTCATCACCATGGATAGATCTTGCGTGTGCGTAGGAAAATTTTTGTTTCCCATGCAACGTTCCCCAACAGTGGCATCATGAGCTAGGTCTATGCGTAGATGAGATCTCGAGTAGAACACAAACGAGTTGTGGGCGTGGGTGTATACATATTGCTTGCCGTTACTAGTTGATATTTGATTCGGCGGTACTGTGAGATGAAGCGGCCCGGACCGACATTACGCGTACACTTACGCGAGACAGGTTCCTTCAACTAACATGTAACTTCGTTGCATAAAGATGGCTAGCGGGTGTCTGTCTCTCTCACTTTAGTTGAATCGATTTCAATGAAGAGGGTTCTTTTAGAAGATCAAAAAGCAATCACTACACCACGTTGTGGTTTTGCGTAGGTAAGAACGGTTCTTGCAAACCCGTAGCAGCCACGTAAAATTTGCAACAACAATTAGAGGACGTCTAACTTGTTTTTGCAGGGTATGTTGTGATGTGATATGGCCAATTACATGATGAGATATATGTGATGTATGAGATGATCATGTGTTGTATAGAATATCACGACTTGCATGTCGATGAGTACGGCAACTGGCAGGAGCCATAGAGTTGTCTTTAATTATTGTATGACCTGCGTGTCAATCATTAAGCGCTATGTAATGCTTTACTTTATCGCTAAACGTTAGCAATAGTCGTGGGAGTAACAGTCGGCGCGACAACCTCATGGCGACACGTTGATAGAGATCAAGATGATGGAGATCATGGTGTCATGCCGGTGACGATGGAGATCATGCCGGTGCTTTGGAGATGGAGATCAAAAGCACAAGTTCATGGCCATATCATGTCACTTATGATTTGCATGTGATGTTAATCCTTTTATGCATCTTATTTTGCTTAGGACGGCGGTAGCATTATAAGGTGATCCCTCACTTAAATTTCAAGATAAATTGTGTTCTCCCCGAGTGTGCACCGTTGCGAAAGTTCGTCGTTTCGAGACACGCCGTGATGATCGGGTGTGATAAACTCCACGTTCACATACAACGGGTGCAAGCCATGTTGCACACGCGGAACACTCGGGTTAAACTTGACGAGCCTAGCATGTACAGACATGGCCTCGGAACACAAGAGACTGAAAGGTCGAACATGAGTCATATAGTAGATATGATCAACATGAAGATGTTCACCATTGAAACCACCTCGACTCACGTGATGATCGGACTTGAGTTGGTGGATTTGGATCATGTTACACTCGAATGACCGGAGGGATGTCAATTTGAGTGGGAGTTTTTAAGTAATATGATTAATTAAACTCATTATCTTGAACAATAGTCTAAGTTGTCTTTGTTATATTTATGTTGTAGATCATGGCTCGCGCAGTAGCACCCCTGAATTTTAATGCGTTCCTAGAGAAAGCTAAGTTGAAAGATGATGGAAGTAACTTTGTGGACTGGGCCCGTAATCTGAGGATTATCCTTACGGCTTCCCAGAAGGCTTATGTCCTTGATGCACCGCTTGGTGATCCACCCGCTCCAGTTGAGTCTCTAGACGTTGTGAACGCCTGGCAGGCTCGTTCTGATGATTACTCAATAGTTCAATGTGCAATGTTGTATGGCTTAGAACCGGGACTTCAAAGACGTTTTGAACGTCATGGAGCATATGAGATGTTCCAGGAGTTGAAGTTTATCTTTCAGAAGAATGCCCGGATCGAGAGATATGAGATCTCCGATAAGTTCTATGCTTGCAAGATGGAGGAGAACGGGTCTATCAGTGATCACGTGCTCAGAATGTCTGGGTACTCCACCCGTCTGGCTGAGTTAGGGATGCCCCTTCCGCCAGAGGCTATCACTGACAGAGTTCTTCAATCATTGCCACCTAGCTACAAGAGCTTCGTGTTGAACTATAACATGCACGGGATGAACAAGTCAGTCGCCGAGCTGTTTGCGATACTGAAAGCCGCTGAGTCTGAAATTCAGAAGGAGCATCAAGTGTTGATGGTCAATAAAACCACTAGTTTCAAGAAAAATGGCAAGGGTAAGAAGGGTAACTCCAAGAAGAGTGGCAAAGCAGTTGCTCCTCTCATGAAGAAACCCAAGGCTGGACCCAAACCAGAAACTGAGTGCTTTCATTGCAAGGGAACTGGACACTGAAGCGGAACTGCCCCAAGTATTTGGCTGACAAGAAGGCGGCCAACAACAAACAAGGTATATATGATATACATGTTATTGATATGTTCCTTACCAACCCTCGTTGTAGTGCCTGGGTATTTGATACCGGTGCGGTTGCTCATATTTGCAACTCTAAACAGGAACTGCGGAATAGACGGAGGCTGGCGAAGGACGAAGTGACGATGCGCGTTGGAAATGGTTCCAAGGTTGATGTGATCGCCGTCGGCACGCTCGTTCTTCGATTACCGTCGGGATTAGTGATGAACCTAAATAAGTGTTATTTGGTGCCTGCGTTAAGCATGAACATTATATCTGGATCTTGTTTATTGCGAGACGGTTACTCATTTAAATCAGAGAATAATGGTTGTTCTATTTATATGGGTAATATCTTTTATGGTCATGCACCCAATGTAAGCGGTTTATTCTTATTGAATCTCGATAGTAATGATACACATGTTCATAACATTGATGCCAAAAGATGTAGGATTGATAATGATAATACCACTTTCTTGTGGCACTGCCGTTTAGGTCATATTGGCGTAAAACGCATGAGGAAGCTCCATGCTGATGGACTTTTGGAGTCACTTGATTTTGAATCACTTGACACATGTGAGCCATGCCTCTTGGGCAAGATGACTAAAACGCCGTTCTCTGGAACAATGGAACGGGCAAGTGACTTATTGGAAATCATACATACTGATGTGTGCGGTCCAATGAGTATTGAGGCGCGCGGTGGTTATCGTTATTTTCTCACCTTCACTGATGACTTAAGTAGATATGGGTATATTTACTTAATGAAACACAAGTCTGAAACGTTTGAAAAGTTCAAACAATTTCAGAGTGAAGTTGAGAATCATCGTAACAAGAAGATTAAATTCCTACGATCTGATCGAGGAGGAGAATATCTGAGTTATGAGTTTGGCAGTCACTTAAGACAATGTGGAATTGTTTCACAACTGACACCGCCTGGAACACCACAGCGTAATGGTGTGTCCGAACGTCGTAATCGAACTTTATTGGATATGGTGCGATCTATGATGTCTCTTGCCGATTTGCCACTATCGTTTTGGGGTTATGCATTAGAGACAGCTGCATTCACTTTAAATAGGGCACCATCGAAATCCGTTGAGACAACGCCATATGAACTTTGGTTTGGCAAGAAGCCAAAGCTGTCGTTTCTTAAAATTTGGGGATGTGATGCTTATGTCAAAAAGCTTCAGCCTGAAAAGCTGGAACCCAAAGCGGAGAAATGCGTCTTCATAGGATACCCAAAAGAGACAGTTGGGTATACCTTCTATCTCAGATCCGAAGGCAAAGTGTTTGTCGCTAAAAACGGAACATTTCTTGAGAAAGAGTTTCTCTCGAAAGAATTGAGTGGGAGGAAGATAGAACTTGATGAGGTTGTTGAACCTTTACTTCAACCTGAGAGTAGCGCAGTGCAGAAAGTTGTTTCTGTGGAGCCTACATTAGCTGAAGAGGAAGTTAATGATGATGATCATGAAGCTTTGGATCAAGTTGCTATCGAACCTCGTAGGTCGACAAGGACGCGTACTGCTCCCGAGTGGTACGGCAACCCTGTCTTAGAGGTCATGTTGTTAGACAACGATGAACCTACGAGCTATGGAGAAGCGATGATGGGCCCGGATTCCGAGAAGTGGTTAGAGGCCATGAAATCTGAGATGGGATCCATGTATGAAAACAAAGTATGGACTTTGGAAGTATTACCTGAAGGGCGTAAGGCCATTCAGAACAAATGGATCTTTAAGAGGAAGACGGACGCGGACGGTAATGTCACCGTCTATAAAGCTCGACTTGTGGCAAAGGGTTTTTCACAAGTTCAAGGAGTTGACTACGATGAGACCTTCTCACCCGTAGCGATGCTTAAGTCCGTCAGAATCATGTTAGCAATAGCTGCCTTTTTCGATTATGAAATTTGGCAGATGGATGTCAAAACAGCATTCCTTAACGGTTTCCTTAAGGAAGAGTTGTATATGATGCAACCAGAAGGTTTTGTCGATCCAGAGAATGCTGACAAAGTTTGCAAACTCCAGCGATCCATTTATGGACTGGTGCAAGCATCTCGGAGTTGGAATCTCCGCTTTGATGAAGTGATCAAAGCGTTCGAGTTTATACAAGTTTACGGAGAAGCTTGTATTTACAAGAAAGTGAGTGGGAGCTCTATAGCGTTTCTAATATTATATGTGGATGACATATTGCTGATTGGAAACAATATAGAAATGTTGGAAAGCGTGAAGGAATATTTGAACAAGAGTTTTTCAATGAAGGACCTAGGAGAAGCTGCTTTCATATTAGGCATCAAGATCTATAGAGATAGATCAAGACGCTTAATAGGACTTTCACAAAGCACATACCTTGATAAGATTTTGAAGAAGTTCAAAATGGATCAGTCCAAGAAGGGGTTCTTGCCTGTTTTGCAAGGTGTGAAGTTGAGTAAGACTCAATGCCCAGTGACTGCAGAAGATAGAGAAAAGATGAGTGTCATCCCCTATGCTTCAGCCATAGGCTCTATTATGTATGCAATGCTGTGCACAAGACCCGATGTCAGCCTTACCATAAGTATGGTCGGAAGGTTTCAAAGTGATCCAGGAATGGAACACTGGACGGCGGTCAAGAATATCCTGAAGTACCTGAAAAGGACTAAGGACATGTTTCTCGTTTATGGAGGTGATCAAGAGCTCGTCGTAAAGGGTTACGTCGATGCAAGCTTTGACACTGATCCGGATGACTCTAAGTCTCAAACCGGATACGTATTTATTCTTAATGGGGGTGCGGTTAGCTGGTGCAGTTCCAAGCAAAGCGTGGTAGCTGATTCTACATGCGAAGCGGAGTACATCGCAGCCTCGGAGGCGGCGAAGGAAGGTGTCTGGATGAAGGAGTTCATGACAGATCTTGGAGTAGTGCCTAGTGCGCTTAACCCAATGACTCTGTTTTGTGATAACACTGGTGCCATTGCTCTAGCCAAGGAACCAAGATTTCACAAGAGGACCAGACACATAAAGCGACGTTTCAATTCCATCCGCGATTACATCAAGGAGGACGACATAAATATTTGCAAAGTACACACGGATCTAAATCTTGCAGATCCGATGACTAAACCTCTTCCAAGGGCTAAACATGAACAACACCAGAACTGCATGGGTGTTCGATTCATTACAATGTAAATCACATAGTGATGTGAACTAGATTATTGACTCTAGTGCAAGTGGGAGACTGTTGGAAATATGCCCTAGAGGCAATAATAAATTGGTTATTATTATATTTCCTTGTTTATGATAATCGTTTATTATCCATGCTATAATTGTATTGATTGGAAACTCAAATACATGTGTGGATACATAGACAACACTGTGTCCCTAGTAAGCCTCTAGTTGACTAGCTCGTTGATCAAAGATGGTTAAGGTTTCCTTGCCATTGACATGAGATGTCATTTGATAACGGGATCACATCATTAGGAGAATGATGTGATGGACAAGACCCAAACTACGAACGTAGCATATGATCGTGTCAGTTTATTGCTATTGTTTTCTGCATGTCAAGTATCTGTTCCTATGACCATGAGATCATGCAACTCCCTGACATCGGAAGAGTACCTTGTGTGTATCAAACGTCGCAACGTAACTGGGTGACTATAAAGGTGCTCTACAGGTATCTCCGAGGGTGTCTGTTGGGTTGGCATGGATCAAGACTGGGATTTGTTACTCCATATGACGGAGAGGTATCTCAGGGCCCACTCGGTAATACAACATCACAATGAGCCTTGCAAGCAATGTGACTAAAGTGTTAGCCACGAGATCTTGTATTACGAAACGAGTAAAGAGACTTGCCGGTAACGAGATTGAACTAGGTATAGAGATACCGACGATCGAATCTCGGGCAAGTAACATACCAAAGAACAAAGGGAACAACATACGGGATTAACTGAATCCTTGACATAGAGGTTCGACCGATAAAAGATCTTCGTAGAATATGTAGGAGCCTATATGGGCATCCAGGTCCCGCTATTGGTTATTGGCCGTAGAGGTGTCTCGGTCATGTCTACATAGTTCTCGAACCCGCAGGGTCTACACACTTAACGTTTGGTGACGATTAGTATAGTTGAGTTATGTTGGTGACCGAAGGTTGTTCGGAGTCCCGGATAAGATCCCGGACATGACGAGGATCTCCGGAATAGTCTGGACGTAAAGATTGATATATGTGATAATAGTGTTTTGATCTCCGGAAGGGTTCCGGAATTCACCGGAAGGGGTTCCGGATGTTTACCGAAGTGTTCGGGTACAGCAACACTTTATATGGGCCAAAGGGATAAAGCCCACGAGGTATTGGAAAGTGCAAAAAGTAGTTTTGCTGCCACGTAAGCGGTACTACCGTTTTGTGAAGCGGTACTACCGCCCAAGCGGTACTACCGCTTGGTGAAGCGGTACTACCGCTCAAGCGGTACTACCGCTTGTGCGCGGCTGTGCACGGTTCGGCAGGGATCCGAGTTGGACTCTTTCCCTGCGGGCCAAACCGACCTTGTGCGGGCAAAACCGACCTGGAGGAGGCTTTTACTCTAAGTTTAGACCCCAAGGCTCAACATATAAATAGAGGGGCAGGGCTAGCACACGGGATACATCAGGATTTCCCAAGCCGTGTGCCGGCAACCCTAGCCCTCTAGTTCCTCCGTCATAATCTCCGTAGCGCTTGGCGAAGCCCTGCAGAGATTGTTCCTCACCACCATCACCACGCCGTCGTGCTGCTGTAACTCAACCACTACTTCACCATCGCTCGCTGGATCGAGGAGGTGAAGGCGTCATCAAGCCGTACGTGTGTTGAACGCGGAGGTGCCGTCCGTTCGGCGCTAGTTCGTGATCGGTTCGAGGGACGACTTGCGATTTGGATCGCGAAGACGTTCGACTACATCAACCGCGTTTCTTAACGCTTCCGCTTAGCGATCTACAAGGGTATGTAGATTTACTCTCCCTCTCGTAGATGCTCATCACCATGGATAGATCTTGCGTGTGCATAGGAAAAATTTTGTTTCCCATGCAACGTTCCCCAACAATTTACGGCCTAAAGAATTTATCATACATTCTGATCATGAATCTTTGAAACATATAAAAAGTCAAGCAGAACTGAACCGTAGACATGCTAAATGGTTTGAATTCATTGAGACTTTCCCTTATGTCATTAAACACAAGAAGGGTAAAGAAAATGTTATTGCTGATGTATTGTCTCGTCTTTATACTATGCTTTCCTAACTTGACTTTAAAATATTTGGTTTGGAGACCATCAAAGATCAATATATGCATGATGCTGAATTTAAAGATGTGTAGGAGAATTGTAAAGAAGGGAGAACATGGAACAAGTTCGTCATAAATGATGGATTTGTGTTCCGTGCTAACAAGCTATGCATTCCAGCTAGCTCCGTTTGTCTTTTGTTGTTGCAGGAGACGCATGGAGGAGGATTAATGGGACACTTTGGCGTGAAGAAGACGGAGGACATACTTGCTATGCATTTCTTTTGGCCAAAGATGAGACGGGATGTTGAGCGTTTTTTTGCTCGTTGCACTACATGTCAAAAAGCTAAGTCACGACTCAATCCTCATGGTTTATATATACCCTTGCATGTACCTAGTGTTCCTTGGGAAGATATCTCTATGGACTTTGTTTTAGGTTTACCTCGAACAAAGAAGGGGAGGGATAGCATATTTGTTGTCATGGATATATTTTCAAAAATGGCACACTTTATACCATGTCATAAAAGTGATGCTGTTGCTAATGTTGCTGATTTGTTCTTTCATGAAATTATTCGCTTGCATGGTGTGCCAAATACAATTGTTTCAGATCGTGATGCTAAATTTCTTAGCCACTTTTGGAGATGTTTATGGACTAAGTTGGGGACTAAACTGCTTTTTAGTACTACATGTCACCCCAAACTGATGGACAAACTGAAGTAGTCAATAGATCATTGTCTACTATGCTTAGGGCTGTTTTGAAGAATAACCTGAAAATGTGGTAAGAATGCTTGCCTCATATTGAATTTGCTTATAACCCTTTTGAAGTTGCGTATGGTTTCTTACCTCGTGCACCTATTGATTTGTTGCCTCTTCCATCTTCGGAGAAGGTTAATTTTGATGCTAAAGAACGTGCTGAATTGGTATTAAAGATGCATTAGTTAACTAAGGAGAACATTGAGCGTATGAATGCTAAATATAAACTTGCTGGAGATAAGGGTAGAAAACAGGTTGTCTTTGCACATGGAGATCTTGTTTAGTTACATTTGCGTAAGGATAGATTTCCTGAATTGCGCAAGTCAAAGCTAATGCCACGTACTGATGGTCCTTTTAAGGTGTTAGAGAAAAGAAATGATAATGCATATAAACTTGAGCTGCCTGCAGATTTTGGGGTTAGTCCCACTTTTAACATTGCAGATTTGAAGCCTTATTTGGGTGAGGATGATGAGCTTCCATCGAGGACGACTTCGGTTCAAGAAGAGGAGGATGATGAGGACATCAATACCATTGTTACACCCACAACCCCTGCTGCTATACATACTGAACCAGTTACTAGAGCTCGCGCACGCCAATTAAATTACCAGGTACTTTTGTTTCTTGGAAATCCTTCTAATGTTCATGAACATATGATGCTGCCTAAATTAGATACTTTTGTTTTACTTATGAATGAAGGACCTAGCATGGACAAGAAGGATGACCATTGAAGCGGGAACAAGCATGGAGAAGAAGGTGCGCACGCGGGAAAGAACAATGGAGCTTTCAGTGGTGATTTTCGCATTTTGAAGCCACCATAAGGAGAGCATGAAGGCTTGGACGAAATATTCAAGACGCCACTTTATAAATTTCGTCCATAGGCTATTATAGGTGTTGCGCCACCTTATTTTTGGGCCAGGCTCATGTAATTTCCAAATACCTTATCATAGGCTATTTTTAGAGTCCGTATGTATGGGGAAACTGAGTTAGGGTTGGTTTCGGACCCCTCCTCCAAGGGGCCACGAAATTACCCTCTATTCCCCCATATATACAGCCCTTAGGGCACCATTTAGACTTGAGTTTTGTTTAGATTACAAGTTCGCCATAGCTGCAACTTTGCATCCTTCGTTTGTGTTCCACGACCAGACCAAGACGTCACGGAACCCCACTTTTATCAATAAAACTTTCCTCTTATATTCGCAATATCCATATTGCAATTTCAGTTTCTTGCTTGTTTTTCGTTTGCGTGTAGGAAATAGACCCTCGTGATCAGGTTGATCGTGCTCTGGCGTGGTCAATAACCTCTCGAAATTGGTTTAGCGATTGCTAAGGCGCGACGTCTTCGCACGTTCGTAGTCGGATAGTCAAAGTCTACTCCACCAAAAACGATAGCTACCATCTCATCAAAAGACAGGAACAACTTCGCCTCTATCAACCCGGGTTCAAGTCCTGGTGCTCGCATTATTCCTGAATTTATTTCAAGATTTCCGGCGATGCGCATTCAGTGGGAGAAGACGTTTTTGTCGACGACGAGGCGCCTCCGGTAACTTTGTAAATCTCAAGATGATATGCCGGCCAAGTCTCTCGGAGGTGCTCATAGGGGTAGGGTATGCGTGTGTGCGTTCATAGGGTGAGTGTGTGCGCGTTTATACGAGCGCTTGCATTGTACTGTGTTCAATTTTTTTTTTCTCCCGTCGTTCCTTGGTTTTTTATTTTTTTTATTTTTTGTGAGCAAACCCGTCCGGCCTTGGTTTGCCGACTGTGGACCTGTATCATGCTACCACAAGCCTCGACCGGCCCGTTTGACTTGATGGGCTCTACCGCAAAAGAATATCATGAGTTGCGCCTCGTAGGCGGAACGGACGGTTCGTCGACTTGTGACGGCGGCGGGTTTTGCTGGGGCGGAGGCGCCTTTCCTTTTCGTCCTCTTCGCTCGTGGGAAGGCGCAGCAGGTCGGAGGAGGAAGCCGCGAGAAGTTGGCGAGAGAGGAGATGGGGAAGGGCGGCGAGCTGTGGGACGACTCGGCGCTGGTGGACGCCTTCGACCACGCCATCGCCACCTACAAGGTACGCGCCCTCGCCCCCCTTTGATCCTCTGTCCCTTTCCCGATTTGGTACCCCGTCGCCGCTGCTAGGGTTTAGGGTTTTGGGAGCTTATTCGCGGTCCCAGTTGGAGCATCTGGAGCAGGTCCGCGTGTTGGTTTGGTGGCTGGGATTGTGGCCGGATGGATTGCTCTGTCGAATTTGTTCGCCGCTGTGCAGTAGTACGGGTGCAGCTTAACTGTAACGGTGCCTTTTTGTTTCATGATAGATTTAGTTTTCTGTGCATTTCTCTCTGGTTAGATGAATAGCTCGATTAAATTTCCTCATTTACTTGTTATATGGAAGAACGCAGGGGTTCTCCCCGCATTTATGCGAATGGTTGGACTGCTCGTTTGCATTGTGCTGATTGATTGCGATGGCTTGTAGGCAATGCATGGCAAGAACAAGCAAGCTGCTCCATCTGAGAAACAAGAGGCAGAAGATGTAGCTGCTGCTTCTGCGGCCGCTGCCGCTGCTGTTGCAGAAGAACCTGTCTCTACTGAAGTAGCAGATGAGTAAGTAGACTGATGCTTGTCGCTTCAGTTAATATTTTTCCTGTTTTACTGACATGACAGTGATTATTCTATGCAAAGATAGCAATTCTTTAAGTTACTCAGTGTGTTTATTGAAACTGGAGTCTGTAGAAACCAGAAAGGATGGTGCTACGTTCCTGTCTAACTGTCTTTTTCTCTGAATGTTTCGTTTAGAACTTGACTTTTATCAATGGGAAGAGTTTAAGTGTGGGATTCATGTTATGGAATCGTCAACCAGTTCTACATGTGTGGTTAGAATTAACGATTTAAGCTAGTATCAATGCTGGTTGAACCTGTTGCTCGAGATATCGATTTCCAGCTATATATCTAGCGACTCCTTGCTAAATTCTCCAGTCTGTTGTTCAAACCTCGAAGTGCTTACTCTGAATTTATTTCAGTTAAATGAGAATTTCAAACTTCAAATCTCCTTTTGCTTTAAAATGTGTTAAGAGGTGTAATGGTCTAATGTGTGCCTGTTTTTCTATCTGAACTAGTTTTATCCTTTCCATTCACATTTGTCAATAATTTACACAATTTTAAATTCTTGTTTTCTTGTGCTAGAATTGATGAAGTATTGCTTTGCTTGTGAAGGCAAACAGAGAAAAATGAAAGCTGCACTAACTTACCTGTTGGTCCTGCGGAGACACCACAGCAGCCCTGTGAAGAAAGAAAGACTGATGAGCAAGCTCCTCTTCAAGGAACTGATCTGGAAAAAGAGATAAATGCCTCTGAATCTAAGACATGCTTCTCAGATGCCACCAATACTGAGGGAAAGGATAGCTCAAACCAGCAGACAGGGGACTACAATGAATTACTCAGGAAGTACTATGAACTTGAGGTGCAAAGCCAGAAAGTTCTTGAGCAATTACATCAGACAAATTACTGGAATTATCAAACCCCTGAACAATCTTCAGCATACCAACAGCAAGTTCCTGCTTACATTACCACAGCACCAGACCCAAACTCTTCAACCGCTCAAACCTCATGCTGCTCCTTGAATGTTCCCATGGTTTCAATCTCCTGCTGTTCAACTGGCCAACAAAGTGGCGATTCCACTGCCATGCCATCTAGTGGAGGCTGCAGCATATCATTCACTTGTAAGTGCCTAGTTTGTATCCTTGTTTTCTTCGCCTATTACAGAGCTTCTAACCCTGTTCCCATCACTATGGACTACATGATTTGCAGGTGATCATTGCCCTGGAGCAAGCACTACATATCCTACTGGTGCAGCCTTCACGCAGCTCCCAACTAAGGTATCTACTGTTGATGATCAAGTTGCTAAGGCTGCAATGATGACTGCTGAAGGTGCCATGAATTTCATGAAAAGTACAATATCTGGAGATGCTGCCTCCTTTCCAAGTAAGCATTTTCCCTCATATGAAGTGTTGGTAGTTCTACTACTGTGCTTGTTCTGTGGATATCTCAAAGTTCTGTCTTAAAAGAATGCAATAGCTAGTTTTTCCTCTAGCACTCCTAATTTCCACTTTTCAACTGTATATTGGATTGGTAGGACATTTTGTGCATGTTTCTTCAATGTAAAGGCCGACATTTAATTGTGTGGATGTACATCAACTTGAGATCATAACATGCTAATACATTTCATAGCACATATATATTTAATTTATCTCACACGACACCTCTTCTCTTGATTAGATATTGTAAATGAAGGTGGAATTGCAAGGGAGAATAACACAACTGTGGGCATGAACCTGAATTTAGACACCACAGGAGCAGACAGTGATCTCGCTGTCGTACTGAATGCATGGTATACAGCAGGGTTTTACACTGGCAGGTAACCCTGGACCTCTCGATCCATAGTCCTCGCAGCAATTTACTTTGTGGTCGTCTACATTTACTTTGTAATTCTCTTTTAGCACTTGGTTATTCTCCTTCAATAATGGAGAGAAACATGTGGCTCCCTCTGTTGGCTTAGCACAGATTGTATTGGGTGCCAATTAACAAGAGCTGAATTAAGTGAAGAAATTTCATGCTTGTACCTTACAGTTTTCTTGCATCTGCAACTCAACCAATTGTCTTTAGTGACTGCACACTTGACTTTTCATCTCCGCAGTAGCTCATGCCATTTTGCCCCATGTTTTCTCATTAATCTGAAGTCTATTTTTCTACAGGTACCTCATGCAGCAATCGATGAAAAATCCCCGAGAAAATTGAGTGCCAAAAGCCATATAGAGGCTCACCAAGGACGCCCTTCACTTCGGGAAGAACTGAGATATGCACTCAAATTATGATGGAACTGAACATGCTGATGGAGTTCTGCAAACACTATTTTATGCTAGCCAGTACTTTTTCAAGCAAGTATTAGGGTATTCTTACATATGAATATGAATATGCTGTTATTTGCAGTAAATGCTTACTTGGATAGGTAAGGATTGGCTCAACCCCTTCAGATTGGCAGGAATTGTTGCCTGCCTATTCAACTAAGTTCCAAATGGGTAACGACGACGATGCATTCATGACCGTGTTGCCCAAATTTGTGAAATACCCAGTATCAATATATATTAGCTGAATCCACTTCTCCAGTGTAATGAAAATTGTAATTTTGTAGACTACTTTCTTCAGGTAGCCATTTGTGCCATGTGCATAGCTTTCATAAGCGCCTGCACTTGGCAGCTTCCAATCTTGACAGTTGGACGCAGAAGTCAGCCAAATTCGACCAGAAAAGTTTTGGCTTTGACGATCTGTCCATCTAATGTGGCGGTCGCAGGACGGCAGCTTTGGAATGTCATGACCTGTATTCTTGTATGACCTGCCACCCCACGAGGCACGGGAGAAAAACATGGAATTATGAATATCCCTATGAGAACGCACACAAAACAACATCGACAACGCATGAGATCATCTACAGCCGTGGTCACCTAATTTGGGGAGCAACTAGTTGGCGAGCGCTCCTTCAAGAGCCTCCCAACGCGTTTGGCGCCAACTTGACGTGTTCTTAGCCGCCGTCACTTGTTGCGCTCTGAGCGTTCCCTTTGTAATTTGTTTTTAAATTTATTTTTCCGTGCGCTTTTTTGGCTTTTTAGGTGGAGTTTTCCCAGTTTTTCGGTGTCCTAGTTTTTCATCGGTCTTTCTTAGCTTTTGGATGAAAAAAATAAAAAAAATATTGAGCGAAAAAACACGTTTTTTTTTCTTTCTCGAAAATCACGATTTTTCTTTCACGAGAGGCATGGATTTGTTTCCGCGAGAGGCACGGCCGTACCTCTCGGAAACGAAAAAAAACGTGTTTCCTTCCTCGAGAGTCACGGTTTTGCTTCCGCGAAAGACACGGATTTGCTATTGCGAGAGGCACGGCCGTGCCTCTCGAAAACGAAAAAAAATAATATGTTTTTTGTTTTTTCTTTCTTTCGCGAGAGGCATGGTTTTGCTTCCGCGAGAGGCACATATTTGTTTTCAAGAGAGGCATGGTCGTGCCTCTCGGGAACGAAAAAAAAACGTTTTCTGTTTTTTTTGTGAGAGACACGATTTTGCTTCTGCGAGGGGCACGGATTTGCTTTCACGAGAGGCATGGTCGTGCCTCTCAGAAACGAAAAAAAATGTGTTTTCTGTTTTTCTTTATTTCACGAGAGGCACGGTTTTCCTTCCGTGAGAGGCACAGGTTTGCTTCCGCGAGAGGCACGGCCGTGCCTCTCGGAAACGGAAAAAAACACGTTTTTTTTTCTTCCGCGAGAGGCACGGTTTTTCCGTCCGTTTTTTTTTCATGAAAAAAAGTCCGTCAAAACCTATCAACATGGGGTCTAGTTCTGAAGATCTCAACGCGAGGAATCCAACGGTGAAAACGGTTCGAGATTGGACGCATGTTTAAGAGATAAAACATTTTAAAAATACGGATCTACGAAAAAAAGGGAAAACTTCCAGGTTGCGATAAGTGGCACACATGCAGTGCGCCACTTGTCGCAACCTGAGAAGGTAAGAGTGATCTTTGAGAGGAGTACTCGTCAATTAATGATTTCGCCTAATTTGGGCCTCTATACGCAAGCAGACGCGTCCGAAGTGACTGGGCAAACCGCATTTCGCGCACTCCACAGCAACATCCTTGGTATGTCCCACCCAAAATCCGTATAAAACCATCCATGTAAAACCTGCACACGATGTATCTACGTAGATCAAACATGTAAACATAGCAATTTGGCATAGATAACATATAAACATAATTCCGGCATAGATATAACATAAAAACTTAACACAATCTGATCCAAAAGGGTTTGCCATCGGAGTTCATCAATTAACTTAGATACTCCCTTCATTTTTGTATACAAGGCCACAAACTCAAATTACAGGTATCAAGGTAAAATTTAATGACTGCGTTGCAAGCTAGCATTTTCTCTCGTTTACCGAGTTATCAATAGGATGCATGCAAATTAGAGAAAAATGAGTGGATGTGAGAAAGTAGTTGAATGTGTCATTATCATCCAATGCGTGCATGCGAGTAATAAAACCATGATTTGCTAGTACGAGGTAACATCATTAACTTTTGCCTCGTTTACTGTTAGTGGCCTTGTATATATGCAAAATGTATATTTCATTGTGGCCTTGTATACAAAAATGAAGGGAGTATGAATTAAGACTAAGAGATAGGGCGGCCAGATTTCACCGCTTCCTCGCCGGATGCTTCCCCTTGGGGTCTCGGCGGTTGTCCTCGGCATAGGCGTCGGCGGCTCCGGGCGTGTCATCATCGTCATTGTCCGACGTGAAGGACGAGGGGAGCGAGGTGACGATGCCTGACATGCGCTAGGCGGCGCGGTTCTGCTCCGTCACGTGTCATGCGACTCTCTCCGCCGCCATCGCCCGCTGCATCATCAGACGCCGGGACTCCTCGAGCCCCACGCAGAGCGCCGCTGCATTTTTGCGGCGACGACGGTCTCCGCGGATGTGTAGGGGCGGTGGATAGCATCACGGAGGACTTTGTTTTTGTCGCCGGCAGGGGGCAGCTGCTTCGACGCGGATATGCAAGATCCACACTTGGAGCAGCTGGCAACCATCGCCTATGTCGCACGCTTCCTCATGCGTTGATACATGCGTCCCTCTCAGCCGGCACGAGCGCCCAACGGCGCCCCGAAGGAGCAGCGGTTGGTTGTGTTGGGTGCCGCCTGGCAGGGGACGACAGGGACCGCATCGAATGGTCGAGAGATGTCGTGGAGCCGCAGGTGCCCACCGGGCCCGCCAACGACGTTGTGGAAGAGGAGCTACCGACCCGGTCCGGTCGTGACTAGCGAAGCGCGAGCTCCTCCTCGTCGGGCGCCGACAAGCTAGAGGACTCCACGGCGAGCTTCTTCCAATTGATTAAGTCGGAGTCGCTCTTAGCCATGGCAGAGGGAAGTGGATTTGGGTGGGGAGAGGAAGCGCATGAGACGGTCAAGGAGTGGAGAGGTCGAGCGGTTGAGGTTTGACTAGGGTTTTCTCGTCCATCTTCTAATATTTGTGGGGGCCGAGTTGACGTGGCGGATATGTCCGGGCCTCCGCATATCCGCCCGGGATTTGGGCGGGATATGAGGGGTTTTAGACAAGTGGGACATTTGGCAACGGTATGAGGAGCCCAGTTGAGTCGGTCTTTTTACCGGTTGGTGACCGGGTCGTTCGCCTGGGCGTAGGGGGGTTTGGCGCGCCCGATTGTAGATGCGCTAAGTGTCTGTCCTATACTGATCAATAAAGTCGTGTCTCGTCGAAAGACGGTCATCTCCGAAGAGAAACAACTCCAAAGACCCCTCCTTGTTGACGCAACAACCACCCTTGAGCGCCTAAAAAAGTTGCCAGATGGGTAGCGAGACTTAGACAACCCCGAGGAATCCACTAAAATTGAGGAGCAGAAGTTGCATGTATGCAAACCTTGAATTAGATGACAAATTGATGAAATTAGTTGTATCAAGTATACGTTCAAGATCTGGCTTCTGGCAGTGGCAAGCTTTATGTGATCAACTGATCATGTTGTTTCCATGAGCTGCTTGCAGGCGTTGGAGAAGATATCTCGAGGGCAGGGTCGAAGTCCAGCCTTCGGGCGATGGGGACGAATCGGCGTGGTAGGTGGTAGAACACGATGGTTCGCGGTGGGGCATATGGCCAGTGCTCGCAGGTCGTAGCAGCTTAGGATGGTAGAGTACCAGACCTGCGATGGGCGCTCATTTGCAAGATCTACATCATCCTCTTGTCCACCTTGCCACGACCGCCATCCTGTGATTCCAGGTTTGTTGGAATATTATGCTTTTGTGGCACCATGGCTCATAGTACCGGAACACCCGGTGTTCTAGCCAAGAGATCAATGTCTTCTAGAACGCGATACTGCTTGGTTTAGAACAGAACAACTCTTTATTGCAAGTAATTGGGGTACAAGGGTTCTGATTTACAAAGTTTATCAAGGCAAGGTGGCACTACACCTATTGCAATGAATAAGCTATGCCTCTATTGGTAGAAATGGAACAACTTCTAGCAAAGGAACGACGCGATGGTGATGGACTCCGCTCCAAAGGGACACTTCCTAGTTCGTAGACTCAGGATCCTCAAGATACGCAGTCACGACATTACCTGCATCTGGCATGATACATCAGATGAGTACTTTGAATGTACTCGCAAGATCACAACAACCAAAAGCATCAAGGCAGAATATCATATCAGTGGCAAGTTAAGTTATGTGCAATTGTCAAAGAGGATGGAGATAAATAATAAGCATGATATTGTAAACTAGTTGTAATGAATAAACCATCATCTAAGGTCACATGGACCATCTTACTCTTGACTATCCAGTCAATCAACTTATCCTCGTGATCATCCCGTGACCACCTTATAATTATCCAACTTATCCTCGTAAACATCCCATGATCATCACCGGCTTCCTGCCAAACTGTTACTTACCCAATCTTAAAGATAAGTCATTCCATCATCATAAGTGTTGATTGGATAGTGTGACTTAGTAGGAAATATGTCCAATACCGTGGACTCGGCTATTCGAATAGATTCAAGCACTTTGCAGAGGTTGCATACTTTACCCACACTATGAAGCTCCTGGTCCCGTACCTCATTGCACTTCCCCTGCGGATGGACCGATGCTGCTTCAGCAAAACCTGTCTACCTCATGACTCTTTTACCATATCACTGGCATACCCCTCCGGTCATGTCATTGGTGTCCTTTGTGTCAGCTCGTGACACCTGCGACCTCGTGGCTACAACTGTCCCAAACGGGAACCCCAAAAGTATCCCAAACGAGGACATGTGCACAATAACCAAAGTGGGCTCACAAGGTTATCGCAACCTACCGGGATAGGGTAGCACGTACGCATAACTGATACTTGTGATCTGCGTTGGGTTTTCCGTGAAGAGGAACGGGTAATTGCAGCACAAAGTGGGTAAGTATTTCCCTCAGTTATGGAACCAAGGTTTATCGAACCAACAAGAATATCAATCCTCAACCGTCTTCAGCGGCTGCACACAAATGAACAAACGACTTGCACCCAACGCGGGCAAGAGGGTTGTCAATCCCCTTGATCTCGTTATTTGCAAACAAATGAGTTGTGTAGATAATTGTTGATAAATATAAATTGCAAAATAAATAAAAAGTAAATAAATGCAGCGAGGTAATAATAGCGTTTGTAAATATATAAGTGAATAGACCCGGGGGCATAGTGTTCCCTAGCGGCATCTCTCATGTAGGCAGCATACGGCGGGTAACAAATTACTGTTGGGCAATTGATAGAAAAGCGGATACTCATGCGATTTTCACGGCAATGATCATGTGTATATAGGCATCACATCCATAAACAAATAGGCCGACTCCTGCCTGCACCTATTACTATTACTCCACTCATCGACCGCTATCCAACATGCATCTAGAGTATTAAGTAAAACAGAGTAATGCTTGGAGAACGATGACATGATGTAGACAAAGTAAACTCAATCAATATGAATAAACCCCATCGTTTTATCCTTAGTAGCAACAACACAAAGACGCATCTTGTCCCCTACTTTGTCACTGGGATATAGAAACTCGTCAGGTTGAACCTACCACAACGCACCACTCCCACCGAGGAAAAATCAATCTACTTGGCCAAAGCACATCAATAGATCGGAGAGTGTTACGAAGCTATAATGATCATGCAATTAAGAGACAATATATATCAGATGTATCTAAAATAATTTTCATGAATAATCTGAACATAAACCCACAATTCATCAGATCCCGACAAACACACCGCACAATAGGATTACATCGGATAGATCAAAGCAAAGATGCGATGACCATTGTATTGAAGATCAATAGATAGAGAGATTGCCATCTAGGTACTAGCTATTGACCCGTAGGTCTGTGGTGAACTACTCACACATCATCATGAGGGCAGCAAGGTTGATGAAGAGGCCCTCCGTGATCGATCCCCCCTCCGGCAGGTGACGTGTTTGAACTGTGTGGGTATTTCCCCAAAGAGGAAGGGATGATGCAGCACATCGACGGTAAGTATTTCCCTCAGTTATGAAACCAAGGTTATCAATCCAGTAGGAGAACCAAGCAACACTATGTAAATGGTACCTGCACACAAAGAACAAATACTTGCAACCCAATGCGTAAGAGGGGTTGTCAATCCCTCCTAGGTAAAAAGAAAGATTGGTTTGTATGAGATTGGATAAATAGATCTTGCAAAAACACAAAATAAAATAAGTAAAGAAAAAGTGCAGCAAGGTATTCTTGGGTTTTTGGAATAATAGATATGAAAGCAAATACAATAAAAGATAGATCGGAAAGCAATATGATAAAAGATAGACCTGGGGGCCGTAGATTTCACTAGTGGCTTCTCTCGAGAAAATAGCATACGGTGGGTAAACAAATTACTGTTGGGCAATTGATAAAAGAACAAATAATTATGATGATATCCAAGGCAATGATCAATATATAGGCATCACGTCCAAGATTAGTAGACCGAAACAATTCTGCATCTACTACTATTACTCCACACATCGACCGCTATCCAGCATGCATCTAGTGTATTAAGTTCATGGAGAAACGGAGTAATGCAATAAGAACGATGACATGATGTAGACAAGATCTATCATGTAGGAATAGACCCCATGTTTTTTATCCTTAATGGCAACGATACATACGTGCCTCGCTACCCCTTCTGTCACTGGGTGAGGACACCGTAAGATCGAACCAATCACAAAGCACCTCTTCCCATTGCAAGAAAAATCAATCTAGTTGGCCTAACTAAACCAATGATTCAGAGAAGAAATACGAGGCTATAAATAATCATGCATATAAGAGATCAAAGAAGACTCAAATAATATTCATGGATATAGATCTGATCACAAACTCGAACTTCATCGGATCCCAACAAACACACCACGAAAAGTCATTACATCAAATAGATCTCCAAGAGACCATTGTATTGAGAATCAAAAAAGAGAGAAGAAGCCATCTATCTACTGCCTACGGACCCGTAGGTCTATGGTGAACTACTCACGCATCATCGGAGGAGCACCAATGAGGATGATGAACCCCTCCGTGATCGTGTTCCCCTCCGGCGGAGTGCCGAAATAGGGCTCTAGATTGGAACTCGTGGTTCTGGAAATTGTGACGGCTGGAATTGTGTTTCGTCAACTCCTCTAGGGTTTTTGGAATATTTGGGTATTTATAGAGCTAAGAGGCGGTGGAGGAGACCCCCTTGGGTCCCACAACCCATCAGGGCGCGCCAGGGGCCTGGTGTCTTGTCGGCCCCATGGGCCTCCCCCAGGTGCTTCCTTGGCTCCCAAGTTGTCTTCTGGTCCAAAAAATCTCTCAAAAGTTCCGTGGCATTTGGACTTCGTTTGGTACTGATATTCTACGAAGTAAAAAACAGCAACTGGCACTGGGCACTATGTCAATAGGTTAGTCCCAAAAAATGATATAAAGTTGCTATAAAATGATTGTACAACATCCAAGAATGATCATATAACAGCATGAAACAATCAAACATTATAGATACATTGGAGACGTATCAACATCCCCAAGCTTAATTCCTGCTCGTCCTCGAGTAGGTAAATGATAAAAACAGAATTTTTGATGTGGAATGCTACCTAACATGCTCATCACATATTATTTCCTCTTGTAGCATGGACATTTGGACTTTTAGATGGTTCAAAACAATAGTCTATATTTGACATGAAGACTTCAATACTCAAGCATATCAACAAGCAACCATGTCTTTCAAAATATCAACACTAAAGAAAGTTATCCCTATCTCATCATGCTCAATCATTGGTCCATTCATGAAACACACTCGAATATTAGCTACATCAAATGCACAAGTATGATTATAGTGCCCCCTAGTTGCTGCTTTATAAGAGAAGATGAAGCCTCAAAGTAAAAATTAAAATTGCATAAAGTAAATAGATAGGCCCTTCGTAGAGGGAAGTAGAGATTTGTAGAGGTGCCAGAGTTCAAAGCATAAATTTAGAGAGAGAAATATTTTGGGTGGCATGCCTTTCCTATCAACGAAAACGATCGAGAATTCCCAATACTTTCCATGCTAGATATATCATAGACGGTTCCCAAACAAAAAATAAAGTTTATTCCTTTTTCCACCATTCTTTCACAATCCATGGCTAGCCGTATCCACGGATGTCTTCCATACCAACACTTTCCAAGTAATTTATTATTTCACAACATAAAGTAAATTTCTTTTTCATTTCGGTACTAGGCATCCCTATTACCGCCGTACTCTCGTGCAATGACAAGTGAATAAACACTCATCTTGAGAATAACACATCTAGCATGGAAAAATATTGGCCACCCCTCACGCTTAATGTGCGGTACGAGCACACAAAAAGGAAATTCATTTTGAAAATTAGAGATGGCACATACAAATTTAATTGGAACGACATAGAAATAACGCATATAGGTAGGTATGGTGGACTCATATGGCAAAACTGGGTTTAAGGATTTTGGATGCACAAGTAGTATTTCTACTTAGTACAAGTGGAGGCTAGCAAATAGATTGAGAAGCAACCAACCAAGAAACGAAAATTCTCATAAATGGGCATTAAGCATAACTAACACCGAATAATGCACCACAAGTAGGATGTAATTTCATTGCATAACTATTGACTTTCATGCTTGCATAGGGAATCACAAACCTTAACACCAATATTCTTACTAAAGCATAATTACTCACCAACATGACTCACATATTACTATCATCATATCTCAAAACTATTACAAGGAATCAAGTTTATTTTGTCCAATGACCTTCATGAAAGTTTTTATTATATCCCTCTTGAATATCTATCACTTTGGGACTAGTTTCATATGTTGCAATTGCTTTTGAGAAGCTCAAACAAATTTAAGTGAAGAACATGAGCATAAAGATTTTCATCTCTCAAAATAATATAAGTGAAGCATGAAAGAATTTCTTCAAACAATTACTAACTCTCAAATAAATCTAAGTGAAGTATGAGCGTATTTCTTCAAAATTAAAGCACACCGTGCTCAAAAAGATATAAGTGAAGCACTAGAGCAATTCCATAGCTCAAAACAATTTAAGTGAAGCACATAGAGCAATTCTAACAAATCATAGCATAATTTGGCTCTCTCAAATAGGTGTGTCCAGTAAGGATACTTGTGAAAAACTAAAAGGCAAAACAAGCAAAGACTCATATAATACAAGACGCTCCAATCAAAACTCATGATATGTGATGAATAAAAATATAGCTCCAAGTAAAATTACCGATGGTTGTTAGAAGAAAGAGGGGATGCCTTTCGGGGCATCCCCAAGCTTAGTTGCTTGTTTCTCCTTGAATATTACCTTGGGGTGCCATGGGCATCCCCAAGTTTAGGCTGTTTTCACTCCTTATTCCTTCATCAATCTAGTTGGCCTAACTAAACCAAAGATTTGGAGAAGAAATACGAGGCTATAAATAACCATGCATCTAAGAGATCAAAGAAGACTCAAATAATATTCATGGAAATAGATCTGATCATAAACACGAACTTCATCGTATCCCAACAAACACACCGCAAAAAAGTCATTACATCAAATAGATCTCCAAGAGACCATTGTGTTGAGAATCAAAAAAGAGAGAACAAGCCATGGTGAACTACTCACGCATCATCGGAGGAGCACCAATGAGGATGATGAGCCCCTCCGTGACCGTGTTCCCCTCCGGCGGAGTGTCGGAATAGGGCTCTAGATTGGATCTCGTGGTTCTGGATCTTGCGGCGGCTGGAATTGTGTTCCGTTGACTCCTCTAGGGTTTCTAGAATATTTGGGTATTTATAGAGCTGAGAGGCGGTGGAGGAGACCCCCGTGGGCCCCACAATCCATCAGGGCACGCCAGGGGCCTCTAGCGCTCCCTGTTGTCTTGTGGGCCCCACGGGCCTCCCCCCAGGTGCTTCCTTGGCTCCCAAATTGTCTTTTGGTCCAAAAAAATCTCCAAAAAGTTTCGTGGCATTAGGATTTCATTTGGTACTGATATTCTGCGAAGTAGAAAATAAGCAAAAAACAACAACTGGCACTGGGCACTATGTCAATAGGTTAGTCCCAAAAAATGATATAAAGTTGCTATAAAATGATTGTAAAACATCCAAGAATGATAATATAATAGCATGGAATAATCAAAAATTATAGATACGTTGGGGACGTATCAGCAGGGTGCCGGAACGGAGCTCCAGATGGCCTCGCGGCGGAACGGAGGCTTGCGGCGGCAGAAAAAGGGTTTCGGGACTGCCTCTAGGGTTTTTGCAATATTAGAGAATTTATAGGCCAGAGAGGGATGTCGGGAGAGCCACGAGGGGGCCACCACATATCAGGGCGCGCCCTGATGTGTGGTGGGGCCCTCGTGTGCCTCCCGACCTCCTTCCGAAGCTTCTAGGTCTTCTTTTGGTCCAGAAAAAATCATCAAAAAGTTTTGTGACAATTGGACTTCGTTGGGTACTGTAAACCTGAAAAGGCAAGAACATGCAGAAAACAGCAGCTGGCACCGGGCACTGGGTCAATAGGTTAGTGCTCAAAAATATAATAAATTGGTAAATAAAGACCCAAAAAGTATCCTAGAATGATAATATAACAGCATGGAACTATCAAAAATTATAGATACGTTGTAGACGTATCAAGCATCCCCAAGCTTAATTCCTGCTCGTCCTCGAGTAGGTAAATGATAAAAACAGAATTTTTGATGTGACATGCTATCCATTATGTAATCTTATGCATGTATGCTCATTGAGAAAAGATGAATCAACAAATATTAACATATCAATACTAAAGTGTAAGAAACAGAATTATCAATCCTTAAAAGTATACGATCCTTAAGAAATGTTTACCGCCCCATTCATCTCATTATTTTAGCAAGGCATGGCTCCATCTTCACCACATTAATACAAATGTTAAGCACCACGGTGTCCAAGTCAGGCAATTGGATCGTACTTTTTCAATATGCATCAACTTTTTATTCTTCACGCAATACATGAGCGTTTGCCATTGGACATAGCATTTAGGTGGAATAGAATATGGTGGTAGATATCAAAGGGGTTAAAAAGTGGAGAAGATCGTCTCACATCAACTAGGCGTACCAACGGGCTATGGAGATGCCCATCAATACATGTCAATGCGAGGAGTAGTGATTGCCATGCAAATGATGCACTAGAGCTATAAGTGTATGAAATCTCAAATGAAGATAAGTGGGGTGTGCATCCAACTTGCTTGCTCATGAAGACCTTGGGCATTTGAGGAAGCCCGTCATAGGAATATACAAGCCAAGTTTGTAATAATGAAAAGGTAATTTCCACTAGCAGATGGAAGTGATATATCTTGACTCTCTAAATGAGGAACATGGTGCCACTTTGAGGCACAAGTGTGGTAAAAGATAGTAGCAAAGTCCCTTCTCCCATTTTTTTGAATGGATGGTGGGCTCATTTGGCCTCCCCCATCTTTATTTTTTCGTCCGGAGTCTCATCTTGAATTGTGGGATAAGCATCGTCTCCATCATTCTTTCCTCACTGGGACAATGCTCTAATAATGATGATCATCACACTTTTATTTACTTACAACTCAATATGGAGAACTGATATGAAGATATGACTCTGTATGAAAGCCTCTGGTAGTGTACCAGGATGTGCAATGATCTAGCGTGACATGTATCAAAAATATGATGAACGGTGGCTTTGCCACAAATACTATGTCAGCTCCATATGATCATGCAAAGCAATAAGATGATGAAAGAACTAGTCATGTGAAGTGACGATGGAATTTGCATGGCAATATATCTCGGAATGGCTATGGAAATGCCATGATAGGTAGATATGGTGGCTTTTTTGAGTAAGATATAATAAGGCTTATGTGCAAGATAGCGTGTCATGTCACGGGGTTTGGATGCACCGGCGAAAGTTGCACCGATCCTCGAGGTGAGAACGGGCTATGCACGGTACCGAAGAGGCTAGCAAATATGAGAAGGTGAGATTGCGTATGTCCATGGTTTCACATTAGTCATAAAGAACTCATATACTTATTGCAAAGTTTTATTAGTTTTATCATAGATCAAAGTACTACTCGCATGCCACGAGGGAAGAGGTTGGTAGGAGTTAACCATCGCGCGCTTCTGACCCGAAACAACACTAGGATTTCAACGAGGAATAGAAATGCTCACACATCATCACCATGCCTCTTTAATTTTTAGATGAACAAAAGGGTCAACCTCTCTTAATATCAACACTTCTACGTTAATAATTATGAACTCACATCTACTTCATATTACCACATCAATATCATTGACCCATAATTTCTCTATACGTGCTACATGAGGGTTTTGATTAGCATTCATTGAATACTTAATATTTTTGGACTAGTCTTATGACCCATGCAAATTACCATCACTATTTATTAACTCTCAAACAAATATAAGTGAAGAATGAGAGTGAAATTATTTCTATAAAATCTACAAGCCACCGTGCTCAAAAAGATATAAGTGAAGTACTAGAGCAACTGCTAAGCTCAAAAGATATAAGTGAAGCACATAGAGTATTCTAAAAAATTATGATGAAGGTGTGTCTCTCTTAAATAGGTGTGTCCCGCAAACAATGATTGTGGCAAACTGAAAGTAAAAGCAAACAAAAGCAAACAACACTCCAAGCAAAACTCATATCATTTGACGAATAAAAATATAGCTTCAAGTGACATACCGATGGATTTGAGACGAAAGAGGGGATGCCTTCCGGGGCATCCCCAAGCTTAGACGCTTGAGTCTCCTTTAAAATATTACCTTGGGGTGACTTTGGCATCCTCAATCTTAGGCTCTTGCTACTCCTTATTCCTTTGTCCATCATGATAACACCCAAAACTTGAAAACTTCAATCACACAAAACTCAACAAAACTTCGTGAGATCCGTTAGTATAAGAAACATATTGCATACTTTAGGTACTGTTGTAAATTGATTCAAATTTCATAAATTAATAATATGTACTATATTCTAACTTCTCCATGGCTTATACCCCCCGATACAATCCATAGCATAATCAAAACAAGCAACTATGCAGGCAAAAACAGAATCTGTCTAAAACAGAACAGTCTGTAGAAATATGTAGAGAACCTATACTTATGTAACTCTAAAAATTCTGAAAAAGTAGGAAAACCTCGAAAATTTGTATAGTAACACTGTGTAAAAATTTCAGATCATGATAACGTTCCAGTAAAAAATGAAAATTCCTGTACTGGAGTCAAAAAGTTTCTGTTTTGTTTCAGCATCGATTCTACTCATCTTGTGAGTCATCCCAAAGGATTTACTTGGTACAAACACTAATTTAAACATAAAAAAAATCACTACAGAGGCAATAAGTATTTTATAAAAAATAAACAGAAATATAAAGCAAAAATTTAAAGATAACTATTGGGTTGCCTCCCAACAAGCGCTATTGTTTTATGCCCCTAGCTAGGCATAACGCATAGTTTCAAGTATTGTCATCTTTTACACTCCACCCATAAGTAGCTCTGATGATTGATTCATAAGGTGGTTTAATTCTATTTCTAGGTAAGTGTTCCATCCCTTTCTTTAATGGGAATTGGAACCTTATGTTTCCCTCTTTCATGTCAATAATTGCACCTATAGTTCGTAGGAAAGGTCTACCCAATATTATGGGACAATAAGGATTGCAATCAATATCAAGCACAATGAAATGTACAGGCACATAATTTGTATTTGAAATAATAAGCACATCATTAATTCTACCTAGAGGTTTCTTAATGGTAAAATCCGCAAGATGCCAGTTAAGGGAACAATCTTCAATATTAGTGAGACCAAGCACATCACAAAGAATTTTAGGAATAGTTGAAACACTAGCACCAAGGTCACACAAAGAATTGCATTCATATTTATTGATCTTTATTTTGATAGTAGGTTCCCACTCATCATGAAATTTTCTAGGAATAGAAACTTCAAGCTCAAGTTTCTCATCATAAGCTTTTATCATAGCTTCTACTATATGTTCGGTAAAAGCTTTATTTTGTTCATAAGCATGGGTGAACTAATAATGGATTGCAACAAGGAAATACATTCTACTAAAGATCAATTATCATAATTAAAGTCCTTGTAATCCAAAATAGTGGGCACATCACTAGTTAAAGTTTTGACCTCTCCAAACCCACGTTTTTCAGTTTTAGCATCAAAATCATCACCCTCCAAGCAAACGGGGCGCACCTCAATTAGAGTTGACTCATCTCCAGTCACTTTATAATTTATATTCAGAGAGGTTAATAAATATTCTATAGGATAAGTACCAATCATTTTAAGATCTTCATCATGATTCCGGTAAAAACCGGGTGGAAGAGCTTTTTCTTAGAATTCCCGCTTAGATCTCAACTTAGCGGTCCTCTCCTTACTTTCATTAATATATATTTGGATAGATTTAATAGCATCATTAAAATCATGCTTGTGTGGCAAAGATTCATTTTTAAGATTTTCCACATCAAGAGCAATTCTATCCATGTTTTTAGCCAAAGTATCAACTACATGCAACTTTTCTTCTACCATAGTGTTGAAAACCTTTTGAGAATTAATAAATTCTTTAATTGTGTTCTCAAGATCAGAGGGTACCCTATTAGTATTTGTAGAAGAATTCCCATAAGAATTTCCATAGTTGTTAGAGGAATTACCGGGATACGGTCTAGAATCGAAGTTTCCTCTATAAGCATTGTTATTGAAATTATTTCGCGAGACAAAGTTCACATCAATAGCATCATTATTTTGCTCAATAAAAGTAGACAAGGGCATATCATTGGGATCAACATGAGCATTTTTACTAGCAACCATATTCATAAGAGCATCCACTTTTTCACCCAAAGTAGCGATTTCTTCAATAGAATTTACCTTCTGACCTGTTGGAGCCCTTTCGGTATGCCATTGAGAATAATTTGTCATGATGTTGTCCAGAAGTTTTGTGGCCTCTCCTAAGGTCACATCCATAAAGGTACCACCTGCAGCAGAATCTAGAAGATTTCTAAACACAAAGTTTAGTCCAAATAGAAGTTTTGGATAATCATCCACATATTTAAGCCATGAGTTGGAAAATTTCTTATCATTAATTTCATTATCTCCCAATCTTGTGCAACATGCTCTTGATCTTGATGTTCAAAATTCATTATTTGATTTCTAAGGGAGATGATCTTAGCAGGAGGAAAATACTTGGCAATAAAAGCATCTTTACACTTATCCCATGTTCCAATACCATTACGAAGTAAAGATGAAAACCAAGCCTTAGCTTTATCTCTTAGTGAAAAAGGAAATAATTTTAATTTCACAATATCATTATCCATATCCGTTTTCTTTTGCATTTCACATAATTCAACAAAGGTATTAAGATGTGACACGGGATCCTCATTAGGACTTCCCGAAAATTGATCCTTCATGACAAGATTTAGCAATGCAGCATTAATATCAAAAGCCTCCGCACAAGTGGCAAGTAGTATAGGAGTACTAATAAAATCATTATTATTAGTATTTGAGAAGTCACACAACTTAGTAGTATCTTGAGCCATGGTGAACGAACAAGCAAAGTAACAAGCAAGACAAGTAAACTAGCAAGCGAAGAAGTAAACTAATAACAAGCAAAGATAAAAAAAATTGTATTTTTGATTTTTATGTGACAAGCTAAATATAACATCAAATAAAAATATAAAAAAGTGAATGAAAATTTGTGTGAAGTTACTTGATAGTTGATGATGATATTCCCCGGCAACGGCGCTAGAAATCCTTCCTTTTACTTGTGATCTGCGTTGAGTTTTCCGTGAAGAGGAACGAGTAATTGCAGCATAAAGTGGGTAAGTATTTCCCTCAGTTATGAAACCAAGGTTTATCGAACCAATAGGAATATCAATCCTCACCGTCTTAAGCGGCTGCACACAAATGAACAAACGACTTGCACCCAACGCGGGCAAGAGGGTTGTCAATCCCCTTGATCTCGTTATTTGCAAGCAAATGAGTTGTGTAGATAATTGTTGATAAATATAAATTGCAAAATAAATAAAAAGTAAATAAAGGCAGCAAGGTAATAATAGCGTTTGTAAATATATAAGTGAATAGACCCGGGGGGCATATTGTTCCCTAGCAGCATCTCTCATGTAGGCAGCATACGGTGGGTAACAAATTACTGTTGGGCAATTGATAGAAAAGCGGATAGTCATGCGATTTTCATGGAAATTAGCATGTGTATATAGGCATCATGTCCATAAACAAATAGGTCGACTCCTGTCTGCACCTATTACTATTACTCCACTCATCGACATCCATCCAGCATGCATCTAGAGTATTAAGTAAAACAGAGTAATGCTTGGAGAACGATGACATGATGTAGACAAAGTAAACTCAATCAATATGAATAAACCCCATTGTTTTATCCTTATTAGCAACAACACAAAGACACATCTTGTCCCCTACTTTTTCACTGGGATATAGAAACTCGTCAGGTTGAACCTACCACAATGCACCACTCCCACTGATGAAATATCAATCTACTTGGCCAAAGCACATCAATAGATCGGAGAGCATTACGAAGCTATAATGATCATGCAATTAAGAGACAATATATATCAGAGGTATGTCAAATACTTTTCATGAATAATCTGAACATAAACCCACAATTCATCGGATCCCAACAAACACACCGCACAATAGGATTACATCGGATAGATCAAAGCGAAGATGCGATGACCATTGTATTGAAGATCAAGAGATAGAGAGATTGCCATCTAGGTACTAGCTATGGACCCGTAGGTCTGTGGTGAACTACTCACACATCATCATGAGGGCAACAAGGTTGATGAAGAGGCCCTCCATGATCGATCCCCCCTCCGGCAGGGTGCCGAAATGGAGCTCCAGATGGCCTCGCGACGGAACAGAGACTTGCGGCGGCGGAAAAAGTGTTTCGGGACTGCCTCCAGGGTTTTTGCAATATTAGAGAATTTATAGGCCAGAGAGGGACGTCAGGAGAGCCACGAGGGGGCCACCACATATCAGGCCCCCCAGGGCGTGCCCTGATGTGTGGTGGGGCCCTCGTGTGCCTCCCGACCTCCTTCTGAAGCTTCTAGGTCTTCTTTTGGTCCAGAAAAAATCATCAAAAAGTTTCGTAACAAGTGGACTTCGTTTGGTACTGTAAACCTGAAAAGGCAAAAACATGCAGAAAACAGCAACTGGCACTGGGCACTGGGTCAATAGGTTAGTGCTCAAAAATATTATAAATTGGTAAGTAAATACCCAAAAGGTATCCTAGAATGATAGTATATCAGCATGGAATAATAAAAAATTATAGATACATCAGGGATGGAACGGACACTTGACGGTGATCGTGTATCCGTAGTTTACCGGGAGGTGGCCGGGCGACGTAGGAACCATCTTCTCCGGCGGCGATGGGCAATATACTTTGATGGATTAGGTTATCGGTGCACGCAATTGAGGGTTTGAGTGGGGCATCATCACCAGGAGAGTAAGGAGAGCTCAGGGGTAGCCTTGGCTTGACTGGAGATGCAGCGGAGCAAGCTAGTTGTAGTAGGGGCCGAACAACGGAGCGCCAGTTTGATCAAGGGCTAGGGGAGCTCCTGGCTTTTATTTTTCTATTAGAAGTCCAATGGAGGATGGGGGAGGGCGAGTGATGAGGCAAGACGGGTGGGCGTAATGACTTTTATAGCTAGAGGGAGATGCTTGTGGCCACGAGCTGCCATGGGGATGCAGACGAGCCCGACGAGGCTAGTGTAAGGGCATTTCCCACCTTAAGTGTTTTGGTGTTCATCATAATGCAATTTGCAGACTAACCATGTTCTTAAGCTACACATGTGTAGCTTAGGTGGCACAAGACGGTTTGGCACCCCTCTGGATGGACAAGATCGGAGACAACATTTCCGATCCTTTTGTTTCTTTGGTCGTAGGAAATCCGTACTATTAAGAGGGGTTCTGCATCAGAAGGTACTGGGTAAATCAATACATTACACACTCATATTGGACTCACATACATCCTTCCATTTTCAGGAGAGAGCCCCATTTCTACCAAGTGTTGTTTTTTCCACTCAGGCGGTTGTACCGCTTGGTGGTGCCATTGTACCAGCCCGGCCGATGCTTCCGGAGCAACCACCGCTCGAGGGGTGATTCCCTCGGGCCAGGTAGGACTCCATGTGGTGGTGAAGCAGTTGTACCATTGTCCTTTGCGGTTGTACCGCCAGGGACTTAGCCACTCTGGGGTTGCTACCAGGCGGTTGTACCGGACCAAGTATCGGCCCAACCATCAAAGTCATGTGACTCGGTTTAGGAGGGGTAGCGGTAGTTGCCCGGTTGTCTCAGCTGTCCTCGAGACAGCGATACAACCGGTGGTCTTGGTGCGGTTAAACCGCTAAGGACTTAGAGACCACCAAAGCCCTGGTCCGGCGGTTGTACCGGACCTTGTACGGCCCTTGTACTGCTAATGGGTGGTTCCATTCGGGTACTAGAGCGGTACTAGGCGGTACCTGTCTGGTTTTCCACACTAAGGGCTACTCAGTTGTACTACCGATGGTGCTGGCGGTTGTACCATCCAGTGCTTCACTGCTAAACCGCAGGGAGCTGTTGTATCGCTCCTGTGTAAAAATGTGTAGTAACGGTTGGAATTGGCGAGCCCTCCTCTCCATTTACCTCTTGCCTTTATCTCTCCTCCATTAATGCCCTGGCCTTTCCCTAGCCCTATCTCCTTCTCTAGCCAACCAACCTTGTTTATTTGCAAGGGATTGAGGGAGGAGACCTAGATCTACACTTCCACCAAAGGAAAATTGATTCTCCCATACTTTCCCTTGTGGATCTTGTTACTCTTGGGTTTTTGGGCACCCTAGATGGAAGAGGTCATCTCGGAGCCATATTCCAGTGTGGTGAAGCTTCATGGTGGCATTGGGAGCCTCCAATTAATGAAGTTGTGGAGAGAGCCAAACCTTGTTTGTAAAGGTCTGGTCGCCGCCTTCATGTGCACCTCTAGTATAATCATGCCATCTTGCATTGTGTGAGGGCGTGAGGACTGAGGTTAATATAGTGGTCCTAGTTGCTTCTTGGGGAGCATTTGCTACTTGTCAGCTGCGTTGAGTTTTTCCCCGAAGAGGAAGGGTGAAGCAATATAGTAGCTGATAAGTATTTCCCTCATTGAGAACCAAGGTTATCGAAACAATAGGAGAACCACACAAATTCCCATCTTCAGCAACTACACACACAAAAGAAAACACTTGCACCCAACACGGGAAAGAGGGTTGTCAATCCCCTTGAACTCTTTACTTACAAGGATTAAGTTCATGACAAACAAAGTAATGCTTGAAGCGAGATGACATGATGTAGACAGAGTAAACCTGATACGTCTCCAATGTATCTATAATTTTTGCTTGTTCCATGCTGTTATATTATCAATCTTGTATGTTTTAGAATCATTTTATAGCAACTTTATATCATTTTTTGGGACTAACCTATTGACATAGTGCCAAAGTGTCAGTTGCTGTTTTTGCTTGTTTTTTACTTCGCAGAATATCAGTACCAAACGGAGTCCAATCATGACGAAAGTTTTTGGAGAATTTTTTTGGACCAGAAGAAGGCCAGTGGGCCAAATAAGTAACCAGGAGGGAGCCCAGGCCGCCCACAACCCACCAGGGCGCGCTAGGGGACCCGGGCGGGCCCTGATGGGTTGTGGTCGCCTCGGGAACCCCCTCCACCGCCTTTGAGCTCTATAAATACCCAAATATTTCAAAAACCCTAGAGGAGTCGACGAAAAATACATCCAGCCGCCGCAAGTTCCAGAACCGCGAGATCCAATCTAACACCATCATGGAGGGGTTCATCATCCTCACTGGTGCCTCTCCGATGATGCGTGAGTAGTCTGCCATAGACCTACAGGTCCGTAGGCAATAGCTAGATGGATTCCTCTCTATCTTTTGATTCTCAATACAATGGTCTCTTGGAGATCTATTTGATGTAAACTTTTTGCGGTGTGTTTGTTGGGATCCGATGAATTTTGAGTTCATGATCAGTTTCTATCCATGAATATTATTTGAGTCTTCTTTGATCTCTTATATGCATGATTACTTATAGCCTCGTATTTCTTCTTCGAATCTTTGGTTTAGTTAGGCCAACTAGATCGATTTTTCTTGCCATGGGAAGAGGTGCTTTGTGATGGGTTCGATCTTGCGGTGTCCTCTCCCAGTGACAGAAGGGGCAGCGAGGCACGCATGTATCGTTGCTATTAAGGATAACAAGATGGGGTCTATTCCTACATGAATAGATCTTGTCTACATCATGTCACCGTTCTTATTGCATTACTCCGTTTTTCCATGAACTTAATACACTAGATGCATGCTGGATAGCGGTCGATGTGTGGAGTAATAGTAGTAGATGCAGAATCGTTTCGGTCTACTAATCTTGGACGTGATGCCTATATAATTATCATCGCCTTGGATATCGTCATGATTATTTGATCTTGTATCAATTGCCCAATAGTAATTTGTTCACCCACCGTGTGCTATACTCATGAGAGAAGCCACTAGTGAATCCTACGGCCCCCGGGTCTACTTTTCCAACATATTCCTTTCCGATCTATCTTTTTGCCGCTTTTGTTTTCAGATCTATTATTCCAAAAACCAAAAAATACCTTGCTGCACTTTTTATTTGCCTATTTTATTTTGTGTTCTTGCAAGATCTATCTATCCAATCTATCATAACCTAATCTATCTTTTTACCGTGGAGAGATTGACAACCTCTCTTTCGCGTCGGGTTGCAAGTATTTGTTCTTTGTGTTCAGGTGTTGTTTACATAGTGTTGCGTGATCCTCCTACTGGTTCGATACCATGGTTTCATAACTGAGGGAAATACTTACCGTCGCTGTGCTGCATCATCCCTTCCTCTTTGGGGAAATACCGACGCGGTCTAAAGCCACGTCAAAATCCAATCAATATGAATAAACCTCGTCATTTTATCCTTAATGTCAACAATGCAAATACATGTCTTGTCCCCTACTTTATCACTGAGATATAGAGCACCACAAGATCAAACCCATTACAAAGCACCTCTCCCACTGAAGATCAATCAATCTAGTTAGCCAAACTAAACAGAGAGATCACAGAGAAATACAAAGCTATAACAATCATGCATAATAAAGTTCATATTCGACTCAATTACTTTCAATGAATAATCTGATCATAAACCCACAATTCATCGGATCCCAACAAACACACTGCAAAAGAAGATTACATCGGATAGAACTCCAAGAAGATCGAGGAGAACATTGTATTGAAAATCAAAGAGAAAGAAGAACCCATCTAGCTACTAGATATGGACCCATAGGTCTGTGGTGAACTAGTCACGCATCATCATGGAGGGAGCAAGGTTGATGTAGATGGCCTCCGTGATCGATTCCCCCTCTGACACATCACCGAAAAAGGTCTCCAGATTCGACCGTGGAAGAACAGAGGCTTGCGGTGGAGGAAAAGGTGTTTCGGGTGTCTCTCTGTTGGTTTTGGGGTATATGTGAATATATAGAAGTGGAATTAGGCCAGGGGGCTTGCCAGGTAGTCACGAGCCCGCGTGGCGTGCCCTACCCCCTAGGGGCGCCATGCGGGTTCGTCGCTCCCTCGTGGCTCGTTCAGCCTCCCCCGAAGCTTCTAAGGTCTCTTTATGTCAAAAAATAACCCCCATAAAGTTTCATCGTGTTTGGACTTCATTTGGTATTATTTTTTCGACAAGGTCAAAAACACGAAAAACAGGAACTTGCACTGGGCACTGGGTTAATAGGCTAGTCCCAAAAAATGATATAAAGTAGCATATAATTCCATATAAAGTATCCAAGATTGATAATATAATAGCATGGAACAATCAAAATTATAGATACGTTGGAGACGCATCAAGCATCCCCAAGCTTAATTCCTACTCGTCCTTGTTGGGGAACGTTGCATGGGAAACAAAAAAATTCCCACGGACACCCAAGATCTATCTATGGAGATGCATAGCTACGAGAGGGAGAGTGTGTCTACATACCCTTGTAGACCGTTAAGCGGAAGCGTATATAACGCGGTTGATGTAGTCGTACGTCTTCACGATCCAATCGCGATTCGTCCTGATCAAGCACCGAACGGACGACACCTCCGCGTTCAGCACACGTGCGGCTCAGTGACGTCTCCTCCTTGTTGATCCATCAAGCAAGAGAGGATAAGCATATGGGATCTCGACCAGCACGATGGCATGGTGGAGATGGTGGTGAAGTAGCGCCGGCAGGGCTTCGCTGCGCGCTGTCGGAACTAAGAACGGAGGAGCACTGGAGCAACGGGAGAGAGGAGGCGCCAAGGGGCTGGTGTATCCTCTTGCGGGTGCCCCCTCCCCTCTATATATAGGTGGAGGGGCATCGTGGCCATCCCTCCAAGCCCCAGGGAAGGCGCACCAAGGGGGGGAGTTGGACTCCTAGTCCAATTCCCTCCTTTCCATACAGGTGGACTTTCCACCTTTCCCAGCCGCATGGGCCTTGAGGGACATGTAACCTGGACCTATAAGGACAGGGTGCCTCCCCTCAGCCCATGCTGACCCTTGGGACGTGGTGGAACCCTTGGTGGACTTTCGGACTCCTCCGGAAGTCTCCGGAACCTTCTGGAAGCTTTTTAGTACAATACCGGAAAAACCTGAAACTTTTTCGGTAGGCATAATATGACTTACCATATATAAATCTTTACCCCGGACCATTCCGGAGCTCCTTGTGACGTCCGGGATCTCATCCAGGACTCTGAACAACATTCGGTCACCAACGTACATATCTCAATACTGCTCTAGCGTCACCGAACATTAAGCGTGCGGACCCTACGGGTTCGAGAATCATATAGACATGACCGAGACACCTCTCCGGTCAATAACCAATAGCGGGACCTGGATGCCCATATTGATTCCTACATATTCCACGAAGATCTTTATCGGTTGAACCACGATGTCAAGGATTCAGTCAATCTCGTATGCAGTTTCCTTTGTCTATCGGTATGTTACTTGCGCGAGATTCGATATTCGGTATCTCATACCTAGTTCAATCTCATTACCGGCAAGTCTCTTTACTCGTTTCATAATACAAGATCCCATGACTAACTCCTTACTCACATTGCTTGCAAGCTTCTTGTGATGTTGTATTACCGAGAGGGCCCAGAGATACCTCTCCGTCATACGCTCTCTGTCATACGGAGTGACAAATCCCAGTCTCAATCCATGCCAACCCAACAGACACCCTTGGAGATATCTGTAGAGCACCTTTATGATCACCCAGTTATGAAGTGAGTTTCATAGTACACAAGGTATTCCTCCGGTGTCAGGGAGTTGCATGATCTCATGGTCTTAGGAACAAATACTTGACATGAAGAAAGCAGTAGCAATAAACTAAGTGATACGATCAAATGCTATGCTTACGGTTGGGTCTTGTCCATTAGATCATTCCCCTAATGATGTGATCTCGTTATCAAATGACAACTCATGTCCATGATTAGTAAACCTTAACCATCTTTCATCAACGAGCTAGTCTAGTATAGGCTCACTAGGGACACGGTGTTGTCTATGTATCCACACATGTATCTGAGTTTTCGATCAATACAATTATAGCATGGATAATATACGATTATCATGAACAAGGAAATGTGATAATAACCAATTTATTATTGCCTCTACGGCATATTTCCAACAGTCTCCCACTTGCACTAGAGTCAATAATCTAGTTCACATTGCTATGTCATTGACACCCAATGAGTTCTGGGGTTTGATCATGTTTTGCTTGTGAGAGAGATTTTAGTCAACGGGTCTGCAACATTCAGATCCGTGTTTACTTTGCAAACCTCTATGTCATACTGTAGATATTGCTACCACGCTCCACTTGGAGCTACTCCAAATGACTGCTCCACTATACGTATCCGGTTTGCGACTCAGAGTCATCCAGATCGGTGTCAAAGTTTGCATCGACGTAACCCTTTACGACGAACTCTTTATCACCTCCATAACCGAGAAACATTTCCTAAGTCCCCTTTAGGTACCTAAGGATAATTTTGACCGTTGTCCAGTATCCACTCTTGAAGGGGAGCCTTGGTGCAGTGGTAAAGATGTTGCCTTGTGACCATGGGGTCACGGGTTCAAGTCCTGGAAACAACCTCTTACAGAAATGTAGGGAAAGGCTGCATACTATAGACCCAAAGTGGTCGGACCCTTCCCTGGACCCTACGCAAGCGGGAGCTACTTGCACTGGGCTGCCCTTTTTTTGTCCAGTATCCACTCCTGGATCACTCTTGTACCCCCTTTTCCAGACTCATGGTAATCCACAAATCAGGTGTGGTACACAACATGCAATACAATATAGATCCTATGGCTGAGGCATAGGGGACAACCTACGTCCTTTCTCTTTGTTCTGCCATGGTTGAGCTTTGAATCTTACTCAATTTCACACCTTACAATACAGGCAAGAACACCTTCTTTGACTGATCCATTTTGAATCCTTCAAAATCTTGTCAAGGTATGTGTTTTGTGAAAGTCTTATCAGGCGTCTTGATCTATCTCTATAGATCTTGATACCCAATATGTAAGCAGCTTTACCGAGGTGTTCCTTTGAAAAACTCCTTTCAAACAACCCTTTATGCTTTCCAGAAATTCTACATCATTTCCAATCAACAATATGCCTTCCACATATACTTATCAGAAATGCTATAGTGCTCCTACTCACTTTCTTGTAAATATAAGTTTCTTCATAAACATTGTATAAACCCAAAAGCTTTGATCACCTCATCAAACCGTATATTCCAACTCCAAGATGCTTGCACCAGTCCATGGAAGGATCGATGGAGCTTGCATAACTTTTAGCATCCTTAGGATCGAGAAAACATTCTGGTTGTATCACATACAACCTTTCCTTAAGGAAACACTGTTTTGACATCCATCTGCCAGATTTCACAATCAAAAAATGTAGCAACTGCTAACATAATCCCAACAGACTTTAGCATCGCTACGGGTGAGAAAGTCTAATCGTAGTCAACTCCTTGAACTTGTTGGAAACCTCTTTGTGACAAGTCGAGCTTTATAAATGGTGATATTACGATCAACGTATGTCTTCTTCTTAAAGATCCATTTGTACTTAATGGCATGCCAGTTATCGGGCAAATCTACCAAAGTCCATACTTGGTTTCATACATGCATCCTATCTCGGATGTCATGGATTCTAGCCATTTGTCGAAATCCGGGCCGATCATCGCTTCCTCATAGTTCGTAGGCTCACTGTTGTCTAACAACATGACTTTCAAGATAGGATTACTGCTCCACTCTAGGCAGTATGTGTCCTTGTCGATCTATGAGGCTCAGTAGTAACTTGATCGGAAGTTTCATGATCATCACCATTAGCTTCCTCTTCAATTGGTGTACGCATCACACGAACAGCTTTCTGCGCTGCTCTACTTTCCAATTCAAGTGAAGGTTTGATAACCTCATCAAGTTCTCCCTTCCTCCAACTCACTTCTTTCGAGAGAACCTCCTTCTTTGGAAAGGATCCATTCTTGGCAACAAAGACCTGCCTTCGAATCTGTGATAGGAGGTATACCCAATTGTTTCTTTAGGGTATCCTATGAAGATGCACTTCTCCGCTTTGGGTTCGAGCTTATCAGGCTGAAGCCTCTTGACATAAGCATCACATCCCCAAACTTTAAGAAATGACAACTTAGGTTTCTTGCAAAACCATAATTCATACGGCATCGTCTCAATGGAATTAGATTGTGCCCTATTTAAAGTGAATGTACTTGTCTCTAATGCATAACCCTAAAACTATAGTGGCAAATCGATAAGAGACATTATAGAACACACCATATCCAATAGAGTACAACTATGACGTTCGGACACACCATTACACTGTGGTGTTCCAGGTGGCGTGAGTTGTGAAACAATTTCCACATTGTCTTAAATCCATACCAAACTCGTAACTTAGATATTCACCTCCATGATCATATCATAGACATTTTATCTTCTTGTCACGATGATCTTCAACTTCACTCTGAAATTGCTTGAACTTTTCAAAATTTCAAACTTGGGTTTCATCAAGTAAATATGCATGTATCTACTCAAATCATTTGTGAAGGTAAGATAATAACGATATCCACTTGCGTGCTTCAACACTCATTGGACTGCATACATCAGTATGTATTATTTCCAACAAGTCATTTGCCCACTCCATCGTACCGGAAAATGGGGTCTTAGTCATCTTGCCTATGAGGTATGATTCGCATGTCTCAAGCAAATCAAAATCGAGTGAGTCCAAAGATCCATCTGTTGGGGAACGTTGCATGGGAAACAAAAATTTTCTCGTACGCACACGCAAGATCTATCCATGGTGATGAGCATCTATGAGAGGGAGAGTTGGATCTACATACCCTTGTAGATCGCTAAGCGGAAGCGTTAAGAAACGCGGTTGATGTAGTCGAACGTCTTCGCGATCCAATCAGGATCCGTCCACGAACTCCCGATCAAGTGCCGAACGGACGGCACCTCCGAGTTTAGCACATGTGCGGCTTGGCGGCGTCCTCTCCTTCTTGATCCAGCAAGCGAGAGAGAGGTGGTAGATGAGATCTGGACCAACACGACGGTATGGTGGTGGTGGTGGTAGCGAAATTCCGGCAGGGCTTCGCCAAGCGCGTACCGGTGAAACGTGGGAGGAGTTGGGAGAGGTAACGGGCAAGGGTCGAAGGGTGGCTGCCCCCAACGCCTCCCCACCTTTATATAGGCGTGGAGGGGGCTGGTGGCTTGCCCTCCAAGGCCCTAGGGTCGTTGGCCAAAGGGGGAGGAAGGAAATCCCACCTTTCCTTCCCCACCGATTGCTATCCCACCTTTTTAGGGATCCTGATCTTATCCCCTTGGGATATGAATATATTCCTTTTAAGGGAGGATCTTGGTGCGCCTAGACCAGGGTTGTGGGGACTTTCCCCACTACCCACGTTCATGTGGGTCCCCCATGCATGTGGGCCCCACTCCGGAACCTTCTAGAACCTTCCCGGTACAATACCGAAAAAACTCGAACTTTTTCCGGAACCCCGATAACAACTTTCCATATATGAATCTTTACCTCCGGACTATTCCGGAGCTCCTCATGATGTCCCGGATCCCATCCGGGACTCCGAACAACCTTCGGACTTTCCACTATTAATATCTCAATACTACCCTAGCGCTACCGAACGTTAAGCGTGCGACCCTACGGGTTCGAGAATCATGTAGACATGACCGAGACACCTCCACGGTCAATAACCAATAGCGGGACCTGGATGCCCATATTGGTTCCTACATATTCTACGAAGATCTTTATCAGTCGAACCACGATGTCAAGGATTCAGACAATCCCGTATGCAGTTCCCTTTGTCCATCGGTATGTTACTTGCCCGAGATTCGATCGTCGATATCTCCATACCTAGTTCAATCTCGTTATCGGCAAGTCTCTTTACTCGTTCCGTAATACAAGATCCCGTGACTAACTCCTTAGTCACATTGCTTGCAAGCTTCTTGTGATGTTGTATTACCGAGTGGGCCCAGAGATACCTCTCCGTCATACGGAGTGACAAATCCCAGTCTCGATCCATGCCAACCCAACAGACACCCTTGGAGATACCTGTAGAGCACCTTTATAGTCACCCAGTTACGTTGTGACGTTTGATACACACAAGGCATTCCTCCGGTGTCCGGGAGTTGCATGATCTCATGGTCGTAGGAACAGATACTTGACATGGATAAAGCAGTAGCAATAAACTGACACGATCAACTGCTATGCTTACGGTTGGGTCTTGTCCATCACATCATTCTCCTAATGATGTGATCTCGTTATCAAATGACAACTCATGTCTATGGTCAGGAAACCTTGACCATCTTTGATCAACGAGCCAGTCTACTAGAGGCATACTAGGGACACATTGTTGTCTATATACCCACACATGTGTTTAGTTTCCAATCAATACCATTCTAGCATGGATAATAAAAAATTATCATGAACTAGGAAATATAATAATAACCAATTTATTATTGCCTCTAGGGCATATTTCCAACACCATCAGCATGCAGTTTGTTCATGCGCTTTACACCCATATGACCTAAGTAGCAGTGCCACGAGTATGTGGTACTATCATCATTAACTTTGCATCTTTTGGCATCAATGTTATGAACATGTGTATCACTACGATCGAGATTCAATAAGAATAAACCATTCACATTGGGTGCATGACCATAAAATATATTACTCATATAAATAGAACAACCATTATTCTCTGATTTAAATGAATAACCGTCTCGCAATAAACAAGATCCATATAATGTTCATGCTCAACGCATGCACCAAATAACATTTATTTAGGTTTAAAACTAATCCCGAAGGTAGAGCGAGCGTGCTGATGGTGATCACATCAACCTTGGAGACACTTCCAATGCGCATAGTCACCTCGTCCTCAACTAGTCTCCGTTTATTCCGTAGCTCCTGTTTTGAGTTACTAATATCAGCAACTAAACCAGTATCAAATAAATAGGGGCTACTACGACCACTAGTAAGGTACACATCAATAACATGTGTATCAAACATACCTTTGTTAACGTTGTCAGCCTTCTTATCTGCCAAGTATCTGGGGCAGTTTCGCTTGCAGTGACCGTTCCCCTTATAATAGAAGCACTTAGTCTCGGATTTGGGTCCAACCTTGGGTTTCTTCACTGGAGCGGCAACTGGTTTGCCATTCTTGAAGTTTCCCTTCTTGTCCTTGCCCTTCTTGAAACTAGTGGTCTTATTAACCATCAACACTTGATGCTCCTTCTTGATTTCTACCTCCGCGGGGTAAAACGCGAATAGCTCAGGGATCATCTTCTCCATCCCTTGCATGTTATAGTTCATCACAAAGCTCTAGTAGCTTGGTGGTAGTGACTAGAGAACTCTCTCAATCACTATCTTATCTGGAAGATTAACTCCCACTTGATTCAAGGGATTGTAGCACCCAGACATTCTGAGCACATGCTCACTGACTGAGCTACTCTCCTCCATCTTGTAGGCAAAGAACTTGTCAGAGGTCTCATACCTCTCAACACGGGCATGAGCCCAAAATACCAATTTCAGCTCTTGGAACATCTCATATGCTCCATGGCGTTCAAAACGTCTTTGGAGCCCTGATTCTAAGCCGTAAAGCATGGCACACTAAACTACCGAGTAGTCATCAGAACGTGGCTGCCAGACGTTCATAACATCCACATACGACACTAGAGGGGTTGGCACACCAAGCGATGCATCAAGGACATAAGCCTTATGTGCAGCGGTGAGGACAATCCTCAGATTACAGACCCAGTCCGCACAATTGCTTACACTATCTTTCAACTTAGCCTTTCTCTAGGAACGTATTAAAATTTAGGGGAGTTACAGCGCGAGCTATTTATCTACAACATAATTTTGGAAAGACTTTAGACTATGTTCATGATAATTAGTCCAATTAATCAAATTACTTATGAACTCCCACTTAAATCAACATCCCTCAGGTTGTCTAAGTGTTACATGATCCAAATTCACCAACCCAAGCCCAATCATCACATGAGATGAGGTGGTTTCAATGGTGAACATTTCCATGTTGATCATTAATACGTCTCCAACGTATCTATAATTCATGAAATATTCATGCCATATTTACAACAATTTTATATGGTTTTGGTATGATTTGCATGGAACTAACCCGGACTGACGCTGTTTTCAGCAGAACTACCGTGGTGTTGTTTTTTGTGCAGAAATAAAAGTTCTCCAAATGCAACGAAACTTCTTGACGATTTTTCTTGGAACAAAAGAGGCACTAGAAGCTTTGTGGGAGGGCCAGAAGAGCCACGCGGTGGCCACAACCCACCAGGGCGCGCCAGCCCCCTCGTGGCCCATCTTCGCGTGAAACCGACGCCCAAAAATCCTATATATTTAGAAACCCCCAGAAATAACCCTAGATCAGAAGTTCCACCGCTGCAAGCCTCTGTATCCACGAAAAACCAATCTAGACCCCGTTCCGGCACCCTTCCGGAGGGGGAAATCATCACCGGAGGCCATCTTCATCATCCCTATGGTCTCCATGATGAGGAGGGAGTAGTCCACCCTCAGGGCTGAGGGTTTGTACCAGTAGCTATGTGTTTAATCTCTCTCTCTCTCTCTCTCGTGTTCTTGATTTGGCACGATCTTGATGTATCGCGGGCTTTGTTAATATAGTTGGATCATATGGTGTTTTCCCCTCTCTATCTTGTTGTGATGAATTGAGTTTTCCCTTTGAGATTTCGTTATTACCGGATTGAATATTTTTATGGATTTGAGAGCACTTGATCTATGTCTTGGCACTCAACTCGCGGATTCCCGAGGTGACATTGGGGTAATCTATGCATAGGGGTTGATGCACGTTTTCGTCCTACTTTCTCCGGTAGAAATCTTGGGGCACTCAGTATTATGAATCTGAAATAGTTTGATGCATATCGTATAATTAACTCATGGATACTTGTGGTGACATTGGAGTATCTAGGTGACATTAGAGTTGGTTGATGTGTATCATATGGTGTTATTTTAGTACGAACTCTTAGATAGATCGATCAGAAAGGATAACTTAGTGTTATTTTAGTACAAACTCTTGGATAGATCGATCGGAAAGGATAACTTTAAGGTGGTTTCATACCCTACAAGAAATTTCTTCTTATGTTCACCCCTAGATAAGAACTTTCGAGTGATTCTTTGTTGCACGTTGAGGGATGATTATGTGATCCAATTATATTAGCATTGTTGAGAGATTGCACTAGCGAAAGTACGAACCCTAGGCCTTGTTTTCAAGCATTGCAATACCGTTTGTGCTCACTTTTGTTACTTGCTACCTTGATGTTTTTATTGTTACTATTACAAAAATCAATATCTACTATCATTACTATACTTGTATCACCATCTCTTCGCCGAACTAGTGCACCTATACAATTTACCATTGTATTTTTTGGGGACACAATAGACTTTTTATTACTTGGTTGCAGGGTTCTTTGAGAGAGACCATCTTCATCCTACACCTCCCACAGATTGATAAACCTTAGGTCATCCACTTGAGGAAAATTTGCTACTGTTCTACAAAACTCTGCGCTTGGAGTCCCAACATGAGTCTACAAGAACAAGTTGTGTAGTAGACATCAAGCTCTTTTCTGGCGCCGTTGCCGGGGAGGTGATTGCTTGAAGGTATATCTTTAGATTTTGCAATTAAATCTTTTAGTTTCTTGTTTTTCACTAGTTTGGTTTTTATAAAAGAAAACTACAAAAAATGGAGTTTAGGTTGCATCATTTGTATCGTCTTTATAATGTCTTTCGTGAAAATAAGGATTCAGAAAATTGTGCTCAATTGGTAGAGGAAGAAATTATGAAAATACTTAATGAGAATTCCTTGAATGATGAGCATGATTGTAATGTTGCTAGTATGAATTCTCTGAATATCCATGATGCTAATGATATGCAAAGCCACAAGCTTGGGGATGCTATGTTTGATGAAGATGATATTTTTAGTCCCCCAAGTTTTGATGAGAAAATTTATTATGATGATGGCATGCCTCCTATCTATGATGATTATGATGATGACATGTATTCTATAAAGAGTGACAGTAACCATGAAAGTTGTCATCATGATTTTAATATTGAATGTGGTTATGTCAATCAAGTGTCTCATGATAGTTATTTTGTTGAGTTTGCTCCCACTACAATGAATGAGAAGAAAATTGCTTATGTGGAGAGTAATAAATTTTCTATGCTTGTAGATCATGAAAAGGATGCTTTATGTGATAGTTATATTGTGAAATTCCTTCATGATGCTACTGAAAATTATTATGAGGGAGGAACATATGCTTGTAGGAATTGCAATAATATCAAGTTTCCTCCCTATGTGTTCAATGTTTTGAAGTTATGCTTGTTTTGCCTTCCTATGCTAGTTCATTCTTGCTCCCATAAATTGTTTGCTCACAAAATCCCTATGCATAGGAAGTGGGTTAGACTTAAATGTGCTTGTCATGAGATTCATGATGCTCTCTTGCATGTTTTAATTACTATTCCTATGTGAGCATAATTGAAATCATCATGCCTAGCTAAAAAGGCATTAAAGAAAAGCGCTTGTTGGGAGACAACCCAACACTTTTACCTTCTGTTTTTGTGTGTTCACATGATTAGGCTACTGTAGTAATCATGTTTTATAGCTTTTGTTTCAATAAAGTGCCAAGTAAAGCCTTTGGGATGACTCACGAGATGAGTAGAATTGATGCTGAACCAAAACAGAAACTTTTGACTCCAGTACAGGAATTTTAATTTTTTACTGGAGCATGATAATGATCTTAAATTTTTACAAAGTGTTGATATAAAAATTCTTCAGGTGTTCCTAATTTTTAAGAATTTTTAGAGACAGGTAAGTATGGTTATACTACAGATCTTCACAGACTGTTCTGTTTTTGACAGATTCTGTTTTGCATGCATAGTTTGCTTGTTTTAGTGTTCCGATAGCTTATATTCAGTGATATAAATTATGTGAATGGTAGAATACAGTAGGTATTATGTGATAAAAATTATGAATCTTGTCTTGACAGTACCTAAGTGAATGATCTTTATTTATTATACTAACCCATCTCACGAAGTTCCGTTAAGTTTTGTGTGATTGAAGTTTTCAAGTTTTTGGTGAGACACCGATATGAGGAGAATAAGGAGTGACAAGAAAATAAACTTGGGGATTCCCAAGGCACTCCCAAGGTAATATCCAAGGAATACTCAAGTTTCTAAGCTTGGGGATGCCCCGGAATGCATCCCCTCTTTCGCCTTCAACATTATCGGTATATCTTACTTAGAGCTGTATTTTTATTCATCACATAATATGTGCTTTGCTTGTATCGACATTATATTTTGTTATTTTATGTTAGGTGTTATTTATAATCTTGTTTTTCAATAAAAAGTTCCAAGAATTGCCTTAGGATGCTTGCATTGCATGTTTGATGTGTGCTGTGTAAAAACAGAAACTTTCTCTGTAGTGTTTGAATTTTCACATTTTACTCGAATGTGGAAAGTTTCTGAAATTTTTACACAGTGTTTTCATATAAATTCTTTATCACGTCCTAAATTTTCATAATTGTTTGAGTTACAGAAGTACACTGTTTTCATAAATTTCTACAGACTCTTCTGTTTGGACAGATTGCTGTCATAGTTTTGTTATCTACTTATCCTATAGTTACCATAGCCTATATTGGTAGATATAAATTGTGCAAACGATAGTAAAAAGTAGATGATGTTTGGAAATTATTGTGCACCTTGTCTTGGCAGTACAAGAAGTGTGGACTTATTCTTATGTGTTCTAACCTATCTCACGAGTTCTTTTCGAGTTTTTGTGGATGAAGTTTTTAAGATTTAGGGAAACCGTGATATAAAAGGAATTAAGGAGACATAAGATTCTCAACTTGGGGATGCCCAAGTCATCCCAAGATTATATTTCAAGAAGTCTCGAGCATCTAAGCTTGGGGATGCCCCGGTAGGCACCCCACCTTTCTTCATCAACAATTATCGGTTAGTAGCGGTTTAGCCTAAGTTTTTGCTTCTTCACATGACGTGTGCTATTCTTGGAATGTCATTTTATTTTGTTTTGCTTGCTGTTTTAATAAAATACTTAGATCTGAAAGTTTTTAGATGAGAGAGAGTTCTCAAATGGCTACCCATTTACTTAACTACTCGCTTGATCTTCACTTATATCTTTTTGGAGTAGCTTGTCATTTACTCTTGTGCTTCACTTATATCCTATGAGTAAATTGTTGAATGAATTGAATACCATGAAGTTGAAATTATATGTTCATATCATGCCTAGTAGTAGCTTCACATTGGGTTTAGAAAGTGAAATCTTTTGAAGTTGACAATCACAATATTGGTCATACAAGCAATTCGTGAATGATTAGTATAAGGAAGAGAACTTTCACATACAAATATATTATCTTGGACATCTTATTTGATTGTGAATACCCATTAATTATTTTCAGACTTGAGCAAATTAGTTGAAGTTGGACAAGGAAGACAACGTAATGAGTTATGGTTGTGTATATTTGCATAGAAGTTATATTGTTATGGATCCTCCAACATGTGGTGTTTGCTTAGGATCTTCTGCTAGCCAAAAATTCATACTAAGTAGAGATACTACTTGTGCATCCAAAAACCCTTAAACCCAATTTCTTGCCATGAGTGTCCACCATACCTACCTATGGATTGAAAAAGATCCTTTAAGTAAGTTGTCATCGGTGCAAAAAGGCAATAAAATTGCTTCTAAATGTGTTTGATCATTTAGTGTAAGAGAAAATTGAGCGTTGTACGAACTTGTGATGGAAACGTAATAAAAGCGACGGACTGCATAATAAAGGTTGCTATTATAAGGGGCAATATAACGTGACGTTCTTTTGCATTAAGGGATTGTGCATACAAAACCAAAAAGCACATGACAACCTCTACTTCCCTCTGCGAAGGGCCTATTTTTACCTTTCAGTATTTACTTTTATGCAAGAGTCAATAGTATGCATTCTCATTTCAACCTCAATTATTCTCTAGTTGGCAAGCATCATGTGGTGGGGAAAGATCTAGGCACATATGGCCAGTCAAATATATTTGATCGTGACTTATTATTTGTCACGCCTAAGATGCGATCCTATCCTTATTTTGGCACGAGGGCCTCGACAGGGATAGAAGCGCATCTCGTCGTTTTGCAAGAATGGATATCATTACAAGTACATGTAAAGAAGATATGAGTATATGGAATTGGCTTACACTCGCCACAAGCTACATCAATATCACATCAATACAACAACATATCCAACATCATACAGAAGAGCAGGGTCCGACTACGGATGAAAACAAACGATAAAATGACATCCATCCTTGCTATCCCAGGCTGCCGCCTGGAACCCATCCTAGATCGATGAAGAAGAAGAAGAAGAACTCCAAATCAAACAAGCATCGCGCTCACATCAAATCATCGCATTACCTGTACCTGCAACTGTTGTTGTAGTAATCTGTGAGCCACAGGGACTCAACAATCTCATTTCCAAGGGTATCAAGACTATTAAAGCTTAATGGGTGAGGTATGGTTAAGTGGTGGGGCTGCAGCAAGCACTCAGCATTTATTTGAGTGGCTAACTTACGAGTACAAGAATAAAGGGGGATGATTGTCGTATAAACGGACGTGAACTAGTAATGATCTCTAAGAGATCCTGAACACCTACATACGTCAAACATAACCCCACCGTGTTCTCTCCCGGATAAAGACTCACGAGAAGAGACAGTCACAGTTACGCACACGGTTGGTGTATTTTACTTGAGTTTACTTCAAGTTTGCTATGACCGGGTGTTAAACAAAGTTTCCAAGTTGCCATGTAACCGCGGGCACGGCTTTCCGAAAGATTTAACCCTGCAGGGGTGCTCCAACTCATCCATCACAAACTAACCACACGCAGCGGGAATAACCTCGACCACGAATCTCGTGATCTTCCTAGGCAATTCCATTGGAAAACCTCAACCTCGAGATAGCCCAAAGCTTCGGAATTCCTCGCACAAGACGTTCGAGAAAGGTAAAACAAGTCTAGCAAGGCCGCCCGACGTGCCGACAATCCCGATAGGAGCCGCGTATCTCGTTCTCAGGGCACAATCGGATGAGCGCAGCGTACAGTGGCCTGATAGACATCTCCCGGGTTGCCCCGGGTTGGCCCCGCACACGACTCTGTTTTGGACCAGCACCAGCAGCACTGGCCCCCCTGTATTAGGTTGAATAACGAACCTCGGGTAGCGCTAACTCCCTATGCGTCAAATTAATTATCAGAGATATTATGTTGGGCAAATGTAGTACCAATGTTGGGCCTTGCCAGACAAGTTTTATCCTAAAACGAAAATCAAGGGGGTCCCCATAACAACCCCGAGCATGTTAGGAGCGCTCAATTATGGAACATAACACCGGTACACAAGTAACTAGGGCGGCAAGAGTGGAACAAAACACCGAGCAAAAGGCCAAGCCTTCCACCCTTTACCAAGTATATATGTGCATTAAATTAAATAGAAATAATATTGTGATATATCAAAATATCCATGTTGCACATGGAAAGAGCTTGCACCTGCAACTAGCAACGCTATAAGAAGGGCTGAGCAAGCGGTAACATAGCCAAACAATGTTTTGCTAGGTAGTGGAGGGTTAGAGGCTTTTCATGGCAATTTGGGAGGCTTGACATACAAGTGGTAGGTAGCGAGACAGCGATAGAAACGAGACATCTAGCATGGCAATGATAGTAATGGTATCCAGGGAAATGTTCATCTTGCCTGAGATCCCGCTTGGAAGAAGAACGAATCCGTGAAGTAGACGAACCAATGTAGTCGAACGAATCCTCACACTCCGAACGCTTTTGGAACTCTATCGAGAAGAAACAATCCGGAACAACAATCAACACATGATACACCACGACATATGCATGACATGATGCACTTCAAATATGATGCATGTTATGCATGACATATCAAGCACAACAATCAACTTCTACACATTAAGTGAAGCTCAATATGCAACGAGTTGCATATTGACGAAACTCCACATTCGAATATTTAGTTCACTCTCATTTAGGTACATGACAATATTAAATGTTGTTAAACATGGCAAGAGGTGAAGCATAAGTAAACTAGACATCTAGGCATATTAAATGAGGCCGGAAACAACATATAGCATCTCCGAAACGACCCCGTATGTTAATTTCGAAATTGGTCCAGATCTGAACTAATCGTGTTTTATATTTATTAAACAGGAAAATAAAGTATACCATGCAATTCTACACATCATTCTAGTCGATTTACATATATGGATCATATAAATCGGAGCTACGGCCTAAAAGATATGACCATCACAAGATATTATGCCATGAATGCAAAATGCATGAAAATGTCAACCCCAAGCATTTCAAATCATGAATGCAGTAAGATATTATGAAACTAGATTAAATTCTAGTCAAGTTACATATGCAACATGTTCAAAACGGAGCTACGGTTCAACAATAACAAGCAACACAAGTTTTAGTGCAAATCTGTCCAAAACAGCAAGATTGCATTTTGCACACATGAAAACAACAAGTTGCACTATTCTAAAATGCACAAACTGAGCATGGGGCAGTAACATATAACACACACTTCATTTCATCTTCACATATCATACTCAAAAGAGGCATGGATCACATGATAGGAAGCTCACAACATGGCAACAAAATATGGCAGATTAGGACTTAGTGAAAATAACAGTTTTTAGCATAGCAGATTTTCACGGAGGCATATTGGCAGCAGTAAAACTATATGCTACAGGTCATATATTGGCATGAAACTTAACAGAATGGTAGTAGACATGATGCACTACAATTCATTCCATGGTGGCAAGGTCTAATCATGCATGGAATCTTAGTTAGCATCAACACAACATGGCATTATGAAGAAAACAGATTCTCAGACTTAGTGAAAATTAGAGTAGACATGTGCAGCAGTTTTTAACAGATTGACATATTGGACAGCAGAATTAATTATGATGTAAAACCTATTCATGCAAACTATTGGCACAACATGGTAGAGCATAACATGCTTAACAATACATCCCATTGTGGCCACACCAAAAGAGCTATAGATCAATAGCAAACCACATGGCAAGACAGCAACAAAATAACACAGATTTCAGACTTAGAAATATTTTGGACCCTCAAAACAGCAATATTTTTATGGCATGTTGGCAACAATAAAATAACACCTAAAAATGGTTTTCTATAGCAACCAAAATTACCAGGGCCTAGCACACATGTTCAAGGGCATATCTCATGTTTGCAACTATTCCAAAATATGCATGGATTAATTCACACAAAATAAACAAAAGGGCACCATAGCAAAATGACATGCACACAAAAAATGCTCACATGACAAAACTAGTTGCACAGATAAACTCTATGGATTTTTCTACCCCAAAATCATATATAATATGCATAGGTTCATGTAGGAAAATACGTCACAATTAATTAGGCAAGTTTATGGCATAAACCTATTAGTAGCAATTATAAATGCAACTAGATGCAAATACCACATCGCACATTTTTGTCATGCATGAAAATGCGCTACAATTAATATGAACATTTTAAATATATTGTTGGATTAATTCCCATGCACGATTAAATAAATATGCGCAATGCAATAAACATGGCATTTATGCAAAATGATGCAAACAGCAAGCTTAAGTATTTTTGACATGGATGAAAATAGCATATAATTAATCTACACATTTTTCTGAGCATTTTCATATATAAAACATTTTAATCCGACGTACGATTATTTAAATGTCAACATTTTGAAAACATGCGTTTTTCTGCAATCTAAAAATGTTCAGGATATTGATAAATTCGCACAGGTCATTTTAAAAAAAACCTACGGGCCGAAGCTGTTGGGCTCTCACCAGCGTGGCCATGGGCCGAACGGGAGGCGCCCTGGGTCTCGGCGAGGCACTGGGCCACGAGCGCAGGGGCGTGGCCGGTCAACGCAGCGAGCAACGAGGCGCCCTCGTCTTCCGATCGAAGCAGAGGCGGGGGCTTCGCGCGGTCGGCGGCCACGGGGATCCGGCGAGATTGGGCGGCACGGCGGCGCCAGGACGCGGGAACAGGTCGGATTTGGCCACGGGGAAGGGGATCCGGCGAGGGATGGGCTAGATCTGGTCAGCGGCGACCTCCAGCGGCCTCCATGGTGGGCGGGGTCTACCTGCGGGAGAGAGAGGGGCACCGAGGGTGAGAGAGAGAGGGAGAAATGAAGGGAGGAGGAGGAGAGGGGCGGCGAGGCCGGTCCTGCAAGGGCAAACGGGCGGCGGGGCGAGCTCTTACTCCGGCGAGCTCTAGCCGGAGCGGCGGCGAGGCTCCCCTGCTCGGGAGCGAGCTCAGCGCGATGAGCGCGCGAGGCTCGGGCGGCGGCTCGTCCAGATGGGCTTGGGCGGGCCGATTCGGGCCCCGACGAGCCTACGGCTGGCTGGGCGGGCTGAGGGCGACGTGGCAAGCCCCTGTTGGCCGCAGGTTCGGCTGGCGGCAGCGCAGGTGGTGGGCTGGCGGCTGGCGGCGCGACAAGTGGCGCGGTGGACGGGGCTGGCACGGAAAACGAAGCGAGGCTGGTGGCTGCGAGGTGGGAGGTGGCTGGGTGGCACGGATTTCAATGCAGAGGTGGGAGAAGGCCAAAAATGGACAAGGGAAAGGTCTATATATAGGAAAACAGCTAGGGTTTGAGGGGTCCACCCGTTTTCGAGCCGTTCGATCTCGATCGGACGGCTCGGAAGCGGAGGGGGTTGCTAGGTGGGTTGTTGGGCTGTGTAGAGGGGGTTGGGCCAAGAAGAGAGGGAGGTGATGCGGCCCGTGACAGAGTTTTGAAACACCAAAAACATCCGACGAATAACCCGATGACGGTGCCGCTACGGTTGACCGTTCGGTTATCAAACGACCTCCGATTGCGACGAAACTTGGCAGGCGGTCTACCCACAATAGAACAAGACCGCACGCCAAGTTTCGACCCAATCCGAGAATATTTTATACGCACTTTGAAAACAACATTTTTTTTTGAAACGATGCCGCGGGCGCGTGCGTGTGTGGTTGGTCTCGAAACGGTCGTCGACACGAACGGAGAGAACCGGCAACTACAAACGGATGCAAGTTTTTTAGAAAACGAGTGACGATGCCATGCAGATGATGCGAATGATGCGATGATGAATGCGACAACCGAACGGACCACACGACGAGAATGGAAATAAAAGGGGAATCTTCTGGAGCGTCGGTCCCGGGCTATTACAACTCTCCTCCACTTACAAGAGATCTCGACCCGAGATCTTAAAATGAGAAGGGGAAGAGAAAGAGCAAGAGGAAGAGGTAAAACTTAGTTGCTTCTTTGACAAACGAGTGAAACCAAAGAAACATGAAGGTTGGAAAGAGATGAAGAATGACATGAGGAACAAGCAAGAATTCAAAAGAAATTTTGGCAGCACTTCGGTAGGATAGAGGGACAAAATTAGATAAGATAGAAAGAACTTGAAAAGAGGACACAACACTCCGGTTAAATGGATAAACAAGAAAAGCACATGATCTTGAAGAAGCAAGACAATGGATGAAAGAGAGCAACATCATAATGCCTCCGAAACAAGGAAAGAAGCTAGATCATTTGAGAGAAAAGAACGAAGAAGAAAATGGCAACTTCTGCCACAATTGAATTTGAAAGCATCATTACAAGAAGGATTGGATGGAGTTGTTGGAAAATCAACAACGAAAGACAAGCTTGTTGTGGGCTTATGGAAAACATCTCTAAATTATGAGGTGACAACCGGCCACTAAATGGAAAACAAGATAGCTTGGGAGCAACAAGATATGCAAAACTTCTTTCACCAAGAAGATACCTTGAGAACTTGGATGATTGATAAGCACCATGATAGCAACAATCCTTAGGACATGCTTTAGGTGAAATCCATACCAAGATAACTCCAATGGGGAAGATGATGGGTTTACATATATCATTCTTGTCAACTACTCTTCGAGACTCTCACGAGTCAAGAATGATAAAACACCATCTCAAAAGATAAGGAAGAAAGAATTGCACTTTGAAATGCAAGTGAAAGAATACTTGAGCTCTTCGAACAAGAATCATGAAGAACACTTCAAGAATGAATTATATCCTTGACGAACCACCATGATGAATCTCCGGAATGAAATGATGATAGAAAAGAATTGAAGGTTGAAAGAATAAGATTATGACCTTCCAAGATTAAGATGAAGCTTGGCGACTAGACACTTGAGAAAACTAGGAACTCCGGAAACTTAGAATCGAGAATTTGATATCATGAGCCACTCCATAAGAAGGATTGAAATCACCTTGATGAAATAAGAATAAGGTTTATGTTATGCCTATCCTTCATCAAGTTAAATTGATGACAAGCAACGGATTTGGCATACTACTTATTCATCTTGCAAAGATTGGGGAATATCACAAACTTGAAGAGGTCTTCAACGAAACACCGGTAAGCATTCACAAATGAATGAGGATACCAAGAATGAATGAAAAACATGAGAAGGAAGAGATTATGATACACCTAGCAGAAAACTTGAACGGAGCACCGGAATAATTGAGATACGAACGAAGAGACGACAATTGAGAAGAATGGGAGAACGAAAGCTGAAAGCTGAGAACGAAGAAATCTTCTGAAATGATGGCCTTCGGAGGACCGATAAATGAAAACAACTCTGAAATGCTCCGGATAGATATGGACGGAATTACTCGTGATCTAAAACATTTGAAAGGATAGCACCAAGATAAAACCAAGAATCTCCGAGAATGGAACAAGATTTAAGAGAAACTCTCCTTTGGTCTTCATGCTGAGAATAATGACGAGAAACACCACCAAGAATTACTGAGGCACTCCGGAATAATGAATAAGAAAAGGTTAAGGAAGCGATGAAACTGATTTGGAAGCGATCTTAGAGAAGGCATATGACCGATGGAATTCATTCTTACGTCATATATGAAAAGAGCTGAGATCTCCGGGAAAGATTAGAAGAGCCAGGTAAGATCCTGGGGACAAACTTGTGGGTTATGAGCCCACTGAAAGGAAACTCCATTGACATGATTGCTTAGAAGGGGAGATTGCACCGGTACAAATTGAAAACTTGATGAGGATGAGAACCTCGAAACACTTAAGAGGATTTGAACCATAACACGAATCTTCTCAGATGTCTTCAGCACTCCGGATAGAAAAAGAGATATGAATAAAAGAGAGAGGCTTGGACAAGAATTCCCATATGAAAAACATTTAACGAATGAAAAGAATATGATGAACACCGAAAGCTTGAATTGAATCCACCGGGAAGAAAATGAGAATGAAGAATGCTGAACTTAGCACTTGAGCATCTTCATAAGGAATCACCGGATACATCACGGAAGAGAAGATAGCACAAGCATCACATGAATAGAAAAGGCACTCGAATGAGAATTTAATCACTGAAGAAAAGGGCGGGAGGGTGGGAAAAACAAAGACAACTTGAGATAGATGAGAGGAACTCCGGAAAGAATATGAGGATTGACCTTGCAATATTGGAGAGGATTGAATTAACTCAAAGAGAAGCACTCCAGATGGAAAGGAATTACATGACAACTCCGGTTGCACAAAAGGATTAGCATTCCCATAAAAATATGAGAACACCGCTTAGAAAAGATATGAAATCACCACTTGACATCAAGGCAACTTGAATTACCATATTCAAAACAAAACAAAGGACGAGGATTGAGAATTAAGCCGGAAACAAATACATAACCCATTATGCATTCGTTGACAGGATAATCCTAGGTAACTACTTGAATTCCCACCTAAGAATTTCCGAAGTCTTTCTTGTTTATGCGATTCGGGTTGCGGACCCAGGAACATACCCAAGGTAATCAGCTACAACTGCACCCGCAACCTTCCACACCATAATCCAAGAAACTCCGCAACCTCGTCTACCTCAGACACTCGTAATCACAACGATACTAAACATGGCAGTACCCCGGACGCCTCCCCAGTACTGGGTGACTCCAGCCTTATCTCGCCACGAAAAGTATTGAAGCAATTTCGAACATCCTCCGTCCTGAGATACTAAGGAAACTGAATGATAACGATGTGTCAAGAATCCCCTGGAGCTCAACTCCCCGGAAGAAATCAAGTCAGACAGGAGGCACCAAGACAGAACTCCGTCACATCGGCATCATATAGTTTCCAAAATACCCGCGTGATCCTAAAAAAAAATTTGAGCGAGAAGAGGAGTAGAATGAAAATTCCTAAGTCGAATACCTCACCAGAGTATAGAAGAGGAGTAAAAGAATCCTACTCTCCGATATAACTAGACTCAAAATAGTTTTAACTAGACTCGACTCGGCCAAGTTCGATCAATCAAGGGGGCTCCTAGGTCGGTACAGGCTCTGATACCAACTTGTCATGCCCAAGATGCGATCCTATCCTAATTTTGGCACGAGGGCCTCGACAGGGATAGAAGCGCATCTCGTCGTTTGCAAGAATGGATATCATTACAAGTACATGTAAAGAAGATATGAGTATATGGAATTGGCTTACACTCGCCACAAGCTACATCAATATCACATCAATACAACAACATATCCAAACATCATACAGAAGAGCAGGGTCCGACTACGGACGAAAACAAACGATATAATGACATCCATCCTTGCTATCCCAGGCTGCCGCCTGGAACCCATCCTAGATCGATGAAGAAGAAGAAGAAGAACTCCAAATCAAACAAGCATCGCGCTCACGTCAAATCATCGCATTACCTGTACCTGCAACTGTTGTTGTAGTAATCTGTGAGCCACAGGGACTCAACAATCTCATTTCCAAGGGTATCAAGACTATTAAAGCTTAATGGGTGAGGTATGGTTAAGTGGTGAGGCTGCAGCAAGCACTAAGCATTTATTTGAGTGGCTAACTTACGAGTACAAGAATAAATGGGGATGATTGTCGTATAAACGGACGTGAACTAGTAATGATCTCTAAGAGATCCTGAACACCTACATACGTCAAACATAACTCCACCGTGTTCTCTCCCGGATAAGGACTCACGAGAAGAGACAGTCACGGTTACGCACACGGTTGGTGTATTTTATTTGAGTTTACTTCAAGTTTGCTATGACCAGGTGTTAAACAAAAATTCCAAGTTGCCACGTAACCGCGGGCACGGCTTTCCAGATGAGTGCGCGAGGCTCGGGCGGCGGCTCGTCCAGATGGGCTCGGGCGGGCCGATTCGGGCCCCGACGGGCCTGCGGCTGGCTAGGCGGGCTGAGGGCGACGTGGCAAGCCCCCGTAGGCCGCAGGGCCGGCTGGTGGCGGCGCGGGTGGTGAGCTGGCGGCGCGACAAGTGGCGCGGTGGACGGGGCTGGCGCGGAAAATGAAGCGAGGCTGGTGGCTGCGAGGTGGGAGGCGGCTGGGTGGCACGGATTTCGATGCAAAGGTGGGAGAAGGCCAAAAATGGACAAGGGGAAGGTATATATATAGCAAAACAGCTAGGGTTTGAGGGGTTCACCCATTTTCGAGCCGTTCGATCTCGATCGGACGGCTCGGAAGCGGAGGTGGTTGCTAGGTGGGTTGTTGGGCTGTGTAGAGGGGGTTGGGCCAAGAAGAGAGGGAGGTGATGCGGCCCGTGACAGAGTTTTGAAACACCGAAAACATCCGACGAATAACCCGATGACGGTGCCGCTACGGTTGACCGTTCGGTTATCAAACGACCTCCGATTGCGACGAAACTTGGCAGGCGGTCTACCCACAATAAAAAAAGACCGCACGCCAAGTTTCGACCCAATCCGAGAAGACTTTTTACGCACTTTGAAAACAACATCTTTTTTAAACGATGTCGCGGGCGCGTGCGTGTGTGGTTGGTCTCGAAACGGTCGTCGACACGAACGGAGAGAACCGGCAACTACAAACGGATGCAAGTTTTTTAGAAAACAAGTGACGATGCCATGCAGATGATGCGAATGATGCGGTGATGAATGCGACAACCGAACGGACCACACGACGAGAATGGAAATAAAAGGGCAATCTTCTGGAGCGTCGGTCCCGGGCTGTTACATTATTGTTGACAATTATCTCTATGATAAATGAGTTGGGAGGCGAAACATTAAGCCCCTATCTTTCTCTGTGTTCGATGGATGCCATTTGTTCTAAAAATATGCTTTGAGTACTAGCAATCAAAGAAGACTATATGATGATTGAGTATGTGGAGCTCTTACTTAGACTTTGTTGAGAATAAGTTGAATTGCAATTGTTTGGTGACTACGAACATAGGTTGTTAAGTTTCAAGAGAATTCATTGTTTGAACCATAACATGCGAATTGGTTGCTACTTTATCATGATGAGTTTTATGAGAAAGAGTTGCTGTTATGATGCTAGGAAAAGTGGTTGAAATTATCATTGATCAAACTTATGCACTATGCTAGCACTCATACTTCATAAATTAATTCTTTTATCATTTACCTACTCGAGGACGAGTAGGAATTAAGATTGGGGATGCTGATACGTCTCCAATGTATCTATAATTTATGAAGTATTCATGCCATATTTACAACAATTTTATATGGTTTTGGTATGATTTGCATGGAACTAACCCGGACTGATGTTGTTTTTAGCAGAACTACCGTGGTGTTGTTTTTTGTGCAGAAATAAAAGTTCTCCAAATGCAATGAAACTTTTTGACGATTTTTTTGGAACAAAAGAGGCACTAGAAGCTTTGTGGGAGGGCCAGAAGATCCACGAGGTGGCCACAACCCACCAGGGCACGCCAGCCCCCTCTGGCGCGCCCTGGTGTCTTGTGGGCCCCTCGTGGCCCATCTTCGCATGAAACCGACGCCCAAAAATCCTATATATTCAGAAACCCCCAGAAATAACCCTAGATCAGACGTTCCGCCGCTGCAAGCCTCTGTAGCCATCAAAAACCAATCTAGACCCCGTTTCGGCACCCTGTCGGAGGGGGAAATCATCACCGGAGGCCATCTTCATCATCCCTATGGTCTCCATGATGAGGAGGGAGTAGTCCACCCATGGGGCTGAGGGTTTGTACCAGTAGATATGTGTTTAATCTCTCTCTCTCTCTCTCTCTCTCTCTCTCTCTCGTGTTCTTGATTTGGCACGATCTTGATGTATCGCGGGCTTTGTTAATATAGTTGGATCATATGGTGTTTTCCCCTCTCTATCTTGTTGTGATGAATTGAGTTTTCCCTTTGAGATTTCGTTATTACCGGATTGAATATTTTTATGGATTTAAGAGCACTTGATCTATGTCTTTTCACTCAACTCGCGGATTCCCGAGGTGACATTGGGGTAATCTATGCATAGGGGTTGATGCACGTTTTCGTCCTACTTTCTCCGGTAGAAATCTTGGGGCACTCTTTGAGGTTCTTTGTGTTGTATTGAGTATTATGAATCTAAAATTGTTTGATGCGTATCATATAATTAACTCATGGATACTTGTGGTGACATTGGAGTATCTAGGTGACATTAGAGTTGGTTGATGCGTATCATATGGTGTTATTTTAGTACGAACTCTTAGATATATCGATCGGAAAGGATAACTTGGTGTTATTTTAGTACGAACTCTTGGATAGATCGATCGGAAAGGATAACTTTAAGGTGGTTTCATACCCTACAAGCAATTTCTTCTTATGTTCTCCCCTAGATAAGAACTTTCGAGTGATTCTTTGTTGCACGTTGAGAGATGGTTATGTGATCCAATTATATTAGCATTGTTGAGAGATTGCACTAGCAAAAGTACGGACCCTAGGCCTTGTTTTCAAGCATTGCAATACCGTTTGTGCTCACTTTTGTTACTTGCTACCTTGCTGTTTTTTATTTTTACTATTACAAAAATCAATATCTACTATCATTACTACACATGTATCACCATTTCTTCGCCGAACTAGTGCACCTATACAATTTACCATTGTATTTGGTGTGGTGGGGACACAAGAGACTTTTTATTATTTGGTTGCAGGGTTGTTTGAGAGAGACCATCTTCATCCTACACCTTCCATGGATTGATAAACCTTAGGTCATCCACTTGACGGAAATTTGCTACTGTCCTACAAAACTCTGCGCTTAGAGGCCCAACACGAGTCTACAAGGACAAGTTGTGTAGTAGACATCAATCGTGGCGTCCAAGATCTCATTCGGGACTCTGAACAACATTCTGTCACCAACATACATATCCCAATACTACTTTAGCGTCACCGAACGTTAAGCGTGCGGACCCTATGGGTTCGAGAATCATGACATGACCGAGACACCTCTCCGATAAATAACCAATAACAGGACCTAGATGCCCATATTGATTCCTACATATTCCACGAAGATCTTTATCAGTCGAACCACGCCATCAAGGATTTAGTCAATCCCGTATGCAGTTTCCTTTGTCTATCGGTATGTTACTTGCCTGATATTCGATCGTCGGTATCTCATACCTAGTTCAATCTTGTTACCGGCAAGTCTCTTTACTCGCTCTGTAATACAAGATCCCATGACTAAATCCTTAGTCATATTGCTTGCAAGCTTCTTGTGATGTTGTATTACCGAGAGGGCCCAGAGATACCTCTCCGTCATACGGAGTGACAAATCCCAGTCTTGACCCATGCCAACCCAACAGACACCCTCAGAGATACGTGTAGAGCACCTTTATGATCACCCAGTTACGAAGTGATGTTTGATAGCACACAAGGTATTCCTCCGGTGTCAGGGAGTTGCATGATCTCATGGTATTAGGAATAGATACTTTACACGAAGAAAGCAGTAGAAATAAACTTAGTGATACGATCAAATGATATGCTTATGTTTGGGTCTTGTCCATCACATCATTCTCCTAATGATGTGATCCCGTTATCAAATTACAACTTGTGTCCATGGTTAGGAAACCTTAACCATCTTTGATTAACGAGCTAGTCTAGTAGAGGCTCACTAGGGACACGGTGTTGTCTATGTATCCACACATGTATTTGAGTTTCCGATCAATACAATTCTAGCATGGATAATAGACGATTATCATGAACAAGGAAATATGATAATAACCTGTTTATTATTGCCTCTAGGGCATATTCCCAATAGTCTCCCATTTTTTTTTGAGCTTGAAATAGTAGGAGAGGCTCCTACTATGTTATATTAGAATAGAAATGTTACAACTTTACATGGTGTGGGTATGACCATTTGGTCTCCCCAAGAGGCCAGCTTAAGCAATGTACCAAGTCTAGTAGATTATAAAGATAAATAATCTAGATGCAACTAGATAAATTACAAAGCTAGAGTAAGAAGAGTTAAGTAGTCCCAAAACTTAGGATCTACTCTATGTTTAAGCGAAAGTAAGTCTCCTTTAGTTCTGTCCTTCCAGGTAGAATATGATGGTGGTATGTGCCTAAAAATGTAATTATTCCTTTCTTTCCAGATATTCCAGGAAGCAATACCAACCAGTTCAAAGAACATGTCACCCGTGAAGGACAACTTGGCCTGTTGCAAGGCGTTCACTGTAGGGATAGCAGGGTTCCAAGAGATACCAAAACTATTCCAGCAACTCACACTGAATGGGCAGAAGAAAATGAGATGATCAATCGTTTCCTCACATCCAGCTGAGCAAAGCACACAAGAGTAAATATTTCCAATGTGATAATGTCTCCTCTTGAGCACGTTTCTTGTGTTCAGCCTGTCAGCGAGTAAAAACCACATGAAAACCTTCAGTTTCATATGGAGTTTAGATGACCAGATCCACATAAAAGGAGCAGGAGCAACAATGTCTTTATGGCAGTGCATGTAGTAATTTTTGGAAGTGAATCTGCTTCCCCAAATATATGCCCATGAATCAGACGTTGTTCCACTATCAGAAAAGTCTGGTCTCAAATTTATTAACATTTGGAGCTCATCATGTGCCTCCGGAGACAGTGGGAGATGAAATTTGGTATATGGATCCGCTCCCTCAAAGAACTCAGAGACAGAAATATCTTCATTAATGGCAAATGAGAAGAGACATTGAAGTGTGCTACTGAGAAGATCATCTTGCCATTTATCATGCCAGAGGGAAATATTTTGACCATTACCAACTGAGGGTAGTGCAATGCCACGAAAAATGGGCATGAGCTTGACAAGTTGTCTCCACTAGAACGAACCACCAACAGGTTTTGCATGGGGAATAGACTCACCATAGTATGTTTCCCAGATTAACTGTACCCAGGGGAGATCAGCCTTGTTGTAAAACTTGTCTAGAAATTTTAACAGTAAGGCTTGGTTCTGAACTTTAATATTAATGACCCCAAGACCCCCATGTTTCTTGGGGCAACATACTCTATCCCAAGCCACCATGGAGTTGCAGGATTCTCCTTGATCTGTTTTTTGGTCCATATGCATCTTCTTCTAACTTTATCAAAGTAATCCAGAAACTTAGGTGGTAGCTTCAAAGTGCACATAGCATGGTTAATCATAGAAGTAACTAGAGAATTAACCAGGGTAATTCTAGATGCACGGCAGAGAAGGTAACACGTGCTAGAGAGCCTCCTTTCTACTCTGTCCACTAGTGGCATTAAATCAGTCATGGATGGTTTAGTTGTGCTAAGGGGAAGTCCCAAATAAGTAAAAGGGAGCTTCCCAATTTCACAACCAAAGTTACTTGCAAGAGCCTCAGTTTTTGTTCTATCAACATTGATTGGGATCATACATGACTTTTGGAAATTGATTTTCAGACCTGTAGAAGTGGCAAAATCTTGGAGGACTCTCTTGAGATTACTGATTTGTTGCTCACAAGCGGGCATGAACAAGATGGTATCATCCGCGTACTGAATCACTAGAAAATCCCCCTGTCTTGGGATAGGAAGCGATAATCTCCCTTCGGTGAATTCCTTATTGATAATGCATTGCAGAAGCTCAGCTGCAAGTACAAAAGGCAGGGGGGAGAAAGGGTCTCCCTGACGCACTCCACGTTTGCAATGAGACGATTTCCCAGTAATGCCATTGAGGAGAATCGATGAATGCCCAAAGGATAAGATAATTTTCACCCGGTTTATCCAACGATCATCAAAGCCAAGCTTTTGCAACATTTGAATAATTATGTCATGCTCGACCATATCGAATGCTTTCTCAAAGTCTAGCTTGATAATGACTATCTCTCTTTTAGAATGCACACACTGGTGTATATACTCGAAAGACCAAGCTAGGCAATCCTGAATAGAGTGACCCTTGATGAAGCCGTATTGATTTTCATGAATAAGCTTTAACACCACTTTTTGTAGTCGGTCCGCAAGCAGTTTCGTGAGTAACTTAAGACATCAGTTTAGCAAAGAGATCGGGCGATAATCATTAACTATGGAGGGCGTGATCTTCTTTGGGATGAGTGTGATCAGAGAGGCGTTAAGGCAATCTAACGAAATATTGCCTGACCAAAACTGATTGCAAAGCTCATAGAAATCGTGTTTAATAATGTCCCAACCGTGCTTAAGGAAACAACCATTAAAACCGTCTGGACCTAGTGCCTTATCGATAGATAATTTGTGGACTACATCATCTATCTCTTTATGACTGAAAGCGAATTGATCAAAGCGTCGTGGACATAACTTTTGTAAATAAGAATGGTCAAAATGCTCACGCTTCGTTTCCTGGAGGCAAATCACAGAACATCCACTATTATCAATGTGCGTTCGGAGAGAAGTGTGCTTATCATTTGCACCGATGCCACGGACGTTCCAGCATAATAAGTTCCACGGTCTAAACTGATTGTTCATTAAAAGGAGATAAATAGTACGGATAACAATAATCTAGTTCACATCGCTATGTGATTAACACCCAATGAGTTCTTGGGTTTGATCATGTTTTGCTTGTGAGAGAGGTTTAAGTCAACGGGTCTGCAACATTCAGATCCATGTGTACTTTGCAAATCTCTGTCGTACTGTAGATTCTGCTACCACGCTCCACTTGGAGCTATTTCAAATGACTGCTCCACTATACGTATCCGGTTTGCGACTCAGAGTCATCCGGATCGGTGTCAAAGCTTGCATCGACGTAACCCTTTATGACGAACTCTTTATCACCTCCACAACTGAGAAGCATTTCCTTAGTCCTCTTTAGGTACCTAAGGATAATTTTGACCGTTGTCCAGTGATCCACTCCTGCATCACTCTTGTACCCCCTTTGCCAGACTCATGGTAAGGCACAAATTAGGTATAAATCATGAGCACCCAACTCATTTTATCATATTAGCATGGCATGACTCCGTCTTCACTTCATAAGTATAAATCATGAGCACCCCAGTGTTAAACCAAGGAATTGGATCGTACTTCTAATGCACTTCAACATTTTCAACTTCACGCAATACATGAGCGTGAACCATGGACATAACGCTATAGGTGGAATAGAATGCGGGGGTGGAGATCAAAGGGAAGTGAGGAAGAAAGTCTCACATCAATTAGGCGGACCAGTGGGCTATGGAGATGCCCATCAATCGATGTCAATCCAAGGAGTAGGGATTGGCATGCAACGGATGCACTAAGAGCTATAAGTGTATGAAAGCTCAATGGATACTAAGTGGGTGTGCATCCAACTTGCTTGCTCATGAAGACCTTGGGCATTTGAGGAAGCCCATCATCGAAATATACAAGCCAAGTTCTATAATGAAAACTTCCCACTAGTATATGAAAATGATAATTCAGGAGACTCTATATATGAAGAACATGGTGCTACTTTGAGGCGCAAATGTGGTAAAGGATAGTAGCATTTCCCCTTCTCTCTTTTCTCTCATTTTTTACTTTTCTCCCCTTTTCTTCTTTTTTTCTTCACTCGTTTTATTTATTTATTTCTCGTCCGGAGTCTAATCCCGACTTGTGGGGGAATCATGGTCTCCATCGTCCTTTCCTCACTGGGACAATGCTCTAATAATGATGATCATCACACTTTTATTTACTTACAACTCTATATTACAACTCAATGAAGCTATACAAGATGACTCTATATGAATGTCTCTGGCAGTGTACCAGGATGTGCAATGATCTAGCGTAACATGTATAATAATGATGAATGCTGGCTTTGCCACAAATATCATGTCAGCTCTATATAATCATGCAAAGCAATATGATGATGAGCACACAAGTCATGTGACGGGATCGTGGAAGTTGCATGGCAATATATCTTAGAATGGCTATGGAAATGCCACAATAGGTAGGTATGGTGACTGTTTTGAGGAAGATATAAGAAGGCGTATGTGTGATAGAGCATATAATATCATGGGGTTTGGATGCACCGACGAAGTTGCATAACTCTTGAGGTGAGAAAGGGCAATGCACAGTACTGGAGAGGCTAGCAAAGTGTGGAAAGGTAGGAATGTGTATATCCATGGACTCACATTAGTCATAAAGAACTCATATAATTATTGTGAAAGCCTTATTAGCCCTTGAAGAAAAGTACTACTCGCATGTCCCTGGGGAATTGGTTGGTAGGAGTTAACCATCGCGCGCATCCGATTATAACATCACACAAGGATTTCATTCAGAAATAAAAATGCTCACACTTCATCACCATGCCATGACCAACACTTAGATGAGAAGTTAATAACAAACTGTAAATGCCGACATTTCTTCTAACCAATGATTATGAATCAATACCCCTTCATATTATAAAATCAATATAATTAAATCACACGCTTTCATATGTCATGATCTACATGCAAGTTTTAATTATATCACCCTTGAGTACCTATCCTTTTTGGAATAGTCTTATAACACGTGCATATTTCCATTAATATTCTTTAGACTCTCAAAAAGACTTAAGTGAAACATGAGAGTGCAATAATTTCTACAAAATATAACCGCCGCCATGCTCTAAAAGATATAAGTGAAGCACTAGAGCAACTGGCTAGCTTAAAAGATATAAGTGAAGCAAATACAATATTCTGATAAATAACGATAAAGGTGTGTCCCTCTATCAAAAGGTGTGTCCATAAAACACTGATTGTGGATAACTAAAAAGAAAACAAACTATAATACACGACTCTCCAATCAAAACGCATATCATGTGATGAATAAAAATGTAGCTCCAAGTAACATACCGATGGATTGGAGACGAAAGAGGGGGTGCCATCCCGGGGCATCCGCAAGCATAGACGCTTGGTTATTACTTGAATATTACCTTGGGGTGCCTTGGGAATCCCAAAGATTAGGCTCTTGCCCTCCTTATTCCTTCATCCATCATTGTCTCACCCAAAACATGAAAACTTCAACACACAAAACTCAACAGAAACCTCGCGAGATCTGTTAGTATAATGAACATATTATAAAATTTAGGTATTGTTATGAAATCATTCATATTTTATTAATGCATAATAACCACTTTATTCCAAATTCTCCATGACTTATACCCCCGATATAATCCATAGCATCATTAAAACAAGCAAACTATGCAAGCAAAAACATAATCTGTCTAAAAAAGAACAGTCTGTAATGATCTATACTAAAACTATACTTATGGAATCCTAGGAAATTTGTATATATATATATATATATATATATATATATATATATATATATATATATATATATATATATATATATATATATATTGTATAACAATTTCACCAATTTATTACATTCCAGTAAAAAACAAAAAAACAAATATTGGGCGCAACTGATTTTGTTTTTGCACCGTATCAATTGTACTATCATCCAAATCATCCCAAAGGCTTTACTTGGTAATTCATGCTCGTCCTCGAGTAGGTAAATGATAAAAACAGAATTTTTGATGTGACATGTGATACGTCTCCAACATATCGATAATTTATGAAGTATTCATGCCACATTCACCTATGTTTACAATATTTTTATATGGTTTTGATGCACTTTGCATGATTTATTTAGAACTAACCCGGACTGACGCTGTTTTCAGCAGAACTACCGTGGTGTTGTTTTTTGTGCAGAAATCAAGGTTCTCCAAATGCAACGAAACTTTTTGACGATTTTTTTTTGGAACAAAAGAGGCACTAGAAGCTTCGTTGGAGGGCCAGAAGAGCCACGAGGTGGGAACAACCCACTAGGACGCGCCAGGCCCCTCTAGCGTGCCCTGGTGTCTTGTGGTCCACTCGTGGCCCATCTTCGCGTGAAACCGATGCCCAAAAATCCCATATATTCAGAAACCCCCATAAATAACCCTAGATGAGAAGTTTCGCCGCCGCAACTCTCTGTATCGACGAAAAACCAATTTGGAGGCGTTCCAGTACCCTGCCGGAGAGGGTAGATCATCTCCGGTGGCCATCTTCATCATCCCGGCGGAGGCCATGACGAGGAGGGAGTAGTCCACCCTCGGGGCTGAGGGTATGTACCAGTAGCTATGTGTTCAATCTCTCTCTCGTGTTCTTGAGATGTCATGATCTTGATGTATCACGGGCTTTGTTAATACAGTCGGATCATATCATGTTATTCCCTTGCTATCATGTTGTGATGAATTAAATCTTTCCCTTTGAGATATCGTTATGTTGGATTGAATATTGGATTTGAGAACACTTGATATATGTCTTGCATATGGATGCCCGTGGTGACAATGGGGTGTTCTATTGATTCACTTGATGTATGTTTTGGTACTCAACTTGCGGATTCCCGAGGTGATATTGGGGTAATCTATGCATAGGAGTTGATGCACGTTCTTGTCCTACATTCTCCGATAGAAATCTTGGGGCACTCTTTGAGGTTCTTTGTGTTGGATTGAGTATTATGAATCTGAAATTGTTTGATGCGTATCATATAATTAACTCATGGATACTTGTGGTGACATTGGAGTATCTAGGTGACATTAGAGTTGGTTGATGCGTATCATGCGGTGTTATTTTAGTACGAACTCTAGATAGATTGATCGGAAAGGATAACTTAGTGCTATTTTAGTACAAACTCTTGGATAGATCGATCGGAAAGGATAACTTTAAGGTGGTTTCGTACCCTACAAACAATTTCTTCTTATGTTCTCTGCTAGATAAGAACTTTGGAGTGATTCTTCTTTGCACGTTGAGGGATGGTTATGTGATCCAATTATATTAGCATTGTTGAGAGATTGCACTAGCGAAAGTACGGACCCTAGGCCTTGTTTCCAAGCATTAATATACCGTTTTGCTCATTGTTTACTATTTGTTACCTTGCTTTTTTTATATTTTCAGATTACAAAAACCTATATCTATCATCCATATTGCACTTGTAGCACCATCTCTTCGCCAAACTAGTGCACCTATACAATTTTCCATTGTATTGGGTGTATTGGGGACACAAGAGACATTTTATTACTTGATTGCAGGGTTGTTTGAGAGAGACCATCTTCATCCTACACCTCCCACGGATTGATAAACCTTAGGTCATCCACTTGAGGGAAAATTGCTACTGTCCTACAAAACTCTGCGCTTGGAGGCCTAACAAAGTCCACAAGAATAAAGTTGCGTAGTAGACATCAACATGCTACCCATCATGTAATCTATTGCAGGTTTGTTCATTGAGAAACGATGAATTAATAAACATCAACATAGTAATACTTATAAAAATAAGGAACATAATCATCAGGTTTCAAAGTATACGATCCGAAAAGAATGTTCACCCCCTATTCATTTTATTATATAAGAATAGCATGGCTCCGTCTTCACCACATAAATACAAATGTCAAGCACCAGGGTGTCAAGTCAGGCAATTGGATCATACTTTTTAACGCGCTTCAGCTTTTTATTACTCACGCAATATATGAGCGTGAACCATGGATATAGCATAAAGGTGGAATAGAATATGGTGGTAGGTTTCAAAGTGGTGAAAGTGGAGAAGAAAGTATCGCATCAACTAGGCATATCAACGGGCTATGGAGATGCCCATCAATAGATATCAATGCAAGTAGTAGGGATTGCCATGCAACGGATGCACTAGAGCTATAAGTGTATGAAAGCTCAACTGAAGCTAAGTGGTTGTGCATCCAACTTGCTTGCTCATGAAGACCTCGGGCATTTGAGGAAGCCCATCATCGGAATATACAAGCCAAGTTCTATAATGGAAAATTCCCACTAGCATCTGATAGTGACAAACAAGAGACTCTCTATATGAAGAACATGGTGGCACTTTGAGGCACAAGTGTGGAATAAGAGGTAGTAGCACTGTCCCTTCTCTCTTTCTCTCATTTATTTATATTTTTTCTTTTTTTCTTTTTCTCTTTCTTTTTCTTTTATTTTTCGTCCGGGGTCTCATCCCGACTTGTGGGGGGATCATTGTCTCCATCATCCTTTCCTCACTAAGACAGTGCCCTAATAATCATGATCATCACACTTGTATTTACTTACAACTCAACATGAAAAACATTATGACTCTATATGAATGCCTCTAGTAGTGTACCAGGATGTGCAATGATCAAGTGTAACATGTATGAAAAATGATGAATGGTGGCTTTGCCACAAATACTATGTCAGCTTATATGATCATGCAAAGCAATATGACAATGAAAGTACAAGTCATATGATGTGACGGTGGAAGTTGCATGGCAATAAACCTCGGAATGGCTATGGAAATGCCATGATAGGTAGGTATGGTGGTTGTTTTGAGGAAGATATAATAAGGATTATGTGCAATAGAGCGTGTCATGTCATGGGGTTTGGATACACCGGCGAAGGTTGCACCGATCCTCAAGGTGAGAATGGGCAATGCACGGTACCGAAGAGGCTAGCAAATATGTGGAGGTGAGAGTGCGTATATACATGGATTCACATTAGTCGTAAAGAACTCATAAACTAATTGCAAGATTTTATTAGCTCTCTCGAAGTAAAGCACTACTCGCATGCCCCTAGGGAGGAGGTTGGGAGGAGTTAACCATCGCGCGACTCCGACTTCAACAACACTAGGATTTCAACGAGGAATAAGTATGCTCACACATCATCACCATGCTATAAAAATATTTAGATGAACAGCAAGTTAACAACCTCTAATTCACGATACCTTTGTAAACCAATGATCATGCACTCATGCTCTGTCATATTACCACATTAATATCATTAACCATGATTTTTCTTTTATGTTCTACATGTGGTTTTGATTATGCACTCATTGAATACCTATTATTTTTGGACTAGTCCTATAACCTATGCAAATTAACGTCGCTATTTATTAACTCTTAAACAAATATAAGTGAAGAACGAGAGTGCAATTATTTCTATAAAATCTATATGCCACCGCGCTCTAAAAGATATAAGTGAAGTACTAGAGCAACTGCTAAGCTCAAAAGATATCAGTGAAGCGCAATGAGCATTCTAATAAATTATGGTGATAGTGTGTCTCTCTAAAGTGGGTGTGTGCAGCAAACAATGATTGTGGGAAACAAAAACAAAAAAAAACTAAGGCAAACGGCGCTCCAAGCAAAACTCATACCATGTGATGAATAAAAGTATAGCTCCAAGTGACATACCGATGGACCGAGACGAAAGAGGGGATGCCTTCCGGGGCATCCCCAATCTTAGACACTTGAGTCTTACTAGAATATTAACTTGGGATGCCTTGGGAATCCAAAAGCTTAGGCTCTTGCCGCTCCTTATTCCTTCGTCCATCGCCATAACACCCAAAACTTGAAAACTTCAGCACACAAAACTCAACAAAACCTTCGTGAGATCCGTTAGTATAGCATACATATAAAATACTTTAGGTACTGTTATAAATTGATTCTTATTTTATTATTGCATAAGGTACTGTATTCTAACTTCTCCATGGCTTATACCCCCCGATACAATCCATAGCATCATCAAAACAAGCAAAACATGCAAGCAAAAACATAATATGTCTAGAACAGAATAGTCTGTAAAGATCTATAGAGAACCTAGACTTCTGTAACTCTTAAAATTCTTAAACATTAGGAAAACCTGAAGAATTTGTAGAGCAATACTGTATAAAAATATTCATATCAAAAAGACGTTCCAGTAAAATCAGAGAAATTCTGCACTGGAAGCTAAAGTTTCTATTTTTGCACCATATCAATTCTACTCTTCTTGTGAGTTAGCCCAAAGGCTTTACTTGGCACAAACACTAATTAAAACATAAAAACACAATCATATAGAGGCAATAATCATGTTATCAAAAACAAACAGAAACTATTGGGTTGTCTCCCAACAAGCTCTTTCTTTATAGCCATTAAGATAGGCTTGGAGTTTTAATGATGCTCACATAAAAAATAAGAATTGAAGCACAAAGAGAGCATAATATAGCATGTGACAAACTCATTTAAGTCTAACATACTTCCTATGCATATGCATTTTATAGGAAAAAAATTTATCATGACAAGAAATATCTAGCACATGCAAATAGGAAGAATGACGCATTAATAATTTCAACGCAAAGAGAGGTAAGTGAGTAACATGAAAATTTCTATAACCATATTTGCCTCTCTCATAATAATTACATGTAGGATCATATTCAAATTCAACAATATAATTATCATATAAAATATTTTCTCCATGATCTACATGCACAAAAGTTTTACAATCTTCCAAGATAGTGAGATTATCATTAAGGAAAGTCATGACCTCTCCAAACCGACTTTCAATACTATGGAAAATTTCAATATCAATAGTATATTCTTTATGAGGTTTAAATAAATTTTCAAGATCAAAAGAGAAATCATCACCCCAATCATGATCATTAGCACAATTTACTTTCATAGAATTTATAGTAACAACATTGCAATCATGCTTTTCATTCAGTGAATGTATCCCAATAGCATTTTCATTTATAACTTCATTATTGGCTATTGGTTTACAACAAGCAGCAAGTTTTAAAAGATTAGCAAGTGGATGAGGATCCATTTATCTTAAATTTTTGCATTTACTTCCTGTTTCGATGTGACAAGGATAAATACAACATAACTAGGCAAGCAAGCAAATAGAAATATTTTTGTATTTTTGATTTTTATAGCAAGCAAAATATAACAGCAAATAAAAAGAAAAACAGGTGAATGATAATTTGTGCGCAGTTATTTTATAGTTGGTTGATGATACTACCAGCAACGGCGCCAGAAATCATTCCTGATACTTGTGATCTGCGTTGGGTTTTCCGTGAAGAGGAACGGGTGATGCAACACAATACAGATAAGTATTTACCTCAGTAGAGGACCAAGGTTTATCGAACCAATAGGAGTAACGGTCAACCACCATCTTCAGTGACTATACACAAAAGAGCAAACACTTGCACCCAACGTGGCAAGAGGGTTGTCAATCCCCTTGGTCTCATTATTTGCAAGCAAATGAAGTGTGTAGATGATAGTAGATAATAGTAAATTGCAAAATAAAATGAAATATAATAAATGGCAGCAAGGTATTGACAGCTTTTGTAAATTTATAAATGAATAGACCCGGGGGCCATAGTTTTCCCTAGTGGCATCTCTCATGTAGTAAGCATACGGTGGGTAGACAAATTACTGTTGGGCAATTGATAGAAAGGCGCATAGTTATGCAATCTTTATTCACGGCAATGATCATGTATATATAGCAATCACGTCCATAAGCAAATAGGACGACTCCTGCCTGTACCCATTGAAAGGACGTGGATGTCGCCTAGAGGGGGGGTGAATAGGCGCTTTAAAATAATTACGGTTTAGGCTTGAACAAATGCGGAATAAAACTATCGTTTAATTAGTCAAGCACAAAACCTAAAACAACTAGGCTCACCTATGTGCACCAACAACTTATGCTAAGCAAGATAGACAACTAAGTGATAGCAAGATATATAACAAGAAACAATATGGCTATCACAAAGTAAAGTGCATAAGTAAAGGGCTTGGGTAAGAGATAACCGAGGCACGCGGAGACGACGATGTATCCCGAAGTTCGCACCCTTGCGGATACTAATCTCCGTTCGGAGCGGTGTGGAGGCACAATGCTCCCCAAGAAGCCACTAGGGCCACCGTAATCTCCTCACGCCCTCGCACAATGCAAGATGCCGTGATTCCACTAAGGGACCCTTGAGGGCGGTCACCGAACCCGTACAAACAAGGTTGGGGCAAACTCCACAACTTAATTGGAGGCTCCCAACACCACCACGAAGCTTCACCACAATGGATTGTGGCTCCGAGGTGACCTCAAATGCTCGGGGCAATCTCCACAACCTAATTGGAGACCCCAAAGCTTGCCCGGAGCTTTGCACCACAATGATTCAGCTCCGAGGCACCACCAACCGTCTAGGGCGCCAAAGCACCCAAGAGGAACAAGCTCAAGGGTGCTCAAACACCCAAGAGTAATAAGCTTCTCAACTTCTCACTTCCATGTATCACCATGGAGAACTCAAACCTATGCACCAAATGCAATGGCAAGGGCACACGGAGTGCCCAAGTCCTTCTCTCCCAAATCCCACAACAACAACTAATGCTACGGAGGAAAAAGAGAGGAAGAACGAAGAAGAACATGAAGAACTCCAAGATCAAGATCCAAGGGGTTCCCCTCACAAAGAGGAGAAAGTGATTAGTGGAAATATGGATCTAGATCTCCTCTCTTTTTTCCCTCAAGAACTAGCAAGAATCATTGGAGAGATTGAGAGTTAGCAAGCTCGAAGAAGGTCAACAATGGGGGAAGAACACAAGCTCAAGAGTTGAGGAGCAAAGGGGAAGAAGACCCCCTTTTATAGGTGGGGGAAAATCCAACCGTTACCCCCACAGCCCGCACACAAGCGGTAGTACCGCTCAGGGGAGCGGTACTTCCTCTTATACCCGTCTTGGAACAACAAAGCGGTAGTACCGCTCTGGAGGGAGCGGTACTTCCGCTTGGGGCGATAGTACCGCTCTGGAGGGAGCGGTACTTCCGCTCAGAAATCCCAGAAGACCGGAAGAAAAAAGGATGCGAAAGAGGCCGCGGATCCTCAGGGCGGCAGTGCCGCTCGGTACTTCCGCTTAAAAAAATAAGCGGTAGTTCGAGCGGCTCTTCAGGGCAGTAATACCGCTGGAGCGGTACTACCGCTCTGGGGAGAGCGGTACTTCCGTTGAAAATGGCCAGAGACCCCTGTAGGCACCAGAAGGAAAATATAAGCGGTAGTGGCAGTGGTAGTACATAGCGGAAGTACCGCCCAAGCGGTACTACCGTGCTACCGAGCTGTACTACCGCTTGTTCAGAGAAAAACAGCTCTGGCACTGAAACTGCCATAACTTTCGCATACGAGCTCCGAATTGAGCAAACTCAAGCTTGTTGGATAGCACACGACAAGTACTATCAATGAAGAGGCAGTATAAAAATGCCAATGGTATAGAGATGTGAAACCTCTATCAATGAAGAACCGGCAAGAACTCCAACATCGAAAACATCATAGAAGATGCATATGGACTCCGTTTTCGATGAACTTGAGCTTGTCATGAAGCTGACCATAAGCTCAAGAAACCTCAAAGAGAAAAACCAACCAAGAACCAAGAAAGATGATGATGCCAAGAATGGAATGGTTTGAGCTCTCAACGAACGATACGATCAAGCTACTCGCTTGAGAGCCCCCTTTATAGTACGGCTATCTATCCTATAACCCAGTCTCCCAACTACCACTATGAGACCGGTAAAATAGAAAACCCTATCAAGGTCAAACCTTTGCCTTGCGCATAGTCCACTTGAGCTAGATGATGACGATCTTGTCCTTCTCAAGATGGACCACCTTTCTTGCTCCCCCATACTCCACTATGGGTGAGCCACTCTTCGGCACATCTTCACAAGTCCATTGTCACCACAATGAACGGCAAGCCTCAAGCATGATCTCTCCGTGATGCTTCGCTTGAGCTTGCACACCGCAACCTTGATGATGATCACCACTTGATGTCATCTTCCATGGGATGTATGGGATCTTTCTCTTGATGCAAGCCCATGGAAATATACCTAACCCCACAAAGAACACTCACAGGGAACATGGGTTAGTACACAAAGCGTAATGGACAATGCTTACCATACCATGGGATCACTTGATCCCTCTTGGTACATCTTGTACGCTTTGTGTGTTGATCAACTTGATTCACTCTTTGACTTAGTCTTGATCAACCTTGTATCTTATCTTCTCTATGACCAATCTTTGGATAAAACCTTGAATACCACCTTGGTCACCATATAAACTCCTTGAAACCAACAGATGCACTTCAAGAAGTGGCTATGGACAAATCCTTCGAATATAACTTAAGGCAACCATTAGTCCATAGGGATTGTCATCAATTACCCAAAACCACACATGGAGAAATGTGCTCTTACACCCATTACTATTACTCCACCCATCGATCGATATCCAACATGCATCTAGAGTATTAAGTAAAATAGAGTAATGCTTGGAGAACGATGACATGATGTAGACAAAGAGAATTCAATTAATATGAAATAACCCCATCGTTTTATCCTTAGTGGAAACAATACAAAGACGTGTCTTGTCCCTTTCTGTCACTGGAATATAGAGCACCGCCAGATTGAACCTACTACAACACACCCCTCTCATTGAATAAATATCAATCTAGTTGGCCAAACTATTTCAATAGGTCAGAGAGATTTACGAATCTATAATGATCATGCAAATAAGAATCATAATAAATTTCAAAGAAGACTCAAATCTTTTTCATGAATAATCTAAACATAAACCCATAATCCATCGGCTCCCAACAAACGCACTGCACAAAAGAATTACATCGGATAGATCAAAGCGAAGATGCGACAATCATTGTATTGAAGATCAAGAGAGAGAAATAGCCATCTAGGTACTAACTACGGACCCATAGGTCTGTGGCGAACTACTCACACATCACCATGGGAGCAACAAGGATGATGTAGAGGCCCTCCGTGATCGATCCCCCCTCCTGCAGGGCACCGGAACAGGGCTCCGGATGGGCACACGGTGGAACAGAGACTTGCGGCGGCGGAAAAAGTGTTTCTGGTTGCTCCTTAGGGTTTTTGGGATATTAGAGAATTTATAGGTCAGAGAGGGGCATCGGAGGACGCCCGAGGAAGTGGCCACATAACAGGGTGCGGCCTACCCCCAGGGCACGCTCTGTTGTGTGGTGCCTCCCTCGTGGGGTCTCCGGCCTCCTTCCAAAGCTTCCAGGTCTTCTTTTGGTCCATAAAAAATCATATTAAAGTTTCATGGCAATTGGACTTCGTTTGTTACTATTAACCTGAAAAGCCAAAAACATGCAGAAAACAACAATTGGCCTTGGGAACTGGTTAATAGGTTAGTGCTCAAAAATAATATTAATTGGTAAATAAACACCCAAAAAGTATCATAGAATGATAATATAATAGCATGGAACAATCAAAAAATATAGATATGTTGGAGACGTATCACTTGGCAGAAACACTAATTAAAACATAAAAACACAATCATTACATTAGCAATAATTGTGTGAACACACAATAACAGAAAGTAAAAGCAAAAAAATTAAGATAACTATTGGGTTGCCTCCCAACAAGAGCTATTGTTTTATGCCCCTAGCTAGGCATAATGCATAGTTTCAAGTATTGTCTTTCTTCGAATCTTTTAGGGCTAACTCTTCCAAAAAATTCTTACTGTATCTATATTCCCAAATACTTCTTTTCTAGCAGGTGAACTCAATTTTTTGAACGGACTATGGTTGGTGATCGTAACGTTCATTATATCAATACTAGAATCATCACCATGAGAGTCTTCATACAAGACGTTAATTTCATCATTAATAGGCTCCCTAGCCATATTTTCATGCCAATCTTCACTAAACCCTTCGTCGATTACCTTAGCAATCCACTCAAATTTATCACAAGCGATAAGGTATAGGGCTTTAAATCAACTCTTCGTGAGGGACTCTTCTTCTCATATTTTCACCAAAACCTTCATAGTCATTAGATTATAATCTATTCATTGTGTCTTTATCATGAAGGATTTCTTCTATTGTAGGGTGTTCAAAATTTATTCTATAAAAAGAAAAGATATCCCTAGATTCCCGGATTATGTAACCAAATTCATGCATAAGGACGATGCTAACAATTTTCTTAATTTTTGGATCATGTATGCTAGGAAGCCCTAAGAACATCTTTAATGAGTGGTATAACTCATGTACATTCAAAGAACTCTTGAATGACATTCTTTCCAATAATATTACCACTACCCACATGATAGATTTTTGTTTTCAGAAACATAGGAGTTTCAACATGAGGAACTTGACTCTATGGAGGATCATGATTAGAATCAAAGGGTTTAGGTTTTTCCACATAAGATTCACTAGCGATATCTGCACTAGCACTTTCAACAATAACTTTTCAAATTCAGACATGATAGCAACTTCAAGCAAGATAAGCAAACAAAAATATTTTGTGTTTTCGATTTTTTAGAGAAGTGGGGGGGGATGAAAAAGAGAGGCAAAAGCAAAAGCAAATAAAAAGGCAAATAATAAGTAGACCAAGTGAATGATAGTTTGTATGTAGGAACCTGATGAGAATTTGATGATGTCTCCCTCGCAACGGTGTGAGAAATTCTTTCTGCTACTTGTGAGATGCGTTGGGTTTTTCCCCGAAGAGGAAGGATGAAGCAATATAGTAGCTGATAAGTATTCCCCTCAGTGAGAACCAAGGTTATCGAACCGATAGGAGAACTATAAGTGCATCTAGTGCCACCCCTTGTTGGTTTTCGAGTATTGCAGACAAACGTGGTTGAGGGACTAATGTGTTTGTGAGAGTTCACAGGATAACACAGATATAAGTCCATGGAGATTCGGTTTAACCGTCGAAGAAGACCCCTAGAAATGTCCGAAGACATTGATGATGGCTGAAGCCATTGGTGGTACGTGAAGATAATCGCTTGAAGATAATGAAACGCGAAGACGAAGTCTTTTGGTTGATTTTGTTTCTTCTTTCCGAAGTCATGGGAACCATCGTACTGTTAAGTGGGGTCGAGGTGATCGAAGTCAGAAGCTGACGTGATGCTCCACCCATATACCTATCTCTTCCAGTGAAGACAATGAGAGGAAATCTCTTCCAGAGTTGGTTGAGTCGGCATTGCTTGTAGCCCAAGTAATGTTGCCGCGTGAGTCTTAGAAATCCGACTGTTGAGACCCATGTCGGTTGGCCATTGACCCAGGGTCATTTCTATCATATCATGTCGGGTTGCCTGTTGGCTATAAATAGCCCACACCCTCCACCATAAATTGGTGGTTGTTGATACTTGTGATCTGCGTTGGGTTTTCCGTGAAGAGGAACGGGTGATGCAGCACATTATAGATGAGTATTTCCCTTAGTGAGAACCAAGGTAATCGAACCAATAGGAGTAACACGCAACCCCCGTCTTCAGCGACTGCACACAAAGAAGCAAACACCTGCACCCAACGCAGGTAAGAGGGTTGTCAATCCCCTTGGACTCGTTATTTGCAAGGAAATGAAGTGTGTAGATGATAGTTGAATAAAGTAAATTGCAAAAAAAAATAAAAAAAATGGAACCAAGGTATTGAAAGCTTTTGTACATATATAAGTGAATAGACTCGGGGGCCGTAGTGTTCTCTAGTGGCATCTCTCATGTAGTAGGCATACGGCGGGTGAACAAATTACTGCTCGGCAATTGATAGAAAAGGGCATAGTTATGTGATATTCATGGCAATGATCATGTATACATAGGCATCACGTCCATAAGCAAATAGGCCGAATCATGTCTGCACCTATTACTATTACTCCACGTCGAGAGTGCTTCTATGCTTGCCCCTCTAAGTATTAAGTTCATGACAAACAGAGTAATACTTGGAGAACGATGACATGATGTAGACAAAGAAAACTCAATCAATATGAATTAACCCCATCGTTTTATCCTTAGTGGCAACAATACAAAGACATGTCTTGTCCCCTTCTGTCACTAGGATATAGAGCACCGCCAGATTGAACCCACTACAACACACCCTTCTCACTGAAGAAATATCAATCTAGTTGGCCAAACTATTTCAATAGATCGGAGAGATTTACGAAGCTATAAAAATCATGCAAATAAGAATCATAATAGAAATCAGAGAAGACTCAAATCTTTTTCATGAATAATCTGAACATAAACCCACAATTCATCGGATCCCAACAAACGCACCGCACAAAGTGTTTACATCGAATAGATCACGGCAAAGATGCGGTGAACCTTTGTATTGAAGATCAAGAGAGAGAGATAGCCATCTAGGTACTAACTACGGGCCCATAGGTCTATATGGAACGACTCACATATCACCATGGGAGCAGCAAGGTTGATGTAGGGGCCCTCTGTGATCGATCACCCCTACGGCAGGGCACCGGAACAGGGCTCCAGATGGGCACACGGCGGAACAGAGACTTGCGGTGGTGGAAAAAGTATTTCGGGAGGCTCTCTAGGGTTTTTAGGATTTATTAGAATTTATAGGCCAGAGAGGGGCGTCGGGGGACGCCCGAGGGGGCCATCACATAACAGGGCGCGGGCACGTCCTGTTGTGTGCTCGCTCCCTCGTGCGGCCTCCGGTCTCCTCCTGAAGCTTCCAAGTCCTCTTTTGGTCCAGAAAAATTCTTAAAAAAGTTTCGGGGCAATTGGACTTCGTTTGGTACTATAAACCTGAAAAGTCAAAAACATGTAGAAAACAGCAACTGGCACTGGGCACTGGGTTAATAGGTTAGTGCTCAAAAATAATATGTATTGGTAAATAATAACCCAAAAAACATCCTAGAATGATAATATTATAGCATGGAACAATCAAAAATTATAGATGCGTTGGAGACGTATCAGCATCCCCAAGCTTAATTCCTGCTCGTCCTCGAGTAGGTAAATGATAAAAACAGAATTTTAGATGTGACAAGCTACCCAACATGTAATCTATTGCAGGTATGATCATTGAGAAATGATGAATTAATAAACATCAACATAGTAATACTTATAGACATAAGTAACATAATCATCAAGTTTCAAAATATATAATCCTTAAAGAATGTTCACCCCCTATTCATCTTATCATATTAGAATGGCATGGCTCCGTCTTCACCACATAAGTACAAATGTCAAGCACCATGGTGTCAAGTCAGGCAATTGGATCGTACTTCTTAACGCTCTTCATCTTTTTATTACTTACGCAATATATGAGCGTGAACCATGTATATATCATAAAGGTGGAATAGAATATGGTGGTAGGTTTCAAAGGGGTAAAAGTGAGAAGAAAGTCTTGCATCAACTAGGCGTATCAACGGGCTATGGAGATGCCCATCAATAAATATCAATGCGAGGAGTAGGGATTGCCAAGCAACGGATGCACTAGAGCTATAAGTGTATGATAGCTCAAATGAAGCTAAGTGGGTGTGCAACCAACTTGCTTGCTCATGAAGACCTCGGGCATTTGAGGACGCCCGTCATCGGAATATACAAGCCAAGTTCTATAATGAAAAATTCCCACTAGCATATGAAAGTGACAAAACAAGAGACTCTCTATATGAAGAACATGGTGCCACTTTGAGGCACAAGTGTGGAAAAAGAAGTAGTAGCACTGCCCCTTCTCTCTTTTCTCTCATTTATTTCTTTTTTCTTTTTCTCTTTTTCTCTTTTCTTTCTTTCTTTCTCTTTTTTTCTTTTTCTTTTTTTTCTTTCTCTTTTTTTTCTTTTTCTTTTTCTTTCCTTCTTTTTTTTCGTCCGCAGTCTTATCCCGACTTACGGGGGAATCATTGTCTCCATCATCCTTTCCTCACTGAGACAGTTCCATAATAATGATGATCATCACACTTTTATTTACTTACAACTCAATATGAAAAACTATAGTATGACTCTATATATATGCCTGTGGCAGTGTACTAGGATGTGAAATGATCAAGTGTAACATGTATGAAAAATGATGAAGGGTGGCTTTGCCACAAATACCATGTCATCTTATATGATCATGCAAAGCAATATGACAATGAAAATACTAGTCATATGATGTAACGGTGGAAGTTGCATGGCAATATATCTCGGAATGGCTATGGAAATGCCATAATAGGTAGGTATGGTGGATGTTTTGAGGAATATATAATAATGCTTATGTGCAATAGAGCGTAACATGTCACGGTGTTTGGATGCACCGGCGAAGGTTGCCCCAATCCTCGAGGTAATAATGGGCAATGCACGGTACCGAAGAGGCTAGCAAATATGAGAAGGTAAGAGTGCGTACATCCATGGAGTCACATTAGTCATAAAGAACTCACATGCTTATTGCAAGAATTTATTAGCTCTCTCAAAGCAAAGTACTACTCGCATGCCCCTAGGGAGGAGGTTGGGAGGAGTTAACCATCGCGCGCCTCCGACTTAAACATCACTAGGATTTTAACGAGGAATAAGTATGCTCACACATCATCACCATGCCATAAAAAACATTTAGATGAACAACAAGTTAACACCCTCTAATTCATAATATTCTTACTAACCAATGACCATGCACTCATGCCCTTTCATATTACCACGTCAATATCATTAACCCACAATTTCTCTTTTATGTGCTACATGTGGTTTTGATTATGCACTCATTGGATACCTATTATTTTTGGACTAGTCTTATAACCCATGCAAACTACCATCACTATTTATTAACTCTCAAACAAATATAAGTGGAAAATGAGAGTGCAATTATTTCTATAAAATCTATACGCCACCGTGCTCTAAAAGATATAAGTTAAGTATTACAGCAACTGCTAAGCTCAAAAGATATAAGTGAAGCACAAAGAGTATTCTAATAAATTATGGTGATCTTGTGTATCTCTCAAGTGGGTGTGTCCAGCAAACAATGATTGTGTAAAACTAAAAAAATCAAACTAAAGAAAATGACGCTCCAAGCAAAACTCATATCATGTGATGAATAAAAATATAGCTCCAAGTGACATACCGATGGATTGAGACAAAAGAGGGGATGCCTTCCAGGGGATCCCCAAGCTTAGACGCTTGAGTATTCCTTGAATATTACCTTTGTGTGCATTGGGCATCCCCAAGCTTAGGCTCTTGCCGCTCCTTATTCCTTCATCCACCGTGATAGCACCCAAAACTTGAAAACTTCAGCACACAAAACTCAACAAAACCTTCGTGGGATCCGTTAGTATAGAAAACATATCAAATACTTTAGGTACTGTTATAAATTTATTCTTATTTTATTATTTCATAAGGTACTGTAATATAACTTCTCCATGGATTATACCCCCCCGATACATTCCATAGCATCATCAAAACAACCAAACTATGCAAGCAAAAATAGAATATGTCTAAAACAGAAGAGTCTGTAAAGATCTGTAGAGAACCTATACTTATGTAACTCAAACAATTCTGGACAATTAGGAAAACCTGAAGAATTTGTATAATAATATTGTTTAAAAAATTAGATCAAAAAGAAATTCCAGTAAAATCAGAGAAATTCTGCACTGGACGCTAAAGTTTCTGTTTTTGCACCATATCAATTCTACTCATCTTGTAAGTCATCCCAAAGGATTTACTTGGCACAAACACTAATTTAAACATAAAAACAAAATCATTACAGAGGCAATAACCATGTTATAAAAAAAAGAAAAAAGAAAAAAAAGACAACTATTCGGTTGCCTCCCAACTAGCGCTATTGTTTTACACCCCTAGCTAGGCATATTGCATAGTTTCAAGTGTTGTAATCATTGACACTCCACACATAAGTATACCTCATGATAGATTAATAAGGTGGTTTAATTCTCTTCTTAGGTAAGTTTTCCATCCCTTTCTTTAATGGAAATTGGAACCTTATGTTTCCCTCTTTCATATCAATAATTGCACCTACTGTTCATAAGAAAGGTCTTCCAAGTATTATTGGACAGGTAGGATTGCATTCAATATCAAGCATAATCAAATCTATAGGCACATAATTTCTATTTGCAATAATAAGCACGTCATTTATTCTACCCAAAGGTTTCTTTATGGTAGAATTCGCAAGATGCAAGCTTAGGGAACAATCTTGAATATCGGTGAGACCAAGCACATCACAAAGAGATTTAGGTATTGTTGAAACATTAGCACCAAGGTCACACAAGGCATTGCATTCATATTCTTTTATTTTTATTTTTATAGTAGGTTCCCATTCATCATGCAACTTTCTAGGAATAGAAACTTCTCGCTTGAGTTTCTCATCATAAGCTTTTTTATCACCGCTTCTACTATATGTTGAGTAAAAGCTTTATTTTGTTTAGAAGAATTGGGTGAGCTAATAATGGATTGCAACAAGGAAATGCATTCTACAAAATATCAACTTTCATAATTAAAGTCCTTGTAATCCAAGATAGTGGTCATATCACTAGTTAAAGTTTTAACCTCTCCAACCCACTTTATTCAATTCTATCATTAGAATCATCACCCTCCAAGCAAAACGGGACGCCTCCTAGCTAAAGTTGACTCATCTTCAGTCCTTTTATCATTTAATTTCATATTAGTAAACAAAGATTCAATAGGAGATGTACCAATCATTTTAAGATCTTCATCATGATTCCGGTAAAAACCGGGTGGAAGAGCTTTTTCTAAGAATTCTCGCTTAGCTTTCAACTTTGCGGTCCTCTCCTTAATTTCATTAATAGATATTTGGATAGATTTAATAGTCTCATTAAAATCTTGCTTGGTTGGCAAAGTTTTATTTTTAAGAGTTTCCACATCCAGAGCAATCATATCCATGTTTTTAGCCAAATCACAACTTTATGCAACTTTTCTTCTACCATAGTATTAATTTTTTTTAGAAATAATAAATTCTTTAATGGTGTTCTCAAGATCAGAGGATACCCTATTATTATTTGTACAAGAATTTCCATAATTATTAGAGGAATTACCGGGATACGGTCTAGCATTGAAATTTCCTCTATAAGCATTGTTGTTGAAATTGTTTCGCGAAATAAAGTTCACATCAATAGCATGATCATTTTCCTAAATCAAGGTATACAAAGGCACATCATTGGGATCAACATGAGCATTTTTACGAGCAACCATTTTCATAAGAGCAGCTACTTTGTCATTCAAAGTAGTGATTGCTTCGACATAATTTACCTTCTTACCAGTTGGAGCTCTTTCGGTATGCCATTGAGAGTAGTTTGTCATGATGTTGTCTAGAAGTTTGGTGGCCTCTCCTAATGTCACCTCCATGAAAGTACCACCTGCAGCAGAATCTAGAAGATTTCTAGACACAAAGTTTAGTCCAGCATAGAAATTTTGGATAATCATCCAGAAGTTTAAACCATGAGTAGGGCAATGTCTATTCATCAATTTCATCCTCTTCCAAGCTTGTGCAAAATGTTCTTGATCATTTTGTTTAAAAATCATAATTTGATTTCTAAGGGAGATGATCTTAGCAGGAGGAAAATACTTGGCAATAAAAGCATCTTTACACTTATCCCATGTTCCAATACTATTACATGGTAAAGATGAAAACCAAGACTTAGCTTTATCTCGTAGTGAAAAAGGATATAACTTTAATTTGACCACATCATTATCCATATGCTTTTTCTTTTGCATATCACATAATTCAACAAAGGTATTAAGATGAGCAGCGGGATCCTCGTTAGGACTTCCCGAAAATTGTTCTTTCATCACAAGATTCAGCAATGTAGCATTAATATCATAAAACTCCGCACTAGTGGTGGGTGGTATTGGAGTACTAATAAAATCATTTTTATTAGTATTTGAGAAGTCACACAACTTAGTAGTATCTTGAGACATGGTGACCAAACAAGCAAAGTAACAAGCAGGACAAGTAAACTAGCAAGCAAAGAAGTAAACTAGCAATTAGCAAAGATAAATATTTTTGTATTTTTGATTTTATGAAGCAAACAAAATATAATAGCAAATAAAAAGTAGAACAAGTGAATGATAATTTGTGCGAAGCTACTTGGTAGTAGGTTGGTGATGCTCCCCGGTAACGACGCCAGAAATCCTTCCTGATACTTGTGATCTGCGAGGTTTTCCGTGAAGAGGAACGGGTGATGCATCACAGTATAGATGAGTATTTCCCTCAGTGAGAACCAAGGTTATCGAACAAACAGGAGTAACACGCAACCCCCGTCTTCAGCAACTGCACACAAAAAAGCAAACACTTGCACCCAACGCGGGCAAGAGAGTATTCAATCCCCTTGGACTCGTTATTTGCAAGCAAATGAAGTGTGTAGCTGATAGTTGAATAAAGTAAATTGCAAAATAAAATAAAAAACAATAAATGGCAGCAAGGTATTGAAAGCTTTTGTAAATATATAAGTGAATAGACCCGAGGGTCATAGTGTTCTCTAGTGGCATCTCTCATGTAGTAGGCATACGACGGGTAAACAAATAACTGTTGGGCAATTGATAGAAAAGCGCATAGTTATATGATATTCACGGTAATGATCATGTATATATAGGCATCACGTCCATAAGAAAATAGGCCGACTTCTACTTACACCTATTACTATTACTCCATGTCGAGAGCGCTTCTATGCTTGCCTCTCTAAGTATTAAGTTCATGACAAACAAAGTAATGCTTGGAGAACGATGACATGATGTAGACAAAGAAAACTCAATCAATATGAATTAACCCCATCATTTTATCCTGTGTGGCAACAATACAAAGATGTGTCTTGTCCCCTTCTGTCATTGGGATATAGAGCACCGCCAGATTGAACCCACTACAACGCACCCCTCTCAGTGAAGAAATATCAATCTAATTGGCCAAACTATTTCAATAGATCGGAGAGATTTACGAAGCTAAAATAATCATGCAAATAAGAATCATAATAGAAATCAGAGAAGACTCAAATATTTTTCATGAATAATCTGAACATAAACCCACAATTCATCAGATCCCAACAAACGCACCGCACAAAGTGATTACATCGAATAGACCACCGCGAAGATGCGGTGAACTTTGTATTGAAGATCAAGAGAGAGAGAGAGAGAGAGAGAGAGAGAGAGTAGAGAGAGAGACATCTAGGTACTAACTACGGACCCGTAGGTCTGTAGGAAACTACTCACACATCACCATGGGAGCAGCAAAGTTGATGTAGAGGTCCTCCATGATCGATCCCCCCTTCGGCAGGGCACCGGAACAGTGCTCCAGATGGGCATATGGCGGAACAGATACTTGCGGTGGCGGAAAAAGTGTTTCGGGAGGCTTTCTAGGGTTTTGGGGATTTATTAGAATTTATAGGCCAGAGAGGGGCGTCGGGAGACGCCCGATGGGGCCACCACACAACAGGGCGCGGCCACCCCCCTGGGCGCGCCCTGTTGTGTGCTCGCTCCCTCGTGCGGCCTCCGGTCTCCTCCCGAAGCTTCCACGTCTTCTTTTGGTCCAGAAAAAATCATAAAAAAGTTTCGGGCAGTTGGATTTCGTTTGGTACTGTAAACCTGAAAAGTCAAAAACATGTAGAAAACAGCAACTGACACTGAGCACTGGGTTAATAGGTTAGTGCTCAAAAATAATATGAATTGGTAAATAATCACCTAAAAAGCATCCTAGAATGATAATATTATAGCATGGAACAATCAAAAATTATAGATACGTTGGAGACGTATCAGCTGCTCAGAGATAGATGCGGCTATTGTCGTTTTGGAGCAACCCACCTCGAAGACATTGAGAGAGAAGCTCGCTAGACGCGTAGCCCCACGGTGGGTGCCATAACTGTCGAGGCAACGATCCTGACAATGATTATTAGGGGTACGAACGAGGGGCGGAGCCTAGCTACAGCGCAAGCGTATCACTCGGATTTAGTTAGCTCGGTCCCCTCTCGGAGAGGTAAAAACCCTACGTCTCATGCCCGAAGGCTTTGTGTTTTCTCTGGGGTGTGTGTGTGATTACAATAGGATGCTGAACCCTTGTTAGAGAGCTAAGGGGAGGCTTATATAGAGTGCGTCGAGCCCCATTAATGAGTCATTTCAAGGGAGATGAAGGGGAGTAACTAGGGCAGTTACTAGTAACGGTAGCCATTATTATCGCAGTTACACGTAAGGGCGGTCCTAACTACACTTGATGTGTGGTGTTAAATCACTTGAACCTTCCAGTTCCCACGTCACCCGCACGTCTCCTCTTTCTGAGTGTTGATGCCAGGCCGGCTGGAAAGAAGTTGTCCGAGTGACCCCGTGAATCCGAATGGATTCCCTGATGTACACATCCGAATGCGCCTACGGCTACGGTCCTAGGACCTTCAATGATGATGTGGGACCCTAGGTGGGTCCTGGATGTCAGGCCATGACCCTAGCATTAGTAGGTGACTCCATCAGCAACGGCGTTTCTGTGCTCGAATGCAAAACAGACCTTCCAAGGGAGAGTCCGACGCGTACCGTGGATGAACAAATCCACTGACTTCATAATAACACTTTATCAGTACTAAGTCAGAAGACATACATACGGGTCAATGTGCAGAGCGTGCCGTCTGCCTAATCTACCCTGGTTTTTTCTTAGTGGCCGGGGGCCTTATTTTTTCTGAGAAGAATATGCCGCGAGCGCGTGGAAGGAAAAGACGACTCCCCCCTAAAGTACAACAGTTGTTGGCACTTGGCCAAAAGCCCCCCCAAAGCCGAAGGAGACCTCGACTGGAAGGCACCGGCGGGCGGGCGCAAGAACTCCAACGGACAAACCACGCGGGGCGGCCGGCCAAATCTACGCCACCACGCGTGCGAGGGCCTCGCCGCCGCAGTTCGATTCGAGTCCCCCCTCACCCCGCCTCCCTCGATCCCCACCGCGGAAGGTATCGTCTCTGCCCCCCAAACCCTCGATCGATCCTCCGCTTTCCCCCAATTTCGGTCCGGCGGTTGGTTGCGCCCTCCCTTTCCGTCTGTCATCAAATCTCTCCGTCCCGCACAACACCTCCGGTCTACTAACAATTCGACAACTAGATCAGAAGGAAATTGCCCGCTCGTTGTTCGAATTGAACTTCCGCGCCGACGCGTTAATCTAACAGTGCCGAGCGATTTCTCTTTCTGTTTTTGGTAGCGAAAATGAGCGACAATCTGATGGAGAAGGTGAACGCCCTCGGCGAGCGCCTCAAGATCACCGGGTCGGAGGTGAGCAAGCAGATGCAGGTCGGCATGAGCTCCATGAGCTTCAAGATGAAGGAGCTCTTCCAGGCGCAGACCCCGGCCGACAAGATCGTAGAGGACGCCACCGCTGAGAGCCTCGAGGGGCCCGACTGGGCGGCCAACCTCGAAATCTGCGACCTGATCAACACCGAGAAGGTGAACAGCGTCGACCTGATCCGCGGGATCAAGAAGCGGATCATGCTCAAGGAGGCTAGGGTTCAGTTCCTCGCCCTCTTCCTCCTCGAGACCATCGTCAAGAACTGCGAGAAGGCCTTCTCCGAGGTTGCCGCCGAGAGGATTCTCGATGAGATGGTCAGGTTGATTGATGACCCCCAGACGGTGGTCAATAACAGGAACAAGGCCCTTACGCTGATTGAAGCATGGGGGGAGTCTGGCGATGAGCTCCGCTACTTGCCGGTATATGAGCAAACCTACAAGGTAAAATAAGTGTTCCTTTTATGTCGTTCCTGTATTACTAGAGAAATCGGCAGTACAATTCGCGTGTTATGTTTAGATTTGCTAATTTTGTCTATATGCTAACCTACAAGCAAGGTAAAATGAATGTTCCTCTGTTACTAAAGAAATCAGCAGTACAATTCGTGTATTATGTTTAGGTTTGCTAATTTTGTCCTGTGGCAGTGAGGTTAATTTGCCACCCTGTTCATAAAAAAATCAGCCACGATAATCTCTGCTGCCCCATTATGTAAGCAAGGAAGGGAATCCAATTTAGGACCAACCTGCTGAAGGTTGTTTTAGCAGTTAGCAAAGTGGTACATCACATCATGGAACCACTCAGGCCTCTCTTTAATAATTTCATACTTCTGTGATTAGAAGCTGGTGGTTAGTATTTGCTGTCATTGCTCTGTTCATCAGCCTGTAAAACACTAAGTATCTTCGGTAGCAGCATTGCCGTTTATTCAGTTGCGCTAAATAATAGTACTGTATCATAATTCAAAAGTTTTTTCAGTATCCAGTTTGATGGTAGTATGATAAACCATATGATTTATCCTTGCAGTACAAATTTGTCATGCTTTGGTAACCAAGGCAATGGTTAATGGTTGCAAGTGATATTGTGCTAATCTATTTTTCTTACAGAGCCTGAAATCAAGAGGAATACGGTTTCCTGGACGTGACAATGAGAGCCTGGCCCCCATATTTACTCCACCACGCTCTGTTGCTGAAGCTGAAGTTGCTGCAAATTTCTCCCAGCAGACATTCGAAGATGTGCATGTGCATACATATACTGCTGAAGAAACAAAGGAAGCTTTCGATGTGGCCCGTAACAGCATGGAACTTCTTTCAACTGTTCTTTCATCCTCCCCTCAGCAGGATGCTTTGCAGGTAACTGGATTTTGTATAACTTTCTCCCAGGCACTTATAAATACCTTTTGACTGCGGTACACTGTACACACGGATATAGTTTTTCTGCTTATTATGACATAGATAACTGTTTCTATACGTGAGATCTGTTTCCTCAAGCAGCTTTTGCAGTGAACGATTTCTTTCTGTATGTGTTGCTGTTTTGTGCTGCTGTCGAACGCTAGTACTGTCACTTGGTTTCTCTCACTGTATGATATTTTAGGTGAGATATGATTGTGTACTTTTAACCATGAGGTGATGCACATGTGCAGTTCATTGTTATTCTTAAAATCTGTTGCAAGTGTTTTGCTCATTTTACCGTGTTGTCCTAATGGAATGGGTTTGTAACATACTACCTAAACTGGATTGCTTATTAACCAGGCAGGCACTTAGAATATCTAATTCTTGTTGTTACTGCTTTATTGAGCATGAATGATGTTCCGTGATACTGCTGACATTAACAACAAGAAACAGTCGAAGCCAGGTGTCATTAAAAATACCCATGCTTTTTGTTTTGTGCAGACGGGAGTAGTTGCTTCTCTAACATGCCTTGTCACTGTAATAGTTTGAACTTTAACGTACATCTAGCTGATCATACTTTTAAACTGGGCAATAGCTAGTGGCTATTACTTCTCTTATCTGAAAGTTGAAAGTGCTATTCATGATCTGTGAAGGTTATCTGCTATCGTGTTTTGACTAGTTCCGCTACTTCCACAGGATGACTTAACAACCACTCTTGTGCAACAATGCTACCAATCTCAACATACTATCCAGAGATTCATCGAGACGGCTGGAGACAACGAGGCCTTGCTCTTTGAGGCCCTGAGTGTGAACGATGAGGTACAGAAAGTGCTATCCAAATACGAGGAGATGAAGAAGCCCATGGCGTCTGCGCGTACAGAACAGCCAGTGGTGATACCAATTGCCACGGAGCATGAAGATTCCGCGGCTGTCTGCAACGAAGATGCCCTGGTGAGAAAACCAGCTGCTACTCGAGCAATGTCAGGCGGCGATGATGATATCCTCGATGATCTCGACGAGATGATATTTGGCAAGAAGGGAGGAAGCAGTTCCCAGGAAGCGTCCAAAAGGCAGGACCCAAAGAAGGATGACCTAATCAACTTCTAAATACCGTCCCAGCAAGTTCCGGAGTTCCTCTAGGGATACACAGCGTGTCTGCTGCTTTTATACTGCTGAACGATGTCTGTATTCATCCGGTAGAAGACTGCACTGCACGTACATTCAGTTAGGGATTGGGTCGCTTGTTTATTTGCACACGATGATACTTTGTCCTCCAGAGTTTGTTCAGTTGATAAGTTGCTGCAAATTTCTCATATCCCGGTTTCATGGTTATATGCGTTAAGATGCTGAATTTTTATTTCTCATTAGTTCTTGTTCTGTCGTCCGTAGTCATTCGTTTTTCTGTCTGTGGTCACTCAGGCGATTGCCTGTCGAATGCTGCTTTGATTTACGAGAATGTTATCTGACGACCGTCCTCAGGAGGAAATCCCCACCGAACCCCCTCGTAGCCACAGGATTAAGATTTGATGGTGACAGTTTTGTATGAAAAATGCACTAAAATAAACGAAATGTCTTGCTTTTTCAGTTTTGTCAAAAATGACATCCCCAAACACTAAAACTGCCAGGTCGCTGGCTCTATTGCAGTCCTTAATTTAAGTGCATTTTTCATCCAAACAAGATGAGATTGAAAATGAACCAATCCTGATTAACATCATCATGAACCCAATACATGGTACTCCTCAATGGAGAGAGTATATAGCATATACAAAAACATGGTATAGACAAAAATTTCATCCTCCATGCCTCACTAACAGCCACAGGCACAATCTTCCAAATGACGAAGAAGGCGAAACATATACATCTTGAAATTGCCGTCCGTCCAAAAATGATTAGATGTACTCCCTCCGTAAAAAAATGTAAGACGTTGCTCAAAAAACGTCTTACATTTTGGTACGGAGGTAGTAGTAGTTGTTGTTTGATTTTCAGGCAGTGACGAGTTTGGCTCTGAGTTCTTTCCTCAGTATCTTCCCTGACGCCGACTTGGGGATCGCGTGCGTGAAGTACACCTTGTGCAGCCTCTTGTAGAACACCACCTGAAAATTGGCAGACTGTGGTCAGAGATGGCCGATCGATTCATCAACCAAGGTTCCGTAGCTGCTCACGTGTGTAACTAGTACGTACCTGCTTGGATACGAACTCCTTGATGGCCTCCTCGGCGATGTCGGAATCGGCGGCGCGGACCACGAACGCCACCGGGACCTCACCGGCGGCGTCATCCTTTTGCCTGCCATCCATTCACACGCACCCAGTTAATAATAATTGCCCCGACAAGTTCGATCTTGTTCCAGATGCTGAACAAGTGATGTACTTGAAGATAAGACTGAGAATAGATGGTGGTTGTCTTACGGGACGACGGCGGCGTCGGCGATGGAGGGATGCGCGATGAGCAGAGCCTCCAGCTCGGCGGGCGGCACCTGGAAGCCCTTGAACTTGATGAGCTCCTTGACGCGGTCGACGATGAAGACCTCGTCGTCGTCGTCGACGTAGCCGATGTCGCCGGTGTGGAGCCACCCCTCGACGTCGATCGTCGCGGCGGTGGCCACGGGGTCGTTCAGGTAGCCTTTCATGATCTGCGGGCCGCGGATGCAGATCTCGCCGGGGAGGTTGCGGGCGAGGGAGAGGCCCGTGTCCGGGTCCACCACCTTGAGCTCCGCGTTGCGCACCACCGTGCCGCACGACCCGGACTTGGCCGGCGACGGCTCCCTCGCGAACGCCGGGCACATGGACAGCACCGGCCCGGCCTCCGTCATCCCGTACCCCTGCCACAGCCAGCCTCACGTGTCAGCACCGAACCCTGACCGGTACGGTGGGACGGACGCGCACCACGCGACGCACGCGCCGGGACCATCGAGGTAGGTGCGCCGAGCGGCTCACGTAGGTTAGCTGAGCAACCAACGTCTCGTCGACGCGACGTGTGATTGTGTGAACCGTACGGCAGTGCCATTTTGCCAACACGACAGGCACCTCCTATATGTCGTCCGCTTACCATTTTTTTAACGGGATTGGCTAGAACTCATACCTATGGTCTCATTCACTTCAGGTTTTTTTTTTTTTGAGACAATCATTCACCTCGGCTGATGTTATCCTAGTTGTACTCTGTTTCTTTTTCTTTTTGGGCTGGCCTAAGAGCATGATTAGTAAGAGAGCCCGTTATTGGCTCCATTTCCCCATAAACCATGTGATTTTTATTCTGAAAATCATTTGTCAATTTTAAAATGTTCACGTACATGAGAAATATTCGTCAAATACGAAAAATGTTCGTGAATTTTTAAAAATGATCATGAATACTTGCAGTTGCGACCCGACTATAAACACTTGCAATTGCAACCCGACTTTGAATACTTGCAGTTGCGACCAGACTTTGAATACATGCAATTGCGACCCAACTTCGAATACATGCAATTGCAACCCGACTTCGAATACTTGCAGTTGCGACCCGACTTCGAATACATGCAATTGCGACCCGACTTTGAATACTTGCAGTTGCGACCCGACTTCGAATACATGCAATTGCGACCCGACTTTGAATACTTGCAGTTGCGACCCGACTTCGAATACATGCAATTGCGACCCGACTAGAATACTTGCAGTTGCGACCCGACTTCGAATACATGCAATTGCGACCCGACTTCGAATACATGCAATTGCGACCCGACTTCGAATACTTGTAGTTGCGACCCGACTTTGAATATTAGCAGTTGCGACCACATTTAAAATCTTGCAGTTGCGACCCGACTTTGAATATTTACAGTTGCGGCCACATTTAAAATCTTACAGTTGCGACCCGACTTTGAATATTAATGTCATTAATATAAAAGGGAAAACAAAAGAAGACACCAAAACATTAAAAATATTCCCTGATTTTAAATTGTTCTCAAATTTAAAAACATATTCGTAAATAAAAAATGTTCACAATTGAAACTAAGAATAAAAAGGAAAAAACAATTGAAATTAAGAATAAAAAGGAAAACAAAAAAAAAGAAAAGGTAGAAAAAACCGCAAGAAAACCAGAAAACCTGATGAAAAAGCATAAAAATAAAAATAAAAACCTTCGGAACCTTAGCAAACTGGTAGGAAGGCAGAAGCTTCTGAAAACTAGGTCAAGAATCTTTCCTTAACTTTGTTCCAGTTGTTGCCCTCCTAATGGACTAGTCAAACATTAGCAATAGTATGATCAGCCGCCCCTTGTGAATGGAAAAGAGGATTTGGACAAGGATAAAAAAAGGACATACTGCACGACTCAGGCCCATAACTGCACAGCCGTAAAAAAGAAAAGAAAAAAGAGAAACGGGCCGAACGACAAAACGAGAGATCAATACACAAGCTAAGGGAGGTGCTCCAGTAGCTGCACGAATCACGACACCATAAAGCATCAATGGATGATACGGTGAATGACAGCCAAACCGTTTTTTAACACAGTAGACACATACACACGGACGCGCTACCCCGTGAACGTTTTGGTGCTCAACGGGACGACTCATCCCACGAAACACACATCAACGGATGCCTGAAATGATTTCAGTAAAATGCGAGCACCGATGTCAAGTTTAAGACTTAAACCTGATGGGCTGAAGATAACATTGTCTTCCTAACCATTCAACCACATCTCGATTCGTACTAACATAAATTTACCATTTGATCGGTAAGAAGCAATAACGGCTTGGTGCGTACGTACGCGGAGCCTGAAGCTGCTGCATGTGCATGTCTCGCACACGCGTTGCACGCCTCGATCGAGCGAGCGGGCAGTGGCGTTGCACGTATGCGCGCTAGTTTGGTGGAGTGTGTGGCGGCTGACAAAACGAGCAAAATGGCCTGGTGGACGGACTAGCACACGTCGCTCTACGACTACAAGACGACGACAGCCCGTATAGCTGCCATTTTTGGCTACTTGTACATGAACTCCCTGCCCGTTGTTAGCGATGCTCGAGCAGCACTGAATGAATATCACTGTTTTGTTAATTAAATTAAATTAGAAAAATCACATAAATGATGGCCGAGCGTGCCGTGGGCTGTGGGCTTGTGGCACAGGGGCATGGAGTGGATAATTCTTTGCCAAATTTTGCACTCTAGATGGAACAATCGACCGTCTTCTCTTCGACCAAATGCTCTTCAGTTAGATCAAATGCTGGAGTAAAAAACAGCGGATCACGCGGGCGGCAGATATGTACGCACCTGTCCGAAGATGGCCTGCGGAAGGCGGCCACGTAGCGCGTCCTCGAGCTCCTTGCCGAGCGGCGCGGCGCCGGAGAGCACGATCCGGATGGAGCTCAGGTCGTGCTCCTCCACCACGGGGTTCTTGGCCAGCGCCAGCACCAGCGGCGGCACCACGGCGGCAACCGTCACCCGCCACCGCTCGATCCCCGCCAGCATGGCGCCCATCTCGAACTTGGGCATCAGCATCACGGCCGCGCCGGCGCGCACGGCGCACAGCAGCACCGAGTTGAGCGAGAAGATGTGGAACAGGGGCAGCACGCAGAGCGCCACGTCCCCCTCCCGCATGTACAGGTTCGGGTTCTCGCCGTCCACCTGCTGCGCCACGCTCGACACCAGGCCCCCGTGCGTCAGCACCACGCCCTTGGGCAGCCCCGTCGTGCCCGACGAGTACGGCAGCGCCACGGCGTCGTCCGGCGCGATGGACACCTCCGGGACCGAGCCCTCGTCGGCGGACGCGACGATCCCCCAGAAGGGCAGGCAGCCGTCCGGGGTGTTCGCCTCGTCGTCGACGGTGATCACGGTGAGCGTGTCGTCGCCACCGCTTGTACTGATTCTCGGGAAGCTCTCGTGCCGGAGCTTGTCGACGTAGGCGGACTGGGTGACGATCACCTTGGCGCCGGAGGCGACGAACTGCTTGTGGATCTCCTGCGGGGTGCAGAACGGGTTGGCCGCCGTGCTGACGGCGCCGAGGAAGGACGCGCCGAAGAAGGCGACGGCGAACTCCACGCAGTTCTGCAGCAGGATCATGACGCGGTCGCCGTGGCCGACGCCGAGGCGGTGCAGCGCCGCGGCGGCCTTGCGGCAGAGCGCGTGCGTCTCGGCGAACGTGTAGGTCCTCCCCGTGGCCGCGGCGATGAGGCACGGCGCGTCCGGGAGCTCGGCCGCCTTCGCGAAGCAGTACTCGTGCAGGGGCAGGTGGTTCGGGATGTCGATGTCCGGAAGCTTGGACCGGAAGATGGTCTCCTCCGGCACCACCGCCGAGACCGCCTCGGCGGCGACAGCCTGCCGCTGCTGCACCTCCGGTGCCGCGACCTTGATCATGATCCTCGGTTATACGAGAGGCAGAGAGCTTCCCGGAATGGCCAAGGAGCAGAGCCTGCACTAAACAGACAACGGCTCGCGAGTTCGTACTACCAGTACACGCAGCCTGCAGAGGGCAACGACTGCTTGCTTGCTGAATGTAAGTGAGCCGTGAGAGTCGGGGGGGAGAGAGGTGGCGCGAATAAATACAGTGGCGGAGGTCGGGACGGGAGGAGGATAGGTAGGAGGAGACGGGAGGGGGAAGGTGTGGAAGAGGCGCGAACACGCTGGCCGCCACGCACTCCGCCAACCCACCTTTCAAAACTGCGTGCTTCGAGCATCCACAATATTTAGAGGCAACGTTGCCTCTAAGGTGGGCACCTCATCCACCCTCTAATTTCAGCTCAAAAGCGTGTAATGTATAGCGACTGAATGTTGTCTTTAAGTGGACTCCATGTTAAGATAAAACTAGATCATCGAAGGCGCGCGTTGCTGCGCCCGTCTATTTCTGCAATAGAATGACATGAATCACAATAAGTATAAATGCATAAACATGAGAGCTAAATTTGTATACATTTACCCATATGTTTGTTGGTCGCCAAAGAACGGAATTTAATGAATTTGCACAGAAATAATGTGGTGCTAGAAGACCGTAGAAGTTAAGAGTCGAAGTAGACATGAAGAGAGGGGCTTAAAAATTATTTGGAATAATCCCGTAAAATAATCAAATACAAAAGACAGATGAGTTCAAACTTTAAGGATCGCTTACAAATTACCAAGTGGGAAAAAGTTTCTTAATATAACGCACAAACAAAGAAATAGACATCCATTCTTAGAAATCACAAATTTCATGCATTAGAAACTTGATATGAGACGTACGTGTTATATTGTAGAACAATTAGTAGAACGCAAAAACTAAGATCCTTTCCAAGATGTAGAACGCGTCATTCCTAGTAAAAATGCAGAGGTGATCCGATGTTGTCAAATAGAGTACATGCAGACATAAGTAATAATTGGGACGGTGATTTTTTGTCACATGCAGACATAAGTAATAATTGGGGCGGTGATTTTTTAGGACAAAAGCATAGAGTATAAACATATACACCAACGGGTATGATATACCTGAATGGATGGGACTTGAAATGGACTTGGATTTGAGGCCTCTTTCTTACAGCTGCCATCAGGAGATGAAATCCTGATGAGATGGGGTTCTCAACAACAATGCGCAGCCGAGGAAAGCCTTGGCCTCCTTACTTCACCTTGGTAGCTACGAGATTTGGGAGGAGAGGAATGTCCATGTGTTCAGAACCAAGGGGGCGCCAATGGCAGTGACTGCGCAATAATAAAGAGGAGGCATCTATCTGGGCAGTTGCGGGCGCTAGACATTTGTGTAATTTGATGCCACGAGAGTAGGCCTTTGTCTAATTTCCGCTTTGGCGGGGCTGTTATGTCCAAAACCACTCTTCTCCTTATTCAATGACAATGAGAAATCTTTTGCCTCGTTTCAAAAAAAAATAGGGGGAGAAGAGGGGGGAGACGATAATGGATGAGACCATGAGAACTCACTGGGAAGAAAGAAAAACTAATGCTCCGCTTGAGTTGTACATCAAATCATCTTTGTTCTTGTATCATGGCTAGGCCATGTAACATCAACCCCATCAAATGTACATGGAATCTTATGAAAATTTTCTAGATCAAACGCTGCTTCCTTCCAACTATGTGACCTCAAACTTAAGCAAGCAATGGAAGTTTTAGTAGGATATCAAGTAGCAAAAAATATGCAAGTACAGTTCACAAAATCATAACCTGTGATTTTATTATAATAAATACTATTTGATCAGGATGCCATTTCATACATAGATTAGTCCAAAAGTGATATATACAACTTGATTTATTACAACAGTGAGCCCTTCCCTTGGTAGTATCCAAGAATGGTACAACTGAAAACACAATACTTAGCTTTCCACCAAGGGAATGAAACCTTAATCTTCATTGACCAATTGAACGGAAAAAAATATAGGGTGCACTATTAAGTGTGATTAAGTTGCGATAACCGATCTATCTTGTGTAACTAAGCCTAATAAATTAGTACACCGCAACCTCTTTTTTATGTGTTTTTTAGATAGCTAACGACTCATGCCAAGTAGTTACCTCTTTCTAACAGATCGAATCACAAAAACACTGAAATTTTGTATAATATGGAGTAAATTCTATAATGATGAGTAACAAACGGTTAAATAGACCTCACTGGAATCAGAAAAATAGTCTCAAAGTGTTATGCAAAAGTTATGGAAATGCTCAAGATCGGATTGAAAATTGAAATTAAATTAGACTTCCCTCAACATGCATGCACCTTGTCAAGGCCTGTTTCGTCAAAGCTCAACCTTTATCTCTGAAATTCATTTCTATTTTGAGGGTTATCTCTGAAACTCATTTCTATTTGCTTGCAAATTAAAAAGATCACCCTGCAAACATAGAATGTGACACCATCTTATTAGCATGCATGCAGAGAAAATTTTAGTGCAATCAGATCTGATGATATAGCAAATTGCACAAAAAGTATAATAAATAATACTATAAGAAGGGGAGCAACACTACAAAATTCAAACCTAAAGTGCAACAGGGAAGGGGAAACCAAGCCCTGATGAAGAATGGGGCACAGGTATCTCGGAAAAACATATTGCACAAATGAAGTTGTGCATGTTTCTCAGTATATGGCACACACTATAAGAAAGTCACCAACGGATGCGATAACCAATGTCTCAAACGTATGATCTGCTACACTTTTCAAAATCATATTTGAAATTTAGAAATACTTACAACTAACTACTTGGGCCTGGATGGAACCACACGGAAACAACTAATTCCGTTGATTGACACCAAATGCAAGTACCTAGCTGAAGCAAAGGTACTATTGTCAATATGATTCAAGTACAATTTCCATCTCACAAGAAACATGTAGTTTATCTGACTGAAGCACATAACAGCAAAAAGATTGTTAGCATAACAATGTTTTGTTGATCTCTCCTTCCACTGCAAAGTATGACGGAGCTGAAGATAAAGATTCAGTCAATACACATGAAGAAACAAAATTTAAAGAGCCTCATGCAGGGGTGGTCCGCATACCTCACGACAGCGGTGTTGATAGGATGGAAGCATGCTCACCCTTTAGCCGAGAGGCGCTGCAAGACCAGAAGCAGGGTGCTGAAGGCTGCGGAACCATCTCCAACACATGTACCACAAAGGAGCATCAACTTGCTTAATTCCATTTGCATGTCTGCAATCCAAACAACAATAATGGGTATCATGAAAAATTACTGGAATAGATGACACACATTCCTTGAAGTTTATAAGCAATTATAAGTGCAGATTGGTAACCCAACGACAAATTATTGTGCATGTGTAGAGTGTAGACATACTTGAAAATAATACAAGCACAGGAATTTATGGGGAAATTGATAGGAACACAATGTTTTGTCATATTGAGATAAGATTTCGATTCTTAATCTGCGAAATAGGACCAATCACGAAAATTACAGTCTTGATATGGAGGACCTAAGGGTGACGGATGTGGTTCAAAAGAAAAGGTAAAATCCAAGGAACTCACTGATGAGGAAAGGAATGGACACGAGCTACTGTAGAAGACAAATTTGACGGAAGCAGCAGGGGTGACGATCTGAAAGAGAGAGAAAATTGTCTCAATTCTGAACTTAAGTAGCTAAGAGTGTTCAACAATATAAATAACCCTGCTACCTAGCATCTCAAAATCATACAACACTTGATTGAACATAACGGGTAGACCTAATGCAGAGGATTAAGTTGGCTCCTATTTCTCATATTAGCCATTCACCCAGCTATCAAAATCTCAAAGTTTTGGGTGAAAATCATCCAGCTAATTTTTGAGATTCAGACAACACTTGAGAGGCATGGAAAATTAGGCAAAACTGATAGAATGGAGCCCAATCTGAGACGGGACTACCTGCTTGCCGAGGATGACGAGGCCGGGGCTCTCCTGGAGCGCGAGGGCACGAACTATCTTGGCGACGACGAGGAAAAGGAGAGGGCGGGCCAGGTTGGAACCGTGAAGGACGTGGACGGCGGCCTGGACGGGGCAGACGGTGGCGGCGACGACATTAGCGGCGGCGCCGGCTTCGCGCAGGCGGAGCGCCTCCTCGACGGCGATAGGTGCAGCGTGACAGTCGCCAGGGGACCGCGAAGCCCAGCAGACACCCTTCTCCCTCCCTCGCAGATCGAGCGCTCGAGCCCTTCCCCTTCTCTATCTCTCCGCGCCGGCCTCCTCTCGAAACGAATCGCCTTCCTCTGCAGCGACCCGGTCATGTCGCTTGTTTTATTTTTCGGGAGGGTTTCGGGTGGTTAGATGATTGGGCTACGGATGGGCTAGCAGAAAAGGCCCAGTTTACCACATGCCTTCGTTTCTGCCTGTGGAGCAGCAGCCCACAGGACACTTGGGCCAGAATACACACACTGCGGAAAAGATTGTTTTTAGACGAGATCTGACGGCTAGGAACGTCCATATCACAGAAATGGACGGCCGAAAATGCAAATCGCTGAGAGAGCTCGGTTTAGGCTCAGTTTTACTGTCCTTAATATACAGCCAAAGCATCTGCTCCCTCCTATACAACGCTGTGCACAAGTACAAACTAGTGAATGAAAAGTGGGGTAAAGAGATTATTTTAATCTGGTGGGAGGCTTGGAGGCGGCCTCTTCCCTTGGAGGCGTCGCTAGCCATTTTTTCTCAAGAGGCTGTGCACACAATGTATGACGACGGTGCAACATTGTTAGAGGCAGCGTTAGAGGCGGGAAAAACCAACATTGTGGATGCCCTCATGATACTTTTGCTTTCTCTTCAGATCAGTACATCTATGCTCTCTTCTAACTGCTTGCAAAACTGGAGGATGAGAATAAAATGCATCGTTTGGCCTTTTGGGAATATACATTTATCTGTTTTTATCTCCCGCAGCTGTGTCTGAAATATTTGTCGTTGTCGAGGATAACAGTCGTTGAAATATAGAGTGGGCCTTTAGAGCATTACAGTCGGAACTTGCAAATTTCGGCCGTCAAAAGCTCGCGGACTGATCGGACGCGTCTCATTTATTGTCTTTCATGCCCGCGTCCCTCATATCTTAACCCTCAAAACCATACAAACACATGCAACGCTACGTACTATACGCACTTCATCCGATCGCATTGCATTGCCAGACAAAAGGGGGCAGTTCATTAGCAAATCCATAGAACAAAGTACATAAAACATATTAAAACTATGAACGTAAGGGAAGGGCGTAGGAAATTTCGCTAGCCCCTTCCCCTTCCGGTCGTCAACGCGGATGTGCCCTTCCTCCGTGTAGGCGTCGACGTGCGGTGGAGCATCATCGTCGGAGCTGGAGCCGGAGCCGTTCGTCAGGTCGGAGTCGGAGTTGCACCTCATGCCCGACAGCCTGCGAAGCAGACGGTCCTGCTCCTTCGCATGGCGGGCCGCCTTCGTCGCCGCATCTTTGTTTGCCTCGCGCTCCGACAACTCGATGGCGAGTCGGAGCGCCTCGACATTCTTGCGGCGGAGGCGGCGCGCATCCGTCTCCGCTGTCGTGAGAGAGCGACGGAGGACCAACGCGAGGAGCGCGTCCTCCAGATCGACCGACGCGCGGCCAGCGTCTCCCCACTCTCCCTCGGCCACTACCGCTCGCGTCGGGCTGCACGCGCCTCGGACTCAGGCGTCCTCGTGCACACCGGCCCCGGCGCGGGCAGGAGGACCCAACGGTGGCCGGGCACCGCTTCCGGAGCAGAGGATGGTGGAGGTGGGCGGCGTACCTGAACTAGCGGAGCGGAGCGGACGGAGCGGGAGTAGACGGAGCTGCGCGCCGGGCGGGAAGGGCCGGCGACGTCGGCGGCACTACGTCGACGGGTGACGGGCGCTAAGGAAGAAGATCCGCTGCTGCCGGGGCCGCCTTGCTCCTGCAGTGACCTCCTCAATGCGATGCGGAGGGCCACCTCCTCCACATCAATGTTGGATCCGTCGGATTCTGCACCAGAGATGCTTTCGTCGCCGGCCATCAGATCAAAGGGGAGGGGATCGGAAGTGGACTGTATGGAGAGACTGAAGTGACCGATGTCTAGGGTTTTCGGACTAGGGTATTTCTGGGGTCGGTGGTGGGCCGGGCTGACGTGGCGGACGTGCCCGAACGCGCCCGCGCAGCCTCGTATCCGTCCCGTATTAGGACTGGATATGAGGGGTGCCGGTCAACCCGGGAGTTTGAGGCCCGTTTAGGGCGTCCGTCTGGGTCGATTTTTTCTGACCGGGCGGTGACCGGGCGGCTTGCCTGGTCGTTTGAGATGGGTATGAGGGGTCCGGTTGTAGATGCTCTTAGGCCCATCCAACATTTTCTGAAAATCTTTAGGGACCCATGTAGTTGTTATGACAAGGGATGGTGGGAAGTTTAGTCTCACCCCGTTAGTTGGAGAGGAGTTGGACCTTCTTACTAAGAATTCTCTTCCACATGCTATTGAAGTTTGAGAAGAGAAGTGGTCCTCGCTCACTGCTCTGTCTCCTGCTATTGTGGGAGTGATCCTGACAATAGTACTAGGGGTACGAATGAGGGGCGGAGCCTAGTTATGGCGCAGATGTAGCACTCCGATTTAGCGAGATCGGGCCCCTCTCAGAGAGGTAAAGATCCTACGTCTCATGCCCGAAGGCTTGTGTTTTCTTTAGGGGGCGTGATTACAACAGACTGTTGAACCCTTGTCCGGGATTTCGGGGGTGGCTTATATAGAGTTCGCCAGGACCCGCCGAGCGCCATTACAAGGGCATTTAATGAGAATAACTACAGGAGTTACTAGTAACTGCATCCCTAACTACGAACGTTACAGGTAACGGCAACCATGAGTGTGCTTTATGTACAACGTTAAGTCCTCGGCCTTTGGAGCTCCCACGTCGCCCACGTCTCCTCTCTGTCCGAGTGAAGGAGTCTGTCCGATTGGAGGGGGAACGCCCGAGTGACCTGATGGATCCGAGTGGACCCTGGTTCGTCATCCAAGTGTAACCGTAGTCCTGAGACTTCATCATCTGTGTGTGGCCCTATGTGTGCCTTGGATATCCACTCGGTGACCCTACCACTAGTAGGTGACCTCATCATTAGCCCCCGAATCGGTTGAGATTTGGATGGACGAGTGAACACCACTCGGGGTGGCTTCGGAACCCCTCGGGGCTCGGAGCCCGATTCAGGGCTCATATCACTTGACTCCAAGACAGAACCGCAACGGATTCAGGATTAGAGATTTCCAAGTGATTAAACCGGCCAGAGCGTCATGGGCAACTCGAAGGCCCAGGGTCTTCTCTCGGAGGAGATTACCGCCGTGCTCGTTTCCTAGGGTTTCGGTCCTACCGCGCCTTGAGTTCCGTATCTGAACTTCGAAGGAATTTGATCGACACTCGGGAGGGAAGAACCTGTTGGGGAACGTTGCATGGGAAACAAAAAATTTCCTACGCTCACCTAGATCGATCTAGGAGATGAACATCTACAAGAGGAGAGATTGCATCTACATACCCTTGTAGATCGCTAAGTGGAAGCGTTAAGAAACGCAGTTGATGTAGTCGAACGTCTTCGTGATCCAATCACGATCCGTCCCGCGAACTCCCGATCAAGTGCCGAACGGACGGCACCTCCGCGCTCAACACACGTACGGCTTGATGATGACTTCACCTCCTTGATCCAGCGAGCAACGGTGAAGTAGTAGCTCGAGTCCTCCGGTAGCACAACGGCGTGGTGGCGGTGGTGGTGGAGCTGATCCGGCAGGGCTTCGCCAAGCAATGCCGAACCAATCTAGTGGAGAGGAGAGCTACGAGGGAGAGGAGGGGCAGCGCCATAGCACGTTGGGTGCGGCTGCCCTCTCTCTCCCTCTCTATATATAGGGGGAAGGGAGGAGGAGGGGGCGCCCTAGGGTTTCGCCCAGGGGCCGACGGCCAAGAGGTGCGGCTAGGGTTTGGGGTGCCCCCCCCCCAAGGTGCCTTGCCTCCCAAGTAAAGGGGGCCTGCGGCCCTAGGGGGTGCGGCTGCCCTCCTAGCCGAATTGGGCTAGGGTTTGGGCGGTGCCCAGGCCCCTAGTGGGCTGGTGCGCCGCCTCTCCTTGGCCCATGAGGCCCCCCAACACTTGCCGGGCCCCCTGAAACCCCTTTCGGTACTCCGTCGAATCCCCGGTACACCCCGGAACATTTCCGGACTCCAATACCATTCGTTCTATATATCAATCTTCACCTCCGGACCATTCCGGAGTTCCTCGTATGTCCGAGATCTCATCCGGGACTCCGAACAACCTTCGGTCACCAACATAATAACTCGACTATACTTAGATCATCACCAAACGTTAAGTGTGTAGACCCTACGGGTTCGAGAACTATGCAGACATGACCGAGACACCTCTACAGTCAAGAACCAATAGCGGGACCTGGATGTCCATATTGGTTCCCACATATTCTACGAAGATCTTTATCGGTTGAACCTCGATGTCAAGGATTCAGTCAACCCCGTACGCAGTTCCCTTTGTTCATCGGTATGTTACTTGCCTGAGATTCGATCGTCGGTATCTCCATACCTAGTTCAATCTCGTTACCGGCAAGTTTCTTTACTCCTTCCGTAATACAAGATCCCATGGCTAACTTCTTAGTCACATTGCTTGCATGCTCCTGATGTTGTATTACCGAATGGGCCCTGAGATACCTCTCCGTCATACGGAGTGACAAATCTGAGTCTTGATCCATGCCAACTCAACAGACACCCTCGGAGATACCTGTAGAGCATCTTTATAGTCACCCAGTTACGTTGCGACGTTTGATACACACAAGGTACTCCTCCGGTGCCAGTGAGTTGCATGATCTCATGGTCATAGGAATAGATACTTGACATGCAGAAAACGATAGCAATAAACTTGACACGATCATATGCTACGTTCATAATTTGGGTCTTGTCCATCACATCATTCTCCCAATGATGTGATCCCGTTATCAAATGACAACTCATGTCTATGACCAGGAAACCATGGCCATCTTTGATCAACGAGCTAGTTCGGTAGAGGATCACTAGGGACATGTTGTTTGTCTATGTACCCACACATGTATATTAGTTTCCAATAAATACAATTATAGCATGGATAATAAATGTGTTGGAAATATGCCCTAGAGGCAATAATAAAATGGTTATTATTATATTTCCTTGTTCATGATAATCGTTTATTATCCATGCTATAATTGTATTGATTGGAAACTCAAATACATGTGTGGGTACATAGACAAACAATGTGTCCCTAGTAAGCCTCTAGTTAACTAGCTCGTTGATCAAAGATGGTGATGGTTTCCTAGCCATAGACAAGAGTTGTCATTTGATAACGGGATCACATCATTAGGAGAATGATGTGATGGACAAGACCCAAACTATGAACGTAGCATATGATCGTGTCAGTTTATTTGCTATTGTTTCTGCATGTCAAAGTATCTGTTCCTATGACCATGAGATCATGCAACTCACTGACACCGGAGGATTGCCTTGTGTGTATCAAACGTCACAACGTAACTGGGTGACTATAAAATGCTCTACAGGTATCTCCGAGGGTGTCTGTTGAGTTGGCATGGATCAAGACTGGGATTTGGTACTCCGTATGACGGAGAGGTATCTCAGGGCCCACTCGGTAATACAACATCACAATAAGCCTTGCAAGCAATGTGACTAAAGTGTTAGTCACGGGATCTTGTGTTACGGAACGAGTAAAGAGACTTGCCGGTAACGGGATTGAACTAGGTATAGAGATACCGACGATCGAATCTCGAGCAAGTAACATACCGAAGAACAAAGGGAACAGCATACGGGATTAACTGAATCCTTGACATAGAGGTTCAACCGATGAAGATCTTCGTAGAATATGTAGGAACCAATATGGGCATCCAGGTCCCGCTATTGGTTATTGACCGTAGAGGTGTCTCGGTCATGTCTACATAGTTCTCGAACCCGCAGGGTCTGCACACTTAACGTTCGGTGGCGTTTCGGTAGTATTGAGTTATGTATGGTGGTGACCGAAGATTGTTCGGAGTCCCGGATGAGATCCAGGACGTCACGAGGAACTCCGGAATGGTCCGGAGGTAAAGATTGATATATAGGAAGTCCCGTTTTGGTCACCGGAAAAGTTTCGGGTACTTCGGTAGTGTACCGGGAGTGCCGGGAGGGTACCGGGGGACCATCGGGAGGGGCCTCTCGCCCCAAAGGGCCTCATGGGCTATGGGAGGAGGTAAACCATCCCCTAGTGGGCTGGCCGAACCCCCCCAACAAGGCCCATGTGGCTAGGGGTGGGAGAGCCCAAGTGGAGGAAAGGAAAACCAAGTGGGGGAGGAATCCTACTCCTAGTAGGATTGGAGTTGGACTCCTCCACCTCCCCACTTCGGCCGACTCCTAGGGGCAACCCTAGGGGCGCCGGCCCCTCCCCTCCCTCCTATATATACTAGAGGGAGAGAGGGCCAAAGACACCCAACCCTAAAGGCCACGGTGCAGCCCTCTCTCCCAATAGATCATTTCCTCTAGTTTTCAGCAGTGCTTAGGCGAAGCCCTGCTGGAATAGTTTCACCACCACCGCCACCGCGCTGTCGGAGAACTCATCTACATCTCTGCCCCCTCTTGCTGGATCAAGAAGGCGGAGATCATCATCGAGCTGTACGTGTGCTGAACGCGGAGGTGCCGTCCGTTCGGCGCTAGATCGGAAGGACCGTGATTGGATCGCGGGACGGATCGTGATTGGATCGCGGGACGGATCATGATCGGATCGTGGGACGGCTTGCGACTTGGATCGCGAAGACGTTCGACTACATCAACCGCGTTTCTTAACGCTTCCCGCTTAGCGATCTACAAGGGTACGTAGATCCACTCTCCCTCTCGTAGATGCTCATCACCATGGATAGATCTTGCGTGTGCGTAGGAAAAGTTTTGTTTCCAATGCAACGTTCCCCAACAGTGGCATCATGATCTAGGTCTATGCGTAGATGAGATCACGAGTAGAACACAAAGGAGTTTGTGGGCGTTGATGCTCAGATTGCTTCCTCCCTTGGTCTTTTCTTGATTCAGCGGTATTGTGGGATGAAGCGGCCCGGACCAACCTTACTCGTACGCTTACAAGAGACCGGTTCCATCAACTGACATGTGACTTTGTTGCATAAAGATGGCTGGCGGGTGTCTGTCTCTCCCACTTTAGTTGGATCGGATTCGACATAGGCGGTCCTTGAGAAGGCTGAATAGCAATTTGTGTATCACCGTTGTGGTTTTGCGTAGGTAAGAATCGTTCTTGCTAGATACCCATAGCAGCCACGTAAAACATGCAACAACAATTAGAGGACGTCTAATTTGTTTTTGTAGGGTATGTTGTGATATGATATGGCCAATGACATGATGAGATATATGTGATGTATGAGATGATCATGTTATGTATAGATAATCACGACTTGCATGTCGATGAGTACGGCAACCGGCAGGAGCCATAGGGTTGTCTTTAATTTATTTTCGCTGTTTTGCTTTACTTTATCGCTATGAGTTAGCAATAGTCGTAGAAGCAACAGTTGGCGTGACAACCTCATGGCGACACGTTGATGGAGATCAAGATGATGGAGATCATGGTGTCATGCTGGTGACGATGGAGATCATGCCGGTGCTTTGAAGATGGAGATCAAAAGCACAAGTTCATGGCCATATCATGTCGCTTATGATTTGCATGTGATGTTAATCCTTTTATGCATCTTATTTTGCTTAGGATGATGGTAGCATTATAAGGTGATCCGTCACTAAAATTTCAAGATAAAATTGTGTTCTCCCCGAGTGTGCAGCATTGCGAAAGTTCGTCGTTTCGAGACACCACGTGATGATCGGGTGTGATAGACTCTACGTTCGCATACAACGGGTGCAAGCCAGTGTTGCACAAGCGGAACACTCGGGTTAAACTTGACGAGCCTAGCATGTACAGACATGGCCTCGGAACACAAGAGACCGAAAGGTCGAACATGAGTCATATAGTAGATATGATCAACATGGAGATGTTCACCATTGAAACCACCTCATCTCACGTGATGATCGGACTTGGGTTGGTGAATTTGGATCATGTAACACTCGGATGACCGGAGGGATGTCAATTTGAGTGGGAGTTTTTAAGTAATATGATTAACTAAACTCATTATCATGAACATAGTCAAAATGTCTTTGCAAATTATGTTGTAGATTACTAGCTCACGCTGTTGCTCCCTTGAATTTTTATATGTTCCTAGAGAAATAGAGTTGAAAGATGATGGTAGCAATAATGCGGACTGGGTCCGTGATCTGAGGATTGTCCTCATTGCTGCACAGAAGGCTTATGTCCTTAATGCACCGCTCGGTGTGCCACCCCCTCAAGCGTCGTCTTTAGATGTTGTGAACATCTGACAGGCACGTTCTGATGACTACTTGATAGTTCAGTGCGTCATGCATTACGGCTTAGAATTAAGGCTCCAAAACGTTTTGAACGTCACGGAACATATGTGATGTTCTAAGAGCTGAAATTGGGATTTCAGGCTCGTGCCAGTGTTGAGAGGTATGAGACCTCCAACAAGATTCTTTGCCTGCACTATGAAGGAGAATAGCTCAATCGGTGAGCATGTGCTCAGATTGTCTAGGTGCTACAATCGCTTGAATCGAGTGGGAGTTGATCTTCCAGATAAGATAGTGATTGATATAGTTCTCCAAGTCACTGTCACTAAGCTACTAGAGCTTCGTGATGAACTATAAAATGCCAGGGATGGAAATAATGATCCCTGAGATATTCGTGATGTTTGACACCGCGAAGGTAGAAATCAAGAAGGAGCATCAAGTGTTGATGGTTAGTAAAACCACTAGTTTCGAGAAGGGCAAGGGCAAGGAGGGAAACTTCATGGATGGCAAGTTAGTTGCTGCTCCAGTGTAGAAACCCAAGGTTGAACCCAAACCCAAGACTAAGTGCTTCTATTATGAGGAGAACGGTCGCTGAAGCGGAACAACCCTAGATACTTGGTAGATAAAAAGGCTGGCAACGTCGACAAAAGTATATTTGATATACGTGTTATTGATGTGTACCTTACTAGTACTCCTACTAGCACTTGGGTATTGGATACCAGTTCGGTTGCTAAATGTTAGTAACTCGAAATAAAAGCTACGGAATAAACGGAGGCTAGCTAAGGGTGAGGTGACGATGAGTGTTGGAAGTGTTTCCAAGGTTGATGTGATCACCAACGCACGCTCTCTCTACCTTCGGGATTAGTGATGAACCTAAATAAATGTTATTTAGTGTTTGCGTTGAGCATGAACGTGATTAGATCATGTTTATTGCAATACGATTATTCATTTAAGTTAGAGAATAATGGTTATTCTGTTTACATGAATAATACCTTCAATGGTCATGCACCCAATATGAATGGTTCATTGAATCTCGATCGTAGTAATACACATGTTCATTGATGTCAAAAGATGCAAAGTTAATAATGATAGTACCACATACTTGTGGCACTGCCGCTAAATGTCATATTGGTGTAAAGCGCATGAATAAACTCCATGCTGATGGATCTTTGGACTCATTCGATTTCGAATCGGTTGAGACATGTGGACCATGCCTCATGGGCAAGATGACTAAGACCCTGTTTTCCGGTATGATGGAGCGGGCAAGTGACTTATTGGAAATGATAGATGTTGATGTATTCGGTCCAATGAGTGTTGTAGCATGCGGTGGATATCGTTATTTTCCTACCTTCACTGATGATTTGAGTAGATATGGGTATATTTACTTAATGAAACACAAGTCTGAAACGTTTGAAAAGTTCAAACAAATTCAGAGTGAAGTTTGAGATCATCGTGACAAGAAGATAAAATGTCTACGATATGATCGTGGAGGTGAATATCTGTGTTACGAGTTTGGTATGCAACTTAAGACAATGTGGAAGTTGTTTCACAACTCACGCCGCCTGGAACACCATAGTGTGATGGTGTGTCCGAACGTCGTAGTCGTGCTCTATTGGATATGGTACGTACTATGATGTCTCTTATCGATTTGCCACTATCGTTTTGGGGTTTTTCATTAGAGACAACTACATTCACTTTAAATAGGGCACCATCTAAGTCTGTTGAGATGACACCGTATGAATTTTGGTTTGGCAGAAACCTAAGCTGTCATTTCTCAGAGTTTGGGAATACGACGCTTATGTCTGATAAGCTCAATCCCAAAGCGGAAAGGTGCATCTTCATAGAATACCCTAAGGAAACAGTTGGGTATACCTTCTATCTCAGATCCAAGGGCAAAGTGTTTTTTGCTATAAACGGGTCCTTTCTCGAGAAAAAGTTTCTCTCAAAAGAATTGAGTGGGAGGAAGGTAGAACTTGATGAGGTTATTGAACCGTCACTTCAGTTGGATAGTAGCACGACGCAGAAAGATGTTTCTGTGGCGCCTACACCGAATGAAGAGGAAGTTAATGATGATGATCATGACACTTCGGGTCAAGTTACTACCGAACCTCGTAGGTCGACAAGGAATCGTGCCGCCCCTGAGTGGTACGGCAATCCTGTCTTGGAGGTCATGTTGTTAGACAACAGTGAACCTACGAGATATGAAGAAGCGATGGTGGGCCCGGATTCCAACAAATGGCCAGGAGCCATGAAATCCGAGATAGGATCCATGTATGAAAACCAAGTGTGGCCTTTGGTAGACTTGCCCGTTGAACGGCAGGCCGTTGAGTACAAATGGACCTTTATGAAGAAGACAGACGCTGATGGTAAATGTCACCATTTATAAAAAGCTCGACTTGTCGCAAAGAAAGTTTCCGACAAAGTTCAAGGAGTTGACTATGATGAGACTTTCTCACCCGTAGCGATGCTGAAGTTTGTTGGAATTATGTTAGCATTTGCTGCATTTTTCGATTATGAAATCTGGCAGATGGATGTCAAAACATCGTTTCCTTAACGGTTTCCTTGAGGAAAGGTTGTATGTGATACAACTGAAAGGTTTTGTCAGTCCTAAGGATGCTAAAATGTATGCAAGCTTCAGCGATCCTTCTATGGACTGGAGCAAGCATCTCAGAGTTGGAATATACACTTTGATGAGGTGATCAAAGTTTTTGGGTCTATACAAAGTTTAGGAGAAACTTATATTTACAATAAATTGAGTGGGAGCACTATAGAATTTCTGATAAGTATATGTGGATGACATATTGTTGATCGGAAATGATGTAGAAGTTCTGGAAAGCATAAAGGGTTGTTTGAAAGGAGTTTTTCAAAGGAAAACCTGGAATGAAGCTACTTAAATATTGGGCATCAGGATCTATAGAGATAGATCAAGACGTCTGATAAGACTTTCAATGAGTACATACCTTGACAAGATTTTGAAAGAGTTCAAAATGGATCAGTCAAAGAAAGAGTTCTTGCCTGATTTGTAAGGTGTGGAGTTGAGTGAGACTCAAAGCTCGACCATGGCAGAAGAAAGAGAAAGGACGAAGGTCGTCCCCTATGCCTTATCCATAGGCTCTGTATAGTATGTTATGCTGTGTACCGCACCTGGTGTGTGCCTTGCCATGAGTCTGTCAAGGGGTACAAGAGTGATCTAGGAGTGGATCACTGGACAGCGGTCAAAATTATCCTTAGTAACTAGAGGACTAAGGAAATGTTTCTCGATTATGGAGGTGATAAAGAGTTCGTCGTAAAGGGTTACATCGATGCAAGCTTTGACACCTGTCCGGACGACTCTGAGTAGCAGTCCGGATACGTATAGTGGAGCAGTCATTTGGAATAGCTCCAAGTGGAGCGTGGTAGCATCTGCAGTATGCCATATAGATTTGCAAAGAACACATGGATCTGAATGTTGCAGACCGTTGACTAGAAATTCTCTCACATGCAAAACATGATCGAACCCCAGAACTCATTGGGTGTTAGATTCATTACAGTGTTAATCACATGGTGATGTGACCTAGATTATTGACTCTAGTGCAAGTGGGAGACTGTTGGAAATATGCCCTAGAGGCAATAATAAAATGGTTATTATTATATTTCCTTGTTCATGATAATCGTTTATTATCCATGCTATAATTGTATTGATTGGAAACTCAAATACATGTGTGGGTACATAGACAAACAATGTGTCCCTAGTAAGCCTCTAGTTAACTAGCTCGTTGATCAAAGATGGTGATGATTTCCTAGCCATAGACAATAGTTGTCATTTGATAACGGGATCACATCATTAGGAGAATGATGTGATGGACAAGACCCAAACTATGAACGTAGCATATGATCGTGTCAGTTTATTTGCTATTATTTCTGCATGTCAAAGTATCTGTTCCTATGACCATGAGATCATGCAACTCACTGACACCGGAGGATTGCCTTGTGTGTATCAAACGTCACAACTAAACTGGGTGACTATAAAGATGCTCTACAGGTATCTCCGAGGGTGTCTGTTGAGTTGGCATGGATCAAGACTGAGATTTGTTACTCCGTATGACGGAGAGGTATCTCAGGGCCCACTCGGTAATACAACATCACAATAAGCCTTGCAAGCAATGTGACTAAAGTGTTAGTCACGTGATCTTGTGTTACGGAACGAGTAAAGAGACTTGCCGGTAACGAGATTGAACTAGGTATAGAGATACCGACGATCGAATCTCGGGCAAGTAACATACCGAAGAACAAAGGGAACAACATACGGGATTAACTGAATCCTTGACATAGAGGTTCAACCGATGAAGATCTTCGTAGAATATGTAGGAACCAATATGGGCATCCAGGTCCCGCTATTGGTTATTGACCGTAGAGGTGTCTCGGTCATGTCTACATAGTTCTCGAACCCGCAGGGTCTGCACACTTAACATTCGGTGGCGTTTTGGTAGTATTGAGTTATGTATGGTGGTGACTAAAGACTGTTCGGAGTGCCGGATGAGATCTAGGATGTCACGAGGAGCTCCAGAATGGTTCGGAGGTAAAGATTGATATATAGGAAGTCCCGTTTTGGTCACCGGAAAAGCTTCGGGTACTTCGGTAGTGTACCGGGAGTGCCGGGAGGGTATCGTGTGACCATCGGGAGGGGCCTCTCGCCCCAAAGGGCCTCATGGGCTGTGGGAGGAAGTAAACCAGCCCCTAGTGGGCTGGCCGACCCCCCCCCCCAACAAGGCTCATGCGGCTAGGGGTGGGAGAGCCCAAGTGGAGGAAAGGAAAACCAAGTGGGGGAGGAATCCTACTCCTAGTAGGATTGGAGTTGGACTCCTCCACCTCCCCACTTCGGCCGACTCCTAGGGGCAACCCTAGGGGCGCCGGCCCCTCCCCTCCCTCCTATATATACTAGAGGGAGAGAGGGCCAAAGACACCCAACCCTAAAGGCCACAGTGCAGCCCTCTCTCCCAATAGATCATTTCCTCTAGTTTTCAGCAGTGCTTAGGCGAAGCCCTGCTGGAATAGTTTCACCACCACCGCCGCCGCGCCGTCGCGCTGCCGGAGAACTCATCTACCTCTCTGCCCCCTCTTGCTGGATCAAGAAGGTGGTGATCATCATCGAGCTGTACGTGTGCTGAACGCGGAGGTGCCGTCCGTTCGGCGCTAGATCGGAAGGACCGTGATTGGATCGCGGGACAGATCGTGATTGGATCGCGGGACAGATCATGATCGGATCGCGGGACGGCTTGCGATTTGGATCGCAAAGACGTTCGACTACATCAACCGCGTTTCTTAACGCTTCCCGCTTAGCAATCTACAAGGGTACGTAGATCCACTCTCCCTCTCGTAGATGCTCATCACCATGGATAGATCTTGTGTGTGCGTAGGAATTTTTTTGTTTCCCATGCAACGTTCCCCAACAAAATGATCATCATGGACAAGGAAATATAATAACAACCACTTTATTATTGCCTCTAGGGCATATTTCCAACAGTCTCCCACTTGCACTAGAGTCAATAATCTAGTATTACATGGTAATGAATCTAACACCCATAGAGTTCTGGTGTTGATCAGGTTTTGCCTGTGGAAGATGTTTAGTCAATGGATGTGCAACATTCAGATCCGTGTGCACTTTGCAAATGTTTATGTCCCCCTCCTTGATCGCATCGCGGATGGAATTGAAGCATCGCTTTATGTATCTAGTCCTCTTGTGAAACTTTGGTTCCTTGGCCAGAGCAATGGCACCAGTGTTGTCACAGAATAGAGTCATTGGGTCCAGTGCACTGGGCACAACTCCAAGATCTGTCATGAACTGCTTCATCTAGACACCTTCCTTTGCCGCCTCCGAGGCAGCTATGTAGAATCAGCTACCACGCTTTGCTTGGAACTGCACCAGCTTACCGCTCCCCCATTGAGAATATATACGTATCCGGTTTGAGACTTAGAGTCATCCGGATCAGTGTCAAAGCTTGCATCGACGTTACCCTTTACGACGAGCTCTTGATCACCGCCATAAACGAGAAACATTTCCTTAGTCCTTTTCAGGTACTTAAGCATATTCTTGACCGCCGTCCAGTGTTCCACTCCTGGATCACTTTGAAACCTTCCGGCCATATTTATGGCAAGGCTGACATCTGGTCTTGTGCACAGCATTGCATACATGATAGAGCCTATGGCAGAAGCATAGGGGATGACACTCATCTTTTCTCTATCCTCTGCATTCACTGGGCATTGAGTCTTACTCAACTTCACACCTTGCAATACAGGCAAGAATCTCTTCTTGGAATGATCCATTTTGAACTTCTTCAAAACTTTATCAAGGTATGTGCTGTGTGAAAGTCCTATTAAGCGTCTCGATCTATCTCTATAGATCTTGATGCCTAATATGAAAGCAGCTTCTCCTAGGTCCTTCATTGAAAAACTCTTGTTCAAATATTCATTCACGCATTCCAAAAGTTCTATATTGTTTCCAATCAGCAATATGTCATCCACATATAATATTAGAAATGCTATAGAGCTCCCACTCACTTTCTTGTAAATACAAGCTTCTCCGTAAACTTGTATAAACCCAAATGCTTTGATCACCTCATCAAAGCGAAGATTCCTACTCCGAGATGCTTGCACCAGTCCATAAATGGATCGCTGGAGTTTGCAAACTTTGTCAGCATTCTCTGGATCGACAAAACCTTCTGGTTGCATCATATACAAGTCTTCCTTAAGGAAACCGTTAAGGAACGCTGTTTTGACATCCATCTGCCAAATTTCATAATCAAAAAATGCAACTATTTCTAACATGATTCTGATGGACTTAAGCATCGCTACGGGTGAGAAAGTCTCATCGTAGTCAACTCCTCGAACTTGTGAAAAACCATTTGCCACAAGTCGAGCTTTATAGACGGTGACATTACCATCCGCGTCCGTCTTCTTCTTAAAGATCCATTTATTCTGAATGGCCTTTCGCCCTTCAGGAAATACTTCCAAAGTCCATACTTTGTTTTCATACATGGATCCCATCTCGGATTTCATGGCCTCTAACCATTTGTCGGAATCCGGGCCCACCATCGCTTCTCCATAGCTCGTAGGTTCATCGTTGTCCAACAACATGACCTCTAAGACAGGGCTACCGTACCATTCAGGAGCAGTACGTGTCCTTTTCGACCTACGAGGTTTGATAGTAACTTGATCTGAAACTTCATGATCACCATCATTAGCTTCCTCTTCAACTGATGTAGTCTCCACAGAAACATCTTTCTGCACTGCGCTACTCTCTGGTTGAAGTAAAGGTTGAACAACCTCATCAAGTTCTATCTTCCTCCCACTCATTTCTTTCGAGAGAAACTCTTTCTCGAGAAATGACCCGTTCTTAGCGACAAACACTTTGCCTTCGGATCTGATATAGAAGGTATACCCAACAGTCTCTTTTGGGTATCCTATGAAGAGGCATTTGTCCGCTTTGGGTTCGAGCTTTTCTGGCTGAAGCCTTTTGACATAAGCATCGCATCCCCAAACTTTAAGAAACGACAACTTTGGTTTCTTGCCAAACCACAGTTCATACGGTGTAGTCTCAACGGATTTAGATGGTGCCCTATTTAATGTGAATGTAGCTGTCTCTAACGCATAACCCCAAAATGATAGTGGCAGATCGGCAAGAGACATCATAGAATGCACCATATCCAATAAGGTTTGATTACGACGTTCGGACACACCATTACGCTGTGGTGTTCCAGGCGGCGTCAACTGTGAAACAATTCCACATTGTCTTAAGTGATTGCCAAACTCATAACTCAGATATTCTCCTCCTCGATCAGATCGTAGAAATTTAATCTTCTTGTTGCGATGATTCTCAACTTCACTCTGAAATTGCTTGAACTTTTCAAACGTTTTAGACTTGTGTTTCATTAAGTAAATATACCCATATCTACATAAGTCATCGATGAAGGTGAGAAAGTAATGATATTCACCACGCGCCTCAATGCTCATCGGACCGCACACATCAGTATGTATGATTTCCAACAAGTCACTTGTCTGTTCCATTGTTCCGGAGAATGGGGTCTTAGTCATCTTGCCCATGAGGCATGGTTCACATGTGTCAAGTGATTCAAAATCAAGTGACTCCAAAAGTCCATCAGCATGGAGTTTCTTCATGCGTTTTACACCAATATGACCTAAGCGGCAGTGCCACAAGAAAGTGGTACAATCTTTATCAACTCTACATCTTTTGGCATCAATGTTATGAACATGTGTATCATCACTATCGAGATTCAATAATAATAAACCCCTCACAATGGGTGCATGACCATAAAAGATATTACCCATATAAATAGAACAACCATTATTCTCTGATTTAAATGAGTAACCGTCTCGCATTAAACAAGATCCAGATATAATGTTCATGCTCAACGCAGGCACTAAATAACAATTATTCAGGTTCATCACTAATCCCGATGGTAATCGAAGAGCGAGCGTGCCGACGGCGATCACATCAACCTTGGAACCATTTCCCACGCGCATCGTCACTTCGTCCTTTGCCAGCCTCCGTCTATTTCGTAGTTCCTGCTTTGAGTTGCAAATGTGAGCAACCGAACCGGTATCAAATACCCAGGCACTACAACGAGAGTTGGTAAGGTACACATCAATAACATGTATATCATATATGCCTTGTTTGGCGTTGGCCGCCTTCTTGTCGGCCAGATACTTGGGGCAATTCCGCTTCCAGTGGCCAGTTCCCTTGCAATAGAAGCACTCAGTTTCCGGCTTGGGTCGAGCCTTGGGTTTCTTCACGGGAGGGGCAACTGCTTTGCCACTCTTCTTGGAGTTACCCTTCTTGCCCTTGCCATTTTTCTTGAAACTAATGGTTTTATTAACCATCAACACTTGATGCTCCTTCTGGATGTATGACTCGGTGACTATCAGCATCGCAAATAGCTCGGCGACTGATTTGTTCATCCCTTGCATGTTATAGTTCAGCACAAAGCTTTTGTAGCTAGGTGGTAGCGATTGAAGAACTCTGTCAGTGATCGCCTCTGGCGGGAGCACAACTCCCAACTCAGCCAGACGGTTGTAATACCCAGACATTCTGAGTATTATGCTCACTGATAGACTCGTTCTCCTCCATCTTGCAAGCATAGAACTTATCAGAGGTCTCATACCTCTCGATCCGGGCATTCTTCTCAAAAATAAACTTCAACTCCTGGAACATCTCATATGCTCCATGACGTTCAAAACGTCTTTGAAGTCCCGGTTCTAAGCCATACAACATAGCACACTAAACTATTGAGTAGTCATCAACACACGTCTGCCAGGCGTTCATAACGTCCACAGACGATGGAGCGGGTTGGTCACCGACCGGCGCATCAAGGACATAAGCCTTTTGGGCAGCCGTGAGGATAATCCTTAGATTACGGGCCCAGTCTACAAAGTTACTTCCATCATCTTTCAGTTTGGCTTTCTCTAGGAACGCATCGAAAAATTCCGGGGAGCTACTACGCGAGCCATTGATCTACAACATAATTTTGCAAAGATAACTTAGACTATTGTTCAAGATAATGAGTTTAGTTAATCATATTACTTAAAACTCCCACTCAAATTGACATCCCTTCGGTCATCCGAGTGCTACATGATCCAAATTCACCAACCCAAGTCCGATCATCACGTGAGATGAGGTGGTTTCAATGGTGAACATCTCCATGTTGATCATATCTACTATATGACTCATGTTCGATCTTTCGGTCTCTTGTGTTCCGAGGCCATGTATGTACATGCTAGGCTTGTCAAGTTTAATCCAAGTGTTCCGCATGTGCAAAACTGGCTTGCACCCGTTGTATGTGAACGTAGAGTCTATCACACCCGATCATCACGTGGTGCTTCGAAACGATGAACTTTCGCAACAGTGCACACTCGGGGAGAACACAATTTTATCTTGAAATTTTAGGGAGGGATCACCTTATAATTCTACCGTCGTCCTAAGCAAAATAAGATGCATAAAAAGGATTAACATCACATGCAAATCATAAGTGACATGATATGGCCATGAACTTGTGCTTTTGATCTCCATCTCCAAAGCACCGACATGATCTCCATCGACACCGGCATGACACCATGATCTCCATCATCGTGTTGCCATCGGGGTTGTCGCGCCAACCATGCTTCTACTACTATTGCTACCATCTAGCGATAAAGTAAAGCATTGCATAGCGCTTAAATATTGACACGCATGTCATAAAATAATTAAAGACAACCCTATGGCTCCTGCCGGTTGCCGTATGCATCGACATGGAAGTCGATATAAACTATTACAAAACATGATCATCTCATACATAAAATATATTTCATCATGTCTTTGGCCATATCATATCACAACATACCCTGCAGAAACAAGTTAGACGTCCTCTAATTTGTCGTTGCGTGTTTTACGTGGCTGCTATGGGTATCTAGCAAGAACGATTCTTACCTACGCAAAACCACAACGGTGATATACAAGTTGCTATTTAACCTTCTACAAGGACCGCCTTCGTCGAATCCGATTCAACTAAGGTGGGAGAGACAGACACCCGCCAGCCATCTTATGCAACAAAGTTACATGCCAGTCAATTGAACCGGTCTCATGTACGTGGACATGTAAAGTTGGTCCGGGCCGCTTCATCCCACAATACCGCTGAATCAAGAAAAGACCAAGGAGGGAAGCAATCTGAATATCAACGCCCACAAACTCCTTTGTGTTCTACTCGTGATGTCATCTACACAAAGACCTAGCTCATGATGCCATTGTTGGGGAACGTTGCATGGGAAACAAAAAAATTCCTACGCTCACCTAGATCGATCTAGGAGATGAACATCTACGAGAGGAGAGATTGCATCTACATACCCTTGTAGATCGCTAAACGGAAGTGTTAAGAAACGCGGTTGATGTAGTTGAACGTCGTCGCGATCCAATCACGATCCGTCCCGCGAACTCCCGATCAAGTGCCGAACGGACGGCACCTCTGCGCTCAACACACGTACGACTTGATGACGCCTTCACCTCCTCGATCCAGTGAACAATGGTGAAGTAGTAGCTCGAGTCCTCCGGCAGCACAACGGCGTGGTGGCGGTGGTGGTGGAGCTGATCCGACAGGGCTTCGCCAAGCACTGTCGAACCAATCTAGTGGAGAGGAGAGCTACGAGGGAGAGGAGGGGCAGCGACGTAGCACGTTGGGTGCGGCTGCCCTCTCTCTCCCTCTCTATATATAGGGGGAAGGGAGGAGCAGGGGGCGCCCTAGGGTTTCCCCTAGGGGCCGGCGGCCAAGGGGTGCGGCTAGGGTTTGGGGTGCCCCCCCCCCAAGGCGCCTTGCCTCCCAAGTAAAGGGGGCCGGCGGCCCTAGGGGGTGCGGCTGCCCTCCTAGCCGAATTGGGCTAGGGTTTGGGCGGCGCCCAGCCCCCTAGTGGGCTAGTGCGCCCCCTCTCCTTGGCCCATGAGGCCCCCCAACACTTGCCGGGGCCCCCCGAAACCCCTTTCGGTACTCCGTCGAATCCCCGGTACACCACGAAACATTTTCGGAGTCCAATACCATTCGTTCTATATATCAATCTTCACCTCCGGACCATTCCGGAGTTCCTCGTACGTCCGGGATCTCATCCGGGACTCCGAACAACCTTCGGTCACCAACATAATAACTCGACTATACTTAGATCGTCACCAAACGTTAAGTGTGTAGACCCTACGGGTTCGAGAACTATGCAGACATGACCGAGACACCTCTACGGTCAATAACCAATAGCGGGACCTGGATGTCCATATTGGTTCCCACATATTCTACGAAGATCTTTATCGGTTGAACCTCGATGTCAAGGATTCAGTCAATCCCGTACGCAGTTCCCTTTGTTCATCGGTATGTTACTTGCCTGAGATTCGATCGTCGGTATCTCCATACCTAGTTCAATCTCGTTACCGGCAAGTTTCTTTACTCGTTCCGTAATACAAGATCCCGTGGCTAACTTCTTAGTCACATTGCTTGCATGCTCATGATGTTGTATTACCGAGTGGGCCCTGAGATACCTCTCCGTCATACGGAGTGACAAATCCGAGTCTTGATCCATGCCAACTCAACAGACACCCTCGAAGATACCTGTAGAGCATCTTTATAGTCACCCAGTTACGTTGCGATGTTTGATACACATAAGGTACTCCTCCAGTGTCAGTGAGTTGCATGATCTCATGATCATAGGAACAGATACTTGACATGCAGAAAACGATAGCAATAAACTTGACATGATCATATGCTACGTTCATAATTTGGGTCTTGTCCATGACATCATTCTCCCAATGATGTGATCCCATTATCAAATGACAACTCATGTCTATGACGAGGAAAGCATGGCCATCTTTGATCAACGAGCTAGTTCGGTAGAGGATCACTAGGGACATGTTGTTTGCCTATGTACCCACACATGTATTTTAGTTTCCAATAAATAAAATTATAGCATGGATAATAAACGATCATCATGAACAAGGAAATATAATAATAACCACTTTATTATTGCCTCTAGGGCATATTTCCAACAGAACCGCCGTGCTTGTAGCCTAGGGTTCTTACCCTCACCATGCTTTGACCTATATCTGTGCTCCAAAGGTTTAGCAAAGGCATATGATCGCCATTCAACACGCCCGAGCGAACGGGGACCCGCGGAGGGCATTCGGTCGGACCGAAACATGTTGTCTGGATCGAGCAGACATCACGCCCAGTCGGGCTGTCTTGCAGCGGAAATTTTGTGGATTTGAAACGTGGATAGCACGCGCAGAAGCGGTTACGTCGCGGTAGTGGGGAAAGTGGGCACGATGCCTCGATTTCTGCCCCGAAAATCCGCCACGTGCAGAGATGGCGCTACGCGCGGGATCTTACGGATCTCATCACACCCAGTGATTAACGGCTGGTGATTTCGCCGAATTGGGTATAAACAGCGCCTGGATAGAGGAGAGAGAGAGAGCAGATCTTCCCATTCCTCCTTTCCCCTCCGCGAATCCACCGTGATCCGCCACCCCGATCCCCTCTGTGAATCGACTCTCAACGCCCGTCTGACCGGTGGAGATGGGGAAGAGTGCGACCACTAAGGCCGAGCGGGCGAAGTGGGGCTCGAGAGGGTCTTTGTCGAGCGCTGGCGCTACGTCGGGTCGGCTTCAGGGCGACTGGCCCGCGTCGCGGGTCACGAAGGCCCGCCTGCTCGAGCTGGAGAACCAGGGCCTCCTGACCGCCGGGAGCTAGCGGCTAGCCGACGCAGGGGAGCTCGAGCCTTCTCCGCAGGGGGACGATCGGGTCCTCTTGCTGACCCATGTGGAGAGAGGTTTCTCCCCCCTCCTCACCCCTTCTTTAGATCTTTCCTTGATTATTTCGGTGCTCAACTTCACCACCTCCCTCCGAATGCCATGTCCTATCTTGCTGACTTCATTTCACTATGCGAGAACTTCATAGGATGTCACCCGCACTGGGGACTTTTTAAGCATCTTTTCACTTGCCGCGCCATGACCGTGAAAAAGTTTGGGCGTACAGCTCAGGGGTAAGGTTAGCTTCCCTGCCATGTCACTCCCCGATTCGGTGAAGGGGTGGCAGGATTCGTGGTTTTATTGCAAGGACATCCCTGTCGCCGGCGGTCAGTCGGGCCTACCACCGTACTCGACGGGGCGAGTGCGGTCCCCTCCGCCCTTGCTTGTGGCCAAGGAGGAGAATACGGACGTGGACATCCTGGTGACGGCGGTGGTGACCATCGTCAGGAAAGGGATCAGTGGGTTGGACCTCCTGGAGGTTTTCCTTCAGCGGAGGATTCATCCCTTGCAGTCTAGGGCCCGCCCCATGTGGACGTACGAGGGGCCGAGTGACTCTACGCAAGTTCACCCGGAGGAGTTCGACACGAAGACGGTAAAGGTGAAGATCAAATCCATCACTTCCGCGCGCGATAGCCCGAGGGCGGCCGACTGGTTCCCCCCTTCGACAAAGAGCATCCGCCAATAGATGTAAGTTTCAACCTTCTCAATCAGGGTATCTGTAGTGTCGATGTCCGACTGAGGTTAATGCAACTTCTTCTCCCACTCGGCAAGTTTTCCAAACGTTGATCAGTCCGGTGCCGGTCGTGAACCGCGCACCCAAGGATGTGGCCAGCGACACCGAGTGTCAGGAGGTCTCGGACGATGAGGACGACGATGGGGAGGAAGATACGAGGGAGGAGTACCAAGGAAGGGGACGAAGCCGAGTTGTCTCCATCAGAGAACGTCCCGATCGAGTGCCGCTCAAAGACGCGGCAAGACCCGAGTGCGCGCGCCAGGGGATCGGGCGTCATCAAGCCAACTGCTCCAGCTCCTCCCACGCGCACCTACAAGCGCACACGAGGCGAAGCTGCCGAGTCGCCCGAGAGGGCAACCAAGCATCCCAAGGTTACGGTGGTCAAGCCTCGAAAGGCTGCCCTATCGCGAATGAGGGTGGAGGTGCCCGTGGCTTCAAAGTAAGTACCAAGGATGTTCCTTTCATTTAATATCTTGGACTTCTTCCTTCCGAGTGGTTGTTGACCGAGTGATTTACTTGTCGCAGTGCCGATACTTCAACCGCTTCGCTCGACCCTAAGGCTCCGGAGAAGGGCCAGGCAGAGGCAGATGCGGCGTTCTCGAAAGGTAGTTTCTGAACTTGCCTGGAGTTCATTCGTTTGTCGTGTTTTTCTATGCTTCCAATGCCCGGGCGTTCTTGATGGCTTGCAGGGCCGCGTGAGGTGTTCGAGCTCGACGGGGACGACAAGGCCGACCTGCCGAACCCTTCAGTTGACGCGGACGTCGTGATGCAGGATGCCTCCCCGCCCCGAGTAATCAGGACTTCTCCAGCCAAGGCCCCGACTCCAGTTCTGGATGCTACCCCGAGGGCTGGAGCCGCACTCGGAGCCTTCTCATCACCCCCTTCGCCAGCCTCCCTAGTGACCAACATCTTCATGTTGCACCATGTCCCGAAGGATCAGGTGGGCGCGGGCAAGGAGGCCTTGATCCAGGTGGAGCTGATGAACAACCGGCTGAAGGAGGCGTACGATGTCAGAGAGGCCCTGAAGAAGAATGTCCGAGTAAGTACTATCGTAAGTACCAACTTCAGTCGGGAGTTCTGATCTGCATGTAGTTTTTTTAAAGTTTTGTGTCCCGGGTGGGTTTGCACAGGGCACAACCAGTGGGTGTTCTCTGGTTCCAGTGGGGGCGCGCTGAGCGCACCCACTAGGTGTAGTCCCCAAGATTGTCGTCGACTGTGGCAGTCGGCGGGAGTCTTAGAGTCTTTATAAGCTTGACGTGAACCGTCGGGGTGTAGAACCTGTTGCTTAGCTTGTCATAGTAGCCAGAGTGGTACTTGTCGAAGAGGATGCGGTGATGGTCCATGGACCAGAGCTTGTCGACATTGACCATCGGGGTGTAGAACCTGTTGCTGAGCTTGTCGAGGTAGCCGGAGTGGTACTTGTCGAAGAGGATGCGGTGATGGTCCATGGACCAGAGCTTGTCGACGTTGACCGTCGGGGTGCATAACCTATTGCTGAGCTTGTCGAAGTAGCCGGAATGGTACTTGTCGAAGAGGATGCATCTCGACCATCCACCTTTCCAGTGGGGGCGTGCAGAGCGCACCCACTGGGTGTAGTCCCCGAGACTGCCGTCGACTGTGGCAGTCGGCGGGAGTCTTAAAGCTATTTGTTTTTGTTTTATTTGAATAACCGAGTGGTTTTCATATCTGACTGATATGATTTGCGTCTCCTTGCTTCTCCTTGGTAGAGTGTATGTGAGCTCGGAGCAACCGTGGAGAAGGAGTTGCAGGGCATCCGGATCAGCCTGGAGGCCGAGAAGGCCAAGAGCACGCATCTGGAACAGGAGAAGCGCTCACTCGGAGGTAAGCATATCTCGGCCGACTGTCTCTTGAACTTTCTTTCTTCTCCCAATCCGATTGTTTGTCCCTCCAGATGTTCGTAGCGAAAATTTTCAACTTTCTCAGAGGCTCAGGACTTCTATTTCTGTAGACACCATGAAATAGGCCCTCGAGAAGAAGGACACGGAGCTGGCGTCTGCTGGAAGGAGGCCAAGGCCAAGACCAAGGCGGACGAGGACAAGCTGAAATCAGTCGGAGAACTTGAAGTGGAGAACAAGACTCTCAAGGTCGCGACAAAGAAGTCCACGGAGGAGCTTGCCGAGCTTAAGCAACATTATGCCGAGTCAGAATCAAAACTCGAGCAGCTCTCTTCCAAGAAGCTCGAACCGGAGCAATATGTTGAGGAGTTCGGCAACGAAATAAGTGAGAATCTCAAAGGTAAGCTATCAACCCAAGTGATTTTCGCATTGCTTTTCATGCCTTGCTCGTTGTTGATTTTCTCCATTCTTTCATGCCCAGAATTCTACATCGACATCGAGTTCGAGACGGAGAAGATCGAGAAGGAGTTGGATCCATCTCGGCAAATCCTTAGGGACAGCTCGGCCCTGGCCGTTCTCCGACTCGAAGAGCGCATCGAGAAGGTGATTGGCTACCTCAACCGGTTTCGCTCGGCTGTCCTGAAGATCGACCAAGAGGTCTCTGTCGGTGTCAAAACCGAGAGATCTCGAGTAGGGGGTCCCGAGTTGTGGATCTTGGATCAATGGGGAAGAGGAAATAGGGAGACAATGTTTACCCAGGTTCGGGCCCTCTCGAAGAGGTAAAACCCTACGTCCTGCTTGATTGTATTGATGTGTGTATGACGATTACATAGTCGATCTACCACGAGATCAAAGGAACTAAACCCTAGATGAGCCGGAATAATGGTCCCCCCTCTACGAACTAAACCCTCTGGTTTATATAGACACCAGGGGTTTCTAGGGTTACACATAGTCGGTTGCCATCAAGGATAAACACGCCGATCTCGCCATCTTGACTTGGAGGACACACCAAGGCACTGAAGGTTTCCTTCCCGAATACGAGGTTGTCTTATAGTTCGGCTTCAATGTGATGGCCACAGAGCGGCCCACCTGTTAGGCCCATAAGAGATAGGTCGGCAGCCTGAGGACCCCTTAGTCCCGGACTCCCTCAGTAGCCCCCGAACTAGCCTCCAACGACGGGGTCCATGATTCTCAGCAGTTCAGCTTGCGGGGCGAGTTCTTCTCCCCTTCTATATTCGGCTGGTACTAATTCGGCCGCCGATGACTTCCCGATTTTCAAAGCGTCGCGGGACCCACAACATTGAATTTCCTGCTTAAGTGTAATGACACCCTTCGATCCCCATGCGTCTCCAGGAGGTTAACGGCCTAACAGTCTTTTACAGAAATGCCCTTCATGGTGTTGGAGGAGAAACGCCTATTAAAACAGACCGAGTGTGCCACGAACAACGCATTTTCCCAGCCATTGAGAGAAGAAAATCCGGGAGCCTAGATACATGGCAAGCACCCCAGGCTCATCCTCACGCCCTCACGGCAACCTCCCAGGCGACTGGCCAAGATGTGTGGTTTCACGCCTCCGATTGTGCAACCTTGAGACGCAAGGATACCTCCTTGCCTCAGATCTGCCTCCCACACGTTTCGGGTTAACTTCTGTGAATGGCGAGGCCTTCGCCAAAAACTTCCCCTTCCCATGCAAGGAAGAGCAGGTATGCTTCGTGCCCTTCCTCTTACGAGGCTTGGGCTTCCCAATTCACCCCTTCTTAAGGGGTCTGCTGGAATTTTATGGGATTCAACTTCATCATCTTACCCCCGGATCCATTTTTCACATCTCGGGCTTCGTCGCCCTTTGTGAGATGTTCGTGGGATGCGAGGCTCATTTCGAATTGTGGAGAAAATAGTTCTGCCTTGTACCCCGCACCCGGGAAGAGACAATGTTTGAAGTAGGCGAAGCCGAAGTGTGGCGTATAGCCGGGACGGGGTACCCTATAGGGACTCCGAAGAAGGATCCCGAGTTTTGGAGCTCGGAATGGTTTTATATCGAGGACGTTCCCCTTTTTGATTCAGCTTAGAGGGGTTTTCCCGAATACTCAGATGCTCCTTTGAAGAAAAGGTTCAAATGGCGATCGAAGAGTCCTTCCCAAGAGGAAAACGAAGAAGTGAAGTGTCTGGTCAGTCGAGTGAGCTTGTTAGCTCACAACAAGATAACCATCAGTAATGTGATGGCCGCTGCCATTACTCGATGCGTCCAACCCCTTCAATAGAGGATACACCCTCTATGGCAGTACAACGGGACAAACGACACGGCCCGCTATAGACGGCAAGGGCCTGCTAACCCAGTAGCTTTAGCGGCCTTGCTGGTCGATCTCTTTAAAGGAGAAGATGAAGAGTTTGCTCGCCTGAGTACCAAGGATGGTTACTCAAGCTATTATCCCATCGAATGGGTAAGTCCAACTATATTTCCATAGTTTGGGTACCATATCTGTTCTCGTTGATCGAATCCCTTAACCTTTCGAACAGGACTGGAGGCGCTGGATCGAGACAGTCAGCTGCCCTCCTCCTCAACCAGAGAATTACTCTCGTGACGACGAGCCAGGGTTCCACGAAGATCCGGAGACGTCGCTTAGTTTTGAGGACGGGGTCTTTTACCAGGAGAGTCTTGATCGCTCTAAGGTGGCCCTTGTGGCCGATCACCCTAGGACACTCCCTTCCTCCACAGTAAGTAATAATAAAACTTCTTCCCGAAAGGGATGTTCATCTCCCGCCATTCCGAGTATGTTGGCTTCTACTCCCAAGGGTCATCGCGCCATGATACGTCTCCAACGTATCTATAATTTTTGATTGTTCCATGCTATTATATTATCTGTTTTGGATGTTTTATATGCATTAATATGCTATTTTATATTATTTTTGGGACTAACCTATTAATCTAGTGCCTAGTGCCAGTTTCTGTTTTTTCCTTGTTTTTGAGTATTGCAGATAAGGAATATTAAACGGAGTCCAAACGGAATAAAATCTTCGGAATGATTTTTCTTGGACCTAAAGAAACCTGCCAGACTTGGAGAGGGGGGCAGGAGACCTGCCAGTTGGCGACAAGCCAGCAGGGCGCGGCCCCAGGGGGGGCGCGCCCCCTGGCTTGTGGCCCCCTGCTGGCCCTCCTAACCATAATTCTTGTCCTATAAATTCCCAAATATTCCCCCAATACCAGAAAGAGCCACGAAAATACTTTTCCACCGCCGGAAGGCTCTGTTCCCGTGAGATCCAATCTTGGAGCCTTTTCCGGTAATCTGCCGGAGGGGGATTCGATCACGGAGGGCATCTACATCAACTCCATTGCCCCTCCGATGATGCGTGAGTAGTTCACCTCAGACCTTCGGGTCCATAGCTAGTAGCTAGATGGCTTCTTCTCTCTCTATGTTCTTCAATACCATGTTCTTCATGATCTTCATGGGGATCTATCCGATGTAATACTTTTGTGCGGTGTGTTTGTCGAGATCCGATGAATTGTGGGTTTATGATCAGATTATCTATGAATATTATTTGAGTCTTTTCTGAATTCTTATATGCATGATTTCATATCTTTCTAAGTCTCTTCGAGTTATTGAGTTGGTTTGGCCAACTAGATTGGTAATTCTTGCAATGGGAGAAGTGCTTAGTTTTGGGTTCAATCTTGCTGTGTCATCACCCAGTGACATAGTAGGGGTAGCGAGGCACGTATTGTATTGTTGCCATCAAGGATAAAATGATGGGGTTTTCATCATATTGCTTGAGTTTATCCCTCTACATCATGTCATCTTACCTAATGCGTTACTCTGTTCTTCATGAACTTAATACTCTAGATGCAGGCAGTAGTCGGTCGATGTGTGGAGTAATAGTAGTAGATGCAGAATCGTTTCGGTCTACTTGACACGGACGTGAGGCCTATATGCATAATCATTACCTTGGATATCGTCATAACTATGCGCTTTTCTATCAATTGCTCGACAGTAATTTGTTCACCCACCGTATTATTTTCCTTCAAGAGAGAAGCCTCTAGTGAAACCTATGGCCCCCGGGTCTATTTTCCATAATATATTTTCAGATCTATAAACCAAAAATGCCAAAAATACCTTGCTGCAATTTTATTTGCTTTTATTTTAGTTTTACTTTTGGCAATCATCTATATCTATCTCTATCAGATCTCATCCTTGCAAGTAACCGTGAAGGGATTGACAACCCCTTTATAGCGTTGGGTGCAAGTGTTTGATTGTTTGTGTAGGTGCAAATATTGGTGCCTTGCTTGTTCCTCCTACTGGATTGATACCTTGGTTCTCAACAAACTGAGGGAAATACTTATCTACTTCGCTACATCACCCTTTCCTCTTCAAGGGAAAACCAACGCAAGCTCAAGAGGTAGCAAGAAGGATTTCTGGCGCCGTTGCCGGGGAGGATACAAGTCAAGACAAGATCTATATCTACCAAGTACCCATCACAAATTCATCTCTTGCATTTACATTATTTGCCATTTGCCTATAGTTTTCCTCTCCCCCACTTCTAAAACGATTTTCAGAAAAAACCAAAAAGATTTGCCTTTTTATTTGCCCTTTTTCTTGCCGGATCTCTTGCTTGTTGCTATGACTAGCGTTACTACCCCCCTTTTGTCTTCAGACTTTGAAGTTCTATACTTCAAACAAAAACAAGGGGAAAATCTGAAAGATGCCTGGTATAGGCTAATGGAATCCTATCTTATTCCCAATCTAAAAGGAGACACAAAAGTTTTGCTTATAAATTTTTACATTGGATTGGCTTTGCATCATAGAAGGCTTTTGGATTCTGCCTCAAAGGGCAATTTTATCGAACTTGATACAAAGGCCTCTTATGAAGTTTTGGAAGGGATTTTGGGGGTTCCCCCACAAAAAAAGGGGCTTGCCTTTTTACAAGAGGGATTTCAAATTCTCGACAAATTGGATGACTTACATAAGCACTTAGTCGAGTTACAAAAATATCACGAACCCCTCAAACATATCAATGGAAACCTCAGTCGCTTGAACACTTTGATCACCCTTTGCAATAAGCGTTTGGATATTTTGGATCTTAAGATGGATTCTTCTCCTGAAAATTTGGGGAAGCGGAAAGAGCCCCCCGGATTCGAGAAGGCCCTCACAAAATTTGCCAATACCAAAGATGACAATACCTAGATCTATTGCGTTATGCCTAGCTAGGGGCGTTAAACAATAGCGCTTGTTGGGAGGCAACCCAATTTTATTTTATGTTTTTTGCTTCTGTTCTTGAGTGTTTCACACATTATTACCTCTGTAGTAATTGTGTTTTATTGTTTTAATTAGTGTTTGTGCCAAGTAAGACCTTTGGGATGGTTTACGGTGATTGTTGATTTGGTTTTGCTGAAAAACAGAAACTTTTGCGCTCAGTCCAGGAATTTTATAAATTCACCAGAGCGTAGAATGGATCTGAATTTTTTACACAAGATTTATATACAAATTTCCCAGATTTTACTAATTTTTAAGAATTTTTGGAGTTACATAAGTATTCGAAGTCTACAGATTGCTACAAACTGTTCTGTTTTTGACAGATTCTGTTTTCTTTGTGTTGTTTGCTTATTTTGATGTATCTATGGGTTGTATCGGGGGGCATGAACCATGGAGAAGTTGGAATACAGTAGATATTACACCAATATAAATAAAGAATGAGTTCACAACAGTACCTAAAGTGGTGATTTATTTTTCTAATACTAACGGATCTCACGAGTTTTCTGTTGAGTTTTGTGTTGTGAAGTTTTCAAGTTTTGGGTAAAGATTTGATGGACTATGGAATAAGGAGTGGCAAGAGCCTAAGCTTGGGGATGCCCAAGGCACCCCAAGTCATATTCAAGGATGCCAAAGAGAATAAGCTTGGGGATGCCCCGGAAGGCATCCCCTCTTTCGTCTTCAATCCATCGGTAAATTTACTTGAGGCTATATTTTTATTCACCACATGATATGTGTTTTGCTTGGAGCGTCTTGTATGATATGAGTCTTTGCTTTTTAGTTTGCCACAATCATCCTTGCTGCACACATATTTTTGAGAGAGACCCGCATTAATCATGAATTTATTAGAATACTCTATGTGCTTCACTTATATCTTTTGAGCTAGGCAATTTTGCTCTAGTGCTTCACTTATATCTTTTTAGAGCACGGTGGTGTTTTATTTTATAGAAATATTTGAACTCTTGTACCTCACTTATATCATTTTGAGAGTCTTTAAACAGCATGGTAATTGGTTTAGGTTATGAATTTAGTCCTAATATAATGGGCATCCAAGAGGGATATAATAAAAACTTTCATATTAAGTGCATTGAATACTATGAGAAGTTCGATTCCTTGCATAAAGTTTTGAGATATAGAGATGGTGATATTAGAGTCATGCTAATGAGTAATTGTGGATTGGTAAGAATAATTGTGTTAAGGTTTGTGATTCCCGTAGCATGCACGTATGGTGAACCATTATGTAACGAAGTCGGAGCATGATTTGTTTAATGATTGTCATCCTTTGTGTGAGGGTCGGGAGCGCGCGATGGTTAACTCCTACCAACCTCTCCCCTAGGAGCATGCATCTAATACTTTGCTTCGATAACTAATAGGCTTTTGCAATAAGTATGTGAGTTCTTTATGACTAATGTGAGTCCATGGATTATACGCACTCTCACCCTTCCACCATTGCTAGCCTCTCTAGTACCGCGCAACTTTCACCGGTGCATTAAACCCACCATATATCCTTCCTCAAAACAGCCACCATACCTACCTATTATGGCATTTCCATAGCCATTCCGAGATATATTGCCATGCAACTTCCACCGTTCCGTTTATTATGACACGCACCATCATTGTCATATTGGTTTGCATGATTGTAAGATAGCTAGCATGATGTTTCCATGGCTTGTCCGTTTTTTGATGTCATTGCTACGCTAGATCATTGCACATCCCAGTACACTGCCGGAGGCATTCATATAGAGTCATATTTTGTTCTAGGTATCGAGTTGTAATTTTTGAGTTGTAAGTAAATAAAAGTGTGATGTTCATCATTATAGAGCGTTGTCCCATGTGAGGAAAGGATGATGGAAGCTATGATTCCCTCATAAGTTGGGATGAGTCTCCGGACTTTACAAATAATCAAAGAGGCCATTGAAGCCCATATAAAAAAAAGAGGCCAAAGATGCCCACCAAAAAAATAAAAAAAATAAAAAAAAGAGAGAAAAGAGAGAAGGGACAATGCTACTATCCTTTTTCCACACTTGTGCTTCAAAATAGCACCATGATCTTCATGATAGAGAGTCTCATATTTTGTCACTTTCATATACTAGTGGGAATTTTTCGTTATATAACTTGGCTTGTATATTCCAATGATGGGCTTCCTCAAATTGCCCTAGGTCTTCATGAGCAAGCGAGTTGGATGCACACCCACTTAGTTTCTTTTTGAGCTTTCATACACTTATAGCTCTAGTGCATCTGTTGCATGGAAATCCCTACTCACTCACATTGATATCTATTGATGGGCATCTCCATAGCCCGTTGATACGCCTAGTTGATGTGAGACTATCTTCTCCTTTTTCCTTGCAACCTCCACCATATTCTATTCTACCTATAGTGCTATATCCATGGCTCACGCTCATGTATTGCGTCAAAGTTGAAAAGGTTTGAGAACATAAAAGGTGTGAAACAATTGCTTGACTTGTCATCGGGGGTGTGCATGAATTAAATACTTTGTGTGGGGAAGATGGAGCATAGCCAGACTATATGATATTGTAGGGATAACTTTCTTTACCATGTTATTTTGAAAGGACACGATTGTTTGTTAGTATGCTTGAAGTATTACTGCTTTTATGTCAATATTAAGCTTTTGTTTTGAATCTTATGGGTCTGAACATTCATGCCACAATAAAGAATATTACATGGATAAATATGTTAGGTAGCATTCCACATCAAAAATTCTGTTTTTATCATTTACCTACTCGAGGACGAGCAGGAATTAAGCTTGGGGATGCTTGATACGTCTCCAACGTATCTATAATTTTTGATTGTTCCATGCTATTATATTATCTGTTTTGGATGTTTTATATGCATTAATATGCTATTTTATATTATTTTTGGGACTAACCTATTAATCTAGTGCCTAGTGCCAGTTTATGTTTTTTCCTTGTTTTTGAATATTGCAGATAAGGAATATTAAACGGAGTCCAAACGGAATAAAATCTTCGGAATGATTTTTCTTGGACCTAAAGAAACCTGCCAGACTTGAAGAGGGGGGCAGGAGACCTGCTAGTCGGCGACAAGCCAGCAGGGCGCGGCCCCAGGGGGGGCGCATCCCCCTGGCTTGTGGCCCCCTGCTGGCCCTCCTAACCATAATTCTTGTCCTATAAATTCCCAAATATTCCCCCAATACCAGAAAGAGCCACGAAAATACTTTTCCGCCGCCGGAAGGCTCTGTTCCCGTGAGATCCAATCTTGGAGCCTTTTCCGGTAATCTGCCGGAGGGGGATTCGATCACGGAGGGCATCTACATCAACTCCATTGCCCCTCCGATGATGCGTGAGTAGTTCACCTCAGACCTTCGGGTCCATAGCTAGTAGCTAGATGGCTTCTTCTCTCTCTATGTTCTTCAATACCATGTTCTTCATGATCTTCATGGGGATCTATCCGATGTAATACTTTTGTGCGGTGTGTTTGTCGAGATCCGATGAATTGTGGGTTTATGATCAGATTATCCATGAATATTATTTGAGTCTTTTCTGAATTCTTATATGCATGATTTCATATCTTTGTAAGTCTCTTCGAGTTATTGATTTGGTTTGGCCAACTAGATTGGTAATTCTTGCAATGGGAGAAGTGCTTAGTTTTGGGTTCAATCTTACGGTGTCCTCACCCAGTGACATAGTAGGGGTAGCGAGGCACGTATTGTATTGTTGCCATCAAGGATAAAAAGATGGGGTTTTCATCATATTGCTTGAGTTTATCCCTCTACATCATGTCATCTTACCTAATGCGTTACTCTGTTCTTCATGAACTTAATACTCTAGATGCAGGCAGGAGTCGGTCGATGTGTGGAGTAATAGTAGTAGATGCAGAATCGTTTCGGTCTACTTGACACGGACGTGATGCCTATATGCATAATCATTGCCTTGGATATCGTCATAACTATGCGCTTTTCTATCAATTGCTCGACAGTAATTTGTTCACCCACCGTATTATTTTCCTTCAAGAGAGAAGCCTCTAGTGAAACCTATGGGCCCCGGGTCTATTTTCCATAATATATTTTCAGATCTATAAACCAAAAATACCAAAAATACCTTGCTGCAATTTTATTTACTTTTCTTTTAGTTTTACTTTTGGCAATCATCTATATATATCTCTATCAGATCTCATCCTTGCAAGTAACCGTGAAGGGATTGACAACCCCTTTATAGCGTTGGGTGCAAGTGTTTGATTGTTTGTGTAGGTGCAAATATTGGTGCCTTGCTTGTTCCTCCTACTGGATTGATACCTTGGTTCTCAACAACCTGAGGGAAATACTTATCTACTTCGCTGCATCACCCTTTCCTCTTCAAGGGAAAACCAACGCAAGCTCAAGAGGTAGCACACCACGCGTCGAACGACGGTGAGGACAACGCCAGCCATACCTGCACCAAAGGGCGGTGGAGCTTCCAAGCGCGCGGGGGCCACAGGAACTACCTCGACCGCACCCCCGACAAAGAGGTAATATTTAGAACCAATAGGTCGGCTTTTGTTATTGCCGCAGAGAGCACTTATGATTGTTGCCGACCTCTGCAGGAGACGGGCACAACCGTCTTCGTCCGAAGTCATCCGAGGAGTGCCCGGTGGCTGTCCAGATCCTAGGTCTTCGGCAAAGGCCGGGATTAGTGCGGAGGTACCCGCAACAGACCAACTTCCCGAGGAGGTACCGTGCACCAATTCCAAATTCGAAAGTGTTATGAATCGCCGTCGGCGGAAGAAATCACTGCGTCACCCTGCATTTTCCAAACAGGAGTTTAACACCCTCAATTCGGTGGACGCATATCTTGGAGCGGCCCGGACTAGTCTTGAGGGAGCTGCCAATCTTTTGTCGGCCAGCCAGCTGATACGTCTCCAACGTATCTACTTTTCCAAACACTTTTGCTCTGGTTTTGACCTCTAATTTGCATGATTTGAATGAAACTAACCCGGACTGACGCTGTTTTCAGCAGAACTACCTTGGTGTTATTTTTGTGGAGAAATAAAAGTTCTCGGAATCGGACGAAACTTTCTGTGAATTATTTTTGAGAATTATAATGAATTATGGAGCGAAGACCTGCCGGAGGGGGTGTGCCAGGGGGCCACCACACATCAGGGCGCCCCCCTAGGTCGCGCCCTGATGGCTTGTGGGGCCCTCGTGGCTCCTCCGACCCTAATTCCAGTCCTATAAAATCACATCTGCGGAGAAAAAAATCATAGAGAATTTTTCATCGCATTTCACGAGACGGAGCCGCCGCCACCTCCTGTTCTTCCTCGGGAGGGCTGATCTGGAGCCTGTTTTGGACTCCGAAGAGGGGAAATCGTTGCCATCGTCATCACCAACCCTTCTTCATCAACACGTCCATGATGCTCACCATCGGGAGTGAGTAATTCCTTTGTAGGCTTGTTGGACGGTGGTGGGATTGGATGAGATTGATCATGTAATCGAGTTAAGTTTGATAGGGCTTGATCCCTAGTGTCCACTATGTTCTGAGATTGATGTTGCTATGACTTTGCTATGCTTAATGCTTGTCACTAGGGCCCAAGTGACATGATTTCAGATCTGAACCTATTATGTTTTCATGAATATAAGAGTGATTTGGATCCTATCTTACAAATTGTATGCACCTATTACGTGTCTTGATCCGCATACCCCAAGGTGACAATAATTGGGATTCTTTCCGGTGATTGCCGTAGTTTGAGGAGTTCATGTATTCACCATGTGTTAATGCTTTGTTCCGGTTCTCTATTAAAAGGAGGCCTTGATATCCCTTAGTTTCCAATAGGACCCCGCTGCCATGGGAGGGTAGGAGAAAAGATGTCATGCAAGTTCTTATCGCAAGCATGTATGATTATATACGGAATACATGCCTACATTACATTGATGAATTGGAGCTAGTTCTGTGTCGCCCTAGTGTGTAACTGTTATATGATCAATGTCATCTAAATCATTATCCATCACCGATCCACATGCCTACGCTTTACATATACTGATTCTTGCTAAGTTACTATTGCTACTGCTACTGTCACAACTGCTACAAAATTGCTGCTGTCACTACTACTGTTACTTTTGCTACTACTATGATGTGCTACTAAACCTTTGCTGCAAAGAGATATCCCAGGTGCGGTTGAATTGACAAGTCAACTGTTAAGGCCAATAAATATTATTTGGCCCCCCTTGTGTCGAATCAATAAATTAGGGTGAAATACTACCCGTGAAGACTATCGCGATCCCCTATGCTTAGGAGGTAAGGAACTGTCCTCTAGCTCTGCACTTGATTCACCTACTGTTTTGGATCAGCTTGTTACACCACCACCTGTTGATCGTCTTGATATGTCACATGAACTTGATGATGCTACCTCTGAAATTAATAATGATACTATTGCTACACATGTTGAAACTAAAAATGTGCCACTAAATGAATTACTTGATGCTCATCTTGCTAAACCTAGAGAACTTGAAAATGTTGAAGCCGATGAGGACTTTGAATCACTTGTTACGCCTCGCTCTCCTATTAGATATGAATTGCCTCATGTGCCTGAAGGTTATGTCATGGATGAGGAAACAACTAGTGATTTCTTTGCTTGTGAAAATAGAGATGATTTGATAAAACTACTATGCAAACTGAAAGAAAAATCTATGATGGAGAAAATAAAATATGATCCTAACTGTGCTACTTCTCCTATATTTGTTACCGGTAAGGATTATGAATTCTCTGTTGATCCTGAGTTAATTCCTATAGTAGCATCTGATCCTTTCCATGGTTATGAAAATGAAACTATCGCCGAACACCTTATGAAACTGAATGATATTGCTGCTCTGCTTACCAATGATGAAAAGATACGCTACTATTATATCCTTAAGCTTTTTCCTTTCTCGCTAAAAGTCGAGGCTAAGGAATGGTTTCTTTCTCTTACTCCTGGTTGTATGCGTAGTCACCAGGATATGCTTCACTATTTTTCTGCAAAATATTTTCCTGATCATAAGAAACAAGCTGCCTTACAGGAAATATTTAACTTTGTGCAAATTGAAGAAGAGAATCTCCCTCAAGCTTGGGGGAGGCTTCTCCGGTTACTTAGAGCTTTGCCTGATTGTCCTCTTAAGAAAAATGAAATTCTCGATATCTTTTATAATGGACTAACCGATGCTTCTAGGGACTTCCTAGATAGTTGTGTTGGTTGTGTTTTCAGGGAAAGAACTATCGGTCAAGCTAAAGAATTATTGAATAACATATTGCAAAATGCCGATGATTGGACACTCCCTGAACCACCTCTGGAACCTATTCAAAAGAAGAGAGTTATTCTATTCCTCAATCCTGAAGATATGCAAGAAGCCAAAAGATCTATGAAGGAGAAAGGTATTAAAATTGAGGATATCAAGAAGTTACCACCTATTGAGAAAATACATGGACTTGATAACCCAACACGGGTAGTAGAGGTAAACTCTCTCCGCTCCTTTACTGAAAATGATATACCTTACAATAAGACTCCTTAACAATGCATGGATGAATATGATAATTATGTTGTCAAGTAAGAACACTTCAACAATTATGTTAAGGATCAATTGAGGCGTAATTCCATGATGATAGACCGCTTAAGTGACTTGATGTTTAGAATTGCTAACGATGTAAAAGGTCTAGGTAAACATGCTTCCATGGTTCACACTCAACTAGACCAAGTTGCTAAGTCACAAAATGATTTGCTTGCTGAAATAAATAATAATATGAATGATCATGCTGTTAGAGTAATGACTAGGGGAGGTCGTATGACCCAAGAACCTCTCTACCCTGAAGGTCATCGTAAAAGAATAGAACATGATTCCCAGAGAATTGATGTTGATGTACCTAGTTCCTCTAATAAGAAAAAGAAGAAGAAGAATGATAGGAACGTGCATGCTTCTAGTGAACCTATTATAGAAACCCGTACTGAAAAAGAAAATGATGTTTCTATTTCTGATGCTGAGACACAATTTGGTAGTGAACATGCACCTAGTGATAACGAAAAGGAGGATAATAATGTGCAAGTAGATGTTCCACCAGATATTAATAAAGAAAATGATGATGATGTAGAAATAGAACCTGCTGAGGATCTTGATAACCCACCTCCTAAGAATAAATGTTATGATAAGAGAGACTTTGTTGCTAGAAAACATGGAAGGGAAAGAGAGCCATGGATTCAAAAACCCATGTCATTCCCTCGTAAGCCTTCTGAGAATAAGGATGATGAAGATTTTGAACGCTTTGCTGAAATGATTAGACCCGTCTTTTTGCGTACTCGTTTGACTGATATATTGAAAATGTCTCTGTATGCTAAGTATATGAAGGATATTATTACCAACAAAAGAAAGATACCTAAAACTGAAATTGCTACTATGCATGCTAATTATTCTTTTGATGGAGGAATAACTAAGAAACTAGGAGATCCTGACATACCCACAATACCTTGCTCTATTAAAAGAAACTATGTTAAAACCGATGTATGTGATTTAGGAGCCGGTGTTAGTGTTATGCCTTTCTCCCTTTATAAAAGACTTGATTTGAGTAAGCTTACACCTACTGAGATATCTTTGCAAATGGCTGATAAGTCCTCTGCTTTACCTATTGGAATTTGTGAGGACGTTCCCGTTGTGGTCGCAAATGTTACTATCTTGACAGACTTTGTTATTCTTGATATGCCCGAGGACGACAATATGTCAATCATCCTTGGTAGACCATTCTTAAATACTGCAGGGGCTGTTATTGATTGCAATAAAAGCAAGGTTACCTTTCACGTCAATGGCAAGCAACATACCGTGCATTTTCCAAAGAAGCAAACTTTGGTTAATAATGTTAATGTCATTGAGACTACTCCCACGATTATCATTGGAAGCTTTGCAATTCCTCTACCTACTATCAAGAAGAAATATTATAGTCTTATTGTTGGGGATATGCAAATCACCATTGAGGTAACCTAGTCATATACGAGAATTCTTCGGTTTCATGTTAACCGGGAGTGGCTGTTAATAAGACTTGATCAACCTTATTAATGGATCCTTTCCGGAAGGCATGTGATTGATGAATTTAGTATTCACAACTCTCTCTATCAAAAGTTTATCCTCTGTTATTTTCAGTTTGAATAAAATAAATTAGCATATTTTTCCGTTTTCCTATTTTTCCCCGTGCGTAGAAAAATGCCCAAAAATAAAAAAAAGTCTCAGAATGCCATAAAATTTTAACATGATTTTTTCTAGAATAAATGAAAAATATTGGCATAAAAATAACAGCAGAGGGCTGCACCTGTGTGCCACCACACATCAGGGCGCGACTCCCCCTAGGCCGCGCCCTGTTGGCTTGTGGAGCCCACAGGGGCCCCCTACCTTATCCCTTCATCCCACACTCTCTCCTACCTCCAGCAAAAAATGTCTAGCCATCTCTCTCCCGTGTTCTTCACCCCGAAAGTGAGATTTTTGATCTCTTTGCTCGGAACTCCGTTTCCGAAACTATTTTGAGGAATTGCTCCTTGGTATGTGACTCCTCCATTCCTCCAATTAGTTTTTGTTTTAGTGGTTTATATTTTGCATATTGTGCTGCACTTGGTGCTACAAAAAATGAGCTTGCATGTTGAATTCTTTGAGTTCCATGTAGTATGAGTGCTTGATATGGCCTCTAGGCATCCATATGTAGTTGCTATCAATCTTGTGAAGTTTTATTGACATAAATTTGTGGCTCAAAAATTTCAGAAATTTGTGCTTAGGGAAATGAATTTCTTGAAGAAATGTTCCTCACGCCGGAGCCCCAAGGGAGTTGCTAGGAGAACTCCGGACCAAGATATCAACCTTATTCGCAACACGGAGGTTAGGCCGTGCGAGTGGCCACATACACCCTTCATGAGCGAGGCGGGTTTTTATGAAGAGTTCACGCAATTCATCGCAAATGCCGTGTTGACCAACTTCATCGAAGATGAGTGTGACCAATACTATCTCCTTACCAATTCCTTCGTACAACACTTTTTCTTTGAGAATACACCCGACGCTCCCATAGTGCACTTTAATCTTTACGCCACCAGTTATGAATTGCCTTTACATATATTTGCGAAATATGTTTGCTTCCTTCTGACGGGGGAATGCGTGAACCTAAACCAGAGGAGTTTGAGGATTTCCTCCAAACCTTAACTGTGGGAGAAACTAGAGGCGTATCGCGTGCTAGAGCTACTAGCTTGCATTTTCCTGCCGTGCACTACTTTTCTCTATTTATAGGAAAATGCATAACTGCCATGGAACAGGGTGGTGGCCTTAGTGCCCCCACCATGGCCATTCTACACCGTGCACTTTATGGTGATAATTCTTATAACATAGGATCTATTGTTGCACGTCGATTAAACACTAACCGAACCAAAGGCAAGATTCACGGTGGTATTTACGCCACACGCTTGGCAACTCGTTTTGAAGTGGTGATACTCGTGATTTGCGTTGGGTTTTCTGTGAAGAGGAACGGGTAATCGCAGCACAAAGTGGGTAAGTATTTCCCTTAGTTATGAAACCAAGGTTTATCAAACCAATAGGAATACCAATCCTCAACCGTCTTCAGCGGCTGCACACAAAAGAACAAAAAACTTGCACCCAACGCCGGCAAGAGGGTCGTCAATCCCCTTGATCTCGTTATTTGCAAGCAAGTGAGTTGTGTAGATAATTCTAGATAATAGTAAAGTGCAAAATAAAATAAAAGGTAATAAATAATAGCAAGGTAATGATAGCGTTTGTGAATATATAAGTGAATAGACCCGGGGGTCGTAGAGTTTTCTAGTGGAATCTCTCATAAGCAAAGCATACGGTGGGTAAACAAATTACTGTTGGGCAATTGATAGAAAAGTGATTAATTATGCGATGTTCACGGCAATGATCATGTGTATATAGGCATCACATCCATAAGAAAATAGGCCGACTCCTGCCTGCACCAACTACTATTACTCCACTTCAAGAGCGCTTCTATGCTTGCCTCTCTACGTATTAAGTTCATGACAAAGGGAGTAATGCTTGGAGAACGATGACATGATGTAGACAAAGTATACTCAACTAACGTGAATAGACCCCATCGTTTTATCCTTAGTAGCAACAACACAAAGACGCAACTTGTCCCCTTCTGTCACTGGGATATAGAAACTCGTCAGGTTGAACCGACTACTATGCACAACTCCCACCGAAGAAATATCAATCTAGTTGGCCAAACTATCTCAATAGATCGGAGAGCATTACGAAGCTATGATGACAATGCAAATAAGAATCATAGTAATCAGGTTTGACTCAAATACTTTTCATGAATAATCTGAACATAAACTCACAATTCATCGGATCCTAACAAACACACCATACAAAGGGATTACATCGGATAGATCAAGGCAAAGATGCGATGAACATTGTATTGAAGATCAAGAGAGAGAAAGAGAGATTGCCATCTAGGTACTACCTACGGACCCGTAGGTCTGTGGTGAACTACTCTCACATCATGGTGAGGGCAGCAAGGTTGATGAAGAGGCCCTCCGTGATCGATGTCCCCTCCGGCAGGGTGCCGAAATGGAGGTGTAGATGGCCTCCCGTCGGAACAGATACTTGCGACGGCGGAAAAAGTGTTTCGGGAGCGCTTCTGGTGTTTCTATGGTATTTGTGAATTTATAGGCCAGAGAACGACTTCGGGAGGCGCTCCAGGGGGGCACCACACATCTGGCTGCGCCCCCCCTAGGGGGCACGGCTGGATATGTGGTGGGCCCCTGGTGCCTCTCTTAGCCTCCTCCGAAGCTTCTAGGTCTTGTATTGGTCCAGAAAAAATGACCAAAAAGTTTCGTGGCAATTGGACTCCGTTTAGTATTGTAACTCTAAAAAGGCAAAAACACGCAGAAAACAGGAACTAGCACTGGGCACTAGGTCAATAGGTTAGTGCTCAAAAATATTATAAATTGGTAAATAAATACCCAAAAAGTATCCTAGAATGATAATATGTCAGCATGGAACAATCAAAAATTATAGATACGTTGGAGACGTATCAGCATCCCCAAGCTTAATTCCTGCTCGTCCTCGAGTAGGTAAATGATAAAAACAGAATTTTTGATGTGACATGCTATCCATTATGTAATCTTGGGTGTGTATGTTCATTGAGAAATGATGAATTAACAAACAACAACATAGTAATATTTAAGAAGTATAAGAAAGAAAATCATTAATTCTTCAAAGTATACGATCCTAAAAGAATGTTTACCACTATTCATCTTATTATATTAGCAAGGCATGACTCCATCTTCACCACATAGATACAAATGTTAAGCACCACTGTGTCCAAGTCAGGCAATTGGATCGTACTTTTTCAATATGCATCAAACTTTTATTCTTCATGCAATACATGAGCGTGAACCACTGGACATAGCATATAGGTGGAATAGAATATGGTGGTAGGTATCAAAGGGGTAAAAAGTGGAGAAGATAGTCTCGCATCAACTAGGCGTACCAACGAGCTATGAAGATGCTCATCAATAGATATCAATGTGAGGAGTATGAATTGCCATGCAAATGAGGCACTAGAGCTATAAGTGTATGAAAGCTCAACTGAAGCTAACTGGGGTGTGCATCAAACTTGCTTGCTCATGAAGACCACGGGCATTTGAGGAAGCCCGTTATAGGAATATACAAGCCAAGTTTATTATATGAAAAGGTAATTCCCACTAGCATATGGAAGTGTCAACATAGGAGACTCTCTATATGAAGAACATGGTGCCACTTTGAGGCACAAGTGTGGTAAAAGATAGTAGCAAAGTCCCTTCTCTCTTTTCTCTCATCTTTTTTATATGGTGGGCTTTTTTTATGCCTCCCCCATTCTATTTTTTTATATGGTGGGCTCATTTGGCCTCCCCATTTTTATTTCATTTTTCGTCTGGAGTCTCATCCCGACTTGTGGGGGAATCATGGTCTACATCATCATTTCCTCACTGGGACAATGCTCTAATAATGATGATCATCACACTTTTATTTACTTACAACTCAACATGAAGAACTGATAGGAAGATATGACTCTGTATGAATGCCTCTGGCAGTGTACCAGGATGTGCAATGATCTAGCGTGACATGTATCAAAAATATAAAGAACGGTGGCTTTGCCACAAATACTATGTCAGCTCTATACGATCATGCAAAGCATTATGATGATGAACGAACTAATCATATGAAGTGACGATAGAATTTGCATGGCAATATATCTCGGAATGGCTATGGAAATGCCATAATAGGTAGGTATGGTGGCTGTTTTGAGGAAGATATAATGAGGCTTATGTGCAATAGAGCGTATCATGTCACGGGATTTGGATGCACCGGCGAATATTTGCATCGATCCTCGAGGTGAGAATGGGCTATGCACGGTACCGAAGAGGCTAGCAAATATGAGAAGGTGAAGATGCGTATGTCCATGGTGTCACATTAGTCATAAAGAACCCACATACTTATTGCAAAGTTTTATTAGTTTTATCATAAATCAAAGTACTCCTCGCATGCCCCGAGGGAGGAGGTTGGTAGGAGTTAACCATCGCGCGCCCCCAACTCAAAACAACACTAGGATTTTAACGAGGAATATAAATGCTCACACATCATCACCATGCCTCTTTAATTTTTAGATGAATAACAAGTTAACACCTATTAATATCGACACTTATACAAATTTTAAAAATTGGACTCACATCTTTTTCATATTACTACATCAATGCCATTAACCCACAACTTCTATACATGTGCTACACGATGGTTTTGATTATCATTCATTGAATACCTAATATTCTTGGACTAGTCTTATGACCCATGAAAATTACCGTCACTATTACTCAGATCTCAAACAAATATAAGTCAAGAATGAGAGCATATTATTTCTATAAAATCTACATGCCACCGTGCTAAAAAAGATATAAGTGAAGTACTAGAGCAACTGCCTAGCTCAAAAGATATAAGTGAAGCACATAGAGTATTCTAGCAAATTATCATGAAGGTGTGTCTCTCTCAAATAGGTGTGTCCAGCAAATGATGATTGTGAAAAACTGAAAGTAAAAGCAAACAAAAGCAAACGACGCTCCAAGCAAAACACATATCATGTGATGAATAACAATATAGCTCCAAGTGGCATACCGATGGATTGAGACGAAAGAGGGGATGCCTTCCGGGGCATCCCCAAGCTTAGATGCTTGAGTCTCCTTAGAATTATACTTGGGGTGCCTTGGGAATCCCCAAGCTTGGGATCTTGCTACTCCTTATTCCGTAGTACATCATGATCACACCCAAAACTTGAAAACTTCAATCACACAAAACTCATCAAAACTTCGTGAGATCCGTTAGTATAAGAAACATATTGCATACTTGAGGTACTGTGATAAATTGATTAAAATTCCTTTTTTCATAATAGGTACTGTATTCTAACTTCCCCGTGGCTTACACCCCCCCCCCCCCCCCCCGATATAGTCCATGGCATAATCAAAACAAGCAAACTATGCAAGCAAAACAGAACAGACTGTAGAAATCTGTAAAGAGACCATAATTATGTAACTCTAAAAATTCTAAAATATTAGGACAACATAAATAATCTGTATAGAAACACTGTGTTAAAATTTCAGATCATTATCACGTTCCAGTAAAAAATGAAAATTCCTGCACTGGAGTCAAAGTTTCTGTTTCAGATTCAACATCGTTTCTACTCATCTTGTGAGTCATCCCAAAGGCTTTACTTGACACAAACACTTATTAAAACATAAAAACATAATCATTACAGAGGCAAAAATCTTGTTATCACACAAAAACAGAAAGTAAAAACAAAAATAAAGATACATATTGGGCTGCCTCCCAACAAGCGCTATTGTTTTATGCCCCTAGCTAGGCATAATGCATAGTTTCAAGTGTTGTCATCTTTGACACTCAACCCGTAGGTAGCTCTCATGATTGATTCATAAGGTGGTTTAATTGTCTTCCTAGGTAAATGTTCCATACCTTTCTTTAATGGTAATTGGAATCTTATGTTTCCCTCTTTCATATCAATAATTGCACCTATAGTTAGTAAAAATGGCCTTCCAAGTATTATGGGACAAGAAGGATTGCAATCAATATCAAGCACAATGAAATATACAGGCACATAATTTTTTTTGCAATAATAAGCACATCATTAATTCTACCTAAAGGTTTCTTGATGGTAGAATCCGCAAGATGCAAGTTTAGGGAACACTCTTCAATATTAGTGAGACCAAGCACATCACATGAAGTTTTGGGTATAGTTGAAACACTAGAACCAAGGTCACACAAAGCATTGCATTCATATTTATTTATCTTTATTTTTATAGTAGGTTCCCACTCATCATGCAATTTTCTAGGAATAGAAATTTCAAGCTCAAGTTTCTCATCATAAGCTTGTATCATAGCTTCTACTATATGTTCGGTAAAAGCTTTGTTTTGTTCATGAGCATCGGGTGAGCTAATAATGGATTGAAGTAAGGAAATACATTCTACTAAAGTGCATTTATCATAATTAAAGTCCTTGTAATCCAAGATAGTGGGCACATCACTAGTTAAAGTTTTGACCTCTCCAAACCCACTTTTTTCAGTTTTAGCATTAGAATCATCACCCTCCAAGCAAACGGGATGCTCCTTAACTAGAGTTGACTCATCTCCAGTCCCTTTATCATTTATATTAAGAGATGTAAACAAAGATTCAATAGGAGAAACACCAATAATTTTAATATCTTCGCCATGATTCCGGTAAAAACCGGGTGGAAGAGCTTTTTCTAAGAATTCTTGCTTAGCTCTCAACTTAGCGGTCCTCTCCTTACTTTCATTAATATATAATTGGATAGATTTAATAGTATCATTAAAATCATGCTTGGGTGGCAAAGACTTACTTTTAAGAGTTTCAACATCAAGAGCAATTATATCCATGTTTTTAGCCAAAGTATCAATCATATGCAACTTTTCTTCTACCGTAGTGTTGAAAACCTTTTGAGAATTAATAAATTATTTAATTGTATTCTCAATATCAGAAGGTATCCTATTAGAATTTTTAGAAGCATTTCCATATGAATTACAATAAGAATTTCCATAGTTGTTAGAGGAATTACCGAGATACGGTCTAGCATTGAAATTTTCTCTATAAGCATTGTTGTTGAAATTATTTCATGATATGAAATTCACATCAATAGCATCATTATTTTGCTCAATCAAAGTAGACAAAGGCATATCATTGGGATCAACATTAGCATGTTTATTAGCAACCGTATTCATAAGAGCATCCACTTTTTCACTCAAAGTAGCGATTTCTTCAACAGAATTTACCTTCTTACCAGTTGGAGCTCTTTCGGTATGCCATTGAGAATAATTTGTAATAATGTTGTCCAGAAGTTTTGTGGACTCTCCTAAGGTCACATCCATGAAGGTACCACCTGCGGCAGAATCTAGAAGATTTCTAGACACAAAGTTTAGTCCAGCATATAAATTTTGGATAATCATCCACAAGTTTAAGCCATGAGTTGGACAATTTCTTATCATCAATTTCATTCTCTCCCAAGCTTGAGCAACATGTTCTTGATCTTGATGTTTAAAATTCATTATTTGATTTCTAAGGGAGATAATCTTAGCAGGAGGAAAATACTTGGCAATAAAAGCATCTTTACACTTATCCCATGTTCCAATACTATTACGAGGTAAAGATGAAAACCAACCTTTAGCTTTGCCTCTTAGTGCAAAAGGAAATAATATTAATTTCACAATATCAGTATCCATATCCTTTTTCTTTTGCATATCACATAATTCAACAAAGGTATCAAGATGTGATGCGGGATCCTCATTAGGACTTCCCGAAAATTGATCTTTCATGACAAGATTGAGCAATGCAACATTAATATCAAATGCCTCCGCACTAGTGGCGGGTGGTATAGGATTACTAATAAAATCATTATTATTAGTATTTGATAAATCACACAACTTAGTAGTATCTTGAGACATGGTGACCACACAAGCGAAACAAGCAAAACAAGTAAACTAGCAAGTAAAGCAAACTAGAAGCAAACTAGTAGCTAGCAAAGGTAAAAAAAAATATTTTTATGAGACAAACTAAATATAACAGCAAATAAAAAGAAGAACAAGTGAATGAAATTTTGTGCGAAGTTACTTGATAGTTGGTGATGGTATTCCCCGGTAATGGCGCCAGAAATCCTTCCTGATACTCGTGATCTGCGTTGGGTTTTCTGCGAAGAGGAACGAGTAATCGCAGCACAAAGTGTGTAAGTATTTCCCTCAGTTATGAAACCAAGGTTTATCGAACCAATAGGAATACCAATCCTCAACCGTCTTCAGAGGCTGCACACAAAAGAACAAACAACTTGCGCTCAACGCCGGCAAGAGGGTCGTCAATCTCCTTGATCTCGTTATTTGCAAGCAAGTGAGTTGTGTAGATAATTGTAGATAATAGTAAAGTGCAAAATAAAATAAAAGGTAATAAATAACATCAAGGTAATGATAGCGTTTGTGAATATATATATAAGTGAATAGACCCGGGGGGCGTAGAGTTCTCTAGTGGCATCTCTCATAAGCAAAGGATACGGTGGGTAAACAAATTAGTGTTGGGCAATTGATAGAAAAGCGAATAATTATGCGATGTTCACGGCAATGATCATGTGTATATAGGCATCACGTCCATAAGAAAATAGGCCGACTCCTGCCTGCACCTACTACTATTACTTCACTTCAAGAGTGCTTCTATGCTTGCCTCTCTACGTATTAAGTTCATGACAAACGGAGTAATGCTTGGAGAACGATGACATGATGTAGACAAAGTAGACTCAACTAACGTGAATAGACCCCATCGTTTTGTCCCTAGTAGCAACAACACAAAGACGCAACTTGTCCCCTTCTGTCACTGGGATATAGAAACTCGTCAAGTTGAACCTACTATAACGCACCACTCCCACCGAAGTAATATCAATCTAGTTGGCCAAACTATCTCAATAGATCGGAGAGCATTATGAAGCTATGATGAGCATGCAAATAAGAATCATAGTAATCAGGTTTGACTCAAATACTTTTCATGAATAATCTGAACATAAACTCACAATTCATCGGATCCCAACAAACACACCATACAAAGGGATTACATCGGATAGATCAAGGCAAAGATACGATGAACATTGTATTGAAGATCAAGAGAGAGAGAGAGAGAGAGAGAGAGAGAGAGAGAGATTGCCATCTAGGTACTACCCATGGACCCGTAGGTCTGTGGTGAACTACTCACACATCATGGTGAGGGCAGCAAGGTTGATGAAGATGCCCTCCGTGATCGATCTCCCCTCCGGCAGGGTGCCGGAACGGAGGTGTAGATGGCCTCCCGTCGGAACAGAGACTTGCGGCGGCGGAAAAGTGTTTCGGGAGCGCTTCTGGTGTTTCTAGCGTATTTGTGAATTTATAGGCCAGAGAACGACGTCGGGAGGCGCTCCAGGGGGCCACTATATATCTGGCCGCATCCCCCCTATGGGGCGCGGCTAGATATGTGGTGGTCCCCTGGTGCCTCTCCTCGCCCTCCTCCGAAGCTTCTAGGTCTTGTATTGGTCCAGAAAAAATCACCAAAAAGTTTCGTGGCAATTGGACTCCGTTTTGTATTGTAACTCTGAAAAGGAAAAAACACGCAGAAAACAGGAACTGGCACTGGGCACTGGGTCAATAGGTTAGTGCTCAAAAATATTATAAATTGGTAAATAAATACCCAAAAAGTATCCTAGAATGATAATATGTCAACATGGAACAATCAAAAATTATAGATACGTTGGAGACGTATCAAGTGGCTATACGCCCTACTGATTATTTGTTGCCTAAGGTGTATCTCGATCACCAATCCATGGAGGAACACCAATTTCTTGAGAAACCACAAACACCTCATCATATTCGTTACAACCTAGTATTTAGCGAGAAGACTTGCGATATTATTCCTTTGCCTGCACCTTCTTTGTTTAACTATCATGCCAGGCACTGATACAGAATAATGCCAGAAGATATAATTGCTTACCAGAATGAGTTGGCTGCTGCGGAGGCCGAGGCCCGGGCATGGGATGCTCAGGTGCCCCAGCAGAAACACTTTCCCGGACCCGATGGCTATTACCAGTGGGGATCACCAAGCTAGGCGAACGCCTAAGCTTGGGGGAGTACGTATTTCTCACCGACATTACATTCATATTCATACTCTTCATATAAATTGTCGGTGTTCATCCTCTTTCATTGTATATCCATGTTAGATTTATTTTTCCGTTTTCATCTTGTGTATTTGAAAAACTTTGGAAAACCCAAAAATATTTCTCACTTCTTTTTAGTTTTCTTTTCCCGTTTTAATTATCTTAGTACTGAAAAGAAAACTCAAAAAGATTTCCTTTGCATGTTGGGAGCTTGCCTGTGTAAATAGTTTTTCTCGTTCTTATTTTCCCTTAGTTTATTTGCTTGCTCGAGAAAAACAAAAACTCCAAAAATATTTCAGTGTGTTTTCTGAATTTCTTTTCTTTTTTTGAGTTCTTGAAAGGAGAAGACCACGATGAAAATGTTGAGTGGCTCTTATACGCTTTATTGTTTACCTAACAGAGAGCCAATATTACCTTGTCTTCTCCTTTGTTTAAACCGCCTTGCAGATTTCAGCTTAGTCCACGGTATTCTTGCACTATTATTATTATCACATCATTCGGTCATGCAAGTGAAAGGCAATAATGACGATATTTGACGAAGTGATCGTGGCAACGGAAGCTGGTATGAACTCTTCTTGTTTTCCGTTTTTGTAAATATGTTTAGCTCGTTCGATCTCGATTCAATATATAATGAGTGAACATGTTCATGATGACAATTAGAGATTATAGCTTCTCGTGCCATGCTGAAGTAGCTAGTAGTGAATAATGATTTATCTTACAGATCAACATGTATTAAAATGGTTATGATGTAGCATGGCAGGATGGTATTCCCTTTGAGAAATTCAAGCGGCTTGACTTGGCCCATGTGCAAACATGTAGTTGATTCAAAACCAACGCAGCCTTCATGATGTTTAAATTCAGAGTGTTTATATCCTACTCATGCTATGTTCAATGTTAATTATTCGCAATGCATGCCTATGACTGTTTTCGCTCTCTAGCTGGTCGCTTCCCAACCTATTGCTAGCCTTCACCTGTACTAAGCGGAAATGCTGCTTGTGCATCCAAACCCTTTAAACCAAGTTATTCCAAATGAGTGCACCATACCTACCTATATGCGGTATTACACTGCCGTTCCAAGTAAATTTGCATGTGCCATCTCTAAACATTCAAACAATCACCTATTTTGTGCACGCATCTCACTCATGGAGCGACAAGGCGGTTAGTATTTTCCATGCTAAATGAGTTATTCTCAAGACGATCGTTTATTCACCGTCATTGCACGAGAGAGGCTGGTAAAAGGATGCCCAGTCCTGCATAATCAAAATTTAATTAAACAAAACTTCTTGGGACAGTTGACATGTTGGCAGGCATCCGTGGATTCGGTCAGCCATGGTTTGTGTATGATTGGTGGATAGGAGTAGACTTTACTATTTTGTTTGGGGACCGCCAATAATGAGTTTAGTATGGAAGATATTGAAAACCTTTGTCGTGACGTTGACAGGATAAGTGCATCACTCAAAACCATATTCCTACTCTGTTCTAAAACTTGAGCTCTGGCACCTCTACAAATCAATGCTTCCCTCCGTGAAGGGCCTATCTATTTATTTTTATGCTGAGTCGTCATCCTCTTACTAAAAGCACCCGATCGGAGAGCACTATTGTCATTTTTATGCATTGAGTCTAGCTAATGTTGGATACGAGCATGATTGGATCTTTTCTATTCTGAATTATAATGTTTAGTCGCTGCTTGAACCTTTGAGGTGCTCTGCATTTATGTTTTGCGGTCTCGGAAAGGGCTAGCGAAATACCATGTCACCATATTATATTATGATCATTTTGATAAGTGTTGGCATGTGAGATATCTTATTATTTGCTTGCTAGTTGGTTATGTATTGCCATGAGTTGATATGATGCCTAATTGTTATCATGGATGTGGTCATTTGTGATTTATGCTGAAAACTTGAACACTAGCTAAGCATGTGTATGACAACGAGAACAAAAGAGTTTGTAAAAGTTTTCTTTATCACTTTCAGTTTGTCCACTGAATTGCTTGAGGACAAGCAATGAGTTAAGCTTGGGGGAGTTCATACGTCTCCAATGTATCTACTTTTCCAAACACTTTTCCTCTGGTATTGACCTCTAATTTGCATGATTTGAATGAAACTAACCCGGACTGACGCTGTTTTCAGCAGAACTACCTTGGTGTTATTTTTGTGCAGAAATAAAAGTTCTCGGAATTGGACGAAACTTTTTTTGAATTATTTTTGAGAATTATAATGAATTATGGAGCAAAGACCTGCCAGAGGGGGTGTGCCAGGGGGCCATCACACATCAGGGCGCCCCCTAGGCCGCGCCCTGATGGCTTGTGGGGCCCTCGTGGCTCCTCCGACCCTAATTCCAGTCCTATAAAATCACATCTGCGGAGAAAAAAATCAGAGAGAAGTTTTCATCGCGTTTCACGAGACGGAGCCGCCGCCAGCTCCTTTTCTTCCTCGAGAGGGCCGATCTGGAGCCTGTTTTGGGCTCCGGAGAGGGGAAATCGTCGCCGTCGTCATCACCAACTCTTCTCCATCAACACCGCCATGATGCTCACCACCAGGAGTGAGTAATTCCTTTGTAGGCTTGTTGGACGGTGGTGGGATTGGATGAGATTGATCATGTAATCGAGTTAAGTTTGATAGGGCTTGATCCCTAGTGTCCACTATGTTCTGAGATTGATGTTGCTATGACTTTGCTATGCTTAATGCTTGTCACAAGGGCCTGAGTGCCATGATTTCAGATCTGAACCTATTATGTTTTCATGAATATAAGAGTGATTTGGATCCTATCTTGCAAGTTGTATGCATATATTACGTGTCTTGATCCGCATACCCCAAGGTGACAATAATTGGGATTCTTTCCGGTGATTGTCGTAGTTTGAGGAGTTCATGTATTCACCATGTGTTAATGCTTTGTTCCGGTTCTCTATTAAAGGGAGGCCTTAATATCCCTTAGTTTCCAATAGGACCTCGCTGCCACGGGAGGGTAGGACAAAAGATGTCATGCAAGTTCTTATCGCAAGCACGTATGACTATATACGGAATACATGCCTACATTACATTGATGAATTGGAGCTAGTTCTGTGTCACCCTAGTGTGTAACTGTTATACGATCAATGTCATCTAAATCATTATCCATCACCGATCCACGTGCCTACGCTTTACATATACTGAATCTTGCTAAGTTACTATTGCTACTGCTACAAAATTGCTGTTGTCACTACTACTGTTACTTTTGCTACTAATATTTGATGTGCTACTAAACCTTTGCTGCAGAGAGATATCCCAGGTGCGGTTGAATTGACAACTCAACTGTCAAGTCCAATAAATATTCTTTGGCTCCCTTTGTGTCGAATCAATAAATTAGGGTGAAATACTACCCATGAAGACTGTCGCGATGCCCTATACTTGTAGGTTATCACCTGCAGATGAGTAATTGGTTTTAATCAACCGAACATAAATCCTAACCCAGTAGCCCCCGACCCTTAAGTTGGTCGGGACGGCCGATTTAAGGGTCTGAATAATGCCATATCATGTTGCAGGCCTCGAGGGAACAAAACAAAAAGTTGTCCGATGACCTGGAGTTGAACCAAACCGAACTAGCAGTAGTAAAGGCCGAGCTAGAAGATGTCAAGAAGTTCACCAGGGAGGCGCACGGTGAGTAAAAAGGTTTAACAAGAAGAACTGCTTGTGGCACCCCTTCTAATGAAAGATTTCCTTATAGCAGCCGAGTCCATAGGTCAGTTGCAGAGAGACCTTGATGAAGCCAGGGAAGCTCAAAGGTACGCTGAGTCGCGGCACAAGGTTGGCTGCCGGGTACTGAGACGTAGTCATGAAGAAAAGAACGAGCTCAAAGAGGCAAACCAGCGACAGGCTGAAGAAATCGAGAGTTTAAAAACTCAACTGGCACAAACCCATGAGGAGAACCAAAGATTGAAAGGTGGCCATTTCGGTAAGTGAAATTTCAATTTGAAATTCCTTATGGTGCGCATAGTGTGCTATCATAAGGATCATTCCACGTCTCTTTGTTAGTCCTCCTGACCGGGCATCCCGAGGAAGAGAGCAGCTCGTTCGGAGGGAACCTGCTCAAGGAACTGTCCATCGTGCACGAGCGGGCTCAGAAGGCTATGAAGAACATGGTCAAGGAATTATGGCCGACCAAGACGCCTCCGGAAGGGATGGCCGAGCTAGCGGATTGATTCAAAGGAGCTCGGCGTCGATTCGAGCTATGGAAGACATCGGCTTGTCAAGAGGGAGCGCGGGAGGCATGGGAAATGGTGAAGACCCGCTTTACCAAACTTGAGCGAGAGCATTTAGCTCGGGTTGGGCCGGTAGGGCCGGATGGTCAAGAGGTGCCGCTTCATTTGGTGTATGACCAAGTGATGTCAGCCGCTCGCATCTCCCAAGAAGACTGCGCCTTGAATACCATAATAGATAATCTTGACAAGTAGTCTTGTGTTTGTTTCTATGTAACTATGTACTTTACATCAAAAGACTCCATCCGTATTGTAAATGCTATCTAAACCGGCCATAGGCTTCTACCTCCCCCGCCAGTGGAAAACTCATTTCACGATGAATCTAATAACACCAATTTGATATTATGAATTTTGATATATTTCTTTACAAATCTTTTAAAACTTAAAGAGGTTTAACTTTTCAAAAAAATAACACATAATATGTTTTGAAATGGAGTGAGTCAAGAAATTTAAGAATCCCACAAATTCAACGGCGTAGCAAAGCGCCCCTAACCCTTCTAGTATAATCCATTCACAAAAACAAAAAAATCAATAGCATACGCTTGGATGAAAATTCAATTGCCCATATTTACACCATCCCATCTGAATCTGATACAGTCACAGCTAATGCCTGGCGCTACCAATAGTTCCCACAGCTGCAGGTACCACGCCTGAACCGGTGGAAACGGTTCCGGTCCCTGACGACGACCTCCCTCCCGAAGATCTCCGATATCAGGGCGCTGTAGGCGTGGCACTCCTTGCTCATCCGGAGGTTGGTGACGACCCTCACCGGAGTCCCTTCCGGCGTGCTGAGCAGCCCGAACGCCATGGCCAGCTTCTGGCTGTGCGCGGCGACGGCGCTCCGCTTCTCCTCGTCGTCCGCGTCCAGCGCCACCTCCGACGTGTCGGGCTTGTAGCCCTCGAACTGGAGCTGCCACTCCATCTGGTGGAGCATCTCGTAGATGTCGGCCGTCCGGGGGTGCGACCGGTCCTGCGACGTCAACCGGTGCATCTTGCCGTGCACCTCCACGGCGCTGAACCCCGGCGCCTGCGCCAGGCCCCTGTGCACCGCCTCCGTCCGGAGCGCGACCGCCTCGTCCCAGTTCTTGGCCTTGGCGTGCATATCCGCGAGGATGATGTAGTCGCCAGCGTTGACGGCGCCGCCAAGGCGCACCAGCTCCTGCAGCGCGCGCTCGGCGAGCTCGATGTCGCCGTGGATCCGGCAGGCGTTGAGCAGGCTCCGCCAGGCCGTGTCCGTGGGACCCGTGGGCATGCTCCTGATGAGCGCGCCCGCCTCGTCCAGCCTCCCGGCGCGGGCCATGAGGTCCACCATGCAGCCGTAGTGCTGCGCGTTGGGAGCCACCTTGCGCTCAAGCCGCATCCGGTCGAAGCACCGGAGGCCTTCCTCGAGCAGCCCCGAGCGGCTGCACGCGTTCAGCACGCCGACGTACACGGCCTCGTCGGGCTGGTGTCCCTCCCTGGTCATCGCGTCGAACACCTGCAGCGCCTTACGCCCGTCGCCGTGCAACGCCAAGCCGGACACCATGGCGCTGTACGTCCACTCGTTCTTCTTGCCGTCCATGCCGTCGAACACCGCCGTCGCCTTCTCGATGCAGCCGCACTTGGCGTACATGTCCACCAGGGACGTCTCCATGAACGTGTTCAGCGTCACGGTATTTCTCAGCAGCGCGCCGTGGACGCTCCGGCCGACGTCGTAGGCGCCCCGGTGCGCGCACGCCGAGAGCGCACTCACCATGGAGCTCTCATCGGGCCTCCACCCGTCCCTGACCATCGCGCCGAACGACTCGAGGCAATCGGCCCACCGCCCGGCCTTCGTGTACGCCGCGAGTAGAGCGCTCCAGGACGCCGCCGTCCTCTCCCCGGCCTCCATCTGCTCGAACGCCCGGCGCGCCAGCTCGGGCTCGCCGCACTTGCCGTAGAAGCTGACGAGGCTGTTCTGCGCGTGCTCGTCGTGCTCGAGGAACCCGAGCTTCATGGCATGTCCCTGCAGCTGCCTCCCTTGCCGCAATGCCGCGAGCTGCGCGCACGCCTTGAGGACGAACGGGAACGTGTAGCCGTCGGGCTCGACGTCGTTGTGCAGCATGTCAACGTACAGCCGCAGCGCGGCCGTGGGGTCGCGGCCACCGACGACGTGGCCGCGCATCAGTGTGTTGTAATCGAACGCCTCCGGCTCGTCGAGCGTGACGAAGATGGCCGCCGCGTACTCCATGCTGCCCGGCCACTCCCCGAGCGCGCACGCGGCAAGGAGCGGCCGCAGGTGCGGCGGGGAGCGGTCGAGGCCGAGCTTGACGTTCCTCGCGTGCGCCTTCCTGACCTCGTCCAGGCCACGCACGGGCCGCGCCGAGACCGTGGCGCAGCATGGCGCCGGCTCCAGCGCCGGGGCGGCGGTTCTTGGCGTGGCGGCCTGGTGCTGCGGCTGGGGGAGCACTAGACCTCCCACCATGGCACTACCATCGGCGTGCGGGACAGCGCGGGCGATGGGAGTGAGGCCGTACCATCGTCGAACTGCGAACGAGTGGCTAACATGGAGCTCGGGCGTCCACACGAATTGGTTACGGCGAGGAGTGAAAATCCCACGTCCCACTCCTAGGTTTCTCCTTGTGTTCACTCGATGCGGAGATGGAACTGCGCGGGGTGGAAGGATTTCGTGGCTGGGAAGCGGTGGTGGGATTTTCATGGGCTGTGGAGTGTCATCCAGGGTATGGAGCGGACAAATGGTAGATGGGCAGGATCGATGCTGTCACGGCATCATTTAGGCTGGCTGAGGATAAGGTCCATTGCCGGGCCAACTGGGCAAGCAGCGATGCTGCGACAGGATGGCAGCCGGGGCCATACTCTGACGGTGTGTTTGGTTGGAGGTAATTAGAATCAGGGAATGAGAATTAAAAGGTACGAAATTTTAATCTATTGTTTAGTTATTAAGGGAATGGAAAATTTATAAAGGAATAGGCATGTGACTTGAGAATTCAACTTCCACCGTTTTATTAACAGGGGAAGGGGTGGGAGTTAGGAGGGAATTGTTTTAGTGAGTCAATCTTAACCCTTCATCATAACTTATGTTCACTTACCTGGTCTAGTTCCTTGTCAATTCCCATGAACCAAACAAGAGAATAAAAAATCTCCTCAAATTCTCACACATAAGTACTATCATGTGTCAAACAGGGGATTGGAAATAAAACGACTCATCCCATGTCTAATCTCAATACAACTTCCTATACTAAACTCCCATTCCTCTTCCCAAAAATTGCCAAACGCACAGTGAAGGTCTAATTAATCGCTCGTGTTACTTGGGACTTAGATCTACCCTAGAAATAGATTTTGGATTCGGATCTTTCATGGTTATCTCGGTTTTTCAGGACATTATCATTAATACGAGTAGCAATTTTTTGGTAGCTTACCAAGGAGCCCGCTTGCTTATCAGTACCATACCATGTGGTGGTGCAAATGTGTGATCGGTTTTGCTATTTCTCAAAGTCATAACCATTTTTCACTCGACACCAAGAATCATGTGCTCTAAAATTTAAGATTCCGTATGAAATCAAGTCACAAGGAAAGTATTACCTCTGTAAAGAGAATGTCTTATGTTTGTTTGAACAAAGGAGCTTTGCAGAAAAGACCCCCTCCCGACTTCGCCCTAGCGTCGTCTCCTCGGGAGGCGGCTGGGGCGGCGTGAGCCCCCTCACCCTTCGGCCACCCCCCTTCCCTCTCCCCTCCCCGCCACCGCCGAGGGCGCCCCCAGATCTGGCCCGGGTGGTGTTGGCGGCGGCGGGACCTCCCGTACCCGCGCGCGGTTCCCCTTCCCGGGGCAGGGGGTGGCGGCGGTGAAGCTCGGCCGGTGGTGGTCCAACGACCTATAGGTGGTGGGCTGCCCCTTGGCGTGGGGCGGACTGGTGGCGCGGGGTGGTCGGCGGCGCGCCCGCGGCCCAGATCTGGGCCCTTAGAGCCCCATCTGGGTCCTAGCGGGCCGGCTCCAGTGCGGCCACGATTCCTCCTGCACGCTGATGTGGCTCGGACCGGGGGCGGTGACATCGACGGCATGCCCTGCAGCGTGGCGTCGGGAGCTTCACGGGCATCTGAGGGCCCGGCCGGGCCTGTGGGCCCACGAGCCTGGTATGCTCCTGCTGTTGCGTCCGGTCGGTTATCGTCGTTGACGGTGGAGGTTGGGCCCTCCAGCGTGCCAACGGTGCTGCTACTCCGGCTCCTCCTCTTCACTGCGCAGGTCCCACTTCGCGGTGCCGTAGTGAGACAGTGTGGGTGGCCTCAAGACCGTGGTGGCGCAGGGTGGTGGACGGTATGGTGGCGTGCTCCGGAGCGCCCGAGGTGATGGTTGGGATCGGGAGAAATCCATGTTGGCATGTCCAACACCGACGCGGTGGCGCCCGAGGGTGCCGCTGGACCTTCCTGGAGGGCGTCGGGTGCTACCCTTCTTTTCTCCTCGCCCTGTACCGGGGGAAACCCTTGGCAACAGTGTCGTCATCGTCGCGTCCCTTTTTGGAGGTGTTGGTTGGTACCGGCGTTTCGGAGTATAGGAGCTTGGTGGGAGATCCCAGGTGGGCGCAACGGTCGCGAGGCTTTTTCGCTTTTGTTGATCCGTCATTGTCGACATTTGTTTGTTTTGTATTCTCTTTCGTTTTTTTGGACGTGATTGTGCTGCTTCTGCCCCAGCACCTATTGTTGGTTGTATCGGATGTTTGCTATAGGGGGACGCAAGCCTGTTTTGAGGTCATATGTTTGTTTACAAAGGAAGTATATATTTTTGGGTGAGGAGAGGGGAGAAAATATAATACCTCAACTCCTTTTCTGCAAATGTCTTACTGTGCCACATGGTGAAAGGTTGTTCCTTCGTGTTTTTTTTACATGTGATAGGGTTATGTCACATCTAGATGAGTCTTAGGCACACTCTTAATTCTATTTGTTTTTACTATATTTTTTGCCTTTCGGAGGGCCATATGTAAACATTCTGAAATTATATAAACACATATCCTAACAGAGACGAATAATTCGTCTCGTATGTATGAATTTTAAAAATATGATCATTCTTTTCGTATGTAGGAATATATTTTTAAATATGCGGCAAACAATTGCTTTACGGTTCATGGTTCAAAAAAAACTCGTCGAAATTTTTTGGTATACGTGATACCTTTTTAGATTTCTGTGCATGGATATTTAATTTTTATAAATATATTTTCTTCATCATTAAACTTAAATTTCGCAATATTTTAGAAAATTAAAGTATTTTATAATTATTCATAAAATATAAAAAGATATGCATAAATGGGCCACACCAATCGTTGGCCCGTTAAGTTTTCCCCGTCGGTGACACTTTCCCTAGTGCGGGAGCTAGATCGTCATTTTGTACTTTTGTGCTAAAACCACGTAGTGGTCGGTGGGACTAGAAAACCATGGTGTTTCCTATTTGCCACCTACTGCGACTTAATATCCACATATTGCATATAACCGAGCAAGTTGAGCGTCTAATCTGGGCTAGCCCATCATTTAGCTAGGTTTTGATTCCTATATCTTAGTTTTAGGAACCTTCTAGAAGGTTTTGTTTTTTCTTCACCAGTTTTTACTGGTTTTGTGTTCAGTTCTTTCTAATTTATCGATTTATCCTTTCGTTTATATACTTTTCATGTGTTCATTTTTGTACTTAAAAAATATTCGAACATTTCAAAAAATTGTTCGAAATTTAAAAATTTCTTAGGTTTTCAAAAATATCTTCACAGATATTTCAAAATATTTATTTTTTCAAAAAATATTACTTTCGTGTTTTATAAAGTGAATGAAAAAAACCTCTAGAAAGTGAAACAAGAAATAATCACTTGCTGAACCAAAGTGGCTACAGTGTCGGCGTTAATAGGCCTGCACTGTTTTGCGATTCCCTGTGCGTCACCCTCTTATTTGATGCAAAGCGTGTCACACAAATATCAAAATGAATGTGCGGACCCAATAGAGTTCAAATAGAAATGTGCTGACAAAAGAGAGTCGATTTGGAGCTACAAACAGGGTGAATCACACAACCCAAGTAAAGGCATATATTTCCCATATCCACATAGCCGTAGAATCAACATTGCTTTCTGGAAATACCATTTCCTTATTGACAAAAAGTATCTTCTTGCTTTAGAAATAAAACCCTTTACCCTTTTCGTGTGTATAGAAGATGAAATACCGATGCAACTATTCTCCGCTCGAGCTCATATGCTCCCTAATGAACAGTAAAATCAGAAAAAATAGTAAAAAAAATGAAAAAAATCTGAATTTTTTTTGGTGCATACTTTAACAAAAAATCTCACTTCTTGCAAATTTTCATCCCGAAATAACATTTGTGGAAGTCATGGTAAGAAAGACAAAACCGACACTCCAAAAATGCTATTTTCAAAAGCATTTTGGAGTCCTGTTTTTGTTTTTTTTTGCCACGACTTGCAGGAATGTTGTTTTGGCGTGAAAATTTACGAGCACTGAGAACATTTCTCAAAGTTTGCACCCAGAAAAATTCAGATTTTTTCGAATGTTCTTTCATTTTTTTCGGAATTTACTGTTCATCCCGAGCTCAAATGAGCTCGGGAGCAGAAGGTGACTTTCCATGAAATGCTCCCTTGTGCTGGAAAAGAGCACATCCTTCCCCGCGGGTACGCTTATGCATGTGCAATTTACACGTGTAGCAACTCCCTGAAAATTTAAAGATGAAATAGTCCCTTTGTCCAAAATGTATGGTGTACTATGGTTGCCTGACCTGAATATCGATCATCTATCATAAAAATATATATTTTTTGATAGTTACGAATCACAATCTGATGTAATTGCTTCTGGACGAGAATTCGTTGAAACCAAGTTTATATGTCACTACACATATGCTATCGAATTAATCATTTGCTAAAACAGAAATTTATTCAATTAAGCTACATTTAGCAAAGGTGCTCATAAAAAACATGAAAATGGTTTCTTTATCATGGGTGCACCATCATCCTCAGTTGTTTCCTTATGGGGTAGATTCTTACATGCTTTGAACTTTCGTTCACATGCCAGAAATGAAAAAGGACACATACATGAACAAAGCACACACCCAACACATTTCTAAATTACACCATGGTAATTTTGTGAATCCTCAAAAATTATGTTTACTTACGGTTGTACGTATGTATGACAAGCACCAAACACGTTCCTTGTAGTAGCACGTGCATGATTGTGATGCAAAGCTTGCTTCTCACGAGAGGTGGGAGACACATCACACATCGATGGAGATTGCAAATAGGGTTGAGCGATGGGTTACACAGATAAGGTTGCAGTTGGTTCGTGCAGGGCGTTTTCAGAGAGGCACCAATCGTGGAACGTATGATAACCTTTTCATCCAACGGTTACGCGTACGACTGACGCGATCGAGCGATCAACTGACTGAAAAATTATGTTTTCCTAAACCATAGCCTCATCATCAACAGGCTCATCATGATGTCGGGATCACAATAACTCCACAGGAACAAGCGACATGATTGCATCACACTTTAGCCCATGAGGTTGAACTATTCGGGCCATATAATATTTGTTCCATTAAATAAGAATATATTATCAAAAATAGCGAGGACTAGAGGAACCAACATATTTCATGGTTGAACAACAACAAATCGAGCTTATATAAAAAACATCAATTTTCTAATAGAATATGCTACACTTTGTTTAGTTTATATAAACGATATGGAAAAGTAACATAGTTTTGCATTATCACTCCAAGTTTTGTACACAAAATTTCCAAAGTTCTTCACTAGAGGGCCCGATCGGATGGTGGGGAGTGCGCTACGCAGGCAACGGCGTGGAGTGCGGATGCCCCAAGGAGGCGTGTAATTCAACATCCTTTAAAGGAGTAACTGTTGTCAAAGTAAAGATACTTAATGTATCTCTACTCCTAAAGGGGGAGTTGGTAGCCGGCGTTCACCGGGTTTTTTCGTCTCTCCTCCCACCATCGACTGGTTTTTCCGTCTCACCTCTCACCACTCCGTCCCACTGGTTTATTTTCGTCTCACCTCCCACCACCACCCCCACTCGATTTTTCCCCTCCCACTAAAAACCGAATCAATTCGTATGATCCTCCTTCCATTTGTGTGTGTTTGCTTTGGCAGGTGCCCATTCAATTAAATCATGTAAGGTAATTTAAAATTTAAAAACCTCCCATATATGTGAGATCACCTTCCTGAAACGTAGACAAAAGATTTTTCTTAATAACCTTCCAAAATAAATCAAATAGTCAACAATAACAAATATTCAATCCCACGTGTTACGACATTTATTTTCTATCATTATCTATACTATGAAATCACAATCACAATCAAATAGTCAACAATTTTTTCCTAATCTCTACTCCATAGGAGTTCGTACTCGTTCGTTTCGTTCGCTCGTTCTCCCCTTCCCCACCGATTCTTTTCATCGATCCCACCTCCCACACGTATGATCTTTTCCCACCGATTTTTTCTTTGGAATGAACCCCACCTCCCGTGTTTCCTTCACCGTTTTTTTTCACTCAGCACTCTGATCGAAGAAAACCAGTGCCCTTGCCTCTCTCGGGACCCCTCACGCTATCTCTCAGCTCGCTAGGGTTTTCTCGCACCCCGACTTCTCCTCGCCGCAACCGATTTCCCCTGCCCACGTTGCCAAGATCCGCCAACTAACCTCCTCGGCAAGCTTGACGACGGCCCACTCCTTCGCTTTCTTCCTCCCCTCCTGGCCGCTCCCACCGGCTCCGTGTAAGTCTACATGATCGTCGTCCTCAACCACCGCCTGCCCTAAGGTCGATGAGGAGGATATCCTTGCCGCTGTTGATGGGGATATGTACCTAGGGTAGGGTCATAGGCCTGACCTACATACCCTACCCAAGGGCACTACCCTAGAGAACTTAAGGACTGCAAGGAAGTCTCCGACTGAAATCAACAAGACACGTGAGTCACTCAACAATATTCACTCGGAGGTTTCTCCTTCCACTCGACGGATTCTTTTCACTCGGGAGAACCAGAAGACAGTCGACCATAGAAGACCAGAAGCCACTCTAGGGAGGCGAATAGGCAAGCGTTCGGCTGAACCATTAGTAGCATTTATTACATACGTTACCAGTAACGTTCATCTTTATAGCCACGATCGAACCCTTGATTGCTGGGTATTGATGAGGGGTAGCACACTCTATATAAGCCACCCCTCCCCTCTGGCACAAGGGTTTGCACCCCCTGTAACACTGATATTCCACACGACAAGAAGCTCCTGAGCACCGAGACGTAGGGCTGTTACGTCCACGAGAGGGGCTTGAACTCGTACATCTGTGTGTACATCCTCGCCGTAGCTAGGACTCTGCCCTCTCCTTTCGTACCCCTACCTTCTACTGTCAGGCTCGTTCCCACGACAATTGGCGCCCACCGTGGGGCAGGCGTCTAAGCGACTTCCGGCGAGGTTGCATTTTTTTTCTCCTTCGTCATGTCTTCCGACGGTGGTTTGTCCCTGGGCCACGAGATCCGTCTCGGGGCGCTCACCTTCATCGCCGACGACTCGGCATGGCTCCAGGAAGCGCCTCTAGACGTTGAGGCGCTCCCGATCCGCGGGGCAGCGCACTTCCGCGCAGGCTCCTGCGGTGTTCTTCTGCTGCAGCCGTCGACTCCGTACTCGTCGGCTCTCCCCGTTGTTCGACGCCGCAAGCGATCCGGTCGTTCGCGGCTCCAGCGCTGGGTGAAGCATGCGGCGGCTCGCCAAACTTCGTCTCCACAGATTGCGGCTATCGAGCCCGCCGAGTCACTTCACGGCGTGTTCGACTCCGCGTTGGATCGGTCCGACGTTCCCTCCAAGTGTGAGAGCTGCAATCCTGCGGCGGAGGTTCTTATGGTTGGTTCACATCAGAGTCCGCCGCTTGGCCCGCCTGGCTTCGGCCGCAGTAGACGCGAAGCTGGTGGACCATCGAATGAGCAGCAGCGCCGTGATGAGGATGTTCTCCATACGCCCATCGTCGGTGCAACTGCCGAGGCCCAGGCCTTGGAGGCCACTCGCCTTCGACTCGAAGAGATGCAGAGGGCACTCGACGAGCGTACCCGACAGCGTCCACAACCTTCCAGTCGACGTCAAAGACAGTTGTTTCCGAGTGGATCTCGCAACAACGTTGAGGTATTCTGTACTCCAGTTTTGAATGTTGCAGCCGCTGCTAAGATTGCCGATTCAATTCAGCCGTCACGTTCAAAGGTTGGCAGAGGTTTGCAGCAGATCAGAGCGTTGCTTGAGGCAGCACAACAGCAGAATGCGGCTGTTTGTCAGTCGCAGAACAGGTTACACAGTAATTCGCCCAGAGCAGAAACAGTTCAGTCGGCGCACAGCCCGGGGTCACCTCTGCGTCACAGGGGCGGAGGTTACCGTGAGGATCAGCACCGAGATCAGGGGCGAGATCAGTTTGCTCCTCGTTATCACCGTGATGACCGCCGTCGAGTGCCTTCTCCTCCGCGGGGTGGTTCATACGTGCCCCGGCACTATGACGGTAGGCGCTCGTTCGGCGATGAGCGGAATCCTGGGTTCGACGCGAGGAATGTCCTCGCACAGAGGCGGATTGACAGGGGCAGGGCAAACAGGGATGATTATGGTAGGGACTATCCGAGTGGAAGCAATGCCGTTGTCTCTGGCCCCGAGTGTTTCAGCAGAGCCATTCGTTCTGCTGAGATTCCCCCCAACTTCAGGTTGGCGGCTGGAATAAGCAAGTTCTCCGGCGAGTCGAAGCCGGAAACATGGTTAGATGATTACCGAGTGGCTGTGCAGATTGGTGGAGGAAATGACAACGTAGCCATGAAGCATTTATCCTTGATGTTGGATGGTTCAGCCCGGGCGTGGCTGAATCGTTTAGCTCCCTCTAGCATCTATTGCTGGGAGGATCTTGCCCGAGTGTTCATCAGTACATTCGAGGGCACTTGCAAGCATCCTGCGGGTTTGATCGATTTGCAGCACTGTGTTCAGAAGCCCAATGAGTCCTTGAGAGATTATATTCAGCGTTGGTCCACTTTGCATCACACAGTGGAGAATGTTTCCGAGCACCAAGCTGTTTGTGCTTTCAAGGCCGGTGTGAAGTACAGAGAGCTTTACCTGAAGTTTGGGCGAACAGGCGACATTTCTCTGAGCAAGATGATGGAGATTGCCACTCGGTACGCCAATGGCGAAGAAGAAGACCGCCTCCGTAGCGGCAAAGGAAAGACAGTCGACAATGATGCCGGCGGCAATTCCAGTCGGAAGCAGAAGCGCAAAGCTGATGCCCCTGCTCAGGCAGAGGCTGCCGCCCTGGCGGCACAAGGCAAAAATAAGGGGAAATCCAAAGCACAGTTTACCCCCAAGAAGTCAAAGAATCAGTCCGGAACAGATATCCTAGATTTGCCGTGTGCAATCCACACGAAGAAAGATGAGGAAGGCAATTTGATATTACCTAAGCATACCACTCGACAGTGCCGTTTACTGATCCAGCAGTTCAAGGAAAGTCAGTCGAGTGAGAAAGCTCCTGAAAAGGAGGAAGATGAAGACAAAGAAGAGTTTCTAGAAGTCAATGCCACTCTGTTGATTTTTGCTGATGTAGAGACCAAGAGTCGACTGAAAGTTATCAACAGAGAAGTCAACATGGCTGTTCCTGCCACCCCCACATACCTCAAGTGGTCTCAGACTGCCATTACATTCGACGAGTCAGACCACCCTGCTCATATTGCTACTCCCGGTCGGCAAGCGCTGGTGGTGGACCCGGTTGTGGGAGGCACTCGACTGCGCAAAGTCCTGATGGATGGTGGGAGCGGCTTCAACATCTTGTATGCGGATACCCTAAAGGGGATGGGCATTCCGATGTCACGACTCAACGAAAGCAACATGCAGTTTCACGGAGTTATCCCTGGGAAGAAGGCCAAGTCACTCGGCCAGATAGCATTGGATGTGGTGTTCGGCACTGACAAGAATTTTCGCAAAGAAAAATTGACGTTCGAAGTGGTGGACTTCCAGAGCGCATACCACGCCATCCTTGGCCGTCCGGCTTATGCCCGTTTCATGGCCCGTCCATGCTACGTGTATCTCAAGCTGAAGATGCCCGGGCCCAAGGGTGTGATCACAGTCACTGGCAATCGACAGAGGGCTGAGGAGTGCCTTCAGCAGGGTTCCAAAATTGCCAATCATCAGATGGCTGTGGTCGAGTTGGAGGAGTACAAGAAGAATACCGATCATGCCGATCTGCTGCGTGCTAAGAAGCCCGCTTCTGAGTCAGCTTTCCAGTCGGCAGGCAAAGTGAAGAAAGTGAACATTCACCCGACAGATCCAACTGCTGCCCCGACCAACATTTCAACGACACTCGACAGCAAATAGGAAGCCGAGCTCATCCAGTTCCTCCGTGAGAACTGGGACATCTTCGCATGGAAGCCTGCTGACATGCCGGGTGTACCCAGGGAACTGGCTGAGCACCGACTGAGAGTCGATCCGAAGGCCAGGCCTGTGAAAGAGCACTTGCGTCGGTCGGCAGCAGAGAAGCGGAAGGCAATCGGCGAGGAGGTGGCTTGTCTCTTGGCGGCTAAGTTCATATGCGAGATTTACCACTCCGAATGGCTCTCGAACGTGGTTATGGTCCCCAAGAAAGATAAGTCACTCCGCATGTGTATTGACTTCAAACATATCAATCGGGTCTGCCCGAAAGATCATTTTCCGCTCCCCCGCATCGACCAGATTGTCGATTCGACTGCGGGGTGCGAGCGTTTATCTTTTCTTGATGCATACTCTGGTTACCATCAGATCCGTCTGTTTGGCCCGGATGAAATAAAGACAGCCTTCATCACCCCATTCGGGTGTTTTTGTTATATCACCATGCCTTTTGGTTTGAAAAATGCTGGCGCTACTTTCATGCGCATGATTCAAAAATGTTTGCTTGATCAAATCCCTCGGAATGTTGAAGCATACATGGATGATATCGTCGTCAAGTCTCGCAAAGGTTCTGACCTGCTGTCTGACTTGGCTGAAACATTCGCCAACCTGAGGAGGTATGATATCAAGTTAAATCCGACTAAGTGCACTTTCGGTGTTCTTGGTGGCAAGTTACTCGGTTTTCTCGTTTCCGAACGAGGAATCGACGTCAATCCTGAAAAGATCAGTGCTATTACCCGAATGAAGAGCCCTGAGCGTGTGCACGATGTCCAGAAGCTCACAGGTTGCCTGGCGGCGTTGAGTCGATTCATTTCTCATCTCGGTGAGAAGGCATTGCCTTTGTACCGACTGATGAAGAAGTCTGATATGTTCGAGTGGACTCCAGAAGCTGAAGCAGCGTTTGTCGAGCTCAAAGCCCTGCTTTCCACCCAGCCGGTGCTTGCTACTCCGCACAGCAAAGAGCCCTTGCTCCTGTACATCGCGGCCACTAATCAGGTCGTTAGTACAGTTCTCACTGTCGAGCGGGAAGAGGAAGGTAAAGCTTACAAGGTCCAGCGTCCTGTTTATTACATTTCTGAAGTGTTAACTCCTTCAAAGCAAAGGTACCCACATTACCAGAAGCTCATATATGGTATATATCTGTCAGCAAAGAAGGTGGCACACTACTTTCAAGATCACTCAATTTCAGTCGTCAGTGATGCTCCATTGTCTGAGATCCTCAACAATCGAGATGCGACTGGTCGAGTGGCCAAATGGGCTATTGAGCTCCTCTACTTTGATATCAAGTTTGAAGCAAAAAAGGCGATCAAGTCTCAAGCACTTGCTGAATTCCTGGCCGAGTGGATTGAATAGCAGCAGCCAATCCAAATTCACTCGGCACACTGGACCATGTTCTTTGACGGATCGAAGATGCTGAATGGGTCTGGTGCTGGTGTGGTATTGGTGTCCCCAAAAGGCGACAAACTCAGTTATGTCCTACAGATTCACTTTGATTCCTCCAACAATGAAGCTGAATATGAAGCACTCCTATACGGGTTGCGTATGGCCATCTCACTCGGCGTCCGGCGCCTGATGGTATACGGCGACTCCGATTTGGTAGTCAATCAGGTGATGAAAGAGTGGGATGTCAGGAACCCTGCTATGACTGGATACTGTAATGCAGTAAGAAAGCTTGAGAAGAAGTTCGAAGGTTTGGAACTCCATCATGTTCCTCGAGTGAAGAATCAGGCAGCTAATGAGCTAGAAAAAATTGGATCCGCTCGGAAGCCTGTCCCCAGTAATGTGTTTCTCGAGCACCTACATTCTCCTTCGGTGCAGGAAGATCCCTTCACTGAGGAACCCCCGCAAGCAAAGAGTGCCTCTGATCCGACTGAAGTTGACGTCCCAGCAGTCATTGATCTGGTCATGGAGATTTTAGTGATCACGCCCGACTGGACAGTACCTTATATTGCATATATTCTGAGGCGAGAACTCCCAGATGACGAAGATGAAGCTCGACGGATAGTCCGCAAATCCAAGGCCTTTACTGTTATGGATGGACAACTCTACAGAGAAAGTGTAACTGGCGTGACTCAGCGGTGTATTTCTCCTGAAGAAGGTCGACTGATTTTGGAGGAGATTCACTCGGGAACTTGTGGTCATCATGCGTCCTCTAGGACGATTGTTGCCAAAGCATACTGAGCTGGTTTCTTCTGGCCGCGCGCCAACGAGATGGCTAAGGAGATTGTTGATCACTGTGAAGGATGCCAGTTCTATTCAAACTTGTCGCACAAGCCTGCATCCGCCTTGAAGACTATTCCACTCGTCTGGCCGTTTGCTGTTTGGGGTTTGCATATGGTCGGACCCTTCGAACAGGCCAGAGTGGATTTATTCACTTGCTTGTAGCAGTCGACAAGTTCACTAAGTGGATTGAAGCTAAACCCATAAAGAAGCTGAACTCCCGCACTGCTATCAAATTCATGAAAGAGATAACATTCCGGTATGGAGTTCCCCACAATATCATTACAGACAATGGCTCCAACTTTGACTCGGAAGAGTTCAGACACTTTTGCTCCTCTCAAGGTACTCGGGTGGATTACGCATCCGTTGCGCACCCCCAGACTAACGGTCAAGCTGAGCGAGCGAATGGCCTAATCCTTCAAGGGCTGAAGCCTCGACTCATGCGAGATCTTGATCATGCAGCTGGAGCTTGGGTCACTGAATTGTCGTCTGTTCTGTGGGGCTTGAGGACGACTCCTAACCGGTCGACTGGACGCACTCCTTTCTTCATGGTGTATGGAGTTGAAGCCATTTTGCCAAGTGATGTCCTTCATAATTCCCCCCGAGTAGACCTTTACTCCGAGGCTGAGGCTGAGCAGGCACGTCAAGACGGTGTAGATCTCCTGGAAGAAGAACGCGAGATGGCTTTGATTCGGTCGACTGTATATCAGCAAGATCTGCGCCGCTTCCATGCGAGGCACGTCAAGAGTCGGTCGTTTCATGAAGGTGATCTTGTGCTCCGAGTGGATCAGCAGCGACCTCACAAGATGGCCCCAACGTGGGAAGGGCCTTTCATCGTCACCAAAGTACTGAACAATGGAGCCTACCACCTCTTCAACCTCAAGAAGAATATTGACGAGCCACACGCCTGGAACGCGGATTTGCTTCGACGTTTTTATACTTAACGGCTGAGTTGTTTTGATGTAATAAGAGTATTCCAGACAGTTTCGTTTGTTAAAGTTATGACTCCTGCAGTCTATTGTCGATTCCGACCGCGCAATTTCGTATTCAAAAAATACTCCGAGTGATGAGCGATCCTCTCACTCGGGGGCTTAGCTGCGAACCAGTTTTCGCCTAAGTTAAAAACCCTTCCGAGTGGATAGTATTCCATTCACTCGGAAACTTAGCTGCGAACCAGTCTTCGTCTAAGTTCAAAACTACTCCGAGTGACGAGCGATCCTCTCACTCGGGGGCTTAGCTGCGAACCAGTTTTCGCCTAATTTAAAAACCCTTCCGAGTGGATAGTATTCCATTCACTCGGAAACTTAGCTGCGAACCAGTCTTCGTCTAAGTTCAAAACTACTCCGAGTGACGAGCGATCCTCTCACTCGGGGGCTTAGTTGCGAACCAGTTTTTGCCTAAGTTAAAAACCCTTCCGAGTGGATAGTATTCCATTCACTCAGAAACTTAGCTGCGAACCAGTCTTCGTCTGAGTTTAAAACTACTCCGAGTGACGAGCGATCCTCTCACTCGGGGGCTTAGTTGCGAACCAGTTTTTGCCTAAGTTAAAAACCCTTCCGAGTGGATAGTATTCCATTCACTCGGAAACTTAGCTGCGAACCAGTCTTCGTCTAAGTTCAAGACTACTCCGAGTGATGAGCGATCCTCTCACTCGGGGGCTTAGCTGCGAACCAGTTTTCGCCTAAGTTAAAAACCTTTCTGAGTGGATAGTATTCCATCCACTCGGAAACTTAGCTGCGAGCCAGCTTTCGCCTAAGTTAAAAATCCTTCCGAGTGGATAGTATTCCATTCACTCGGAAACTTAGCTGCGAACCAGTTTTCGCCTAAGTCTGAAATTCTTCCGAATGCTGAACATCCTTTCCGTTCGGGAGCAAAATGAATTCAGTTAAACAAAGGATTGACAGCAAAATGCAGATAAATCCAAAGTTTCTAGCGCGGATAAAAGTTGTTCGTGCAAACGAAAGTACTCAGGCCCAAGGCCTGAACGAAGTTTTAATCGGTTACACAATCACTCGGCATACCGAGGCAAATAAAGTTTTAACTGCGAGCAAAGTATTTTTCAAACACCAGTGGGGCTCGCGGGCTCGACGAAGGTGTCTAGATCAATCCCGTCAGCAATCCGAGTGGCTGCTTCGATGAAGGTCTTCATGAAGTCTTCAAATTGAAGTTTCTTTGTGTTGATCACTCGGAGAGCCTTTAGTTTGTCCTCCCTGGCCTCCTTGCAATGAACCCGGACGAGTGAAAGTGCCACATCAGCACCACAACGAGCGGCAGATTTCTTCCATGCCTGTACTCGACCAGGGATCTCATTGAGGCGGATCATCATCGACTCGAGGTCAGTCTGGAGGGAGTCTTCTGGCCACAGTTCTTTGTCAACCTTCTCCAGCGCATCTCTCAATCGAGTGATATATCCTTGGACACCCCTGAGGCGAGCTTCAAGTCGAAACATGTCCATGGCCATGGCGTCCCCGACGAGTGACTTGGTGGGATCCAGATTTGGCTCGATCTCCTCAGTTTCCTTTTCAAAATCTTGACAGAATTCTGCGCGAAGAGAAAATGAAAAGATGGTCACACTGCTGTTCTGAAGAAATCAAAGAAATTCACTCGACGGAAGAAGTTACCTTCAAGCATGCCAAACATCTTCTTCGCGAAATCTCCTAAGTATTTCTCCAGAGCGCTCCTTCTCTTGGTCTGCAGCTCAAGCTTTTTGATCCAATCGGCCCGTTCTTGCTTGAGTTTGGTGTTCTCTTCTTCCAATTTGCTGGCTGCGGCGAGCTTCTCAGCAGCTTCAGTTTTCTCCTTCGCCACCTTCTGAGCATCAGCGAGTGCCTTATCTTTGTCCTCCAACGCCTTCTTCATGGTATCTAAAGAAATAGCATTGTTGAGTCGCGCTTGGAGTCGGCGGTTCTCATCACGTACGTCTGTTCGAGTGGATACACTCGGTTCAAAGGATGGAAGATGGAAATGATAGCACAGCTGGCCGACAAAAATTACCTCCCAAGGTCTTCAGCTCAGTCTGTGCACGCTCCAGGTTGTTCTTGGTGACCTCCAGATCCAGCTGAAGTTGATTCTTCTCCTTCTCCAAGTCGACGTACTTGGTCCCGAGCTCACAGGCTTTCTGAAATCAGCAAAGAAGTGGTTCAATTGACATGAATATTTCTCTACTCCCGAGTGGAAAGGTACAAGTTCAGTCGACTGGAAGGCGGACCGCCGCCCCACCCCACACCCCTATACAGCGTCATATCATGGTTGATGGAAATGATGTCCATGAAACCTGCAGAATAGTTCTTAAGACTACTGCTCGTCGTAAACGATCGACAGTAGTCTCGGGGACTACACCCAGTGGGTGCACTCAGCGTGCCCCCACTGGACCAGAGATTACTCGACCAGGTCCGACCTGTCCGAGTATAAAAAAAAAAGAACAAACAAGCGAACATCGTCTCTATCAGACCCCCGCCGATGCAAGCACTCGACGGCGGTCTCGGGGACTACACCCAGTGGGTGCACTCAGCGTGCCCCCACTGGACCTACTTTCACTCGACCAGGTCCGTCCTGTCGAGTAACAAGCAACTTTCAAAAAGATTGTCTCTATCAGACCCCTGCCGGTGCAAGCACTCGACGGGGATCTCGGGGACTACACCCAGTGGGTGCACTCAGCGTGCCCCCACTGGACCAAGAACCTACTCGACTAAGACCTGATCTATTCGAGAAGAGGGCAAGCAAGTATGCATCTGAGGAAAACACCCAGTGGGTGTAAAGTCAAGATGGGACAAGATGGACAGGAATTCAATCAGAAACGAACTTACAATCGCACTTACTTGGACATTGGCTTGAAGCGCTGAACTGGCATCATAGGCTAACTTGCTGGCCTCATACGCCTCCTTCGTTCGCAGCATCATTTGCCCAGCCTGGATCATGGCTTCTTTAGCAGCTCCAGTCTAGTCTTCTGGGACGTGGTATAGAGGGTATGCAGGCGCCAGCTGAGTCGTTGCTGCAGTTGAGGTCACGAGAGGTGCTTGAGGTTGCCCAATCGGCGCTGAAACCACGAGAGTTGAAGTCGCTGGTGGAGCACTCGACAGGGGAACCACAGGATCAGTTCTAGCTCGGGGAGAATCACCAAGCTCTTGAGAGGACGCAGCAGTCGATCTACGTGGCGCCTGCCCTGATGACGTTCTCCGAGTGTGTACGCGCGGAGTGTCCAAGGTCACGACTTCATCTTCTGCTCCCTGTCGTGGCTCCTCATCGTCTTCCAATTGGATGATGCCGTCAACTGTCAATCGAGAACATTGGCTTATTCATTCGACGAATTACCTTCGAAAAATCAGACTACAATGAAGGTTTATTATACCTCGTTGAGAGGTGGCCGCGTCAGGAGTGTCCACTTCCATGTGATCCCCCTCATCCCGCAGAGGCGACGTCACCGAGGTAGCAGCTCTGGAGAATAAATTTCACTCGGTCAGCAAAGACATGAAGTTCCGCAACAGCAGAATAAGGAAAATAAACACTCATGTTGAGGTGACAGACACATCGATCTTCATACGGGGCAGATCCTTCCGAGGCTTTGGTGCGTCCGGCTTGGGCTGTTTCGCAGCTTTTTCAGTCGATCCAGGTGTCGCGGCACAGTCGCGCTTCGGGTTCCTGGTGCTTGACACCAAAGTTTTGCTTGGAGCGGCCTCCGGGTCTTCACGCTGCTTGGTACGACGTTCGATGCGCGGAGGAGCCTGGGCCTCTACCTCGCCTTCCTCTAGGTCATCATCGTTGTCTTCGCTGTCATCGGCGTAATCGACGTCAGCGCTGCCGTCAGCGCTCCCTTCTTCGTCGTCGGGCTGCTCTCCATTCGGCACGGGCGAATACATATTAGTAAACTCCTGCAAGACACAAACTGTAAAGTCAGTCGACCGAAGATTCAATCACTCGACGAAATATGAAAGCACTTGACAGAGATGTAGCTCACCAGATTCGTCGGCGGGTTCAAAGCAGAGAAGGGCAAGATTCTCTTGGCTCCCAGAGGGTTATCACAGGCTCCATTGATGCTTCTGAGCCACTGAGCAACAGTCTCGTCGGAGACTTCCTCTGGATGTGTCCGAGTGGTATCTTCGGGTCCCGAATAGTGCCACATAGTGTGGTCTCTGGCTTGAAGAGGCTGGATTCGTCGACTGAGAAACGTCTCAAGGAGGTCCATACCAGTCACTCCGTCGCGGATCAGATCAACTACTGCGTTCACTAAAATCCCTACTTGGACTTGCTCTCCCTTTGTCACGTTCAGTGTTCTGGGAGTGGTAGGTCGATCCAATGTGAAGGGGGGAAGGCCAGTCGACATATTGGGCGATGCTACATCTTTGCAGTAAAACCATGTCGACTGCCAGCCCCGAACAGATTCAGGAAAAGTCATAGATGGAAACGCACTCCTACCTCTCTTTTGGATTCCCAGGCCACCGCACAGCTGGATGACATGGGTCTTGCTATCACTAGGATTGGCTTTCTTGACGCATTGGGATCTTATAATGAATATATGTTTGAACAAACCCCAATGTGGAGAACAACCCAAGAAACACTCGCACAAGGTGATGAAAGCAGAAAGGTACGAAATAGTATTCGGAGGAAAATGGTGGAGCTGCGCCCCGAAAAAGTTCAGAAACCCGCAGACGAATGGATGAGGGGGCATGGAAAAACCTCGTTCCACGTGGGTGAGGAGGAGAACTCGCTCCCCTTCGCGCGGCCCCGGCTCGATCTCCCCCTCCGACAGTCTCCACGAGCCTTCGGTTACGAACCCGTCGGCGACGAGGTTCTCGATGTCCCCCGCCGTGACCGTCGACGGGAGAAAATCTCCCTGGATCCACCCCGGCGGCGCCGTGAATCGGGCGCCCGACGGCTTCTTCGCTTTGGCTCCTCCCTTCTTGGCGCGCTCGGCCTTCTCAGTCTTCCCCTTCGTCATCGTGGCGGCGGTTGTGGAGGTGGAGCAGAGCAGCGCACTTGGAACAGGGGAGGCGGAGAGAAAGAGGAGATTTGGGGGAGAAGTACTGTACCGGCCCGGTGCTGTCGCGTCTTATATCCGCCCGAGTGAGTCGCTGACCTGCGGGCCCGCCAGATCTCTGGATATCCCGATTTCAGAGGAGGAGCGGTACGTGGCGGTAATGGCGGCGCGAAAATCGAGGCATCATACCCCCACTTGCCCCATTCGTTGCGTCATCATCGCGCGGCGCGCGCTTACCCAATTTTCGAATCCCGTGAAATCCGGGCCTGACGAAGCGACCCATCGCATCAGAAGACCCTGCTGACCACTCGGACCTGATTCCGTACTCAACTTCACTCGGACATATTTCAAGACAGAATCGATCAGGGTGAATGACAAAGATTCCAATCGACGCAGACTTCTATGAAGCCCTAAAATGCATTTGGAATTTTTGTGTCTCATCAGAACCTGCATCGATCCCTTTTTCACTCGAACCCCGATCCATTCGGGGGCTAATGATGGGGATATGTATCTAGGGTAGGGTCATAGGCCTGACCTACATACCCTACCTAAGGGCACTACCCTAGAGAACTTAAGGACTGCAAGGAAGTCTCCGACTGAAATCAACAAGACACGTGAGTCACTCGACAATATTCACTCAGAGGTTTCTCCTTCCACTCGACGGATTCTTTTCACTCGGGAGAACCAGAAGACAGTCGACCATAGAAGACTAGAAGCCACTCTAGGGAGGCGAATAGGCAAGCGTTCGGCTGAACCATTAGTAGCATTTATTACATACGTTACGACTAACGTTCATATTTATAGCCACGATCGAACCCTTGATTGCTGGGTATTGATGAGGGGTAGCGCACTCTATATAAGCCACCCCTCCCCTCTGGCACAAGGGTTCGCACCCCCTGTAACACTGATATTCCACACGACAAGAAGCTCCTGAGCACCGAGACAAAGGGCTGTTACCTCCACGAGAGGGGCCTGAACTCGTACATCTGTGTGTACATCCTCGCCGTAGCTAGGACTCTGCCCTCTCCTTTCGTACCCCTACCTTCTACTGTCAGGCTCGTTCCCACGACAGCTGTCCTATTCCTCGGTTCCCAGTATGACCGTGTTTTCGAGTGCGGCCGCCTGCGGCATTCGAAAGACAGGGAGGCCTCTGGACAATTACATCGACGAGCATCTGTCCTAATCCACTCCGCCACCACCCAAAGTAAGACCATCATTGTTGGCCACAGGCCCACGTCAAACGTCTGCTCGAACGTGTGTATCTTTCTGTCAGAGCACGTACGCCGGAGTCGCTAGCCGTGCTAGCCGGCCGATCAGTTTCTGCTGAGATGATGCACACGTACAAGGAGCAAGCTAGCAGGCAGGTGAATGCTTCCGCGGAAGCTAGCTAGCCATGACATGATTGATTCATCTCATCGGAATAGCACACATGAACACAGGCGATATTGATGTCTAATAGGTACACTGAACGTGGATTCTAAGGCCTATGGCTGATACGACGTGCTTCTCCCCGTGCTCCACGTGCTTCTCCCCGTGCTCCAGCATAAGGTATCAATTTACTGCTTCATGTTCTTAGTATTGTTTGCTTGATGGTTTGAGCTGACGAGATATGACTTGTGTTGGATGGGCAGCGAGAGCAAGCTTGTGCACATGGTGAAAACATGGTGCTGTGTACTGAGGGCAGCTCAGGAAGGAAGAAGCTGGATTCTTGTCATTGGCCTATATGGATTGTCAGATTGGTGATATTTGTACTTGCCACTGTGATCTTGCTGGCTGCACACATTTGATGAACGCATGTGACTATGTGAGCTGAGGGGAAAGGAATCATATTTTCTCCCGTTATCATGTTCTCATACACATTTTCCTTTAGGTATGTGCCTCCTTTGCTGCGATCTGTTTTATTAGAAGTACTTCTTGCTACAAAAACGGCTGGTACACAAGGAGTGTGTATCTTTCTATAGAGGCAGCTGGTGCACGGGGATTTAGTCTGTTTGTGAAACACGGTCTAAAACATCATCTACATATTGGATTTTTAAAGCAGGTGAAAGCTGCTATTGTTTTACTGCAGTTTATTTTAGATCATTATGCTCTGTGCCACGTTATATGCACATATGAACAAAAGTAACTCTTTTATGTTATTCTAACAAACTCGATGATCTACTGATTAGGTGATCTATGGTTCATCGCTTAGAGATTTTTGTAAATGTTACTTTATTTAGAACTGCTTATTATATAGTATATTCTTCAGTCTGTTTAATTAGTGACGTTTCTTGATGTTTCCAAGAGATGTAATCGGCAGTATTTCTCGTATTTCTGTCACTGAACAGTTTCATTTGCTTTTCATAACTACTGTCCCAACAAACTGAATTCTCTAGCTGACTTATAATACTGCTAAATCATTCCATTTTTTCCTTTTATTTTTGGCCATGCTAAAATGAGTAGCCAACAAATTTATACAGGGTGGTCTGCGCAATGTGTCTTAGTTGTTGGGACCATATGTGAAACATCCTTCCTTCTCTATGGTATTGTACTATTTTGTTCAATAAAGAATTGATCAATATGGCAAGATTTGTCTTCCTTGGAGCGAATACAATGCTTTTTCAGGATTTTTTTCAAATATTTAAATATATTTTATGAAGATTGGGAGCATGGGAGCACCTTGTGTGTGGGAGCATCCTATATTCTCCCATCTTCTTAGATAAGGAAGCTACAACCTACATAAGCTAGCAATGAATTAATTATTCAATCAGAAAAATATCTTATGCATATTATGGGTCTTTCTCATGAAATATTGTACATCCAACAGTTTCATAGGAATAAGTCAGTGGCAGTAAAAGGTGAAGCTCCTTAGTCAGGTTCGTTCAGGTGAGTACCATTCCTGATACAAGAACTAGCACTGAGAATTTTTTAGAGATAAATTAGCACTGAGAGAAGGAAGTTACTGCGGAATCTCTATTCCGGTGAATCATCTCACGTGCTTGTTCATGGTGTTTTAATTTCAAGCTATTATGTTTCCTGTGTGAACGCGCTCTTAAACCTTGTGGTATACCAAAAGCTAGATATACATCTTCATGAGTTATTGTGAACGAGTTCATGTTGTCCATAACTATTGTTGAAGTGTCTGGATCAACCCTTTTCATCAGCAATGCACTCAATTCTAGGTTTGTTTTCTGTGTGATCATAAGTTCAAGCAGGCCTCCAAAACCAGTTTCATTGGCCAATCGTCTCTTGTTAACTTGGAAGCTACCGCACGAACTTTTGTAATGAAATCCTGGAAGTGAGTGTGGGGCACCCTTGGTTAACTGCTTGCCGTCCGGCTTGGTTATTAGGATTTCTAATAGCAACTTCGATGGGGAACTACTGGGATTTTCAGGGCTGTTCATGGCTACCAGCAGGGCAGATCTGCCTTGACAGACTCTCAATCCTGAAATATCGTATGTAGAAAATTTAATTATTTCCAATGAAGGTAAAATTGACTATTACAAGCCTGATTGACATGATTCGTGCGGCATTCAAGCTAAGATTGGGGTGAGCTGCGATGGGGATTCAAAGAAAGAAAATATTTGTAACTGGCAGATCCAGGGCTTGGGTAGGGGCGGGGTGCGGAGGACGAATAACCACCGATGCTCCAGGAGAACAGGTGAGTTGGGGTGGCCTCCTCCAGCCAGAGGCAGAACAAACGTCGGGTGAGTGGTGGGCACCAGCACGACGGTGACAAACAAGCAACGGGGTGTTGCGGTTGGTATGGGACTAGAATAGGATGGGCGAAAAACAGATGGAAAGGTTGTACGGTAAATGCATTGCGCGGTGCAGCTATATGCGTTTGGCGTGCGCTACAGAAATACTGTTGCGGCTGGTGGGTCGCATTAAATTGGACAAGAATTTTGGGTCAACAATAACGTGATGGCACATATGTGATAAGAAAAAAATAGCAACATACCGAATATGCTGATTGTAATCTTAATCTTCCTTGATACAGATGCCCATTTGAGTAAATCAGATGGGTAGTGATAACTGGCAGATCCAGGGCTTGGGTAGGGGCGGGGTGCGGAGGACGAATAACCACTGATGCTCCCGTAGAACATGTGAGTTGGGGTGGCATCCTCCAGCCAGAGGCAGAACAAACGTCGGGTGAGTGGTGGGCACCGGCACGACGGTGACAAGCAAGCAATGGGGCGGTGCGGTTGGTATGGGACTAGAAGAGGATGGGAGAAGAACAGATGGAGAGGTTGTATGGTAAATGCATTGTGCGGTGCAGCTATATGCGTTTGGCGTGCCCTACAGAAATACGGTTGCGGCTGGTGGGTCGCATTAAATTGGACAAGAATTTTGGGTCAACAATAACGTGATGGCACATATGTGATAAGAAACAAATAGCTACAGGCCGAATATGTTGATTGTAATGTTAATCTTTCTTGATAGAGATGCCCATTTGAGTAAATCAGATGGGTAGTGAACATGAAAAACAAAATTACGTAATTATGCCGAATAATGGACCTGTGTGGCACTTGGATTAACTTTGCATACAGAATTAAGAACCGGGGTTAATTATTTTGGGACCAGAAATAATTAAAATTGGATCAAGTGTTGGCAGCTGTTTATTATGTTGGGACCAGAAATAGTAGAAATGGTCTGTTAATTATTTATAAGATTTTTTTTTCATGTGTAGCTAACTTCAGTAACTTGCCTGTTAAAAATTTGTACAATTATATATGTATACATGCGCTGTAAAGTTCAGTATTTAGATTTGAGCTATACAATGCTGGTAATAAACTGGTATTTTGGTTTTACTTAAAAAAAGTAGTAAAATGGCATTGGATTCGGGTGTAGCCGAAGCTGGCATGTGCACCCAACTGTGGCCGAACGAACTGGGCCGTTCTGCCGTGCTTGTCAGTAGCCCATGTGGCGAACGTGACCACCGGTGCCGGCTCAAGATCATTTCCTACGATTTGTGGAGTACAGGGCACATACTATACTGAGCCATCTTGCGTATTTGTACAAAGAATTACAAATATGCGTATGCTGCAGAAACTCTAGGAAATTATGTGCCATCAATGCAAGGCACAGATCCTGACAGGTACGAGCGGCTTGGATAAGCATCCCACCGAACGCCGTGCGCCAAAGGTATTATTCTATATCAGTGTCCCTTTTTAGGAGAGTTCTTCTTATTTGACTTTGCACATCTCTCCAAGGTGCTATGTTTGTGGGGTAGGGGTAGTCTTCATGCTTTAGATCAGGTTTGGCTCATCATAATAGTTACATTGTAGCATGGTTTCATGTGTGAGCTGGTTAAAATTTAAGAGTAGTGCCTACATGATGCAACTTTTTTGTTTAATTGTTATACCTATGGATAGCTACTGAGTGATTCTCATGTTTCTTAAGAAGATTGTCTACTATATATAAAGTCTAATAAATTCAGATATTGCATCTCGAGTGGTCTTTAGCTACAAATACGATCATCTAAATAGTACTTGGATGATGACCTGGCCATTGACAAGCCTATATGTTATTATTACTATTTCCCCACATGCAATCAAGGCCAGTCAAATATCTTGATTGTTTTTTATGTCAGGAACTTATGATCGGATTCTGCTGCCAACTCTCATTTTATGTTAGAAATTTGTTAGCTTTTATGTGAAACTGATAGGCTGTATACAAAAATTAGTTTACGTTTTTGCGCCGTATCTTGTTTGAGTTTCGAAACGTATAGAAATGCCCCGATCTTTTATCTCCAATTGACAGTTGGGACTCCATTTACGCAAGGTATGTTGCAGTAGTTAGGCATCATCATCGCTCAATTGTGTGGCAGGTGCATATGCGTACAGGCATAGTTCCTTATTTTAGTATTTGCTTACACCATTTAAACTTTTTTACCTTTAGGGTAAATCTTGGATATAGGCAGTTGAAAGCACATTTGCTCCCTTGGTGGTTTTGGTAATTAATAACAACATATATCTCATTGGACTCATGTTTCCACTAAGTATATTTCAGGAAAAGTTCAATGATGGGATGGCTATAGATTGTGAGGAGACCCCAAGATGCAAGGAATGGAATTGGCAAAGCTTCAAGCAAGGAGACTCTACATTTTACTTTGTGAGAAATCACTTTGAGTCCATAGGAAAGCCAATACTATTAAAAGGGGGGTGAGGTAATGTTGGTGAACAAATTGCTCCACGTGCACAAGTGCTAGCCACCAAAAACACCCACAAGCCCTCCCACAAAAAAACTCTGTCTAAACCCTTCTACATAAAATCGGTGCCACCAAGTTTTTCTACTCGGCCCTACCGATTTTCCATCTCAGACAGAACCCTAGCCAAACCCTAGCTTCTCGGTACAACCAAGTACTACATCGGTGCAACCGAGTTTCGGTGACCAACATTCGAATGACCAAGTTTATAAAATCGGAATTTCTGAGTTTTATGGATCGGTCTCACCGAGTTTGGAAACTGCCCTCGGCCACTCATATCGGTACTACCGAGAATCATATATCGGTCTCACCGAGATTCCTAAAGTTGCCACATTTTGAACAAATCGGTACGACCGAGTTTTACTTCGGTCTCACCGAGTTGGTCAATAATGGTGTAACGGTTGGATTTTTGGAGATGCCTATATATACCTCTCCACCACATCCCACTCGCAAGAGAAGCACTCAGAACAGTTCCCCACTTCCCATATCCAAATTTCTGAGAGAGAACCACCTACCCTTGTGTTGAGATCAAGATCATCCACTCCAAGTTGCTTTCCACCCAATCAATCTCTTCTACCAAGCCAAATCTTTGAGAGAGTCATTGAGTGTTGAGGAGTCTATCATCTTGAAGCAAAAGAGCAAGGAGTTCATCATCACTATCAAGCCTATTACCTTTTGGAGGGTGGTGCCTCCTATATTGGTTAGGTGTTGCTTGGGAGCCTCCTACTTCGTGTTGTGCAGTTGAACCAAGAAGTTTGTACGGGCAAGGAGATCGCCTACTTCGTGAAGATCTACCCATAGTGAGGCTAGTCCTTGGTGGACGGAAGCCGTTATGGAATAGTAAAGGTTGCTACTTCGTGGACCCTTATGGGTGGAGCCCTCCGAGGTCTCTCGCGACCGCTACCCTCCGTGGGTTGAAGACTCCATAAACGTGGATGTACGATAGTGCCACCTATCGGAACCACGGGAAAAATCTTCGTGTCTACAATTGTGTTTGATCTTCTATGATTCTATCCCTACCCTCTACTACATGTGCTTGTCTTTACTTTCCGCTGCTATACTCTTAGACATGCTTGTGTAGGGTGTGCTTGACTTTCTATCATTGCTAAAATCTGCCCACAACTAAAATTGGGAAAAGGTAGAATTTTTATTTGGTCAAGTAGTCTAATCACCCCCCCTCTAGACTTACTTTCAATCCTACAAGTAGTATCAGAGCATTGGTCTCCATTGCATTGGTTTCACAACCTAGGAGAGTATGGCGTCTAGTGAGGGAAACTATCACCGTAGAGGTCCATATTTCGACGGCACAAACTTTGCTAGTTGGAAGCATAAGATGAAAATGCATATTCTTGGTCATAACCCCGCCGTATGGGCTATTGTTCGTGTTGGATTGCAAGGTGATTTCTTTGGTGATGGAGAGGAACCGGATCGTGAAGCGACCACGGAAGAATTGAAGATGTTGCAATACAATGCTCAAGCATGTGATATTCTATTCAACTGCCTATGCCCCGAAGAATTCAACAAAATCAGCCGTCTTGAGAATGCAAAGGAAATTTGGGACACTTTGGTTGATATGCATGAAGGTACCGATTCCTTCAGAGAATCTAAGTTGGATGTGCTTCAAAGTCAACTTGACAAGTTCAAGATGAAGGATGGTGAAGGAGTCGCGGAGATGTACTCTAGGCTAGCTCTCATCACAAATGAGATTGCCGGCTTAGGAAGCGAAGAAATGACCGACAAATTCATCATCAAGAAGATCCTTAGAGCCTTAGATGGAAAGTATTACACCGTGTGCACATTGATCCAAATGATGCCAAACTACAAAGATCTCAAGCCTACGGAAGTCATTGGAAGGATTGTTGCTCATGAGATGTCACTCAAGGACAAGGAAGAACATCACAACAAGTCAAGCGGTGCTTACAAAGCCTCAAGTGATGATCCCGCTATATCAAGTGATAACCTTGTAACCAATGAAGAGGTAAGCCTCATGGTCAAGAAATTCAACAAGTTCTACAAGAGTAGAGGCAAAGAGAGAAGCTCCAATTCAAGATATGAAGAGAAGCGTTCATCTAGTCGTGATCGGAATTGCTACAATTCTGGAAGACCCGGACACTACTCCAATGAGTGCACGGCCCCCCACAAGAGAAGAGAAGAATCACCTAGAAGACGAAGCTCTAGAGATGAGTCACCTCGAAGAGAGAGAAGGAGTAGAGATGATCGTTATGAACGAAGACCCTCGAGGAGAAGTAGGGACTCGGAGAAGAAGGACAAGTACACCAAGAGCTACACAAGAAGAAGACATCAAGATCATGTTGGTGAATGGGTTTCCGGCTCCAAATCCGACAACCAATCCGAGAGAAGCTATCACTCCAACTCCGACTATAGTCAAGATGAAGGTGTTGCCGGATGATAACCCACAAGTGTAGGGGATCGTTTGTAGCCTTTTTTGATAAGTAAGAGTGTCGAACCCAACGAGGAGCTAAAGGTAGAACAAATATTCCCTCAAGTTCTATCGACCACCGATACAACTCTACGCATGCTAATGCTTGCTTTACCTAGAACAAGTATGAAACTACTTTGCGGGAATAAAACTAGAAGTACTTTGCGAGATAATAAAGGACGTGGAAATAAAAGTTAGGTGCTGATTTAATAAAAGAACAATAAAACTAAATAACTTAGTATAAAGCTTTTTGTGTAACGCAAGAGAAAGATTGTCCCTAGGCAATTGAATATAATATGATAGATACTTGTTATATGCAATGAGGGAGAGGCATACGCTAACACACTTTCCGTACTTAGATAATATGCACTTATGATTGGAACTCTAGCAAGCATCCGCAACTACCAAAGTTCATTAAGGTAAAACCCAACCATAGCATTAAGTATCAAGTCCTCTTTACTCCCATATGCAACAACCCACCTACTCGGGTTTATGCTTCTGTCACTCACGCAACCCACCATAGGCAAATCATGAACATATTGCAACACCCTACAACGGGAATCCCTCACGTTTGCGCGACACGGAGGGCACCATAGGACAGCACCATATCAACATACAACTCACATCCATAACATCATACCACAATTAACCCATAGGACAAAAGAGATCTACTCAAACATCATAGGATAGCCAAATATCATTGGGAAATAATATATGGATCTCCCTCTCTGTTCTCTTCTATTTCACGTTCATGTTTTCAGGCCGAAAACCGTTTCTTATATTCCCAGAGATCCGTAACTCCGATTGCGCTGAGATTTTAACACGATTTTTTTCCAAAAATTAGCTTCCTTGCGCCCGAAGGAGAGATCCAACCGACTTACGAGGTGACCACAAACCACCACGGCGCGCCCTGGTGTCTTGTGGGGGTTGTGGGCCTCCTTTTGCGTTGATTCCACTTTTCAAAATTCAAAAATATTCCAAAAAAAATCTCCATAAATTTTTATCGCATTTGGACTTCGTTTGATATGGAATTTCTGCGAAACAAAAAATAGGAACTGGCACTGGATCAATAGGTTAGTCCAATAAATCATATAAATTGTTGCCAAAAGTATGTGAAGGTTGTATAATATTGGCATGAAACAATCAAAAATTATAGATACGATGGAGACATATCAGCATCCCCAAGCTTAATTCCTGCTCGTCCTCGAGTAGGTAAATGATAAAAAAGATAATTTTTGATGTGGAATGCTACCTAGCATAATCTTGATCATATATCTAATCATGGCATGAACATTAAGACACAAGTGATTCAAAGCAATAGTCTAGTTTTGACATAAAGACATTAATACTCATGCATCCCAACAAACAATCATGTCTTTCAAAATATCAAGGCTAAAGAACGCTATCCCTACAAAACCATATAGCCTTGTCATGCTATGTCTTCTTAACACAAAGTATAAATCATGTACTACCCCGGTGTCAGCCAAGCAATTGGTTCATACTTTTTAACGCGCTTCAGCATTTTCAACTCTCATGCAATACATGAGCGCAAGCCATGGATATAGCACTATGGGTGGAATAGAATATGGTGGTAGGTTTCAAAGGGGTAAAAGTGGGGAAGAAAGTCTCGCATCAACTCAGCGTATGAACGGGCTATGGAGATGCCCATCAATAGATATCAATGCGAGGAGTAGGGATTGCCATGCAACGGATGCACTAAGAGCTATAAGTGTGTGAAAGCTCAATATGAAAACTAAGTGGGTGTGCATCTAACTCTATAATGAAAAATTCCCACTAGTATATGAAAGTGACAACATAGGAGACTCTCTATATGAAAAACATGGTGCTACTTTGAAGCACAAGTGTGGAATTAGCATGCCCCTTCTCTCTTTGTCTCTCTTTTTTTTCCTTTTTTTCTTTTTTTATATTTTTTTTTTTTATTTTTCTTTCTTTGTCCGGAGCCTCATCCCGATTTGTGGGGGAATCATAGTTTTCATCATCCTTTCCTCACTGGGACATGCTCTAATAATGAATAATGATGATCATCACACTTCTATTTACTTACAACTCAATATTACAACGATAGTAGAACAAAGTATGACTCTATATGAATGCAATGATCTAGCGTAGCAAAGATATCAAAAAACGGACAAGCCATGGAAACATCATGCTAGTTATCTTACGATCATGTAAAGCAATATGACAATAAATGCTCAACTCATCAAAACGGAAGCGGTGAAAGTTGCATGGCAATATATCTCGGAATGGCTATGGAAATGCGAAAATAGGTAGGTATGGTGGCTGTTTTGAGGAAGATATAATAAGGCTTATGTGTGATAGAGCGTATCATATCACGGGGTTTGGATGCACCGGCAAAGTTTGCACCGACTCTCAGGGTGAGAAAGGGCAATGCACGGTACCGTAGAGGCTAGCAAATTGCGGAAAGGTAAGAGTGCGTATAATCCATGGACTCACATTAGTCATAAAGAACTCACATACTTATTGCAAAAGTTTATTAGCCCTCGAAGCAAAGTATTACTACGCATGCTCCTAGGGGGGAGGTTGGTAGGAGTTAACCATCGTGCGCCCCCGACCTTCACACAAAGATAGACAATCAAGAATAAATTGTGCTCCAACTTCCTAGCATAACGGGAGACTATACGTGCATGCTTCGGGAATCACAAACCTTAACACCAATATATTACTAAACACAATCATCCACTAGTACCTCCCACATATTATCATCTCTATATCGCAAAACTATTGCAAGGAATCAAACATATCATATTCAGTGATCCCTAAGTTTTATGTAGGATTTTATGACTAACCATGCAAATGGCCAATTCCTGTTGACTCTCTAAATAAGTATAAGTGAAGCAAGAGAGTTTAATTCTTTATACAAAAGACCATGCTCTAATAAATATAAGTGAAGCAAAAGAGCATTCTACAAATAACGGTTTTCTATGTGAAGAGAAACAGGCAATCCAAACTTCAAATGATATAAGTGAAGCACATGAAGCATTCTATAAAGCCATACTCAAAAGATCTAAGTGAAGTGCAATGAGCATTCTATAAATCAACCATGGACTATCTCATACCAGCATGGTGCATAAAATAAAAGTGAAAACTAAACACAAAAGACGCTCTAAGATTTACACATATCACATGAACGAAACGAAAATGAAAACATACCGATACTTGTTGAAGAAAGATGGGATGCCTTCCAGGGCATCCCCAAGCTTAGACGCTTGAGTCTCCTTGGATATTTACTTGGGGTGCCTTGGGTATTCCCAAGCTTGAACTCTTGCCTCTCCTCCTTCTCCTCATATCGAGACCTCCTCGATGTTCGAACACTTCATCCACACAAAACTTAACAGAAGACTGGTGAGATCCGTTAGTATAATAAAGCAAATTCCTACTTTAAGTACTGTTGCAAACCCATTCATATTTTATATTTTCATTATCCCTGCTGTATTATAAATTTTACATGGCTTATACCACCGATAAAATCGATAGTTTCATCAAAACAAGCAAAACAATGCATCAAAAACAGAATCTGTCTTAAACAGGACAGTCTGTAGTAATCTGAACTTTGACCATACTTATGTACTTCTAAAAATTCTGAAAAATTAGGAAGAAATAAAACATTTGTATATAAATACTTTGTAAAAATTTCAGAAACTTTCCACGTTCCAGTAAAAAATAAAAATTCACGCACTACAGCCAAAGTTTCTGTTTTTACACCGCACATACCAACAAGCAATCTAATCATCCTAAAGGCAAATCTTGGCACGTTATTTTTATAATACAATGGATTTGTACAAGGGGATAATTATTTTGTTGAAAATTTTCTGTGATTTAAGATTCACAAAGTTTCCATGGGCATGAACAAAGTTCAAGGCTAGCCCCCACTTCAACGATGCTCATCATCTCTCTCACTTTCACCTTTCTTTTTGTGAAGTTTTAGGTTCCCCTCTATATTTTTTTTGTTTTAAAACTTTATAAAAGCGCACAACATAATAAAATGACTCTCTAAAACTTTCGGGTTGTCTCCCTGGCAGCGCTTTCTTTAAAGCCATTAAGCTAGGCATAAAGTGCTCAAGTAATGGATCCACCCGGATCCCAAGGTATATCAAAGCCAATTTTAATTAACAATGATTTGTAATTTAGTAGTGAGCACAAAGTGCCATATATCATGTGACAACGAAGTCTAACTCTCTTCCTATGCATCGGCATGTCATAAAAGAACAATTCATTCACACAAAGTAAGGGCCAATACATACCATAAGTAGTTTCTTGCAATTTTATAGTATTGGAAACATAGAGAGGTGAAGATTTGGTTCCTCTCTCATAATAATTGCAAGTAGGAGCAGCAAGCACGTGCATATTATATTCATTAAAATCATCATGTGTAGTGGTAAAACGCAACCCATCAATATAATCCTTAATAAGTGCAAACTTCTCCAATATAGTGTAGTTGGGAGAATTCAAAAAGATAATAGGACTATCGTGTGTGGGTACAATAGCAACAATTTCATGCTTAACATAAGGAACTATAGCAAGTTCATCTTCATAATCATAATTCATATTGGCATCTTGGCCACAAGCATAGCAATCATCAAGTTCATCAAAAAGGGATATTTCAAATGAATCCACGGGATCATAGCAATTATCATAGCATTCATCCTTCGGTAAGCACGAAGGGTAATTAAACAATGTATGAGTTGAAGAGTTACTCTCATTAGAAGATGGGCACGGGTGATCCATCCGCTCTTCCTCCTTTTGTTCTTCGCTCTCCTCCTCATCTTTTTCATCTAACGAGCTCACAATTTCAGCAACTTCTTCTTCCATAGGTCCCTGCAAAATATTAGTCTCTTCCAAGGCAGCGGACATTCTTTCGATAAATTCAATAATATCAGCATTGTATTCATAATTATCATAGCAATATTAAAGTATGGATAAATTTTCAGATTCGTAAGGAACATCATCATCATACTTTTCAAGCAAAGAAGCAATTTCATAAGCACCTTTAAAAGCAACAAATTCTTCTATTCGTTCCACATCATAGTAATCATAAATACCTTTAGCATAAGAAGCCAAGGTTTCATTATCGTTAAATTTACATTGAAAGGGAAGGTGTGGAGCCTCTATCTTAGAGAAACAAGTAAAATCACATCTCAAGCATGCATCCCAAGCAAACCATTGCAATATTCTAATTTGATCCCATAAGTGTTTCCCTTTTTGAGATAAGCGATAATCCCTAAAGTACTCACGTTGATCCAACGTGTCTCCCATTATAAAGTTTGATGATGATTTCTCAGGATTATCAAAGGATTAATTAACGCGTCCCACATAACGAGCATAGAGGGTTTTAGGAGGTTCCCCATCTCCATCAGTAGCAAGTACCACTATTTTTTTTGGTGTTTCGTGTTCTATATCCATAACTAAAGATATAAAACAACTAATAACATAAAATAAAAATTACTTAGTGATAAAGCAAACAAGCACACACGAGAATATTCACCCCACGCTATTGCTCCCCGGCAACGGCGCCAGAAAAAGGTCTTGATAACCCACAAGTGTAGGGGATCGTTTGTAGCCTTTTTCAGTAAGTAAGAGTGTCGAACCCAACGAGGAGCTAAAGGTAGAACAAATATTCCCTCAAGTTCTATCGACCACCGATACAACTCTACGCACGCTAATGCTTGCTTTACCTAGAACAAGTATGAAACTACTTTGCGGGAATAAAACTAGAAGTACTTTGCGAGATAATAAAGGACGTGGAAATAAAAGTTAGGTGCTGATTTAATAAAAGAACAATAAAACTAAATAACTTAGTATAAAGCTTTTTGTGTAACGCAAGAGAAAGATTGTCCCTAGGCAATTGAATATAATATGATAGATACTTGTTATATGCAATGAGGGAGAGGCATACGCTAACACACTTTCCGTACTTAGATAATATGCACTTATGATTGGAACTCTAGCAAGCATCCGCAACTACCAAAGTTCATTAAGGTAAAACCCAACCATAACATTAAGTATCAAGTCCTCTTTACTCCCATACGAAACAACCCACCTACTCGGGTTTATGCTTCCGTCACTCACGCAACCAACCATAGGCAAATCATGAACATATTGCAACACCCTATAGTGGGAATCCCTCACGTTTGCGCGACACGGAGGGCACCACAGGACAGCACCATATCAACATACAACTCACATCCATAACATCATACCACAATTAACCCATAGGACAAAAGAGATCTACTCAAACATCATAGGATAGCCAAATATCATTGGGAAATAATATATGGAGTTGAGCACCATGTTTAAGTAGAGATTACAACGGGGAAGAGAGGTGTTACACCACTGCATAGAGGAGGAGAGAGTTGGTGTTGACGGCGGCGAAGTTGTTGGTGTAGATCGCCGTCACGATGATTGCCCCGACGGCGTTACGGCGCCACCGGGAGAGAGGGGGAGAGAGCCCCCTCCTTCTTCTTCTTCCTTGGCCTGCCCCCTAGATGGGAGGAGAGTTCCCCCTCTGGTCCATGGCCTCCATGGCGGCGGAGGGGCAGGAGCCCCTCCGAGATTGGATCTCCCTCTCAGTTCTCTTCCTTTTCACGTTCCTGTTTTCTGGCCAAAAACCGTTTCTTATATTCCCGGAGATCCATAACTCCGATTGCGCTGAGATTTTAATATGATTTTTTCCAAAAATTAGCTTCCTTGCATCCGAAGGAGAGATCCAACCGACTTACGAGGTGACCACAACCCACCACGGCGCTCCTGGGCCCTGGGGCGCGCCCTGGTGTCTTGTGGGGGTTGTGGGCCTCCTTTTGCATTGATTCCACTTCTCAAAATTCACAAATATTCCAAAAAAATCTCCGTAAATTTTTATCACGTTTGGACTTCATTTGATATGGAATTTCTACGAAACAAAAAACACACAAAAAACAGGAACTGGCACTGGGCACTGGATCAATAGGTTAGTCCAATAAATCATATAAATTGTTGCCAAAAGTATGTGAAAGTTGTATAATATTGGCATGAAACGATAAAAAATTATAGATACGACGAAGACGTATCACCGGACTTGCACTCGTGACCTCCAACTCCTACGCCATATTTGATTCACCAAATGAAGGGAGTGGAAGTTGCTTCATGGCTAAAGGCCCCTAGGTATCACACCCCGAATACATTGACTTCAATAGTGATGAGGATGACTTACTTGGAGATGGTGACTTGCTATTTGATAAAACTAGTGATATTAGTCAAAATGAGCTAGACAATGATCATGCTAGTCATGATAAGTCGTGTGATGATGATAAGAAGGAAATAGAACGATTAACTAAAGAACTAAACACTCTTAAGTTAGCTCATGAATCTACTTTAGAAGATCATAGAGAGCTTGTAAGAACTCATGAGAAGCTACGCTTTGAGAAGCTCAATTTAGAGCAAGAACATGAGTTTCTTAAAGCAATCAATGATGATCTCCGAAAGAAGACTTCTTCTTATCTAGCCAAACGACTACTCTTGTCTACATTTATTCCACAAGTTAAGACTAAGCAATCTAGTAACAAAGACAAGAAAGGTTCTTCATCTAGTAACAACAAATCTAATGATAAATCAAATGATGTTGTTTCTAGTAGCTCTATTGATTCCACTAACGATTCTCTTAGCCAAGTTACACTTGAGCAAGAAAAAAAATTACTGAAAGGAATTATAGAGAAAGGTGTCTACAAAAGTCTTGCCGGATGTAAGCAATTCGAAGAGATTGTACGCAAGCATGGAGGATACCGGAAGAACCATGGCATTGGCTACTTCAACGCCAATGGAGTTGAATGGGAAGAAGGTCAATACCCCAAGCCCAAGTTTGTTCCTCAAAGGGAGAAGTATGAACATACTCTTCCCAAGGGAGCAAAAGCTCAAGATGACCTTCCACCACAAGACCACAAGCTCAAGGGCAAGGACAAGCTTCAAGAGGAGATTGACTCATATGAAGATGAATCCCAAGCCATGGTCAAGTGGGTTCCCAAGGCTTCTACAAGCTCAACTTCTACAAGTGCTACTTCAACTCCAAGGATCCCCATCAACTTGATGTGGGTCCCCAAGAAGAAGAACTAGATAAGTTCTTGAGGGGTGACTCCGCCAATGAAATTCACTCACATTCATTATTGGCAAGGACTAGTTGCAATCAACATCAACATTATGCAATAGTTCAAGGAGTCACACATTCCCTCAAAGGTAAGCAAGGGACAAGGTAATTAATGAATGCATGGACATCATCATGTATGCTTTGCACTCCATGTCCATAGATATCCTTGTATTTGTCTCTTGTGTTTGGGACTAACCCATGTAGGTGAGGAGAGTAAGAAACAAAAAGGATTGCTCCCAACTCAAGATGATTTTCATCAACTATAAGCATCCACCACTACATCACCCACATGAAGTCTTCTACGACAAAACCCAAGGTTATTTTATCCCTCTTAGGGGGGATGTCACATCAAGGGGGAGCTTTACTCTAAGACTTGAGTTAAAGCATCTCTTAGAATGTGACAACATTAACAAGCTTTATGTAAAAGTGGCAACCCCACTTGTGCTTAAACGATGAGCATGACCTATGATCAAGTATTCTTACTTGGCTCCTAAGCCAATATACTCATATATAGATGACTACGTCATCGCCAAAGTGCTTGATAGATGCTAGGGTGTTTGTGCATGTTTGCCATGATTTCATTTGACATCTTATTGTGTGAGCATGTTGGTCTGCATATCTTTACTCATTCAAGGATATCCAATTGTTGCTATTTGGCTTTTGGTTTTCTTTTACCAATTGGATGTACAAGAATGCCTAGGACCCCCCTCTAGCTATCTATGCTTTCTCGTCTCAAGTTCTATTCATGCTACATCACAAAACTTGAACAAGCACTTCTCGAACCCTCTGTGTGAGGAGCACTCGGAGTACCGTGCCGACAAGAGTTGCATTCCAAAACCTCTCTATGAATCTCGGTGTAACCAACCCAAAAAAACCGGTTCCACCGAATCACTGAGTTGATCTAGGTTTTTGATCTCAGTACAACCGATCGGGTATTCTCGGTCTCACCGAGTTTCTCTGTCACCTAACAATTAGGAAACTCGGTGGCACCGAAATGTTCCAATCGGTTTCACCGACAGTCTGGGGTATCTAACCCGGCGGACCCAACTTTTGAAATTCATTCGCCAAAATTCTGTTTCTCCAAGCCCCGAACTGCCGCTCCGGACCCCCTGGTCGTCGCCCTTGCCTCCCCGTGCGCCTCCGCCGTTGGGAATCGCTGCCGTCGACGGAATCTTTACCGCCGTCGTCGCCTTAGCGGATTCGTCACCGAGTTAGGGTATGAATCCGGCCCCCTTGTGCGCTCCTCTTTTCGATTCATGCGCATTAGGGTACTCTTATCGATAATCCACCTGTTGCAATCTTCCTAATCCACTAGAAAATTCATTAGATTAGCGAACGAGAAAATTTTAGTTTTAGCCGTCCGCAAAACGCATCTTGGTGATACCGAGTCGCAAAAATGGGTTCTATCGATTTTGGTTCTAGGGTTCCTGAGAATGGTCTCGATGAAACCGAGCGGTCATTTTCGGTGACACCGAAGTGACTGCCAAGTTTCTGTGAAGCATGACATATTTTGTCCTACCCTTGATACGTCCATTTTGCATCATGCTTTTATATTGATATTTATTGCATTATGGGCTGTTATTACACATTATGGTACAATACTTATGCCTTTTCTCTCTTATTTTACAAGGTTTACATGAAGAGGGAGAATGCCGGCAGCTGGAATTCTGGACGGGAAAAGGAGCAAATATGAGAGACTATTCTACACAACTCCAAAAGTCCTGAAAAGTTACGGAGAATTATTTTGGAATATATAAAAAATATTGGGCGAAAGAAATACTAGAGGGGACCCACCAAGAGGCCACAAGCCTGGGGGCGCGCCCTACCCCCCAGGGCGCGCCCATGTGGCTTGTAGGCCCCCTGACAGCCCTCCGGTGCCCATCTTCTGCTATATGGAGGGTTTTGACCTAGAAAAAAAATCAGAAGAGAGCTTTCGGGACGAAGCGCCGCCGTCTCGAGGCGGAACCTGGGCAGAAGCAATCTAGGGCTCCGGTGGAGCTGTTCTGCTGGGGAAACTTCCCTCCCGGAGGGGGAAATCGAAGCCATCATCATCACCAACGATCCTCTCATCGAGAGGGGGTCAATATCCATCAACATCTTCACCAGCACCATCTCCTCTCCAAACCCTAGTTCATCTCTTGTATCCGATCTTTGTCTCAAAACCTCAGATTGGTACATGTGGGTTGCTAGTAGTGTTGATTACTCCTTGTAGTTGATGCTAGTTGGTTTATTCGGTGGAAGATCATATGTTCATGTCCTTAATGATAATTAATACTCCTCTGATTATGAACATGAATATGCTTTGTGAGTAGTTACGTTTGTTCCTGAGGACATGGGATAAGTCTTGTTATAAGTAATCATGTGAATTTGGTATTCGTTCGATATTTTGATAAGATGTATGTTGTCTCTCCTCTAGTGGTGTTATGTGAACGTCGACTACATGACACTTCACCATTATTTGGGCCTAGGGGAAGGCATTGGGAAGTAATAAGTAGATGATGGGTTGCTAGAGTGACAGAAGCTTAAACCCTAGTTTATGCGTTGCTTCGTAAGGGGCTGATTTGGATCCATATGTTTCATGCTATGGTTAGATTTATCTTAATTCTTCTTAAGTAGTTGCGGATGCTTGCGAGAGAGGTTAATCATAAGTGGGAGGCTTGTCCAAGTAAGGGCAGCACCCAAGCACCGGTCCACCCACATATCAAATTATCAAAGTAACGAACGTGAATCATATGAGCATGATGAAAACTAGCTTGACAGTAATTCCCATGTGTCCTCGGGAGCGCTTTGCTTTATATAAGAGTTTGTCCAGGCTTGTCCTTTGCTACAAAAAGGATTGGGCCACCTTGCTGCACCTTTGTTACACTCGTTACTTGTTACCCGTTACGAATTATCTTATCACACAACTATCTGTTACCGATAATTTCAGTGCTTGCAGAGAATACATTGCTGAAAACCGCTTGTCATTTCCTTCTGCTCCTCGTTGGGTTCGACACTCTTACTTATCGAAAGGACTACGATAGATCCCCTATACTTGTGGGTCATCAAGACTCTTTTCTTGCGCCGTTGCCGGGGAGTGAAGCGCCTTTGGTGAGTGGAATTTGGTAAGGAAAAATTTATATAGTGTGCTGAAATTTACTGTCACTTGTTACTATGGAAAATAATCCTTTGAGGGGCTTGTTCGGGGTATCTTCACCTCGACCGGAAGCACAAAGAGTTGCTCCTCAACCTACTGAACCTACTGAAAATATTTATTATGAAATTCCTTCGGGTATGATAGAGAAACTGCTAGCTAATCCTTATGCAGGAGATGGAACACTACATCCTGATTTGCATCTAATCTATGTCGATGAAGCTTGTGGATTATTCAAGCTTGCAGGTTTGCCCGAGGATGATGTCAAGAAGAAGGTCTTCCCTTTATCTTTGAAGGAGAAGGCATTGACATGGTATAGGCTTTGTGATGATATTGGATCATGGAACTACAACCGATTGAAATTGGAATTTCATCAGAAGTTTTATCCTATGCATCTGGTTCATCGTGATCGGAATTATATTTATAATTTTTGGCCTCGTGAAGGAGAAAGTATCACTCAAGCTTGGGGGAGGCTTAAGTCAATGTTATATTCATGCCCCAACCATGAGCTCTCAAGAGAAATTATTATTCGGAATTTTTATGCTCGGCTTTCTCGTAATGATCAATCCATGCTCGATACTTCTTGTACTGGTTCCTTTATGAAGAAAGATATTGAATTCAAATGGGTTTTATTGGAAAGAATTAAACGCAACTCTGAAGATTGGGAACTCGACGAAGGTAAGGAGTCAGGTATAAACCTTAAGTTCGATTGTGTTAAATATTTTATGGATATCGATGCTTTTTGTGAATTTAGCACTAAATATGGACTTGACTCTGAGATAGTAGCTTCTTTCTGTGAATCATTTGCTACTCATGTTGATCTCCCTAAGGAGAAGTGGTTTAAATATCATCCTCCCATTGAAGTGAAAGTAGTTGCACCTATTAAAGTTGAAGAAGAAACTATTACTTATAATGTTGATCCTATTATTCCTGCTGCTTATATTGAGAAACCACCTTTCCCTGTTAGAATAAAGGAACATGATAAAGCTTCAACTGTGGTTCGTAAGAGTTATACTAGAACACCTACACCCCCTGAACAAATTAAAGTTGAACCTAGTATTGCTATGGTTAAAGATCTCTTGGTCGATAATATTGATGGGCATGTTATTTATTTCTGTGATGAAGCTGCTAGAATTGCTAGACCTGATACTAAAGATAAACATAGACCTATTGTTGGCATGCCGATTGTTTCTGTTAAAATAGGAGATCATTGTTATCATGGCTTATGTGATGTCGGTGCTAGTGTGAGTGCAATTCCCTTTACTTTATACCAAGAAATTATGAATGATATTGCACCTGCTGAAATAGAAGAAATTGATGTTACCATTAAGCTTGCTAATAGAGATACTATAGCACCAGTTGGGATTGTTAGAGATGTTGAAGTCTTGTGTGGGAAAAAAATATCCTACTGATTTTCTTGTTCTTGGTTCCCCACAAGATGATTTTTGTCCCATTATATTTGGTAGGCCTTTCTTGAATACTGTTAATGCTAAGATAGATTGTGAGAAAGAAACTGTCACTGTAAGTTTTGGGGATGCGTCCCATGAGTTTAATTTCTCTAAATTTCGTAGACAACCCCATGATAAAGAATTGCCTAGTAAGGATGAAATTATTTGTCTTGCTTCTATTGATGTGCCTCCTACTGATCCTTTAGAACAATATTTGCTAGACCATGAAAATGATATGTTCATGAATGAAAGAAGGGAATTAGATAATATTTTCTTTGATCAAATGCCTGTTTTGAAACACAACTTGCCTGTTGAAATACTTGGGGATCCTCATCCACCCAAGGGTGATCCCGTGTTTGAGCTTAAACAATTACCGGATACTCTGAAATATGCTTATCTTGATGAAAAGAAGATATATCCTGTTATTATTAGTGCTAACCTTTCAGAGCATGAAGAAAAGAGATTATTGAAAACTCTGAAGAAGCACCGTGCTGCTATTGGATATACTCTTGATGATCTTAAGGGCATTAGTCCCACTCTATGTCAGCATAAAATTAATATGGAGCCTGGTGCTAAACCAGTTGTTGATCACCAACGACGGTTAAATCCTAAAATGAAAGAAGTGGTAAGAAATGAAATATTAAAGCTTCTAGAAGCAGGTATAATTTATCCTATTGCTGATAGTAGATGGGTTAGTCCCGTTCATTGTGTCCCTAAGAAGGCAGGTATTACCGTTGTTCCCAATGATAAAAATGAATTGATCCCGCAAAGAATTGTTATAGGATATAGAATGGTAATTGATTTTAGGAAATTAAATAAAGCTACTAGGAAAGATCATTACACTCAACCTTTTATTGATCAAATGCTAGAAAGACTATCCAAACACACACACTTTTGCTTTCTAGATGATTATTCTGGTTTCTCTAAAATACCTGTGTCAAAAGAGGACCAAGAGAAGACCACTTTTACTTGTCCTTTCGGTACCTTTGCTTATAGACGTATGCCTTTTGGTTTATGCAATGCGCCTGCTACCTTTCAAAGATGTATGACTGCTATATTCTCTGACTTTTGTGAAAAGATTGTTGAGGTTTTCATGGATGATTTCTCCGTTTACGGAACTTCTTTTGATGATTGCTTGAGCAACCTTGATCGAGTTTTGCAAAGATGTGAAGAAACTAATCTTGTCTTGAATTAGGAGAAGTGCCACTTTATGGTTAATTAGGGTATTGTCTTGGGACACAAAATCTCCGAAAGAGGTATTGAAGTTGATAAAGCTAAAGTTGATGCTATGGAAAAAATGCCGTGTCCTACGAATATCAAAGGTATAAGAAGTTTCCTTGGTCATGCTGGTTTCTATAGGAGATTTATTAAAGACTTCTCTAAAATTTCTAGGCCTCTCACCAATCTCTTGCAAAAAGATGTTCCTTTCGTTTTTGATGATGATTGTGTAGAAGCATTTGAAATTCTTAAGAAAGCCTTGATCACTGCACCTGTTGTTCAACCACCTGATTGGAACCTACCCTTTGAAATTATGTGTGATGCTAGTGATTATGCCGTTGGTGCTGTTCTAGGACAAAGAGTTGATAAGAAATTGAATGTTATCCATTATGCTAGTAAAACTCTAAACAATGCTCAAAGAAACTATGCTACTACTGAAAAGGAATTTTTAGCTGTTGTGTTTGCATGTGATAAGTTCAGACCTTATATTGTTGATTCCAAAGTTACTGTTCACACTGATCATGCTGCTATTAAATACCTTATGGAAAAGAAAGATGCTAAACCCAGACTTATTAGATGGGTTCTCTTGCTACAAGAATTTGATTTTCATATTGTTGATAGAAAGGGTGCTGAGAACCCCGTAGCAGATAACTTGTCTAGGTTAGAGAATGTTCTTGATGACCCACTACCTATTGATGATAGCTTTCCTGATGAACAATTAGCTGTCATAAATGCTTCACGCAATGCTCCATGGTGTGCTGATTATGCTAATTACATTGTTGCTAAATTTATACCACCTAGTTTCACATACCAACAAAATAAAAAGTTCTTCTATGATTTAAGACATTACTTTTGGGATGATCCACACCTTTATAAAGAAGGAGTAGATGGTGTTATTAGACGTTGTGTACCTGAGCATGAACAGGAACATGTCCTACACAAGTATCACTCCGAGGCCTAAGGAGGACACCACGCTGGAGATAGAACTGCACACAAGGTATTACAATCTGGTTTTTATTGGCCTACTCTCTTCAAGGATGCTCGTAAGTTTGTCTTGTCTTGTGATGAATGTCAAAGAATTGGTAATATTAGTAGACGTCAGGAAATGCCTATGAATTACTCACTTGTTATTGAACCATTTGATGTTTGGGGTTTTGATTATATGGGACCTTTTCCAAAGTCCAACGGGTATACCCATATTCTAGTTGTTGTTGATTATGTTACTAAGTGGGTAGAAGCTATTCCAACTAGTAGTGCTGATCATAACACTTCTATTAAAATGCTTAAAGAAGTTATTTTCCCTAGATTTGGAGTCCCTAGATATTTAATGACTGATGGTGGTTCACTCTTTATTCACGGTGCTTTCCATAAATTGCTTGCTAAGTATGATGTTAATCATAGAATTGCATCTCCATATCATCCTCAGTCTAGTGGTCAAGTAGAATTAAGCAATAGAGAAATTAAATTGATCTTGCAAAAGACTGTTAATAGATCTAGAAAGAATTGGTCTAAGAAACTTGATGATGCATTATGGGCTTATAGAACTGCTTACAAAAACCCTATGGGTATGTCTCCGTATAAAATGGTCTATGGTAAAGCATGTCACTTACCTCTAGAACTAGAACATAAAGCTTATTGGGCAATCAAAGAGCTCAACTATGATTTCAAACTTGCTGGTGAGAAGAGGTTATTTGATATTAGCTCACTTGATGAATGGAGAACCCAGGCCTATGAGAATGCCAAGTTGTTTAAAGAAAAGGTTAAGAGATGGCATGATAAAAGGATACAAAAGCGTGAATTCAATGTAGGTGACCATGTCTTTCTATACAATTCTCATTTAAGATTTTTTGCAGGAAAACTTCTCTCTAAATGGGAAGGGCCTTACATTGTCGAGGAAGTATATCGTTCCGGTGCCATCAAGATCAACAACGCCGAAGGCACTAACCCAAAGGTGGTAAACGGGCAAAGAATCAAACATTATATTTCAGGTACTCCCATAAATGTTGAAACCAATATTATCAATACCATAAACCCGGAGGAGTACATTAGGGAGACCTACCAGAACGTTTCAGACCCCGAAAAGGAATAGGTATGTGGTACGGTAAGTAAACCGACTCCAAAACTTTTCCAATAACAATTTTTCTCCGTTTTGGAATATTTAATAAATTAGGAAAATTTAAAGTGGTCCGAAAAGTGCACGAGGAGGCGACAAGCCAGGGGGACGCGCCCTACCCCCCAGGGCGCGCCCCTGTGGCTTGTGGCCACCCCGTGTACCCTCCGGACTCCGTTTTCTTGTAGAATACTCCTGTTGGTCGGTAAAAATTCATTATATAATCTCCCGAAGGTTTTGACCACCGTACCACGGAAAAATCCTCTGCTCTTGTTTGTTGTTGTTTTTCCGGACAGATCTGAAAATATGTCGTCCCAAGAGTCCGATGGGGAGAGCTATGTATCGCATTATCTTGCCAATCCCAAGCTCTATGGGGACTTATATCCTTATGGATTGTTCTCGGAGGAGGAACAAGAAGGCAAGTATGAGGAAGAAAGCTCGGATGAAGAAGAGATCCCTCTGCCTCAACCAGGATATATGCACGTGGAGTTCAAGAAATCGAGCCTCCCAAACACAAGGAGAAAACCCAAGGTTCTATTTATCCCTTCTCGTTTTCTGCAGGAGAGCAAGCAAGAATTATGTCAAAGGATATTGAAGCTCGAGCAGGAAGTTGACGATCTGAGGGAACAAAATTCTATGCTTAAGAGGAAACTGAACAAGCTTAAAGATCCAACTCCAACATCACCACCTCCGAAGAAAGACAACTAAACACATGGGTATGGGCACTCCCCTTGGCTTGTGCCAAGCTTGGGGGAGGTGCCCCGGTATCGTATCACCATCACATCTTTTACTTTTATCGTTTTTCTTAGTTCAATCCTTTTGGTTATATCTTGATCTAGTAGAATAAAGTTTTAGTGTGATCTAGCTTTGAGTTTTGCTTTATGTTCCCCCTATGTAATCGAGTCCGAGAGTTATATAATAAAAAGTAGTTTTAAGTTCAGGGCTTTGCTTGCCTGCTATGATCTTGAGAAAAAGAAATAAGAAGAAGAATAGAATAAAAGCAAAGAGTATATATGATGACCTTATGGGGAGTGATGACTTCACATATAAGAAGTATGTCGCATGAAACTTGTTGTTAATTGACAAACATAGTTTTGGTCATTGTTGCAATTAATAGGAAGTAATAAAGAGGGAGAGGTCTCACATATAAATATACCATCTTGGACATCTTTTGTGATTGTGAGCACTCATCAAAATATTATATGCTAAAAAGTTGATGTTGGACAAGGAAGACAACATAATGAGTTATGTTTGCTTATTTCCGAATAGAAGTTATATTGTCATGGATCCTCTAACATGTGACGCTTGCTTCCACCTCATACTAGCCAAAACCTCCGCACCGAGTAGAGATACTACTTGTGCATCCAAATACCCTTAAACCAGTTTTGCCATGAGAGTCCACCATACCTACCTATGGATTGAGTAAGATCCTTCAAGTAAGTTGTCATCGGTGCAAGCAATATAAAAAAATTGCTCCCTAAATATGTATGATCTATTAGTGTGGGGAAAACAAACTTTATACGAACTTGTGATATGGAAGAAATAAAAGCGACAGACTGCATAATAAAGTTCTTTATCACAAGCGGCAATATAAAGTGACGTTCTTTTGCATTAAGATATTACGCATCCAACCATAAAAGCGCATGACAACCTCTGCTTCCCTCTGCGAAGGGCCTATCTTTTACTTTTACTTTCTAGTACTTACCTTTATGCAAGAGTCTTGGTGATCTTCACCACTTCCTTTTTATCGCCTTTTTCTCTTGGCAAGCGGCATGTGTTGGGGAATGATCTAGACATATATATCCACTCGGATGTAGGTTATCATAAACTATTATTGTTGACATTACCCTTGAGGTAAATAGTTAGGAGGCGAAACTATAAGCCCCTATCTTTCTCTGTGTCCGATTGAAACTTTGATCTCATAAGTATCACGTGAGTGTTAGCAATTGTAAAAGACTAAATGATAGTTGAGTATGTGAACTTGCTGAAAAGCTCTTATATTGACTCTTTCCGATGTTATGATAAATTGCAATTGTTTCAATGACCGAGATCATAGTTTGATAGTTTTCAATAAAGTTTCTGATTCATACTTTACCTTGTGAATGAATTTTCACTTTAGCATAAGAAATTATATGTCAATATATGTTGCTGTTCTAAAGATGATCATGATGCCTTCATGTCCGTATTTTATTTTATCGACACCTCTATCTCTAAACATGTGGACATGATTATCGATGTCGGCTTTCGCTTGAGGACAAGCGAGGTCTAAGCTTGGGGGAGTTGATACGTCCATTTTGCATCATGCTTTTATATTGATATTTATTGCATTATGGGCTGTTATTACACATTATGGTACAATACTTATGCCTTTTCTCTCTTATTTTACAAGGTTTACATGAAGAGGGAGAATGCCGGCAGCTGGAATTCTGGACGGGAAAAGAAGCAAATATGAGAGACCTATTCTGCACAACTCCAAAAGTCCTGAAAAGTTACGGAGAATTATTTTGGAATATATAAAAAATATTGGGCGAAAGAAATACCAGAGGGGACCCACCAGGAGGCCACAAGCCTGGGGGGCGCGCCCTACCCCCCAGGGCACGCCCCTGTGGCTTGTGGGCCCCCTGGCAGCCCTCCAGTGCCCATCTTCTGCTATATGGAGGGTTTTGACCTGGAAAAAATCAGAAGAGAGCTTTCGGGACGAAGCGCCGCCGTCTCGAGGCGGAACTTGGGCAGAAGCAATCTAGGGCTCCGGTGGAGCTGTTCTGCTGGGGAAACTTCCCTCCCGGAGGGGGAAATCAAATCCATCGTCATCACCAACGATCCTCTCATCGAGAGGGGGTCAATCTCCATCAACATCTTCACCAGCACCATCTCCTCTCCAAACCCTAGTTCATCTCTTGTATCCGATCTTTGTCTCAAAACCTCAGATTGGTACCTGTGGGTTGCTAGTAGTGTTGATTACTCCTTGTAGTTGATGCTAGTTGGTTTATTCGGTGGAAGATCATATGTTCATGTCCTTAATGATAATTAATACTCCTCTGATTATGAACATGAATATGCTTTGTGAGTAGTTACGTTTGTTCCTGAGGACATGGGATAAGTCTTGTTATAAGTAATCATGTGAATTTGGTATTCGTTCGATATTTTGATAAGATGTATGTTGTCTCTCCTCTAGTGGTGTTATGTGAACGTCGACTACATGACACTTCACCATTATTTGGGCCTAGGGGAAGACATTGGGAAGTAATAAGTAGATGATGGGTTGCTAGAGTGACAGAAGCTTAAACCCTAGTTTATGCGTTGCTTCGTAAGGGGCTGATTTGGATCCATATGTTTCATGCTATGGTTAGATTTATCTTAATTCTTCTTAAGTAGTTGCGGATGCTTGCGAGAGAGGTTAATCATAAGTGGGAGGCTTGTCCAAGTAAGGGCAGCACCCAAGCACCGGTCCACCCACATATCAAATTATCAAAGTAACGAACGTGAATCATATGAGCATGATGAAAACTAGCTTGACAGTAATTCCCATGTGTCCTCGGGAGCGCTTTGCTTTATATAAGAGTTTGTCCAGGCTTGTCCTTTGCTACAAAAAGGATTGGGCCACCTTGCTGCACCTTTGTTACACTCGTTACTTGTTACCCGTTACGAATTATCTTATCACACAACTATCTGTTACCGATAATTTCAGTGCTTGCAGAGAATACCTTGCTGAAAACCGCTTGTCATTTCCTTCTGCTCCTCGTTGGGTTCGACACTCTTACTTATCGAAAGGACTACGATAGATCCCCTATACTTGTGGGTCATCAACCCTCTCGTGGCAGCGTGGTCCATAAGGAAACTAAGGGATATTAAGGCCTCCTTTTAATAGAGAACCGGAACAAAGCATTAACACATGGTGAATACATGAACTCCTCAAACTACGGTCATCACCGCGAAGTATCCCAAATATTGTCACTATGGGGTTGACGGATCATAACACGTAATAGGTGCATATGACTAGGCAAGATCGGATCAAGAACATGGATATAGAGATGATAACATAAACGGTTCAAATCTAAAATCATGGCACTCAGGCCCTAGTGACAAGCATTAGGTATAGCAAAGTCATAGCAACATCAACCTCAGAACATAATGGATACTAGGGATCAAGCCCTAACAAAACTAACTCGATTACATGATGAATCTCATCCAACTCCTCACCGACCAGCAAGCCTACGAAGGAATTACTCACTCCCGGTGGAGAGCATCATGGAATTGGCGATGGAGAAGGGTTGGTGATGACGAAGACCGAAGATTCCCCTCTCCGGAGTCCCAAACGGGCTCCAGATCTGGCCTCCCGATGAAGAACACGAGGTGGTGGCGGCTCCGTATCGTAAAACGCGATGAAACTTTCTCTCTGGTTTTTTTCTCCGAAAATAGGAATTTATAGCGGCGGAATTAGGGTCAGTGGGGCCACGAGGTGGGCACAACCCACCAGGGCGTGCCCAGGGGGCCTGGCGCGCCTTGGTGGGTGCTGCTCACCCTGCCCCCCCCTCTTCGGTGGATTTTGGCTCCAATAATTCTCATATATTCTGAAATAATTCTCCAAAAAGTTTCGTTCCATTCCGAGAACTTTTATTTTTGCAAAAAAACAACACCATGGTAGTTCTGCTGAAAACAGCGTTAGTCCGGGTTAGTTCCATTCAAATCATGCAAATTAGAGTCCAAAACAAGGGCAAAAGAGTGAGGAAAAGTAGATACGTTGGAGACGTATCAACTCCCCCAAGCTTAAACCTTTGCTTGTCCTCAAGCAATTCAGTTGACAAACTGAAAGTGATAAAGAAAAACTTTTATGAACTATTTTGTTCTTGTTTACATATATATGCTTAAGTAGCACCCAGGTTTTTAGCAAAGATTATGACTAACCATACCAGCAATAACACTTAGAAATTATATTAACTCATAACAATAACATAAGCAACTAGCGAGCAATAATAAGATATCTCAAGCGCCAACACTTTGTCAAAACAATCATGAGACAATATGACAATAGTGGTATCTCGCTAGCCCTTTCTGAGACCGCAAAACATAAATGCAGAGCACCTCCAAAGTTCAAGCAACAACTAAACATTGTAATTCATGGTAGAAAAGATCCAGGCATGCTGCACCCAACATCAACTATACACAATGCATGAGGATGACAATAGTGCTCTCAGGTCTGGCGCTTATTTGAGAAGGTGATGACTCAACATAAAAGTAAATAGATAGTCCCTTCGCAGAGGGAAGCATGGATTTGCAGCGGTGCCAGAGCTCAAAGTTTAAAACAGAGATAGATATAATTTTGGGAGGTACACCCTTCCTGTCAATGTTACGACCAAGAGTTATCAATATCTTCCATGCTAAACAAATTAGCGGCGGTTCCCAAGCGGTTAAAGTAAAGGTTTACTCCCCCTCCACCAACAATCACACTCCACGGCTAGCCGCATCCACGGGTACCATCCAAACCAACAACATTCCTGGGGGAGTTTAGTTTAATTATTTGTAATTTTGATTTCGGAACTGGGAATCCCTATTACCGCCCCTCTCGTGTAAGGACAAGTGAATAAACACTCATCATGAGAATAACCCGCTTAGCATGGAAGATACTGACCGCCCCGTGTCGCTCCATGAGCGGTCCAGGCACACAAAACAGATGTTCATTTGAATTTTTAGAGATGGCACATGCAAATTTATTTTAGAACGGCAGGGTAATACCGCATATAGGTAGATATAGTGGACTCATCTGGCACAACTTGGTTTAAGAGTTTTGATGCACAAGCAGTATTCCCGCTTAGTACAGGCGAAGGCTAGCAAATAGATTGAGAAGCAGCCATCTAGAGAGCGAAAACGGTCATGAACATGCATTACATATAATCAACATTGAATACTAGCATGAGTAGGATATGGACACCATGAACATAAATATCATGAAGGCTATGTTGGTTTTGATTCAACTACATGCGTGAACATGTGCCAAGTCAAGCCACTTGAAACATTCGGAGGAGGATACCATATCATCATACCGCATCACAACCATTTTAATGCATGTTGACACCCAAGATAAATCATTATCCACTCCTAGCTACTTAAGCATGGCATGAACAACTATAATCTCTAATGGTCATTGCAAACATGTTTGATCATAATGAGCTGAATCAAGGATACTAGGTTAAACATATTTACAAAAACAAAAACAAGTTGAGTTCATACCCGCTTTTCTCTGCCACAGTCAATTCATCAAATGTCGTCATTATTGCCTTCCACTTGCACGACCGAATGATAAGAAAATAATAATAGTGCAAGAGTGTCGTGGACTAAGCTGGAATCTGCAAACATTTTATTCAAGAGGAGAAGACAAGGTAATATGGGCTCTTTGTTAGATAAACAATAATGCAGATGAGAGCCACTCAACAATTTCATTGTGGTCTTCTCCTAGGTACGACTCAAGTAAAAAGAAAAGAATTTCAGAGAAACACACTGAAATATTTTTCAAGTTTTTGGTTTTTCTTGAAGAAAGCAAATTAAAGAGGAAAAACAAAAACGAGAAAAACTATTTACACGGGAAAGCTCCCAACAAGTAAAAGAAGAAGCGAGAAATATTTTTGGGTTTTCTTTTGATGCTACAATTAAACTAAGCTAGAAAGAAAAACTAAAAAGAAGTAGGAAATATTTTTGGATTTTCTCAAAGTTTTTCAAACACACAAGAAGAAAGCGAGAAAACAAATCTAGCATGGATATTACAATGAAAAAGTGTGAACACCGACAACTGGAATGAAATGTGTGAACATGAATGTAATGTCGGTGGAAATACGTACTCCCCCAAGCTTAGGCTTTTGGCCTAGCTTGGTAATCACCATCCGTAGTAGTCGTCCGGTCCCAAGTTGTAGTGAGGTGGAGGCGGCACCTGAGCATCCCACCCCTGGGGCTCCTCCTCAGCAGCTGCTAGGTTGTTCTGGTAGGCTGTAATGTCATCTGGCATGATCCTGTATCCGTTCCTGGCAATAGAATCAAACAAAGCAGGTGCAGGCAATGGAATAACATCACGTGTTTCCTTGCTAAATACTAGGTTGTAATGAATGTCACAGGGAGAATCAGTTACATCAAGGAATTGGTGATCCTGCAATGACTTGTGATCAAGGTAAACTCGGGATAGGAGATAATCATGAGGGGGAAACTGAACCCTAAAGTGTCTCGCTAGGCGAGTAGCATAAATACCACCATGTATCTTTCCCTTAGCTTTGTTAAGATGTAAGCGACGAGCAATAATAGCCCCCATACTAAAGGTGTGATCATCATAAAGTGCACGACGTAAAATAGCAAGGTCAGGGGCACTGAGTGTGCCGACCTTCTCCCTAGCGGTTAAACACTTAGCGATGACCAAAGCGAAGTAATGCACTGAGGGAAACTGCAAGCTGGTAGCAGTGGCGCTCGACACGCCTCTATCCTCACCCACTGTTAAAGTGAGGAGAAAATCCTCAAACTCAGATGGCCTAGGTTCTCTCAATTCCCCATCAGAAGGGATCAAGCATATGTTGTAGAAGTCAGTTAGCGGCATTTTGTAAGTTTCAGCATAAAGATTAAACTGCACTTCAGGAGGATTGTTTCTCCCTAGATAATAAAGCCTTGCACAAAGGAATCTGTAAGGATGTGATATTGGTCACACTTAGCTGCGAGGAACTCAGTCAACCCGGCGTTTGCAACAAACTGAGCGAACTCTTGATGGAACCCGGCCTCCTCCATGAAGGCATCATGCGACCATTCACACGGCTGCACCTCCGCCCTTCTTGGGGTGTGAAGTTCATTGTCCGATGATTCCCCAATTACTCCCTTGGCATTTTTCTTGGAGGAGAACTTCCTAAAGATTTGCATTTTATTCCTATAAAAATTCTGAAAAAATTTAGTCCACAAAAATTTTGTCAACAAAACTTGGTAAGATTGTTAGCAACTACTCCTAAGCATGCATAGAGGTCATATTGAGCATTCAAACTACTTGGAATTCTAAGAATTCAACATGCAAGCTCATCTACAGCAGCACCAAGAGTAGCTAATTACTCTAAAAATAACCCACTAAAACAAAAACTAATTGGAGCAATGGAGGAGTCACATACCAAGTAGCAATCCCTCCAAACGGTTAATAGAAACGGAGCTTCGAGCAAAGAGATCGAAATCCGCGGGTTTGAGAGCAAGAACACGAGAATGGTGGCTGTGGTGATTTTTTCCTGGAGGTAGGGGTGATATGGGCTAAAGAATAAGTGAGGGGGCCCACGTGGGGGCCACAACCCACCAGGGCGCGCCTGGGGGTGCTGGCGCGCCCTGGTGTCTTGTGGGCACCATGTGCACCCCCCTCTGGTATTATTTGCACCAAAAATTCATAAATATTTGGAAAAAAATCGTGTTAAATTTTCAGGGCATTCTAAGAATTTTTATTTTTGGGTCATTTTTTATTGCACGGAGAAAATAGAAAACAGGATAAACATAGCATTTTATTTTATTCAACTAGCTAAAACAAAAAATAAAAGAGTGGGAGCAGAGAGTTGTGCTTACTAGATTCATCGACTTCATACCTCTCAAAAATGATTCATTAATAAGGTTGATCAAGTCTTATTAACAACCACTTCCGATTAGCATGAAATCGAAGAACTTTCGTAAAACACTAAGTTACCTCAATGGGGATGTGCACATCCCCAACAATAAGTATATCATATTTCTTTTTGGCAGTAGGAAGAGGTAATTGAAAACTTCCATTAGTGATGGTCGTATATTCTTCAATAACATTTATACCATTCACTTGGAATTGTTTCTTCGAAAAGTGCACCGTGTGCTCATTACCATTGATATGAAAAGTAACTTTGCTTTTATTGCAATCAATAATAGCCCCTACAGTATTTAGAAAGGGTCTACCAAGGATAATCGACATGTTGTCGTCCTCGGGCATCTCAAGAATAACAAAGTCCGTTAAGATAGTAACATTTACAACAACAACGGGCACATCCTCACAAATACTGATAGGTATGGCCGTTGATTTGTCAGCCATTTGCAATGATATCTCGGTAGGTGTGAGTTTATTCAAATCAAGTCTTTTGTATAAGGAGAAAGGCATAACACTAACACCGGCTCCCAAATCACACAAAGCAGTTTTGACATAGTTTCTTTTGATGGAGCAAGGTATAGTTGGTATTCCAGGATCTCCAAGTTTTTTAGGTACTCCATCCTTAAAAGAATAATTAGCAAGCATGGTGGAGATTTCAGCTTCCGGTATTTTTCTTTTATTTGTGATGATGTCTTTCATATACTTTGCATAAGGGGCCATCTTCAAAATATTGGTTAAACGGGTACGCAAAAAGACTGGCCTAATCATTTCAGCAAAGCGTTCAAATTCTATATCATCCTTTTTCTTAGATGGCTTAGGTGGAAATGGAATGGGTTTATGAACCCATGGCTCTCTTTCTTTACCATGTTTCCTAGCCACAAAGTCTCTTTTATCGTAACGTTTATTTTTGGGTTGTGGGTTATCAAGATCAACAGCAGGCTCTATTTCAACATCATTATCTGGTTCTATATCATTGCCAGGTTGAGCATCTTCATGAACATCATCATTATTATTTTCATTATCACTAGGTGAATGTTCATTACCAGACTGAGTCTCAGCATCAAAAATGGAGACATCATTATTATCAGGAGGTTTTTGTGTCTCGGGCTCACTAGAGGTATGCAAAGTCCTATCATTTTTCTTTTTCTTTTTTTCTTAGAAGGACTAGGTGCATCAGTATTAATTCTCTGAGAGTCTTGTTCAATTCTTTTAGGATGACCCTCAGGATAAAGTGGTTATTGGGTCATTCTACCTCCTCTAGTTACTACTCTAGCAACAAAATCATTCATATTATTATTCATTTCATCAAGCAATTCTTTTTGAGATTTAGCAACTTGTTCTAACTGAGTTTGAACCATAGAGGCATGCTTTCCTACACCTCTAACATCATTACTGATTCTGAATAGCAAGTCACTCAAGCGAGCAATCATATCGGAATTATATTTCAATTGTTTCAGAACATGAGCATTGAAATGATCTTGCTTCATAATATAGTTGTCAAACTCATATAAGCATTGACTAGGATGTTTATTGTGAGGAATGTCACTTTCATTAAACTTTAATAAAGAATTTACCTCTACCACCTGTGGAGGTGGTGGTGTGTCAAGGCCATGTATTTCTTCAATAGGTGGCAAATTCTTAACATCCTCAGCTTTAATACCTTTTTTCTTCATAGATTTCTTTGCCTCTTGCATATCTTCAGGACTGAGAAATAAGATACCCCTCTTCTTCGGAGTGGGTTTAGGCGGTGGTTCAGGAAGAGTCCAATCATCATAATTCTTCAATATGTTATTCAATAATTCCTCAGCTTGTTCAACGGTTCATTTCCTGAAAACACAACCAGCATAACTATCTAGGAAGTCCCTAGAAGCATCGGTTAGTCCATTATAGAAGATATCAAGTATTTCATTTTTCTTGAGAGGATGATCAGGCAAAGCATTAAGCAACTGGAGAAGCCTCCCCCAAGCTTGTGGGAGACTCTCTTCTTCAATTTGCATAAAGTTAAATATTTCCTGTAAGGCAGCTTGTTTCTTATGAGCAGGAAAATATTTTTCAGAGAAGTAGTAAATCATATCCTGGGGACTACGCACACAACCAGGAGCAAGAGTATTGTACCATGTCTTAGCATCGCCCTTTAATGAGAACGAAAATAACTTAAGGATGTAATAGTAGCGAATCTTCTCATCATGAGCAAAGAGGGTGGCTATATCATTCAGCTTAGTAAGGTGTGCCACTACAGTTTCAGTTTCATAGCCATGGAAAGGATCATATTCAACCAAAGTGATTAACTCTGGGTCGACAGAGAACTCATAATCCCTATCGGTAACAAAGATAGGTGAAGTAGCAAACTTAGGATCACATTTCATTCTAGCATTCAAAGTCTTTTCCTTATACTTGCGTAGCAATTTCTTAAGATCGTTTCTATCCTTGCAAGAAAGAATTTCTCTAGTTATCTCTTCGTCCATAACATAACCTTCAGGTATCTTAGGCATTTCAAACTTAGGAGAGCTAGGACTAGTAGGTGTTTCATAATCATCATCAGTTTCATAAGCTTCATCAGTTTTAGCAATCTCATCAATTTCAGTGGTTTCATTCTCTTTAGCTCTAGCAATTTGTTCATCAAGAAATTCTCCTAGTGGCACATTATCATCAAGCATGGTACAAGCATCATCAATAGCATAATTCATAGAAGAGGTAGCATCATCAATAACTTGCGACATATCAGGATTACTAGCATGTGGTGGTGTTGCAAGCTTACTCAAAATAGAAGGTGAATCAAGTGCAGAGTGTGATGGCAATTCCTTACCTCCCCTCGTCCTAGAGGGAACGATCTTGGTCTTTGGATCCTTCAGATTCTTCATAGTGATAAATTGATATAAATCCCAAGTGACTCAACAAATATTGCTATGCTCCCCGGCAACGGCGCCAAAAAAAGGTCTTGATAACCCACAAGTATAGGGGATCGCAACAGTTTTCGAGGGTAGAGTATTCAACCCAAATTTACAGATTCGACACAAGGGGAGCCAAAGAATACTTGAGAGTATTAGCAGTTGAGTTGTCAATTCAACCACACCTGGAGATTAAATATCTACAGCAGAGTGATCAGTAGCACAGTAATATGATAGTTTGATAGCAGTAGTGACAGTAACAGTAGCTGTAACAGTAGTAGCAATAGCTTTGTAGTAGTTGGAATAGTAGTAGGAGCAATAGTAACTTAGCAAGAACAATAAGTGGAAAGCTCGTAGGCACTGGATCAGTAACTCGTTGGATGATATTCGTCATGTAACAGTCATAACCTAGGGCGATACAGAACTAGCTCCAGTTCATCAATGTAATGTAGGCATGTATTCCGTAAATAGTCATACGTGCTTATGGAAAAGAACTTGCATGACATCTTTTGTCCTACCCTCCCGTGGCAGCGGGGTCCATAAGGAAACTAAGGGATATTAAGGCCCCCTTTTAATAGAGAACCGGAACAAAGCATTAACACATGGTGAATACATGAACTCCTCAAACTACGGTCATCACCGCGAAGTATCCCAAATATTGTCACTATGGGGTTGACGGATCATAACACGTAATAGGTGCATATGACTAGGCAAGATCGGATCAAGAACATGGATATAGAGATGATAACATAAACGGTTCAGATCTGAAATCATGGCACTCGGGCCCTAGTGACAAGCATTAGGTATAGCAAAGTCATAGCAACATCAATCTCAGAACATAATGGATACTAGGGATCAAGCCCTAACAAAACTAACTCGATTACATGATGAATCTCATCCAACTCCTCAACGACCAGCAAGCCTACGAAGGAATTACTCACTCCCGGTGGGGAGCATCATGGAATTGGTGATGGAGAAGGGTTGGTGATGACGAAGACCGAAGATTCCCCTCTCCGGAGCCCCAAACGGGCTCCAGATCTGGCCTCTCGATGAAGAACAGCAGGTGGCGGCGGCTCCGTATCGTAAAACGCGATGAAACTTTCTCTCTGATTTTTTCTCCGAAAATAGGAATTTATAGTGGCGGAATTGGGGCCAGTGGGGCCACGAGGTGGGCACAACCCACCAGGGCGCGCCCAGGGGGCCTGGCGCGCCCTGGTGGGTGCTGCTCACCCTGGCCCCTCCTCTTCGTTGGATTTTGGCTCCAATAATTCTCATATATTCTGAAATAATTCTCCAAAAAGTTTCGTTCCATTCCGAGAACTTTTATTTCTGCACAAAAACAACACCATGGTAGTTCTGCTGAAAACAGCGTTAGTCCGGGTTAGTTCCATTCAAATCATGCAAATTAGAGTCCAAAACAAGGGCAAAAGAGTGAGGAAAAGTAGATACGTTGGAGACGTATCAGCTGACAAAGACTGTTGATGAGCTCAAGAAGGAAGTGGATGTTGTACCCATTCCTCACACCTCGGATGATGATGATGACAATCCACCTCTCCGGACCAACACTCAGTTCAAGACTCAAGCCAGAACTCCTACAGTGTTTGCTCTAGAGATGAGACCATCTTCATCAGCCCCTGCTGCAGCTCCTTCAGTTCCTTCAGCTCCTTTAGCACCTCTAGTGTTTATTCCAACTCCTTCCATGACATCTACAGAAGTCTTTGCCGAAGCGGTTCTCTCGACTCCTACATCAACAACCAGAGGAGATCAGCCCCAGAGAGACAATTAGTTCTATACCTTTGAACTTTTTGGTAACTTGTTGCCAAAGGGGGAGAAGTTGTATAGATCATAGGGCTGAGAGAGAGAGAGAGAGAGAGAGAGAGAGTTGCCTTTTATCGCTCTCCAAAACTTTAAAATCTTTTGGCTTACAGTTTGTGTTAAACTTGTTTGGTGTTTGATCATATACTTCTTATGTGTTGCTACTATTTCCTATCTTTGAGATGCTTATGAGATGATCATTCACTTTTGCTTGATGTGTTGTGCTATGTTGTTCATTCATATTATTCTCGCACACCACCAAGCTGTATGTGACATGGAAGAGTGCCCCATGAACCTAATCGATTGTGCATTTGCATTCAAACGCAAATTCAAAATAGTGCACAAATTTAGGGGGAGCTCTTGCTTATCATATACTTCTCAAAGCGATGATTTTATTCATTGATTATATCATATGTCGAAGCTTTGATCTATATGTTGTCATCAATTACCAAAAAGGGGGAGATTGAAAGCACATTTGCTCCCTTGGTGGTTTTGGTAATTAATAACAACATATATCTCATTGGACTCATGTTTCCACTAAGTATATTTCAGGAAAAGTTCAATGATGGGATGGCTATAGATTGTGAGGAGACCCCAAGATGCAAGGAATGGAATTGGCAAAGCTTCAAGCAAGGAGACTCTACATTTTACTTTGTGAGAAATCACTTTGAGTCCATAGGAAAGCCAATACTATTAAAAGGGGGTGAGGTAATGTTGGTGAACAAATTGCTCCACGTGCACAAGTGCTAGCCACCAAAAACACCCACAAGCTCTCCCACAAAAATACTATGTATAAACCCTTCTACATAAAATCGGTGCCACCAAGTTTTTCTACTCGGCCCTACCGATTTTTCATCTCAGACAAAACCCTAGTCAAACCCTAGCTTCTCGGTACAACCAAGTACTACATCGGTGCAACCGAGTTTCGATGACCAACATTCGGATGACCAAGTTTATAAAATCGGAATTTCCGAGTTTTATGGATCGGTCTCACCGAGTTTGGAAACTGCCCTCGGCCACTCATATCGGTACTACCGAGAATCATATATCGGTCTCACCGAGATTACTAAAGTTTCCAAATTTTGAACAAATCGGTACGACCGAGTTTTACTTCGGTCTCACCGAGTTGGTCAATAATGGTGTAACGGTTGGATTTTTGGAGATGCCTATATATACCCCTCCACCACATCCCACTCGCAAGAGAAGCACTTAGAACTGTTCCCCACTTCCCATATCCAAATTTTTGAGAGAGAACCATCTACCCTTGTGTTGAGATCAAGATCATCCACTCCAACCATATGGATCTTGATTTCTAGCCTCCCCAAGTTGCTTTCCATCCAATCAATCTCTTCTACCAAGCCAAATCTGTGAGAGAGTGATTGAGTGTTAAGGAGTCTATCATCTTGAAGCACAAGAGCAAGGATTTCATCATCACTATCAAGCCTATTACCTTTTGGAGGGTGGTGCCTCCTAGATTGGTTAGGTGTTGCTTGGAAGCCTCCTACTTCGTGTTGTGGAGTTGAACCAAGAAGTTGTACGGGCAAGGAGATCGCCTACTTCGTGAAGATCTACCCATAGTGAGGCTAGTCCTTGGTGGACGGAAGCCGTTATGGAATAGTCAAGGTTGCTACTTCATGGACCCTTATGGGTGGAGCCCTCCGTGGACTCTCGCGATCGCTACCCTCCATGGGTTGAAGACTCCATAAACGTGGATGTACGATAGTGCCACCTATCGGAACCACGGGAAAAATCTTCGTGTCTACAATTGTGTTTGATCTTCTATCCCTACCCTCTACTACATGTGCTTGTCTTTACTTTCCGCTGCTATACTCTTAGACATGCATGTGTAGGGTGTGCTTGACTTGCTATCATTGCTAAAATCTTCCCACAACTAAAATTGGGAAAATGTAGAATTTTTATTTGGTCAAGTAGTCTAATCACCCCCCTCTAGACTTACTTTAGATCCTACATCAGTGTGTTATTTAGTTGGCTGGCACTAGGTTCTAAAAAACATATTCTTTGCAGAGACAAATTTCTATTAAGTTTAGAGTGAATAAATCTTTGTTCTGTATGCATGTAATGCTTGTTAGCATCTCCATCACCTTTGATGGCCATGATGTCACATGTCCCTCTCCCAGTTCCGCATTTATTCCGAAACATGGTGGTGTTTCATCGGGTATTTTTGTTTAATGGGTTCTCTCTCCCACCTTCGCAAGTTGGGCCGCACTGCCACATGTTTCACCTTCTAGACCATGGAACTGCCTCTGCCGACCTAGCCTTGGACGAAACAACAACGTGACTCAAACTCCCAACATTCCAATGGTACGGTTTCATATTTCTAGAATGTTTTATTATTGATAAGTTTCATATTTCTAACCAGATCCGCACACTAGGAACCATGCCTATACTAATTGGTTGAAGTACAACCAGTGCTAACTGTTATTTTCTTGCGACAACAAATCTATGGTAGAGAGAGCGAGGGTTGGAGATAGATGAAGGGTGGTAGACAATGTGAAGGGAGAGGGAGAGAGGAGAGGGAGGGAGAGGGATAGGGAGATTTTATAATGAGAGAGATAGGAGAGACAAAGATAGAGATGGAGAGAGAGAATATAATGAGAGAGAGGAGAGATAGAGAGAATTTCAGTGTGAAATAGGAGTATATCACAAGTGCAACATTACGTGTTTGATGAAATTCAAAGTGTGTAAATGGAGGTGGAAGGGGAGATTGCGAGCCGAAACAGTCATTAACTGAGGTGGCTTACATGGACTGAGGATGTGGACATAGTGGTGGAGAAAGAAGATGTTTAATGATTTACGAATAAAAAAGTAGACTGCATATGTGCATGAGAAATCTATAACTATACGTTAAACTCGATTAATGTCAAACAACCAAACTAATGTATGCCCCATTGCTTGAAAATATATTGTATGTCAAATCTTCATGCTAATTATACATATTGCTTCTGCATGATGGTTATGAGTTGAGAAAGATATTTTTATTATACTTGTTTAAGTACCATGTGAATGAAGCAAAAGACAACTTCCTAACGTAATGTGGTAATATCATAAGTGCATCCAGATCTTAGTTTGTAACATATAATTATTTGGATCATTATTCTCTATGTATACATCGTCGAGTTACGTTGTAATTGAAGTGGATTTCTATTATTTTCAGATTGTTGCATGATATCTTCTCTATGCATGCGAAATTTAACATGCGTTATATTTATAGGTGCAATAAAAAGAATATACATGTAAAATTTCATATGCATGATATTCATAGGTACAATCGTAAAAATATTTAAAAGGCCCGTGGCAACGCACGGGCATTCTCCTAGTTTGACTTAATTTGACACATCTCTATGGCCTAGCAAACCAGCCAATGAAACAGTGAACCGCTGGTCCGACTGGTGAAAACCTAAGCTGACAACATCAACGGTTAAACCACAGGTTTGGTTTTTTAAACTATGAATCCAGGCCACCACCGATGTGGATTTGGAGGAGCCATGACGCCAAAATGGCTGGCCGGGGTCCTCATGACGTCTTGTCGAGGGTCTTGTTAGTTAGTTTTTAGGACCCGTTCGTTATTTCTTGTTCCTATAGGGTCCGGCGTGTAAGATGCTGTATGCCACGACTTCGTGTAATGAAGCATCTGGGCCTTGGATGACGCAGTAAATAAAGCCCGAAATATCCGAAGCGAAGACCGTCTTCCGCACCAAGAAAACCGAGAAGCACCTTCAAGAAGAAAAATGAAAAGGAAAAGGAAAAGGAAAATGAAAACGAGAAGAGTAGTCCATCTTCTTGGGCCGCAAGCCGAGCTGGAGCGGCGCCCGTCCAAACACGCACAAATACGCACGCATCTCCCACCACGTTCTCGATCGACCCGGCGGACCCCGTTAAACCCTACACCCGCAAACCCCCCCCACCGAAGCCATGGCCGCCGCCGCCGCGAAGGTCGGAGCCGGCGTCCTCTCCGCCGGGGCGGCCTTCGCCGCGTCTTCCCAGAGGGTGAACGCGGAGGGCGGCTCGGGGTTCCGCTTCCCCGGCTTCTCCTCCTCCTCCCCAGCCCCTGCCGCGCCGCCGCCCGCCGCGCCGGCCGCGGAGGAGGCTCCGCCCAAGCCCCGGAACGACAACCCGCGCACCACCGCCGCGGGGTTCGACCCCGTCGCGCTGGAGCACGCAGTCGAGCTGCTGCGGGACTTCGAAAAGAGACCTGATACTGATGTCAAAAAGGTAGATTCTCCGAGGGGTGGGAGGTTCAGTTTGGAAGCTGTTGTCTGTGGGTTCTGACGTTGACCCATGGCTGTGCAGGCGTTCGCCCATGCTAACAAGCGGGAGGAGACGCGGCAAGCGGAGTTCGCTGCAAAGAAGGCCGACTACCAGAAGGAGGCTGCGCAGATCGAGCTTGTGAGATAACTTTCTGTCACCCCATTGTTTTTTCTTACTTCGTTGGTCATAATCCTTTGAACGAATTGGCATTAGACTCAACACTGTTGCAAAAGTTGGCAAATATCTTCAGAACGTATTCAGGCATTTCAATATCACGAGGGGACGATTTCGGTGTACATTCCTGCTAGTACTTTCCGTTCCATTTTACTTGTTGGTTCTATAGCGATAATCTAGACCAAGCAAGGGGCATATGCAATTTACTAGGTGTTATCCAAGAATGGAAGAAAAGGGGAAGAAATCTCAGGTCCGATCGTGTACTCTTCAATGAGTTAGGAGATGCCACAAGCAAGAATCGCCGATATTTTAGTGGCACACACACACACGAAAAAGAAACTGCTATTTATGTACTATTCTCTTGCTTCCCGGTAGTTTGCATGGAGTTTTTGGTATATATGTTTGCTACTTATAATCCTGTAGAGACCAACTGCTTGACTGTAATCAAGTTCTACCGCATCCTATTCATTACGTGTCTAAATGTTTCAGATCATGCCCATTTATATGTATTTAACTAAACATATATCTGCAGTGCTAAATTTGTCTCTTGTATATTTGTGTGTTTATGTGGCATGTTGCATTTTATCGCATTTGCAGGAGAGGACACGTGTAGAGTATGAAGAGAAGAAAAAACTTGTGCAAAGTCAAGCTGAAATAAAGGCACAAGTAGCTCGATATGAGGATGAGCTACGAAGGAAGAGAGCGCAGAATGAGCATGAGGCACAGAGGCAAAGAAACCAGGAGCTCGTGCATATGCAAGAACAATCTGCAATTAAGCTAGAGCAGCTGAGACGCCAGAGTGAAGAGGAAATCAATGAACTACGGAGACGGACAGAGAAGGAAAAGGCTCTTATAGAGCAGGAGACTACCAGACAGCGAAAAATGGCAGAGGCGGAGGCGAAAGCACTTGAACTGACACTGTCTGAAGATGTGAATCGGCGATTGCTTATTGAGAAGGCAAATGCTGAGCGGGAGAAGTGGGTCCAAGCAATAAATACAACTTTTGAGCATATAGGAGGTATACCTTAGCACGTTGCTATTTCCACATGCTTTATATTGAATAAACATGTGGATTTCTTGGATGTCCTTTCTACTATAAGCTATTTCTACATGTTCGCATCACATATGTTCAATGGGTAAACCATTCCGAAATTATGGCCTTAAGTTTAAACCTAGGGTAAAGTACCCCAGGTGAATTTTTAGAACTTACTCTGTCTAGAAATAGATATGTTTCAGTGCAATTATTAAGGAGTTTCACATGTGCCCTTCTCTTACTCCCTCAAATGTGCTCAAATTAATCTCTAAGCTCACATGTTCTCTTTCTCTCTGATGAATCTCATGCACGCTGCTCATTTCCCATGCATGCACTGTTTGCACTTATAAGTGATGTTGGAGTGCAGCTTCAACTTATCGAAGGTGATAAGATATTCCTGAGAAGTAGTTCTGCCATTATAGGGAAAATGGAGTTAGAAGTGCATATGTAAAACTACCTACATATTTGGATAATATGAAATGGTAAACACCAGAGATGGGAGCCATAATTTGGACATGAGTGAGCCAGAAAGATAGCAATCTCAGAAGAAATACATTATATCAAGTGTCAATTGACATAGTGCTGCAACATATGTTTGGCAATAATGTTGAGCCGTTGTGAGCATATCACCGAATCAAGACTGGTAGTGTACTAGTTGACAACAATCATAGTGGTGGTAGTCTGGCTTTCACTTACCCCTGGTGCCGAATGAACCATTAGTCTAGTGTTTTGTTGTCAGAGCACTTGGGCCTGCAGCCCTGCACGGACTGGACCTGAGTGTCTAATAGTGCTAGATCCCCCCCCCCCCCCCCCCCCTCCACCCCACATGTGATGGTTCTGCGTTCGTCTGTGATGTCCTTGGAAGGGGTATCCAACATGGTGGTGAGGCGAACTGTGTTATAATATGCTCATATCATGATATATCTGCAGTGCTATAGGAATTTCCGGTCTAACATTTTTGTTTTGACATTTTAGGTGGTCTCCGGACGATATTAACTGATCAGAATAAGCTAGTAGTAGCAGTTGTAGGCACAACTGCACTTGCAGCTGGGATTTACACAACAAGGTAAATTCATAATTGTAATCTTTATGTTTGAACTTCGGACATAGCGATTGGTAAATTACCATAAATTGAAAGGTATGATCCAAGTGTATCTTGACCTTGTAAACTAAGGAATTAATTGGTAGAAAACTGCTGTTGTGCATCCACTTGATTGCAAGTTGCAACTTTAAAAATGTACTCCCTCTGCAAAGAAGGAATTACTGTCATTCATGACATCAAATTGATATTAATAGATTCATCATGAGATATTTATGTGAGACTAACTAGTTGCGTACATTGAAGACAAAATGACTCACATTATGAATCTGTGAGACCAATTTGTGCCGCAATTATACTGGAAGCTATTATATTTCATTGGATTCTTGTAAACAATTATAAAGCAGTATTACTGGATACTGATTGCTCTTCTACCGTTAACCCATTGTTCTTCGTTTCATCTGCCTTAGCCCTTCTGGTGAAGACTGTTTTATGTCAAAATAAACATAGTTCTTGACCTTCTTATCCTTTATTGCTGAAATCCAATCTTGCTTTCTTTAGCCCCAACAACACAAATGACATTTTGTAGTTATATTTGTATTTTTCATTTGTGCATGTGATGCTCTTATACAATTAACACATTTGCCTCCAGGGAAGGTGCAAGAGTAGTCTGGGGTTATGTTGACCGTATTCTGGGTCAACCATCACTGATCAGAGAGTCATCGCGAGGGAAGTATCCTTGGTCCGGTGTCCCCTCACGTGCTATGAGTACTGTGACTAGCAAACTGAAAAATGGGAGCAATCTGGGAAAGGATGGGAAAGGTTTTGGTGATGTTATTCTAAATCCATCTCTTCAGAAGAGAGTGAACCAACTAGCTAATGCCACCGCAAACACGAAGCTTCACCAAGCCCCCTTTAGGAACATGCTTTTCTATGGGCCTCCTGGGACAGGGAAAACAATGGCAGCAAGAGAACTAGCTCGTGAATCTGTAAGTTACACAAGCCAATTCCCTGTGAGCACTAATGCAATAATTTGAAATATTATTAGTTCACTAACATTATAACCATTTACAGGGACTAGATTATGCACTGATGACTGGTGGAGATGTTGCACCATTAGGATCACAGGCAGTCACCAAGATTCATCAGTTATTTGACTGGGCAAAGAAATCTAATAGAGGTTTACTCCTCTTCATTGATGAAGCTGACGCTTTCCTGTGCGAGTAAGTGATAGTCAGATCTTCATACTACTGTTCGTTAACTAGATTGCGTGGTATCATGTGATTTTGCAGCATTTGATATTTGAGATAGTATTTGAAATTGTTGTGTAATTGCTGAATATCAGCAGTAGAAGGGGTAGCAATGTGGTGGCTATTTCTATGCTCTATAATTGTCATGTCGCTTCTTCCTATGTCCGATACCACTGAGATATCGCTGCTCTCAAGTCCTGTACTTCTAGTTGGTAATATGTTTTGCCTTTACCCAACTGCAGTGTTTGATATATTTCTTTAATTCTGCAGACGGAACAAGACATACATGAGCGAAGCTCAAAGGAGTGCTCTGAATGCTCTCCTTTTCCGGACAGGTGACCAGTCCAAGGACATTGTGCTTGCACTAGCAACCAACAGGCCTGGTGACCTTGACTCCGCTGTTGCTGACCGTATCGATGAGGTTCTCGAATTCCCCCTGCCTGGGGAAGAAGAGAGGTCCAAGCTTCTCAAGCTATACCTCGACAAGTACATAGTGAAGGCTGGCGAAAAGCGAGGAAAGGGCTTGTTCAGCTTCTTCCGCCGCCAGCCTCAGAAGATAGCGGTGAAGGGGATCACCGATGAGTTGATCCGGGAGGCTGCCGCCAAGACCGACGGCTTCTCTGGAAGAGAGATTGCGAAGCTGATGGCGAGCGTGCAGGCTGCCGTGTACGGAAGCACGGAGTGTGAGCTCACCCCGGGCCTGTTCCGCGAGGTTGTAGATTACAAGGTCGCCGAGCACCAGCAGAGGCGAAAGATAGCTGGTCATGCCTAGGAGTAGATTGTTACAATGTTCATTTCTGGAGAGGGAGAGAGTGCCTGGACGGGGGCCGTGTGATTCACCTGCCTCGTCTTGGCTGATTCTTTTTGCTTGCTATATCCTGACACCTGTGCGGAATTTTGGAGGCTTGCATGTATCAACAACGTCAAACATGACGCAGTTCACTTCAACAAGCTCGGCATTTTTCTGTTCTATTTGTCCGCATATACTAGCCTTTGGTGGCATGATTTGATTTACCAATAATAATCTAGCCGTTGACAGTCGCTGTAACTTTGATTGGCCTCTTTGCACCTATCGAGTAGTATGAATGACCCGTCGTCAACCATCAGTGTGGTCGATCGTCGGTGTCCCGTCGGTTGCGTTTGCGGCGTGCCAGTGCCCCGCTCACGTCGCAGCCCAGGGCCGGGACAGCAGGCCCCGTGTTCCTCTCTGCATCCGCAAATTTTCGCTGCATAGCTTTTTCTTTCCTTTTTCTTTTTTGGCGAAGCATAGCTTTCCTTTTTTTGCTGCAAACTCGACCTATGGAAGACATCCTGAGTTTGCATACTCGAAAGTGACAATATCATGTTGGTGACTCCCTGATGTTTGGTCTACAAATGCACCATCTGGACTAACGAAGACCTAGATATACTTAACCAGCTCTTTGAAAGGCCTTCATCTACCACGTTGGTATTATCCGGCAACGAATACTACACACAGCCAATCATATGATCTCCGCTCACATCGTAGGCCATTTTGGTAACATCAAATACTACACACAGCCAATCATATGATCTCCGCTCACGTCGTAGGCCATTTTAGTAACATCAAATACTACACACAGCCAATCATATGATCTCCGCTCACATCGTAGGCCATTTTGGTAACATCAAATACTACACACAGCCAATCATATGATCTCCGCTCACATCGTAGGCCATTTTAGTAACATCAAATTATGGTGCGGAGTAGAAGATTTTGTGCTACGCAAAGCCTATCCTTCTTGCTTAGATATAAGAAAGGATACTCAAACGGAGAACTAAATTAGTACTCCCTCCGATCCATATTTTATTTGTCGCTGATTTAGTATAATTTTAGTACAATTTCAACTAAAGTTGTACTAAATCAGCGAAAGTAATGTGAATCGGAGCAAGTAAATTACTCATAGCAGCAGTGCTGCTCAAAATGAATCCAAGCAACCCAATTTCATCTTCGACAAGTAAATGTGATGGATGCAACTGCAGATTTCTTTTCACTCGTATATAAAGTGTGTACACATATATAGAAACAATCCACACAAAAGCCTGTTGCTACAGTTGCAACCGGAGATTCAACACGGCTCCATTCAGCTCGTAGCGGCGGTGATGGAAGATACAGCAATGTACAGATACAGCAATGTCCGAGACGGCGTCCAGGCTCATTCAGCAGGGCGCTGGCTCTCAGGCACGTCGCACTCGTCAAGCAGCGCCAGGATATTATGCTCAGGGGCGCTCACGGAGGGCAGTATGGCGCGCCTCCGGACCGCAGACCGCGACCTTGTGGCGCTGCTGTCGGGCTCCAGCTGCGACCCTTCCTTCACGACCGGCAGGTCTGTCCTTGGCCTCCCGCCCGCTGTAGACATTCTCTCTTGCCAAATCCTCCCATCCTGGAAACCATGAATCAGTGAAACCACAAGGGACCAATAATAGGATTGTACTATCTGGTGCTGGGGATTTATATAGAGGAAAGCTGAAACTTTCAAGTATATTGATTATTAGGAAATATGAGATAGACTAGGATTTGTCCTGCCTTGTCTTCTATACTACTATTAAAAGAGCAAACATAATTTTTTCTAAAGCCACACAACAAAACTGTACACGAGATAACCCGGACCCTTTAATCAAATCAACTTCAACCTATCCTACTGACCATATTACATCAATAATCTGCCATCTCAATCAACGTCTGAGATCAAATGTTCTGCCTGGCAGACGCCGTCGTCTGCCAATCGCCTGTGCTCCGCGTCCACAGATCCCTGCGGCCCGCCGGCAACTCCCTCATTTCCGGATCGATTCCACCAGATAGGGAAGAACGAATCAGCATTCAGCAGCAACCTTGCATCGCCGCAACTCCCTTCCTCCTCCCGTGCGCTTCCCCCCCATCCACCCCACCTCCGGTTGCCGCCTGCGTTCCTGCAAGCCGCCGCCGCCCTCCTCTGTCGGTCAGCCGTGCCCGGCGCCATCCTCCTCCTTTCTCTCTCCCTCTCTCCGTTCCCGCACAGGATGCCATGGCCATGGACCAAAGCTCCGCTGGACCTTCCATCGCGACTGCCAGCCTTCCTAGATCACCGCCGCGGCTGCTGCGGTCCGGACTGGCCGCCGTCCTATTTAGCGGGTTCATCGCCACGTTTTCCTACTAGACCGTGGCCGCCACTTCCTGCTAGATTAGCGGACATGGACATGGAGAAGTAGGAAGAAGCTGCAGTAATCATAAGTGTGGTGAACCAGGCAGGGGACACAGGATGATGAGTATGAATCACGAGATAATCGTCTACTGAAAAAACAGGATTCTAAGGTTAGCCCCTTTTCTCGATTGCACCGATACTTCAGGCAACCAGCGAATCAGTATCGGATACCGATACTCCCCCGATACGCCCCCGATACGTATCCACATAGCATCGGCGAATAAATGATTTAAAATAATTCCGATACTTCAAGGATACTTTTTCGATTCGTTTTGGATACGGCCCAGCCCATCTAAGAGCCCACTCAGCCCAGTTAGAGGCAGACAATAACCCTAGGACCCCAGTGCCCCCATCCTTTTCCTCCCACTCCCAGTTTTCTTTCCTCCCTCCCTCCCGAGCTCACACATGCGGCGGCTGGTGGCTGCATACCTAGCAGCTCACCCAGGGCCGGCGGCAGCAGCGGCTAGCCGGCGACGAGCTCCTCCTCCTCCTCACGAACGCCACCTCTGACACAGCAGCCAGGTTTCTCTTCTCCTTTTCTCATGCCCAGCCAAGCTCATCCCCTCTTCTTTCTCCTCTAATCTGTGAAAATCTCATTTTCTCATCTCCTCCAGATGGCTCCTCCTACTGTACCTACAAATATATTGGACACCTTGTGTTGTCCATACCCTCAATCTTGCACTGAAAAATATTTGCGAGCCCAAGCAACGGGCACTTGAAGAAATAGAAGCCTTTTATCAATTTGAGTTTATTGCAATTGTGAAAAATGAAGCTTCAATTGCCGCTCTTCCTTGTGTTGTCCATACCCTCAATCTGCTATTCCTAACTTCTATACCCTTTTTCTGAAAAATAAAATAAAATAGTACAACGTATCCGTATTGGCACTTTTTCAAAATGACGAATTTACGTATCCGTATTGTCCCGATACTGATACCCGTATCCATATCGGTGCAATCGAGCCCCTTTTCTTCGCTAATGTCTGATCCTTTCTCCTCTGCCTCTAGATTTTTTTTCCTGGTAAGTTATGTACTCTAGAACAGCTATGCTAGGCTACTTATTTTGTTCTGCCGCAAAACATGGATTAAGCTCTGCGGCAAGTTGTGTTCACAACTTTTAATCTAACTGCCTTCTTACTTAAGAGCAAATCTTCCCAACAAATAGCAGAACAGAGGCCCCTCTTTCAAATGTCTGAAGATTGGTTATCTCATAACTGGCCGTCAGAGGGAGCAAATCCTTGTTCCCTCCTGCCCACTTCTGTTACATGTTTACTTTTCTGGGTTGGCATGTCCTACAGAAGCTGCACTTTTTTTGCCTTCTCAGTACATTGTTAGAAACCTAGACTCATGGGCAAAGGAATTGTTTGATTCAGTGCTTTGCCAGATCAAAAACAGAATCTTTCTAAGTAGCACATGTCCTTAACTTTTTAATAATAATGCAGATGATATATACTCGAAGGCATGAAGATGGGTATTTAATAGTACTCCAGGTGAGATATATGCAGGTGTTATGGATTGTGGTTTCAAGGAAAACAATTGTGGAACTCAATGTGTTTTATGTTTCTTTTAATTTGCGGCCGCTAAGTTTCTGAAGCTTGAGCGACATCTTTTCTCAGTTGTTAATTCGTACTAGGATTCTTATGCATGTCTACTGTTGTTTATAGTAAACTCAAGATATGATGGTTCAGTTTTGGACGAAAAAGAAAAGTAGCACCACTGTGTTAACCCAATGCTTAGGTGATCAACTGCAGATCAAAAAACAATTATCCCCTGTTTGCGCAATATGGAAGTACACATGGTTATTGGTCAGTGACTAACTTGGCATATGTAAATTTTCCACGTTCTGAATTTTTAGCCCTTGTGATTCTTGTAGGTTATGCTTTATTCAGGCGTATAACTGCTTCCATTGCTCTACATTTTACTTAAATCACATATTTGACACTTTGTACAATGTGCAGTTAATCACTGAATCCCCAAAGTTGTAGAGGAGTTCTACATTAATTCATTAGTCCATTTAGAGCATGTCAAATGGAGCATCTTATTTAGGGGTAAAATCAACTTCCCTCTGAAGTCTGCTGCTGGTTATGCTCTTTTATATGGTGGTCTGACCTGGTCATGCTCTTTCGACAGTCGATACATATTTTCTCTTGGGTAATTTGCTTCACCTAAGCTTCAGTAGCACTTTCTAGAATGTATTGTGATTCACCTTTAATGTTAGTCTTTTGTGCATGGCCCCTTGAGTTCATATCTTCTATTGGCATCTGAAAACTATCATTTTTGGTCAGCTGATGTCACTCTATTCATGCTATCAATTTTTCTTTCTCACTATATGGTAGTCTGACCTGACCTGTTTGTGTCATCGGAGAAGGGAATTTTCCTTTTGTTTTACTTTTCACTTGTTTTTTTTAATATATTAAATTTAGTTGTATATTATAGAAGGATTGGGCATGGAGGTTTCAGATCCACATGCAAGCGTTTGTGTATATACTGTATATCTTTCCAAATTCCATCTTGCCTTACCGTACATTTTTAAAAGTACGGATTATTATACAACAATTTGTTGGACAAAAGTATTCTTGTGGTTTGTGCCAAGGTTGGGCACCATCTTAAAGTATAAAATGATAACGTTGCCAAGCATTTTTATTTTGAAGGGCCAACAAGAAAGGATTTCTTCCGGCAGCATAACAAAGAACCCATTGGGTGGATGCAACACCCGAATGCCTTTTTGACTAAATCCTTTTAATTAACTAATTACAGTGGCAGAGCTAGATGGGGATAGCTCGAGAGGCAAAAGGCAAATACATCAATTCCATAGCGGTCCAAAAGTCTATTTGTTGAATTAAGCACCCAAAGAGATTTTTATTCACACATTCTGTCAAGGTTGGGAGTTCAATGCAAGTTTCTCTGCTATTAATACTGCAACTTTCCATCCTCATTCTGTCCATGATTAAGTTTTGGGTGTGGGCACTGGCAGGATTTATTAATATTTTTCATGTGTTGTTGTAAATATAACTCACTCATATATTTGTCAAGGGAGTAGTATACAGTAAGCTTCATTTCACCAAGGAGAGCTTCCGTTACATGAAAGTTAATTAATCTCAATATGAATTCAGTATCCACACGAATTTCATAGGATGCTTTGATCGATACGTGCGTTGCACGTGCATGATTACTAGTGTACTCCAAGTTGGTCATTGTACTCCTATATATATGTCCACGAGGCTCAAGCAATACAACAACTATTCCACCAAATCCCTCTCTCCCTTCCAACATGGTATCTGGCGCAAGTTCCTAGACCTAGCCACCGCCCACCGCTTCCGCATCGCGCGACGCCCCCAGGGCGGTCGGCCTCCATAACCGCCGCCGGGGGCCGCGCCGCCCGTACCTAGGGTTCGTCCGTCGGTCGTGTTGACCGGCTGCCCTAGAGAGTCTTTTTCCGATCTCTGATCCGGGGTTTTCTCTCTTCCGCCGGTCGCATTGATCGGCGTTTTCTTTTTGGTTTTCCGATCTTAGATCGGTTTGCGTCGACCACCGTGCCTCTACTCCGACATTGGCGCGACCCGGCCTCTACACCGACCCGACGGCCTCGCGCAACGCGACGGCCCCTCAACGCCGTCGTTCGCGCGCCGGCCCGCCCGTCGATCTACGTCGGCCGTCACCGCCCTGCTCCGATCGGGACTCCTGCATCGCCCCAACAAGGCGGCCTCGCGCCTTGCGGCGGCCCATCACAGCCGCCGTTCGCGTGCCGGCCCGCCCGTCGATCTACGCCGCGCCTGTACGGCCGCCCTGCCGACCGTCGTCGCCGGCTTCATCTCGGACTCCGCCGCCATCCCACCTCCATCAAGCGGCGTCCCCGACCTCGCGCACGATCGGATTGATCACCCGCCCGCCGCCGCGATCCGCCTCATCTACGCCGTGCGACCAACCTGGCCCGTCGGTTGCGCGCGCCTCCGCAGGTCCTGTGAAGACTGTCCCGAGTAAAGCGCGCCCCTCCACCGATCGAGCACCGGGCTGCCGTTGCGTCGCCCCGTCGGGCCGCCGCCCTGTGGTTCTCTCCGCGGCCGCATCGACCCATGTGCTGCCGCTGCGTCACCCCTTCAGGCCGTAGTGTCGCGGCCCGCGGTCCACCGCCGCCCCGAGGCCGTCCGCTCCAGGCCGTCCCCGTGGCTGCACCGACCCTCGCGCTACCGCTGCGTCGCCCCATCGGGCCGTAGCGAGCGTGGCACGCGGTCTCCACTGCCGTCCGAGGCCGTCCCCACGGTCGCACCGACCCACGCTTCGTCGCCGTGCCGCCCCTTCGGGCCATAGCGCCGCGGCCCGCGGTCACTGCCGCCGCCCGAGGTCTTCCCGCCGTTGCCCCGACCCGCCTGCTGCCGCTGCTTCGCCCCTTCGAGCCGTAGCGTCGTGGCCCGCGGTCCACTCCGCCGTCCCCGCGCGTCGACTTCCCGTGGTATGCGTCGCGCCGTCTCCCTCGACGCAGGAACGCTACCATCCGTGCCGGTCTTCGTCACGTTGTCGGGTTCCTCGCCTACTTCGAGCATCGCCGCCGCGCTCCTAACCAACCTCCGCCACCGCCGCCGTCAGGCCGCTCTTCTTCGACGTCGTTGTAGCTCGCTCACCCGAGCCACGCCGCCCCGTCCACCCCCTTCATCTTCGTCCAGCACCAGCTCATCGCCAGCGTCACCGTCGTCTACCCCGACCACTTCATCTACTCCGACCACCGCGGGCGACATCGGCTTCCCGTCGATTTGCGTCGCAACCGTCGTCGAGTCCTTCTCTGCTAGCCTCCTCGACATGGCATACAAGTTGTGTGCAGGTCCCCGTCTACGCATGCCCGGTGCTGGCAACACCGACGCGTGCCTTCGTCCCCGATGTGTTCCTAGGTCTGGCAAGCCTGGAGCGACGCATCGTCAACATCAACTTCGTCCGTCTACGCATGCCCGGTGTTGGCAACACCGATGCGTGCCTTCGTCCACGACGTGTCCCCGGACTTGGCAATCCCGGAGCGACGCGTCTCAACTTCGTCTTCTTCCCGGCGCACCACTACTTCGACACCACTGCGCCCATGACTAACTCGGCGCCTCCTTGCGCCCGCGGCTCCTCGACGACTACCTCGACACCGGCTACCCCGACTCGACATCGACCACGGCATTCTTCGCACGGCTACCTCAACCACGGCTACACCACCCTACGCTCTCGGCTACTTCGACATCGGCACAAAGGGCTACCGCCTTGCTTGAGCAACCTCGTCGGTTTCTACTCCAGTCACGACTTCCGCGATGCATCGACCGTTACGACTGTGGGGGGATGACCGTCGGCTTACCTTCGGATTCTTCTACAGTCTCACCGTCTGCGTCGCTACCGTTGTAACTGCGGGGGGATGTTGAGTATATTGATTATTAGGAAATATGAGATAGACTAGGATTTGTCCTGCCTTGTCTTGTACTCCAAGTTGGTCATTGTACTCCTATATATATGTCCACGAGGCTCAAGCAATACAACAACTATTCCACCAAATCCCTCTCTCCCTTCCAACATATAAGAGCCGGCATGTCATCATATATAAGAGCCGGCATGCCATTGCAGCTGTATTTCTGCTACACAAGTCCTCTACCATGGTTGTTTTTCGTGTTAGTGATATCACTTTCTAGTTGTTCTTGCTACTTGCAGCGGACTACATGCATAGCACATACTCCCTCAGTTCCTAAATATAAGTCTTTCTAGAGATACCACTACGGACTACATACGAAACAAAATGAGTGAATTTACACTCCAAAGTATGTCTATATACATCCGTATGTAGTCTATAATGGAATATCTAAAGAGACTTATATTTAGAAACGGAGGGAGTACAAACATGCAATCATTCATAAACTAGACAGAGCATGGCTTACATGCAGTATAGAAGGCTCAGGAAGCGGGCATTTCACTGGTTGGTCAAGGTTGACAGGCTCCACAGGGTGCTCCACCGGCTTGAACTCGATGCCGACCTCAATGCCGTGTGGGCTATCTCCAGGATCAGCTGCCGGGTCAGACTCCCCTGTCTCCATGTTGGGCGCCAATGTCTCCACAACCTCCTGCACCATCAGAACGAAATTCGTCAAATTAGGATCAATTTCAGTTCCCAAAACTGTTAGTACTAGCTCACTAGAGCAGTTGGGCAAGACAGCCAAGAGGTAACTGAGTAATACAAAAATTCCCACAAAAAAGAATTGCTCTTGGACATACAAAATCGATCAAGAACACTAACCGAGTAATACAAAAATTCCCACAAATTCGGCTGAAAAGGTTGGATTACAATTAGGATACCTAAAAATATCGAAACTTTCTCCAAGCTAGCAAAGAATGTTCTTTTTTGCCTGAGGAATCAACAGAGAATGTTATGTTATGAAGTTCTCGAATTCCTACTCTTCTCCCATACTGCTCATATCATGGTGAGATTGTTAAATCGAAACCCGAGGTCGGTTCTTGGCTGATTAATAAGCCAAGCAAACAAGCAGAGCAAGCATACAGTAGGTTTAAATCTATCTCGAATCCTACCAAACAAACTCAGCTAAAAGCAGAAATCCTCCCCAAAGGATTCCTAATTTGAAGAACCGGATGAGGAAAGGGGAGGAGCTACCGCGTGCTGGAGACCGCACCATCCACCCATCATGAGACGAATACGAGATCAACTGAAATAGCTCGAATCTGAAACTTCCGCGACCTCGTACAGCTAAAACAACGTAGCCTTTACATATCGTGTATCTACAGGCGGATCTCTCCTCTGGGCAAGTAAACTAGGGAGCAAGTAGGAATAGAGTACGGATGGGCACGATAGATAGGAGACAAGAAAGCAGGAGAAGGGGGAGCTCACGACGGCACTCTTGGCGCGGCGGTGGCCGGCGCCGGAAGAGAACCTGGAGAAGATTCCGACCATCGTCCCCGCGGCTGCCGCCAACCGCCCAGGCTCGAAGCTTCGGAGCTTTTCTTGTCCAGGGAGCGCTGATCGATCGAGTGATTGACCTGTCGGAGTGGCTTTACTCCCTCCTTTTTTTCCCCATCTGGCTTAAATCGCCGAACTACACACGAATGTGACGGATTGGTGATATTGGGAAAGTGGGGTATCTCGTTCCTATCTATCTACATTTATTTTCGAGTAAATAATCAGACTTCATTAATTAACATAAGTAATAATTAATTAGACATATATATACTATATCTTTCCCTAATTTAATTTATTTATTTTATTATATATATATTATATATATATATATATATTTATTTTTATAATAAAGCACGGATTGACTCCGTGGGTTCACCGTCACAATACGCTTCTTCCCATGAGTTTACGCCTTCACCCATATCATATTTTTCTTATACTATCCGAGGTGGTACTAATTTTGTATTTTTACTAATATTAATAATTAATAATTAATATTAATAATTATAATTAATTTTTTTTAATAATAAAGCACGGATTGACTCCGTGGGTTCACCGTCACAATACGCTTCTTCCCATGAGTTTACGCCTTCACCCATATCATATTTTTCTTATACTATCCGAGGTGGTACTAATTTTGTATTTTTACTAATATTAATATTAATTATTAATAATAATAAATAAAGGGAGGATCGTTTCTTCCTCCTGAATTTTCGTCCGTCTTTTTCGTACGTTTGCTTGGTCCGTCGCACAACGATTCGTCCGTCTGCCCCGTGTCCAAGTCGTATTACATATCCAGCCGAAGAGATCGATAGTTACATGGAGATGGATGCGAATTACTAGCTGGCTAGCTTCTCCATATACGTCAGAATTACTAGCTGGCTAGCTTCTCCATATACGTCAATACGTGTATATAGATTCCGGACAAGAAGTCCCTAGGGCAACGCCCGACCCCCTTTGCGACGCCGCGCCGCGAGGTCGTTGCGCCGTACGAGGCACCAACATGTCGCTGCCGACGGCACGTCGCCCGCGGAGCTGTTCGTCGCCTACGTGGAGCAGGCCAGCGCGGTGACGCAGGCATTCCTGCAGGCGACGAACAGCTCGCCTCCGCACGGCAGCCAATGATGCAGCTCTCTCCTCGATCCTAGCCAACGGTGTGTGCGCCGGCAGCGACGATGTGGCAAAAACGTACTTCAACACCGCAGCTCTTACGACCGTGCCTCCTACCCTGTCTCTCGTGGTCGCTCACGCCGCCGCTTTTCTCTATGGCCTCCTCGCCGCTGCCGCCCCCATGTTGCTGTCATCTTCAGGCCACCCATCGGCTGCATATTTTTCAAGGTTGTAGCCTACTGACAATAGGAGCAATCGCATTGTTGGTGAGCCTGAAGATTCTTTGCCTTTATTTGAACTGTTTCAGTTTTCACTTTCATAGGTTATCATTATTTGATTGGTCCATGTAGATTTAGGCAACCTGAGATAATATATATTGGAAGATACGATGCTCTACTGCTGCAAGTGTTGATGTCTTCGTGATGGCAGGTTTTGCAAGTAAGGGAAATGCTTTTTAAGTGATGTGTACAGGAAGAACAAGATATATCAGACAAGAAGTACTCGCCTAAATATTGCAGTAGATAGATCACTGCATGTGAGGGCACTAGCATGGTCCAGCTTGTTTTCCTCATACAAGCGGCTAGCGTACTAAGCAGATAGTAATTCTCCAACAATCCAACTGCAACAATTTTCCCCTGTTCTGCACGACGCAAACACCTTGATCTGCTTGCGCTAATGGCCGGAGGTAATGTTGCGCAAACACCCATGAATTTCCCCTACTATAGTTGACCTCTCATGTTCTTGCACTGGACTTTTTTAAGCAGCATGTAGAATAGGACATGATTTGCTGCTTAAACACTTCAACTCATGGGAAATTAGGGATATAAGCAACATGTATGTGAACTCAAATTTCCGTGTGAGCTCATACTGAAAGATCGTGGATGTCGCCTAGAGGGGGGGGGGGTGAATAGGCGCTTTAAAATAATTACGGTTTAGGCTTGAACAAATGCGGAATAAAACTAGCGTTTAATTTGTCAAGCACAAAACCTAAATCGACTAGGCTCACCTATGTGCACCAACAACTTATGCTAAGCAAGATAAATAACTAAGTGATAGCAAGATATATAACAAGAAACAATATGGCTATCACAAAGTAAAGTGCATAAGTAAAGGGCTCGGGTAAGAGATAACCGAGGCACGCGGAGACGACGATGTATCCCGAAGTTCACACCCTTGCGGATGCTAATCTCCGTTAGAGCGGTGTGGAGGCACAATGCTCCCCAACAATGCCACTAGGGCCACCGTATTCTCCTCACGCCCTCGGACAATGCAAGGTGCCGTGATTCCACTAAGGGACCCTGGAGGGCGGTCACCGAACCCGTACAAATGGCAACCCTTGAGGGCGGTCACCGAACCCGTACACTTTGGCAACCCTTGGGGGCGGTCACCGGTACCCGTCAAATTGCTCGGGGCGATCTCCACAACCTAATTGGAGACCCCGACGCTTGCCCGGAGCTTTACACCACAATGATTGAGCTCCGAGGCACCACCAAGCCGTCTAGGGCGCCAAGGCACCCAAGAGGAACAAGCTCTAGGGTGCTCAAACACCCAAGAGTAATAAGCTTCTCAACTACTAACTTCCACGTATCACCGTGGAGAACTCAAACCGATGCAACTAATGCAATGGCAAGAACACACGAAGTGCTCAAGTCCCTCTCTCTCAAATCCCACCAAAGCAACAAAAGCTATGGAGGAAAGTGAGAGGAAGAACAAGGAGAACACCAAGAACTCCAAGATCTAGATCCAAGGGGTTCCCCTCACTTAGAGGAGAAAGTGATTGGTGGAAATGTGGATCTAGATCTCCTCTCTCTTTTCCCTCAAGAAGGAGCAAGAATCATTGGAGGGATTGAGAGATAGGCAAGCTCAAGAAGGTCAACAATGGGGGGAGAAATGAGCTCAAAGGATAAGATAACCGTTGGGGAAGAAGACCCCTTTTATAGGGCCACCCCAAATCCAACTGTTACCCGTGCTGGACGCGTACAAGCGGTACTACCGCTCTTGCGAGCGGTAGTAATTCAAAAACAGCAGGCGAGAACACGGGACTGGAGCGGTAGTGCCGCACCAAGCGGTACTACCGTCTACCCAAGCGGTACTACCGCTAAACCGAAACGAGCAACAGAAACTTGCACACTCTGCGAAACACAAGCGGTAGAGCATTGGTAGTGCAGGGCGGAAGTACCACACCAAGCGGTACTACTGCCCAGCAGAGCGGTACTACCGCTCTGAGCGGTACTACCGCACTACAGCCGCACTACTACCGTTTAACAGAAAACGGCAACAGAGACGTGCACAGAAGGAAACCCCGCAAGCGGTAGTGGCGGCGGTAGTAAGGGCGGTAGTACCGCCAGAGCGGTACTACCGTGCTACTACCGCTCTACTACCGTGAATGGCAAACTGGCAACAGAGAGTTGCACGCTCGGGGAAACCCCAAGCGGTAGTGCCACGGAAGTACCAGCGGTACTACCGCATAAGCGGTACTACCGTGGGCACCAGCGGTACTACCGCTTGCAAGCTACTGAAAATCCACAGAAACCAGAGGATACAAATAAAACCAGAACTGCCATAATAAGAAGTGGCAGGGGAGATATGCCTAACATATAGAGATGAGAAACCTCTATGAATGAAGAACCGACATAAACTCCAACATCGAAAACATCATAGAAGATGCATATATGAACTCCGTTTTCGATGAACTCGAGCTTGTCATGAAGATGACCAAAAGCTCAAAGACTCACAAAGAGAAACACCAAACACAAACCAAGAAAGATGATGCAAGGATGCAATGGTTTGAGCTCTCTACGAATGATACGATAAAGCTACTCACTTGAGAGCCCCCCTTGATAGTACGGCTATCGATCCTAAAACCCGGTCTCCCAACTACCACCATGAGACCGGAAAAATAGAAAACCTATCAAGGGCAAACCTTTGCCTTGCGCATAGTCCACTTGAGCTAGATGATGACGATCTTGACCTCCTCAAGTTGGACCACCTTTCTTGATTGCGCCGGCTCGATGAAGACTAGTTGATTGCTCCCCCATACTCCACTATGGGTGAGCCACTCTTTGGCACATCTTCACAAGTCCATTGTCACCACAATGGACGGCAAGCTTCAGGCATGTGATCTCTTCGTGATGCTCCACTTGAACTTGCACACCGCAATGTTGATGACGATCACCACTTGATGTCATCCTCCATGGGTTGAATGAGATCTTCCTCTTGACGCAAGCCCATGGAAACATACCTAACCCCACATAAAACTCTCGCATAGAACATGGGTTAGTACACAAAGCGTAATGGACAATGCTTACCATACCGTGAGATCACTTGATCCCACTCGGTACATCTTCTATGCTTTGTGTGTTGATCAACATGACCAATCTTTGGATAACTCCATGAATAACCTTGGTCAACACATATTCTTATTCTAATAACCTTGAAACCAACAAATGGTCTTCAAGCAATGCCTATGGACAAACCCTTCAAATATAACTCAAGGCAACCATTAGTCCATAGAGATTGTCATCAATTACCAAAACCAAACATGGGGGCAGCACATGTTCTTTCACATACCAAATGAGTACCACATCTGCAGTGTCTGATTCTCATGCCATACATGTTGTGTTCTTTTGGTAGAAGGGTGCGATAATTATTTTTTCCCCGTTGCAACGCACGGGCATATTTGCTAGTAACACTAATCTCCCTAGAATTGAAGAGCCCACATTCAATTGAGGTCTCCAATTAACATCATGACACCCGATTTTGACCTGGTCAACAATTTTTCAAAGCTCTCTCACTTAATTATTTTATTTATATCTTTATATCATTATATTCCTTAGTTTTAAAGAGTCCACATTCAATTGATGTTCACGACTCCAATTAAATTGGGTCATCCGATTTTGACCGGGTCAACAATTTCTCTAAACTCACTCGTTTAATTATTTAGAGAAATACACTATGCTTTCTAATGGGTTTGGTTTACGATTTTGACCGAACCAATAGTCTTTCAAATCAATCAACATCAATAGGCCTATAAAAACATATCAATCAAGACCATGCAGCCGTCGACGTAGAAATGTTCTCACATATATAAGGTTGGTTAGCATATAATATAAAATCACACCACGAAAGGCCCATCAAATTACCGAATTATAAATAAAAATAAAACACACTATGGCATCTCCCCCACACATCAAGCGAAATATTCCATTAGTTTCAAAATACAAGGGGTATTAGTTTTTTGGAAAGTCAAATTCTTCAACTTTGACAAGTTGAAAGCAAAAATATCGACATTCACAATATTAAATAAAATATATAAAAATTCATTTAACGATAAATCTGATCACAACAATTTAATATTATGGATTTTGATATATTTATTTACAAATTTAATCAAATTCAAAAGGTTTGACATTTTTAAAAAGTAATATACGTTGTATTTTGAAACAGAGTGATTAGTTTTCTTTAATCTAACAGCGCAACAAAGTGTGCCCAGTCCTTCTAGTAGTATATCAATTCGAAGAAACCTAAACAAATACAGTATAAGTAATAGATATCTTCGATAAATCTAAAATTTATTCATCTAATTTTGAGAAAAGCGAGATTTTTTTGACGGTTTTGCATGGAATTAAGGCCTAGAGGACAGGACTAAGGACGTGGCTAGGGAGCACCGTTGCGCTCATTAGTTGTCGTAACGCACCGTTATATATAGGAAGTATATGTTCTTGTGTCCAGCTGTCAATGCTGGAAAAGGAAATTGCCCGTCCACATTCCGTAGCACACATGGGTATAAATGTAATTAGCCTAGATATCGAAAAGAGCTACAGATATCCAGTACGACACTCCCCTCGTGTGCTCCCCTCAGTCGCTCCCTCGGGCGACCAGGGAACAAACCCTAGTCCGCCGCCAGTGCCTCTCTCCGGCGTGCCCTCCCCTCGCCGCCACCGGCAGGAGTCGCCGGGCGAAGCCCGCGTGGCTCGGCGGCGACGACCCCTCTTCCTCCTCCTCCTGGTCGCGCGGCGCGGGCCGTCACAACGGTGGGATCTCGAGCTCGTGGTCGTTTGGGGCGGCCAGGCGAGGCGGCAGGGCGGCGGCGCTCGGTGCGAGGGCTGGCGCGGCCGGATGTTGCGGCGGACGGGCGAGGCGGATCTAGTGCGCCACGTTCCTGGCGTTGGGCGGGCTCGTGCCGGTGCAGCTCTGGCGGGGGCGGCTGCGTTCGAGCGCATGGAGGCTTGCATGGCGGCGCGGCGCGGCTGCGTCAGGAAGGCTGCGAATCTGGCGGCTCGGTCCAACGGCCTTGCTCACGGGAATCTGGCGATGGGGGGCGATGCGATCGCAGGAGGTGATCGCGTCGGGCGGGCAAGTGTGGTGGCGCAGGGGGGCGCAGGGCGTGAGGGGGCTTCGAGCGGCGCGGATCTGGTGCCTGGGGGCGCGGCTCGGAGGCCCAGGATGGTGCGGTGAGGTGGCGTCGTGGTCGTGGCCGATCTGCCGTCTCCGGCGGGTGCGTGTGGCTGCGGCCAGGAACTGTGGTGGTTCGTGGCCCGGGCACTGCTCTGTCGTGCCTTGTCAGCATGGTGCTCGGTTTGGTGCGATGGCTCGTGTTGCGTCCGGCGGCCTTTCTCCCGGTCTGGTGTTGGTGGATCTGCTGGCCTGTGCGGCGGGTGGGCTGCGGGTGGCCTCCGCGAGGTGCGGGTGGCTGCGACGGCTCCATTGTGGTTGTCCGGTGGTGGCGGCAGGGATGATGTGGTGGGCCCCCGTGTTGGAGGTTGGCTGTCGGTGGGCTCCACGAGGTGCGGTTGGCTGCGGCGGTCTCGACACCTCTTCGTCGGGGCAGCTTCGTTGGTGGCGGCAGTTGGCGGCCTTGCCAACGCCGGTGCGGGATGATGTGCAACCGAGGTGGTGTGGAAGCTTGGGTGAAGACCCTGTCTCGACCTTGTGTCATGACCAGCGATGGCGGCGGCTGTGGCCATCGTTGACCTTCCTGGAGGCATCGTTGATTTGCTGTTGCACCCCTCTCGCACGGATCCGGCCTTTGCGGCCTCTCCAGGGGAAACCCTTGATCTTGTGATCGGACGTTGACGACGCTTTCGTGTGCCGTTTTCCTCTTGGGGGCCTCGTCTTGGAGCTCGGCTTCGGCAAGCGGGACCGGTGGTTTGCGGTGGTTGTGGCGATCAGGCTTCCGTGGCAACGATGATGGTGGGAGCGATGTCGGCAACGCGGCTATGGTTGCGGTAGTCAGCTCTTGTCCGGCGTGTCCATGGTATTGCCTCGGTTTGTTTTGTTGCTGTGAAGTCGAAGCTGCGGCGGCGGGGCCCTGTGGTATACGATGACTGGCGGCAGGTGGCCTGTTCGGTGATATTTCGCGGCGCCAGCCGTGCCTGGATTTGTCCTTCTGAGCTCTCAGTCAGAGTCGGAGCTGCGCTGTCTGGCCGTAGGTGGCTGAGCTTTGGCGCAGATCTTCTTGCAGCTTCACGCATCCGTTGTTGTGTGGGTTGAGTCGACGATCGCCAACGGCGAAGTCGGAGTCGTTTGCTCAAAGTTTTAGGGATGGCGAGGATGTTGGAAATATGCCCTAGAGGCAATAATAAATTGGTTATTATTATATTTCCTTGTTCGTGATAATCGTTTATTATCCATGCTATAATTGTATTGATTGGAAACTCAAATACATGTGTGGGTACATAGACAACACTGTGTCCCTAGTATGCCTCTAGTTAACTAGTTCGTTGATCAAAGATGGTCAAGGTTTCCTGGCCATAGACATGAGATGTCATTTGATAACAGGATCACATCATTAGGAGAATGATGTGATGGACAAGACCCAAACTATAAACATAGCATATGATCGTGTCAGTTTCTTGCTATAGTTTTCTGCATGTCAAGTATCTGTTCCTATGACCATGAGATCATGCAACTCACTGACACCGGAGGAATACCTTGTGTGTATCAAACGTCACAACATAACTGGGTGACTATAAAGATGCTCTACAGGTATCTCCGAGGGTGTCTGTTGAGTGGGCATGGATCAAGACTGGGATTTGTTACTCCGTGTGACGGGGAGGTATCTCAGGGCCCACTCGGTAATACAACATCACAACAAGCCTTGCAAGCAATGTGACTAAAGTGTCAGCCACGGGATCTTGTATTACGGAACGAGTAAAGAGACTTTCCGGTAACGAGATTGAACTAGGTATAGAGATACCGACGATCGAATCTCGGGCAAGTAACATACCGAAGAAACAAAGGGAACAACATACGGGATTAACTGAATCCTTGACATAGAGGTTCAACCGATAAAGATCTTCGTAGAACATGTGGGAATCAATATGGGCATCCAGGTCCCGCTATTGGTTATTGACCGTAGAGGTGTCTCGGTCATGTCTACATAGTTCTCGAACCCGCAGGGTCTGCACACTTAAGGTTCGGTGACGTTTCGGTATAGTAGAGTTATGTATGGTGGTGACCGAAGGTTGTTCGGAGTCCCGGATGAGATCCTGGACGTCACGAGGAGCTCCGGAATGGTCCGGAGGTAAAGATTGATATATAGGAAGTCCTGTTTTGGTCACCGGAAAAGTTTCGGGTACTTCGGTAGTGTACCGGGAGTGCCGGGAGGGTACCGGGGGCCATCGGGAGGGGTGTCTCGACCCAAAGGACCTCATGGGCTGTGGGAGGAGTCAAACCAGCCCCTAGTGGGCTGGCCGAACCCCCCACTAAGGCCCATGCGGCTAGGGGTGGGAAAAACCCAAAGGTGGAAAGGTGGAAAGGGTTTCCAAGTGGAGAGGAGGAATCCTACTCCTAGTAGGATTGGAGTAGGACTCCTCCACCTCCAATTTCGGCTAAACCTTGAGGGTTTGAGGCTGCCTCCTCCCCTCCCTCCCTCCTATATATACTAGAGGATTTAGAGGGGAGAGCTAACCCTAATTGCCACGTGCTCCCTCTACTTCCTCTAGATCGTTTTCCCCTCTAGTCTAGTTTCGGCGGTGCTTAGGCGAAGCCCTGCCGGAATAGTTCCACCACCACCGCCGCCGCGCCGTCGCGCTGCCGGAGAACTCATCTACCTCTCCACTCCCTCTTGCTGGATCAAGAAGGCGGAGATTGTCATTGAGCTGTACGTGTGTTGAACGCGGAGGTGCCGTCCGTTCGGCGCTAGATCGGAAGGACCGTGATCAGGATCGCGAGACGGTTCGTGATTTGATCGCGGGACGGATCGTGATGGGATCGCGGGACGGATCGTGATTGGATCGCGAGACGGATCGTGATTGGATCGCGGGACGCTCGGGAATTTGGATCGCGAAGACGTTCGACTACATCAACCGCATTTCTTAACGCTTCCGCTTAGCGATCTACAAAGGTATGTAGATCCACTCTCCCTCTCGTAGATGCTCATCACCATGGATAGATCTTGCGTGTGCATAGGAAAATTTTGTTTCCCATGCAACGTTCCCCAACAGTGGCATCATGAGCTAGGTCTATGTGTAGATAAGATCTCGAGTAGAACACAAAGGAGTTTGTGGGCGTTGATATTCAGATTGCTTCCTCCCTTGGTCTTTTCTTGATTCGGCGGTATTTTGGGATGAAGCGGCCCGGAGCAACATTACTCGTACGCTTACGAGAGACCGGTTCCATCAACAGACATGTAACTTCGTTGCATAAAGATGGCTGGCGGGTGTCTGTTTCTCCCACTTTAGTCGGATCGGATTTGACAAAGGCGGTCCTTGAGAAGGCTGAATAGCAATTTTTGTATCACCGTTGTGTTTTTTGCGTAGGTAAGAATTGTTCTTGCTAGATACCCGTAGCAGCCACGTAAAACTTGCAACAACAATTAGAGGACGTCTAACTTGTTTTTGCAGGGTATGTTGTGATGTGATATAGCCAATTACATGATGAGATATATGTGATGTATGAGATGATCATGTATTGTATAGAATATCACGACTTGCATGTCGATGAGTACGGCAACCGGCAGGAGCCATAGGGTTGTCTTTAATTATTTTCGCCGTTTTTGCTTTACTTTATCGCTATGAGTTAGCAATAGTCGTAGAAGCAACAGTTGGCGCGACAACCTCATGGCGACACATTGATGGAGATCATGGTGTCATGCCGGTGACGATGGAGATCATGCCGGTGCTTTGGAGATGGAGATCAAAAGCACAAGTTCATGGCCATATCATGTCACTTATGATTTGCATGTGATGTTAATCCTTTTATGCATCTTATTTTGCTTAGGAGCATTATAAGGTGATCCCTCACTTAAATTTCAAGATAAAATTGTGTTCTCCCTGAGTGTGCACTGTTGCGAAAGTTCGTCGTTTCGAGACACCACGTGATGATCGGGTGTGATAGACTCTACGTTCACATACAACGGGTGCAAGCCAGTGTTGCACATGCGGAACACTCGGGTTAAACTTTACGAGCCTAGCATGTACAGACATGGCCTCGGAACACAAGAGACCAAAAGGTCGAACATGAGTCATATAGTAGATATGATCAACATGGAGATGTTCACCATTGAAACCACCTCAACTCACGTGATGATCGGACTTGAGTTGGTGGATTTGGATCATGTGACACTCGAATGACCGGAGGGATGTTGATTTGAGTGGGAGTTTTTAAGTAATATGATTAACTAAACTCATTATCATGAACATAGTCAAAATGTCTTTGCAAATTATGTTGTAGATTACTAGCTCGCGCTATAGCTCCCTTGAATTTTTTATATGTTCCTAGAGAAATAGAGTTGAAAGATGATGGTAGCAATAATGCGGACTGGGTCCGTGATCTGAGGATTGTCCTCATTGCTGCATAGAAGGCTTATGTCCTTAATGCACCGCTCGGTGCGCCACCCCCTCAAGCATCGTCTGTAGATGTTGTGAACATCTGACAGGCATGTTCTGATGACTACTTGATAGTTTAGTGCGTCATGCATTACGGCTTAGAATTGAGGCTCCAAAACGTTTTGAACGTCACGAAACATATGAGATGTTCTAAGAGCTGAAATTGGGATCTCAGGCTCGTGCCCGTGTTGAGAGGTATGAGACCTCCAACAAGAATCTTTGCCTGCAAGATGAAGGAGAATAGCTCAATCGGTGAGCATGTGCTCAGATTGTCTGGGTACTACAATCGCTTGAATCGAGTGGGAGTTGATCTTCCAGATAAGATAGTGGTTGATATAGTTCTCCAAGTCACTGTCACTAAGCTACTAGAGCTTCGTGATGAACTATAAAATGCCAGGGATGGAAATAATGATCCCTGAGCTATTCGCGATGGTTGACACCGCGAAGGTAGAAATCAAGAAGGAGCATCAAGTGTTGATGGTTAGTGAAACCACTAGTTTCGAGAAGGGCAAGGGCTAGGAGGGAAACTTCATGGATGGCAAGTCAGTTGCTGCTCCAGTGAAGAAACCCAAGGTCAAACCCGAGACTAAGTGCTTCTATTATGAGGAGAACGGTCGCTGAAGCGGAACAACCCTAGATACTTGGTAGATAAGAAGGCTGGCAACGTCGACAGAAGTATATTTGATATATGTGTTATTGATGTGTACCTTGCTAGTACTCCTAGTAGCACCTGGGTATTGGATACCGGTTCAGTTGCTAAATGTTAGTAACTTGAAATAAAAGCTACGGAATAAACGGAGGCTAGCTAAGGGTGAGGTGACGATGAGTGTTGGAAGTGTTTCCAAGGTTGATGTGATCACCATCGCACGCTCTCTCTACCTTCGGGATTAGTGATGAACCTAAATAAATGTTATTTCGTGTTTGCGTTGAGCATGAACGTGATTAGATCATGTTTATTGCAATACAGTTATTCATTTAAGTTAGAGAATAATGGTTATTCTGTTACATGAATAATACCTTCAATGGTCATGCACCCAATGAGAATGGTTTATTGAATCTTGATCATAGTGATACACATGTTCATAATATTGATGTCAAAAGATACAAAGTTAATAATGATAGTACCACATACTTGTGGCACTGCCGCTAAATGTCATATTGGTGTAAAACGCATGAAGAAACTCCATGCTGATGGGTCTATGGACTCATTCGATTGCGAATCGGTTGAGACATGCAGACCATGCCTCATGGGCAAGATGACTAAGACCCCGTTTTCCGGTATGGTGGAGCGGGCAAGTAACTTATTGGAAATGATACATGTTGATGTATTCGGTCCAATGAGTGTTGTAGCGTGCGGTGGGTATCGTTATTTTCCTACCTTCACTGATGATTTGAGTAGATATGGGGATATTTACTTAATGAAACACAAGTCTGAAATGTTTGAAAAGTTCAAACAAAATCAGAGTGAAGTTTGAGATCATCGTGACAAGGAGATAAAATGTCTACGATATGATCGTGGAGGTAAATACCTGAGTTACGAGTATTGGTATACAACTTAAGACAATGTGGAATTTGTTTCACAGCTCACGCCACCTGGAACACCATAGTATGATGGTGTGTCCGAACGTCGTAGTCGTGCTCTATTGGATATGGTGCGAACTATGATGTCTCTTATCGATTTGCCACTATCGTTTTGGGGTTACGCATTAGAGACAAGTACATTCACTTTAAAAGGGGCACCATCTAAATCCGTTGAGATGACACCGTATGAATTTTGGTTTGGCGGAAACCTAAGCTGTCATTTCTTAATGTTTGGGGCTGCGATGCTTATGTGAAAAAGGGTTTTCACCTAATGAGCTCGAACCCAAAGCAGACAAATGCATCTTCATAGAATACCCTAACGTAACAGTTGGGTAAACCTTCTGTCTTAGATCCAAGCACAAAGTGTTTGTTGCTAAAACGGGTCCTTTCTCGGGAAAGAGTTTCTCTCGAAAGAATTGAGTGGGAGGAAGATAGAACTTGATGAGGTTGTTGAACCTTTGTTTCAACCAGAGAGTAGCGCAGCGTAGAAAGTTGTTTTTGTGGAGCCTACGTTAGTTGAAGAGGAAGTTAATGATGATGATCATGAAGCTTCAGATCAAGTTACTATCGAACCTCGTAGGTCAACAAGGACGCGTACTGCTCCTGAGTGGTACAACAACCCTGTCTTAGAGGTCGTGTTGTTGGACAACGATGAACCTACGAGCTATGGAGAAGCGATGATGGGCCCGGATTCCGAGAAATGGTTAGAGGCCATGCAATCCGAGATGGGATCCATGTAAGAAAACATAGTATGGGCTTTGGAAGTATTACCTGAAGGGCGAAAGGCCATTCAGAACAAATGGATCTTTAAAAGGAAGACGGACGCAGACGGTAATGTCACCGTCTATAAAGCTCGACTTGTGGCAAAGGGTTTTTCACAAGTTCAAGGAGTTGACTACGATGAGACTTTCTCACTCGTAGTGATGCTAAAGTCTGTTGGAATTATGTTAGCAGTTGCTGCATTTTTCGATTGTGAAATCTGGCAGATGGATGTCAAAACATCGTTTCCTTAACGGTATCCGTGAGGAAAGGTTGTATGTGATACAACCGGAAGGTTTTGTCAGTTCTAAGGATGCTAAAATATATGCAAGCTCCAGCGATCCTTCTATGGACTGGAGCAAGCATCTCGGAGTTGGAATATACGCTTTGATGAGGTGATCAAAGTTTTTGAGTCTATACAAAGTTTATGAGAAACTTGTATTTACAATAAAGTGAGTGGGAGCACTATAGAATTTCTGATAAGTATATGTGGATGACATATTGTTGATCGGAAATGATGTAGAATTTTTGGAAAGCATAAAGGGTTGTTTGAAAAGGAGTTTTTCAAAGGAAAACCTGGAATGAAGCTACTTAAATATTGGGCATCTTGATCTATAGAGGTGGATCAAGACGTCTGATAAAACTTTCAATGAGTACATACCTTGACAAGATTTTGAAAGAGTTCAAAATGGATCAGTCAAAGAAAGAGTTCTTGCCTGATTCGTAAGGTGTGGAGTTGAGTGAGACTCAAAGCTCGACCACGACAGAAGAAAGAGAAAGGACGAAGGTCGTCCCCTATGCCTTATCCATAGGCTCTGTATAGGATGCCATGCTGTGTACCGCACCTGTGTGTGCCTTGCCATGAGTCTGTCAAGGGGTACAAGAGTGATCCAGGAGTGGATCACTGGACAGCGGTCAAGATTATCCTTAGTAACTAGAGGACTAAGGAAATATTTCTCGATTATGGAGGTGATAAAGAGTTCGTCGTAAAGGGTTACGTCGATGCAAGCTTTAACACCAATCCGGATGACTCTGAGTAGCAATCCGGATACGTATAGTGGAGCAGCCATTTGGAATAGCTCCAAGTGGAGTGTGGTAGCAGTGTCTACAGTATGACATAGAGATTTGCAAAGTACACACGGATCTGAATGTCACAGACCCGTTGACTAAAGACCTCTCTCACATGCAAAACATGATCGAACCCCAGAACTCATTGGGTGTTAGATTCATAACAATGTAAATCACATGGTGATGTGAACTAGATTATTGACTCTAGTGCAAGTGGGAGACTGTTGGAAATATGCCCTAGAAGCAATAATAAATTGGTTATTATTATATTTCCTTGTTCGTGATAATCGTTTATTATCCATGCTATAATTGTATTGATTGGAAACTCAAATACATGTGTGGGTACATAGACAACACTGTGTCCCTAGTATGCCTCTAGTTAACTAGTTCGTTGATCAAAGATGGTCAAGGTTTCCTGGCCATAGACATGAGATGTCATTTGATAACGGGATCACATCATTAGGAGAATGATGTGATGGACAAGACCCAAACTATAAACATAGCATATGATCGTGTCAGTTTCTTGCTATAGTTTTCTGCATGTCAAGTATTTGTTCCTATGACCATGAGATCATGCAACTCACTGACACCGGAGGAATACCTTGTGTGTATCAAACGTCACAATGTAGCTGGGTGACTATAAAGATGCTCTACAGGTATCTCCGAGGGTGTCTGTTGAGTGGGCATGGATCAAGACTGGGATTTGTTACTCCGTGTGACGGAGAGGTATCTCAGGGCCCACTCGGTAATACAACATCACAACAAGCCTTGCAAGCAATGTGACTAAAGTGTTAGCCACGAGATCTTGTATTACGGAACGAGTAAAGAGACTTTCCGGTAACGAGATTGAACTAGGTATAGAGATACCGACGATCGAATCTCGGGCAAGTAACATACCGAAGAAACAAAGGGAACAACATACGGGATTAACGGAATCCTTGACATAGAGGTTCAACCGATAAAGATCTTCGTAGAACATGTGGGAACCAATATGGGCATCCAGGTCCCGCTATTGGTTATTGACCGTAGAGGTGTCTCGGTCATGTCTACATAGTTCTCGAACCCGCAGGGTCTGCACACTTAAGGTTCGGTGACGTTTCGGTATAGTAGAGTTATGTATGGTGGTGACCGAAGGTTGTTCGGAGTCCCGGATGAGATCCTGGATGTCACGAGGAGCTTCGGAATGGTCCGGAGGTAAAGATTGATATATAGGAAGTCCTGTTTTGGTCACCGGAAAAGTTTCGGGTACTTCGGTAGTGTACCGGGAGTGCCGGGAGGGTACCGGGGGGCATCGGGAGGGGTGTATCGACCCAAAGGACCTCATGGGCTGTGGGAGGAGTCAAACCAGCCCCTAGTGGGCTGGCCGAACCCCCCACTAAGGCCCATGCGGCTAGGGGTGGGAAAAACCCAAAGGTGGAAAGGTGGAAAGGGTTTCCAAGTGGAGAGGAGGAATCCTACTCCTAGTAGGATTGGAGTAGGACTCCTCCACCTCCAATTTCGGTCAAACCTTGAGGGTTTGAGGCTGCCTCCTCCCCTCCCCCCCTCCTATATATACTAGAGTATTTAGAGGGGAGAGCTAACCCTAATTGCCACGTGCTCCCTCTACTTCCTCTAGATCGTTTTCTCCTCTAGTCTAGTTTCGGCGGTGCTTAGGCGAAGCCCTGCCGGAATAGTTCCACCACCACCGCCGCCACGCCGTCGCGCTGCCGGAGAACTCATCTACCTCTCCGCTCCCTCTTGCTGGATCAAGAAGGCGAAGATGATCATCGAGCTGTACGTGTGCTGAACGCGGAGGTGCCGTCCGTTCGGCGCTAGATCGGAAGGACCGTGATCAGGATCGCGAGACGGTTCGTGATTTGATCGCGGGACGAATCGTGATGGGATCGCGGGACGGATCGTGATTGGATCGCGAGACGGATCGTGATTGGATCGCGGGACGCTCGGCGATTTGGATCGCGAAGACGTTCGACTACATCAACCGCATTTCTTAACGCTTCCGCTTAGCGATCTACAAGGGTATGTAGATCCACTCTCCCTCTCGTAGATGCTCATCACCATGGATAGATCTTGCGTGTGCGTAGGAAAATTTTGTTTCCCATGCAACGTTCCCCAAGAGAGGACGCCTCTAGGGGAGCAGTGATGACGATGACGCCTACGTGCTGTCTCGGCGAGGCCCTCTTTGGAGTGGTGTGCGTGTGGTTTTCTATGTGTTTCGTTCTGTGGTTGTGATGGTTTTCGCCCGGTTCTCCATAATTAATTGGGAAATCCGGTTTTCGCTCGGTTTTCCCCAATTAACTGAGCAACTCTTTTCTTCTTAATGAATGCAGGATAACTACCATTTCGGAAAAAAAATTAGCCTAGATCTTGTCTCCACGTGCATTTATCTGGGGTTCAGAAAGTCTTAAATGTTGTAAGTTTTGATTCAAGCATCGAAATCCAGTTCCGCTTTCATCGTTAGGTTTCTCATGACGAGTTCTTCAAAACTAGATCCCATATATGCATGTTCTCGTCAAACTTTTTTTGTGGACAAATTTTGATGCGATGAAGGCAACTATAGTGCTATATGGAAGCAACTTTTTTTAGGACTGCCTATTACGCCATTTTGCGTACAAACGAGAAAAACCACACAAAACATAAGACATCTTTAGTGCTACATACAAAGCAACTTCAATGCACTATGTGTACCTATGAATTTTGCTAACATTATCCTAACTTGCCTATCATGGTTGCTCGGTTGCCTATTGTTTGATGGTTAGTTGACTACGGTTGATGTTCAGTTGCCTATAAATACTATAAACTGCCTACCATTGATGGCTAGTTGTGTGTTATTGGTAATTAGTTGCCTATCATTGCAGCTCAGTTGCCTAACTTTGCAAAAATAGTTGCCTACAATATTGTGAAGTGGTTTATCATTGTTTTTCTAAGTTGCCTACAAACACTTTGAAGTTGCGTACCATAACTAGAAGCGATAATTAATTATGTGCCCTTAGTTGTGTCCCCCTCGGCAGGTTTACCTCTAGTTTCCAAAAATGTTCGTTCCTGCCCAAACCAATTTGCTTCTCTTAAGCTTTTGCCCTTCTGTCTCAATTCCGTCCGGTCAAAGGCGTTTGACTGTTAGGGAGATATTTTTCTAGACCATTTTGACCTTCCTTACAACTTCGGTTAAAAATCAACGAAAAAACAAGTTATGCTTACATGTGGGACCCAATTAAATACAAAAGAAAAAAAGCCTTCACTCTCTCTTCCCTATGGGACCCACACCCCCATCCACCTCCTATCTTCTTCCTCCCCCGGCTCCTACCCGACCTCCATCCTGGCAATGGTGGCCTAAGCCCCGCCTCCGATCGCCAGTCCCTCTCCGACCTCCATCCCGTCCAGATCCAGTCTAGCCAAAGCCTCATGCGACCAGATCTGCAGTCTCTGTCGCGCCCCCATGCCCCACGTCGATCATGACCTTCCCTACATCACGTCGCCACCCCATGCTCCGTGGGAGGCTCGGGCACTGATACGTCTCCAATGTATCTATAATTTTTTATTATTCCATGCTAATATATTATCATTCTAGGATACTTTTTGGGTATTTATTTACCAATTTATAATATTTTTGAGCACTAACCTATTGACCGAGTGCCCAGTGCCAGTTGTTGTTTTCTGCATGTTTTTGGCTTTTCAGGTTTACAGTATCAAACGAAGTCCAATTGCCACGACACTTTTTTATGATTTTTTTGGACCAAAAGAAGACCTGGAAGCTTCGGAGGGAGGCCGGAGGAGCCACGAGGGACCCACAAGCCAACAGGGCGCGCCACCAGGGGGCGCCCTGATGGCTTGTGGCTCCCTCGGGCGCCTCCTGATGCCCCTCTGTGGCCTATAAATTCACAATTACCCTAAAAACTCCGAGAGCGCTCCCGAAACACTTTTTCCGCTACTGCAAGTCTCTGTTCCGACGGGAGGCCATCTACACCTCTGTTCCGGCACCCTGCCGGATGGGAGATTGATCACCGAGGGCCTCTTCATCAACCTTGCTGCCCTCACCATGATGTGTGAGTAGTTCACCACAGACATACGGGTCCGTAGGTAGTACCTAGATGTCAATCTCTCTCTCTCTCGATCTTCAATACAATGTTCATCGCATCTTTGCCTTGATCTATCCGATGTAATCCCTTTGTATGGTGTGTTTGTTGGGATCCGATGAATTGTGAGTTTATGTTCAGATTATTCATGAAAAGTATTTGAGTCAAATCTGAATACTAAAATTCTTATTTGCATGATCATCATAGCTTCGTAATGCTCTCCGATCTATTGAGATAGTTTGGCCAACTAGATTGATATTTCTTCGGTGGGAGTGGTGCGTTGTAGTAGGTTCAACCTGGCGAGTTTCTATATCCCAGTGACAGAAGGGGACAAGTTGCATCTTTGTGTTGCTGCTACTAAGGATAAAACGATGGGGTTTATTCATATTGATTGAGTTTACTTTGTCTACATCATTCTCCAAGCATTACTTTGTTTTACTTAATACTCTAGATGCATGCTGGATAGCGGTCGATGGATAGAGTAATAGTAAGAGGTGCAGGCAGGAGTCGGCCTATTTGCTTATGGACGTGATGCCTATGTACACATGATCATTGCCGTGAAAATCGCATAACTATTCGCTTTTCTATCAATTGCCCAACAGTAATTTGTTTACCCACCGTATGCTATTTCTATGAGAGATGCCACTAGAGAACTCTATGGCCCCCGGGTCTATTCACTTATATATTCACAAACGCTTTCATTACCTTGTTGTTATTTATTTGCTTTTATTTTATTTTGCAATATACAATTATCCACAATTATCTACAGAACTCACTTGCTTGCAAATAACGAGATCAAGGGGATTGACAACCCTCTTGCCGGCGTTGGGTGCAAGTTGTTTGTTCTTTTGTGTGCAGCCGCTGAAGACGGTTGAGAATTGGTATTCCTATTGGTTCGATAAACCTTGGTTTCATAACTGAGGGAAATACTTACCCACTTTGTGTTGCGATAACCCGTTCCTCTTCACGGAAAATCCCAACAGAGACCGCGAGTATCACGAAGGATTTCTGGCGCCGTTGTCGGGGAATACCATCACCAACTATCAAGTAACTTCGCACAAAATTTCATTCACTTGTTCTTCTTTTTATTTGCTGTTATATTTAGTTTGTCTCATAAAAATCAAAAATACAAAAATATTTATCTTTATTAGTTACTAGTTTACTTCTTTTGCTTGCTTGTTTGCTTGAAAGTTGCTATCATGTCTGATTTTGAAATTAGTGGTGTTTCCGCCACTAGTGCGGAAGCCCTTGAGCTTCCAACTTCACCCTCTGCTAATAATGCTAAACGAAGTTTTGATGAAGTTGCTAAGGAAAAACTTGATAACCTTGCGGATAATGATCCTTCTAAAGGTGAACCTATTATGCAAACTAAGAAACTCCGCATAGGTAGTGGGAATATTATTGGAAAAAGTGTTATTCATGATTTTTTCACTTGTGCGGGATCATTGCCATCGATAGGAGGTTCCATTGTTACTAGAACTACAAGTTATGTGGGTGATATATCTTTGCTCATAACACAATTGGAAAGACAATTTGTCCATATGCATCCTTTCATACAATGGTTATTCCTAGAATTCTCTAATATCCAGGAAGCTCCTACTAAACGTCTAGCTACTATTTTTCTTGTTCAAGAATTTGACAATATCATACAAGAAGCTAGAAATATATTTGCTCATTATAGAATTAATTGTGAGTGCCCTCCAATAGAAGGAATCCTTTATGAGTTAGAAGTTATAAGGAAATTGAGATCTACGGATTATGTTGCTTATGATGAAAACCTTAGAAAGAAGGTTCCACCTAATGTCCTCGTTGATAAAATTTCTGAACACGATGATCAATTTGCTATACCAAAACTTGGAATGGGTTATGAACTTGAGAGAGCATTGAGGAAGTATCTTTATAGAAACTTATACAATGAAGAGATGGTCATCACCTATGAGAAACCTAAGGAGGAACCTCATATTCCTCCCGAAATAGACCTCTCGGACCCTTGTGTTGTGAAGTTTAGTCCCATCAATTATTTTTTGCTTACCTATTAGAAAACATGCTGCTGAAAGAAGGGAATATGATTATATCTTGACGGATCGTCTCCACAATTACTACAACACTTGAAACTATGCATTATGCCTAGCTAGGGGCATAAAACAATAGCGCTTGTTGGGAGGCAACCCAATATGTATCTTTATTTTTGTTTTTAATTTCTGTTATTTTGTGATAACATGATTGTTGCCTTTGTAATTATTATGTTTTTATGTTTTAATTAGTGTTTGTGCCAAATAAAGCCTTTGGGATGACCCACAAGATGAGTAGAAACGATGCTGAAACATAACAGAAACTTTGACTCCAGTGCAAGAATTTTCGTTTTTTACTGGAGCGTGATAATGATCTGAATTTTTTACACAGTATTGCTATACATATTTTTTACTTTGTCCTAAGTTTTCAGAATTTTTAGAGTTACATAATTATGGGCTCTTTACAGATTGCTACAGACTGTTCTGTTTTAAACAGATTCTGTTTTGCTTGCATAATTTGCTTGTTTTGATTATGCTATGGACTATATCAGGGGGTGTAAGCCATGGAGAAGTTAGAATACAGTACCTATTATTGAAAAGCGAATTAATAATCAATTTATCACAGAACCTAAAGTATGCAATATGTTTCTTATACTAACGGATCTCACGAAGTTTTGTTGAGTTTTGTGTGATTGAAGTTTTCAAGTTTTTGGTGTGATCACGATGGACTACGGAATAAGGAGTAGCAATATCCTAAGCTTGGGGATGCCCAAGGAACCCCAAGTACAATTCTAAGGAGATTCAAGCGTCTAAGCTTGGGGATGCCCCGGAAGGCATCCCCTCTTTCGTCTCAATCCATCGGTATGTCACTTGGAGCTATATTTTTATTCATCACATGATATGTGTTTTGCTTGGAGAGTCGTTTGATTTTGTTTTCTTTTAATTTTAGTTCGTCACAATAATAATTTGCTGGACACACCTATTTGAGAGAGACACACCTTCATGATAATTTGCTAGAATACTCTATGTGCTTCACTTATATCTTTTGAGCTTAGTAGTTGCTCTAGTACTTCACTTATATCTTTTTGAGCACGGTGGTATGTAGATTTTATAGAAATATTATGCACTCGTTCTTCACATATTTGTTTGAGAGCTGAATAAATAGTGACGGTAATTTGCATGGGTCATAAGACTAGTCCTTGTTGCGTAGAACACTCATCTTATTCTTGTACTCGTAAGTTAGCCAGATATAAATGCTTAGTCCTTGTTGCAACCTCACCACTTAACCATACCTCACCCAATAAGCTTTGTTAGTCTTGATACCCTTGGTAATGAGATTGTTGAATCCCCGTGGCTCACAGATTCCTACAACAACAGGTGCAGGTACAAGTAATGCGATACTTTGATGTGAGAGCGATGATTGTTCTATTTGGATTTCTTCTTCTTCTTCTTCTTCTTCTTCGACGATCATACGATGGGTTCCAGGTCGGCAAACTAGGATTAACAGGGTGGACGTCGTCTTCTTTTTCGTTTGGTTTCATCCGTAGTTGATGCTTGTGATCTGCGTTGGTTTTACGTGAAGAGGAACGGCTGATGCAACACAATATAGGTAAGTATTTCCCTCAGTAGAGAACCAAGGTGTATCGAACCAATAGGAGTAACAACCAACCCCCGTCTTCATCGGCTACACACAAAGAAACAAACACTTGCACCCAACGCGGGCAAGAGGGTTGTCAATCCCCTTGGACTCGTTATTTGCAAGCTTGTAAGTAGTGTGGTTGGTAGTAGATAATTATAAATTGAATAATAAAATAAAAAATAAATAAGGACAACAAGGTATTGTAGCGTTTGTAGATATATAAGTGAATAGACCCCGGGGCCATAGTTTTCCCTAGTGGCGTCTCTCATGAAAGTAAGCATACAGTGGGGGTAAAAAAATTACTGTTGGGCAAATGACAGAAAAGTGGATAGTTATGCAATATTTATTCACGGCAATGATCATGTGTATATAGGCATCACGTCCATAATCAAATAAGCCAACTCCTGCCTGCATCTATTACTATTACACCACCCATCGACCGCTATCCAGCATGCATCTAGAGTATTAAGTAAAAGAGAGTAATGCTTGGAGAACGATAACATGATGTAGACAAAGATAATTCAATTAATATAAACGAACCCCATCGTTTTATCCTTAGTGGCAACAATACAAAGACGTATCTTGTCCCCTTCTGTCACTGAGATATAGAAACCCATCAGATTGAACCCACTACAACGCACCCCTCTCACTAAAGAAAGATCAATCTACTTGGCCAAAGCAAATCAATAGATCGGAGAGATTTATGAAGCTATAACGATCATGCACATAATAATCACAAAGATTTCAGAGAAGACTCAAATATTTATCATGGATAATCTGAACATAAACCCACAATTCATCGGATCCCAACAAACGCACCGCACAAAAGAATTACATCGGATAGATCAAAGCGAAGATGCGATGATCATTGTATTCAAGATCAGGAGAGAGAGAGAGAGAGAGAGAGAGATCCATCTAGGTACTAACTATGGACCCGTAGGTCTGTGGTGAACTACTCACACATCACCATGGGAGCAGCAAGGATCATGTAGAGGCCCTCCGCAATCGATCCCCCCTCCGGTAGGGCACCAGAACAGGGCTCCAGATGAGCACACAGTGGCGGAAAAAGTGTTTCGGGTGGCTCTCTAGGGTTTTCGGGATTAATGTGAATTTATAAGACGACGAGGTACACCAGGAGGCAGCCGAGGGGAGCACGAGGCAACCAGGCGCGCACTACCCCCTTGGCCACGCCTGGTTGTGTGGCGCTCCTCTCGTGTGGCTTCTGGCCTCCTCCCGAAGCTTCCAGGTCTTCTTTTGGTCCAGAAAAAATCACCAAAAAGTTTCGTGACAATTGGAATTCTTTTGGTAATGTAAACCTGAAAAGCCAAAAACACGGAGAAAATAGCAACTGGCACTAGGCACTGGGTTAATAGGTTAATGCTCAAAAATAATATTAATTGGCAAATAAACACCCAAAAATTATCCTAGAATGATAATATAATAGCATGGAACAATAAAAAATTATAGATACGTTGGAGACGTATCAACATCCCCAAGCTTAATTTCTGCTCGTCCTCGAGTAGGTAAATGATAAAAACACAATTTTTGATGTGGCATGCTACCCAATATGTAATCTTTTGCAGGTTTGATCATTGAGAAACGATGAATTAATAAGGGAAAATTGATTTAATACCCTTAGTTGTGTCCCCCTCGGCAGGTTTGCCCCTGGTTTCGGAAAACCATCGTTCTTGCCCAACTCACTTTGGTTTTCTTATGCTTTTGCCCTTCCGGCACGGTTTGCCCCTGTCGCTACTAACCCTTAGTACCCCTTCATCCTCAGTTAGCTCACGTGAAAAACAGAGGAAGGGAAGGCGCGGAAAAATTGGAGGGGGAAGCGGAAAGCGGGCGGGAGAGAAAGGAGCGGGTGCGCATGGCGAGCTCGAGCTCGTCGAACTTCTCACCGGCGACCGGAGAGGTAAGTAATGCGCTGGATTTTGTGCTCCTCTAGCCCACTCGTTCAATCTAGTTTTCTAGGGTTTGTGACATTTGGGGGAAATTTTTGACCTTTTGTTTAGGCCGATGGGGTCGGAATTGTGCAGCATTCCTCGGAGTTTTATCTTCCTGACGATTCCTATTCCAGATTGGAGTTCTTGTCAAAGCATCGCTGCCCAGGTCATGGCCTTGTTCCTGCCCGCCGTGTATCATGGGGAGGTGCTAGCAGTGGCCGCCGTTTTTTAGGTTGTCCATTAGATGTAAGTTTTTGTGAATTTGAGACATATATAGTTTTTGGTTAGGGATAATTTCTAATATTGTTTCTTTGATATGCATTTAGTTACCCGAAGAGTGTCAATGGGTGGTTTGGGTTGACCCAGCTCCTCCACTACGTGTAGCCCTTGCTTTTGAAGACTTGCATGCACAGGTTGAAGATATCTAGATCAAATGCCACCATTTGAAGAAGAAAAACATGGAGCTGGCAAGGAAGAACATGGCTTTGAAGAAGAAACTTAGAGAGAGAGATGAGATGCTACTATTACGGGCACTGTTGTTTGTGGGAATTATTATGTTTGTTGTACTGGTATGGTAGATGTAGTTTATCGATGTATTTGAAGTACTTGAGTATTTGAAGATGTTGATGGAACCCTATTATGTTTGTTGTCACTTTGGTAGATGAAACCACCTGTGGATGGTAGATGAAGATTTGTCGTCGACGACAAATCTTACGTGACAACGCACTGAATAAGATCAAGCAGTAAAGTTACTACAACAACAATTACTGGTACAACACACTGAATAAGATCAAACATTAAAGTTCATAGCAACATCAAGTGCATAATAGAACATACTACAACACCAAGTGCATAAAGCAACAAACTCCACACAGTCAAGTGCACACAGATCAACATCAAGTTCATAACAACAACAAATCAAATAGGGCCCAGTACTTAAACATCTAGAACTCAGTTTTTTGCTCCTTGTGTACTTGGTTGGGTTTGGAGCTTCCCTTGCTTTGCTTCTAGTGTTCTTGGCTGGGTTGGGGCCAGTGAGTAGAGCTTGAAATGGTGCTAGTGATTTATTTGCAGGAGAAACAACCTTGTTGTCACCACTGCTTCCAGTAACTGCATCATTACAGGCATGTCCTGATCTGCATGCTCAAAAGCTCCCATGTCATGATTCTCTTGCCTCTCATCATCATCTGTACCTGAAAATTCTGCAGGAATGTACTCTTCATCATTTGTTGTATGTTCCTCATTGTTGGGTTGGATATAACCTGGATAAAGTTTCTATCCTCCTCATCAGATAAAATAGGTGCATCAGGTAGTGACTCCTCCACAACTGGATCAGGCTGATCATCTTGTCTTTCAATGCCACTTGGAGTTGTTGGGCTACTACTTGCACTTGCTGCACTAGTTCCAGCAGCACTAGGAGTACTACTAGCAGGTGGCTTAGATGCACATGGCCTACCCCTTCTCCTACCTCTTGTACTACTAGCAGATGTCCTGGATGCATGTGTTTTTTCACACCTTTGTCCTTTCTTTCTCTGAATTACTGTAATTTCCAGATTGCATGATTTTGTCTCTGCATTACTTGCAAACATCACACCTAACTCATCATCACACTGTAAAGGATTCCAACACTCCTTTGAACTGTCCCAGTATCTCATTTCAACAGTGATAACCCACAAGTATAGGGGATCGCAACAGTTTTCGAGGGTAGAGTATTCAACCCAAATTTATAGATTCGACACAAGGGGAGCCAAAGAATATTTGAGAGTATCAGCATTTGAGTTGTCAATTCAACCACACCTGGAGATAAATATCTGCAGCAAAGTGATCAGTAGCACAGTAATATGATAGCTTGATAGCAGTAGTAACAGTAACAGTAGCAATAATGGTTTTGTAGCAAGTGCAATAGTAACAGCAGCAGTAGTAACTTAGCAAGAACAATAAGTGGAAAACTCGTAGGCACTGGATCGGTGTATTCGTTGGATGATATTCATAATATAATAGTCATAACCTAGGGCGACACAGAACTAGCTCCAGTTCGTCAATGTAATGTAGGCATGTATTCCATAAATAGTCATACGTGCTTATGGAATAGAACTTGCATGGCATCTTTTGTCCTACCCTCCCGTGGCAGCGGGGTCCATAAGGAAACTAAGGGATATTAAGGCCTCCTTTTAATAAAGAACCGGAACAAAGCATTAACACTTAGTGAATACATGAACTCCTCAAACTACGGTCATCACCGGAAAGTATCCCAAATATTGTCACTATGTGGTTTACGGATCATAACACGTAATAGGTGCATATGACTAGGCAAGATCGGATCAAGAACATAGATATAATGATGATAACATAAACGGTTCACATCTGAAATCATGGCACTCGGGCCCTAGTGACAAGCATTAAGCATGGCAAAGTCATAGCAACATCAATCTTAGAACATAGTGGATACTAGGGATCAAGCCCTAACAAAACTAACTCGATTACATGATGAATCTCATCCAACTCCTCACTGACCAGCAAGCCTACGAAGGAATTACTCACTCCCGATGGGGAGCATCATGGAATTGGTGATGAAGGAGAGTTGATGCTGACGAAGACCGAAGATTCCCCTCTCCAGAGCCCTAAACGGACTCCAGATCTGGCCTCCCGATGAAGAACAGGAGGTGGCGGCGGTTCCGTCTCGTGAAACGCGATAAAACTTTCTCCTTGATTTTTTCTCCGAAAATAGGATTTTATAGCGCTGGAATTAGGGTCGAGGGGCCCACGAGGTGAGCACCACCCACCAGGCCGTGCCTAGGGGGGCTGGCGCGCCCTGGTGGGTGTTTCCCATCCTGGCCCCCTTCTCTGGTGGTTTTTGGCTCCAATATTCCTCAAATATTCTGAAATAATTCTCCAAAAAGTTTCGTTCCGTTTCGAGAACTTTTATTTCTGCACAAAAACAACACCATGATAGTTCTGCTGAAAACAGCGTCAGTCCGGGTTAGTTTCATTCAAATCATGCAAATTAGAGTCCAAAACAAGAACAAAAGCGTTAGGAAAAGTAGATATGATGGAGACGTATCAAACAACATCAAATATTCCCCATGGATACTTGGCACAAATAGCATCCCTAAAATCATTAAATGAACTACTACTACTGTCCACAACTAATGGAAATGTGAAGCTGCTTTCTTTTCCTTTGGTACCAGTAGAAACTATAAATGTGGTCTCCATTCTAATAGACAATACGAATGCAACCGCTGGATCAATCCTACGGTAATGAACATAGCATCTCTCATGAGAAATGAAACCAAACCTAGCCTAAAAATACTCCGAATCCATCCTACGATACTAAGCAGGAGCAGATCTGAGAATGACACTTACCCCGTAGGGATTTGACGTGCAGATGCGGTGCCCTCGTCGCCCTGACTGCCACCACAATCGCCTTGAACGCTCGCCCGAGCCAATGTCGAGATCTTGCCGCCATGGACGACGCCACCGCCGCCATTTCCGCTAACCTGTGGTGATTAGATAACCGTCTGACCGTGTGCGCAGCCACCGCCATCCCGCGCCGATGTGGTACCCTTCTTGTGGCGGCCCCCGCCACCTAGGGTTTCTCCGTTCTCCCCCATGGCCTGGAAATCGATGTGGTGGTGTGAGGTTTGTGGATCTGGTGGTGAGCCGGCGAAGAACTAGGGTTTCGATAGGGGAGAGAGAGAAAGAGAGAGAGAGAGAGAGAGAGAGAGAGAGAGAGAGAGAGAAAGAGAGAAAGATATAGAGAGAGAATGGGGAACGAGAGAGTGAGAGTGGGAATGGGCTAGTTGATACGTCTCCGTCGTATCTATAATTTTTGATTGTTTCATGCCAATATTATACAACTTTCACAAATTTGATATGATTTATTGGACAAACCTATTGATCCAGTGCCCAGTGCCAGTTCCTGTTTGTTGCATGTTTTTTGTTTCGCAGAATATCCATATCAAACGAAGTCCAAATGCGATAAAAATTTACGGAGATTTTTTTTGGAATATTTTTGAATTTTGAGAAGTGGAATCAACGAAAGAGGAGGCCCACAGCCACCACCACCCACCAGGGCACGACGAGGGGGCCAAACCGCGACCTAGTGGGTGCTGCCCAGCTCGTACGTCGGTTGGAGCTCTCCTTCGGGCGCAAGGAAGCTAATTTTTGGATAAAAATCCCCTCAAAATCTCAGCCCGATCGGAGTTACGGGTCTCCAGGAATATAAGAAACGGTTTTCGGCCAGAAAACTGGAACGCGAAACAGAAGAGAACAGAGAGGGAGATCCAATCTAGGAGGGGCTCCTGCCCCTCCGCCGCCATGGAGGCCATGGACCAGAGGGGGAACTCTCCTCCCATCTAGGGGGGGGGGAAAGGAAGAAGAAGAAGCAGGGGGGCTCTCTCCCCCTTTCTCCCGATGGCGCCGGAACGCCGCCGGGGCAAGGATCGTGACGGCGATCTACGTCAACAATCTTGCCGCCGTCAACACCAATTCTCTCCCCCTCTTTGTAGCGGTGTAACACCTCTCTTCCCCGCTTTAATCTGTACTTAAACATGGTCCTCAACTCCATATATTATTTCCCAATGATATTTGGTTATCCTATGATGTTTGAGTAGATCTCTTTTGTCCTATGGGTTAATTGTGGTATGATGTTATGGATGTGAGTTGTATGTTGATATGGTGCCCTCCGTGTCGCGCAAGCGGAGGGATACACGATGTAGGGTGTTGCAATATGTTCATGATTTGCCTATGGTGGGTTGCGTGAGTGACAGAATACACAAACCCGAGTAGGTGGGTTATGGCGTATGGGAGTAAAGAGGACTTGATACTTAATGCTATCGTTGGGTTTTACCTTAATGATCTTTAGTAGTTGCGGATGCTTTCTAGAGTTCCAATCATAAGTGCATATGATCCAAGTAGAGAAAGTATGTTAGCTCATGCCTCTCCCTCATTGCATATAACAAGTATCTATCGTATCATATTCAATTACCTAGGGACAATCTTTCTCTTGCATTACAAAAAGCTTGCTACGTCACTACTAAGTTTACTTTTCTCACAAAGTACTTCTCGTTTACTTCCCGCAAAGTAGTTTCATACTAATTCTAGGTAAAGCAAGAAGTAGCGTGCATAGAGTTGTATCGGTGGTCGATAGAACTTGAGGGAATATTTGTTCTACCTTTAGCTCCTCGTTGGGTTCGACACTCTTACTTATCGAAAAAGGCTACAAACGACCCCCTACACTTGTGGGTTATCAAGACCTTTTTCTGGCGCCGTTGCCGGGGAGCAATAGCGTGGGGTGAATATTCTCGTGTGTGCTTGTTTGCTTTATCACTAAGTAATTTTTATTTTCTATTATTAGTTGTTTTATATCTTTAGTTATGGATATGGAACACGAAACACCAAAAAAATTAGTGGTACTTGCTACTCATGGAGATGGGGAACCTCCTAAAACCCTCGATGCTAGTTATGTGCGAAGTATTAATTACTACTTTGATAATTCTAAGAAACCCCCATTCAACTTGATAATGGGAGTAATGTTGGACCAACTTGAATACTTTAGGGATTATCGCTTGACTCAAAAATGGAAATTGTTATGGGATCAAATTCATATGTTGCATTGGTGTGCTCGGGAGCTATGCTTGAGATATGATATTACTTGTTGCTCTAGGATGAACGCTCCACACCTTCCCTTTTCATGCGAATTTAATGATAATGAAACCTTAGCTTCTTATGCTAATGGTATATATGATTACTATGATGTGGAACGAATAGAAGAATTTGTTGCTTTTAAGGGTGCTTATGAAATTGCTTCTTTGCTTGAAAAGTATGATAATGTTTCTTACGAATCTGAAATTGTTGCCATACTTAAACATTGCTATGATAATTATGAATGCAATGCTGATATTAATGAATTTCTTGAGAGAATGTCCGCTGCCTTGGAAGAGACTAATATTTTGCAGGGACCTATGGAAGAAGAAATTGCTGAAACTGTGAGCTCATTAGATGAAAAAGATGAGGAGGAGAGCGAAGAACAAAAGAAGGAAGAGCGGATTGATCACCCATTCCCACCTTCTAATGAGAGTAACTCTTCAACTCATACATTGTTTAATTACCCTTCGCACATACCAAAGGATGAATACTATGATGATTGCTATGATCTCTTGGATTCATTTGAAATACCCCTTTTTGATGAACTTGATGTTTGCTATGCTTGTGGCCAAGATGCCAATATGAATTATGCTTATGAAGATGAACTTGCTATAGTTCCTTATGTTAAGCATGGAATTATTGCTATTGCACCCACACATGATAGTCCTATTATCTTTTTGAATTCTCCCAACTACACTATATCGGAGAAGTTTGCACTTATTAAGTATTATATTGATGGGTTGCGTTTTCCTATTCCACATGTTGATTTTGATGAATATAATATGCATGTGCTTGCTGCTCCTACTTGCAATTATTATGAGAGAGGAACCAAATCTTCACCTCTCTATGTTTCCAATACTATGAAATTGCAAGAAACTGTTTATATTATGCATTGGCCTTTACTTAATGTGCATGAATTGTTCTTGTATGACATGCCGATGCATAGGAAGAGAGTTAGACTTCGTTGTCACATGATATATATCACTTTGTGCTCACTACTAAATTACAAATCATTGCTAATTAAAATTGGCTTTGATATACCTTGGGATCCGGGTGGATCCATTACTTGAGCACTTTATGCCTAGCTTAATGGCTTTAAGGAAAGCGCTGCCAGAGAGACAACCCGAAAGTTTTATAGAGTCATTTATTTCTGTTGAATGCTTTAATAAATTTTTGTGCCAAGATTTGCCTTTAGGATGATCCATAAGATGAGTAGAAACAATGTTGAATCTGAAACAGAAACTTTGTTCCCAGTGCACGAATTTGCATTTTTTAGTGGAATGTCAGAATGAGTTGAAATTTTAACACATTATTTCTATACAAATTCTTTATGCTGTACTAATTTTTCAGAATTTTTGGAGTTACATAAGTATGGTCAAAGTTCATATTACTACAGACTGTCCTGTTTAAGACAGATTCTGTTTTTGATGCATTGTTTTGCTTGTTTTGATGAAACTATCGATTTTATCGGTGGTATAAGCCATAGAAAAGTTATAATACAGTAGGGATAATGCAAATATAAAATATGAATTGGTTTGCAACAGTACTTAAAGTAGTATTTTGCTTTATTATACTAACGGATCTTACCAGTCTTCTGTTAAGTTTTGTGTGAATGAAGTGTTCGAAGATCGAGGAGGTCTCGATGTGAGGAGAAGAAGGAGAGGCAAGAGTTCAATATTGGGGATGCCCAAGGCACCCCAAGTAAATATCCAAGGAGACTCAAGCGTCTAAGCTTGGGGATGCCCCGGAAGTCATCCCATCTTTCTTCAACAAGTATCGGTATGTTTTCGGATTCGTTTCATTTATGTGATATGTGCAAATCTTGGAGCGTCTTTTGTATCTTCCCTTTTATTTTATGCACCATGCTGGTATGAGATAGTCCATGGCTGATTTATAGAATGCTCATTGCACTTCACTTATATCTTTTGAGTATGGCTTTATAGAATGCTTCATGTGCTTCACTTATATCATTTGAAGTTTGGATTGCCTGTTTCTCTTCACATAGAAAACCGTTATTTGAAGAATGCTCTTTTGATTCACTTATATTTATTAGAGCATGGTCTTTTGTAGAAAGAATTAAACTCTCTTGCTTCACTTATATCTATTTAGAGAGTCAACAGGAATTGGTCATTTGCATGGTTAGTCATAAAATCCTACATAAAACTTATGGATCACTGAATATGAAATGTTTGATTCCTTGCAATAGTTTTGCGATATAGAGATGATAATATGTGGGAGGTACTAGTGGATGATCATGTTTAGTAAGATATTGGTGTTAAGGTTTGTGATTCCCGAAGCATGCACGTATAGTCTCCCGTTATGCTAGGAAGTTGGAGCACAATTTATCCTTGATTGTCTATCTTTGTGTGAAGGTCGGGGGCGCACGATGGTTAACTCCTACCAACCTCCCCCCTAGGGGCATGCGTAGTAATACTTTGCTTCAAGGGCTAATAAACTTTTGCAATAAGTATGTGAGTTCTTTATGACTAATGTGAGTCCATGGATTATACACACTCTTACCTTTCCGCAATTTGCTAGCCTCTACGGTACCGTGCATTGCCCATTCTCACCTCGAGAGTCGGCGCAAACTTCTCCGGTGCATCCAAACCCCGTGATATGATACGCTTAATCACACATAAGCCTCATTATATCTTCCTCAAAACAGCCACCATACCTACCTGTTATGGCATTTCCATAGCCATTCCGAGATATATTGCCATGCAACTTCCACAGTTTTCGTTTTGATGACTTGAGCATTCATTGTCATATTGATTTACATGATCGTAATATAGCTAGCATGATGTTTCCATGGCTTGTCCATTTTTTAATATCTTTGCTACGCTAGATCACTACACAACATTCATATAGAGTCATATTTTGTTTTAGGTATCGAGTTGTAATATTGAGTTATAAGTAAATAGAAGTGTGATGTCATCATTAGAGCATGTCCCGGTGAGGAAAGGATGATGGAGACTATGATTCCCCCACAAGTCGGGATGAGACTCCGGACGACAAATAAAAAAAGGAAAAAAGAGAAAAAAAAAAGAAAAAGAAAAAAATGAGAAAAAAAAGAGAGACAAAGAGAGAAGGGGCATGCCAATTCCACACTTGTGCTTCAAAGTAGCACCATGTTTTTCATGTAGAGAGTCTCCTATGTTGTCACTTTCATATACTAGTGGGAGTTTTTCATTATAGATGCACACCGACTTAGTTTCCATATTGAGCTTTCATACACTTATAGCTCTTAGTGCATCCGTTGCATGGCAATCCCTACTCCTCGCATTGATATCTATTGATGGGCATCTCCATAGCCCGTTGGTACGCCGAGTTGATGCGAGACTTTCTTCTCCACTTTTACCCCTTTGAAACCTACCACCATATTCTATTCCACCCATAGTGCTATATCCATGGCTTGCGCTCATGTATTACGTGAGAGTTGAAAATGTTGAAGCGCGTTAAAAAGTATGAACCAATTGCTTGGCTGACACCGGGGTAGTACATGATTTATACTTTGTGTTAAGAAGACAGAGCATGACAAGGCTATATGATTTTGTAGGGATAGCGTTCTTTAGCCTTGATATTTTCAAAGACATGATTGTTTGTTGGGATGCCTGAGTATCAATGTCTTTATGTCAAAACTAGACTATTGCTTTGAATCACTTGTATCTTAATATTCATGCCATGATTAGATATATGATCAAGATTATGCTAGGTAGCATTCCACATCAAAAAATATCTTTTTTATCATTTACCTACACGAGGACGAGCAGGAATTAAGCTTGGGGATGCTGATACGTCTCCGTCGTATCTATAATTTTTGATTGTTTCATGCCAATATTATACAACTTTCACATATTTTTGGCAACATTTTATATGATTTATTGGACTAGCCTATTGATCCAGTGCCCAGTGCCAGTTCCTGTTAATTGCATGTTTTTTGTTTCGCATAATATCCATATCAAACGAAGTCCAAACGTGATAAAAATTTACAGAGATTTTTTTTGGAATATTTTTGAATTTTGAGAAGTGGAATCAACGAAAGAGGCGGCCCACAACCACCACCACCCACCAGGGCGCTGCCAGGGGGGCCAACCGCGACCGGGTGGGTGCTGCCCAGCTCGTACGTCGGTTGGAGCTCTCCTTCGGGCAAAAGGAAGCTAATTTTTGGATAAAAATCCCCTCAAAATCTCAGCCTGATCGGAGTTACGGATCTCCGGGAATATAAGAAATGGTTTTCGGCTAGAAAACTGGAACGCGAAACAGAAGAGAACAGAGAGGGAGATCCAATCTAGGAGGGGCTCCTGCCCCTCCGCCGCCATGGAGGCCATGGACCAGAGGGGGAACTCTCCTCCCATCTAGGGGGGAGGCCAAGGAAGAAGAAGAAGGAGGGGGCTCTCTCCCCCTCTCTCCCGGTGGCGCCGGAACGCCGCCGGGGCAAGGATCGTGACGGCGATCTACATCAACAATCTTGCCGCCGTCAACACCAACTCTCTCCCCCTCTTTCCAGCGGTGTAACACCTCTCTTCCCCGCTGTAATCTCTACTTAAACATGGTTCTCAACTCCATATTTTATTTCCCAATGATATTTGGTTATCCTATGATGTTTGAGTAGATCTCTTTTGTCCTATGGGTTAATTGTGATATGATGTTATGGATGTGAGTTGTATGTTGATATGGTGCTGTCCTATGGTGCCCTCCGTGTCGCGCAAGCGGAGGGATACACGCTGTAGGGTGTTGCAATATGTTCATGATTTGCCTATGGTGGGTTGCGTGAGTGACAGAATACACAAACCCGAGTAGGTGGGTTATGGCGTATGGGAGTAAAGAGGACTTGATACTTAATGCTATGGTTGGGTTTTACCTTAATGATCTTTAGTAGTTGCGGATGCTTGCTAGAGTTCCAATCATAAGTGCATATGATCCAAGTAGAGAAAGTATGTTATCTCATGCTTCTCCCTCATTGCATATAACAAGTATCTATCGTATCATATTCAATTGCCTAGGGACAATATTTCTCTTGCGTTACAAAAAGCTTTCTACGTCACTACTAAGTTTACTTTTCTCACAAAGTACTTCTCGTTTACTTCCCGCAAAGTAGTTTCATACTAATTCTAGGTAAAGCAAGCATTAGCGTGCGTAGAGTTGTATCGGTGGTCGATAGAACTTGAGGGAATATTTGTTCTAACTTTAGCTCCTCGTTGGGTTGGACACTCTTACTTATTGAAAAAGTCTACAAGCGATCCCCTACACTTGTGGGTTATCACTGGTTAGATTTGGCCGAGGGCTAGCTGTGTCCAGAATCTAGCGGCGGTAGCAGTCAAACGCTCTGACTAGGCAAAACCGTGCCGGAAGGGCAAAAGCATAAGAAAACCAAAGTGAGTTGGGCAAGGACGATGGTTTTCCGAAACTACGGGCAAACCTACCGAGGGGGACACAACTAAGGGCACATAATTAATTATCCCAATTAATAAACATCAACATAGTAATACTTAAAAACATAAGCAACATAATCATCAAGTTTCAAAGCATACGATCCATAAAGAATGTTCACCCCCTATTCATTTTATCATATAAATATGGCATGGCTCCGTCTTCACCACATAAATACAAATGTTAAGCACCACGGTATCAAGTCAAGCAATTGGATCGTACTTTTTAACGCGCTTCAGCTTTTTATTACTTGCACAATATATGAGCATGAACCATGGATATAGCATAAAGGTGGAATAGAATATAGTAGTAGGTTTCAAAAGGGTGAAAGTGGAGAAGAAAGTCTCGCATCAACTAGGCGTATCAACGGGCTATGGAGATGTCCATCAATAGATATCAACGAGAGGAGTAGGGATTGCCATGCAACAGATGCACTAGAGCTATAAGTGTATGAAATCTCAACTGAAGCTAAGTGGGTGTGCATCTAACTTGCTTGCTCATGAAGACCTCGGGCATTTGAGGAAGCCTGTCAAAGGAATATACAAGCCAAGTTCTATAATGAAAAATTCCCACTAGCATATGGAAGTGACAAAACAAGAGACTCTCTATATGGAGAACATGGTGCCACTTTGAGGCAAAAGTGTGGAATAAGAGGCAGTAGCACTGTCCCTTCTCTCTTTTATCTCATTTATTTATTTATTTTTCTTTTTTCCTTTTTTTCCTTTTCCCCTTTTTTTCTTTTTCTTTTTTTCTTTTTCATCCGGAGCCTCTTCCCGACTTGTGGGGGAATATTGACTCCATCATCCTTTCCTCACTGAGACAGCGCCCTGAATAATGATGACCATCACACTTTTATTTACTTACAACTCAATATGAAAAACAGATAGGTTGATATGACTCTATATGAATGCCTCTGGGAGTGTACGAGGATGTGCAATGATCAAGCGTAACATGTACTCCCTCCGTCCCAAAATAACTGTCTCAACTTTATACTACCTCTAGTACAAAGTTATACTAAGTTTAAGACACTTATTTTGGGACGGAGGGAGTATAAAAAAATGGTGAACGGTGGCTTTGCCACAAATACTATGTCAACTTATATAATCATGTAAAGCAATATGACAATGAAAGTACAAGTCATATGATGTGACAATGGAAGTTGCATGGCAATATATCTCGGAATGGCTATGAAAATGCCATGATAGGTAGGTATGGTGTCTGTTTTGAGGAAGATACAATGAGGCTTATGTGCAACAGAGCGTATCATGTTACGGGGTTTGGATGCACCGGCGAAAGTTGCACCGATCCTCGAGGTGAGAATGGGCAATGCATAGTACCGAAGAGGGTAGCAAATATGTGGAGGTGAGAGTGCGTATATCCATGGATTCACATTAGTCATAAAGAACTCACATACTTATTGCAAAATTTATTAGCTCTCTTGAAGCAAAGCACTACTCGCATGCCCCCTAGGGAGGAGGTTGGTAGGAGTTAACCATCGCGCACCCTCGACCTAAACAACACTAGGATTTCAACAAGGAATAAGTATGCTCACACATCATCACCATGCCATAAAAATATTTGGATTAACAGCAAGTTAACAACCTCTAATTCATGATACTCTTATTAACTAATGATCATGCACTCATGCTCTTTCACATTACCACATTAATATCATTAACCATGATTTCTCTTTTATGTGCTACATGTGGTTTTGATTATGCACTCATTGAATACCTATTATTTTTTGACTAGTCTTATAACCCATGCAAATTACCGTCACTATTTATTAACTCTCAAACAAATATAAGTGAAGAATGAGAGTGCAATTATTTCTATAAAATCTATACGCCACCGTGCTCTAAAAGATATAAGTGAAGTACTAGAGCAACTGCTAAGCTCAAAAGATATAAGTGAAGCACATAGAGTATTCTAACAAATCATGGTGATAGTGTGTCTCTCTAAAATAGGTGTGTACAACAAATAATGATTGTGGGAAACCAAAAACAAAAGGCAAACAAAAGCAAACGACACTCGAAGCAAAACTCATATCATGTGATGAACAAAAATATAGCTCCAAGTGACATACCGATGGATTGAGACGAAAGAGGGGATGCCTTCCGGGGCATCCCCAAGCTTAGACGCTTGAGTCTTCCTAGAATATTACCTTGGGTTGCATTGGGCATCCCAAAGCTTAGTCTCTTGCCCCTCCTTATTCCATCGTCCATCGTGATAACACCCAAAACTTGAAAACTTCAGCACACAAAACTCAACAGAAACTCCGTGAGATCCGTTAGTATAATAAACATATAAAATACTTTAGGTACTGTTATAAATTGATTATTATTTTACTATTTCATAAGGTACCCTATTATAACTTCTCCATGACTTATACCCCCAGATATAATTCATAGCATCATCAAAACAAGCAAACTATGCAAGCAAAAACAGAATTTGTCTAAAACAGAACAGTCGGTAATGATCTGTAAAGGAACCATACTTATGTAACTCTAAAAATTCTGAAAAATTAGTAGAACCTGAGGAATTCATATAGCAATACTGTTTAAAAAATTCACATCAAGAAGACTTTCTAGTAAAATCAGAGAAATTCTGCACTGGACGCTAAAGTTTCTGTTATTGCACCGTATCAATTCTACTTATCATGCAAGTCATCCCAAAGGCTTTACTTGGCACAAACACTAATTTAAACACAAAAACACAATCATTACAGTATCAATAACCATGTTATCAAAAACAAACAGAAAGTAAAAAAAGCAAAATTAAAGATAACTATTGGGTTGCCTCCCAACTAGCGCTATTATTTTATGCCCCTAGCTAGGCATAATGCATATGATCAAGTGTTGTAATAATCTTGAAAATGATCCGTCATGCTATAATCATATTCCCTTCTTTCAGCAGCAAGTTTTATAATAGGTAGGAAAAAATAATTGAAGGGACTAAACTTCACAACACAAGGATCTGAAAGATCTATCTCGAGAGGAATAGGTGGCTCCTCTTTAGGTTTTTCGTAAGTAATAGTCAACTCCTCATTGTATAGGTTTCGATAGAGGTATTTCTTTAATTATCTCTCAATCTCATAACCCATTCCAATTTTTGGTATAGCAAAATGATCATTATGTTCAAAAATCTTATCAACTAGGACACAAGGTGGAACCTTCTTTCTAAGGTTTTCATCATAAGCAACATAGTCTGTGGATCTTAGTTTTCTTATTCCTTCCAACTCATAAAGAATTCCTTCTATGGGTGGGCACTCACCATTAACCCTATAATGAGCAAATATATCTCTAGCCTCTTGCATGATATTATTAAATTCTTGAACAAGAAATATAGTGGCTAGACGTTTAGTAGGAGCTTCCTAAATATTAGAGAATTCTAGAAACAACCATTGTATGAAAGGATGCATATGGACAAATTGTCTTTCCGATTGTAATATAAGCAAAGATATAGCATCCGCAAAACTTGTAGTTCTAGCAACAATAGAACCTCCTATCAAGGGTAACGATCCTGCACAAGTGAAAAAAATCTTGAATCACACTCTTTCCAATAATATTACCACTACCTATGCGGAGTTTCTTTGTTTGCATAATAGGTTCACTTTTAGAAGGATCATCATCCACAAGGTTATCAAGATATTCCTTAGCAACTTCATCAAAATTTCTTTTAGCATTCTTATCACAAGGTGAAGTTGGATATTCAAGGGCTTCCATACTAGAGGCGGAAGCACCACTAATTTCAAAATCAGACATGATAGCAACTTCAAGCAAACAGGCAAACTTAGCAAGCAAAGGAGTAAACTAGTAACTAGCAAAGATAAATATTTTTGTATTTTTGATTTTTATGAAGCAAGAAAAATATAAAATCAAATAAAAAGAAAAACAAGTGAATGATAATTTGTGTGAAGATACTTGATAGTAGGTTGATGATACTCCCCGACAACGGCGCTAGAAATCCTTCCCGATGCTTGTGATCTGCGTTGGGTTTTCCATGAAGAGGAACGGGTGATGCAGCACAATATAGGTAAGTATTTCCCTCAGTAGAGAACCAAGGTTTATCGAGCTAATAGGAGTAACAACCAACCCCCGTCTTAAGCGACTGCACACAAAGAAACAGACACTTGCACCCAACGCGGGCAAGAGGGTTGTCAATCCCCTTGGACTCGTTATTTGCAGGCTTATAAGTAGTGTGGTCGGTAGTAGATAATTATAAATTGAAAAATAAAATATAAATTAAATAATGGCAGCAAGGTATTGAAGCGTTGGTAAACTCATGAAAGTAAGCATACGGTGGGTAAAAAAATTACTGTTGGGCAATTGATAGAAAAATGCATAGTTATGCAATATTTATTCATGACAATGATCATGTGTATATAGGCATCACGTCGATAAGCAAATAGGTTGACTCCTGCCTGCACCTATTACTGTTACTCCACCCATCGACCGCTATCCAGCATGCATCTAGAGTATTAAGTAAAATAGAGTAATGCTTGGAGAACAATGACATGATGTAGACAAAGAGAATTCAATTAATATGAAGAGAAAATTGCCACTATACCACTACTGGAAACCACAAGTGCCAAAATACCACTATGAAAAACCGAAGTGTCAAAAATAGCACTCCTCTCATAGTTTTTCAGGCCAAAATAACACTTCCGTTAGATGTCAAACCAATTCTGTGAGTCAAACCGTTAGTATCTAGTCCTTTTTTCTGGTATTCCCAAAATGCCCCCGATCTCTCCCGTATCCTTCCCCAGCCCAATCTCTCATGTATCCTCCCCCAGCCCACTCATGGCGACACGCCGACGCTCACTCCGCCGCCCTCCCCTAGCGTCACCGCCTAGCCCCGCCCTCCCGCTCGCCCCCGACGAGGACCAGGGCCCAGCGTCGCCCTCCTGCTCACCCCGACGAGACCCCAGCGACGCCGTCCTCCGGCCTCGACGCCAGCCGCTGGCCCTCCCGCTCGCGCCCGACGAGGACCAGGCCGCAGCGCCGCCCTCCCGCTTGCCCCGACGAGGCCCCAGCACGCCGTCCTCCGGCCTCGACACCAACCACCAGGGCGACGTCTCCAGGATCTCGCCGCCGCCCTCCCGCTAGCCCCTAATGAGGCCCGTCGCCGTCCTCCCATGCCCTCGAAGCCAGCTGCTGGGGCGGCATCACCAGGCTCTGATAACCCACAAGTATAGGGGATCGCAACAGTTTTCGAGGGTAGAGTATTCAACCCAAATTTATTGATTTGACACAAGGGGAGCCAAAGAATATTCTCGAGTATTAGCAACTGAGTTGTCAATTCAACCACACATGAAAGACTTAATATCTGCAACAAAGTATTCAGTAGCAAAGTAGTATGGAAGTAGCGGTAACGGTGGCAAAAGTGACAGTAGCAGTTTTGTAGTGATCGTAACAGTAGCAACGGAAAAGTAACTTAGCAAAGATCAATATATGAAAAGCTCGTAGGCAATGGATCAGTGATGGATAATTATGTCGGATGGCATTCATCATGCAACGGTTATAACATAGGGTGACACATAACTAGTTCCAATTCATCAATATAATGTAGGCATGTATTCCGTATATAGTCATACGTGCTTATGGAAAAGAACTTGCATGACATCTTTTGTCCTACCCTCCCGTGGCAGCGGGGTCCTAACGGAAACTAAGGGATATTAAGGCCTCCTTTTAATAGAGAACCGGACCAAAGCATTAGCACTTAGTGAATACATGAACTCCTCAAACTACGGTAATCACCGGAAAGAATCCCAGTTATTGTCACCCTGGGGGATGCGGATCATAACTCGTAATAGGTGTCTATAACTTGCAAGATAGGATCAAGAACACATATATATTCATGAAAACATAATAGGTTCAGATCTGAAATCATGGCACTCGGGCCCTAGTGACAAGCATTAAGCATAGCAAAGTCATAGCAACATCAATCTGAGAACATAGTGGATACTAGGGATCAAACCCTAACAAAACTAACTCGATTACATGGTAAATCTCATCCAACTCATCACCGTACAGCAAGCCCACGATGGAATTACTCATGAACCGCGGAGAGCATCATGAAATTGGTGACGAAGGATGGTTGGTGATGACGACGGCGTCGATTTCCCCTCGGGAGCCCAAAACGGACCCCAGATCTGCCCTCCCGAGGAAGAACAGGAGGTGGCGGCGGCTCCGTATCGTGAAACGCGATGAACACTTCTCTCTGATTTTTTTCTCCCCGAATAGGAATATATAGAGTTGGAATTGAGGTCGGAGGAGCTCCAGGGGGCCCACAAGACAGGGGGCGCGCCCTAGGGGGGGGTGCCCCCTGTCTTGTGGCCAGGTGGTGGACCCCCTTCGGTTGATTCTTTTGCCAGTATTTTTTAAAAATTCCAAAAATATTCTCTGTAAATTTTCAGGTTAATCCGAGAACTTTTATTTCTGCACAAAAATAACACCAAGGCAATTCTGCTGAAAACAGCGTCAGTCCGGGTTAGTTTCATTCAAATCATGCAAATTAGGGTCCAAAACAAGGGCAAAAGAGTTTGGAAAGGTAGATACGATGGAGACGTATTAGGTACAGAGAGTAAAAGTTGGGTACAGAAGGTTGTGCCTCCTAAATTCATCCATCTCATGCTCATCAAAAAGAATCCATCAATAAGGTTGATCAAGTCTTATTGACAAACTTTTTTCGAATGACACGGAACCGGAGAATTTTCGAATAACACTAGGTTACCTCAACGGGGACAGGCATGTCCCCTATCATGATTATTTCATATTTCTTCTTGACAGTAGGGAGAGGGAATTTAAAACCTCCAATAGCAATTGTTGGAATTTCTCCAATAGAGTTGATACTATGAACTTGAGGTTGTTTCTTCGGAAAGTGTACCGTATGCTCATTACCATTAACGTGAAAAGTGACATTGCCCTTGTTGCAATCAATAACATCCCCTGCGGTATTGAAAAAAGGTCTACCAAGGATGATCGACATACTGTCGTCCTCGGGAATATCAAGAATAACAAAGTCCGTTAGAATAGTAACATTTGCAACTACGACAGGCACATCCTCACAAATACCGATGGGTAAAGCAGTTGATTTATCAGCCATTTGCAAAGAGATTTCAGTAGGTATCAACTTATTCAAATCAAGTCTACGGTACAAAGAGAAAGGCATAACACTAACACCAGCTCCAAGGTCACATAAAGCAGTTTTAACATAATTTCTTTTAATAGAGCATGGTATAGTAGGTATTCCAGGATCTCCTAATTTCTTTGGTATTCCACCCTTAAAAGTATAATTAGCAAGCATGGTGGAAATTTCAGCTTCCGGTATCTTTCTTTTATTAGTAACAATATCCTTCATATACTTAGCATAAGGAGACATTTTCAGAATATCAGTCAAACGCATACGCAAAAAGACAGGTCTAAGCATTTCAACAAAGCGCTCAAAATCCTCATCATCCTTTTTCTTGGATGGTTTAGGAGGAAAGGGCATGGGTTTCTGAACCCATGATTCCCTTTCTTTACCATGCTTCCTAGCAACAAAGTCTCTCTTATCATATCTTTTATTCTTAGGTTGTGGGTTATCAAGATCAACAGCAGGTTCAATCTCCACATCATTATCATTACTAGGTTGAGCATCAACATGAACATCATCATTAATATTATCACTAGGCTCATGTTCATTACCAGATTGTGTCTCAGCATCAGAAATAGAAATATCATTTGGGTTTTCATGTGTATCTATAACAGGTTCACTAGCAGCATGCAAAGTCCTATCATCATTCTTTTTCCTCTTATTACTAGAATGACTAGGTGCATCAGTATTAGCTCTCTGAGAATCTTGCTCAATTCTCTTAGGATGGCCCTCAGGATACAAAGGTTCCTGAGTCATTTTACCACCTCTAGTCACAACTCTAACAGAATGATCATTGTTCTTACCATTCATCTCATTTAGCAAATCATTCTGTGCCTTAAGTACTTGTTCTCCTTGAGTAGTTACCATGGAAGCATGTTTACTAATAAGCTTAAGATCATTGATAGTTCTACTCATATAATCTCCTAAGCGATCAAGCATGTAAGCATTATGTTTCAATTGTCTACTAACATAAGCATTGAAATTTTCTTGCTTAACAACAAAGTTATCAAACTCATCCAAGCATTGGCTAGCAGACTTATTATAAGGAATATCACCTTCATCAAATCTACGGAGAGAATTTGCCTCTACTACCTGTGTCGGGGTATCAAGACCATGTATTTCTTCAATAGGTGGTAGATTCTTAACATCTTCAGCTTTAATACCTTTTTCTTTCATAGATTTCTTTGCCTCTTGCATATCTTCAGGACTGATAAATAGAATAGCTCTTTTCTTCGGAGTTGGCTTTGGAGGTGGTTCGGGAATAGTCCAATCATTATCATTGCTCAATATATTATTCAATAGTAGTTCATCTTGTTCAACAGTTCGTTCCCTGAAAACACAACCAGCACAACTATCTAGGTGGTCCCTATAAGCATCGGTTAGTCCATTATAAAAGATATCAAGTATTTCGTTTTTCTTGAGAGGATGATCAGGCAAAGCATTAAGTAACTGGAGAAGCCTCCCCCAAGCTTGTGGGAGACTCTCTTCTTTAATTTTCACAAAATTAAATATTTCCTGCAAGGCAGCTTGTTTCTTATGGGCAGGAAAATATTTTTCAGAGAAGTAATATATCATATCCTGGGGACTACGCACACAACCAGGAGCAAGAGAATTAAACCATATCTTAGCATCACCCTTTAATGAGAAAGGAAACAACTTAAGAACATAGTAATAATGAATTTTTTCCTCATGAGTAAATAGGGCGGCTATATCATTCAATTTAGTAAGATGTGCCACAACGGTTTCAGATTCATAACCATGGAAAGGATCAGATTCAACCAAAGTGATTAACTCAGGATCGACAGAGAATTCATAGTCCTTATCAGTAACAAAGATAGGTGAGGTAGCAAACTTAGGATCATATTGCATTCTAGCATTCAAAGATTTTTCCTTCCACTTGCATAGTAATTTCTTAAGATCATCTCTATCCTTACAAGCAAGAAAGTCCCTAGCTACCTCTCCATCCATAACATAACCCTTAGGTATATTAGGCAATTCATATCTAGGAGAGCCAGGTCTAATAGGTGTCTCATAGTGTTCAGTTTCAATAATTTCATCAGTTTCAGAAATATCATCAATTTCAGCATTGACTCTAGCAATTTGTTCATCAAGAAATTCACCCAGTGGCACAGTATTATCAAGCAAAGTATCATCATAAGCATCATGCATAGCAGAAGTGGCATCATCAATTACTTGCGACATATCAGAATCAATAGCAGGTGGTGGTGTCGCAAATTTACTCATAACAGAAGGTGAATCAAGTGCAGAGCTAGATGGCAGTTCCTTACCTCCCCTCGTAGTAGAGGGATAGATCTTGGTCTTTGGATCTTTCAGATTCTTCATAGTGATCAACAGATATAAATCCCAAGTGACTCAGAGAATAGAGCTATGTTCCCCGGCAACAGCGCCATAAAAGGGTCTTGATAACCCACAAGTATAGGGGGTCGCAACAGTTTTCGAGGGTAGAGTATTCAACCCAAATTTATTGATTCGACACAAGGGGAGCCAAAGAATATTCTCGAGTATTAGCAGCTGAGTTGTCAATTCAACCACACCTGAAAGACTTAATATCTGCAGCAAAGTATTCAGTAGCAAAGTAGTATGGAAGTAGCGGTAATGGTGGCAAAAGTGACAGTAGCAGTTTTGTAGTGATCGTAACAGTAGCAACGGAAAAGCAATTTAGCAAAGATCAATATATGAAAAGCTCATAGGCAATGGATCAGTGATGGATAATTATGTCGGATGGCATTCATCATGCAACGGTTATAACATAGGGTGACACAGAACTAGTTCCAATTCATCAATATAATGTAGGCATGTATTCCGTATATAGTCATACGTGCTTATGGAAAAGAACTTGCATGACATCTTTTGTCCTACCCTCCCGTGGCAGCGGGGTCCTAACGGAAACTAAGGGATATTAAGGCCTCCTTTTAATAGAGAACCGGACCAAAGCATTAGCACTTAGTGAATACATGAACTTCTCAAACTACGGTAATCACCGGAAAGAATCCCAGTTATTGTCACCCTGGGGGATGCGGATCATAACTCGTAATAGGTGTCTATAACTTGCAAGATAGGATCAAGAACACATATATATTCATGAAAACATAATAGGTTCAGATCTGAAATCATGGCACTCGGGCCCTAGTGACAAGCATTAAGCATAGCAAAGTCATAGCAACATCAATCTGAGAACATAGTGGATACTAGGGATCAAACCCTAACAAAACTAACTCGATTACATGGTAAATATCATCCAACCCATCACCGTCCAGCAAGCCCACGATGGAATTACTCACGAACGGCGGAGAGCATCATGAAATTGGTGATGAAGGATGGTTGGTGATGACGACGGCGTCGATTTCCCCTCTCCGGAGCCCAAAACGGACCCCAGATCTGCCCTCCCGAGGAAGAACAGGAGGTGGCGGCGGCTCCGTATCGTGAAACGCGATGAACTCTTCTCTCTGATTTTTTTTCTCCCCGAATAGGAATATATAGAGTTGGAATTGAGGTCGGAGGAGCTCCAGGGGGCCCACAAGACAGGGGGCGCGCCCTAGGGGTGGACCCCCTCCGGTTGATTCTTTCGCCAGTATTTTTTATTAATTCCAAAAATATTCTTCGTAAATTTTCAGGTCAATCCGAGAACTTTTATTTCTGCACAAAAATAACACCAAGGCAATTCTACTGAAAACAGCGTCAGTCCAGGTTAGTTTCATTCAAATCATGCAAATTAGGGTCCAAAACAAGGGCAAAAGAGTTTGGAAAAGTAGATACGATGGAGACGTATTAGGCTCCCAACGTCGCCCTCATCCCAGCCCCTCGACGACAGCTTCTCGGGTGAAATTTTGATGCTTTAAATCTGATATTTTTATTACAATTAAGGCTAGCTTGTAGTCTCTAACTGCTAGTATGAAAATTTGTTCCTTTTGACATGTGGTCCTAGATGATGAGCCTCTTTTTGCGTTTTCAGATTCGATGGGTGATTTCAAAGTAGAAATAGATGTTCAGTCTTACTTGACGATTGTAGACGGTAGAAGAGTGTACACAAGGGGCAAAACATGGAATTTTATGGCCGGCCGGGGCTTGTCCGTGGCGCAGATAAAGGAGGTTGTGGAGGAGAGGTACAAATGGTCTGCTGATTAGAGAATGATCATTTGGTATGGATCCGGAGGTAACACTGTCCCATTGATCTCTGAATCAGAGATAGCTCAGTTGTTTGATATATGTTCTAACACAAAAATAGTAAGGTTCGGTGTGACCATTGAGAGCAAACAACAACACAATGAACCTGCTCATGTTATGACCAAGGAGATGGATGATTAGCTGGTTCACGCTCCATTCTTTGCTTGGCCTAAGCAAGCCTATGAAGGGGAGTACGAGGATGATGAGCCTGTGGTATGCAATGAGGAGAACACCTATTTGCATGAGGAGAATGTTGAGTCAAAGTAGAATGTCGAGCCACAAAAAATGTCGAGCCAAAGGCTGCAAGAGTTCCATTGGGAACACTAGATGTGGACAACTCTTATGATCCACAACATGTGCGAGGGGATGATGAGGCTTTAATTGCGAACAATATGGCTCCTACTTATATCCATAATAAAAACAATCCTCGAATTCAAGTAGGAGCCACATTTCCTAACTCTAAAGCATTTAAAGTTGCATTGAGACAACTAGAAATTAGAGAAGATTGGTCATTTGGCACGCAGTATAGTGACCCTCAGAGATTTAGGGCTAATTGCACTGATGAGGATTGTCCATGGAGGATACATGCCTCAAAGTTACCTAACACTCAAACTTTCATGGTATGATTATTGCTTTGGCTTATGTTATTGTTGTTTGCTTCTTGCTTTGGCTTATGTTATTGTTGATTTCTTTCTTTCAACTATTGTTTATTTCGCACTTATGTTTCTTAATGTTATTGCAGGTAAAGAAACTTCCTTTTGGCCATACTTGTGGGAGTACCAATTGCAGCAAAGGAATGGCAAATAGAGATTGGCTTGCTGATAAAGGGAATGCTGCACTTGAGGAGAATCCCACGGTGAGTGCAAAACAACTTAGAGAAACTTTGCAAAAGGAGTATGATATTAAGCTTCAGTACACCGATGTTTGGAAAGGAAGAGCTCGTGCAAAGGATCAATTGGAAGGTACATATAAGGAGAATTTTCAGCAATTGTGGAACTTTAGAGCCGAATTATTGGCAGCCAATCCTGGAATTATATTTGAGATAGACATAAAAACAACTACCAACAAAAAGGGTGACATTGTGCATGTTTTCAATAGGTTGTTCATTGCCTTCAAGCCATGCATTGATGGGTTTTTGGCAGGGTGTAGACCATATTTGGGGGTTGATGCAACATTTCTTAGTGGGAAATACACCGGACAATTGGCAGTCGCAATTGGTGTGGATGTGCATAGTTGGATGTTTCCGGTAGCATTTGGAATATTTGAGAAAGAAAATACAGAAAATTGGGTATGGTTCATGGAGTAGCTGAAATTGGCCGTTGGAGAGCCACAAGGGCTTGCAATCTCTGCCTAATAATAAAGCACGGATTGCTTCTGCCCGCATACCCGTCGCGGTCGTTTTGCAAAAAAGTCCCTATGCTTTTTGAGAATCAACCCGCAGTCCCTTTTTAAGTGGATCTGGGAAAACGCTTCGTTTTTGCACAAAACACCCTGTCATTTGGAGTATTCAACCCGCGGTCCAATTTGTAAAGAAAAAAGAAAACACAAGCCCGGTTCCAGCAGGATGAGTTGGGGAAGGAGAAGGTCGCCGGCCTCCCCGCCTCCTCACCGCCGCCTACAAGAGCACGCACTAGACGCGGTCGTCCCCGCGGCAGCCCGTGTTCCAATGGGACGACCTCTGGAAGGAGAACCTCGCCGGCCTCCCCCCGCCTCACTGCCACCATCGATGCCGCAAGGTACGTATGCTTTTCGGCCGGTTGTGCGTGATGTGTGCGGCGCTCGATAAGCAGAGGAAGTGAATGGTTGCAGGCAGAGGAAGCTGCTGGCTGTTGGCAGAGGAGGATTTGGACAGTTTCCTTGATTTGTTTTGTTCTGAATTAGTACAAAAGTGCACTGATATTTGTTTTGTGCTGCAGGAGCTTCAAGACAGAAGGAACCAATTGAAACCTTCATTGTTTATCTGTTCTATGACAAATTTGTGATGGCTTCTAAAAGCACTTAGCTGGAACAGAGCAATTTTCTATAGTCTTCAGCCGGGAGAAGATGGGTGCAGAGAAGAGAGAAACGGGCCAGTCGGGTGTGAAAAGGAGAATGTGAGAGATAGCGACGATGTGGTGCTGCACTGCTGCTCTCTTACTGCTAGCTTGCTACTTCTAGCTGAATTTTGCTATTGCTGCTAGCTGAATTTTGCATAGGCATGGCGAGCTGTTTGGTACTTATACAAATGATGCTGCTATTTTTGTTATTGCTCACACCCGGCCGCCCGCGCTCACGGCCAGTGCTGCAGATTTTGTGGCTGGCTTGCTTATCCTCACTATGTTCTGACCCGGAGGTTGGAGCCAGTTCGCAACCCAATGTCCGACTTTGAATGTTGACGCTGACGACGGACTCAAGCACTCCACCATATTCTTAGTATATGCAGACCGGCACCGCTGAGGGCTTAGCCAAGCTGCTTTTAAAAGTCATATAACAATTAAGTGCTAGATATTGTCATAGATTATTTTTGATGGATAGGATTTTAATAAGCTACAAAGCAGTGTAGGTCGAGATGAACAGAGAATGGTATGCAAAATATGTAGACAGTATTTGATACATTTACATTGGCAGGTCTGGGCTCGCTGGAGGGCTGTATGCTTTTGATTGATTAAGCTTAACACTTCTGCTCACTCATTATTTACTCTGTATTCATCAAAAAATATTTATTTTGTACTATATCATAGCATGTTCGACGGACACAAGCAGAGACGGCCATGGTGCTAGCTGATAGCACTTGCTAACGTAAGAAGTCTACATACCTTTTATCTAACTAAAAGAGAGTTTCTTACCAACTATTGAGCCTACAAGTTTTAGATCTATCTCTCTAAAGCCACTACTCAACTTCATATCGGTACTTTGCTGTAGAGTATACCTCCATAATTCTCCATCTAAGATATTACTAAAGTTTATTGATGATGCTTAGTTTCAGGATATGCATTACAAGCCATCCATGTGAAAAATCCAAGGGGTTCAAGGCCGATTGAAAAGGAGCTGGAGCAGGTGGTGGATTGAGGAAGGAGCTGGAGCAGAGGCGGATCGAGGCTGCCCCTACGTGCGCTAAGAAGCAGCAGGAAATTATGAGGCGCCTGCGATCCGGACGCTGCTGTGTTTTCTCCGTCTCTCCAGGTAAGCCCTCAGCAGCACCTCCCATATCCCCTCCATCTGAATTCAGCAGCGCGCAACGACAGCGGTAGCCGAGTCCTCCTCATCCATGACACTCCAATTTTTTTGCTTGTTACAACCCACATCATACACAGTTCTGCATTGTGGTGTGTGTGCCAAAGTTCAAAATTGCATAAGTGCTTGGACCAACTGGAAATAACATAAAATTTGTGTTTTTAGTCACAAGTCTACTCCCCATTGTCGATAGCTTCATACTGAATGTGGTGCGTAGGTGTGAGACAGAAATTTAGTGGAGATGCAAGACGAAAGATGGAGCATAATGCTTCAAATCAGCATAATTATAAGGACTGCATATTTTCTCAGGGAAATCAATACAACGGTGATAAATATATGTAATTGCATTTTTTCCCCTGGAGAATATGTAATTGCATTTATAGCATCTGTTTTGAACTGTATTTTATATGCCATTTATGTATCATGGTGGAACACAAAATTTAAATAGAAAAGAATAGCAGTGACCAATGTATATCTTGCAAGTTCAGATATATATCCATGCTTAACTAAAGTACATACAGTGCATACTGTGGAATCATACATCAAATATTCATGCTTAACTAAATATTCTGCAAGTTTTGTTTGCCGCTGCTCGGTCAAGCAAAGCCAGCTGCTCGCCACTATGTGCGGTTCTCTTGCCATTTCATGGGGTGCAACAGGAAGTGGCACAAGACTGTAGTTGTGTCGTTGTAAAATTTACTGATGTTGATGTTTCTTTTCCAGATTGTAGTATTGTTTACCAATTTGGTCCCTGGGTTATGTACAAATTTCCTTTTCTATTCTTTGTAGATAATTTGCTTCAGTTCATTGAACTACCTGCTGAAACATGCGTATTGTTTCTCAATATATTGGGCATCAATCCACCTATCATGAGATCTCTGAATTTTCGACGCATATTGTATTTGCTGAATTATTTCCTCCAGATAACTATGCTTGGATTCACAAATGCGTGCAATGCTTTCAAGTAGAGGTTAGTTCTTTACTTATGCTGTGCTATTCCACTTTCATGTTTTTGGTCCTAGAAGTGTAATACTTGCTAGGTTAGCTGCAGAAGCGGAATGTATATGGCCTGAATTTATATTTCAGAGTGTATAAACTGATTCAGAGTATTTTGACCCCTTTCGTTCTGAAATGTTTTGTTGTATGGTTCTGTCCTGAAAGAATAGAAGCAATTCTTCTATGGGAGAGAATATAAATGTTATTCACAAACAACATGCAGCGTCATTAAGTTTCTTATTACCAATTTAAACATGGTCAGTAATAGCACAACTAAAGTTTGTGAACATATCATTATAAAATGGTTGGTTGGATTGCGTTTTGTATGGATTCTACAAGGGTCATTTCTATGGAATTACAAATTAGCTTTACATTTTTATGGCTGGGCTCATCGTCTTTGGATTGCCCACGTTCGGACGGGTTTGTGATCAACTAGACACCATGACCACCGTCAGTGAGGGTGGGAAGGAGGTTAAGGGGCAACACGGGTGTGGCGCTGTGCTGAAATAGAGGGTGTGAGCCTGTGGTGGTCTTGAACCATGCTTATTGCGCTAAGAGTGTGTGATATTTTTTCTTTTCCCGTTGCAACGCACGGGCATTTTTGCTACATTATATGTGAAGATATAAACTGCAGGTATAAACTGTTTCAATGATTTGGGACAAAATTTCAGTCAGCATGAACAATGTATTTAAGTGGACCAAAAGGTTCTTTATGATTTTTTTGCATGATTTGCTAATTAAAACACTCCTGATTGCTTCAATCCATTATATGTTGAGAGAGCAAATGTGTCAGTTTACTTGGTTGCTTGCCGCTGAAGCTTGTACATTTCTATTTCAGAAATTAGCTGAGCATGAAGCAACAATGTTGACGTTTGTCCATAGATGCTTAATTATTCATTCATTTCCTGGTGAGTTTGCTATCTCAGACAATATATGTAAGAGCTTTTCCTTTTTGCATCACCATTACATAATTGTATCTTGATTATGTGAGCCTATTACTTTTTGCATCACCATTAACTAATTTTAATTTTGGTTTGTTAGCCAATTTTGGTGCCAATTACTCAGGAAAGTCAGCTTCAATTGGGTGGTCCTAAGAACAAGTGGAAGGTAAGGATATATTTTCTCCTCGATGATTAGCTTAATCCACTTCCTGCATGTAGAAGAATTCAAACTTGAACGTTCTTGTGTTATGTTTTAGGTTGTAAAATATACTGGAGCTATATATACAACCACCAATTTGTAGCGTACTATAGAAAGGACCTTTGGATGTTTCTAATCACAGAAAGATGAATTTAATAACATGTAGTTTCGTTCTTGTCTAATTTTTTTAGCACAAACCAAGTATCTTTTTGATGGGTCAATCTGGAATCCGTATTTGCATCCTAGATATTTTATTGCCTTTTTTTGACATTCCTTTAGATAAACACGCCATGAATATTAGATGGAGTAGAGACAGCAAGTGGAAGAATCACAGAGCAAAGGAAAACTAAGCGCACTCTCATGCTTGAGTACAGATTTTCCAATTATTCTGTGCATTTGGTCCTCTGCCTGTTTTATTCTTCTTAGTAGCTTCAATCAATTATGTCTTGAGCAAGCAACTGGCATGTCATGGTTGTTCTTACTAGGGTAATTATTTTTGATGTTTCGGGCTTTTATTTTGCTGTGAAATTTCCTTGGTTGTAACACTCATGCATACCTCTGCAGCTGACTGAACTTCAAATCACAGTTTTATTCAAACCACGTTGTCTTCTCTTCAATAGGGATAATCTACAGAGGTTACAAACTTAGTCCTGAACTGTTGTGTGTCTGCATGATTGTATCGTTAACATAATGTATGAGATAGATCTTTTTGATCTAGAGAAAAAAGAAGCTACGGAAGGTACTTTCAGCATTTTGAAATATTCCCCACGATATATGAAGACAGTGGAAAAACTTCGTATACTGCCAGTATTTTCAACACTTAATTTTGATCTTTGATGCTTGCACCAGGTACAAAATTCTGGGGGCACAACTACTGATGTCGCATTGCTCTTCTCATGGGCAGTTAGTGCAAAGCCAACACTCCGCTCTTTGTACCATGTAGCAATCCCTCTAACAGTGTATCATCCTTAAAAGTTGATAACATATGTATCATCCTTTCACAATTGAAACACATGTTTTTAGGACCTCTAGAGCTTGCAACCTACTATTTTTGTCTTCTAGAATTGTTCATGTAAAATGCCAGGATTTCCACTTTATTATGTTTTATTTTGTTAATATTGTGTGACAACGGCATGGATCGCTGACAACTGGTGCTCACCAGCCACCCAACACATGCCGACACAACCTCTACAACCATCATGGAATATATTTCAAGCTGGGTTCGAAGATAAACAATTCTGTTTTAACTTACAATATGATGATGAATTATTGGTGAGCATTAAATATCGCATGAACTATCATTGTGTTTTGCCCATATAATTCTAACTAAATTTACATACACATCAATTATGTCTTCCGTTGCAACGCACGGGCATTTGTGCTAGTCCATACAAATGCATGTAAGGGGTTGGAGAGCGCCGTTTCTAACGTCTATCCAAATTGTGAACATAGAGAATGCATGATGCATCTAATGCTTAACTTCAAGAAAAAGTTCAAAGGTGACATACTAGATAATATGTGGCCTGCGGCTTGGACCTATGAAGTAGAGAAGCATGATTCTAGGATGGCAGAAATACAAGCACAAAGCGCCGAAGCAATAGCCTATTTGAATATGCATCACAACCGTGTGTGGACAAGAAGCAAATTTTCAGCAATGACAAAAGTTGAGTATGTCTGTAATAATTTGGCAGAGGTTTTCAATAATTGGATTAAGGACATGAAGCAACTTGCACTTGTTGAGCTTTTGGACAACCTTAGGGAAATGATAATGAAATTGTTAGAGAAAAGGAGAGCCGTTGCCGAAGCGCTGCTAGGTTACATACTACCTAGTGTGATAAAGGAGTTGAATTTGAAAAACAAGGGGCTGCATTATTTGGAAGCAAGAGCATCGTCAAATATAGCTGAGATTTCAGGAAATGGATGGAGGCACACCGTTAACTTGGAGAAAAACGAGTGCTCTTGTAGAAGATGGCAGATTTGTGTCAAGCCATGCACACATGCTCTTCGGTTCATATTCTCCAAAAAGCCAAGCTAGAGGATTATATTGATGAGTGCTTCTCAGTGGCAAGGTTCAAAGCGGCATATGAGGGAATTCTCATACCAATCACGGGTAGGTCCCAATGGCCCAAGGTAAATCCTGGATTTGATATGATCCCTCCCAAGATTACCAAGAGTGTTGGACGTCCAAGAACTAGGAGGATAAAGAATTACACCGAAGGTGGAACTGGCAGAAAACATAAATGCAAAAGGTGTGGAGCATTAGGTCATCTTCGAAAGACATGCAAGGAGACAGAGATTGAAAGTGACGCGGACCGAGATGCTACTCCTCCACGGTAATTATTTCACGAGTCTAAATTTCTTTCACTTGCTGCCAAATGTCTTGCATATTAATTGTATTGAACTGTAGGAAAAAATCAAAGGTTGAAGCAAGCATTGCAGCTACTTCTTCTCCTAAGACACCAACTAAGCAAGGTACTCAACTTGGTACTCCTACAAGTCCAATGACAAGGCAAAGGGCAACAACTATTGCAATTGCTTCAACACCTCCTAGTGCATCTACAAGGAGCAAAATTGCTTCTCCTAGCCCTCTTCGATGAGTTTAGTTCATTTGGTTGTGAGAACCATGCATTTTCTCTAAAAACATTCGGATTCTGAATTGCCTTCATCCTGATCCTTACTATGTTTTCTCTAAAAACAGCAATGCCATGTGAAGGAGGATATCAGCAAGCTTTTGGATGTTGAGCGTCCCAGATCAGGTTGCATACTTTGCTCTTTTACGTGATTTTGTTAGGACAATCAACCTTAAGCTATCCCGTGGCTAATACTAGAAAGAAGACATCCAACATCACATCTACATTCAGGAAATGTCACAATACTAACTAATAACATTTTTAACTTCCAGATATATGGATTTTGGTTCGTCGACCAGGGAGAGTAGAGAGCCGCATTTCCTTAATTAGTTGCAGTTCTAACTGTCTTTATTATAACTTGTAGCAGATTAATTAGATGTTATGTAATCGGTGCCAGTACTCTTATCATATGGTATGAATACTATTTGCAACCATGTATGCATGCTTAGTGGCAAAATGGTGGTGTACGGGAGGTGCTCTTTTGCTAATTGCTATACTGTGTTGTGACTTGTGAGAAGCATTTTGTGTATATGTCCATTCTGTGTTGAAGAGGTAAGGGCATGCAAGTCTTTTTTGGATGATGTTAGTCTCAGTTATGAACTGGTGGTATTTTGGCAAGTTGGCTTTTACTAGTGGTATTTTGGCATGTTTGGTTTTGACTAGTGGTAGTTTGGCTATTGTCTCTAATATGAACTAACCCCGTCGTTTTATCCTTAGTGGCAACAATACAAAGACATGTCTTGTCCCCTTCTGTCACTGGGATATAGAAATCCATCAGATTGAACCCACTACAATGCACCCCTCTCACTGAACAAAGATCAATCTACTTGGCCAAAGCAAATCAATAGACCGTAGAGATTTACGAAGCTATAATGATCATGCACATAAGAATCACAAAGATTTCAGAGAAGACTCAAATATTTATCATGAATAATCTGAACATAGACCCACAATTCATCAGATCCCAACAAACGCACCGCACAAAATAATTACATCGGATAGATCAAAGCGAAGATGCGATGATCATTGTATTGAAGATCAAGAGAGAGAGAGAGATAGCCATCTAGGTACTAACTATGGACCCGTGGGTCTGTGGTGTACTACTCACACATCACCATGGGAGCAACAAGGATGATGTAGAGGCCCTCCGTGATCGATCCCCCCTCCGACAGGGTACCAAAACAGGGCTCAGATGGGCACGTGGCGGCGGAAAAAGTGTTTCAGGTGACTCTCTATGGTTTTTGGGATTAATGTGAATTTATAGGACGAAGAGGTACGCCAGGAGGCAGCTGAGGGGAGCATGAGGCAACCAGGCGCGTCCTACCCCACTGGCCGCGCCTGGTTGCGTGGTGATCCTCTTGTGTGGCTTCTGGCCTCCTCCCGAAGCTTCTAGGTCTTCTTTTGGTCCAGGTAAAATCACCAAAAAGTTTCGTGGCAATTGGACTTCGTTTGGTACTATAAACCTGAAAACCAAAAACACGCAGAAAACAACAACTGGCATGGGCACTGGGTTAATAGGTTAGTGCTCAAAATAATATTAATTGGAAAATAAACACCCAAAAAGTATACTAGAATGATAATATAATAGCATGGAACAATCAAAAATTATAGATACGTTGGGGACGTATCAATAGTCGGATCCCGCTCTTCTGTATGATGATTGTTATGTATTGATGTATTGAAATATTCATGTTGTAGCTTGTGGCGAGTGTAAGCCAACATCTTGTATACTCTTCTCTTCAGTACATGTATTGTGAAGATATCCACCTTGTTTAAGCGTCTCCGATATGCGCTTCTATCCTTGTTGATACTTCCAAGTTTTCGCGAGGATAGGACCGCATATTGGGCGTGACAATGGGTGGGCGTATATATAGGCAGCATAAAAAATCCAATCGTTACACACATTTATGCACACTTTGATGGGACCAGGTGAAACCACTCGGTGAGACTGACCTTTGCAAAATGTTTGAACTTTACGATTTTTTATGAGACCGGATGAAACCACTCGGTGAGACTGAGTCAAGGTAACCTAAGCACTTTCCACACTTCGTTGTCTCTGATTGATACCGATTGAAAATCCCAGGTCAGTTTCAATTGGTAACATAAGGTTGGCATGTGCTCTTCACTGGGACCTAAGGGTCAACTCGGTGAGACCGAGATGCTAGGGTTTAGGCAGTGGCTATGTCAAGTGTATCTTGGTGAGTCCAATTGTATGCGTATCAGTGGGATCGAGATAAACTTTAGGGTTTTGGACATAGTGAAGCATGAGAGTGTGGTTGAGAATTTTGAAGCAGTATTGAGAGAACAACGATGTCGCCTAGAGGAGGGTGAATAGACGTTTTAAGAACTTCTACGGATTTTGTTTTATCCTAATGCGGAAATAAACTAAGAGGATACTTTTCAAGCATAAATCCTAGATTCAACTAAGTGCTCCCACAGTTCAATCTAAATAAAAAGAACACATCAACGGTACTAACAAGCACAAGTAAGTTACATAAACTTACTTGAGCAATATCACAAGATATGGAAGTGTGTGACACAAGTTAGTAATTCACATTAATCACAAGATATATCAATAGTACCAAGTATGAATTGCGGAATATAAAGTGTAGGCCTAAATAATCTCTACAACGAAATAGCCAACACAATACAATAAGGGAAACGTTTATACACGGTGCATTGGCCGAACCGTTGCGCCGGACACGCGCCACACATTAGATGAGGAATCGATCATGTGCCCAGCGTGTTCCCCTCGTATTTATCCACTTCGATCCCTCCTTCCTCCTCTGCATCGGTGGGGCAACGCCGCGATCCTCTCTGAACTAGTCGCCCCCGCACCACCGGCAGCGACACCACTAACCCTCTCCAGCTGATTCCAAGCAGGGGTGCCATGGCCCGCAAGCTCTCAGAACGGACGACTCCCCACATGAGCTACGCGCTACAACTATCGCGGGCACGAGCTGAAACCGCGGGCTGGGGCGACGACAACGGTGACCGCGGTGACCGCTACGGCCGAGAGCTGCAACCGCTACGGCCGCGTACTGGGGCCGACGGTGAACGGTGACCACGGTGCCCGCACACAGTGTTGCAACCACTGATACAAAAAGCTTCAAGCCTATATCCAAAAAGCTTCAACCGTCAACGGGGGAAGCTTCAACCAACACTTTTCAAACTGAAAAAGCTGCAACTGTTATGAAAAAAGCTTCAACCTTAGATGAAAAAAGCTTCAACCAAAATATGTGCAAAGTTTCAATCCGGCACTGCTCGAGGAAAAAGTTGCAAAGGTTCACAGAATAAGCTTCGATCCTAGTTGAAAAAAGCTTCAACCCACGAGTACTCCAAGCAACATTCGGTGAGGACGGGGAGTCACGGTTTTTATGCTACATGCTTCAAGCGGCCTGGAATTTGCTACCGCCGGTGTCGCATCCAGCTACAACCGTCGTCCCGGTTTGCCGCATCACACAACGATGCGTTTTTTTGCTGGAAACGAAGCTTGAATTTGGTAGAACGGGACGAGCGAGATGTTGCAACGACGAGGTGTGAGACCGACGAGCTACGACTGACGCACATGAGCAGCGGCGAGCGCACTGACGAGCTGCGGCTGTCGTCACAGGAGCTACAACCGTCTCACCGAGACCCGCAACCGCATGTGCAGCTGTTACATGGGTCGAGGCAACGACAATGACCACCAGCGAGGGTGGGGACCGGCAACGAGGACCACCGACGAGGGGTGGGGACCGGCAACGAGGACAACCGACGAGGGTGCGGACCGACGACGCGAACAACCGATGAGGGTGCGGACCGACGACGCGGACAACCACCGGAGAGCGCGTGTGGCCGAAGAGATGCGCGCGCGGGGGGTGGGGTGGGGGGTCGTTTTTGTACGAGCACGCGAGGAAGAAGACGACTATGATGGATAAGAATCCAACGGCTCGGGACATGTCGATCCGACGGCTAGCGTACGACCGGCCGAAACGTTGGGCTGGCGCGCTGGCGCCTAGCATTGGTCGTATAATAAAGACAACAAGATATAGTGAATGCATGCTCATGTGACCAAAGTAAACCACAAATAAGGAGATAGGGTTAGGGATAACTGAAGTCACAGAGATGAGGAGTATCTCAATGTTCACTTCATTGAAGGGAAGCTAAGTCATCATTGGAGGGATGAGTGTTACCACGAAGGCACATAAACACCACGACGCATCACCCTATTCTCCTTGAGGCATCGCCACGAAGACGATTCCCAACAACTAGTGGTAGACCTTGAGAGGCCTCCAAACCTTCACAAATATTGTACACACAAATCACATACACAAGAACACTCTTTCCGGAGAACAGGGCTAGGGTTTTTGCCTTCACCGTAAAGGACCTGAACATGTATGCTTCTTTGCATCATCCCATGTGTCTTGCTTGATCATGCCTCGTTTCTTCCCCCCCTCTTACTGCCAGAATTCACACCACGACAACACTTGCGAGGAAGACGCGGCAGTTTTCTTTTCTAGGGTGCTGCCCAAGACTGCATGGACGGGAGGAGACAGCCGAGTCGGCGAGCTAATCTCAACCTTAGACGGCGCACGATCTGATAGCGCGGAAGACCACCGATCGAGGCCTCCGCCGGTCGACCGACGCTTAAGTAGCGGAAGAAAGAGAACAACTTGAACCTGAAGCGACTTTGAGTTAGTAATCAGTCGCCAGTCAGTCAGCCCACCGCGGCCGACACGCCCACTGGAACCCCCACACCCACCGATTCCCTTCTCCCTCCCGTGTCACCGTGACACCAAACCAAACCACCGATCATTCTCACCCGACGCTTCCACCGCCCGAATCCAGCCAGGCGAAGCTGCGAGGATGTACCGAGATCCCAACCCCTTCGACGAGGGCGCCGACGACAGCGCCTTCTCCGTAATCCCCCATTTCTCCTCCTCTAGCTAGCATGGCCCGGCAGATAGATCTCGGGCGGGATCTCCGCGCCGAGCTCCGGCGTTTGAATTTTAGCGTGTTCTGACGAGTTGTGTATCTGGTGGTTCGTGCGCAGAATGGGGGAGGACGCGGTGGTGCTGCTGCTGGTGGCGGCGGCAAGTCGCAGTTCCAGTTTCGCCCGACGGAGCCCGTCGGATTCGGCGGCGGTGGCAACGGGGACGCCGCCGTCGACATCCCCCTTGACAACATGAACGTAAGAGAGGATCTCCCGTTTGCTGCTGCTGAGGGAGTGGTTGAGCGTGCTCTCTGCTCTACGCTAATATGGTTGCTTTGCAGGGTTCGAATGGCAAGCAAAGCGAGCTCTCGCAGTGGCAGGCAGATCTCAAGAGGCGAGAGGCCGTAAGCTTCTTATGCCGCTGTCTTGGATTCATACTCTTGATTGGATACATTACTAGCGTGTTAAAATTGTTGACATCTTTTTCTGTCCTGTTTTTCGCTCTCTGTTTTTGAATTTTTTGTGGGTGAAGGACATCAAGAGGAGGGAGGAAGCTCTCAAGAGCGGTACGCCTATACCTGCATTGGGTCTACATCAGTGATTAAATTATGCTCCCATGAAACTGTGAATGTGAATTGAATCTCGTGTCATCATGTTGTGTTCATGTAGCCGGGGTACCCATGGAGGACAAGAACTGGCCGCCGTTCTTCCCGATCATCCACCACGACATTGCCAATGAAATACCAGCCAACGCGCAGCGGTTGCAGTATCTTGCTTTTGCTAGCTGGCTCGGTAACTACGCACACACTCATGAGATATCAGTTTTAAGTGGGAGCATTGTTTGCACTTACTGACAATATTTGGGGTTGCAATAATCTATAGGCATCGTGCTTTGCCTCGTTTGGAACTTCATTGCTGTTACAGTCTGTTGGATCAGAGGGGGAGGTGAGTGAAGTACCCTTTTCTAGTTGGTTTTCATGCTCTCTGTGCACCTGCACATATGTATTGTGTATTACGAGTGAATGAGATGTACTTGAATTGCAGTTTGGGTAGCAACAAGTGATAGTCTTGTGCTATTATGTCTTGTAATGCAGCAAACCACTAAACCTTTGGATTTCCTTATGCTTGCAGACTCTAAACTGTTTTTCCTGGCTACTATCTACGGTATGCTTGGAGTACCTTTGTCATACTTGATGTGGTATAGGCCTCTGTACCGTGCAATGAGGTATGCATCAAATAGCCAACACTTTCTGGCTTCCTGCTATGTGTACAGAATAATCTGCACCAGTTCATGCCACTAATTCTGGATTCTACTTCGTATCAGCCTAACATGCATAGCATTGCTAATTAACAACAAAAGGAAATTTCTACTAGATGTTTGATTTAACTGAATTCCAATCTCTGCACTGTACTTTTCCTAGCACTAGTAGTGGCTTTAGTTTTAATATCTGGTTAACTTGTTGAACAGAACTGACAGTGCATTCAGCTTTGGGTGGTTTTTCCTCTGTTACATGGTAAGGTCTTGATGAATTTGTGGTTTCTGCTTTCTTCATTTGATATGCTATTTATGTTAGTAACCTGATTGGATTATGTTTTCTTTGTTTTGTTGTAGCTCCACATTGGCTTTTGTATAATTGCTGCCATTGCTCCGCCAATTGTGTTTCGTGGGAAGTCATTAACGTAAGATAACTTACCACACTATGATAGATGGCCACACTACAGTATCTCAATCCATGAGACTGTGATTTTCTTTATGTGTCTCTAAACAAAGTATGCTTTATCTATCATCAGGGGTATACTGGCTGCAATCGATACCTTCTCTGATCATGCATTAGTTGGGGTAAGTGGTTTTATAGATGCTATTCATCCTTATGCAGCTCATATACTTCCTATATAGAATGAACAGCTGGACATGTTTCCTTTTCTATAAAGTATGTCGATACAATGTTGTATGTTCAGTGTACATATATATCATTTACCTACGATCTTTCTTTCAGATATTTTACTTTGTCGGATTTGCCTTGTTTTCACTGGAGACAGTTGTGAGCATTTGGGTTCTTCAGGTCTGTGACTAATCTGCTATCTCCCTCTGCCTCTTGCCTCCTATTCTGCCTTTACTTTATTATGTTCTTCATTCTTGGTTCCGCACAACCCTCACTCATCTTTGGGTACTATGTCTAAATGGATAAGGAAGTAAATATGTACTCATTTATGTGTATTATATATAATTTGAATTCTCATATGCATATATGACATAAATGGAGTCATGGAACAATTGAAGATGCTAGTAACTTATCTAAAGCCAGAAGTACTCTGCATGTTATTTGTTTAATTACTCCTGCCCTCTAGCTATCTAACTCCATACATAAATTTCAACAATAGTGATCTCTTAAAATTAGGATACTATGGAATCTATCCAGTTGTGATACTAGTGTTTAGTGCTGGACGAAAGTCATTTTAACATCAGTCGAACACAGTTTTTCGGTCAACTTAACTTTGTCTTTCGATGTCCATCAGTCTTCCTTACATTTGTTTCAACAGAAAAATATGTATAATGTATAATTTAATTTACAAGTAAAGCAAGTACAGGAAGACCGAGTGAGCATGCCATATTTAATAAATATTATTTTTCCTTTATGTTGTCAACCTATGCATATACTAGAACTATGGTGGTTGCCAAGTTCCTTACAGTTACAGTGCAAAATACCAGCAGCTCAGCACTTACTTAATCTTGCTCTAATTTTGGTGCATGCAGAGAGTATACATGTATTTCAGAGGGCACAAGTGAAGCGGGCAATGGAAGAAATTACAGAAGTCTACTGGTGTCATCGGAGCGTGCTGCAGTTCTGTGCATACATATGAGTACATGTCATTCTTTGTATGTTATGGTAGTTATGGGAATAATTGGCCTCAGAAAGTCAGAAGTTTGTTTATTCGTTGGAAGAGTAGAAGTGTAGCACCGTTGTATTAGTTGCTTAAATTCTTGGTCTGCTGGTGTTATCTGTTGTGTTAAAAACCTTGGATCTTACCTATATAAATTGCATGTTGTTTGAAGCCAAGCATTTTTGTTCGTTAGTTAGTTTGCTTATTTGATTGGTCTGCTGGTGAGCTGCTGTCTTCTGTGAGGGCCAGGGTAGTTGGAACCTAAAGACAGCAAAACCTTATGAGGTTCTCATCTGTGCCTTGTGAAGTGATGTCGAAGGAGTCTTATAGCCTTCATTGCAGATTCCAATTATTATACAGAAAAACGCAAGGGTTAGACGTCCTTACATTTATTTTTCGAACCATGATGTCTTTCTAGCATTCACCGAATCCTATTCTGTATATGAAATGAAACATGAGAGTATATAACAGAAGTTTGATTGCACTTGCACCATAACAAGAAATTAAAGAAAATTCATATCATGGACAGAAAATATTACATGAGATTGGACTTCATAGAAAATTTTCTTTAAAACTCTACAAAGTACTCATACGAATCAAACAAGATGCATGACAAAAGATAGTAAGGACTGGAATCCTCCATAGTTCAACGTAATTCCTTTAATCAAAGAAGAGGTCCTTGATCTTCTCGTTTCCAGTGATTTACGCCTGTTACGTTGCTTGATTCTGTAATAATATACAGTGGAAAATAATATAGATTCCAGTAATCCACAACGGTGCCTGGGCTCAGATGCTTTGAATGAAACAGTAAATTCAGGAAAAATTGCAAAAAAAAAAACTGAATTTTTTTTGTCATCCATTCTTTTTTTTAGGGTATTGTCATCCATTCTAGGAACGTGCAAAATTTTGTGCTTAAATTACATTTGAGGAGCTCATGCAAAAAAACAAAACCAGGTCAGTGCAGTTTTTCAAAGTATCTTTGAGAGCCATTTTTAAGCCATTACTTCCTCGAATGTCCTAACACCACGGAAATTTGCACGCGCCTTGCGTACTCAAGCATCTTGGATGTCAAAAAAATTCTGAATGTTTTGAACTTTTTGCTATTTTTTACGTCTTACTCTGCACATGGCTGTGCCTCTATTCTCCTCTGATCAACAATGATTTATGGTTCTGTAACTTCTGTTCCCCGAACGAGTCAAAAGGAATTCTACTTGGAAGGTGCATGTGAAACCTGTTTCTTCAATTTAATGCGTATATGCTATGGAATGTCTCGTACGGCCATTGGCCATCCAATGACTTAGGGATGCTGACATGGCACATACCTGTGGCCACACGCTGACACATGGGCTGCCTTTGAAAAAAGATAAACGTACATATGGTCTACAGCTTGGTGAAGTAGGCATCAGCCATATCCTCTCCAACTCTCGGCGATCAATTTCCAGCCTCCATTACCTCATCTGCATCCAGCCATCCCAGCTCTGCCACGTGGCACAACCATATCTAGATCCATGGAACCACCACCAAGCTTTCCTCCAAGAGTCTCTGGCCATCATAATTCAAGCACCAACTAGTTAGTAAACACAAAACAGGCACAAGTATACCGCAGGACATTAAACCGTAAACGACGTATATGGAATTTTTAAGTGTCCTTCGCTCGTGTATTTGGCAGCTACCAAACAAGCAAATTAATTTTCAGCAAAGAGCACTAGCAAGTTTATATTCTAACCAATATAGGTTTACAAACATCACCAGGAAATGCCATGATCATAAAATGGAATCAGAAGCTTTTCGTAGTAAGAAAGCTCAGTGTCCAGGGAAAGAATACAGACAAAATACTATTGTTTGGAATTATAGGAAGAGCTCATTTTCAGATCACTATAAGCTGCCCCTGATATCACCAGAAAAGAAAAGGGAAAAAAGAAGGAAAATAGGGGTACCACATCATCACCATCTCATTTCCCTCCTTATGTTTTCTTAGCTCTTATCTCCACAGTTCTTTCATCAAGCTCTCTCTTCTCCTCAAGTCTCAGTTACAAGGCTTGAAGGGGAGAAGAGCAGCTCCAAGAGATTGGGCAGCAAACATGGCATTCTGCAGCCCACACACCACCACATCCCTGCACTCCCCATGCACCACCATCCCAAACTCAGGCTTCAGGCAAAACCAAGTCATCCTCTTCACAACCAGAAGCAGCAGGAGGAGCAACACGAGGCATGGAGCAAGGACCTTCCAGGTCTCATGCGCAGTTGAGAAGCCAATAGTGATTGGCCTGGCAGCAGACTCGGGATGTGGGAAATCCACCTTCATGCGCCGGCTCACCAGCGTGTTTGGAGGTGCTGCAGAGCCACCCAAGGGCGGCAACCCAGACTCGAACACGCTCATCAGCGACACCACGACGGTCATATGCCTTGATGACTACCATTCCTTGGACAGAACCGGGAGGAAGGAGAAAGGTGTGACCGCCCTGGACCCCAAGGCAAACGACTTTGATCTCATGTATGAGCAGGTGAAGGCAATCAAAGAAGGCAAGGCTATTGAGAAGCCAATCTACAACCACGTCACTGGCCTCCTCGACCCGGCGGAGCTCATCCAGCCCCCCAAGATCTTCGTCATCGAGGGTTTGCACCCAATGTGAGTTCACATTCTACCCCCATGCTTCTCCCGTCTGTTCCAGTATTTGGTGTCTTTTTTTTTTCTTTCTTCATCATATTCCAGTAGCTGCCGGGTAAGTGCTTATCATAAAATCTTTTGAATCACAGCAGTAACTTCTGTTAAGTCTCCACAAAATATTCGATTCCCTGATGCTTAACAGTTAGCAGTATTTCCCTGACTAAAATAAACATGATCATTTTGCAAGCTGTAACAATCAGAAATTTTTAAACCAGGTACGATGAACGTGTGAGAGAGCTCCTTGATTTCAGCATCTACTTAGACATCAGCAATGAGGTTAAGTTCGCATGGAAAATTCAGGTGAGCTGAACAGCAAGGTTTAGAAGTTTCAATGGATTTTGTTGCTGTTATCTATCTTTAAAAAACAATCACTGGCACTTTTGCAGAGAGACATGGCAGAGCGTGGGCACAGTCTTGAAAGCATCAAGGCTAGCATCGAAGCCAGGAAACCTGATTTTGATGCCTTTATTGGTACTGCCTTTTTACCAACTAATCAAAGCAAGTGTTTCCATAAACCAAAAATAATAAAAGATGGAATGTAAACTCACCACTTGGTATGACAGATCCGCAGAAGCAATACGCTGATGCTGTGATTGAAGTTCTGCCAACCCAGCTGATACCTGATGACAACGAAGGAAAGGTGCTGCGTGTTAAATTGATCATGAAAGAAGGCATTAAGTTCTTCAACCCGGTTTACCTCTTCGATGAAGGATCAACCATCAATTGGATCCCTTGTGGAAGAAAGCTTACATGCTCTTATCCTGGCATCAAATTTTCCTATGGCCCAGACACTTACTTTGGCCAAGAGGTACTCATCTTGGTTTATTTACCCTTTTGTGTCCAACGAGTAATGCTAACTGCTGTTACTTGAAAAATAAATCGAAAGAAACCTAGCAAGTAGTCCAAAGTAGGACAAAAAAAGAGAGCTCCAAAACCATTCTTGGACTAGAGATCAACTATTCATTGAGTAGAACAGTTCTAACTGTCAACCAGGTCTTGCCTCAGGCAATGCTGTACAATCTTAGTGTTTGCTTGTTTACTTCAGGTATCGGTGCTGGAGATGGATGGGCAATTTGACAGACTAGATGAACTCATCTATGTTGAGAGCCACCTAAGCAACCTCTCAACCAAGTTCTACGGGGAGGTGACACAGCAAATGCTAAAGCATGCAGACTTCCCGGGCAGCAACAATGGAACAGGTCTTTTCCAAACCATCGTAGGACTGAAGATTAGAGATCTCTATGAACAGATCATTGCTGAGAGGGCCGGCGTTCCTGCTGAAGCAGCAAAGGTCTGATGAGCCCCAAATTCAAGTTTACGAATCATTTCATCACCAACTCAATGAGAATGAGCATCCTCGCGTTTCTTGCACATAGTTTGAATATATTACAGCTAGAAGGCGGTAGAAAGTTCACTGCAGAACTCATGAAAACCTGCATTTTGAACTTCTCGAAAATCCTCTCCATGATGAGGGTCTCTTATGTCTCTTCTTAACACATTTCAATGTACATCTTCTCCCATGTTTCAATGCAGAAAATACATGTGCTTGCTAGAATCAAAAGCGGCTGCTTTTATCTAGCGTGTCCTTTTTTGGCTGTTACTGCTGATCACGACTAACATTCATAAAAGACCATTTAAGAAATTTGAAAAAATGGAGGTGGATTTGTAGAGAATTGTGAAAAATTGCGAGAACATGTGGATTATTCGGTACAGTGTTCTAGCAAACCACCCTGTGTGTGGAACTGTATATTCGACACTGATAACACAGTAGTCCTTAATCATCCACTAACAAACGTATCATACGTGATAACAGGAATGGTTACGAACTTAATGCATAACAATCATGTCATTATATAGAAAAGGTACATTGTGCTACTTTCAAGAAAGAATTCATAAACCCTACTGTGTGGAACTGCAGATGTGAAACTGAGAATAATATAGAAGTGCAGGATCATTCCTTATCAATGTGTAATGACTAATGACAAGATAATGGTTAAGAACCTAAGGTATGTCAGTTATGATCTTATAAAAAGTACATGCTGCTGTTCACTTCCTCAGCCAAAATTCAACGAAATAGACTTCCAGTCAAGTATAACTAACACAAAACCATTATGGGAGCTTCAGAACAAAAAATGGCCAGTTTCATGTAACTAGTAACTAGATTAAAGTGCAGTTTTCTATGCAAAATATACAAATTATAACAGTACAGTGCAACAATGGGCAAGCTAAGGGGAACTTTCATCATATGATGCTCAGTGCGTAAGTGCGAGAAGTTGCAGGCCACGCAATCTTAAGAGAGATGCACATAGATATCTCCAAACAACAGGAGAGCACAAGCACAAATATTCACATCAATAGCACGATTAATCCGTACAATGCGAGCATTTCCATATGAGATGCTACAAAGTAACAATAGGCTCAGTAGTGACATTACAGTAAGCAACTGAATGTAGACGGCTGTTCCAGGTAGAAATGGTGACTTATTTCGGTACAATCGTCAAAAGAAAAGAGGTGGATGAACCGATATCGGCGATGGCAATGGTCGGCGCGCCATGGTCTCCCTGGAGTTCAGTCCAAGCCCTTCACCGTTGGGTGGTGCCTCCCACCCTGGTGGTAGTGGCCTCCTCCAGGCACGGGAGTTGGGCACGCCAACATAAACCCGGTTCTCCTCCACTCCGCAGTTCCCCACGTCCACACAAGCCACGGTGCTCCTCCCGGCAATGTCCACGAACAAGGTGTAAGCCCCAATGTTGTCCACTTCCTCCCACATCATGTGTGCCAAATCAAGAGCGTACACACCGATCTTGTTCACCCTAGGCGCACGGAACACCACAGGGCCCAAGTTTGCTTCAAGCATGAAGAGCACCAGCAGCAGCCGATCCCCGGCAGCAACCAAATGCGGCCCGAATTGCAATCTGTCGAATGTGGTGGCGTCCGGGAGGCCAGCGGCTGGCAGCAATCGAACGGCCTTGTTGGAAGGGGCGCCATCAAGGTGGAACTCCAGTATCTGCGCGCGGTCGGTCAGACCGAGGACGCGCCCGCGGAATTCGAGGACGGTCGTGACGATGGAGGCGGCGCGGGGGAGGGCGTGCTTGGTCCAGTCGGGGCGGGCGTTGTTGTTGTTGTTGGGGCTTGGATGCTCGGGGAAGGGGAGCGAGAAGAAGGCGTGCATGGAGTGGAAGAGCAGGAGGTGGGAGGGCGCGAGCGCGGCGTAGTGATAGGGGGAAGTGCGGGGAAGGGAGCTGGAGCGCGCGGCGCTCGGCGCCGGTGAGGGCGTCGACGAGGTGTAGGCTATTGAAGGAGCCCCGGCGGAGGAGGATGAGGTGGCCGCGTGAGGCGGAGAGGAGCGTGGCGCCCTCCGCCGGGGCGGGGATTGGGTAGGAGAGGGACTGGGGGGCGACGAGCGGGGAGAAGGGCACCAGGCGGAAGTCCGGGCAGAGGAGGAAGAGCGGCGGGACGCGGGGGCGGACGAGATCGGCGGCGGAGGCGCGGAGCAGGCTTCGCCAGGGGTGGCACGTCCCCGCGAAGGCGTAGAGCGAGCGGATGCAGGGAAGGAGGCCCCGCAGCACCTCCGCCAGCGGCAGCTCCGGCAGGTTGGCCCAGTCGCGGTACGGGTCCGGACTAGGCGCGGGTGGCGGCATCGGAAGTGTGGGGCCCACGGCCACGGCGGTCGGCGGGGGCGAGTGTTTCGCGGCGGGGGCGGCACAGTTGGTAGGATCCGATCCGCCGTGCCGGTGCTTAGTTATTTTTTTAGGGAAGTGCCGATGCTCAGGTGTTGACTAGGCGACGACTTTTTTTTTTTTTTTTTTGAGAAAAACTAGGTGCACGGCAGCTACGGCAGGTGTTGACTAAGTCACGACTCACAAGCAAACCTGGCCAAATGGCCAGGCACGGCCCGGCCTGGGTTATACGGCCAGGCACGCTAAGTGCACGGGCCGTGCCGGCTGGCATGCGTGCTGTCCTCTCTCCGGCCCGGCACGTCGGCACACTTGATCCCACGGACCATCAAAGCACGTTTATAGGGGATACAAAGATGCAGAAAAATCATTTCAGAAAAAAATCCAAAAAAGAAAATAGAGAAATTAAAAAATAAGGCAAAATGTTATCATGTGGGATAAATCTTGAGCTTTATTAGTGGTTGTCTCATTAAAACCTTCCGTCCCTAGAAAGTAAAAGAGTACAATGAGACGCTCTAGATTACAAAAGAAAAAAATTACAAAATAAAAAATATATAAAGACTGCAACTACATGGCTTGTCTCCTTGCAGTCTCCTCCCTCTTGTGTGCCGATTTGTGCCTACTTAGGTGACCGGTTCCTCCATGCCCTATGGATAACAAGACCTTTCATCTTTTGCACTTAGTTTTAAACACGTTGACACCACCCTCCACAACTATTTCTTCATCGAACTAGTCATGGCACGAGCTTTTGCGGCTAACACGTGCATAGGAAAATGTATACATAACTTGCTCTAATAATAGCCATAGTGAAACTATCCTAGATGGTTCACCGGCACAATAGAGCTACTTTCAAAACCCGAAACTTTAGCAAAACAATGACAGAGAGGTAATTTTCCAAACATGAAACAAACTTCATAAACCAGTGTAATTAAGCAGCACCAAGATAATGTCATCCATCCATTTGCCCTTCACACAATATTAAGCCTACCTAGCAGCTGACAGGAACACAAAACAGTATGTTCCTATCGAGAAGTAGGACCACAAGACTACCAAGGGTTGTCTAGGATCCTCGAAGGATAAAACTTCGCCTGTAAGCAGACAACATCGGTGTAAAAGAATTCCGGACTTGGAGTCCTTAATCCAGCGTCCTCGGGTCCAGAAAAAGTCTACAGATTTAGAAGCCAGTGTGGAAGATAGAACTCGCCTACAAAACCGAAGACGAGAAGATGAAGCCACTTCGAGGTAGGATCAACATCCTTGGCTTGAAGACTAGTTTAGGGGATGCTGTCGGTGTCCTAGATTAGGGGGTGCACACCACGTCGGCTCGTCATTCATGGGCCAGGCCGACAACCCACCAACTACTGAAGAACGAGCTGCATAAACTGTGGCCCTCGACGTACTCAAGATGGAATGCTCCGAAGACTTGGCGTACACTTCAAGGCATATTTAAATGATCGGCATGTTATCCCTAGTTGTAGCCGACATACTTGTAACCCTAGATACCCCTGGTGCCTATATAATCCAAAGGACTTAGTCCGTAGAGGCGAGGTTTTTAGAGACTAAAACACATTCATACGATCTCAAGGTAGATCATCATGTACTTTGTACCCCATCCACAATCAATACAATACAAGCAAGACGTAGGTGTTACCTCTTCGAGAGGGTCCGAACCTAGGTAAATAATGTGTCCCCTTTACTTCATGTTACCATTGTGTCAAGATCACCAGCTCAGGACCCCCTACCTGACATCTGTTGGTTTTAGCACCGACATTCATGCCAAGGAAGATGTAGACCCGGTAGTGGTGCACGTGCAATAGCTTCCATCCACCTTCATCTCCTTTGATTCCTGTTGTCTTTGGTTGATTCCCAGGCCTGCTTGGACACCAGTGCTTTCGACATTGGTACACCCTCCACCTCTCCTCCCTCTCACGTCCTCCATCCATCACACTGCTAAGTGTTTACTGCCACGACGACGCCGTCTGCATCACCTTTCTCCCCACCAAATTCTCTTTTGGAGGCGAAGGGATGCATACATTAGACAAGGAGATTGGGGATTTGGAGTTCGATTGGCTCGAAGGAAACAAGAAGGGGGAGATTATTGGGGAACGTTGCATGGGAAACAATTTTTTTTCTTGCGCACATACAAGATATATCTATGGTGATGAGCATCTACGAGATGAGAGATTGGATCCACATACCCTTGTAGATCGCTAAGCGGGAAGCGTTAAGAAACGCGGTTGATGTAGTCGAACGTCTTCGCGATCCAAATCGCAAGTCGTCCCGCGATCCAATCACGATCTAGCGCCGAACGGACGGCACCTACGCGTTCAGCACACGTACAGCTCGATGACGATCTCCGCCTCCTTGATCCAGCAAGCGAGGGCGGAGAGGTAGATGAGTTCTTCGCCAGCACAACGGCGTGGTGGCGGCGGTGGTGGAGCTGTCCCAGCAGGGCTTCGCCAAGCACGACCGAGACGATCTAGTGGAGAACAGATCTAGAGGGAGAGAGAGGCAGCCGTGGCTTTTACAAGTGGTGGCTGCCCTCAAAACCTCCACTATATATAGGAGGGAGAGGGGGTAGGTGGGGCGCCCTAGGGTTTCCCCTAGGGGCTTGGCCGGCCGCAAGGGGGAGGAGTCCACCTCCCACAAGGGAGGTGGAGTCCTAGTAGGACTCCCTCCCCACTTGGCCTTTCCCTTCGAGGATGGTATACTACTTGACATCCCTCTCGTGTGCATGCATAGGTATTGTCGAAGCTTCATGGAGAACGAGGAGGAGTGCGAGCGCAAGTGTACACCTACAACATCCGCGAGGGAAGCGTGGAAGCGAAGACGGAAGAAGACGGAGCTGCGGAGTCTACAACCTCCGGACGTCCGACGTCTTCCGGACGTTCGACGCCTGGAGTCCATCCCAGCCAGAAGACGAGGAGAATCTACAACGACCGGACGACCGACGCCTTTCGGACATCCGACAGACTCCAGCGCCCGGACGTCCGAGCCCATCCGGAAATCCGGCGCCAAATCACCCGCGCCGAAATGACGGAAGTCCGAAGACCTCCGGACGACCGAGCCACGGATGTCCGACACCCTCCGGACGTCTGGACCCTCCCGAGCCTCCGGACGACCGACGTCCTACGGACGTCCGACACATGCCTGTGTGCAGCCGCGGGCCTTGGGCCTTGTATCCCTTCTTCACTTACCCCTTCGTGGACAAGACTATATATACTCTTCCCCCACCTCTAGCTAGGGTCAGCAAAGTGATAGCTCATTCATAGATGAGCTTTGCTCCTTCCTCTACTTCTCACATGGAGACCGAGGCCTCCACTAGAGAAGATCCCTAGAGGATGTCAAGGCCCCTTCGAAGGGAAGATCCATCTACGGATTCAAGGCCCATCTCTCCTAGAGATTTGGATGAACTGCCCATGTATCTTTATTTCCGTTGTTGTTTTTGGATCTTGATGCACCTCTTGTATTGCTTGTGATTCGAGGAGTACTTGGTGTGGATCTTGTCCAATAGTGTGTTTTCCCTTTGATTCTCTCCACATTTTCCCCTCGTGTTCTTCGTGTTCATCGTGTTCTTCCTCAAATCCACCTCCAATTTGTGAAGATCGGGCCACCCTCGGGTTTGCCCCGTATCATATTGGTATCAAGAGCCACGTTGCCACGAATTTGGAGCCCTACCGCCCACTTTTCTTGCATTAGTTCATGTTTTTCTTCCCAATTTTGAAAATCTCCACAAAAAGAGCCCAATTTTTTTATTGTGATTTGTTGTTCTAGTGAGTTTTTGTTGATTTTGATCCGTGGATCTAGTGTTTGGCAAGTGGATCTACTTCCCTTGGCGTTCCCTAGCCCCAATTTTTATTTTTCCGCTTCAATTTCGAGCCCAAAATCATCAATTTCCGCCCAAAATCGCGTCCCGGATCTCAGATCTCGAGCTGACCCAGACCCCTCGGACGTCCGACCATTTCCGGACGTCCGGACCCCTACGAAGCCTCGGACGCCCGACAGCCTCCGGACGTCCGAAACCCCTAAACAGACCCGAAATCTCGGATTTCCGGCCCGTCCGAACGTCCGACCCCCGGATGTCCGTCACTTCTCGGACATCCGTAACCTATAGAAACTGACTCGGCTGGAACTTTGTTTCGGCCATAACTAATTCATCCGAACTCCGATTTGGGTGTTCTTTAACTCGTTTTGTAGCTATTGACATCCACCATCCCACAAAATTAGTTCCACCATCATTTGACACCATCATATGTTTCAAATTTTGGCAAGTTTACCTATGCCCTCCACCATATCATCCGCAATACCACCATAGACTTCCGCAACCTAACCCATTTTGGTTACCTTTGCATTTTGTGGCTGCTTGAGTTGTGATGTGAGTCTCCTAAGGTGTTTCGGCTACTTAGGGACGGTTACTTCTTCTTCAACCACCGGTGACTTGTATCGGTCCATCATCTACACCGACCACCGACGATCGATATCGACGACGACCATCCATCCTTTGAGACCATCTTCAACCGGAAGCAAGGCCGGTTTACCCCGACTTCGTGAAAGGTTAAGTGTGACGAAGGTATACATTCCGTCATACACTTTTCCTTCCTTGCCATTACATCTTGATAGCCCCACCATCTTTGTGAATACCTTTATACCTATTAAGACTAGCTATCCGAGTATTGCCGGGCTTCGCGAAAACTTGTGCATCATAGTGATACCATATCATATTGTTGCATCATTGGAAATATCATATAGTGCAATTGCTTGCTCCCGTGCATATCTTGTGATACTTGTCTCATATATTTGGTTGAGGCTCAATAAGAATAGTGGAAAGGAAGAGAAGAGACAAAAAAAAGCTTCTAAGCAAGTAAGAATGATCAAAAGCTTATAAGCATAGAGTTGAGCATGAAAAGATATACTTGTGCATGAGGATACATGGAATATGATTGGTGCCAAGTGGTGAATCGTGCCCAAACGTGCAATCAAGCTAGCGTCTCTCCTTGTGTTTGTGCAACACGAGCTTAGTCTTCGTTAGGCAATTTTGTATTGCTCATCCCTATAGTTGCACAAGCCCCATTATCCCACCGCGTGTGTTTCTTTATTGCCCTCCTCTATATTGTGATCGCTTGCTTTGCATTTTGAGTCCATTGGATTGATTTCAACATTTGCAATATCTTGGACTTCATTTTGCTTGATATTTTGTACCACTAACCCCACCGAGCTCCACTATAAGCCATTTGTGTAGGTTGTGAGAATTGGACAAGGTTTTTCACCAAGTGCACTCTTTTCCTTGCATACATTGTGGTCTTTTAAGATCCATCTACAACTTCGGAAAGAGGTAACTTTGGTATGTTCATTCCATCTCGTTCTCACGCCTTCTCGAGTGCTTCCATGGATATGGACGGCACATCTCCTTCGGTCTACAACAACAATGACGAGTTTGATGCCATGAAGAAAACCATCGACGCCAAGATGGATGCTCATTTGGAGGAGCTCAAGGCCATCATCAAGAACCGCACGAGATCTTCATCATCGAGAAGACGCTCAAGTGCACATGCTTACGAGCTACCATCTCTGGCAAGATCAAAGTGGCATCAACACCATCAACGACATGAAGAAATAACGACGCCAACATCAAGGCTTCCAACAAAGAACAAGTGTGAAGGTCACGAGCTCGACATTAACCACCGCACGATGACTTCACCAACTACCTTGGCATCTTCGCCAAGCGACTTCAAGGCATCTTCGCCTTTGGATATGCGGCATCTTCGCCGACAAGTACTTCAAGAGAAGCTCCCCAAGCTCAAGTTCGCGACTTCCACGAGCTACTATGACCTCGACATCGACCACGAGATTCCTTTCTGTGGGAGTCAAGACCCCGAGGAGTTTCTCGCGTGGGAGCGCAAGATGGACACATACCTCAAGCTACTTCAAGTCCCTTCCGAAGATCAAGTGAAGTACACCACAAGAAACTTCCATGACAATGTGTCGACATGGTGGCTTCACACATCTTCGACGAGCTTCGACATGAGTTGGTCCAAGTTGAAGAAAGCGTTGCGGCGAGAGTTTGTGCCTTCTACATACACGGAACATCTTCAACGCCAATTGGAGAACACCATACAAGGATCCAAGTCCCTCGATGAGTACTTCATGAAGATGAAGAAAGCCTTGCGACGAGCTGGTGTGGACGACCCCATTTGGATGAAGTTCCACTTCATGATGGGATTGAACAACGACATCACCAAGACTATCTTCCACAACAACTACGAGTCTCTCGAAGACCTCTACATTGGTGCTCTCATGGCGGAACATGAACTCAAGGCCAAGGCTACTCGACCCCGAGCACACTTCGCGACGACCAAGCTCCACGACGACGAGCATGAGGATGGTACCACCAAGATGTCCAAGCCCAACGAGCTCCAAGACGACGCTCCAACGTCCGACTTCACCTCCATCCCTCTTTGTGGCATTGACGATGCCAAGTCTACCACGACTCTTTTTGAAGACGGCGCGGCGACAACCACGACTACGGAGCCACTCAAGGAACATGCTTTGGAGGAGAACGACAAGGTGGCGAGCAAAGATGATGCTTCCATCTTTGGAGGCAAGAGTGATGATGTGCCATCTTCGGCCTTCATCCACGGCGACGGTGACGAGTTGGTTGAGCATGGGATTTTCCCTTCGACCATGGCGGCGTTTGGTGATGAGTTGAGAGACTTATGCCACCATATTGAGAGTGAGAGTGACTTCACCACTAGCTCCATATATGATGAGTTGCCTCAATTCCAATGTGAGGAGAGCCACAAACCCCACCACTTGAGTGAGATGAGTGACTCCACCATATGTGAGTTTGAGTGCACATAACTTGAGGGAGTGTGTGAGATACCACATAGAGAGAGTGAGGTAGTTGAGAGGGCATGTGAGGCCATTTTGATTTCTAACAACTTAACCTCTTCCTCTATTGTGTCTTCTCCTTTGGTGCTAGGCCCCATATTCGCTGACGCGCCGACCCTTGACGACTTCGTCCTCACCTTGGACAAGACGATGGCCATGGTGGTATATGAAGCACCCCTCACATGGTTCCATCACGATGAAGATGACCACAAGTTGGTCTATGCAACCTCACCTACACTACATGAGTGGAATGAAAAAGGTAACTTAGGTGAAGGTGATGTTCTTGTCCCACTAGTGGACTCTGATTACTTGCATGTTGATGATCACCCTATTTCCATGCTTCATGATTATGCGACTTCCTCATGTGATGAATTGCCCATTTATGATGAGTTTAACGATTCTCATGTGGAGTCTATTAGTTATGATGCCATGTTGCATAGGATACCTTGTGAGAACTCTATATGTCACATTATGTTTGACAATCCACTTGACTTGTCATATGCTATGCATGAGATCACCCATATTGCATCTTCGCAATCTCATCGTAGTAACTATGCATATGCCATTAAAATAAACCCAATTTGCACATATGGCATAGTTGACAAACCCATGGTTATTGGCATTTGCTTTTCTTGTGATGATATTGACATGCTTCCTTTGCATCATTTACGCAATAATTCTCATATGCCATACCATGATCCCCATGAAATGGAAATGCATTGTTTTTGATGTTGTCCATATTCTCCATATTATGCTTCCGCTATTGCACATGAGGAAACCCCCATAGTTTCCCCATACATTATAGGGGATCTTGTTCCATCCCATCCATTGCATGATCCCATTCATTGTGTGCACAATATGCTTGCCATTGATATGAATAATATGCTTGTGCCAGATACTTGCTATAATTTGCGTCCCAATCATGTTGAGCATAATACCTATCGTTGCATGATGGATGACGTATTCCTATACCATGCCTCAAATTTCTTTGAGCATTTCTTATTTTGTGCTAACTCTCACGTACACATACACATCATGATGGAAGATGTGTACTTTTACCACACACACACCTTGTTTCGTGAGTCTCCTTCTTGTGTAGGTACACATGATTCTTCGTCAACCTCGCAAGCGCACGAGTTGACGAAAAGAGCTCTAGAGAGAAACGAAGACTTGTGGCACCATGGAGTGCTTACCCTCCACCCACCCTCTTTGCGCAAATACTTCGCGCATTTCTTCTACATGGCTCTCACATGGTTATGGGTTATTGTCCATTATATATCCTTTGCCCATATTTCCATGTTCACTTTGCATGATATGCTCATTTATATGCCCTTGCCATGCATTAGTGACCCATGCTTTGCACCTCACATGACACTTGCTTATATGACTTGTAAGTGTGTTTGCAAGCTTGGTGGAGATATGTCTTGTCTTTGCCATGTTCCTTTTGTGTGCCATGATATTGTTGATGCTTGTGTTGGGAGAGTCATATTGACCAATTGCTCTTTACATAGGACTTCTCGCCAATACAATGATTATGCATTTCTCATTATTTGCTTGCGTTCTTGTGATATGTCATGTGCATTGCATATGCCCACTATTTGCTCACATGACATGATTGACATGATTTCCTCTAGTATGTTGCATCTTCGCACTACTAGTTTGCACGACATGATCACTATGCTTACTTATGTTGCATCACCGATGTGCTCCTTTTATGCGGTTGATGACAACCATTGCCATGCTTCGCACATGATTGATATTGCTTGTTGTCATATGTCTCCATTTGTTGCCTCTCTCATGCTCGATGCTTTGCCATGTATTGAGTGCAACCATGCTATTAATTTTGCTAATGAGATTGCCCCCATTGATGGTGTCCTGGACTAGGGGGTACTCACCACGTCGTCTCCCGACCAGTGGGTCGGGCCGAGGACCCCCAGGGCAATTCACTAATGGGCCACTTCTGGCAGCCCATGATGCATACAAGGGAGGTTCCACAAGACTTGGCGCACAAGACAAGGACTCCTCTAAACCCTAGGCCTACGGTGCATTATATAAACCGAGGCCAGGCTAGTCAATAGACAATCTCAATCTCAATCTCATATTCATTACAACAATCTCGTGGTAGATACATGTATTATGTACTATCCCCCATATGAATACAATCAAAAGCAGGACGTAGGGTATTATCTCCTTGAGAGAGCCCGAACCTGGGTAAAATCATGTGTCCATGTTACCATCGCTTCAAGATGCCTAGCTTAGGACCCCTACTACGAGATATGCCGGATTTGACGCCGACATTGGTGCTTTCATTGAGAGCCTGCTGGGTAGTCGCCGCGGTGCGATGGTAATTCAGATCGGCTCCATCGCGATCTACGCGTCGGAACCGAGCTACATCGTCAACGTCGGCATCTTTGTCGCCGGCTTGACTGGTCACCTCGGCTAGGCCGAGGACTGCGGGCCACGTCGGATCATCTAGTTCGGATGGGTGTCTTCATCAACATCAACTCCAATCTCAACCAAGATCATGGAAGAATCCTCCATGGTGCTCGGGGGCTCAACGTCAACATTGCCCTCGCGCGATCATGCAGTTTTTCTGGACAGCGAATTCGTGTTCGTCGTCCCTGCCTCCTCGAGCGTTGCTTTGACGATTGCTTCGGTGGAATTGTGTGGAATTGAGTCTAGAATAACCTTGCAAAATTTTGCCGCGTTTCGGTGGAGGAATCTCCGGCGATCTACAATATACCGGAGCCCTGTCAAATCTGGACGTGAATCTAGACGACTTTAGGGCGAGGAGTCTAGCGCCCAGCTCGTTCTTCCTTTGGAAGATCCAACCATTGATCCGCTGTGGAATTCCTACGTCGACAACCCCTCAACATTTCAGCTCGATCCGACCGTTCAAACTCCGGGAATGGCCCGATAAGTGCGTCAATTTTCGGATCTGTTTCCTGCGCGAAAACGAATCCGACCCGAATTCATCTTTCTTCATGAACGGGATATTGGACATCCTTCTTAAAGGAATTTTTTTAGGGTATTGTGTTGTTCTCAAACACGTGCCCACAAATTTTGAGGCGATTTTCACCGTCGTGCCAATGTCAAACCGGCCCGACAACATTGCTCCACGGTTGCCGACCTGCGCTAGATCGTCACTTCGTCGAGCCGAGGTCAACCTCTTTAGATTCATCACCTCGACAAGCCAACCAAGAGTTCGACAACCCGACCAAGAGTTCGGCATCGTCGCCCCACGGATTGCACGGGGCTGGCACACCGGAATCGCCGCGCGGTCACTTCATCAAGCTGGCATCGACCGCGTCACAAATTTTCGTGGCTACAGAGACTTCTGGCGGCGGAACTCCCGATCTAGGTTTCTTTTCGGGGGTTTCTATATTTATAGGAATATTTGGCATTGGAATAACGTCAGGGGGGTGCTCGAGGGGCCCACAAGCCAGGGGGCGCGTCCTAGGGGGGGGACGCCCCCTAGGCTTGTGGCCTCCTCGGGACTCCTCTCCGGTATCTTTTTGCTCCGGTATTTTTTATATTTTCCAAAAATATTCTTCGTAAATTTTCAGCCCATTCCGAGAACTTATATTTCTGCACAAAAACAACACCACGGTAGCTCTGCTGAAAACAGCGTCAGTCCGGGTTAGTTCTAATAAAATCATACCAAAATGATATAAAATTATTGTAAACATGGCATGAATACTTCATAAATTATAGATTCGTTGGAGACGTATCAGCATCCCCAAGCTTAATTCCTGCTCGTCCTCGAGTAGGTAAATGATAAAAGAAATAATTTATGAAGTGTGAATGCTACCTAACATGTTCGTCATATTCTTTTCTTCTTTGTATAGCATGGACATTTGGACTTGTAAATGATTCAAAGCAATAGTCTAGTTTTAACATAATGACTTCAATACTCAAGCATGTCAACAAGCAACCATGTCTTTCAAAATATCAACACTAAAGAAAGTTATCCCTAGCCCATCATGCTCAATCATTGATCCATTCATGAAACACGCTCAAATATTAGCTATGCCCAATGCTCAAGTACGATCATAGTGCCCCCTAGTTGGTGCTTATAAGAGAAGATGGAGACTCAAAGCAAAAAATAAAAATTGCATAAAGTAAATAGATAGGCCCTTCACAGAGGGAAGTAGGGATTTGTAGAGGTGCCAGAGCTCAAAGTTTTAAATTGAGAGAGAAAAAATATATTTTGGGTGGCATGCTTTTCCTGTCAACAAAAACGACAAAGTAGCTCACAATACTTTCCATGCTAGATACATTATAGGCGGTTTCCAAACAGAATGGTAAAGTTTTTACTCCCCCTCCACCAATCAGTCACACTCCACGGCGAGCCGAATCCACGGGTACTGTCCATACAAACAACAATCCTGGGGGAGTTTTGTTTCATTATATTTTGATTTGATTTTTCAGCATGGAACTGGGCATCCCGAATACCAGCCACTTTCTCGTGAATGATAGTGAATCAACACATATCGTGAGAATAACACACCTAGCATGGAAAAATATTGGATACTCCCCACCGTTTCATGAGCGGTACGGGCACACAAAAGAGAAAATTTATTTTGAAAATTTAGAGATGGCACATACAAATTTGCTTGGAACGGCATGGAAATACCGCATATAGGTAGGTATGGTTGACTCATAAGGCAAAACTTCGTTTAAGGATTTTGGATGCACAAGTAGTATTTCTACTTAGTACAAATGAAGGCTAGCAAATAGATTGGGAAGTGATACGTCTCCAACGTATCTATAATTTATGAAGTATTCATGCCATGTTTACAATAATTCTATATGATTTTGGTATGATTTTATTAGAACTAACCCGGACTGACGCTGTTTTCAGCAGAACTACCATGGTGTCGTTTTTTGTGCAGAAATAAAAGTTCTCGGAATGGGCTGAAAATTTACGGTGATTTTTTATGGACCAAAAGAGACCCCCGAAGCATTGGAGTTGGGCCAGAAGAGGCACGAGGCCGTCACAAGCCTGCAGGGCGCGCCCCCCCTAGGGCGCGCCCTCCTAGCTTGTCGCCGCCTCGTGGCCCCCTTGACGTGAGACCGACGCCAAAAATTCCTATAAATACCAAAACCCCCAGAAACAAACCTAGATCGGGAGTTCCGCCGCCGCAAGCCTCTGTAACCACGAAAAACCAATCGGGAGCCCGTTCCGGCACCCTGCCGGAGGGGGAAACCATCACCAGAGGCCATCTTCATCATCCCGGCGGTCTCCATGACGAGGAAGGAGTAGTTCACCCTCGGGGCTGAGGGTATGTACTAGTAGCTATGTGTTTGATCTCTCTCTCTCGTGTTCTTGAGATGACACGATCTTGATGTACCGCGAGCTTTATTAATATAGATGAATCATATGGAGTTTTCCCCTCTCTATCTTCTCGTGATGAATTGAGTTTTCCCTTTGAAGTTTTCTTATCGGATTGAATCTTTAAGGATTTGAGAACACTTGATGTATGTCTTGCGATGGGATATCCGTGGTGACAATGGGATGTTCTATTGATCCACTTGATGTATGTTTTGGTGATCAACTTGCGGGTTCCGTGACCTTGGGAATCTATGCATAGGGGTTGGCACACGTTTTCGTCTTGACTCTCCGGTATAAACTTTGGGGCACTCTTTGAAGTTCTTTGTGTTGGATTGAACATGATGAATCTGAAATTATGTGATGCATATCGTATAATCAAGCCCATGGGTACTTGTGGTGACATTGGAGTATCTAGGTGACATTAGGGTTTTGGTTGATGTGTATCTTAAGGTGTTATTTTAGTACAAACTCTAGGGCTGTTCGTGACACTTATAGGGATAGCTCATAAGATTGATCAGAAAAGATAACTTTGAGGTGGTTTCACACCCTACAATAATTTCTTCGTTTGTTCTCCGCTATTTGTGACTTTGGAGTGAACTCTTTGTCGCACGTGAGGGATTTATATATGATTCAACTATGTTAGTATTGTTGAGAGAACTTGCACTAGTGAAAGTATGAACCCTAGGCCTTGTTTTCAAGCATTGCAATACCGTTTGTGCTCACTTTTATCATTAGTTACCTTGCTGTTTTTATATTTTTAGATTACAAAAACTTATATCTACCATCCATATTACACTTGTATCGCCATCTCTTCACCGAACTAGTGCACCTATACAATTTACCATTGTATTGGGTGTGTTGGGGACACAAGAGACTCTTTGTTATTTGGTTGCAGGGTTGTTTGAGAGAGACCATCTTCATCCTATGCCTCCCACGGATTGATAAACCATAGGTCATCCACTTGAGGGAAATTTGCTACTGTCCTACAAAACTCTGCGCTTGGAGGCCCAACACGAGTCTACAAGAAGAAGGTTGCGTAGTAGACATCAAGCTCTTTTCTGGCGCCGTTGCCGGGGAGGTGAGTGCTTGAAGGTATATCTTTAGATCGTGCAATTGAATCTTTTAGTTTCTTGTTTTTTTCACTAGTTTGGTTTTATAAAAGAAAACTACAAAAAAATGGAGTTTAGGTTGCATCAATTGGTTCGTCTTTTTAATGTCTTTCGTGAAAATGATGGTTTGGAAAATTGTGCTCAATTGATAGAGGAAGAATTTATGAAAATACTTAATGAGAATTCCTTGAATGATGAGCATGATTGCAATATTGCTAGTATGAATTCTCTGAATATCCATGATGCTAATGATATGCGAAGCCATAAGCTTGGGGATGCTATGTTTGATGAAGATGATATTTTTAGTCCCCCAAGTTTTGATGAGGAAATTTATTATGATGATGGCATGCCTCTTATCTATGATGATTATGATGATGACATGTATGCTATAAAGAGTGATAGTAACCATGAAACTTGTCATCATGATTTTAATATTCAAAGTGGTTATGTCAATCAAGTATATCATGATAGTTATTTTGTTGAGTTTGCTCCCACTATTATGAATGAGAAGAAAATTCCTTATGTGGAGAGTGACAAATTTTCTATGCTTGTGGATCATGAAGATAATGCTTTATGTGATAGTTATGTTGTGAAATTTCTTCATGATGCTACTGAAAATTATTATGAGGGAGGAACATATGCTTGTTTTGCAATAATATCAAGTTTCCTCTCTATGTGTTGAAAGTTTTGAAGTCATGCTTGTTTTGCCTTCCTATGCTAGTTGATTCTTGCTCCCATAAATTGTTTGTTCACAAAATCCCTATGCATAGGAAGTGGGTTAGGCTTAAACGTGCTTGTCATGAGATTCATGATGCTCTTTTGCATGTTTTAATTGTTATTCCTATGTGAGCATCATTGAAATAATCATGCCTAGCTAAAAGGCATTAAAGAAAAGCGCTTGTTGGGAGACAACCCAACACATTTCCTTTCTGTTTTTGTGTGTTCACATGATTAAGCTACTGTATTAATCATGTTTTGTGTATTTTCTTTCAATAAAGTGCCAAGTAAAGCCTTTGGGATAGTGTGGATGATAGTTGACTTGATTCTGTGCAAAAACAGAAACTTTTGCTCTCAGTCCAGGAATTTTGTAAATTCACTGGAACGTGCTTTTGATCTGAATTTCTTACACAGTCTTGATATACAAATTCTTCAGGTTTTTCTAATTTTTCAGAATTTTTAGAGACAGGGAAGTATGGTTACACTACAGATCTTCACAAACTGTTCTGTTTTTGACAGATTCAGTTTTGCATGCATAGTTTACTTGTTTTAGTGTTTCTATAGCTTATATTGAGTGATATAAATTATGGGAATGATAGAATACAGTAGGTATGACGTGGGAACAATTATGAATCTTGTCTTGACAGTACCTAAGTGAATGATTTATCTTTACTACACTAACCCTTCTCACGAAGTTCCGTTAAGTTTTGTGTGATTGAAGTTTTCAAGTTTTGGGTGAGACACCGATATGAGGAGAATAAGGAGTGAAAAGAACCTAAGCTTGGGGATGCCCAAGGCACCCCCAAGGTAATATCCAAGGAAGACTCAAGCGCCTAAGCTTGGGGATGCCCCGGAAGGCATCCCCTCTTTCATCTTCAACACTATCGGTATATCTTACTTGGAGCTATATTTTCATTCGTCACATAATATGAGTTTTGCTTGGAGCGTCATATTATTTTGTTTTTCTCTGTTAGGTGTTATTTATAATCTTGTTTTTCAATAAAAATTTCCAAGAATTGCCTTATGATGCTTGCATTGCATGTTTTGATGTGTGCTGTGTATAAACAGAAACTTTGGCTGTAGTGTTTGAATTTTCATATTTTACTGGAACGTGGAAAGTTTCTGAAATTTTTACAGAGTATTTTCATATAAATTATTTAGCATGTCCTAAATTTTCATAATTTTTTGAGTTACATAAGTACACTGGTTTAATAGATTGCTACAGACTGTTCTGTTTAGACAGATTGCTGTCATAGTTTTGTTATCTACTTATCCTATAGTTTCCATAGCCTATATTGGTAGATATAAATTGTGGAAATGATAGTATACAGTACCTAATGTTTGGAAATTGTTATGCAACTTGTCTTGGCAGTACAGAAGAGTTGATTTATTATTATGTGTACTAACCTATCTCACGAGTTCTTTTCAAGTTTTGTGTGGAAGATGTTTTTGAGAATAGGTGAAACCATGATATGAGAGGATTGAACGAGATACAAAAGCTCAAGCTTGGGGATGCCCAAGGCACCCCAAGTAAATATTTCAAGAAGTCTCAAGCATCTAAGCTTGGGGATGCTACGCATCCCAACTCTCTTCATCAACAATTATCGGTTAGCCTATGTTGAGCCTAAATTTTTATTCGTTCACATGATGCGTGCTATTCTTGGAGTGCTATTTTTTATTTTGCTTGTTTTTTAAATAAAATACTTAGATCTGAAAATATTTATTGAGAGAGAGGGAGTCCTCACATAGCTACTTAATTGTTTGACTACTCATTGATATTCACTTATATCTTTTGAGAGTAGTTTGTCATTTCCTCTCATGCTTCACTTATACCTTTTTGAGGGATGAAATCTTTATGCTCATGTGCTTCATTTAAATTTGTTTGAGCTTGCCAAAATGCAATGGCAATATATGAAACTAGCCCCAAAGTGATAGATATACAAGGAGGATATAATAAAAACTTTCATGAAGATCATTGGACAAATTAAACTTGATTCCTTGTAATAGTTTTGAAACATGATGATAGTAGTATGTGAGTCATGTTAGTGAGTAATTATGCTTTAGTAGGAATATTGGTGTTAAGGTTTGTGATTCCCTATGCAAGTACGAAAGTCAATAGTTATGCAATGAAGTTATATCCTACTTGTGGTGCATTATTCGGTGTTAGTTATGTTCAATGGTCACTTATGAGATTTTTCGTTTCTTGGTTTGGTTGCTTCCCAATCTATTTGCTAGCCTTCATTTGTACTAAGTAGAAATACTACTTGTGCATCCAAAATCCTTAAACCAAGTTTTGCCTTATGAGTCCACCATACCTACCTATATGCGGTATTTCCAGGCCATTCCAAGCAAATTTGTATGTGCCATCTCTAAATTTTCAAAATAAATTTTCTCTTTTGTGTGCCCGTACCGCTCATGAAACGGTGAGGAGTATCCAATATTTTTCCATGCTAGGTGGGTTATTCTCACGATATGTGTTGATTCACTATCATTCACGAGAAAGTGGTTGGTATTCGGGATGCCCAGTTCCATGCTCAAAATTCAAATCAAAATATAATGAAACAAAACTCCCCCAGGATTGTTGTTTGTATGGACGGTACCCATGGATTCGGCTCGCCGTGGAGTGTGATTGATTGGTGGAGGGGGAGTAAAAACTTTACCATTCTGTTTGGGAACCGCCTATAATGTATCTAGCATGGAAAGTATTGTGAGCTACTTTGTCGTTTTCGTTGACAGGAAAAGCATGCCACTCAAAATATTTCTCTCTCTCAATTTAAACCTTGAGCTCTGGCACCTCTACAAATCCCTACTTCCCTCTGCGAAGGGCCTATCTATTTACTTTATGCAATTTTTATTTTTGCTTTGAGTCTCCATCTTATCTTATGAGCACCAACTAGGGGGCACTATGATTGTACTTGAGCATTGGGCATAGCTAATATTTGAGTGTATTTCATGAATGGGTCAATGATTGAGCATGATGGGCTAGGGATAACTTTCTTTAGTGTTGATATTTTGAAAGACATGGTTGCTTGTTGACATGCTTGAGTATTGAAGTCATCATGTTAAAACTAGACTATTGCTTTGAATCATTTACAAGTCCAAATGTCCATGCTATACAAAGAAGAATAGAATATGATGAAAATGTTTGCTAGCATTCACACTTCATAAATTATTTCTTTTAACATTTACCTACTCGAGGACGAACATGAATTAAGCTTGGGGATGCTGATACGTCTCCAACGTATCTATAATTTATGAAGTATTCATGCCATGTTTACAATAATTCTATATGATTTTGGTATGATTTTATTAGAACTAACCCGGACTGATGCTGTTTTCAGCAGAACTACCATGGTGTCGTTTTTTGTGCAGAAATAAAAGTTCTCGGAATGGGCTGAAAATTTACAGTGATTTTTTATGGACCAAAAGAGACCCCCGAAGGATTGGAGTTGGGCCAGAAGAGCCACGAGGCCGTCACAAGCCTGCAGGGCGCCCCCCCCAGGGCGCGCCCTCCTAGCTTGTCGCCGCCTCGTGGCCCCCCTTGACGTAAGACCGACGCCAAAAATTCCTATAAATACCAAAACCCCCAGAAACAAACCTAGATCGGGAGTTCCGCCGCCGCAAGCCTCTGTAGCCATGAAAAACCAATCGGGAGCCCGTTCCGGCACCCTGTCGGAGGGGGAAACCATCACCGGAGGCCATCTTCATCATCCCAGGGGTCTCCATGACGAGGAGGGAGTAGTTCACCCTCGGGGCTGAGGGTATGTACCAGTAGCTATGTGTTTGATCTCTCTCTCTCTCTCTCGTGTTCTTAAGATGACACGATCTTGATGTACCGCGAGCTTTATTAATATAGATGAATCATATGGAGTTTTCCCCTCTCTATCTTCTCGTGATGAATTGAGTTTTCCCTTTGAAGTTTTCTTATCGAATTGAATCTTTAAGGATTTGAGAACACTTGATGTATGTATTGCGATGGGATATCCGTGGTGACAATGGGATGTTCTATTGATCCACTTGATGTATGTTTTGTTGATCAACTTGCGGGTTCCGTGACCTTGGGAATCTATGCATAGGGGTTGGCACACGTTTTCGTCTTGACTCTCCAGTATAAACTTTGGGGCACTCTTTGAAGTTCTTTGTGTTGGATTGAACATGATGAATCTGAAATTATGTGATGCATATCGTATAATCAAGCCCATGGGTACTTGTGGTGACATTGGAGTATCTAGGTGACATTAGGGTTTTGGTTGATGTGTATCTTAAGGTGTTATTTTAGTACGAACTCTAGGGATGTTCGTGACACTTATAGGGATAGCTCATAAGATTGATCAGAAAAGATAACTTTGAGGTGGTTTCGTACCCTACAATAATTTCTTTGTTTGTTCTCCGCTATTTGTGACTTTGGAGTGAACTCTTTGTCGCACGTGAGGGATTTATATATGATTCAACTATGTTAGTATTGTTGAGAGAACTTGCACTAGTGAAAGTATGAACCCTAGGCCTTGTTTTCAAGCATTGCAATACCGTTTGTGCTCACTTTTATCATTAGTTACCTTGCTGCTTTTATATTTTCAGATTACAAAAACTTATATCTACCATCCATATTACACTTGTATCACCATCTCTTCGCCGAACTAGTGCACCTATACAATTTACCATTGTATTGGGTGTGTTGGGGACACAAGAGACTCTTTGTTATTTGGTTGCAGGGTTGTTTGAGAGAGACCATCTTCATCCTACGCCTCCCACGGATTGATAAACCTTAGGTCATCCACTTGAGGGAAATTTGCTACTGTCCTACAAAACTCTGCGCTTGGAGGCCCAACACGAGTCTACAAGAAGAAGGTTGCGTAGTAGACATCAGGAAGCAACCAAACCAAGAAACGAAAAATCACATAAGTGAGCATTGAACATAACTAACACCGAATAATGCACCACAAGTAGGATGTAACTTCATTGCATAACTATTGACTTTCGTGCATGCATTGGGAATCACAAACCTTAACACCAATATTCCTACTAAGCATAATTACTCACTAACATGACTCACATATTACTATCATCATGTTTCAAAACTATTACAAAGAATCAAGTTTAATTTGTCCCATGATCCTCATGAAAGTTTTTATTATATCCTCCTTGGATATCTATCACTTTGGGACTAGTTTCATATGTTGCCATTGCTTTTTGGCAAGCTCAAACAAATTTAAATGAAGCACATGAGCATAAAGATTTTGTTCCTCAGAAAGGTATAAGTGAAGCATGAGAGGAAATGACAAGCTACTCTCAAAAGATATAAGTGAAGATCAATGAGTAGTCAAACAATTAAGTAGCTATGTGAGGACTCTCTCTCTCTCTCTCTCTCTCAATAAATATTTTCAGATCTGAGTATTTTATTAAACAGCAAGAAAAAGAAAAATATCATTCCAAGAATAACACGCATCATGTGAACGAATAAAAATTTAGGCTCAACATAGGCTAACCGATAATTGTTGATGAAGAGAGGTGGGATGCGTAGCATGCCCAAGCTTAGATGCTTGAGACTTCTTGAAATATTTACTTGGGGTGCCTTGGGCATCCCCAAGCTTGATCTTTTGTATCTCGTTCAATCCTCTCATATCATGGTTTCACCTATTCTCAAAAACTTCATCCACACAAAACTCGAAAAGAACTCGCGAGATAGGTTAGTACACATAATAATAAATCAACTCTTTATGTACTGCCAAGACAAGTTGCACAATAATTTTCAAACATCATCTACTATTTACTATCGTTTCCACAATTTATATCTATCAATATAGGTTATGGAAACTATAGGATAAGTAGATAACGAAACTATGACAGCAATCTGTCCAAACAGAACAGCCTGTAGAAATTTATGAAAACAGTGTACTTGTGTAACTCAAAAAATTATGAAAATTTAGGACAAGCTAAATAATTTATATTAAAATACTGTGTAAAAATTTCAGAAACTTTCCACGTTCCAGTAAAATATGAAAATTCCAACACTACAGAAAATGTTTCTGTTTATACACAGCACACATCAAACATGCAATTCAAGCATCCTAAAAGGCATTTCTTGGAACTTTTTATTGAAAAACAAGGTTATAAATAACACCTAACAGAAAATAACAAAATATAATGACGCTCCAAGCAAAACACATATTATGTGATGAATAAAAATATAGCTCTAAGTAAGATATACCGATAGTGTTGAAGATGAAAGAGGGGATGCCTTCCGGGGCATCCCCAAGCTTAGGCGCTTGAGTCTTCCTTGGATATTACCTTGGGGGTGCCTTGGGCATCCCCAAGCTTAGGTTCTTGTCACTCCTTATTCTCCTCATATCGGTGTCTCACCCAAAACTTGAAAACTTCAATCACAAAAAACTTAACAGAACTTCGTGAGATGGGTTAGTATAATAAAGGTAGATCATTCACTTAGGTACTGTCAAGACAAGATTCATAATTGTTCCCACATGATACCTACTGTATTCTATCATTCCCATAATTTATATCACTCAATATAAGCTATAGAAACACTAAAACAAGTAAACTATGCATGCAAAACAGAATCTGTCAAAAACAGAACAGTCTGTGAAGATCTGTAGCGTAGCCATACTTCCCTGTCTCTAAACATTCTGAAAAATTAGTAAAATCTAGGAAATTTGTATATAAATCATGTGTAAAAAATGAAGATCAAAAGCACGTTCCAGTGAATTTACAAAATTCCTGGACTGAGAGCAAAAGTTTCTGTTTTTGCACAGAATCACGTCAACTATCATCCACACTATCCCAAAGGCTTTACTTGGCACTTTATTGAAACAAAAGCTATAAAACATGATTAATACAGTAGCTTAATCATGTGAACACACAAAAACAGTAGTATAAATATTGGGTTGTCTCCCAACAAGCGCTTTTCTTTAATGCCTTTTTAGCTAGGCATGATGATTCCAATGATGCTCACATAAAAGATAAGAATTGAAACATAACAGGAGCATCATGAAACATATGACTAGCACATTTAATTCTAACCCACTTCCTATGCATAGGGATTTTGTGAGCAAACAACTTATGGGAACAAGAATCAACTAGCATAGGAAGGTAAAACAAGCAAAACTTCGAGATTTTCAACACATAAAGAGGAAACTTGATATTATTGCAATTCCTACAAGCATATACTCCTCCCTCATAATAATTTTCAGTAGCATCATGAAGGAATTTCACAATATAACCAGCACATAAAGCATTATCTTTATGATCCACAAGCATAGAAAATTTGTCACTCTCCACATAAGCAATTTTCTTCTCATTCATAATAGTGGGAGCAAACTCAACAAAATAACTATCATGAGATACTTGATTGACATAACCACTTTGAATATTAAAATCATGATGACAAGTTTCATGGTTACTATCACTCTTTATAGCATACATGTCATCATCATAATCATCATAGATAGGAGACATGCCATCATCATAATAAATTTCCTCATCAAAACTTGGGGGACTAAAAATATCATCTTCATCAAACATAGCATCCCCAAGCTTGTGGCTTTGCATATCATTAGCATCATGGATATTCAGATAATTCATACTAGCAATAGTGCAATCATGCTCATTCTCATTAAGTATTTTCATAAATTCTTCCTCTACCAATTGAGCACAATTTTCCAAACCATCATTTTCACGAAAGACATTAAAAAGACGAACCAATTGATGCAACCTAAACTCCATTTTTTTTGTAGTTTTCTTTTATAAAACCAAACTAGTGAAAAAAACAAGAAACTAAAAGATTCAATTGCAAGATCTAAAGATATACCTTCAAGCACTCACCTCCCCGGCAACGGCGCCAGAAAAGAGCTTGATGTCTACTACGCAACCTTCTTCTTGTAGACTCGTGTTGGGCCTCCAAGCGCAGAGTTTTGTAGGACAGTAGCAAATTTCCCTCAAGTGGATGACCTAAGGTTTATCAATCCGTGGGAGGCGTAGGATGAAGATGGTCTCTCTCAAACAACCCTGCAACCAAATAACAAAGAGTCTCTTGTGTCCCCAACACACCCAATACAATGGTAAATTGTATAGGTGCACTAGTTCGGCGAAGAGATGGTGATACAAGTGTAATATGGATGGTACATATAAGTTTTTGTAATCTAAAAATATAAAAACAGCAAGGTAACTAATGATAAAAGTGAGCACAAACGGTATTGCAATGCTTGAAAACAAGGCCTAGGGTTCATACTTTCACTAGTGCAAGTTCTCTCAACAATACTAACATAGTTGAATCATATATAAATCCCTCACGTGCGACAAAGAGTTCACTCCAAAGTCACAAATAGCGGAGAACAAACGAAGAAATTATTGTAGGGTACGAAACCACCTCAAAGTTATCTTTTCTGATCAATCTTATGAGCTATCCCTATAAGTGTCACGAACAGCCCTAGAGTTCGTACTAAAATAACACCTTAAGATACACATCAACCAAAACCCTAATGTCACCTAGATACTCCAATGTCACCACAAGTACCCATGGGCTTGATTATACGATATGCATCACATAATTTCAGATTCATCATGTTCAATCCAACACAAAGAACTTCAAAGAGTGCCCCAAAGTTTATACCGAAGAGTCAAGACGAAAACATGTGCCAACCCCTATGCATAGATTCCCAAGGTCACGGAACCCGCAAGTTGATCACCAAAACATACATCAAGTGGATCAATAGAACATCCCATTGTCACCACGGATATCCCATCGCAAGACATACATCAAGTGTTCTCAAATCCTTAAAGACTCAATCCGATAAGAAAACTTCAAAGGGAAAACTCAATTCATCACAAGAAGATAGAGAGGGGAAAACTCCATATGATTCATCTATATCAATAAAGCTCACGGTACATCAAGATCGTGTCATCTCGAGAACACGAGAGAGAAAGATCAAACACATAGCTACCGGTACATACCCTCAGCCCCGAGGGTGAACTACTCCCTCCTCGTCATGGAGACCGCCGGGATGATGAAGATGGCCTCCGGTGATGGTTTCCCCCTCCGGCAGGGTGCCGGAACGGGCTCCCGATTGGTTTTTCATGGATACAGAGGCTTCTGGCGGCGGAACTCCCGATCTAGGTTTCTTTTCGGGGGTTTCTGTATTTATAGGAATATTTGGCATTGGAATCACGTCAGGGGGGTGCTTGAGGGGACCACAAGCCAGGGGGGCACGCCCTAGGGGGGTGCCCCCTAGGCTTGTGGCCTCCTCGGGACTCCTCTCCGGTATTTTTTATATTTTCCAAAAATATTCTTCGTAAATTTTCAGCCCATTCCGAGAACTTTTATTTTTGCACGAAAACAACACCACGGTAGCTCTGCTGAAAACAGCGTCAGTCTGGGTTAGTTCTAATAAAATCATACCAAAATCATATAAAATTATTGTAAACATGGCATGAATACTTCATAAATTATAGATACGTTGGAGACGTATCAATCGCCACTTCATCAAACTGAGCTTTCCGCCCGGGCACCTCGATACCGGCTTGGGGGCTGGGACCACGAGCCGCCGCAAGCTCGGACCACGTCATCAACACCCATCACATTAATCAGCTAAGTCGCTTTCATGCTCAAATTTTTTCAATTTTCAATTTTTGTTCGGTTCGACCAACCATTATATTTGTGTTAAATAAAAAAGTTTGTTTGTTAAAAACACTTCCTTTTCCCATGATAACTGGGGGCTTCGCCGTCACGCTGCCGAACTACTCTGTCTCCTCGGCTGGACCGGGGGCTTTGCCTCGTCGCAGCAACCGTGTTGCATCGCCATGTCTCAACCGGAGCTCTTCGCTTGATTACGTCAGGCTTGGGGGCTGGGATCTCGGCCAGGCCGAGGACTACGTCTCCATCCCGCCACAACCCCGGATTACACCGAGCACATTAACAAGCTAAGTCGTTTTCGTGCTCAGCTCTCTTTGAAATTTTATTTTTTGTTCGGTTCAACCAAACATTATATTTTTTGTTAAACAACAAAAATTTGTTTGTTAAAAAAATTGTTTGTTAAAAATTTCTTTACCGGATTTAACCGGGGGCTCTTTAATTTGTATGAGCTGTTTTATAATAAATGTGTTTTCTTCTTGGTCGTTGCAAAGTCTTTTTCTACTACTCCTTTTTCCGACACTAGTGTGTGGTCAATAGCCGGATAGCCTGGTTTCTTTCTAAAGCCGCTCGAGTTTAGTTCGCTAAACAGGTCTCGGAGAAACACTCCGCCTTCGGGATATGGAGGTTGAAGCCAAAGGCTGGCCCGCTTGGAGCCCGGAGATCGGATGTATCATGTTAAAGCACGACCGAAGCACATATTAATTTTAAGACCAGTTTCGGATTGGCACAATTTTCTTTTATCTAAACATAAAGTTTTTTGCATAAATTTTTGTTTTTCCGAGCATAACTCTCGCAGTACACTTTTAAAGCATCGGCAATATCAACGGGGGGCTGCGACTAGAGCCGAACCCACCAAAAGCCAAGGCACTCCGAAGAGTCCTCGGCAAAACGTTCTCGAATATCGCTTTATATGCACCAGTTTCGAATTGTGTCTTCGGTCAATAGTTAGGTTGCCTGGCTCCTGTGCTTGCCTCCTACGTTCCGCTTTGTTCGGCTAGGAGTGCAAAGGGAGAACCACTGCGATTGTACTTCCGGTTTAACTGGTCAAGTACCTCAGTGGAGAAAGCCGAAAACTGACTGTCACAATGAGCATAAACTGGTCGGTGATCCGATGACCATATTAAACAACGAGCCTTTCATAAAATTGGTCGGAGTGTTAACGGCTTGACCTCGGCTGACGCCGAACACTAACCGGGGGCTAGTAACTGGCTTCCCAAACTTTAAGCTCCCATGACCAAGTGAAAGTTATAAAGCCTAGATATCGGATTGCCTCGTTTCTGCTAACACAACCGCCTCTGGACACCGAGACGTCGGCTAAGGGTTGTCATATTACTGTGGAAACACCCTGTGTAGCATCTACAAAGGGGTAGAAGCCGACGATGGGCCACTCTCAATTGATAAACGGTCACAAAGGAGTCATATAGCATAAAAGCGTTTGTATTTAATATACGAGTGCTGCCTTTCGTAATCATCGTTATAAAGCCATAAATATGCATCAATTTGACTTAAGATTTTGACCAAGCTGGGTTGCCTGGCTCCTGTGCTTACCCCCTACGTTCCCAATTGTTCGGCTAGGGGGTAAAGGGAGCACCTCTGTGATTGTTACTTCCGGGTCATCCGAGTTAGTACCTCAGACTGGGTGAAGCCGAAAGCTAGTTATCTTAAGAATATAATTGGTCGGCAACGACGGAAGTGAAAATTTTGGTTCATTAAAGACCACTGATTTCAGGAACATTTCCCAAACTAAATCCTCGCTATTTTCCTCCCACATTGATCGGAGGTGAGGTTTTGACGATCATGGTCAACATGATAGCCTGGGAAAAGAAACTTATAAATGAACTATTTTTCCCGGAAGATGTTTCTTACGTTAAATAGTAATATAACATATCTCTCCACGTACCTTTGTTTATAAAACCGTATGGCCGGATTGCCTTGTTTGCCGTAAATCTTTGCCCTTATAAAAGCTTTATAAAGTAGGACAAACACTCCTCGGCTACTGGCCGAGGAGGTTGAAGCCGATGGTCGGTCAACAAAGTCTTGTACAATGCGGATCCGAGCATTAATGATGTAAAGTACTTGGATACATAGAATCATTACACATAAATTGTGTCAAACATAACAAAATTTGTGTCAAACAAATATCGATCCTTAATTCGACCACCCATGCCTAAATTAAGGCTCGGGGGCTACTGGATTGCCTATTCAATGCAGCAATCCAAAGTACAATATGGTTTCCGAGGAGATTCGATCCTCGGGTTGGTCGGCCGCACCCAACCCGAGTCTCGGAAACTACTGTGTATCGTGTTTCCATCCCTAACGTATGCTGCCGAGCAAGAACTTGATCCTCAGGCCGATTTTGCAAATCGACCTAAGTCTCAGGGGCTACTGGGATCAGTGGTTTTATTTTGATTATTATTTTTCCCTTCAGGTGCATCTCGGGTTATAGACCGACACACAACTTGAGGGCTACTGGCTGTAAATCTTGGTAGTAAATAAATTGCAGCGATCGGAAATAATTTCCACAAAAAACAGCCCGAGACCGAGGTAGTGCACCACCTCGGAAGCAGTCCGGCATAAAGCTCGGATGCAAGTGGTTGGCTCCATAAAGGGCATTTCCGGCATTAAGCTCGGCTGAACTCCTTCAACTTTTTCAAGTCCGAGGTAATCTATGACACCTCGAATGCAGTCCGGTGTTGGAGCTCGGACGCAGTCTGACGTAAAGATCGGATGTGAATGGCTGGCTCCATAAAGCTCGAGAGCAGTCCGACGTAAATCTCGAAAATTCCTCGGATGCCTACCAGCGTTGGAGCTCAGCTGCAGAATGATACTTCGGATGCCTACCAGCGTTGGAGCTCAGCTGCAGAATGATACTTCGGTTGCCGACCAGCGTTGGAGCTCGGCTGTGAAAAGACACCTCAGACGTAGTCCAGCGATGGAGCTTGGATGCGAGAGGAGACTGCCACATGGGAAACACTTTGAGCCCGAGGAGTGGCGTAAAAATTACAAGGCATTGGTAAAGGCCAAAAACATAAAGGGCTCCTCGGATGCCCGACGTGTGAACTCTTCGGATTCAGCTCGGCGATCCTCAAGATCGGACATGGGAAGATTTTTTGAACCAGTTTTCAAGACCGACGACCGAAGACAAATAACTGTGCGGAAGAACCGAGGAAGCGTCCCCAACTTGAAGACCGGTTCAGGGGGCTACTGATGGTGTCCTGGACTAGGGGGTACTCACCACGTCGTCTCCCGACCAGTGGGTCGGGCCGAGGACCCCCAGGGTGATTCACTAATGGGCCACTTCTGGCAGCCCATGATGCATACAAGGGAGGTTCCACAAGACTTGGCGCACAAGACAAGGACTCCTCTAAACCCTAGGCCTACGGTGCATTATAGAAACCGAGGCCAGGCTAGTCAATAGACAATCTCAATCTCAATCTCATATTCATTACAACAATCTTGTGGTAGATACCTGTATTATGTACTATCCCCCATATGAATACAATCAAATGCAGGACGTAGGGTATTATCTCCTTGAGAGAGTCCGAACCTGGGTAAAATCCGGTGTCCATGTTACCATCGCTCCAAGAAGCCTAGCTTAGGACCCCTACTACGATATATGCTGGATTTGACGCTGACACCCATAGCTTTCTCTCATATTGTTGGAGCTTTTGACATCTTTCATGTGAAGCATGCTTGTCTTCCCTCCTTGCACCATATGCCTAGTGTCATGAATATTGACATTGTTGCATCATATTATTCATGCACTTGTGATTCTAATGGTTATGTGCAAGAGGAGAGACCCATCATGATGGATGATGTGTTTGTCTACCATGCACATACATTGTTTATTTTGTTGTGTGTATGTGTAGGATACTTCGACTACATGTCAACTTCCACTTCATGTGAGTTGACCATTCGAGCTCTTGAGAGCGAGCCATGCTACACAGACGCGTTTCTACATCGCACTTGCTTGCGCATCGGCATTGTGACGGATGCACAAGGTCACGCTTTTGAGGTGACGTCCTTCTTGAGCATGGATATTGTGGCTCATCCTACTTGTGTTGCTTGTACCATGACATATATGGGTCATCTTGGACCACTTACTTGCACACATGTTCGAGTTATTGCTTCTCCTCACGATTGCCACATTTTCATGCCTCATGACATATATGACTTGTGTGTTGCATCCAACTTGTGGATTGTTTGCTCTTATCATATGCTTGGTTGCAACAATGTCCATCATTCACATTTGCCATGCCACATTTCTTGCTACATGCTTGACTTGCTTGCCTCACACATGATGCCCAATTGCTCTTTATATTGTGTTGAGTGCCACACTATCTTCACTACACCATGTGCACATTATGCTTGGATTGCCTTGCACTTTGGATTGCACCATGTTTTTAGACACTTCATATTACTTGGTGTTGTGAATGATTCCTATGCATACCATAGGCCTTTGCTTGATTGCTTACATGCCATGGCACTATCCCTTGTCACACCATATGTTATGCATGATGACAACACTTGTGCGGTGATGCACCACTTGAATGCTTGGTTTTGCACTAACGCTAACCACATTTGTTTTTTCAAGTGTTTGTCATTTTTGCTCCTTTTGAAGGAATTACTTGACGGTGCGACATTGGAGAGTGCCCATTTCGAGTTTGATGATGATGAGCGTTTGGTGACCGTCCACTCCTACACTGCGACGCCATTTCCTTCCCATGGTGCTTTGGATTTTGATCCGAGGATGGATCTTTCCCAAGGGGGAGGGGATGATGCGGAGCATCCTACGGACATCACCATGACAAGAGTCCGTTTGGCAAGTGACACGTGCCACGACTACTTCACATACATAAAGGTGAATCATCTCCTTTACACGTGTTCACTTGACCCCTTCGAGGATGGTATACTACTTGACATCCCTCTCGTGTGCATGCATAGGTATTGTCGAAGCTTCATGGAGAACGAGGATGAGTGTGAGCGCAAGTGTACAACTACACCATCCGCGAGGGAAGCGTGGAAGCGAAGACGGAAGAAGACGGAGCTGCGGAGTCTACAGCCTCCGGACGTTCGACGTCTGTCGGACGTCCGACGCCTGGAGTCCATCCCAGCCAGAAGACGAGGAGAATCTACAACGATCGGACGACTGACGCCTTCCGGACGTCCGACAGACTCCAGCGCCCGGACGTCCGAGCCCATCCGGAAATCCGGCGCCAAGTCACCCGCGCCGAAATGACGGAAGTCCGAAGACCTCCGGACGACCGAGCCACGGACGTCCAACACCCTCCGGACGTCCGGACCCTCCCGAGCCTCCGGACGACCGACGTCCTACGGACGTCCGACACATGCCTGTGTGCAGCCGCAAGCCTTGGGCCTTGTATCCCTTCTCCACTTACCCCTTCGTGGAAAAGACTATATATACTCTTCCCCCACCTCTAGCTAGGGTCAGCAAAGTGATAGCTCATTCATAGATGAGCTTTGCTCCTTCCTCTACTTCTCACATGAAGACCGAGGCCTCCACTGGAGAAGATCCCTAGAGGATGTCAAGACCCCTTCGAAGGGAAGATCCGTCTACGGATTCAAGGCCCATCTCTCCTAGAGATTTGGATGAACTACCCATGTATCTTTATTTTCGTTGTTGTTCTTGGATCTTGATGCACCTCTTGTATTGCTTGTGATTTGAGGAGTACTTGGTGTGGATCTTGTCCAATAGAGTGTTTTCCCTTTGATTCTCTCCACGTTTTCCCCTCGTGTTCTTCATGTTCTTCCTCAAATCCACCTCCAATTCGTGAAGATCGGGTCACCCTCGGTTTGCCCGTATCGTATTGGTATCAAGAGCCACGTTGCCACGAATTTGGAGCCCTACCCCCCACTTTTCTTGCATTAGTTCATGTTTTTCTTCCCAATTTCGAAAATCTCCACAAAAAGAGCCCCCAAAAACAAAATTCTTGTGATTTGTTGTTCTAGTGAGTTTTTGTTGATTTTGATCCGTGGATCTAGTGTTTGGCAAGTGGATCTACTTCCCTTGGCGTTCCCTAGCCCCAATTTTTCTTTTTCCCCTTCAATTTCGAGCCCAAAATCATCAATTTCCGCCCAAAATCGTGTCCCGGATCTCAGATCTCGAGCTGACCCAGATCCCTCGGACGTCTGACCATTTCCGGACGTCCGGACCTCTCGGAAGCCTCGGACGTCCGAAACCTCTACACAGACCCGAAATCTCAGATTTCCGGCCCGTCCGGACGTCCGACCCCCGGATGTCCGTCACTTCTCGGACGTCCGTAACCTGTAAAACTGACTCGGCTGGAACTTTGTTTCGGCCATAACTAATTCATCCGAACTCCGATTTGGGTGTTCTTTAGCTCGTTTTGTAGCTATTGACATCCACCATCCCACAAAATTAGTTCCATCATCATTTGACACCATCATATGTTTCAAATTTTGGCAAGTTTGCCTAGGCCCTCCACCATATCATCCGCAATACCACCATAGACTTCCGCAACCTAACCTATTTTGGTTACCTTTGCATTTGTGGCTGCTTGAGTTGTGATTTGAGTCTCCAAAGGTGTTTCGGCTACTTAGGGGCGGTTACTTCTTCTTCAACCACCGGTGACTTGTATCGGTCCATCATCTACACCGACCACCGACGATCGACATCGACGACGACCATCCATCCTTTGAGACCATCTTCAACCGGAAGCAAGGCCGGTTTACCCCGACTTCGTGAAAGGTTAAGTGTGACAAAGGTATACATTTCGTCATACACTTTTCCTTCCTTGCCATTACATCTTGATAGCCCCACCATCTTTGCGAATACCTTCATACCTATTGAGACTAGCTATCCGAGTATTGCCAGGCTTTGCGAAAACTTGTGCACCATAGTGATACCATATCATATTGTTGCATCATTGGAAATATCATATAGTGCAATTGCTTGCTCCCGTGCATATCTTGTGATACTTGTCTCATATATTTGGTTGAGGCTCAATAAGAATAGTGGAAAGGAAGAGAAAAGACAAAAAAAGTTTCTAAGCAAGTAAGAAAGATCAAAAGCTTATAAGCATAGAGTTGAGCATGAAAAGATATACTTGTGCATGAGGATACATGGAATAGGATTGGTGCCAAGTGGTGAATCGTGCCCAAACGTGCAATCAAGCTAGCGTCTCTCCTTGTGTTTGTGCAACACGAGCTTAGTCTTCGTTAGGAAATTTTATATTGCTCATCCCTATAGTTGCACAAGCCCCATTATCCCACCGCGTGTGTTTCTTTATTGCCCTCCTCTATATTGTGATCGCTTGCTTTGCATTTTGAGTCCATTGGATTGATTTCAACATTTGCAATATCTTGGACTTCATTTTGCTTGATATTTTATGCCACTAACCCCACCGAGCTCCACTATAAGCCATTTGTGTAGGTTGTGAGAATTGGACAAGGTTTTTCACCAAGTGCACTCTTTTCCTTGCATACATTATGGTCTTTTAAGATCCATCTACAACTTCGGAAAGAGGTAACTTTGGTATGTTCATTCCATCTCGTTCTCACGCCTTCTCGAGTGCTTCCATGGATTTGGACAGCACATCTCCTTCGGTCTACAACAACAATGACGAGTTTGCACATATGGCATAGTTGACAAACCCATGGTTATTGGCATTTGCTTTTCTTGTGATGATATTGACATGCTTCCTTTGCATCATTTACGCAATAATTCTCATATGCCATACCATGATCCCCATGAAATTGAAATGCATTGTTTTGCATGTTGTCCATATTCTCCATATTATGCTTCCGCTATTGCACATGAGGAAACCCCCATAGTTTCCCCATACATTATAGGGGATCTTGTTCCATCCCATCCATTGCATGATCCCATTCATTGTGTGCACAATATGCTTGCCATTGATATGAATAATATGCTTGTGCCACATACTTGCTACAATTTGCGTCCCAATCATGTTGAGCATAATACCTATCGTTGCATGATGGATGACGTATTCCTATACCATGCCTCAAATTTATTTGATCATTGCTTATTTTGTGCTAACTCTCACGTACACATACACATCATGATGGATGATGTGTACTTTTACCACGCACACACCTTGTTTCGTGTGTCTCCTTCTTGTGTAGGTACACATGATTCTTCGTCAACCTCGCAAGCGCACGAGTTGACGAAAAGAGCTCTAGAGAGAAACGAAGACTTGTCCACCATGGAGTGCTTACCCTCCACCCACCCTCTTTGCGCAAATACTTCGCGCATTTCTTCTACATGGCCCTCACATGGTTATGGGTTATTGTCCATTATATATCCTTTGCCCATATTGCCATGTTCACTTTGCATGATATGCTCATTTATATGCCCTTGCCATGCATTAGTGACCCATGCTTTGCACCTCACATGACACTTGCTTATATGACTTGTAAGTGTGTTTGCAAGCTTGGTGGAGATATGTCTTGTCTTTTCCATGTTCCTTTTGTGTGCCATGATATTGTTGATGCTTGTGTTGGGAGAGTCATATTGACCAATTGCTCTTTACATAGGACTTCTCGCCAATACAATGATTATGCATTTCTCATTATTTGCTTGCGTGCTTGTGATATGTCATGTGCATTGCCTATGCCCACTATTTTCTCACATGACATGATTGACATGATTTCCTCTAGTATGTTGCATCTTCGCACTACTAGTTTGCATGACATGATCACTATGCTTGCTTATGTTGCATCACCGATGTGCTCCTTTAATGCGGTCAATGACAACCATTGCCATGCTTCCCACATGATTGATATTGCTTGTTGTCATATGTCTCCATTTGTTGCCTCTCTCATGCTCGATGCTTTGCCATACATTATAGGGGATCTTGTTCAGCACACGCACAGCTCGATGACGATCTCCACCTCCTTGATCCAGCAAGCGAGGGCAGAGAGGTAGATGAGTTATCCGCCAACACAACGGCATGGTGGCGATGGTGGTGGAGCTATCCCGGCAGGGCTTCGCCAAGCACGACAGAGACGATCTAGTGGAGAACAGATCTAGAGGGAGAGAGAGGCAGCCGTGGCTTTTACAAGTGGTGGCTACCCTCAAAACCTCCACTATATATAGGAGGGAGATGGGGTAGGTGGGGCACCCTAGGGTTTCCCCTAGGGGCTTGGCCGGTCGTAAGGGGGAGGAGTCCACCTCCCACGAGGGAGGTGGAGTCCTAGTAGGACTCCCTCCCCACTTGACCTTTCCCACCCCTTGCGCAAGGGCCTCCTAGGGACTGGCTGCCTAACCCACCAGGGGCTGGTGTGCCACCTCCTAGGACCATGTGGCCCCTGGGGTGGGTGGGCCCCTCCCGGCTGACCCCCGGAACCCATTCGTCACTCCCGGTACACTACCGGAAGTGTCCGAAACTTTTCCGGAATCAAAATACCACTTTCCTATATATCAATCTTTACCTCCGGACCATTCCGGAGCTCCTCGTGACGTCCGACATTTCATCCGGGACTCCGAACAACCTTCAGTCACCAACCTACATAACTCAATACTACCGAAACGTCACCGAATGTTAAGTGTGCAGACCCTGCGGGTTCGAGAACTATGTAGACATGACCGAGACACCTCTACGGTCAATAACCAAATGCGGGACCTGGATGCCCATATTGGTTCCTACATATTCTACGAAGATCTTTTATCGGTTGAACCTCGATGTCAAGGATTCAGTTAATCCCGTACGTTGTTCCCTTTGTTTATCGGTATGTTACTTGCCCGAGATTCGATCGTCGGTATCTCCATACCAGGTTCAATCTCGTTACCGGCAAGTCTCTTTACTCGTTCCGTAATACAAGATCCCGTGGCTAACACTTTAGTCACTTTGCTTGCAAGGCTTATTGTGATGTTGTATTGCCGAGTGGGCCCTGAGATACCTCTCCGTCACACGGAGTAACAAATCCCAGTCTTGATCCATGTCGACTCAACAGACACCCTCAGAGATACCTGTAGAGCATCTTTATAGTCACCCAGTTATGTTGCGACGTTTGATACACACAAGGTACTCCTCCGGTGTCAGTGAGTTACATGATCTCATGGTCATAGGAACATATACTTGACATGCAGAAAACAATAGCAATAAACTGACATGATCATATGCTACGTTCATAGTTTGGGTCTTGTCCATCACATCATTCTCCTAATGATGTGATCCCATTATCAAATGACAACTCTTGTCCATGGCTAGGAAACCACATCCATCTTTGATTAACGAGCTAGTCCATTAGAGGCTTACGAGGGACACATTGTTGTCTATGTACCCACACATGTATTTGCGTTTCCAGTCATTACAATTATAGCATGGATAATAAACATTTATCATGAACAAGAAAATATAATAATAACCATTTTATTATTGCCTCTAGGGCATATTTCCAACATTCTCCCACTTGCACTAGAGTCAATAATCTAGCTCACATCACTATGTGATTTACATTGTAATAAATCTAACACCCATACAGTTCTGGTGTTGATCATGTTTCCCTCGTGAAAGAGGCTTAGTCAGCGGATCTGCAACATTCAGATCCGTGTGTACTTTGCAAATACTTATGTCTCCTCCCTCGATGTAATCGCGGATGGAATTGAAGCGTCACTTTCTGTGTCTGGTCCTCTTGTGAAACCTTGGTTCCTTGGCTAGAGCAATGGCACCAGTGTTGTCACAGAACAGAGTCATTGGGTCCAGTGCACTGGGCACAACTCCAAGATCCGTCATGAACTGCTTCATCCAGACACCTTCCTTCGCAGCCTCCAAGGCAGCTATGTACTCCGCTTCGCATGTAGAATCAGCTACGACGCTTTGCTTGGAACTGCACCAGCTTACCGCTCCTCCATTGAGAATAAATACGTATCTGGTTTGAGACTTAGAGTCATCAGGATCAGTGTCAAAGCTTGCATCGACGTAACCCTTTACGGCGAGCTCTTGATCACCTCCATAAACGAGAAACATTTCCTTAGTCCTTTTCAGGTACTTTAGGATATTCTTGACCGCCATCCAGTGATCCACTCCTGGATTACTTTGAAACCTTCCGGCCATACTTATGGCAAGGCCGACGTCTGGTCTCGTGCACAGCATTGCATACATGATAGAGCCTATCGCAGAAGCATAGGGGATGACACTCATCTTTTCTCTATCCCCTGCAGTCACTGGGCATTGAGTCTTACTCAACTTTACACCTTGTAACACAGGCAAGAACCATTTCTTGGACTGATCCATTTTGAACTTCTTCAAAACTTTATTAAGGTATGTGCTCTGTGAAAGTCCTATTAAGCATCTTGATCTATCTCTATAGATCTTGAAGCCTAATATAAAAGCAGCTTCTCCTAGGTCCTTCATTCAAAAACTCTTATTCAAATATTCCTTCACGCTTTCCAAAATTTCTATATTGTTTCCAATCATCAATATGTCATCCACATATAATATTAGAAACACTATAGAGCTCCCACTAACTTTCTTGTAAATACAAGCTTCTCCATAAACTTGTATAAACCCAAACGCTTTGATCACCTCATCAAAGCGCTTATTCCAACTCCGAGATGCCTGCACCAGTCCATAAATGGATCGCTGGAGCTTGCAAACTTTGTCAGCATTCTTTGGATCGACAAAACCTTCTGGTTGCATCATATACAAGTCTTCCTCAAGGAAACCGTTGAGGAACGCTGTTTTGACATCCATCTACCAAATTTCATAATCAAAAAATGCAGCTATTGCTAACATGATTCTGACGGACTTAAGCATCACTACGGGAGAGAAAGTCTCATCGTAGTCAATTCCTTGAACTTGTGAAAAAACCTTTGCCACAAGTCGAGCTTTATAGACGGTGACATTACCGTCCGCGTTCGTCTTCCTCTTAAAGATCCATTTATTCTGAATGGCCTTTCGCCCTTCAGGTAATACTTCCAAAGTCCACACTTTGTTTTCATACATGGATCCTATCTCGGATTTCATGGCCTCTAACCATTTGTCGGAATCCGGACCCACCATCGCTTCTTCATAGCTCGTAGGTTCATCGTTGTCCAACAACATGACCTCCAAGACAAGGTTACCGTACCACTCAGGAGCAGTACGTGCCCTTGTCGACCTACGAGGTTCGATAGCAACTTGATCCGAAGCTTCATGATCACTATCGTTAGCATCCTCTTCAACTGATGTAGGCTCCATAGAAACATCTTTCTGCGCCGCGCTACTCTTTGGTTGAAGTGAAGGTTCAACAACCTCATCAAGTTCTATCTTCCTCCCACTCAATTCTTTCGAGAGAAACTCTTTCTCAAGAAATGATCTGTTCTTAGCGACAAACACTTTGCCTTCGGATCTGAGATAGAAGGTGTACCCAACTGTCTCTTTTGGGTATCCTATGAAGACGCATTTCTCCGCTTTGGGTTCCAGCTTTTCAGGCTGAAGCTTTTTGACATAAGCATCGCATCCCCAAACTTTAAGAAACGACAACTTTGGTTTCTTGCCAAACCACAATTCATACGACGTCGTCTCAACGGATTTAGATGGTGCCCTATTTAAAGTGAATGCAGCTGTCTCTAACATAACCCCAAAACGATAGTGGCAAATCGGCAAGAGACATCATAGACCGCAGCATATCCAATAAGGTTCGATTATGACGTTCAGACACACCATTACGCTGTGGTGTTCCAGGTGGCGTCAGCTGTGAAACAATTCCACATTGTCTTAAGTGATTGCCAAACTCATAACTCAGATATTCTCCTCCTCGATCAGATCGTAGGAATTTAATCTTCTTGTTACGATGATTCTCAACTTCACTCTGAAATTGCTTGAACTTTTCAAACGTTTCAGACTTATGTTTCATTAAGTAAATATACCCATATCTACTTAAGTCATCGGTGAAGGTAAGAAAATAACGATATCCACCGCGCGCCTCAATGCTCATCGGACCGCACACATCAGTATGTATGATTTCCAACAAGTCACTTTCCCGTTCCATTGTTCCAGAGAACGGGGTCTTGGTCATCTTGCCCATGAGACATGGTTCACATGTGTCAAGTGATTCAAAATCAAGTGACTCCAAAAGTCCATCAGCATGGAGTTTCTTCATGCGTTTTACACCAATATGACCTAAGCGGCAGTGCCACAAGAAAGTGGTGCTATCATTATCAAGTCTACATCTTTTGGCATCAATGTTATGAACATGTGTATCATCACTATCGAGATTCAATAAGAATAAACCCCTCACAATGGGTGCATGACCATAAAAGATATTACTCATATAAATAGAATAACCATTATTCTCTGATTTAAATGAGTAACCGTCTCGCAATAAACAAGATCCAGATATAATGTTCATGCTTAACGCATGCACTAAATAACAATTATTCAGGTTCATCACTAATCCCGATGGTAATCGAAGAGCGAGCGTGCCGACGGCGATCACATCAACCTTGGAAACATTTCCCACGCGCATCGTCACTTCGTCCTTTGCCAGCCTCCGTCTATTCCGCAGTTCCTGTTTTGAGTTGCAAATGTGAGCAACCGAACCGGTATCAAATACCTAGGCACTACAACGAGAGTTGGTAAGGTACACATCAATAACATGTATATCATATATACCTTGTTTGGTGTTGGCCGCCTTCTTGTCGGCCAGATACTTGGGGCAGTTCCGCTTCCAGTGGCCAGTACCCTTGCAATGAAAGCACTCAGTTTCTGGCTTGGGTCCAGCCTTCGGTTTCTTCATGGGAGGGGCAACTGCTTTGCCACTCTTCTTGGAGTTACCCTTCTTGCCCTTGGCATTCTTCTTGAAACTAGTGGTTTTATTGACCATCAACACTTGATGCTCCTTCTGGATTTCAGACTCAGCGACTTTCAGCATCGCAAACAGCTCGGCGACTGCCTTTTTCATCCCTTGCATGTTATAGTTCAACACAAAGCTCTTGTAGCTAGGTGGCAGTGATTGAAGAACTCTGTCAGTGATCGCATCCGGTGGAAGGGCAATTCCCAACTCAGCCAGACGGCTGGAATACCTAGACATTCTGAGTATGTGCTCACTAACAGACCCGTTCTCCTCCATTTTGCAAGCATAGAATTTATCGGAGGTCTCATACCTCTCGATCCGGGCATTCTTCTCAAAGATAAACTTCAACTCCTGGAAGATCTCATATGCTCCATGACGTTCAAAATGCCTTTGAAGTCCCGGTTCTAAGCCATATAACATAGCACACTGAACTATTGAGTAATCATCCGAACGCGACTGCTAGGTGTTCGCAACATCTGGAGACGACACTGGAGCGGGTGGCTCACCGAGCGGTGCATCAAGGACATAAGCCTTTTGGGAAGCCGTGAGGTAATCCTCAGATTACGGGCCCAGTCTACAAAGTTACTTCCATCATCTTTTAGCTTAGCTTTCTCTAGGAACGCATTGAAATTCAGGGGAACTACCGCGCGAGCCATTGATCTACAACATAAAATTTGCAAAGACAACTTAGACTATTGTTCAAGATAATGAGTTTAGTTAATCATATTACTTAAAAACTCCCACTCAAATTGACATCCCTCGGGTCATCCGAGTGCTACATGATCCAAATTCACCAACCCAAGTCCGATCATCACGTGAGATGAGGTGATTTCAATGGTGAACATCTTCATGTTAATCATATCTACTATATGACTCATGTTCGACCTTTCGGTCTCTTGTGTTCCGAGGCCATGTCTGTACATGATAGGCTCGTCAAGTTTAACCCGAGTGTTCTGCACGTGCAACACTGGCTTGCACCCGTTGTATGCGAACGTAGAGTCTATCACACCCGATCATCACGAGGTGTCTCGAAACGACGAACTTTTGCAACGGTGCACACTCGGGGAGAACACAATTTTCTCTTGAAATTTTAGTGAGGGATCACCTTATAATGCTACTGTCGTCATAAGCATAATAAGATGCATAAAAGGATTAACATCACATGCAAATCATAAGTGACATGATATGGCCATGAACTTGTGCTTTTGATCTCCATCTCCAAAGCACCGGCATGATCTCCATTGTCACCGGCATAACACCATGATCTCCATCAACGTGTCGCCATGAGGTTGTCACACCAACTTATTGCTTCTACAACTATTGCTAACTCATAGCGATAAAGTAAAGCAAAAAGGCGAAAATAAATTAAAGACAACCCTATGGCTCCTGCCGGTTGCCGTACTCATCGACATGCAAGTCGTGATTATCTATACAAAACATGATCATCACATACATCTCATCATGTTTCTGGCCATATCATATCACATCATACCCTACAAAAACAAGTTAGACGTCCTCTAATTTGTTGTTGCATGTTTTACGTGGCTGCTATGGGTATCTAGCAAGAACGATTCTTACCTACGCAAAACCACAACGGTGATATACAAGTTGCTATTTCACCTTCTACAAGGACCGCCTTTGTCGAATTCGATTCAACTAAAGTGGAAGAGACAGACACCCGCCAGCCATCTTATACAACAAAGTTACATGTCAGTCGATGGAACCGGTCTCTCGTACGTGGACGAGTAAGGTTGGTCCGAGCCGCTTCATCCCACAATACCGCTGAATCAAGAAAGGACTAAGGAGGGAAGCAATCTGAATATCAACGCCCACAAACTCCTTTGTGTTCTACTCGAGATCTCATCTACGCATAGACCTAGCTCATGATGCCACTATTGGGGAACGTTGCATGGGAAACAAAAAATGTCCTACGCACATACAAGATCTATCCATGATGATGAGCATCTATGAGATGAGAGATTGGATCCACATACCCTTGTAGATCGCTAAGCGGGAAGTGTTAAGAAACGCGGTTGATGTAGCCGAACGTCTTCGCGATCCAAATCGCAAGCCGTCCCGCGATCCAATCACGATCTAGCGCCGAACGGACGGCACCTCCGCATTCAGCACATGTACAACTCGATGACGATCTCTGCCTCCTTGATCCAGCAAGCGAGGGCGGAGAGGTAGATGAGTTCTCCGCCAGCACAACGGCGTGGTGGCGGTGGTGGTGGAGCTGTCCCGGCAGGGCTTCGCCAAGCACGACCGAGACGATCTAGTGGAGAACAGATCTAGAGGGAGAGAGAGGCAGCCGTGGATTTTACAAGTGGTGGCTGCCCTCAAAACCTCCACTATATATAGGAGGGAGAGGGGGTAGGTGGGGCGCCCTGGGGTTTCCCCTAGGGGCTTGGCCGGCCGCAAGGGGGAGGAGTCCACCTCCCACAAGGGAGGTGGAGTCCTAGTAGGACTCCCTCCCCACTTGGCCTTTCCCACCCCTTGCGCAAGGGCCTCCTAGGGGCTGGCTGCCCAGCCCACCAGGGGCTGGTGCGCCACCTCCTAGGCCCATGTGGCCCCTGTGGAGGGTGGGCCCCTCCCGGTGAACCCCCGGAACCCATTCGTCACTCCCGGTACACTACCGGAAGTGCCCAAAACTTTTCCGGAATCCAAATACCACTTTACTATATATCAATCTTTACCTCCGGACCATTCCGGAGCTCCTCATGACGTCCGACATCTCATCTGGGACTCCGAACAACCTTCGGTCACCAACTTACATAACTCAATACTACCGAAACGTCACCGAACGTTAAGTGTGCAGACCCTGCGGGTTCGAGAACTATGTAGACATGACCGAGACACCTCTACGGTCAATAACCAATAGCGGGACCTGGATGCCCATATTGGTTCCTACATATTCTACGAAGATCTTTTATCGGTTGAACCTCTATGTCAAGGATTCAGTTAATCCCGTACGTTGTTTCCTTTGTTTATCGGTATGTTACTTGCCCGAGATTCGATCGTCGGTATCTCCATACCTGGTTCAATCTTGTTACCGGCAAGTCTCTTTAATCGTTCCGTAATACAAGATCCCGTGGCTAACACTTTAGTCACTTTGCTTGCAAGGCTTATTGTGATGTTGTATTACCGAGTGGGCCCTGAGATACCTCTCCGTCACACGGAGTAACAAATCCCAGTCTTGATCCATGTCGACTCAACAGACACCCTCGGAGATACCTGTAGAGCATCTTTATAGTCACCCAGTTACGTTGCGACGTTTGATACACACAAGATACTCCTCCGGTGTCAGTGAGTTACATGATCTCATGGTCATAGGAACATATACTTGACATGCAGAAAACAATAGCAATAAACTGACACGATCATATGCTACGTTCATAGTTTGGGTCTTGTCCATCACATCATTCTCCTAATGATGTGATCCCATTATCAAATGACAACTCTTGTCCATGGCTAGGAAACCACAGCCATCTTTGATTAACGAGCTAGTCCATTAGAGGCTTATGAGGGACACATTGTTGTCTATGTACCCACACATGTATTTGTGTTTTCAGTCAATACAATTATAGCATGGATAATAAACATTTATCATAAACAAGGAAATATAATAATAACCATTTTATTATTGCCTCTAGGGCATATTTCCAACAGAGATGCGCTAGTTTTGGGAGGAAAGGGATAAGGTGGAGGGTCATTTTCGTCCAAAAGAGTGCATGGCTACCAATACGCACCACATATCGGAATTTCCCTAAGGCTACCCGTAATAAGAGTATCATAGATAGTATCATGCATGCCAACTAGGCAATTTTCATGAGATGACATATAATTAAATGAAGAAAGAGATGATTGAGTATCATATTATGATACCGTATCATAATAAATTCTATACTACTATGTGTCATGTACGACAATAAATGAGACCATATATGATACTAATCTATGATATCATGCACTACAGATGTAGTATCATATAATAGTATCATGATCCTAGCATATGATACTCCCCACTTCGGCCAACCTAAAACTTATGTGCATTACATGTGAAAACATGTGGAGGACGTCAAAAACGCCATGTCCTCAGGGCTGAGGGCTATGTCCCACATGTTAGGAGACCAATTGTAGCCTCGTCTCTCGTGTTGGGGCGTCCTCATCTCACTGGGCCGACCCATCTAAGCGGTGTCAGGAAGGTTCTATAGACCGGCTTCAATCGGTTTTAGAACCTTTCATGCCTTTTCTTCTTCTGTTTCATGTGTTTCTTTCATCGATTTCCTTGTTTTTTCTTAGTTTTTACTTCTTTTTTACTTTTCCAAAAGCATGTCATTTTTTTTCAATACACTTACTGTTTTTGTATACACGTGTAACACTTTTTGATATATGTTGAACATTTCTCAATATATGATGACTATTTTTTGCAATAAATGTTAAACATTTCTAAATACACATTGAATGTTTTATGGGTACGAAACAATTTTTAACTATGTGATTTTTTAAATGTCACAAACATGTTACTGAAACACATGAGCATTTTTATAAATGGTACATTTTTTTTGCTAAAATGACACTTTTTTAGATTGCATGGAACACTTTTTTTAAATTGAAGAACAATTTTTGAAATGCATGATTTTTTTGGTGGAATAAACCGATTTTTTTCTTAATTACCCGAGTAATTGTTACATTGTGTAAACATTTAAAGAAATACCATTAACATTTTCCAGAAATATGTGGTTTTTTAAATAAATATCATGAACATCTTTTGGAATGGTATAATCAATTTTTAAAGTTGCACCGACATTATTTTTACACTGCATTCGCATTTTTTAATGTGTAATGGAAGCTTTTAAAAATTAAGTAATGCAATTATGAAATATGTATTTTTCTAAATAGAAATAAAAGTACAAAAGAGAATAATCTACTACCCTTATAAAAGCAAGAGAGGCGGAGATCCAAGCTGTATCCATCGTTCATCTATAAAACCTAAAGGTTCAGAACCTCTCAATGTTTAACACAACAAGCCACTGATCCCACCGTATCTACTGATCCTCTCGCTAAAGAAAACGAATTGCCCACGAATCGTCCCCACGCCCACCACGCTCGGGAACCGCTCGCCCCCCGCTCACTAAGCAATGCCTCGTCACCCGCTCGCCCACGCCTCGCCAGGGTCGCTTCCCACCGCTCAGCGCCGCCGGTCGCTAGGCCGCTCGCCTCGCCGCTTGCCGCCGCCTCGCTACCGCTCGCCCGCTCGGCCCGTCCCCGTCGGTGCCGTCGCTCGCCCCCGCCCGCACCGCCCGCTCGGCCCGCCCCCGCCGGTGCCGCCGCTCGCCCCCGCCCCCACCGCCCGACCTGCGTCGGCGGCGGCGGGGTCCCTCTTCGCCGTCGAGTAGTAGAGGCATCGCGGGACGCAGCGGGCTCGGCCTGCATCGGCGGCGGCAGGGTCCATCTCCTCCCGCAAGCAGCCGCGGCGTGGAAACTGCAGGCTCGGCCACGAAGATGGATTTCTCCGGGGGGCATTCGACTCCTCGCCTCTGTTCCTCGACCTCGCGTCAGAGACGCATATGCACCTGTGGCCGTTCCTCCTCATCGTCAGTGACGCAGATGACGCCGCTGCCGTTCCTCGCACCGCCGAGGACGCGGAAGCCGTTGCCGCTGCTCCTCTACGCGATGGTGAGACACACGGCGTAGTCTCTGCCCTCCAGAACCATGGCAGCACGCCGTTGAATGCCCCAGGGACAGCAGGGAGGCACACTGCTAGGGGATGCACCATGTAGCGTGTGGATGCCCACCAAATGTTCGATGAGTTCCATGCCATGATCGTTCTATATAGCTAGCCCTCTCTGTTTCAGTCTCTCCCTGCACATATATGATCTTATTTTCTTTCAGTTTTTGCTAGATTTAACACTGATATTTGTTCAAATCCTATCCAGGTAACAACTCCAAAGGAATCAGTATGGTGATGTGTTTCTATATGTTCAGTGTGTCTAGAAACCAACATGCTCATTGCTAAAGTTCTTGCAGGTGTATTTGCTTTAATTTGAGAAGGCTCTATATAACACGGGAAAAGTTACTACTGAAGAAATCATTTCTGCAACACTCGATCTTGAGTCTGCACTTGCTAAAAGAGATGCACCCAAAACAATATACTCCTGATTGTTTGATTGGTAACGTCCTCTCGCAGAAAACACTAATTCGATTCTTTTTTACTTCCTAATCTTGTCATTTTGCATTTAATCATTATCCTATATGCACATGATGATAGAAAAATATTATTAATGTCTACATTGGAAAGGATCCAAACTCTAAACAAGTGATTGGTGAATAATTTTTTATCTAGGTTCAGAAGTTGATAATCCACTATAGTTCTTTCATTGTGCAGGCAGACTCAGGTATGACAACAGGTTTCTTTTGCTTCTGCCGTCAAATTGCTGAATATGACTTTGAATCTCAACTGCACTTGACTGCACCTTCTATCTTGATCTGCTTGACAACTTATAATTCGCACAAGCATTCTCCTTCATAGTTTGTCCATGGTCTGAAAGAACAATTCCTGGTGATATATTCCAAATATTGTTGTTGCCTAGATCCTATGGACAATATGTACTGTCGCGCTGTCGTTGTATCCATTTACCATCAAGTAAGTTTTCACTACGTTTTGTTTCGGTTCCTGTTCATAATCCCTAAACCATGTAGATTGCAGAGCAGAGCTAGATGATGGACATCTTCACTAATCAGCAGGTCTTCTTACCATATTTCTCTTGTTTTCTACAGTTGACGACTTCAAATTATTCAAGAGCGTGCGGCGCACAAGGATGTAAGGTTTCCGCACTTGTATCCCTAAACTATATTTAATCATTTCGAACAGTTATTTAACCAGTGCTAATACAAATAAAAATCGCGGCAACATTTGTCGATTTGTTTTTGACCAGAAGTGGGTTTGGATTAATAGTTGATATATTGCTATTATTAGAAGCACTCATATTTCAGAATTTTGGTTAAATTGGTTGTGTCTTGTATAGCTGATATTGATATGTTGCACATTATTCAAGCCCATTGATATGTTGCAGCCATATATTTCTTATTTCTTGGTGAATCACATTTCAATTGACATCTCAGTCGTAAGAGTTCGAGGGCGAGCCCATCGTGATATGCACTTCCATCCCTCTTTTCTGTTTTTTGGCGAACATATATTCTAGATTTTAGTTTTTGTAATGGTTATTTAACTGGATATGATAAATCGATAATTACAAAGAATTGGAATGCAATGGACAAGAAAAATATATGAGAAGAATCGGGAAAAATATATGTCGGGATCTGTATTTGAAATGGAACGGAACTATATATATTACAATCCACACATACTATGCAATCAAATTGGTAGAATCCATGTATCCTGTTTTCATCAGGTTTTTATCAAATTGGTAGAATCCATGTATCCTATTACAATCCACACATACTAACCAAGTCGGCAAATTTTTATCAGGTTTTTCTTTACCTTAACATCAAGTCCTTAGTTGGGTGTACCTCATACTCTATAGCAAGCAAATGATTCTGATTTCATGAAACACCATGGCTAGGCCAACAGAATAATTAGATAAAAAATCTCATGAGTTTCCAAAAGGAAACTCATGAGATTTTCCTTTTGGAAAACCACTGCAATGAGCTTCATATTCAGTTTTCTGTTAGATGTTTGTCTGCTTGAAGTGTGTACAGATTGAATAATTAGAAGAAAACTCATGTGATTTTCTTTTTGGAAAACCACTGCAATGAGCTTCATATTCAGTTAATTGTTAGATGTTTGCCCCGTTCCCTGCCCCGACGCACTCTCTCGATGGCAAAATCTCTAGCGCCCAAGAGGAGCACGTGAGGAGATCTACGGGGAGGAAGCCGAGGTAGGTTGAACTGCTTCTGGACTTCCTTAGCGATTATGGGCAACACACATGGAGAAGTTAGGGTGCTCAATTTTAGATGAGATTTCGAGATACTTTAGTGATGAAAAGTTTTGTCAATTGGTTTTGTCAATGTGACTATTAGCTAATAGTTGGTCAGATGTGGAAAAGATTACAGAACTGGCAGCGTGTTGGCAGTTTGCAATAGTGATGGGCTGGTGGCTACTATGTATTTTCTGAGAAAAGCATGTCAGTACTGACTACTGAGTAGCATGAGGGCGTGATGGATTGGTGGAAGTAAAATTCAAACAGGCCTTGCAGAAGGCTTCCCCGGTTACATCATGTGCTCCACGCAAGATCCCGAACTGCTCCCACGGCTACAAGTTTCTTGCTCTGTACCTTGGTAAGTAGTCTGATGTCTTAACATTCAAAAAAAAGTAGTCTGTTGTCTTGATGCAACAAGGAAACACTTGCTCCTTGTTTAGTCATAAATTATATTTGAAAGGAGTGTCATTGTATTAATGATTCAGTTTTAATCTTTGGCAATTTAGTCTGAAATGTTTCGAATTAAACGTGTAGCATATGGTTACAATATCTTTTATGCAATTCATTGATTTTTAAACTCATACCAACTACCGCTGCATCCAATTCTCAACTGGAATGAACATTTTCTAATACAAACTAAAGTTAGCAACTTAGCATAGCTATGGTAGATATACTTTTATCCTTGTTGACAACGTTTCTCTGTACTGCTCCTGGTCATTATATGCATCCACAGTTCCACGCAATTCAATTTCATATTCTGCAGGGATGTTGATCCACCAACCTGATAGTAATGGTATAGATAAATTTGGTGTTTCACTGATCTGTCTGGACAAAATATTTCTATCAATCCTTAGTTGCTATCTTCGTGTGATTTGGATTAACAAAACTGGAGATAGGCAGATATGTGAAAGATTATCCTTGCCGATGTGTCTTTGTGCCTTCATTACACTAATATATGCAAGTTGATTCTTGCTTCTCCCTTGTAACTGTTGTCTGAACCTGTCTAAGTGCTCCCTGTTGCAAAAAATGTCCTTTGCTGCAAATGTGCCACTATCCTCCACATTCTCCGGGAAAAAGATCTGGTCAAGAATACCAAGGTTTGAGGTGCATGTTTCAAGGATGATAGCGGAACCTTGCTTCTTATTTTTTAGGGTCAAGCCGAGTCAATGTTCTTTGTGATCCATATGGTGGGTTTCAGCTTACCTTGACAGATGTATACAGTCACATCCCCATTTCCCCATTCTCTAATTTTTTTGGATCATGTTCAAAACTTCTGATTAATTAATTTATTTGCATTACATTGTGTCGAGGATGCTCAAGGATTAGAAGACTTTTGTTTTGTTATTGCAAGTGCATCTTATCTATGAAGCTAATATAGCTTTTATTTTCTTTCATAGTGTCACAACCAATCCCGTTGGCAACCGCCAGCACCCTCCCAGACATCCATAGAACAACCTAAGTACCGGCCTCCTCTGCCAGATATGCCCCTCTCCTCTCTCTTTATATTGATGTTGTTAGATTGATTCATCATGATATGTCATCTTAACTAAGGATTAGACAACAACTATTCTTCTATACATATATGGATTTTTTTGCTCAACTACTGTTTTTTACATGATGAATCATTCTTGCATAGTGATCTCAGGGCATATTTGTATTTAGAGTTGACATCTAACTATGTCCATGTGCTTAGTACATTTGTTTTGCTTGAATAGTTTTTAGTTTACCATGTGATGAATTCTCATGATAGTGCCAACTACACCTTCTCCTATTTTTTAGCTAATCTGGAGCAAATTATATATAACTACGATTAGACATCAGGTTGCGGCGATGCTTTGGTTGTCGACGATGAAGTGGAAGGTGACATCTAACCAAGCCATCAGGTAGTCTATGCTCAGTTTTTTTGTTCCTTGTGTCATCGGTACTATATTATGATTATCTCAGTGCTGCAAACAGTTATTGGGTTCTTCCCTCTGTTCGTATGACAATTTCTGGATTTGAACTTTAGTAATGACTAATGACACAAGCTGTTGGCTGTAAAATGTTTTTATCGCTGTTGGACTGAAATGTGCCACAATATTTGAAGCTTAGTTTCACTTTAACGTAAATCCTAAATTGCCTTTTCCTTACAATGAAGAACTTCTGGATGATTTTTGTTTAAGACAAGAATTTCATGAACGGAAGAGGTTATAAAGGTTTGGAAAACAAAATAAACAAGGCCAATCTGCACGACCTTCATGTCCGTAATGTGGGTGATATTGTCAATGGCTCTTTTCACTTGCTCATTTCACAATAGCTATGTAGTAATGTGGTGCACAGTATACTCTGTTCAATTGGAAATTATTCGTAAACTACATTAACATGTTTCTTCAGTGATTATCAGTGTGATAGTGCACGGTTTGCCATGCCAGATAAGTGAGAAAGGTCGCCGTTTGGTGTAGGCCGAGGTGGAAACAACAACTCACCCATCTCTCTACGCTTTATTTCGCATGAAATGTTATTAACAATTGATTTTCCTATTTCCATCTATGTTGCTTCTTTGTGTTGGTCTTACTATGCAGTTTCACACCTCTATTATTTGTTGTTTGTCTGTAGATATGATGCGCTACTTGTAGCTGTTGAGAGTGAGCGCAATACTGATATCCTGTGATGTTTACAAGGATATGGATTTAAAATGTTAACAAGCCAAATGAGTTTGTACACCATTATTTTTCGACTGATGTTCATGTAAGGCACAAAACTAAAGTTGAGATTAGTGGCTCATGCAAGAAAAGGAGAAATTGAGCTCTTATTCAATATTTGTCTTTTGCGTTGTAGAAGCAACTTCGTTTAATCTGATTTTTGAAACCGCTCTTGAGCAAAATAAAGTAGGTCTTCTTGCACAGCTTTAGTTCTACTTGAGTTATAATGTGTTTACTGAATTTATGTAAGTCGAGAAGAGCATTGAATAGGATACATGAACTAGCATGTTGCTACAAAGTTTTGCTCTAAAGTCATTGTATTAGATAGGATAAAGTAACCCATGGGAATAAAAAATATGGATCTGCATTTGTGATTTATTATCCTTGTTTGAAAATTCATCCATCCATCCTTTAAAAGGGGAAATAAATATTGTGATGTATTTGGTTGCATTGGAATGCTAAATTTTGAGACCTCATATATTCGGCCTAAAATGCCAACCTGGTCCAAGCGAGAGAGAAATCTTACAATGTAGGCAAGTTTGTGAAGTAGTACATCTCATCAAGATTAAACTTGCAAGTGGTATGGATATATTTCAAATCGTTGCACATGTAGAACTACAAATAGCTATGTCTAAATTGAAATTATAAGCTCCATGTATTGAAAACATTGAATTCTAAAGAGACGTGCATTGCACGTGCATGCTTCCTAGTAGAAAGAAACAATACGAATGAACGAACTACCTTTAAAGATGGTAAGAGCATCTCCAACAGCCTTGCTATTCGCACTTGCTAAAAACTGGGTATAGCAAGAGGAGAGAGAAGACTTAGCAACCCCAACAATTTTTTGCTCTAACAACATTGCTATAAAATTTAGCAAGCCTCTCAATGACACGTGGGGACATGTGCCAAGCGCGGGCCAGCAGGAATCTAGGGGGCAGTGGGGTCCACTTGTCAATGGAACAAAAGTGGGCTGCTAAAAATTATAGCAAGTGCCTCTCCACTTTGCAAATATACCAAGTGTGGGTGCAAATATAGCAAGCTTTGTAAATTTTTCTGTGGGGGACCACTTATACAAAGGCTGTTGGAGCAACATTTTTGGGTCAAGTTGCTATATTTTCAGTTTTTAGCAATCCTAGCCAAATATACCAAGGCTGTTGGAGATGCTCTAAGGGGCTAACCACCACACCGTCGTGCACAGACGAGAAGGATGCTCCTCTTGTCGCGGGCAAGGGCAATCCAAATGGAAAACGTTTCACACCGGGCGCTGCCTGAAGCTTCGGCAAGTCGCACCCGCGCATTCGGTTCGCTGTTGCTGCTAGTAGGCCCACCTCCCATCCTTCATCCTCACATCTCTCTTTCTCCGCTCACCATCAACGCCACGTGCGGCTGCGTTGTTCCCTCTCTCTCACCTTACCGGCGGCACACACTCCCGGGTGGCCGTCCCTCGCCGGCCGTCCGCGTCATCGGTCCCCGCCCTCGCCGGCTGACCTCACCGCCGGTCCCCGCCCCCACCGACCGTCCTCGTTGTCGTTCGCCGCCCTCGCCGGCCGTCCTCGTCGTCGTTCGCCACCCATGCAACCTGCGTTTGTAGCTCTCGGCGCGACGACTGTAGCTCCGATGAAGACGGTCGTGGCTCACCGGCGAGGCTCACCGTCTCTCATGTCCATCACTCGTAGCTCGTCGGTCACATCCCTCGTCGTTACAACATCTCGCTCGCACCGTTCCAGCAAATATGAGCATCGCTTCCAACAAAAAATGCACCGTTGTGCGATGCAGCAAAAAACGTCTGTGGTTGTAGCTATATGGCACGCTGGTGGTAGCAATTTTCAATGCCGGTTGTAACATGTAGCACAAATCCACCAGGCCGCCGAATGTTGCTTGAAGCAGCGCTGCCCGTCCTCACCACACGCGGTCACTACGCTCACCAGCCATGGATATAGCAAAAAATGAAGCCGATGGTAGCAAAGAAAACAAAGTCGGTTGTAGCAAAAAAAAAAGTCACCGTGCGTGCTCACCACGCTCGTCGGCTGCAACTTTTCACGAACATGGATGAAGCTTTTTCAATGTACAGTTGTAACATTCGTCAACCTATGTCGTCGATGGTTGTAGCTCCCGTGTGAAAAGGTTGTAGCTCTACGCGAACGTGGTTGTAGCTTTTGCCGGACACGGCTGTAACAAACGACGATGATCGCGTCTTCGGCTGCAGCTCCTGTTCCAGCAAAATCCATCATCGGATGCAACATCTCTAATAGCCGGTTCCAGCATATAACAAATATGTTACCAACACCCTCATCCGACGGTTCGAGAAAAATCCATGGCCTGAAGCACCGGCGGCACGACGGTGGTTTTACAGCGCGCTGGTCGCCGTCCCCAACGCCGGTGATCTCCCGTCGCGCAGCAAAACATGCGTGTGTGTGTGTGTGTGTGTGTGGGGGGGGGGGGATGGGGGTTGTGGCGCCCGACGAGAAACACATAGCATGCGGCGACCACCGGCTAGGGCGGTGACCGGCGGCAATACGTCGGCGACCGACGCCAGCGATGCGGCGGCGAATTATGGCGGGGTCGACGACGCTCGCTGCAGCCTCGTCTTACGGTGTTGTGCGGCGCTGCAGGAAGACGATGGAGAAGAAGAACGAAGCAAAGAGGCACATTTGATGGCTAGCAGTCAATGCATCGTACGGTCCCAGGACGACCGGCCGAATTATTGCGCCGGTGCGAGGACGTAGAGTAGTGCCCAATCCCAATTTGTAGATCGTTGCGGCAATTTATCGACAAAATACACACGCAAGCAAGCGAAGGATGTCACTATGGACTTGCCCATTCAGCGGTAGTTGTACGCAACTTACCCTTTTTTGGAACCTTCTAAAAGGCTCCTAACCGATGGAGGATCGTGTTTCTTATTTTATTTTTTCCCTCTTGTTTCATTTACCGATTTTCTTTGGTTTCCTTTTTACTTTTCCTTCTATTATTTCTAGAAAACTTCTTTTTATAAACAATGTTCAGAAAAAATAAAAAAATATTCAGGATTTTATTTCTTCACGTTTTTAAAAAATATTCAGGAATTACAAAAAATATTTTTACAAATACTATTCATAAAATGTTCCCATTTTATAAATTTATATGAAAATATTCAAAAAGTTTCATTTTATAATATATTTACGAACTTTCAAAAATATTCCAGTTTCCATTTTTTTCGGAATACTAAAATAACAGGAGTTTCGAAAATGTTGGAATTTTCAACAAAACATTTAGAGTATGATTTTTTTTTGTGTTGTCAAATTTCTTTCACTGTGAAAAAAATTGCGTTTCAAAAAATGTTCGGATTTGCAAAAAAATATTGACAGTCTAAAAAATGCTCCTAATTTTAGAAAATGTTTGGAATTTGAAAACAATATCCAGAGATTTATTTGTTTTAGAAATTCACCAGAAAGATCGTGTTTTCAAAATGTATTTACTCATTGAATATTCATATTATTTGAAAACATTTATAATTGAAAACAAGACTAAAAAACTGGACGCTACAGTGCACCTTTTTTTGAGACATACAGTGCACCTAGTTGGCTATAGCGCGTCCAGACCTAGCCAGATGGGCCAGCCCGGCACGGCATGGCCCGGCCTGGCATGACACGACCCGTCTAGGCATGCTAACTACATGTGACGTGCTGGGCCGACACGCGTGCTGCCTTCCCAGGCTCAGGCACGGCACAATTATTAAACGGGTTGGTCCATCGGCCCGTTTAGCTGTTAGCCAACCTAGTATTTAGCCTATTGGGCTGCCTATTAGCATATAAAAAATAAAAAAATAAAAATAAAAAACTAAATGGGCTGTGTCGGACCGGCACGCGTGCCCAGCCTCCAGTCCCAAGCATGACCCTAGACAAGCCACGTGCCAGCACGGCCCGATTAACCATGTGTCGGACTGGCCCGTCACGGGCCAGGCATACGTGCTAACGGGCCGGCTGCCAGGCACGGGCCACTTGGCCAGGTTTGAGCGCGTCGCTGGTTACATTGGGCCGGCCTAGTAGGACCTGCTAGAAGGTTTTGGTAAGTTTTGGACTGGCCAGCTTCGTATATTTTGTCTCTTTTTCAGGCTGTTTTTACCAGTTTTCTTCCATTCCTTTTCTCCTTATTTTCTTTATGAAAAAACATCTCTTCTTTAAAAATATTTTTTCCAAAAAAATCGCAACTGAAAAAAACGTGCTTTCATAAAATATTCTGAATTTCAATAAAATATTCGTGCTTTCAAGTATTGTTTGAAATTTTAAAAAATATTCCAATTTTCTAAAAAAATCACAAACTCAAAGAATGTTCATGTTTTCAATTTATTGGGAACTTTCAAAAAAATCGATTTAAAAAAATTAAAGCTTCAATTGTTTTTCTGTTTTCGAAATTCGTTCACAAATTAAAAACAAATCACGGCCTAAAAAATGTTCCTAATTTACGAATATGTGCAGAATTTTAAAATGTTTTATGAGTTTAATAAAACTGTTTGTGTTCTTGAAAAAAATTCTTTTTATTAAGTAGAAACTATATTTAAAAATATTCAAAATTAAAAAAAATGACTGAAGAACTGATTACTATAGTGCATCGATCGGTACATTGTGTTAGAACTATGGTGCTCTGCTGGCTATCATGGGACGGGGGAGCGTGCCGGAAAGTATTTAGCGCACCACACCATTATGGTGCTACCTGTGCGCCAATCACCGTAATTTGCTTTAAATGCGTTGAAAAAATACTAATATTTCTCAGTATATAAGTACAATACATATGCACCACGGTATAAAAATTTAGAACAAAATTAAAAAAATACTTATCTATAGTCAAAAATGGCAAATTAGGATGTGAATAGTAACTAATGCAAAGTGGGCGTTTAATGAGGTCTGTTTTCTTTATCATCACTGAATTTTTCATTTTTGTTTCTCATACTTTGTTTCTAATTTGCATATGAAGATTTGTGGTATATTAGATTCTTTTTACTACTACAACATAATTTTATTCAGATATTTTGAACATTGGTCAATAGGAGTTTTAAAACCGGGTGCATCGGTAGCATCAAATGGCAGGGTGCACAAAATACTTTCCTGGGGCGCGCCTGGGTGAAGCGTCCTATTTTTTCTTGAACACAATACAAACGCAAACGCTCATATATACGCGCATATACTAACCCTTAGGAACACACACGCACACCCTATTCCTATGAGCACTTCCGAGAGACTGAACCGATAACGTCACATCGTCGAAAATCCTAAAATAAATTCAGAAATAATACAAGCATCAGGACTTGAACCCTAATGGACTGAGGACACCACTGTTCATCTAACCATCCAACCATAAGTTAGTTGGCGAAAGGTTCTATTTTTGACCCACCACAGGTCACATAGAAGCTCTGGGGTCGAGAGTCGAGACCTAGGAAGTCCCGGAAAGGTTGAACCCTGCTGGACATGTTCACAATATGGGCCGATAGTCTGGACGCCTTTGAGAGCGTGGGCTGGAAAAAGCATCTACAGTTATGAGTCGAGACTTTGACTGTTTGACCCTCTGCTGCTTCTCCCCCGTGGTCAACAATATAGTAGTATAACGATCCGTGCCTCACATCGAGGAGCTGGAATTAAGGGGAGTTGAGTCGAAGCAAAGGTGATCTCCACTGTCTTCTTCCTACTTAAACCAGCCTATTTACACGTAAAAAAAACCCAGCCTAATTAAGAACCACGTGCATGCTTCACACACACACCAAAGCTCATCAGTCTTACTTGGTGCTTTAGTAAGATTATTATTACCTCTTTTTAGCTACCTGTGTACTTGCACTAGTTACCCTCGAGTTATATAACTTTTTTCTGAAAAAAGAATTACCCCGCCTCTACATCAAATGATGTACACAGCCATAACTTCAGTTTCTAGCCCTATCATTGGCATATTATAGTTAAGTTCCAAGAGTCAAGTCGACATGACAACACCACGTATGGCTAGCGTGTATATATGTGACCCGATCGAGCACGGACGGTGACGCATGGACAGAAATATAGATCATGTACCCCACTCGGTGTTGGGCTGGACTAGTTAACTCGATACTCCCTACCTACTAGCAACCAAGATAACCTATATATTGTTGAACAAATTGTATGATTTATGTACGTATACCTAGTTCATCTACAAGAGTAAACTACAGTTGGCTAATTAAGCCGGCTAGTACCTAGCTAGCTAGCTCATCCATTGCAGTTACTTTTACTGGACTAGCGGCTACAGATTTGAAGTTCAGAAATATGAATGTCGTCATTTGTTCTGTCAAACTGCCCACTAGGTCAAACTAACTTTGCTCCCCGAAAAAAAAAGGCAAATTAACTTGAAACTTACCTCACGTCTGGGGTGGTCAGCAATAGTCAAATCATTCAAAAAACTTGTAACTTTACATGCTACTTGGATGGTGGTGTTCATGTTCAGGCTCAATGAAGCATCGATTGTCCAACTCATGCAAAATGAAGATCAGCCAGTGTAGGCAGCCAATTGGGGGAACTGCGCCTTCATGCACAGCTCACTTTGCGAAATAATAACGATATTTGGGCGATGATATAAGCATATCTAGGCTGACATATGCTTAACCTAAAATAACGCTAAGATAATCTCGCGCTCAATCGCTGTGGCTTGCAAGGATAAGCATCTACGTACGGGTCAAAGTTGTGCAAACAAAAGATAGCTTTTGCACGCATATCCTTTTGAATCGTATTTATATAGTTATATGAAGTATAGCAGAAAATGGCAGCGGTGCTAGCTGTCAGGCGCTGGCCCATCAACTCTCTCTATATCTTAATACTCCCTCCCAAAACGTAATTAATTAGAGGAAAAAGATGCTTGGATGTGTGAAGAAGGATTGGCTGATCACATCCAGATTAAATGCAACTGTCTGTGCATGACACGATCTCGGGTTTCACGTACGAGTTTCCAGTGAATCCTCGAGTGGCCGACACCCATGCATCGACGTGTCCATCACCCAAGCTTAACTTTGAACTTAGTTAGTAGTAGCAGCTTGCTAAAACGTAGAGCTCACTGATCTGTATCGGTGTATTAAGTGTTCTAGCCCGGGCCAGCAGACACAGAAGCGCGCTACTCGTGCACATGCAATGTACAGATCGTCCCAGATCGTCCCAGTGCAATGTACAGAAGAGCGAATTGTTCTGCTTTGGGAAGGCCAAAGACAAGCAAGACACTTACAGACAACTGTTCGGATGTGAATTAGGTTCTTTACCATTTAGTTATTTGGGCATACCGATTCATTACCGTAAGTTATCCAATAAAGAATGGAAGTGTATCGAAGATCGAATTGAAAAAAAGCTTAGCTGCTGGAAGGGCAAGCTTATGTCATATGGAGGTCGGCTAGTGCTGATTAACTCGGTACTGACTAGTATGCCGATGTTCCTACTATCGTTCTTCGAAATTCCGAAAGGGGTACGGAAGCGACTTGATTTCTTCAGATCTCGTTTCTTCTGGCAGTCAGATGAGGCCAAGAGGAAATACCGTCTCGCGCGATGGGATATCCTTTGCCGACCAAAAGACCAGGGGGGTCTCGGTATTGAGAACTTAGAAATCAAGAATAAATGCCTTATGAGCAAATGGCTCTACAGGTTAGAGACAGAGCCGGAGGGCATGTGGGCACAGATTTTGCGTAATAAGTATTTACAGACAAAAACGCTCGCCCAGGTTACCATGAGACCAACTGACTCGCCATTCTGGAAGGGACTTATGAGAACGAAGGACTTGTTCTTTCGTAGGGTCAATTTCTTGGTTGGCAATGGGATGTCAACAAGATTTTGGGAGGATACGTGGTTAGGAGAGACACCCCTGGCCGTACAATATCCCACCCTTTATAACATTGTGCAACGTAAGGAGGATTACGTTGGCACAGTGTTCCAAACGATTCCCTTGAATATTCAGTTCAGACGCGCGTTAGTTGGTGAGCGATGGACTGCCTGGATGCACTTGGTTCGGAGATTGATAGATGTTCAACTCTCCGACCAGCCAGATTCGACGCAATGGAAATTAGCTAAAAATGGGGTATTTACGGTGAAATATTTCTATATGGATTTGATTAATTCTGGCCCAATCTCAAGATCGTTGCATATTTGGAAGGTTAAGGTTCCCTTGCGTATTAATTTTTTTTTGTGGTTTGTCCACAAGCAAGTAATACTCACCAAGGACAACTTAATCAAGAGGCGATGGGTAGGTAGTTCACGTTGTTGTTTTTGTGATCATGATGAAACAATACAACATTTATTCCTTGAATGCCCACTCGCCAAATTGCTTTGGAGAACGATTCATATAGCCTTCAACATTAATCCTCCAGTTGACATTGAGTCGTTGTTTGGAACGTGGTTAGCTGGGATTGAGCATAATACTGCGGCTCGTATTCGGATTGGAATATGTGCGCTTCTGTGGGCTATATGGAACTGTAGGAATGATTTGATTTTTAACAAACAACACAATTTAACTTTCTTGCAGGTCATCTTCAGAGCTACCGCATGGATCCGTACGTGGTCCTTACTCACTCCTATGGACTCCAGGGAGCCTTTGGTTACTGGGTGCAACCAGTGGGAGATGGTAGCACGGGCTATATTCAACCGGTTCGGATGGCGGTCGCATAACAGGATAGGAGTCTAGGGAGCTTATCCTTCATATTGCCGTACCGGTTGTGACTGTCAGCATGTTCTTTTCTTTTTTTTCTTTTTTTTCGCTCCGCTTGCGAGCTGTAATACTTTTATGACTTTGTGCTACTGCGTGGATTTTTTAATAAGATGGCTGCATGCATCATTATGATGCAGAGGCCGGGTACGCCTCCATTTCCAAAAAATAAATAAATATATTGTACACATACCGCGCATACACTCAATAATAAAATAAGTTAACCAATGCCTGTTCGTCTCTACGTCGTGCTTGCACTAGAATATGCAAGTATGCAGGCATTGATGTGGCACATGGGTGTAGGATGCTTCTTATTCCACTGCGGCATACGCGCGCGTGTGTGTGAGAGAGAGATTATTTTGTTCGATCCCTGGAGGCTTAGCCTGCATGGCTAGGTAGCTAGTGAGATTCTAGTAGTACCTCTAGTGTGTGTGGGGTGCTGGATTTTAAAACGCATGCATGAACGTGGGGGTTGGACAACGCAAATCTTGAACGAACTGCTGCCGCGCGCATATGGCCAAGTGGTGGCACTGGCAGCACTGGTTGTACTTGTTTAACGATTGACGTTGCATTAATCTAGGCTTTGTGTTTAATTCCGTGTCATGTGAAACCACCCTTGATGACCGATCTTGTCTTGCCTGCAAGATCTCTCACGGCAATACGCGTCGTGCATGACGTGGGCATTGGTTTTACTTTTAACTTGGACGTATGCAAAATTGAAGCATATGTTACCAACAAATTAAGCTATTCTGTAATTACAACAGGGGCATATACATGTACAAGAGATAAGGTAGTACGCAGGGCGAAAGCATTGTACAGCTAGAACGAACTGTCACACTCATTCATACTTCACAATGGCATGTTCTGTAGCCGTGTACTAGCACGAATAAAAGGTACCCAATGCAGCAAATGTACTAGTACTATTTCCTCACATGTTTTGGATTCTTTTGTTCCTACTTGTTCTGATAAGATTCTGTTGAGGAAAGTTATACTCTTTAGTTGTTGAAATTGCTATTGTATATAGCTGCCTTTGTTGTGCCAAAAGCTTGTCACAATTCACTAGAGCATTTAAATCTAAGTCATCTTGCATGATCTCCTGGTATTAAGATTTTTCTGTGGCAGCAGATCCATGGTAGGCTGCCATCGGACAACTTGGTGCTTACGCGCAATGGCCCTCGGAATGGCCACTGTCCCTTGTGCGAGGTAGATGATGAGGAAATGGTTCCTTCTGGTAGAAAGTAATCCAAAAGCTTCTCCCAAGCAACATGCTTTATGCAAACCTGGCAGAGGTGGCACTGTTCCTTTCTGGACTGATTCATGGCTGGATCAACCTCTTCACTCTAAATACCTAGAACTACATTCGTTTGCTATCAACAAAGAAATTTCTCTGGAAAAGGTCCATGAAAGTGCTGGGTTAAGTCAGTTGTTTCATAGACCCATGCCACAACAAGCCTTCATCCAATACAATTCGCTTCAGGAAGCCATCAACAACATAGACGCATCATAGGCACTGGACGCTTGGACTTATAACTGGAATCAACCAAATACTCATCTATGAAGATGTATAAGGCAATCATTGGCACTAGCACAACTCACAACATCTTCAAACAACTATGGAACTCAACATGCAGACTCAGGGACAAAATATTCTTCTCGTTTCTTCTACATGATAGAGTGAACACAAGAAACTTACTAAAACGAAGAAACGTGTACTTGGAAGACTATAACTGTGCAATTTGTGCAGAGGGTGCAGAGGAAACTCTTATTCATCTCTTTTGAAACTGCCCATTTGCCCTCAGTTGTTTTCAAGACTTAATCCCTGCCAAGCACAGAGGCATATCTGCATATGATGAGATTCAACCCTCTAGAAACAAACTCCCAGTGGGCATTGCAATGGAGGTTATAATCATGGGGTGCTAGAGCACCTGGATGATCAGGAATGACAAGATCTTTAGAAGGGCAGTACAACATTTGAACACTTGGAAGCATTACCTAAAGGAGGCCCCCTTAGCAACCTCTCTATGAGCAAAGCATAGTAAAGCAGAGCAGATCACAGCCTGGATAGAACAAAATCTATAATTTAATTCCATCATCATGTTTCCTAGAGTTGGTATTGGGTGAATCACACTGTATGCTTGTATGTAAATAATTTTTATTGATAATGGAAAAACCGTAGACTAATTGTTCTACTGTCTCGGTTAAAAAAAGGACATCAACCATTTTTCGTTTCTTGTGCCTCGGCTCAGTTTCTTTGGAGCTGCGTCGGGGAAGCTTGGATACATGGGTGATGTCCTTCCAATGTATCCGAGCTCTACGAGAGCATCCGTTTGCGATGGCCAGGTCCAAATGTTGATGTACGTGACATTTGAGACCTTGGCATGGGCATCGTGGTGTATTAGGAATAACCTTATTATTGAACATATTCACCTCACCCGTGCCAGTGACACTGTATAGAAATTATGTGGTTTTATGCAGCAATGGAGACCCCTGAGAAAACGGTGTGTCAGACAAACATTGATGCCATGACAAGGAACTAGATTGGCTGCTCAACCGATTGTTGCACTTATCCTCCTTGAGTTAAGGTTGTATGTTGGGTTTATTGTTGAGCTGGTCCCCCCCAACATATACCATGTTTTAGTTTTTATTGCTGGCACCTTTTTTTATATCTATTGGACTTCCTTATTTCGGTTGAGACTGTTGTTAGCGACCAAAGGCCATGGACTGGGCTAGCCACAGACTGCACTGTTCGGCTTTGGGCTGGCCAAAAGATATCGAAGGCTGCCACTATAAATACAAGAGAGAGAGAGAGAGAGGTAAGGGACGGCTTGAACCAGACGGACCGGCTGCTTTTCGGCCGATGGCTGGCTATGTGTGTGTGTGTGTATGTGTTGTACCATTCATCGTCCTCCTCCAATCCCCACCATCCTCTGTAATCAAGTTATAACTTCCGAATCCTTGTTAATGGAGTGGAATTGCTAGTGAGATCCTCACAATTGGTATTCAGAGCCAGTTCCTCAGCCTCCACAAATTTCCCCCAATTTCCTACCCAAACCCAACAGAAATTCGCTGGAATTTCATCCTCAATCAATCCATGGAGTCGTGGTCCCAAGGCGAGCTCGAGGAGATGGGGAGAAATTGGGTGTCCAAGATCAACGAGATGCTCACTTCTCGAATTGAAATCCTCAAGAAGGATATCCGCTCAGACGTCAGTGATATCCGTGGGAAGTACAATCGAGTCGTCGACCACGACAACACTGAGCCCACTAAGGGGATCATGGTCGCCACAACGACTACAACTGCTCTGTCGTCAACGACCGTTGTGAGCCGTGCCTTCTCCATCCCATGCGTTCGTGCCGCCTCCGCAACGACTTTTTCCTCAACAGTGATGAACGCGTCTACATGCAGCACCGCCTCCACCATCGGTTTGGACGCAACCTCCATGCTTGCGTTGAAGACAATAGTCATCTCTACGCCGACCACGACCTCTTCCCCTCTTGCAGCGGGCGTCGTCGATCCCGTGCTTGCTCCAAATGTGATCTCCGTGCTGGTTTGCGAGGATGATCTCCACCTTAGGTGCGACACAATAGAAAATAGGCTCATTTCGGAAGGCTAGCACAATTACACGTCCTCGTCAGCGGACCAACAACACCAACCTCGGCTGGTTCGGAGATCTTGACATGGTTCCGCGTAGCATAGATCTTTGTCAGTATTTGCTTATATTTCTACTATGAAGTATTTATATTTTTAAGGTAATCCATTTGGCTAGCCTTTGGCTAGTAGTTTGTAAAACTTATGTTATTTCAGGGTCACTATAATGTAATGGAATGATGCATTTGTGTTTGATATTACATCGGTACTGTGTCTGTGCTCGCATATCGATCTAGGGGCTGGCATGGCAAGCACGAACATAAACCTTATTAGGTTGGTCGTTACAGACATGCGGTAGTGGAGGCTTCAACCTTTCTATCCACCTCCTCCTTGACAATGTTGCAAACTACCTGTAAGAAGGCAGATTTAAAATCCGACATAAAGGCAGTGAAATCTGCATCTGTCAAATTCGTGGTGGGTATAACAACAATGGGTAGTGTTGCGGTGGGAACCCATGGTGACACCGACGGATTGTTGTGCCAAATCCTTATATCTAGTACCAACTCGAATTAAGATCCCTAGGTCTGATAGCAATTGAAAGGATCGATATGGTCGACTACAGGGGGAGGGGTGAATAGGAGACTTAAGCTTAATTCCCAATTTTAGGGATTTGCGGATAAAGTAGGTTCTCTAGATATGCAACTAGATAAACACAATCTTTATGGCAAGCGAGCTTAGAGCAGTGTAAGCTAGGCAACAATCTAATTAGCAAAACCGCAAGCATGTTGGTGAACGTTGCATGGGAAACAAAAATTTTCCTACGCACACACAAGATCTATCCATGGTGATGAGCATCTACGAGAGGGAGAGTGAATCTACATACCCTTGTAGACCGCTAAGCGGAAGCGTTAAGAAACGCGGTTGATGTAGTCGAACGTCTTCGCGATCCAAATCGCAAGTCGTCCCTCGATCCGATCACGAACTAGTGCCGAACGGACGACACCTCCGCGTTCAACACACGTACGGCTTGATGACGCCTTCACCTCCTCGATCCAGCGAGCGATGGTGAAGTAGTAGATGAGTTCCGGCAGCACGACGGCGTGGTGATGGTGGTGAGGAACAATCTCTGCAGGGCTTCGCCAAGCACTACGGAGATTATGACGGGAGAACTAGAGGGTTAGGGTTGCCGACACACGGCTTGGGAAATCTTAATGTGTCCCGTGTGCTAGCCCTTCCCCTCTATTCATATGTTGAGCCTTGGGGTCTAAACTTGGAGTAAAAGCCTCCTCCAGGTCGGTTTTGCCCGCACAAGGTCGGTTTGGCCCGCAGGGAAAGAGTCCAACTCGGATCCCAGCAGTCCCGCGTACAAGCGGTAGTACCGCTCACGAGCGGTAGTACCGCTTGAGCGGTAGTACCGCTTACGCGGTAGTACTGCCTTACCAGCGGTAGTACCGCTTAAGGCAGCAGCAAAACTTCCTTTTGCACTATCCAATACCTCGTGGGCTTTACCCCTTTGGCCTATATAAAGTGTTGCTGCACCCGAACACTTCGGTAAACATCCGGAACCCCTTCCGGTGAATTCCGGAACCCTTCCGGAGATCAAAACACTATTATCACATATATCAATCTTTACCTCCGGACTCTTCCGGAGACCCTCGTCATGTCCGGGATCTTATCCGGGACTCCGAACAACCTTCGGTCACCAACACAATAACTCAACTATACTAATCGTCACCAAACGTTAAGTGTGTAGACCCTGCGGGTTCGAGAACTATGTAGACATGACCGAGACACCTCTACGATCAATAACCAATAGCGGGACCTGGATGCCCATATTGGCTCCTACATATTATACGAAGATCTTTATCGGTCGAACCTCTATGTCAAGGATTCAGTTAATCCCGTATGCTGTTCCCTTTGTTATTCGGTATGTTACTTGCCCGAGATTCGATCGTCGGCATCTCTATACCTAGTTCAATCTCGTTACTGGCAAGTCTCTTTACTCGTTCCGTAATACAAGATCTCGTGGCTAACACTTTAGTCACATTGCTTGCAAGGCTCATTGTGATGTTGTATTACCGAATGGGCCCTGAGATACCTCTCCGTCACACGGAGTAACAAATCCCAGTCTTGATCCATGCCAACCCAACAGACACCCTCAGAGATACCTGTAGAGCACCTTTATAGTCACCCAGTTACGTTGCGACATTTGATACACACAAGGTACTCCTACGATGTCAGGGAGTTGCATGATCTCATGGTCATAGGAACAGATACTTGACATGCAGAAAACAATAGCAATAAACTGACACGATCATATGCTACGTTCGTAGTTTGGGTCTTGTCCATCACATCATTCTCCTAATGATGTGATCCCGTTATCAAATGACATCTCATGTCTATGGCTAGGAAACCTTAACCATCTTTGATCAACGAGCTAGTTAACTAGAGGCTTACTAGGGACACAATGTTGTCTATGTACCCACACATGTATTTGAGTTTCCAATCAATACAATTATAGCATGGATAATAAACGATTATCATGAACAAGGAAATATAATAATAACTAATTTATTATTGCCTCTAGGGCATATTTCCAACAGTCTCCCACTTGCACTAGAGTCAATAATCTAGTTCACATCACTATGTGATTTACATTGTAATGAATCGAACACCCATGCAGTTCTGGTGTTGTTCATGTTTAGCCCTTGGAAGAGGTTTAGTCATCGGATCTGCAACATTCAGATCCGTGTGTACTTTGCAAATATTTATGTCGTCCTCCTTTATGTAATCGCGGATGGAATTGAAACGTCGCTTTATGTGTCTGGTCCTCTTGTGAAATCTTGGTTCCTTGGCTAGAGCAATGGCACCAGTATTATCACAAAACAGAGTCATTGGGTTAAGCGCACTAGGCACTACTCCAAGATCTGTCATGAACTCCTTCATCCAGACACCTTCCTTCGCCGCCTCTGAGGCAGCGATGTACTCCGCTTCGCATGTAGAATTAGCTACCACGCTTTGCTTGGAACTGCACCAGCTAACCGCACCCCCATTAAGAATAAATACGTATCCGGTTTGTGACTTAGAGTCATCCGGATCAGTGTCAAAGCTTGCATCGACGTAACCCTTTACGGCGAGCTCTTGATCACCTCCATAAACGAGAAACATGTCCTTAGTCCTTTTCAGGTACTTCAGGATATTCTTGACCGCCGTCCAGTGTTCCATTCCTGGATCACTTTGAAACCTTCCGACCATACTTATGGCAAGGCTGACATCGGGTCTTGTGCACAGCATTGCATACATGATAGAGCCTATGGCTGAAGCATAGGGGATGACACTCATCTTTTCTCTATCTTCTGCAGTCACTGGGCATTGAGTCTTACTCAACTTCACACCTTGCAATACAGGCAAGAACCCCTTCTTGGACTGATCCATTTTGAACTTCTTCAAAACTTTGTCAAGGTATGTGCTTTGTGAAAGTCCTATTAAGCGTCTCGATCTATCTCTATAGATCTTGATGCCTAATATGAAAGCAGCTTCTCCTAGGTCCTTCATTGAAAAACTCTTGTTCAAATATCCCTTCACACTTTCCAACATTTCTATATCGTTTCCAATCAGTAATATGTCATCCACATATAATATTAGAAACGCTATAGAGCTCCCACTCACTTTCTTGTAAATACAAGCTTCTCCGTAAACTTGTATAAACTCGAACGCTTTGATCACCTCATCAAAGCAAAGATTCCAACTCCGAGATGCTTGCACCAGTCCATAAATGGATCGCTGGAGTTTGCAAACTTTGTCAGCATTCTCTGGATCGACAAAACCTTCTGGTTGCATCATATACAACTCTTCCTTAAGGAAACTGTTAAGGAACGCTGTTTTGACATCCATCTGCCAAATTTCATAATCGAAAAAGGCAACTATTGCTAACATGATTCTGACGGATTTAAGCATCGCTACGGGTGAGAAGGTCTCATCGTAGTCAACTCCTTGAACTTGTGAAAAACCCTTTGCCACAAGTCGAGCTTTATAGACGGTGACATTACCGTCCGCGTCCGTCTTCCTCTTAAAGATCCATTTGTTCTGAATGGCCTTACGCCCTTCAGGTAATACTTCCAAAGTCCATACTTTGTTTTCATACATGGATCCCATCTCGGATTTCATGGCCTCTAACCACTTCTCGGAATCCGGGCCCATCATCGCTTCTCCATAGCTCGTAGGTTCATCGTTGTCTAACAACATGACCTCTAAGACAGGGTTGCCGTACCACTCAGGAGCAGTACGCGTCCTTGTCGACCTACGAGGTTCGATAGCAACTTGATCCAAAGCTTCATGATCATTATCATTAACTTCCTCTTCAGCTGTTGTAGGCTCTACGGAAACATCTTTCTGCGCCGCGCTACTTTTAGGTTGAAGTAAAGGTACAACAACCTCATCAAGTTCTATCTTCCTCCCACTCAATTCTTTCGAGAGAAACTCTTTCTCAAGAAATGTTCCGTTTTTAGCGACAAACACTTTGCCTTCGGATCTGAAGTAGAAGGTATACCCAACTGTCTCTTTTGGGTATCCTATGAAGACACATTTCTCCGCTTTGGGTTCCAGCTTTTCAGGCTGAAGCTTTTTGACATAAGCATCACATCCCCAAACTTTAAGAAACGACAGCTTTGGCTTCTTGCCAAACCAAAGTTCATATGGCGTCGTCTCAACGGATTTCGATGGTGCCCTATTTAAAGTGAATGCAGCTGTCTCTAATGCATAACCCCAAAACGATAGTGGCAAATCGGCAAGAGACATCATAGATCGCACCATATCCAATAAGGTTTGATTACGACGTTCGGACACACCATTACGCTGTGGTGTTCCAGGCGGTGTCAATTGTGAAACAATTCCACACTGTCTTAAGTGACTGCCAAACTCATAACTCAGATATTCTCCTCCTCGATCAGATCGTAGGAATTTAATCTTCTTGTTACGATGATTCTCAACTTCACTCTGAAATTGTTTGAACTTTTCAAATGTTTCAGACTTGTGTTTCATTAAGTAAATATACCCATATCTACTTAAGTCATCAGTGAAGGTGAGAAAGTAACGATAACCACCGCGCGCCTCAATGCTCATCGGACCGCACACATCAGTATGTATGATTTCCAACAAGTCACTTGCCCGTTCCATTGTTCCAGAGAACGGCGTTTTAGTCATCTTGCCCATGAGGCATGGCTCACATGTGTCAAGTGATTCAAAATCAAGTGACTCCAAAAGTCCATCAGCATGGAGCTTCCTCATGCGTTTTACGCCAATATGACCTAAACGGCAGTGCCACAAGAGAGTGGTATTATCATTATCAATTCTACATCTTTTGGCATCAATGTTATGAACATGTGTATCATTACTATCGAGATTCAATAAGAATAAACCCCTCACATCGGGTGCGTGACCATAAAAGATATTACTCATATAAATAGAACAACCATTATTCTCTGATTTAAATGAGTAACCGTCTCGCAATAAACAAGATCCAGATATAATGTTCATGCTTAACGCAGGCACCAAATAACATTTATTTAGGTTCATCACTAATCCCGATGGTAATTGAAGAGCGAGCGTGCCGACGGCGATCACATCAACCTTGGAACCATTTCCCACGCGCATCGTCACTTCGTCCTTTGCCAGCCTCCGTCTATTCCGCAGTTCCTGTTTTGAGTTGCAAATATGAGCAATCGCACCGGTATCAAATACCCAGGCACTACAACGAGAGTTGGTAAGGTACACATCAATAACATGTATATCATATATACCTTGTTTGTTGTTGGCCGCCTTCTTGTCATCCAAATACTTGGGGCAGTTCCGCTTCCAGTGTCCAGTTCCCTTGCAATGAAAGCACACAGTTTCTGGTTTGGGTCCAGCCTTGGGTTTCTTCACGAGAGGAGCAACTGCTTTGCCACTCTTCTTGGAGTTACCCTTCTTACCCTTGCCATTTTTCTTGAAACTAGTGGTTTTATTGACCATCAACACTTGATGCTCCTTCTGAATTTCAGACTCAGCGGCTTTCAGCATCGCAAACAGCTCGGCGACTGACTTGTTCATCCCGTGCATGTTATAGTTCAACACGAAGCTCTTGTAGCTAGGTGGCAATGATTGAAGAACTCTGTCAGTGATAGCCTCTGGCGGAAGGGGCATCACCAATTCAGCCAGACGGGTGGAGTACCCAGACATTCTAAGTACGTGATCACTGATAGACCCGTTCTCCTCCATCTTGCAAGCATAGAACTTATCGGAGATCTCATATCTCTCGATCCGGGCATTCTTCTGAAAGATAAACTTCAACTCCTGGAACATCTCATATGCTCCATGACGTTCAAAATGTCTTTGAAGTCCCGGTTCTAAGCCATACAATATTGCACATTGAACTATTGAGTAATCTTCAGAATGAGCCTGCCAGGCGTTCACAACGTCTAGAGACTCAACTGGAGCGGGTGGATCACCAAGCGGTGCATCAAGGACATAAGCCTTCTGGGAAGCCATAAGGATAATCCTTAGATTACGGGCCCAGTCCACAAAGTTACTTCCATCATCTTTCAACTTAGCTTTCTCTAGGAACGCATTAAAATTCAGGGGTGCTACTGCACGAGCCATGATCTACAACATAAATATAGCAAAGACAACTTAGACTATTGTTCTAGATAATGAGTTTAGTTAATCATATTACTTAAAAACTCCCACTCAAATTGACATCCCTCCGGTCATTCGAGTGTAACATGATTCAAATCCACCAACTCAAGTCCGATCATCACGTGAGTTGAGGTGGTTTCAATGGTGAACATCTTCATGTTGATCATATCTACTATATGACTCATGTTCGACCTTTCGGTCTATTGTGTTCCGAGGCCATGTCTGTACATGCTAGGCTCGTCAAGTTTAACCCGAGTGTTCCGCATGTGCAACACTGGCTTGCACCCGTTGTATGTGAACGTAGAGTCTATCACACCCGATCATCACGTGGTGTCTCGAAACGACGAACTTTCGCAACGGTGCACACTCGGGGAGAACACAATTTATCTTGAAATTTAAGTGAGGGATCACCTTATAATGCTACTGTCGTCCTAAGCAAAATAAGATGCATAAAAGGATTAACATCACATGCAAATCATAAGTGACATGATATGGCCATGAACTTGTGCTTTTGATCTCCATCTCCAAAGCACCGGCATGATCTCCATCGTCACCGGCATGACACCATGATCTTCATCATCTTGATCTCCATCAACGTGTCGCCATAAGGTTGTCGCGCCGACTGTTGCTTCCACGACTATTGCTAACTCATAGCGATAAAGTAAAGCAAAATGGCGAAAATAATTAAAGACAACTCTATGGCTCCTGCCAGTTGCCGTACTCATCGACATGCAAGTCGTGATATTCTATACAACACATGATCATCTCATACATCACATATATCTCATCATGTAATTGGCCATATCACATCACAACATACCCTGCAAAAACAAGTTAGACGTCCTCTAATTGTTGTTGCAAGTTTTACGTGGCTGCTACGGGTTTGCAAGAACCGTTCTTACCTACGCAAAACCACAACGTGGTGTAGTGATTGCTTTTTGATCTTCTAAAAGAACCCTCTTCATTGAAATCGATTCAACTAAAGTGAGAGAGACAGACACCCGCTAGCCATCTTTATGCAACGAAGTTACATGTCAGTTGAAGGAACCGGTCTCTCGTAAGCGTACGAGTAATGTTGGTCCGGGCCGTTTCATCTCACAATACCGCCGAATCAAGTATCAACTAGTAACGGCAAGCAATATGTATACACCCACGCCCACAACTCGTTTGTGTTCTACTCGAGATCTCATCTACGCATAGACCTAGCTCTGATACCACTGTTGGGGAACGTTGCATGGGAAACAAAATTTTTCCTACGCACACACAAGATCTATCCATGGTGATGAGCATCTATGAGAGGGAGAGTGAATCTACATACCCTTGTAGATCGCTAAGCGGAAGCGTTAAGAAACGCGGTTGATGTAGTTGAACGTCTCCGCGATCCAAATCGCAAGTCGTCCCTCGATCCGATCACGAACTAGTGCCGAACGGACGGCACCTCCGCGTTCAACACACGTACGGCTTGATGACGCCTTCACCTCCTCGATCCAGCGAGCGATGGTGAAGTAGTAGATGAGTTTCGGCAGCACGACGGCGTGGTGATGGTGGTGAGGAACAATCTCTGTAGGGCTTCGCCAAGCACTACGGAGATTATGACGGGAGAACTAGAGGGGTAGGGTTGCCGACACATGGCTTGGGAAATCTTAATGTGTCCCGTGTGCTAGCCCTTCCCATCTATTTATATGTTGAGCCTTGGGGTCTAAACTTGGAGTAAAAGCCTCCTCCAGGTCGGTTTTGCCCGCACAAGGTCGGTTTGGCCCGCAGGGAAAGAGTCCAACTCGGATCCCAGCAGTCCCGCGTACAAGCGGTAGTACCGCTTCACAGCGGTAGTACCGCTTACGCGGTAGTACTGCCTTACCAGCGGTAGTACCGCTTAAGACAGCAGCAAAACTTCCTTTTGCACTTTCCAATACCTCGTGGGCTTTACCCCTTTGGCCTATATAAATATGCCCACACTTCGGTAAACATCCGGAACCCCTTCCGGAGATCAAAACACTATTATCACATATATCAATCTGTACCTCCGGACTCTTCCGGAGACCCTCGTCATGTCCAGGATCTTATCCGGGACTCCGAACAACCTTCGGTCACCAACACAATAACTCAACTATACTAATCGTCACCAAACGTTAAGTGTGTAGACCCTGCGGGTTCGAGAACTATGTAGACATGACCGAGACACCTCTACGATCAATAACCAATAGCGGGACCTGGATGCCCATATTGGCTCCTACATATTCTACGAAGATCTTTATCGGTCGAACCTCTATGTCAAGGATTCAGTTAATCCCGTATGCTGTTCCCTTTGTTATTCGGTATGTTACTTGCCCGAGATTCGATCGTCGGCATCTCTATACCTAGTTCAATCTCGTTACTGGCAAGTCTCTTTACTCGTTCCGTAATACAAGATCTCGTGGCTAACACTTTAGTCACATTGCTTGCAAGGCTCATTGTGATGTTGTATTACCGAATGGGCCCTGAGATACCTCTCCGTCACACGGAGTAACAAATCCCAGTCTTGATCCATGCCAACCCAACAGACACCCTCAGAGATACCTGTAGAGCACCTTTATAGTCACCCAGTTACGTTGCGACATTTGATACACACAAGGTACTCCTACGATGTCAGGGAGTTGCATGATCTCATGGTCATAGGAACAGATACTTGACATGCAGAAAACAATAGCAATAAACTGACACGATCATATGCTACGTTCGTAGTTTGGGTCTTGTCCATCACATCATTCTCCTAATGATGTGATCCCGTTATCAAATGACATCTCATGTCTATGGCTAGGAAACCTTAACCATCTTTGATCAACGAGCTAGTTAACTAGAGGCTTACTAGGGACACAATGTTGTCTATGTACCCACACATGTATTTGAGTTTCCAATCAATACAATTATAGCATGGATAATAAACGATTATCATGAACAAGGAAATATAATAATAACTAATTTATTATTGCCTCTAGGGCATATTTCCAACAAAGCATACAAAGCAAAGTAAAGAGTGGGAAAGGAAACCACAAGTGAGTCAGGGATGTGGATTTTATGTCGAAGTTGACACTTCTGTGTGGAAGTGCTAATATCTATTGGAACAGTGCCAGAACCAAGGCTCCAAAATGCTACCAAGTGTCTCACTATATTCCCTCGAGTCACCTTAATGGATGGGTCTCAAATCACTCGGGGTTGGTCTTGAAGGCGACCACCACACCTTTACAAACTTCTCCGAGTACACCACACACAAATAAGATTCCATAGGAACCTCTAACTGCCTAGGAGCCCAAGCTCCTAGAGTAAAAAGTTGTTAGGTGAAGAACGGGTTGGGAAACACAAATAGGTTTTGGGGAAATGTAGATCAGGGGAACCTCTTCCAATCCCCAAAGAATCAGAGCGTTTGGGTGGAGGGAATGGAAGATGTCAAGATTTAAAGGTTTGGGAACGGTGGAACAAGATTGAGAAAAGGTTTCATTGAGAGGTGGAAGAAGGGGGGCTTTTATACCCCGTCCCAAGACAAAAGTGATCGTTGCTCCACTGGGAACTCCGGGCACCCATGCACCCAGACCAGGTAGGGGAGAGACTTTCTCAGGAGACCGAGCACGCGAAGTATGTAGAGAGGTAGCTCTCCCTCTGGGCACCGGGTTCCAGGACCCGGGGCACCTGGGCTAAACAGGGGTGCATGCATTCTTTTTGGGTGAATGCTTGCAGATAAGTGCAGTAGGAACTCCCATGCCATTTTGAGCTCTGTAGATATTGATTTTCTAAAAATTCGAAACATAGGTTCACTAATGATTTTGAGCTCTATAGTAAATTCCCATCGTATTTTGAGCTCTATAGATATTCATTTTCTAAAAAGTCAAAATATGAAGAAAACACCAACAGGCTCTAAGCACTGATTTAGTAGGTTAGTCCAGGAAAAATAATAAAATTTCTGTAAAAAATATTCAAAAGTGATATTATAATAGCATGAAAAAAATAAAAATTATACATATGTTTGAGACGTATTAGTGATCCCGGGAACCCAATCCTCCTCGCAAAGCTACTTCAACCTTGGTTTTACCCTATATATTTTGATGGTGGCAAATAGGGAAGGCAATGTATATGATAAATTTGTATTTCCCAACCACTCTCAACATAGCAACCCCTCTTAATAGTGCCGAACACCTACGACTCAAATAACTAAAAAAATCCAGAGCCTTCGGAAGTCACCATTTTTTCTCCTTTTTAAATAAAGGGTCACCAATGTTCATAGATAATCATCAAGAGTCCAATATCCTAAGATAATCTTGACAAGGACATTAGATCTTGATGACCCACAAGTATAGGGGATCAATCATAGTCCTCTCAATAAGTAAGAGTGTCGAACCCAACGAGGAGCAGAAGGAACTGATAAGCAGTTTTCAGTAAGGTATTCTCTGCAAGTGCTATAAGTAGGAGTGGTAGATAGTTTTGCAGCAAGATAATTCGTAACAAGTGACAAGTAACAATAGTAACAAAGGTGCAGAAAGGTAGCCCAATCCTTTTTATAGCAAAGGACATACCTAAAAGTACTCTTATATTAAGAAAGCACTCCCGAGGACACATGGGAATTTATGTCTAGTCATGTTCATCATGTTGGGTTGGTTCGCGTTCGTTACTTTGATAGTTTGATATCTGGGTGGACCGGTGCTAAGGTGCGGTTCTTACTTAAACAAACAACCTACTTATGATTACCCCCTCTCGCAAGCATCCGCAACTACGAAAGAAGAATTAAGATAAATCTAACCATAGCATGAAAACGTGTGGATCCAAATCAACCCCTTATGAAGCAACGCATAAACTGGGGTTTAAGCTTCTGTCACTCTCGTAACCCATCATCTACTTGTTACTCCACAATGCCTTCCCTTAGGCCCATAACATGATGAAGTGTCATGTAGTCGACGTTCACATGACACCACTAAGAGAAGCAACAACATACACATCATCAAAATATCGAACGAATACCAAGTTCACATGATTACTTATAACAAGACTTCTCCCATGTCCTCAGGAACAAAAGTAACTACTCACACATCATCAACATGTTCAAGATCAGAGATGTAATAATGGAGATCAAGGATCTGAACATAATATCTTCCACCAAGTAAACCAACAAGCATCAACTACGAGATGTAGTCAACACTACTAGTAACCCACATGTACCAATCTGAGGTTTTGAGACAAAGATTGAATACAAGAGATGAACTAGGGTTTGAGATGAGATGGTGCTGGTGAAGACGTTGATGAAGATTGGTCCTCCCATGAAGTAGGAAGCGTTGGTGATGACGATGGCTTCGATCTCCCCCTCCCGGAGGGAAGTTTCCCCGGCAGAATGTCTTTGCCGAAGATCAAAAGGGCCTCTGCCCTGGTTTCCGCCTTGAGACAGCGACGCTTCATCCTGAAAGTATCCTTATGATTTTTTCTAGGGTAAAACATACCATATAGTAGAAGAGGGGGGGTCGGGAGATCTGCTGGGGCCCCACAAGGCAACAGGGCACGCTCGGGGGGGTGGGGTGGGGGGTGGGCGCGCCCTATTGGCTTGTGGCCAACAGGGGCCCCACTCTGGTATATTTTTGGCCCAAAAATTCTTATATATTACATAAAAATTCTCCGTGAAGTTTCATGTCATTTGGAGTCCAGTGAATTTTCAACCATTTTCTTGGGTTTCAGGTCCAGAATTCCAGTTTCCAGTGATTTTCCTCTTTGTGATGTACTTTGCATATTCAGAGAGAAAAGGCATAAGAATTGTATCATAATGAGGAATAATGGACAATAATAGCATAAATATCAATAAGAATTCATGATGCAAAATGGACGTATCAACTCCCCCATGCTTAGACCTCGCTTGTCCTCAAGCGAAAGCCGAACTCGATAATAATGACCACTTACTTTGAGAGAGAGGTGTCAATAAAAACATAATACGAACATGAGAGCATCATGAATATTAACATAACGACAAGTTTTTCATCATATAACTTCTCATAAACAAGTAACAATCTATCCACAATTATTAAAGTATGAAGCATAAACTTTATTGGCAATCAACAAACTATATTCTTAGTCATAGAGACAATCACAATTCATCATATTCCAGAGAAGAGTCTATGTAAGAGCTTTTATTCTAGCAAGTTCATGATGACCCACAAGTATAGGGGATCTATCGTAGTCCTTTCGATAAGTAAGAGTGTCGAACCCAACGAGGAGCAGAAGGAAATGACAAGCGGTTTTCAGTAAGGTATTCTCTGCAAACAATGAAATTATCAGTAACATATAGTTTTGTGATAGGATAATTCGTAACGGGTAGCAAGTAACAAATGTAACAAAAGGTGCAGCAAGGTGGCCCAATCCTTTTTATAGCAAAGGACAAGCCTGGACAAACTCTTATATAAAGCAAAGCGCTCCCGAGGACACATGGAAAATTCTGTCAAGCTAGTTTTCATCATGCTCATATGATTCGCGTTCGTTACTTTGATAATTTGATATGTGGGTGGACCGGTGCTTGGGTGCTGCCCTTACTTGGACAAGCCTCCCACTTATGATTAACCCCTCTCGCAAGCATCCGCAACTACGAAAGAAGAATTAAAATAAATCTAACCATAGCATGAAACATGTGGATCCAAATCAGCCCCTTAAGAAGCAACGCATAAACTAGGGTTTAAGCTTCTGTCACTCTAGCAACTCATCATCTACTTATTACTTCCCAATGCCTTCCTCTAGGCCCAAACAATGGTGAAGTGTCACGTAGTCGACGTTCACATAACACCACTAGAGGAGAGACAACATACATCTCATCAAAATATCGAACGAATACCAAATTCACATGATTACTTATAACAAGACTTATCCCATGTCCTCAGGAACAAACGTAACTACTCACAAAGCATATTAATGTTCATAATCAGAGGAGTATTAATTATCATTAAGGATCTGAACATATGATCTTCCACCAAGTAAACCAACTAGCATCAACTACAAGGAGTAATCAACACTACTAGCAACCCACAGGTACCAATCTGAGGTTTTGAGACAAAGATTGGATACAAGAGATGAACTAGGGTTTGGAGAGGAGATGGTGCTGATGAAGATGTTGATGGAGATTGATCCCCTCTCGATGAGAGGATCGTTGGTGATGACGATGGCTTCGATTTCCCCCTCCGGGAGGGAAGTTTCCCCGGCAGAACAGCTCCGCCGGAGCCCTAGATTGGTTCTGCCCAGGTTCCGCCTCGAGACGGCGGCGCTTTGTCCCAAAAGCTCCCTTCTGATTTTTTTCAGGTAAAAACCCTCCATATAGCAGAAGATGGGCACCGGAGACCTGCCAGGGGGCCCACAAGCCACTAGGGCGCGCCCTGGGGGGTAGGGCGCGCCCTCCAGGCTTGTGGCTGCCTGGTGGGTCCCCTCTGGTATTTTCTTCGCCCAGTATTTTTTATATATTCCAAAATAATTCTCCGTAAATTTTCAGGACTTTTGGAGTTGTGCAGAATAGGTATCTCAGATTTGCTTCTTTTCCAGTCCAGAATTCCAGCTGCCGGCATTCTCCCTCTTCATGTAAACGTTGTAAAATAAGAGAGAAAAGGCATAAGTATTGCACCATAATGTGTATTAACAGCCCATAATGCAATAAGTATCGATATAAAAGCATGCTGCAAAATGGACGTATCAACTCCCCCAAGCTTAGACCTCGCTTGTCCTCAAGCGAAAGCCGAAATCGATAAATATGCCCACATGTTTAGAGATAGAGGTGTCGATAAAATAAAATACGGACATGAAGGCATCATGATCATCTTTAGAAAAACAACATATATTGACATATAATTTCTTATGCTGGAGTAACAATTCATTCACAAGGTAAAGTATGAATCATGAACTCCATTGAGAACCAACAAACTATGATCTCTGTCATTGAGGCAATTCCAATTTATCATAACGTAGGAAAGAGTCAATATAAGAGCTTGTAAAGCAAATCCACATACTCAATCATCTTTTAATCTTTCATAATTGCTAACACTCACGCGGTACCTATGAGGTCAAAGTTTCAATCGAACACAGAGAAAGATAGGGGCTTATAGTATTGCCTCCCAACTATTTACCTCAAGGGTAATGTCAACAGAAATAACTCATGCTCACCCACTTCCGAGTGGATATATGTGTCTAGATCATTCCCCAACACATGACGCTTGCCAAAAGATAAAGACGAAATAAAGGAAGTGATGAAGATCACCACGACTCTTACATAAAGGTAAGTACTAGAAAATAAAAGTAACAGATAGGCCCTTCGTTGAGGGAAGCAGAGGTTGTCATGCTCTTTTATAGTTAGATGCACAATCCCTTAATGCAAAAGAGCGTCACTTTATATTGCCCCTTGTGATAGAGAACTTTATTATGCAGTCCGTCGCTTTTATTTCTTCCATATCACAAGTTCGTATAAAGTTTATTTTCCTCACACTAATAGATCACACATATTTAGAGAGCAATTTTTATTGCTTTCACCGATGACAACTTACTTGAAGGATCTTACTCAATCCATAGGTAGGTATGGTGGACTCTCATGGCAAAACTAGTTTAAGGGTGTTTGGACGCACAAGTAGTATCTCTACTTGGTGCGGAAGTTTGGCTAGTATGGGGTGGAAACAAGCGTCACATGTTGAAGGATCTATAACCATATAACTTCTATTCGGAAATAAGCAAACATAACTCATTATGTTGTCTTCCTTGTCCAACATCAACTCTTTAGCATAAAATATTTTAATGAGTGCTCACAATCATAAAAGATGTCCAAGATAATATATTTATATGTGAACCCCTCTTTCTTTATTACTTCCTTTTAATTGCCACAATGACCAATAGCTATGTTTGTCAACTCACAACAAATTTCAATCGACATACTTCTTGTATGTGAAGTCATCACTCCCCATAAGATCATCATATATACTCTTTGCTTTTATTCTATACTTCTTTCTATTTCTTTTTTTCTCAAGATCATAGCAAACAAGAAAAGCCCTCAACTCAAAACTACTCTTTATTATATAACTCTCGGACTTGCTTACATAGGGGGAACATAAAGCAAAACTCAAAACTAGATCACACGAAAACTTTATTCTACTAGATTAAGATATAACCAAAAAGATCGAACTAAGAAAAACGATAAAAGTAAAAGATGTGATGGTGATACGATACCGGGGCACCTCCCCCAAGCTTGGCACAAGCCAAGGGGAGTGCCCATACCCATGTGTTTATTTGTCTTGCTTCGGAGGTGGTGATGTTGGAGTTGTTGATGAGTTTGGAAGCTTGTCCTTCGTCTTCCAAGGCATAGGCTCACCATCATAAAAAGATGAACGAGTCTCCAGGATCCTCAAATCTGCAGCCAAACTCATTTTCTTAAATTTGTATTCATACTCACAGTTTTGGTTTTGCAGGTCATAGATCTGGGCTTGGAGATGCTCGATTTTCTCGTAAAGCTTAAAGATGTGCTCCCCGATGTCCTTGGCGTCCAGCTTGTGCTCATGGGTAAACTCCACGATCATCATGTGATTGGCATTGAGTCCTCGTTCCACCATCCCCTGGCACTTGAAGACTTGTTGCTCCATTGCTTCGAGCCTTGTCTCCATGCTTCCAGTCTTCTTTGGCCCCTCAACATCACGGATGTGCAGCACCCCCTCATGCATCTCAATGGTTTGAGGGTGTTGCAGCACCTCCGCAAGGTAAGGGTTGATGACCTTCTCGAAGAACTTGTCCTTCGAAGCACTTGGGGACGTCATGTTGATCTAAATCTGCTGCAGAGACAACTCAAAACGAAAACAGGAGGTATTGTCGTGATACGAAGGTCAAAACCTTCGGGGGATTATATAATGAATTTTTACCGACCCGAAGGAGTATACTACAAGAAAACGGAGTTCGGATGGTACGTGGGGTGGCCACAAGCCACTAGGGCGCGCCCAGGGGGGTAGGGCGCGCCCTCCTGGCTTGTCGTCTCCTCGTGCACTTTTCGGACTACTTTAAATTTTCCTAATTTTTAAATATTCCAAAACGGAGAAAAATTGCTATTGGAAAAGTTTTGGAGTCGGTTTGCTTACCGTACCACATACCTATTCCTTTTCAGAGTCTGAAACGTTCTGGTAGGTCTCCCTAATGTACTCCTCCGGAGTTATGGTATTGATAATATTGGTTTCAACATTTATGGGAGTACCTGAGATATAATGTTTGATTCTTTGCCCGTTTACCACCTTCGGGTTTGTGCCTTCGGCGTTGTTGATCTTGATGGCACCGGAACGATATACTTCCTCGATAATGTAAGGCCCTTCCCATTTAGAGAGAAGTTTTCCTGCAAAAAATCTTAAACGAGAATTGTATAGCAAGACATGATCACCTACATTGAATTCACGCTTTTGTATCTGATGACCCACAAGTATAGGGGATCTATCGTAGTCCTTTCGATAAGTAAGAGTGTCGAACCCAACGAGGAGCAGAAGGAAATGACAAGCGGTTCTCAGTAAGGTATTCTCTGCAAGCACTGAAATTATCGGTAACAGATAGTTTTGTGATAAGGTGATTCGTAACGGGTAGCAAGTAACAATTGTAACAAATGTGCAGCAAGGTGGCCCAATCCCTTTTGTAGCAAGGGACAAGCCTGGACAAACTCTTATATAAAGCAAAGCGCTCCCGAGGACACATGGGAATTTCTGTCAAGCTAGTTTTCATCATGCTCATATGATTCACGTTCGTTACTTTGATAATTTGATATGTGGGTGGACCGGTGCTTGGGTGCTGGCCTTACTCGGACAAGGTTCCCAGTTATGATTAACCCCTCTCGCAAGCATCTGCAACTACGAAATAAGAATTAAGATAAATCTAACCATAGCATGAAACATGTGGATCCAAATCAGCCCCTTACGAAGCAACGCATAAACTAGGGTTTAAGCTTCTGTCACTCTAGCAACCCATCATCTCCTTATTACTTCCCAATGCCTTCCTCTAGGCCCAAACAATGGTGAAGTGTCATGTAGTCGACGTTCACATAACACCACTAGAGGAGAGACAACATACATCTCATCAAAATATCGAACGAATACCAAATTCACATGATTACTTATAACAAGACTTATCCCATGTCCTCAGGAACAAACGTAACTACTCACAAAGCATATTCATGTTCATAATCAGAGGAGTATTAATTATCATTAAGGATCTGAACATATGATCTTCCACCAAGTAAACCAACTAGCATCAACTACAAGGAGTAATCAACACTACTAGCAACCCACAGGTACCAATCTGAGGTTTGAGACAAAGATCGGATACAAGAGATGAACTAGGGTTTGGAGAGGAGATGGTGCTGGTGAAGATGTTGATGGAGATTGACCCCCCCTTGATGAGAGGATCATTGGTGATGACGATGGCTTCGATTTCCCCCTCCGGGAGGGAAGTTTCACTGGCAGAACAGCTCCGCCGGAGCCCTAGATTGGTTCTGTGCAAGTTCCGCCTCGAGACGGCGGCGCTTCGTCCCGAAAGCTCTCTTATGATTTTTTCCAGGTCAAAACCCTTCATATAGCAAAAGATGGGCACCGGAGGCCTGTCAGGTTGGCCACAAGCCACAGGGGCGCGCCCAGGGGGGTAGGGCGCGCCCCCCTGGCTTGTGACTGCCTGGTGGGTCCCCTGATGTATTTCTTTCGCCCAGTATTTTTTATATATTCCAAAATAATTCTCCGTAGATTTTCAGGACTTTTGGAGTTGTGCAGAATAGGTATCTCAGATTTGCTCCTTTTCTAGTCCAGAATTCCAGCTGCCGGCATTCTCCCTCTTCATGTAAACCTTGTAAAATAAGAGAGAAAAGGCATAATTATTGTACCATAATGTGTAATAACAGCCCATAATGCAATAAATATCAATATAAAGCATGATGCAAAATGGACGTATCAACTCCCCCAAGCTTAGACCTCGCTTGTCCTCATGCGAAAGCCGAAATCGATAAATATGCCCACATGTTTAGAGATAGAGGTGTTGATAAAATAAAATACGGACATGAAGGCATCATGATCATATTTAGAACAACAACATATATTGACATATGATTTCTTATGCTAGAGTAACAATTCATTCACAAGATAAAGTATGAATCAAGAACTCTATTGAGAACCAACAAACTATGATCTCAGTCATTGAAGCAATTCCAATTTATCATAACGTAGGAAAGAGTCAATATAAGAGCTTGTAAAGCAAATCCACATACTCAATCATCTTTTAGTCTTTGATAATTGCTAACACTCACGCGGTACCTATGAGCTCAAAGCTTCAATCGGACACAGAGAAAGATAGGGGCTTATAGTATTGCCTCCCAACTATTTACCTCGAGGGTAATGTCAACAGTAATAACTCATGATCACCCACATCCGAGTGGATATATGTGTCTAGATCATTCCCCAACACATGACGCTTGCCAAGATATAAAGACGAAATAAAGGAAGTGGTGAAAATCACCATGACTCTTGCATAAAGGTAAGTACTAGAAAATAAAAGTAGCAGATAGGCCCTTCGCAGAGGGAAGCAGAGGTTGTCATGCGCTTTTATAGTTGGATGCGCAATCCCTTAATGCAAAAGAATGTCACTTTATATTGCCCCTTGTGATAAAGAACTTTATTATGCAGTCTGTCGCTTTTATTTCTTCCATATCACAAGTTCGTATAAAGTTTATTTTCCTCACACTAATAGATCACACATATTTAGAGAGCAATTCTTATTGCTTGCACCGATGACAACTTACTTGAAGGATCTTACTCAATCCATAGGTAGGTATGGTGGACTCTCATGGCAAAACTGGGTTAAAGGTGTATGGATGCACTAGTAGTATCTCTACTTGGTGCGGAAGTTTTGGCTGATATGGGGTGGAAGCAAGCGACACATGTTGAAGGATCTAAAACAATATAACTTCTATTCGGAAATAAGCAAACATAACTCATTATGTTGTCTTCCTTGTCTAACATCAACTTCTTAACACATAATATTTTAATGAGTGCTCACAATCATAAAAGATGTCCAAGATAATATATTTACATGTGAACCTCTCTTTCTTTATTACTTCCTTTTAATTGCCACAATGACCAATCGCTATGTTTGTCAACTCACAACAAGTTTCAATCGACATACTTCTTATATGTGAAGTCATCACTCCCCATAAGATCATCATATATACTCTTTGCTTTTATTCTATACTTCTTTCTATTTCTTTTTCTCAAGATCATAGCAAACAAGCAAAGCCCTCAACTCAAAACTATTCTTTATTATTATATAACTCACGGACTTGCTTACATAGGGGGAACATAAAGCAAAACTCAAAACAAAATCATACTAAAACTTTATTCTACTAGATCAAGATATAACCAAAGGATCGAACTAAGAAAAACAATAAAAGTAAAAGATGTGATGGTGGTACGATACCGGGGCACCCCCCCAAGCTTGGCACAAGCCAAGGGGAGTGCCCATACCCATGTGTTTAGTTGTCTTTCTTCGGAGGTGGTGATGTTGGAGTTGTTGATAGGGTTGGAGGCTTGTCCTCCGTCTTCCAAGGCATGGGCTCACCATCGTAAAAAGATGAACGAGTCTCCGGGATCCTCAAATCTGCAGCCAAACTCATTTTCTTAAATCTGTATTCATACTCACAGTTTTGGTTTTGCAGGTCATAGATCTGAGCTTGGAGATGCTCGATTTTCTCGTAGAGCTTGAAGATGTGCTCCCCGATGTCCTTGGCATCCAGCTTGTGCTTATGGATAAACTCGGCGATCATCATGTGATTGACATTGAGTCCTCGTTCCACCATCCCTTGGCACTTAAAGACTTGTTGCTCCATTGCTTCTAGCCTTGTCTCCACGCTTCCGGTCTTCTTTGGCCCCTCAACATCACGGATGTGCAGCACCCCCTCATGCATCTCAATGGTTTGAGGGTGTCGCAGCACCTCCGCAAGGTAGGGGTTGATGACCTTCTCGAAGAACTTGTCCTTCGAAGCACTTGGGGACGTCATGTTGATCTAAATCTACTGCAGAAACAACTCAAAACGAAAACAGGAGATATTGTCGTGATACAAAGGTCAAAACCTTCGGGAGATTATATAATGAATTTTTACTGACCCGAAGGAGTATACCACAAGAAAAAGGAGTCCGGAGGGTACACGAGGTGGCCACAAGCCACAGGGGCGCGCCCAAGGGGGTAGGGCGCGCCCCCCTGGCTTGTCGCTTCCTCGTGCACTATTCGGACTGCTTTAAATTTTCCTAAAATTTTAAATATTCCAAAACGGATAAAAATTGACATTGAAAAAGTTTTGGAGTCGGTTTACTTACCGTACCACATACCTATTCCTTTTCGGAGTCTGAAACGTTCTGGTAGGTCTCCCTAATGTACTCCTCCGGAGTTATGGTATTAATAATATTGGTTTCAACATTTATGGGAGTACCTGAGATATAATGTTTGATTCTTTGACCGTTCACCACCTTCGGATTTGTGCCTTCGGGGTTGTTAATCTTGATGGCACCGGAACGATATACCTCCTCAACAATGTAAGGCCCTTCCCATTTAGAGAGAAGTTTTCCTGCAAAAAATCTTAAACGAGAATTGTATAACAAGACATGATCACCTACATTGAATTCACGTTTTTGTATCCTTCTATCATGCCATCTCTTAACCTTTTCTTTAAACAACTTGGCATTCTCATAGGCCTGGGTTCTCCATTCATCAAGTGAGCTAATGTCAAATAACCTCTTCTCACCAGCAAGTTTGAAATCATAGTTGAGCTCTTTGATTGCCCAATAAGCTTTATGTTCTAGTTCTAGAGGTAAGTGACATGCTTTACCATAAACCATTTTATACGGAGACATACCCATAGGGTTTTTGTAAGCAGTTCTATAAGCCCATAATGCATCATCAAGTTTCTTAGACCAATTCTTTCTAGATCTATTAACAGTCTTTTGCAAGATCAATTTAATTTCTCTATTGCTTAATTCTACTTGACCACTAGACTGAGGATGATATGGAGATGCAATTCTATGATTAACATCATATTTAGCAAGCAATTTACGGAAAGCACCATGAATAAAGTGTGAACCACCATCAGTCATTAAATATCTAGGGACTCCAAATCTAGGGAAAATAACTTCTTTAAGCATTTTAATAGAAGTGTTATGATCAGCGCTACTAGTTGGAATAGCTTCTACCCACTTAGTAACATAATCAACAGCAACTAGAATATGAGTATACCCGTTAGATTGTGGAAAAGGTCCCATATAATCAAAACCCCAAACATCAAATGGTTCAATAACAAGAGAGTAATTCATAGGCATTTCCTGACGTCTACTAATATTACCAATTCTTTGACATTCATCACAAGACAAGACAAACTTACGAGCATCCTTGAAGAGAGTAGGCCAATGAAAACCAGATTGTAATACCTTGTGTGCAGTTCTATCTCCAGCGTGATGTCCCCCATAAGCCTCGGAGTGACACTTGCGTAGGATCTGTTCCTGTTCATGCTCAGGTACACAACGTCTAATAACACTATCTACTCCTTCTTTATAAAGGTGTGGATCATCCCAAAAGTAATGTCTTAAATCCTAGAAGAACTTTTTCTTTTGTTGGTATGTGAAACTAGGTGGTATAAATTTAGCAACAATGTAATTAGCATAATCAGCATACCATGGAGCATTACGCGAAGCATTTATGACAGCTAATTGTTCATCAGGAAAGCTATCATCAATAGGTAGTGGGTCATCAAGAACATTTTCTAACCTAGACAAGTTATCTGCTACGGGGTTATCAGCACCCTTTCTATCAATAATATGCAAATCAAATTCTTGTAGCAGAAGAACCCATCTAATAAGTCTAGGTTTAGCATCTTTCTTTTCCATAAGATATTTAATAGCAGCATGATCGGTGTGAACAGTCACTTTGGAATCAACAATATAAGGTCTGAACTTATCACAAGCAAACACAATATAAGGTCCTTTTCAGTGGTAGCATAATTTCTTTGAGCACTGTCTAGAGTTTTACTAGCATAATGAATAACATTTAGTTTCTTATCAACTCTTTGTCCTAGAACAGCACCAACAGCATAATCACTAGCATCACACATAATTTCAAAGGGTAGGTTCCAATAAGGTGGTTGAACAACAGGTGCGGAAATCAAGGCATCCTTAAGAATTTCAAATGCTTCTACACAATCATCATCAAAAACGAATGGAACATCTTTTTGCAAAAGATTAGTGAGAGGCCTAGAAATCTTAGAAAAGTCTTTAATAAACCTTCTATAGAAACCAGCATGACCAAGGAAACTTCTTATACCTCTTATGTCCGTAGGACACCACATTTTTTCAATAGCATCAACTTTAGCTTTATCTACTTCAATACCCCTTTCAGAGATTTTATGCCCCAAGACAATACCTTCATTAACCATAAAGTGACACTTTTCCCAATTCAAGACAAGGTTAGTTTCTTCACATCTCTGCAAAACTCGATCAAGGTTGCTCAAGCAATCATCAAAAGAAGTCCCGTAAACGGAAAAATCATCCATGAAAACCTCAACAATCTTTTCACAAAAGTCAGAGAATATAGCCATCATACATCTTTGAAAGGTAGCAGGTGCATTGCATAAACCAAAAGGCATACGCCTATAAGCAAAGGTACCGAAAGGGCAAGTAAAAGTGGTCTTTTCTTGATCCTCTTTTGACACAGGTATTTGAGAGAAACCAGAATAACCATCTAGAAAGCAAAAATGTGTGTGTTTGGATAGTCTTTCTAGCATTTGATCAATAAAAGGTAGAGGGTAATGATCTTTCCTAGTAGCTTTATTTAATTTCCTAAAATCAATTACCATTCTATATCCTGTAACAATTCTTTGCGGGATCAATTCATTTTTATCATTAGGAACAACGGTGATACCTCCTTTCTTAGGAACACAATGAACAGGACTAACCCATCTACTATCAGCAATAGGATAAATTATACCTGCCTCCAGAAGCTTTAGTATTTCATTTCTTACCACTTCTTTCATTTTAGGATTCAACCGTCGTTGGTGATCAACAACCGGTTTAGCATCAGGCTCCATATTAATTTTGTGCTGACATAGAGTGGGACTAATGCCCTTAAGATCATCAAGAGTATATCCAATAGCAGCACGGTGCTTCCTCAGAGTTTTCAATAATCTCTTTTCTTCATGCTCTGAAAGGTTAGCACTAATAATAACATGATATATCTCCTTTTCATCAAGATAAGCATATTTCAAAGTATCAGGTAATTGTTTAAGCTCAAACACGGGATCACCCTTGGGTGGAGGAGGATCCCCAAGTATTTCAATAGGCAGGTTGTGTTTCAAAATAGGTTGCTGATCAAAGAAAATCTTATCTATTTCATTCCTTTCATTCATATGCATATCATTTTCATGGTCTAGCAAATATTGTTCTAAAGGATCAGTAGGAGGTACATCAATAGAAGCAAGACCAATAATTTCATATTTACTAGGCAATTCTTTGTCATGGGGTTGTCTACGAAATTTAGAGAAATTGAACTCATGAGACACATCCCCAAAACTTACAGTAACAGTTTCTTTCTCACAATCAATACTAGCATTAACAGTATTCAAGAAAGGTCTACCAAATATAATGGGACAAAAATCATCTTGTGGGGAACCAAGAACAAGAAAATCAGTAGGATATTTTATTTTCCCACACAAGACTTCAACATCTCTAACAATCCCAATTGGTGCAATGGTGTCTCTATTAGCAAGCTTAATGGTAACATCAATTTCCTCTAGTTCAACTGGTGCAATATCATTCATAATTTCTTTGTATAAGGAAAAGGGAATTGCACTCACGTTAGCACCCACATCACACAAGCCATGATAACAATGATCTCCTATTTTAACAGAAACAACAGGCACGCCAACAATAGGTCTATGTTTACCTTTAGTATCCGGTCTAGCAATTCTAGCAGCTTCATCACAGAAATGAATAGCATGCCCATCAATATTATCAACCAAGAGATCTTTAACCATAGCAATACTAGGTTCAACTTTAATTTGTTCAGGGGGTGTAGGTGTTCTAGTACAGCTCTTATGAACCACAGTTGAAGCTTTAGCATGTTCCTTTATTCTAACAGGGAAAGGTGGTTTCTCAATATAAACGGTAGGAACAATAGGATCAACATTATAAGTTATGGTCTCTTCTTCAACTTTAATAGGTTCAACTACTTTTACTTCAATGGGAGGATGATATTTAAACCACTTCTCCTTAGGGAGATCAACATGAGCAGCAAAAGATTCACAGAAAGAAGCTACTATCTCAGAGTCAAGTCCATATTTAGTGCTAAAATCACGAAAAGCATCGGTGTCTATAAAGGATTTAACACAATCAAACTTAAGGTTTATACCTGACTCCTTACCTTCGTCGTGTTCCCAATCTTCAGAGTTGCGTTTAATTCTTTCCAATAAATCCCATTTGAATTCAATATCCCTCTTCATAAAGGAACCAGCACAAGAAGTATCGAGCATGGATCGATCATTATGAGAAAGTCGAGCATAAAAATTCTGAATAATAATTTCTCTTGAGAGCTCATGATTGGGGCATGAATATAACATTGACTTAAGCCTCCCCCAAGCTTGAGCGATACTTTCTCCTTCACGAGGCCAAAAATTATAAATGTAATTCCGATCACGATGAACCAGATGCATAGGATAAAACTTCTTATGAAATTCCAATTTCAATCGGCTGTAGTTCCATGATCCAATATCATCGCATAGCCTGTACCATGTCAATGCCTTCTCCTTCAAAGATAAAGGAAAGACCTTCTTCTTGACATCATCCTCGGGCAAACCTGCAAGCTTAAATAATCCACAAACTTCATCCACATAGATTAGATGCAAATCAGGATGTAGTGTTCCATCTCCTGCATAAGGATTAGCTAGCAGTTTCTCTATCATACCCGAAGGAATTTCATAATAAATATTTTCAGTAGGTGCAGCAGGTTGAGGAGCAACTCTTTGTGCTTCCGGTCGAGGTGAAGATACCCCAAACAAGCCCCTCAAAGGATTATTTTCCATAGTAACAAGTGACAGTAAATTTCAGCACACTATATAAATTTTTCCTTACCAAGTTCCACTCACCAAAGGCGCTTCACTCCCCGGCAACGGCGCCAGAAAAGAGTCTTGATGACCCACAAGTATAGGGGATCTATCGTAGTCCTTTCGATAAGTAAGAGTGTGGAACCCAACGAGGAGCAGAAGGAATTGACAAGCGGTTTTCAGTAAGGTATTCTCTGCAAGCACTAAAATTATCGGTAACAGATAGTTTTGTGATAGGATAATTCGTAACGGGTAGCAAGTAACAAATGTAACAAAATGTGCAGCAAGGTGGCCCAATCCTTTTTATAGCAAAGGACAAGCCTGGACAAACTCTTATATAAAGCAAAGCGCTCCCGAGGACACATGGAAAATTCTGTCAAGCTAGTTTTCATCATGCTCATATGATTCGCGTTCGTTACTTTGATAATTTGATATGTGGGTGGACCGGTGCTTGGGTGCTGCCCTTACTTGGACAAGCCTCCCACTTATGATTAACCCCTCTCGCAAGCATCTGCAACTACGAAAGAAGAATTAAGATAAATCTGACCATAGCATGAAACATGTGGATCCAAATCAGCCCCTTACGAAGCAACGCATAAACTAGGGTTTAAGCTTCTGTCACTCTAGCAACCCATCATCTACTTATTACTTCCCAATGCCTTCCTCTAGGCCCAAACAATGGTGATGTGTCATGTAGTCGACGTTCACATAACACCACTAGAGGAGAGACAACATACATCTCATCAAAATATCGAACGAATACCAAATTCACATGATTACTTATAACAAGACTTATCCCATGTCCTCAGGAACAAACATAACTACTCACAAAGCATATTAATGTTCATAATCAGAGGAGTATTAATTATCATTAAGGATCTGAACATATGATCTTCCACCAAGTAAACCAACTAGCATCAACTACAAGGAGTAATCAACACTACTAGCAACCCACATGTACCAATCTGAGGTTTTGAGACAAAGATCGGATACAAGAGATGAACTAGGGTTTGAAGAGGAGATGGTGCTGATGAAGATGTTGATGGAGATTGACCCCCTCTCGATGAGAGGATCGTTGGTGATGACGATGGCTTCGATTTCCCCCTCCGGGAGGGAAGTTTCCCCGGCAGAACAGCTCTGCCGGAGCCCTAGATTGGTTCTGCCCAGGTTCCGCCTCGAGACGGCGGCGCTTTGTCCCGAAAGCTCCCTTCTGATTTTTTTCAGGTCAAAACCCTCCATATAGCAGAAGATGGGCACCGGAGACCTGCCAGGGGCCCACAAGCCACTAGGGCGCGCCCTGGGGTTAGGGCGCGCCCTCCAAGCTTGTGGCTGCCTGGTGGGTCCCCTCTGGTATTTTCTTCGCCCAGTATTTTTTATATATTCCAAAATAATTCTCCGTAAATTTTGAGGACTTTTGGAGTTTGCAGAATAGGTATCTCAGATTTGCTTCTTTTCCAGTCCAGAATTCCAGCTGCCGACATTCTCCCTCTTCATGTAAACATTGTAAAATAAGAGAGAAAAGGCATAAGTATTGCACCATAATGTGTATTAACAGCCCATAATGCAATAAGTATCGATATAAAAGCATGATGCAAAATGGATGTATCAGTTCACATACTCAACTATCATTTAATCTTGTATGATTGCTAACACTCGTTGCATATTTTTGGAGCTAATATTTCCATCGGACACATAGGAAGATGAGTGCTTTATTGTATTTGCCACCCAACTCATTTACCTCAAGGATAATGTCAACAATAATGAATCATGATCACCTACATCCAAATGGATATGTATATATATATCTGGATCTTTCCTCAACACATAATGCTTGCCAACTATAGAGTTAATTGGCGGGAAAAAGAATAAACATCATTGACTCTTGTATAGTAGTAAATACATGAAAGTAAAAGATATGCCCTTCGCAGAGGGAAGCAGAGGTTGTCATGCGCCTTTTAGTTTTGGATGTGCAAACTCTTAATGGAAAGGAACACCACTTTATATTGCCCCTTATGATAGCAAACTTTATTATGCAATCTGTCGCTTTTATTTCTTTGCCATCACAAGATCGTACAGAGTTTATTTTCCCTTACAATAAAAGATCATACATATTTAAGAGCAATTTTTATTGCTTCATGCACCGATGACAACTTACTTGAGGGATCTTATTCAATCCATAGGTAGGTATGGTGGACTCTCATGGAAAGAAACTGGGTTTAAGGGGTTATACACTACTGCAGGATGGTCCAAACATGACACATCAATCAGAGACCCTTCGACAAAACTGTGTGCGATGCATGAATCGCAAACGGTATAGTTCAAGCTCTGTCGCTAATGACACGAACTGTGTGCGAAGGTGGATCAATCAAATACGATTCAAAAAGGAGTTGCGTGTGTCATCTACGGCAAACAGTTTGTTCGTATGAACCGTTTGTGATTAGCTAAGATAACAGAAACGGTTAGCAAAACTACATACGTGTGCGAAGTACGGCATACAGTTCACTCGGATAAACTATGTGCGCTGATACAACAGAACACAAACGACTTGGCATAACAAGATGTGTGCGATATACAACAAAGATGTGAGTAATGAGAATCGTGTGCGAACACCAGAAATAACCCAAACGATTCATACTGACAAGCTGTGTGTGTTGTGGGCAGACGGTTGCTGCCAAATAATTGTCAGCGATGGATGAAATCATTGCCGACGCTACGTTGGGAAGTGTCGTTTGCTTGTATTAATATCACAGACGTTTTATTATTTTGACGCGTGTGCCTTCGCATCAGTCCGTCCTCCTCTCTTGCGTGTTGCCACCGCGTTGCCGCTCGAGGATTCAGTGCACGCTTCGGCACCGCTTTTGGCCACGCGCCCGCTCGATGATCCCGTTCCCGTGCACAACCGCGCAGGTTCCCGCGCACAAAACCGTGCTACGGCTCTAGCTTCCTGCCCGGCTCGGTGAAATCCCCAATGCTTGCCGGCCTGCTATATAAACCCTCACGGCCGGCGACTCCACATTCCCTTCATCCCCCCTCCCCGTAGCTTCTCTAGTTTGCGTCTTCCCCAATCGCCAATGGCACTGGCCATTCGTCGTCGCACAGCCACTCCGCCAGAGGACAACTCTAGCTGGGAGGCTTCACCGCGTCGGCGCGATAGTCCTCTGAAGCGTGTAGTGCACGTGACATCCCTCGTGGGTGTGCGCACGCCACCAACTACACGCTCCACCATCGCTGCCCGAAGGCAGCTACTGCCGGTGGCCGCCGTGGCCGCCACCACGCCGGCAGCCGCCGGGGCCGCCACCCCACCGTCGTCCGTCTTTGCCATGACCCCGCCATCAGGCGGCGGGCTCATCACCCGCGCCGCCACCGCGGCCCGAATGCGGGAGGTGGAGTCCGCCAAAGGTCCACCGCTGGGCTTCTGCGTCGCAACCCTTGCGCGCTACATCTACTTCCTAGAGAAGGAGGTGGAGCGCCAGGTCGCGCATGCGAAGAAGCTCACCGACGCCATGGCCACAGGAGAAGCTGAAGCGGCAGCGCGGAATGCGGAGATCTACGCAGAGTCCCGTTGATACATCTTTGTCGTATCTACTTTTCCTCACACTTTTGCCCTTGTTTTGGACTCTAATTTGCATGATTTGAATGAAACTAACCCGGACTGACACTGTTTTCACCAGAACTACCATGGTGTTGTTTTTTGTGCAGAAATAAAAGTTCTCGGAATTGGACGAAACTTTTTGGAGATTTATTTTAGAATAAATAAAAAATACTGGAGCCAAGAACCACCAGAGGGGGGCCCCTGGCTGGGCACGATACACCAGGGCGCGCCAGCCCCCCAGGCACGCCCTGGTGGGTTGTTCCCACCTGTTGGCCCCACTGACCCTAATTCCGACGCTATAAAATCCTATTTTTGGAGAAAAAATCGGGAGAAAGTTTCATCGCGTTTTTTGACTGAACACTGTAAGGGAAAACCCCCCACAGCCTTATAGAGCTTTATTGAAAAAGTAGAAACAAAATATATACAGAGTTACCTCGGTAACCCAAAGAAAGGAAAAAGGAAAACTAAAGCACCTAATCTAGGAAAAAAAGAGTACATTCAAGGGGGCAGGAAAGATACCCACTTCAGCAGATCCTCCTTAAACTTAGGCTTAATCCTATGTGCCAGCAATAACATATCTGTCACAAATCCTGATTTCCAGACAGCAAATCTAGGCCGGACATTTCGGAAAACTTTGGCGTTTCTGACTAACCAGATATGCCAACAGGCAGTGAACACCACCTCAGAGAAGAATGGCTTCCGAAATGAGCTTTTTGCATGGGAGGCAGCAGCAGACATGTCATTGCTATCTCCCCAGTCAATTTGCAAATAATTCCAGACTCTCTGACTGAAGAGACAGGAGAAGAATAAATGATCCATGTCTTCCCTTACTTGTGCATCGCAGATCCTACAATTTACTCCATCATCCATATGCCAATGTCTCCTTTCCACCATATCCTTAGTGTTTAATCTATCCATGATAAGCATCCAAGCAAACACCTTGATCTTTAGGGTGCAGCAGCTAGCCCAAATCCAATTGAGTAAAGGATTAAATGTTTGCTCTCTATGGGTATAAGAATAGAAGGATTTTGGAGTATAAGGCTTATTTGTTCCCACCCAAGACCAAACATCACTCTGGTTGGGACTTAGATCCAGCTCCCCCATGAGGGCTTGAAGTGTTGATAATTCCACATAGGCCTGCTCAGATAAAGGCAAGTTAAACCAGGTGGATAAGTCATTACAACTCAGCCCATCCTTCACCATTGTCCAAGGATCCTTAACATAGGAGAAGAGTCTCGAAAATCTCTCTTTAAGTGGAACCACTGAATTTCTGATGTTCCATCTGTCCTGCCAAACCAACACAGTATCACCTTGATTAACTTGCACCCAAGTCACTTCTCTGAAGTTATCCAGCAGCTTCAAAACATTCCTCCACCAATATGAGCCACAAGGCTCAGTACCCTGTGGTACCCTCTCATGGTAATAAGTATTCCATATTAAATTAACCCAGGGTAAATCCTTCATGTTAAGGAACTTATTTGCATGTTTCATTAACAAGGCTGCATTTTGTAGTCCAAGATTTAGAATACCCAATCCTCCTTTATTCTTCGGTCTGCAAATCAACTCCCAAGCAGCAAGAGACGGGGAATGCTCCTGCCTATTCCTTCTCCAGAAACACTGTCTCTGAATCCTTTCCAATTATTTGAGAATACCTGGGGGGATAGACAAACTGCAGAGGAAAAAGATAGGCAGGGAAGACAGAGCAGAATTTAAGTACTGTAATCTGCCACCCTGAGCTAAAAAAGAGGAGCTAGAGGACATCCTTCTTTCCATACAAATAACTAGTGGCATAAGATGCTCCATCCTAGGTTTAGAGGTACCAACTGGTAAACCAAGGTAGGTGAAAGGCATAGATCCAACCTTACAACCAAAAACCTGGGCAAGTCTCTCAGTTTCCTCTGGGTTGACATTGATTGGGACCATTGAGGACTTGTGACAGTTGATATGCAGCCCTGTTGATTGTGAGAAAACCTATAACATCTCTTTTAGGGCTATAAGTTGCTCCTCCACAGCTGGGAAAATGATCAGAGTATCATCAGCATACTGAATAGTAGGGAAATACTTATCGTAACATGGTATTGGCAACTGAATTTGGCCCTTGTGTAACATGTCATTAACTACTGACTGCAAGAGATCAGCAGCTAAAACAAATAGCATGGGTGAGATGGAATCCCCTTGCCTCACACCAGCTTTGCACTGGAACTGCTTCCCAGGGACCCCATTGAGGAGAACAGATGTTGATCCAGATGTGAGGAACTGATGAATCCATTGTCTCCATTTGGAGTTGAAGCCTTTGTACTTTAAGAGTTCCAAAATGACTTCATGTTCAATGGAATCAAATGCCTTCTCAAAATCCAGTTTGAGTATGAGAATGGGCCACTTAGACTGATGGCATTGATGCAGATACTCTAATGTCCAACCAATACAATCCTGAATGGTTCTGGTTTTAATAAACCCATACTGGTTTTTATGCACACAATCTAGGATAACCTCTTGAAATCTATTAGTAGCCATTTTAGTGAGGAACTTAATACCCAAACCTGTCAAAGAAATTGGCCTATTGTCCCCAACCTTTTCCGGAGAGGATTTCTTAGAAACCAACGTAATGAAAGAGCTATTAATACTCTCTAGGTTTGCCTTCCCCTCAAAAAAATGATTGGCAAGGCTATAGAATTCCTGACAAACTATGTGCTAGCACTTCTTGAGAAAAAACCCATTAAAACCATCTGGGCCTGGGGCTTTATCAATAGGCATACTCTTAACCACCTGATCCATTTCCTCCTGAGTGAAGGGTAAGGCCCCAAAACTGGTTTAATCAGGTTGGGTAAATCAAAACCCATAACAATTCCATTAGCAGTGCCCATTCTCCCCTTGAAAGAAGACCATGAAATTCCTTCCATTTGGCTATGTTCAGAAATCACTGTGCCATCATCCAATCTCAAATTGGCAATAGAATTCCTTCTATACCTCTCAGACGCCATTGCATGAAAGAACTTAGTATTCTCTTCCCCCACCTTAATGGATCTAATAGTACATCTCTTTTTCCAATATAAATATTGCAGGTGTAGCAAGTGCTCCAAATGAGATTTTACAACCTTTCTGAAATTGAATTCCTGCCTGAACAAAGGCCTGAGTTCTTCCATCCTATCAATCCACTCAACCACCTTATTGCATTTATCAATTGCAATTTTCATCTTAGATATTCCCAATTTCCATCTCTTCAAATCATATCTCAGATTTTTAAGTTTATGGGCCAGCACTGCTGCAGGATGGGACTTGTGTGAAGGCTTATTCCAAGAATTAGTTACACATTCCATAAAACCATCCACCTTAGTCCAAAAGTTTTCAAACCTAAAAATGTTAGTTTTAGGAATTGAAGTTGTGATCACTACCACACAAGGGACATGATCAGAAGCAGTCCTAGCCAGGGGCAAAACTTCTGTGATAGGGTAGCAAGTGACCCAGTTGGTGGAGGTAAAAAATCAATCAAGTTGTTCCAGCAGAGGATTGTCTTGCATATTAGACCAGGTGTAGGTCCTGCCTTTGATTGGCAATTCTACTAAACCCGAGTGTCCAATAATCTCATTAAAAATGAACATATCATTCACATCTCCTCCTGGCAGATTTCTGTTGTCTGAGGATCTAATAAAGTTGAAATCCCCTAACAGAAGCCAATTATCTTCAAAAGAAATTTGCAGAGTGTAAAGCCAATCAACAAATCCGTCTCAAAATTCTCCCTGGCATGGGCCATACACATTTACCAGAGTCCAAACATCTGCACTCATTTTGGAAGTGAATTTAACTACAATTCCAAATGATTGCACCTCGATTAAATCACCATGTAGTATAGAAGAATTCCACACCACCAAAAGTCCCCCAGAGGCTCCCACCGAAGGAGCAAAAGCAAAATTATCATATTGCTTCAGGCAAAAGGATCTGATCTCCTTAAGCGAATAAGTTTCACACTTGGTTTCTTGAAAGCATGCAATAGAGCATTGGCTCTCCTCCAATTTTTGTTTGACTGCTCTCTGCCTAGCCGCCGAATTGAGACCTCGAACATTCCAACAAAGAACATTCCACTTTCTATGATAATTACTACTCATTAAAAACCAAATCAAGTAGCATCATATAGCAAGCTACATAGTAACTAGCCAAACATAAAAGCATCACGCGATAAGAGGTAGCAATACAACCCCGACAGACTAGCTGATCGTTCATCAAAATAAAACAGTAGTTTCCACACACCAACATAAACAGATAGATAAAGGCAAACTTGGGGGCACGCCAGACCCACTGGTTGATGAAGAAGCTAATCATCATAAACGTCATCCGGCTTCTTCGTGGGATCAGCCATAAGCTGCTTCTCCGTAAGCTTCTCTGCCTCAATGCCAAGTTCCTCGCCAATCACCTGGAGTTCCTTTATGGGTGTCGGAGGAGGAATGCCTTTCCTATCCGGACCTTGGTTGGACGTGCTGGATTCCAGGAGAGGCTTACTGCGCGGCTTCTTCTTCTTTGGCTCCGATGTTAATTCAAGAAACACCGGTTTAAACCCATTCCGCCTGACAGAGCCCCGAGTGCATCTACGCACCTCAGATTCTACCAGAGGGGTTGGTGCCTTCGATTTGCGGCGTTTGGTGCCACCAATGCTGGGAGGTGCAGCGAAGCATAAGTTTTCTGAAGAAGAAACATTAGAGGTGAGTATTGTGCTATCAGACAGATGAGACTCCATGGGCTCCAAGCAAGCAGAAGTAGCAGATTCCAATTCTGGAAGCAGAGGCCTAGCAGTGGGCCTGATGGGCCTGCTAGAAGAGGCCTCCCTCCACCGAATATGTGAGAGAACCTGGATATCATCAAAAGCCATAGCCCATGTCCTTTTGGAGAGGATGACAGGCGACAAGGGTTTAACTGACAATGGCTTCGGCACTTCATATGTCATTTCCCCATCAAGGAGCGTCTGAAAAGTCCTCTTCCAAGCAAGCTCCGGCGGTAATGGAGGGCCATATACCAATCTGACAGCTCCTACAAAGATTTGCTGAGAATTGATCATGGGAGGCTGGTATGGGACTATTGCCAATTGATTCTCTTGCTGTTGGACAACTTCCTCAAGAACATGGTCAGGTTGCTGCTGCTGATGGAAGTCATTTTCAGACACAGATCCAGAAGGTTGGTCAAGCACCATGGATTCTTGGTTTTAGACAGGTGGATCTTCTTGTTGCTGCAGCACTGGCGCTTCATCACCCCAATGTCCATGTCCCCAGTTGTCAGCATCTACATGATCATCCATGGGAGCTGGAATTGGTGGCAGATCATTCCACCCCAAAGCAGGATAGGGGGAGCACAAAGTTGTGATGTTCCAACATAAGCTGACCTAGCAAAGGATGTGGATTGCCATTGATGGGCATGGGGTCCTCATCCTCCGGCATTTGTTCTGCAAAATTCGCCCCCAAAATGTAACATGGGACAGTCCAAGATACTTTGGCTCCCGCTCGATGCGCATAATCATTGAAGACCACATTTATAGGAACAAGAATGTCTTCAGGAAACGAAGCAAAAACAATACTCCTGACCAGATAAGGATCATCATTGACCCAGTGATGAAACTTCCCAAACGTGTTCACCACAACACGCAGATGTTCAGTAGTGCGCAAATCTAATGGGACCCCCAAGAACATCAAGCAACCATCACAAAAACCCTGAGCCCCTCGAAAACCCAAGCCCTCATCATGCTTCATAAATCTAACAAATCTGTCATTGCCTAAAGGAAGAGGTGGGAGTTGCAGCAGGGTGAAACGTACTCCAGCATCGCGTAATCTGAATAACCCAATGCCCGAAATCCAAGGTTGGACAGACATCACCTGAACTCCTCGATGCTCCAGCAGATCAACCACAGCCTCCTGCAATTGCCCAATCTCATTAGGCTCAGGAAGAGGCATTACCTCAACAATCATAAATTCCTTGTGGCACCGCTGGATGGCAGACGGCGGCGTGATGAAAGTCCGCGGAAGACGGAGTTCTCCACCATCGATAATCTGATGGCCCACCGGAACATAGCGCTCAGGATCAATATGGAAGTTAGCCATTGGAACTAGATGTTTCTCAGGCGACGGAGGAGGTGGAGTTGCCGGCGGAGAGCAAGAACGGGGTTTTGGTCGGTCGCTAATGGGACTAGACAGAATAGGAGCAGCAGAGAAGGACGAAGCGTCGGGCGTAGGCCTGGTTGGAGTAACCGCTTCAATGAAGGAAGTGGGCCCCGCAAAATCCAGCTTGGGCATTTTTTCCTTCCAAACTAACCCCAGGTCCCCAGCCAGCGCCGCACAATCCCTCCTATGGTGCCCTTCCTTCGAGCATGCTAAGCAGATCATAACTGCAGGGCAATTAGACGCAAAGTGTCCCACCTTTGAACAAACCTGACACGTTAAAATATCCGTGACCATATCAGAAATCAAATTATTAAATGAATTCTCAGCCTCCTGGGTTGACATGATATCAATTATATTATCAGGCCCTAAATGGGCCGAATCCAACGACTCCGAGGAGGGCACAGGCCCATCACCTAGCCTGGCCACCAAGAGTGGGTTTGAAATTCCCACATTCTCGCCTTGGATATCGGGCGTGGCAGGCGCCACAAGATCCGCACCTTCCTTCACCGGGGATGAGGGGATCTCGGGGCTCATGTCCATCGCCGGAGGTGAAACCGTCGCCGGAGAAGAAACCGAACCAAGCACAATATGCGGTCGGGTGACTATCCAATTAATGCCCAGAGAGGGCAAAGGATGAATGATGACCCTTTCATTAGCAGAAATAGAATAACCCGCGTCCTTTGAGAGAATGTCAATCTCACTCTAAGTCGCAGCATATCTGTACCCACGACAAACAGGATAATTGTGAAAAGTAGCAAAAGATAAATGCTTCTTCACAAAATGAGCCCGTTTAAAAGATGATCTAGCAGGGGGTTTGTGCATAGCCAGTAATCCCAATGCCGCTCGACGCTTAGAAGGGCTTATCAGAACCCATTCAGCATCACATTCCTTCCTCCAAATTCTAAACTCTCTAATCCAATTAGGACCTCCATTCCCCCAGAGATGAAAAAAGCATTTGAATTCCGTACAGGAGTAAGACCGAAGCTTGATAATAAGAAATCCAACCTGCTTGGAGGAGACATTAAAGGAAAACACTTTATCTTTGACATGAAGAACACCAAACTCAATGGCCGATCATCCAATGGCAGCCTCAAGGGCCGCCGCCACTGAATCCTCGGACAAGCGGAAACAATGCCTGCTGAAGGAAACAATCAAAGTGAATGAACCAAATCCATCCATAGGATGAACCAAAAAGCCAGTAGATCTATAGATCTCATCCGCAAACGCCAACCCCTTGGAGAAGTCCAAGCCTAGGGTAGATCCACCAGGAGAACCCATTAGAGGTGGGTATTGCCACAATCCAGAGAAGATGACCGAGAGATTGATCGGAGAAAAAACCCTAGTTGAAGGCCAGATTGAGAGATCGCCGGTAGGGTGGTGGCGAAACCATAACGGTTGATATGAGATGGTTGTTTTTTACGATACGGAGTCGCCGCCACCTCCTGTTCTTCATCGGGAGGCCATATCTGGAGCCCATTTGGGGCTCTGGAGAGGGGAATCTTTGGTCTTCGTCATCATCAACCCTTCTCCATCACCAATTCCATGATGCTCCCCACCGGGAGTGAGTAATTTCTTCGTAGGCTTGCTGGTCGGTCAGGAGTTGGATGAGATTCATCATGTAATCGAGTTAGTTTTGTTAGGGCTTGATCCCTAGTATCCATTATGTTCTGAGATTGATGTTGCTATGACTTTGCCATGCTTAATGCTTGTCACAAGGGCCCGAGTGCCATGATTTCAGATCTGAACCATTTATGTTATCACCATTATATCTATGTTCTTGATCCGATCTTGCTAGTCATATGCACCTATTACGTGTTCTGATCCGCAAACCCCGGAGTGACAATAGTCGGGATACTTTCCGGTGATGACCGTAGTTTGATGAGTTCATGTATTCACCGTGTGTTAATGCTTTGTTCCGGTTCTCTATTAAAAGGAGGCCTTAATATCCTTTAGTTTCCTTATGGACCCCGCTGCCACGGGAGGGTAGGACAAAAGATGTCATGCAAGTTCTTTTCCATAAGCACGTATGACTATTTACGGAATACATGCCTACATTACGTTTATGAACTGGAGCTAGTTCTGTGTCGCCCTAGGTTATGACTGCTATATGATGAATATCATCCAACGAGTTCACCGATCCAGTGCCTACGAATTTTCCACATATTATTTTTGCTAAGTTACTATGGCTAATGCTATTGTTCCAACTACTACAAAACTATTGCTATCACTGTTATTGTTACTGTTACTGCTACTACTGCTATCAAAACTATCATACTACTGTACTACTGATCACTCTGCTGCAGATATTTAATCTCCAGGTGTGGTTGAATTGACAACTCAGCTGCTAATACTCGCGAATATTATTTGGCTCCCCTTGTGTCGAATCTATAAATTTGGGTTGAATACTCTACCCTCAAAAAACTGTTGCGATCCCCTATACTTGTGGGTTATCAAGACCTTTTTCTGGCGCCGTTGCCGGGGAGCATAGCTATATTTGTTGAGTCAGTTGGGATTTGTATCAATCAATCACTATGAAGAATCTGAAGGATCCAAAGACCAAGTTTTTTCCCTCTAAGATGAGGGGAGGTATGGAACTGCCATCTAGCTCTGCACTTTATTCACCTTCTGTTATGAGTAAGTTTTCAACACCACCACATGCTAGTAATCCTGATATGTCGCAAGTTATTGATGATGCTATTTCTGCTATGAATGATACTTATGATGACGCTATTACCATGCTTGATGATAATGTGCCACTAGGTGAATTTCTTGATGAACAAATTGCTAGAGCTAAAGAAAATGAAACTACTGAAACTGATGAGATTGCTGAAACTGATGAAGCCTATGAAACTGATGACTATGAAACACCTATTAGGCCTGGCTCTCCTAGATTTGAAATGCCTAAGATACCTGAAGGTTATGTTATGGATGAGGAGGTAACTAGGGAAATTCTTTCTTGCAAGGATAGAAATGATCTTAAGAAATTGCTACGCAAGTATAAGGAAAAGACTTTGAATGCTAGAATGAAATGTGATCCTAAGTTTGCTACTTCACCTATCTTTGTTACCGAGAAAGATTATGAACTCTCTGTCGACCTAGAGTTAATTACTTTGGTTGAATCTGATCCTTTCCATGGCTATGAAACTGAAACTGCAATGGCACATCTTACTAAGCTGAATGATATAGCCACCCTTTTTGCTCATGATGAGAAGATTCGCTACTACTATATTCTTAAGTTGTTTCCGTTCTCATTAAAGGGTGATGCTAAGACATGGTACAATACTCTTACTCCTGGTTGTGTGCGTAGTCCCCAGGATATGATTTACTACTTCTCTGAAAAATATTTTCCTGCTCATAAGAAACAAGCTGCCTTACATGAAATATTTAACTTTGTGAAAATTGAAGAAGAGAGTCTCCCACAAGCTTGGGGGAGGCTTCTCCAATTGCTTAATGCTTTGCCTGACCACCCTCTCAAGAAAAATGAAATACTTGATATCTTCTATAATGGACTAACTGATGCTTCTAGGGACTTCCTAGATAGTTGTGCTGGTTGTGTTTTCAGGGAACGAACTGTTGAACAAGCTAAGGAATTATTGAATAACATATTGAAGAATTATGATGAAGGGACTCTTCCTAAACCACCTCTCAAACCCACTCCAAAGAAGAGGGGTATCTTATTTCTCAGTTCTGAAGGTATGCAAGAGGCAAAGAAATCTATGAAAGAAAAATGTATTAAAGCTGAGGATGTTAAGAATTTGCCACCTATTGAAGAAATACATGGCCTTAACACACCACCACCTCCATAGGTGGTAGAGGTAAATTCTTTATTAAAGTTTGATGAAGGTGATATCCCGTACAATAAACATCCTAGCCAGTGCTTATATGAGTTTGACAACTATATTATGAAGCAAGACCATTTCAATGCACATGTCCTGAAACAATTGAAATATAACTCTGATATGATTGCTCGCTTGAGTGACTTGCTATTTAGAATCAGTAATGATGTTAGGGGTGTAGGAAAACATGCCTCTATGGTTCAAACTCAGTTAGAACAAGTTCCTAAGTCTCAAAAAGAATTGCTTGATGAATGAATAATAATATGAATGATTTTGCTGCCAGAGTAGTAACTAGAGGAGGTAGAATGACCCAAGAACCGCTTTATCCTAAAGGTCATCCTAAAAGAATTGAACAAAACTCTCAGAGAATTAATACTGATGCACCTAGTCCTTCTAGAAAGAAAAAGAAAAATGATAGGACTTTGCATACCTCTACTTGAGATACAGAAACCTCCTGATAATAATGATGTCTCTATTTTCGATGCTGAAACTCAATCTGGTAATGAACATTCACCTAGTGATAACGAAAATGATAATGATGATGTTCATGAAGATGCTCAAACTAACAATGATAAAGAACCAGATAATGATGTGGAAATAGAGCCTGCTGCCGATCTTGATAACCCACAACCTAAAAACCAATGTTATGATAAAAGAGACTTTGTGGCTAGGAAACATGGTAAAGAAAGAGAGCCATTGGTTCAAAAACCCATGCCCTTTCCACCTAAACCATCTAAGAAAAAGGATGATGAAGAATTTGAACGCTTTGCTGAAATGATTAGGCCAGTCTTTTTGCGTACCCGCTTAACTGATATCCTGAAGATGGCCCCTTATGCAAAGTACATGAAAGACATCATCACTAATAAAAGAAAGATACCCGAAGCTGAAATCTCCTCAATGCTTGCTAATTATTATTTTAAAGATGGAGTGCCTAAAAAACTTGGAGATCCGGGGATACCAACTATACCTTGCTCCATTAAGAGAAACTATGTCAAAACTGCTTTGTGTGACTTGGGAGCCGGTGTTAGTGTTATGCCTTTCTCCTTATATAAAAGACTTGATTTGAATAAACTCACACCTACTGAAATATCATTGCAAATGGCTGACAAATCTACTGCCATAGCTATCGGTATTTATGAGGATGTGCCCATTGTTGTTGCAAATGTTACTATCTTAACGAACTTTGTTATTCTTGAGATGCCCGAGGACGACAACATGTCGATTATCCTCGGCAGACCCTTTTTGAACACTGTAGGGGCTGTTATTGATTGCAATAAAAGCAAAGTCACTTTTCACATCAATGGTAATGAACATACAGTGCACTTTCCGAAGAAACAATTCCATGTGAATGGTATAAATGTTATTGAGGAATCTCCGACCATCACTATTGGAAGTTTTCAATTACCTCTACCTACTGCCAAAAATAAATATGATATACTTATTTTTGGGGATATGCACATCCCCATTGAGGTAACTTCGTGTTTTACGAAAGTTCTTCGGTTTCATGCTAATCGGAAGTGGTTGTTAATAAGACTTGATCAACCTTATTAATGGATCATTTTTGAGAGGTATGAAGTTGATGAATCTAGTAAGCACAACTCTCTCCTCCCACCATTTATTTTCTGTCTTAGTTAGTCAAATAAAATAAAATGCCATGTTTATCCTGTTTTCTGTTTTCACCGTGCAATAAAAAAAATGACCCAAAAATAAAAGTTCTCAGAATGTTCTGAAAATTTGATACGTTTTTTTCTAAATATTTCTGATTTTCTGGTGCAAATAACACCAGAGGGGGGTCCACCTGGTGCCCACAAGACACCAGGGCGCGCCAGCAACCCCAGGCGCGCCCTGGTGGGTTGTGGCCCCCACGTGGGCCCCCTCACTTATTCCTTTAGCCCACATGATTATCTCTTGTCCCCAGTTTATCTAGATCACAAGGCGTTGCAGGATCACCAATTTATTGAGGCAAATGATTCTTTCCATGACATTCGTTACAACTTAGTGTTCAGCGTCGAAACCCATGATGTTATTCCGTTACCTACACCTGCTCTGTTTGATTCTATTGCCAAGAACGGATATTGGATTATGCCAGATGGCATTACAACCTACCGGAACAACCTAGCAGCTGCTGAGGAGGAGCCCCAGGGGTGGGACGCTCAGGTGCCGCCTCCACCTCACTTCAACTTGGGACCGGATGGCTACTACGGATGGTGATTACCAAGCTAGGCCAAAATCCTAAGCTTGGGGGAGTACGTATTTCCACCGACATTACATTCATGTTCACACATTTCATTTGAGTTGCCGGTGTTCATACTTTTCCATTGTAATATCCATGCTAGATTTATTTTCTCGCTTTCTTCTTGTGTGTTTGAAAAACTTTGATAAAGCCCAAAAATATTTCCTACTTCTTTTCGGTTTTTCTTCCTAGCCTAGTTTAATTGTAGTATCAAAAAGAAAACCCAAAAAGATTTCTCGTTTATTCTTTTGCTTGTTGGGAGCTTTCCCATGTAAATAGTTTTTCTTGTTTTTGTTTTTCCTCTTTAATTTGCTTTCTTCAAGAAAAACCAAAAACTCCAAAAATATTTCAGTGTGTTTCTCTGAAACTAGTTTCCCTTTGTTTGAGTCGTACCAAGGAGAAGACCACGATGAAAATGTTGAGTGGCTCTTTTATGCACTATTGTTATTTAACAAAGAGCCCATGTTGCCTTGTCTTTTCCTCTTGAATAAAATGTTGTAGATTCCAGCTTAGTCCACGGCACTCTTGCACTATTATTATTTTCTTATCATTCGGTCTTGCAAGTGAAAGGCAATAATGACGATATTTGATGAATTGACTGTGGCAGAGAAAAGCGGGTATGAACTCAACTTGTTTGTTTTTGTAAATATATTTAACCTAGTATCCTTGATTCAGCATATTATGATCAAACATGTTTGCAATGACCATTAGAGATTATAGTTGTTCATGCCATGCTTAAGTAGCTAGGAGTGGATAATGATTTATCTTGGATGTCAACATGCATTAAAATGGTTGCGATGTTGTATGATGATATGGTATCCTCCTCTGAATGTTTCAAGTGGCTTGACTTGGCACATGCCCACGCATGTAGTTGAATCAAAACCAACATAGCCTTCATGATATTTATGTTCATGGTGTCCATATCCTACTCATGCTAGTAGTCAATGTTTATTATATGTAATGCATGTTCATGACCGTTTTCGCTCTCTAGCTGGCCGCTTCTCAATCTATTTGCTAGCCTTCGCCTGTACTAAGCGGGAATACTGCTTGTGCATCAAAATCCTTAAACAAAAGTTATTCCAGATGAGTCCACTATATCTACCTATATGTGGTATTACCCTGCCGTTCCAAAGTAAATTTGCATGTGCCATCTCTAAAAATTCAAATGAACATCTGTTTTGTGTAAATGGACCGCTCATGGAGAGATAGGGGGCGGTCAGTATCCTCCATGCTAAGCAGGTTATTCTCATGATGAGTGTTTATTCACTCGTCCTTACACGAGAGGGGCGGTAATAGGGATTCAGTCCCGAAATCAAAAATTAGAAATAATTAAACAAAACTCCCCCAGGAATGTTGTTGGTTTGGACGGTACCCTTGGATGTGGCTAGCCATGGAGTGTGATTTTTGGTAGAGGGGGAGTAAACCTTTACTTTTACCGTTTGGGAACCGTCGCTAATTTGTTTAGCATGGAAGATATTGATAACTCTTGGTCGTAACGTTGCAGGAAGGGTGTACCTCCCAAAAATTATATCTATCTCTGTTTTAAAACTTGAGCTCTGGCACCTCTGCAAATCCCTGCTTCCCTCTGCGAAGGGACTATCTATTTAATTTTATGTTGAGTCATCACCTTCTCAAATAAGCGCCAGACCTGAGAGCACTATTGTCATCCTCATGCATTGTGTATAGTTGACATTGGGTGCAACATGACTGGATCTTTTCTACCATGAATAACAATGTTTAGTCGCTGCTTGAACTTTGGAGGTGCTCTGCATTTATGTTTTGCGGTCTGAGAAAAGGCTAGCGAGATACCACTATTGTCATATTGTATCATGATTGTTTTGACAAAGTGTTGGCGCTTGAGATATCTTATTATTGCTCGCTAGTTTCTTATGTCATTGATATGAGTTAATATAATTTCTAAGAGTTATTGCTGGCATGGTTAGTCATAATCTTTGCTGAAAACCTAGGTGCTACTTAAGCATATATATGTAAACAAGAACAAAAGAGTTATTAAAAGTTTTTCTTTATCACTTTCAGTTTGTCAACTGAATTGCTTGAGGACAAGCAATGGGTTAAGCTTGGGGGAGTTGATACGTCTCTGTCATATCTACTTTTCCTCACACTTTTGCCCTTGTTTTGGACTCTAATTTGCATGATTTGAATGAAAGTAACCCGGACTGACGCTATTTTCAGCAGAACTACCATGGTGTTGTTTTTTGTGCAGAAATAAAAGTTCTCAGAATTGGACAAAACTTTTTGGAGATTTATTTTAGAATAAATAAAAAATACTGTAGCCAAGAACCACCGGAGGGGGGCCTCTGGCTGGGCACGATACACCAGGGCACGCCAGCCCCCCCAGGTGCGCCCTGGTGGGTTGTGCCCACCTGGTGGCCCCACTGACCCCAATTCTGACGCTATAAAATCCTATTTTTGGAGAAAAAAAATCAGGGAGAAAGTTTCATCGCGTTTTACAATACGGAGCCGCCGCCACCTCCTGTTCTTCATCGGGAGGCCAGATCTGGAGCCCGTTTGGGGCTCCGGAGAGGGGAATCTTCGGTCTTTGTCATCATCAACCCTTCTCCATCGCCAATTCCATGATGCTCCCCACCGGGAGTGAGTAATTTCTTCGTAGGCTTGCTGTTCGGTGAGGAGTTGGATGAGATTCATCATGTAATTGAGTTAGTTTTGTTAGGGCTTGATCCCTAGTATCCACTATGTTCTGAGATTGATGTTGCTATGACTTTGCCATGCTTAATGCTTGTCACTAGGGCCTGAGTGCCATGATTTCAGATCTGAACCGTTTATGTTATCACCATTATATCTATGTTCTTGATCCGATCTTGCTAGTCATATGCACCTATTACGTGTTCTGATTCGCAAACCCCAGAGTGACAATAGTCGGGATACTTTCCGGTGATGACCGTAGTTTGAGGAGTTCATGTGTTCACCGTGTGTTAATGCTTTGTTCCGGTTCTCTATTAAAAGGAGGCCTTAATATCCCTTAGTTTCCTTATGGACCCCGCTGCCACGGTAGGGTAGGACAAAAGATGTCATGCAAGTTCTTTTCCATAAGCACGTATGACTATTTACGGAATACATGCCTACATTACATTTATGAACTGGAGCTAGTTCTGTGTCGCCCTAGGTTATGACTGTTATATGATGAATATCATCCAACGAGTTCACCAATCCAGTGCCTACGGGTTTTCCACATATTGTTTTTGCTAAGTTACTATTGCTACTGCTATTGTTCCAACTGCTACAAAACTATTGCTATCACTGTTACCGTTACTGTTACTGCTACTACTTCTATCAAAACTATCATACTACTGTGCTACTGATCACTCTACCGCAGATATTTAATCTCCAGGTGTGGTTGAATTGACAACTCAGCTGCTAATACGCGCGAATATTCTTTGGCTCCCCTTGTGTCGAATCTATAAATTTGGGTTGAATACTCTACCCTTGAAAACTGTTGCGATCCCCTATACTTGTGGGTTATCAAGACCTTTTTCTGGTGCCGTTGCCGGGGAGCATAGCTATATTTGTTGAGTCACTTGGGATTTGTATCAATCGATCACTATGAAGAATTGGGGAAAAGTTTGTTCGGTTCAGCCGTCGAGTTGAACTGTATTGTACAAAGACCAGTGCTTAATGTATGAATGAAATCATTGTTTAAAGTGAATTTTAGTCGCAAATTTACACCCTAATTGTGATTTTGTTCCTACAAAACTTGACAAATGCCAATGCTACAATGTTGACAAATGCCAGTGTTACTAGATCGACAGATGCCAATGTTTCCGATTTGACACATGGCAATTTACCCAATATGATAGACGCAAATCTTCCTGGATTGTCTGTACTAGGCACGAGGATCATATTCGAGAAACGTTTGCGATGACGCATTGCACCAATCCTTCGCGCCAATATTTTGACTTGGCTTATGGGCAAAGGAAAGATAGCTATCGATTTGGAAACGGGTATTCAACCTGTACCGTTTGTGATGAGTGTTTATTCAGATAAAACTATGATGGTTTTTTGTTTGCTATGTGAATTCAGAGACAAATACTTAGTTCATCAAACCATAGATTTCATTCAGTCAAGCTTTCACTTTACATTCATACAATCGAGATACAATATAAAGAAAACTAGTTGTGGCGGCGTTCATGTGCTCCGGGGCGCAGTTGTACAGTTCTTCAAACGAGACCAAAATGTTATGGACTTCATAATCAAAGAGTCGGTCATCGCGCGATTGACGGGCACGGGGCCGGGGGGCGGCGACTAGCGGCGTTGCGAGAAAGCTGTCGACGGCGGCGGCCCAATCCGCTGAGGGGGCCGTGACGGGTGCAGGCGCGCGCAAGGGGTCGGGCGCCGTGGGTGCGGGCATGCGCACTGGGACCGGCGTGGCGTGTGCAAGGGCCCGCACGGGCACGGGGGCAGGAGGAGGCGCTGGCGTTTGCACGTACACGAGCTCGCATGGGTCAGTGGGGACCTCCTTGCTGCCCGCGGTTTCCAGCACTGCGATGACGCTGGGCGACCAGCCCGTCAATGCCACGGGGATGGTTGCTGGCGCGGGCGCGGTGATGGTTGCTGGTGAGTGCGTCGGGGCAGCATCCGCTGCGGCATGCAGCTCTTCCAGGGCCATGTCCATGGCGTCCTATTCGTCTTTATGTTCTATCTCTTCCGGCTCGGTGTCAACTTCACCAAACCGGAAGACTAGTGGCATATGATCCTTCTGCACCATGGTGTAGGTCGCCGTGGAGGTCTGAAGATGGAGGGGAATGTGAGGCGAAGATATATGGAGGATTGTGAGTGAGTGGGCAGTAAAGCCGCCTATTAAAAAATTGCTTGGGCGCCATTGATGGACAGGTCAAAGGGCTCGCTTCCCCGTGAGCCTTCGGCGTACTGCCCGCACGCCTTCCGGTGAGCCTGCGCAGCGGAGGCCAGCTCGCATGCCTCCTGTCAACTCAAGCAGCTGCTCGCACGACACCTCCTAAGCCCTAGCCAATAAAAGAGTGCGACGCTTGGCAGCACCTAAGGGCAGTAGAACGCCAACGGTTTGAAAATAATGAAAACGTTTGCGTGGAAATGTGACAGTTCTTTGTTCCAAAAAGCTTTTGTTCGCTATTAATGACACGAAAAATACGACAACTTATTTGTGCTATATAATGACGCCTTGCCCAATTTCTTGAATTTTGTGTGAGTTCTAGATTTACTATAATTTAACATAATATTCTCAATGTTGGCTCTAAAAGAAAATATATATTAAAAAACGAGTCTCAAATAGGAAAACAAAATGCTATGACGCCTTTATGTGCCATGTTCATGACACCATGCCAAGTTTCATGAATCTTGTGACGAGTTTTTGATTTACATGATTTAAAACCCGAGTTTCTCAATGTTTCTGTGGCCGAGCCAAGACCCCGAGATGTTTGAAATTCATTCACATATCTTGCATGGGACCTAATGATGCATGCACACTAATATGGTTTTCAACCCATTTTGATGCACCGGACCTTGTGATTGTAGTTCGGACTTGAATTATGCATATTAAATAATGCATATAAAAGTCAATTAATGTATAAAAAGGCCAAACGAACCATGTATAATTTCATATTTTGGCACGACACTCTCATTTTGGTACATGTTGCCTATAGAAATAGTTCAAGATGAGAAGAGGTGGCGGATGTCGATTCGCCCACGTAAGGTGACACATTCCATATCGAAACAACAAAGCTTCCCATGAAAAGCTGTGGTTTGTGAGGGGCTTGTGCCAAGACTTATCCCAAATTGGACATTATTTTAACATGGCAGAGATGAGCCATGCATGTCATGACACCATGCCAAGTTTCATGAATTTTCTGACGAGTTTTTGATTTACACATGATTTAAAACCCGAGTTTCTCAATGTTTCTGTGGCCGAGTCAAGACTCCGAGATGTTTGAAATTCATTCGCATATCTTGCATGGGACCTAAAGATGCATGCACACTTATATGATTTTCAACCCATTTTGATGCACCGGACCTTGTGATTGTAGTTCAAATTTGAATTATGCACGTTAAATAATGCATATAAAAGTCAATTAATGTATGAAATGGCCAAACGAACCATGTATAATTTCATATTTTGGAACGACACTCTTATTTTGGTATATGTTGCCTATAGAAATAGTTCAAGACGAGAAGAGGCAGCGGATGTCGATTCGCCCACGTAAGGTGACACATTCCATATCGAAACAACAAAGCTTCCTGCGATAATCTTTGGTTTGTGAGGGGCTTGTGCCAAAACTTGTCCCAAATTGGACAGTATTTTACCAGGGCACATATGAGCCATGCATGTCATGACACCATGCCAAGTTTCATGAATTTTCTGACTAGTTTTTGATTTACACATGATTTAAAACCCATGTTTCTCAATGTTTGTATGGCCGAGCCAAGACCGGGAGATGTTTGAAATTCATTCCCATATATTGCGTGGGATCCTAAAGATGCATGTACACTTATATGGTTTTCAACCCATTTTGATGCACCGTACATTGTGAATGTAGTTCAAATTTGAATTATGCACGTTAAATAATGCATATAAATGTCAATTAATGTATAAAAAGGCCAAACGAACCATGTATAATTTCATATTTTGGAACGACACTCATTTTGGTATATGTTGCCTCTAGAAACATATAGTTCAATATGAGAAGAGGCAGCAGATGTTGATTCGCCCACATAAGGTGACGCATTCCATATCGAAACCACAAAAGCGAGCTAGATTCCCGTGAGTAGCTGAGGTTTGTAAGGGGCTTGTGCCAAAACTTGTCCCAAATCGGACAATTTTTCATCAGGGCACATATGAACCATGCCATGACACCATGCCAAGTTTCATGAATTTCTGACGAGTTTTTGATTTATACATGAATGTAAAACCAAGTTTCTCAATGTATGTGGCCGAGCCAAGACCCCGAGATGTCTGAAATCCATTCCCATATCTTGCATGGGGCCCAAAGTAGCCATGGACACTTATATGTTTTTTTAACACATTTTGATGCACCGGACCTTGTGATTTTAGTTCAAATTTTAATTATCCACATTATATGCCTAGATAAGTCAATTAACGTGTGAAAATGAGAAAAGAACCCTGAATAATTCCATATTTTAGCAAGACACTCTTACTGGTCTGAGTAGCCTCTAACAAAAGTTCATGGCGAGAAGATGAGCGGATGTCGTTTTGCCCACGTAAGGTGACGTGTTCCTTATCGGGACCACAAAGATTGCAGTGAGAAGCTCCGGTTTGTAAGGGACTTGTGCCTAAAATTGTCCCAAGTTGGACCAATTTTTTACCATGGCACATATGTGCCATGTCATGACAACATGCCAAGTTTTTAGAATTTCCGACGCGTTTTGGATTTACAGTAATTTAAAAACCAAGTTTCTCAACATTTGTGGCCGAGCCAAGATGCCGAGATGTTTGAAGTACATTCCCATTTCTTGCCCGTGACCTAAAGATGAAGCCATGGACACTAATATGATTTTTCATCCCATTTTGATGCACGGACATTGGGACGATAGTTCAAATTTGAATTATACACATTAACTGTCTAGAAAACTCAATTAATTTATAAAAATATCAAACAGACCCTGAATAATTCCATATTTTAGCACGACACAGCTATTGGTCAGTGTTCACTGCAGATAAATATTATTGAAATCCAAACACCGTCCTTTGTTGAAGTAACCTCATTTTTTGTTTTAAAAACATTTTGAAAATCATGTCTTTCACAAACAGTTCACGTTCATGAATCGTGTGTGATGCAGTACAAAATATCTTCGGTCAATCCTCATAATGCATGGCTTAGGCCGGAAGCTTCGTCGGCTGCAGTACACCGCCGGCCAGTTTACCACACTGACTCCTTAGACCATTTTACTTTTCAATCGTCGCCGGTGAAAGATGGGGACGTGGATCCCTGTCGCGAGGGCAACTTCGACAACCGACTCCGGCCCGAGCACGGCCACATCAGCCATGAGCACGCTCTCAACATGCTTGAACGTGGCCGCTACCTCCGACAGGGCGACTGCAGCAACCGAAAGGGCAGCTGCTGCACCTGAGAGGGTAGCAGCAACAACCGCGATGGGGATAGCAAATGGCGAGAATGGCACATCAGCTGTCAGTTCCTCGGCGGTCTCCGTAGCCCTGATGGCGGACGTCCAGTCCCATCTCGAGGCCGCCCACGCCCATCTCGTGTCGGTCACTGCACAAATCACATATGCCTTCTCCGACACCGCTCGACAACCCACGTCCGTTGAGTTGGTAATCACTGAGTGTGCTCGAGCAGGCGTCCGTTCGTCGGTGGCCTCCCTAGCCAAGATTGTGGCCGTCCATGCCTGGAGCAAGGCCGCCCACGCCCGGCTCATGGTGGCCTTATCCAAAGAGATGGTGGACGAAGACTGCGAGATGCTGGAGTATGTGGTGATGGATCCCATGGATCTCCTTTCCCCGAAGGTCATCGCGGGAGCTGGTCATCGAGAGGGAGCTGGTCATCGAGGAGGCGGCGGAGATTGACGAATGCCAGGCGGAATATTAGTCTGTCTAGAGCGATGGTGTTTTGTTAGAGTAATGTTTAGGTCAATTAACTAATGTTTATTAGTTGCTCGATTAAGTAAGTGCGGGCAGTGCTGTAGGCTCTTTTGTGTAGTACTCAAATTTGCAAGTGTTGTTAAATTAAGCAATGACGTCGATGACCAATGTAACGAGGGAAATTCGGACCAAAATTTGCTGCCGTATCCCCATTTTCTCTTCCAAATGAATATGAAATGCAAGTACCGTGTGCAATGTAGTATCCGATATCTTACGCCGGAAGCTTGGAGACCAAAATTTCCACGTCCAGTCTCATCACACACGGGATAAACTGTAGGATATGTTTGTGTTGTTGACTATCGCACACATTTATGGTAAAGGTACTGTGTCCGATGTGACTGTGCGTGCTACTTTTTCGCCGCACCGAACGGAATTTTGGGCTGCCGTGCAAATATCTACCTCCCCCACCCCTTGTACCAACCAAAAGCCACATTTCCCCCTGCTTCCCCTTCCTTTCCTAAGTCCAAACCTTCATTGCTTGCTTGCAGCGCCGCCTCCTCGCCGGCGACGCTCCTTCCTGCTGCTCGGCCTCATCCATCTAGTCATAGTCAGGTAATCCACACCTTCCCCATACCCCCTCCCCCTCCACCCCTCCTCCTCCATTCCACATGCCACGACCGCCGGCGCGACACATTCCACCAAAATCACCGGCCCACCCCCCACATAATCGCCACCAAAAGACATGGCGCACGCAGTATAGCCAGGATCTCAAGGAGCACTTGGCAGCGGAGAAGCAAATCGCGACCGCATGCGCGGATGAGGCCACGATGGCTGCCATGCGTGCTGATCCCTAGATCTTGGAGCAGCACCTAGATGTCGAGGCCATCGTCGACGCCTCGCGCGCAGACGCCGCCACGCGGTTGGCTGCTTTGAACAACAACTCGTTGTGTTTTCTCAAAGGCTCCGCTGTTGCCTTCGACGACCACTACGAGTTGTTTTCTCAGCGTGCCCGTGCTTTCTTCAACTCCAGAGTCGACAGGTTGGTGCCCGGACAGGCTAAGGCAACTCACCACTACGAGGAGGGCACCCACGATGTGGAGGCCTCACCCTCGTCCAAGCCCATCGTTATCGATATCTCCAATGACGAGGAATATCTTGTTTTTTTAAGCTTAATTACTAATGGCCTGTGTTCAGCTAGCTACGCCTGTTATGCATGTTTTTTTACCTATTGCATGTGCTGCTCCTGCCTTTCCTTAAGAAATTCTAGAGAAATATGCAATGTAATGCTACTATGCAATCTGACCTTCTACTATGTTCTATTGTGCAATGTGATGCTCAGTTAATTGTTTGGTTCAGATGTTTTGGTGATCATCTGCAATGTGATGTTCGATTATTGTTGGTACAATTTTGTTTTGTTATGCATGTGAAACATACAATTGCTATATTTCATAGTTCTTAGCACGCTTGGCTTTTCCGTGTGGCTTGAATTCATATGTTGGATCTGCAATGCATTTATTTTTTATTAACATATTTTATTGATAGCAAGCCAAATCTCACTTAAAACCTGATCAATATCTATTCTTAAACACGTTACATGAGGAACAATGGGAGACACTGAGGTTTATCATCGAGGTTTGAACTTTCTTGATCCTTTGGCTAATAGCACAATATTGTGCAATTGCAGGAACCATTCTAATATTTAGGTTTTTAACAATAATTTGGACTTGCACATGTAGGTCCTGCCGTAAGAGGTTTAGACCCACTGTTCGATCCATTTTGCATGTGGGGAAATGATGTGTTCATGAATATCAGTCAAATCAAGAAACTCAGAAAGATTGTTAAGATAAAGAAACTTGTGACGAAAAACAACAAGCTATTTGTCTGCACAATGAAGAAGACATCATTGAACTATAGGATGGTACTATCTCTTTTACCTTGTCTTTTTTCCCTTTGTGACATTTCAATTTTTTGAAACGAAATTTATGCATATCTTTGTTTCCAGTCCTTTCCAAAGCAGTTCATCGATGAGTACGTCTCAAACCACCTGTATGGCCAAGAGGCGAGGAAGGTATTCATACAACACCCACGGTATAATCTTGAAGTCTTCCTCAAGAGGATGAAGGATGAACGGGCAACCATCCACATGCACTGGCATAAAGTTGCAAGAACCTTCGACATCAGCAAAGGCTCAATATTTGCCTTCCACTTCAACAGTTTTCTAGATGAGATTCATCTGTCTATTTACCGTATATGATGCTATTTTCCAAAGGTTTTAGATGTTGCATGTGAAACTCGGTCCTGTAGTGTAATTGGGTAGCTAGGTAGTATATGCCTATATGATGTTGTACTCTGATGTATTTCAATTATGAAATCCTGGTTGCCGTAATATGAAATGAAATATATCGTGTGCTTGATATGAAGTGTCAATTTGTTTACTAGCTGGATTATAAATAATAGAGCAATTAGCCTGATTATTGGGGTTTCATATTGCAGACGATTTGTCATAGAACACCGTCAGCGATGACCTCAACAAACCCACACGGTTTCTGGAAAATTGGCATGTTGGATATGTGAACAATCACACACGACTTCCGGGCGCAAACCGTGTGCGTTAGAACACCCATTCACAAACGTTTTCACATAAAACGTGTGTGTGATGGACAACCCTATGCCAAACAGTTTCTTCTAGGCACCGTGCGTGATGGCCAGCCCTAACATAGACGATGTTATGCAGAAAATTGTGTGTGATGTACAATAAGAACGAAAACGTACGTTTGGGATTCACTGTGTGGGATGCTAAGCACATCTCACACGACTTCCCCAAAATACCTGTTTGTGATGGCCCTTCCAATCGCACACGATATAATTTTGCCTATCGTGTGTGACCGGGAGCAGGCATCGCCAACGGGTTTTCCGTGTCGTGTGGGATAGGCCCCCCTATCGCCCACACATGCAAGGCGACGGTTTGAGACTACGCCACGGAAACGGGTTAAAAACCGTTTGTATAGCAGGCGCCTGCACTAGTGATAGACGCACAGGTAGTATCTCTACTTAGTGCGGAATTTTTTTGGCTAGCAAAAGATCTAAAGCAAGCACCACATGTTAAAGGATCCATGATAATATAACTTCTATGTGGATGCAAACAAACATAATCATTATGTTGTCTTCCATGTCCAACATTAACACTCGATCATTATATAATATTTGGTGGGGGCTCACAATCATAAAAGATGTCCAAGATAGTGTATTTGTATGTGAATCTCCTCTCCTCTATCATAATCTTGCATAGATTGTATCAATGACTAATGATATGTTTGTTTATTCCCAACAAATTTTAGCTAACATACTTCATTTATGTGAAGTCATTACTCCCAATGGGATTAGCATATGATCTTTCTATTTCTTTTATTTCATTGCTATGATTGAAACATGAGAGTAAAGCAAACAAACTCAAACTAATCTTTATTATATAACTCTTATACTCGATTACAAGGATAGATAGAACTCAAAGCAAAACCCTAAGCGAAGGAAATCTGAAATTTTATTTCTCTAAACCACGACATAACTAAGGAACGAACTAAAATAGATGGTAATGGTAAAAGTGGTGGTGATACGATACCGGGACACCTCCCCCAAGCTTGGAACAAGCTAAGGGTGGTGCCCATACCCATGTACTTAAGCGTCCTTCTTGGGTGATGATGGTGTCGATGATGTGGGTTGGTCCATTGCAATGGATAACATGATAGCCCTTAATTCCCTCATCTCATGGAGTAATTGCTGAATCATTGTAGTGTTCTTTTGTACTTCCACCATAATATGTTTATTCTCCGGCCACCAAGAGCTTTTTCCTGCATCACTTTCACTTGGATGAGAGATGTCCCAAATGGACGGTATATGCGAGCGAGAAATATTCTCAACTCCATAATTGCGAATCAAATTGTGAAAGTTGTTTGCATGTAACCTGCCGAGGGGCCTCCTCGGGGTAGATTCACCTTGAGCTTCTTGAGCTAGCTGAGCTCTCCTCCCCATTGGTGGACAAGGGTTCGGAGAAGTGGAGATGCCTGCTAGCGTTCTACGTTCGGAAGCAGGGGGATGCACTTCCATAGAGTCCATAGGCTCCTCTCCTGAGATAACTTCTTTAGATCCTTCTCGTTCAAGTTCCATCTGTAGCGGCCAAGCTTGGCCATCAATGTTGTTGGAGGAGGACGAAGACATAGCTTCTGCACCTCGAGAAATCGTTCGGAAAAACAGCCCGAAACAAGAACAGAGGAGAAACTTGCGATGCGGTGGTCAAAACATACGGGAGTATATATAATTATTTTTTCTAGGTCAGAATACATGTCCAAGAATAAAACGGAGTCCGGGAGGCACACGGGCCCCCCACAAGCTATCAGGTCGCGCCCATGGGGTGGGCGCACCCTATTGCCTTGTGGCTCCCTCGTAGGTCCCCTGACTCGTTTTTATTTTTGGATTTTTTCTAAAATACCAAAATTGACAGAAAATAATTTTTTTTGGAAATTTTGGAGTCGGTATACTTACCATATCACATACCTACCCTTTTCCAGCTTTCTGGAGTGTTCTGGAAGGTCTCTCTTATGTGTTCTTCCGGAGTCATAACTTGAATAATATTACTTTCAACATTGACGGGCGTACCTAAGATATATTGTTTAATTCTTTGCCCATTTACCACTCTCGGATTTTTGTATTCGAAGTTGTTAATCTTGATAGCACCAGAGCGATAGACCTCCTCGACAACATAGGGGCCTTCCCATTTGGAGAGAAGTTTTCCTGCAAAAAATCTGAAACAAGAATTGTACAAACGAACTAGGTCTCTCACATTGAATTCCCGTTTTTGGATTCTCTTGTCATGCCATCTTTTAACCTTTTCTTTAAATAACGTGGCATTTTCATAAGCCTGTGTCCTCCATTCATCTAACGAGCTAATATCAAATAACCTCTTTTCACCGGAAAGTTTGAAATCATAATTGAGTTCTTTAATTGCCCAATAAGCTTTATGTTCTAATTCAAGAGGTAAATGACATGCTTTTCCATAGACCATTTTGTATGGATTCATTCCCATAGGGTTTTTATAAGCAGTTCTATAAGCCCATAAAGCATCATCGAGTTTCTTAGACCAATTCTTGCTAGACCTATTAACAGTCTTTTGCAAGATCAATTTTATTTATCGATTGCTTAACTCAACTTGACCGCTAGACTGCGGATGATAAGGTGATGCAATTCCATGGTTAACTCATATTTAGCTACAAGTTTACAGAAAGCACCATGAATAAAATGTGAACCACCATCAGTCATCAAATATCTAGGGACTCCAAACCTCTGGAAAATAACATCTTTAAGCATTTTAATAGAAGTGTTATGATCGGCACTACTAGTTGGAATAGCTTCTACCTACTTAATAACGTAATCAACAACAACTAGAATATGAGTATATCCATTAGAGGAAGGAAAAGGTCCCATAAAATAAAAGTCCCATGCATCAAATGGTTCAATAGCAAGTGAATAATTCATAGGCATTTCCCGATGTCTACTAATGTTACCAACTCTTTGACATTCATCACAAGAAAGGACATACTTACGAGCATCTCTGAAAAGAGTAGGCCAATAAAAACTGTATTGTAATACCTTGTGTGCAGTTCTGTCACCAGCATGGTGCCCTCCATAGGCTTCAGAGTGACACTTCCGTAGGATCTGTTCCTGTTCATGCTTAGGTACACAACGACTAATAACACCATCTACTCCTTCTTTATAAAGATGTGGGTCATCCCAAAAGAGATGTCTTAAATCATAGAAAAACTTTTTCTTTTGTTGGTATGTGAAACTAGGTGGTATATATTTAACAATAATGTAATTAGCATAATCTGCATACCAAGGAGTACTATGGAAAGCATTTATAACATCACGTTGCTCATCAGGAAAATTGACAGTGGGCCATCAAGAACATATTCCATCCTAGACAAATTATCTGCTATGGGATTTTCAGCTCCCTTCCTATCAACAATGTCCAGATCAAATTCTTGAAGCAAAAGCACCCACCTAATCAGTCTAGGCTTAGCATCTTTCGTTTCCATAAGGTATTTAATAGCAGCATGATCGGTGTGAATAGTACCTTTGGAATCAACAATATAAGGCCTAAACTTATCACATGCAAAGACAACTGATGTCTACTATGCAACTTTATTCTTGTAGACTTGTGTTGGGCCTCCAAGCGTAGAGCTTTGTAGGACAGTAGCAAATTTCCCTCAAGTGGATGACCTAAGGTTTATCAATCCGTGGGAGGTGTAGGATGAAGATGGTCTCTCTCAAACAACCCTACAACCAAATAATAAAAAGTCTCTTGTGTCCCGAACACACCAAATACAATGGTAAATTGTATAGGTGCACTAGTTCGGCGAAGAGATGGTGATACAAGTGTAGTAATGATAGTAGATATTGATTTTTGTAATAGAAACATTAAAAAACAGCAAGGTAGCAAGTAACAAAAGTGAGCATAAACGGTATTGCAATGCTTGAAAACAAGGCCTAGGGTCCGTACTTTCGCTAGTGCAATCTCCAACAATGCTAATATAGTTGGATCACATAACCATCCCTCAACGTGGAATGAAGAATCACTCCAAAGTTCTTATCTAGCGGAGAACATAAGAAGACATTGTTTGTAGGGTACGAAACCACCTTAAAGTTATCCTTTCCGATCGATCTATGCAAGAGTTCGTACTAAAATAACACCAAGTTATCCTTTCCGATCAATCTATCTAGAGTTCGTACTAAAATAACACCATATGATACGCATCAACCAACTCTAATGTCACCTAGATACTCCGATGTCACCACAAGTCTCCATGAGTTAATTATACGATACGCATCAAACAATTTCAGATTCATAATACTCAATCCAACACAAAGAACCTCAAAGAGTCCCCCAAGATTTCTATCGGAGAACGTAGGACAAGAACATGCATCAACCCCTATGCATAGATTACCCCAATGTCACCTCGGGAATCCGCAAGTTGAGTACCAAAACATACATCAAGTGAATCAATAGAACACCCCATTGTCACCACGGGTATCCATATGCAAGACATATATCAAGTGTTCTCAAATCCAACATTCAATCCAACATAACGATATCTCAAAGGGAAAGATTCAATTCATCACAACATGATAGCAAGGGAATAACATCATATGATCCGACTATATTAACAAAGCCCGCGATACATCAAGATCGTGACATCTCAAGAACACGAGAGAGAGAGATTGAACACATAGCTACTGGTACATACCCTCAGCCCCGAGGGTGGACTACTCCCTCCTCGTCATGGCCTCCACCGGGATGATGAAGATGGCCATCGGAGATGATCTACCCTCTCCAGCAGGGTACTGGAACGCCTCCAGATTGGTTTTTCGTCGATACAGAGAGTTGCGGTGGCGGAACTTCTCGTTTAGGGTTATTTCTGGGGGTTTCTGAATATATAGGATTTTTGAGCGTCGGTTTCACACGGAGATGGGCCATGAGTGGACCACAACCCACCAGGGCGCGCCAGAGGGGCCTGGCTCGCCCTGGTGGGTTGTGCCCACCTCGTGGCTCTCGTGGCACTCCAACGAAGCTTCTAGTGCCTCTTTTGTCCCAAAAAAAAACCGTCAAAAAGTTTTGTTGCATTTGGAGAACTTTGATTTCTGCACAAAAAACAACACCACGGTAGTTCTGCTGAAAACAACGTCAGTCCGGGTTAGTTCTAAATAAATCATGTAAAGTGCATCAAAACCATATAAAAGTATTGTAAACATAGGCAATCATGGCATGAATACTTCTTAAATTATCGATACGTTGGAGACGTATCAACAACTGCTAAAAATTCCTTTTCAGTAGTAGCATAATTTCTTTGAGCATTGTCTAGGGTTTTACTAGCATAATGAATAACATTCAATTTCTTGTCTACTCTTTGCCCTAGAACAGCACCGACAACATAATCACTAGAATCACACTCTCCGGCCCACTTGCACGGACTCACTCTCCTCTCTCCCACTCTCTCCCTCTCTATACCGTTGCTGCCCCCACCCGCTGCCACCGTCGCCGACCCGCATTCCTGCCGCCCGCTGCTGCCGCCGTCGCCCCGCTCGCTGCCGTCGTCGCCCCGCCCACCCGCCCGCGGTATGTCTCCCTCCCACCCTCTCCCCCCCTCCCTTCTCCCTCCCACCCTCTCCCTCCTCCCCATCCCTTTCTCCCTCCCACCCTCTCCATCCATCCCTCTCCCACTCTCCTCGGTGACATGCGAGGAGCGCAAGGGGAGGGCCGGCTGTACCATTTGGCCATGTAGTGATGTAGTAGAACAGTTGATGGATGGATAGATTGATGGATAGATAGGTTGCTGGTTTCAGTTAATGTAGTAGAAGAGTTGAAGATGGGAGATGCAGTAGAACATGTAGTGATTTTGATTTCAGTTAATGGGATAAGAATTTCAGAAGTTTCATTATTAGTTGAGATATAATTTTTTAGATAAGAAGTTTTATTATAAATTGAGATTGAATTTCAGAAGTTTCATTATAAATTGAGATATAAATTTTTAGGTAAGAAGTTTTATTATAAATTGAGATTGAATTTCAGAAGTTTCATTATAAATTGATATAGAAATTTCAGAAGTTTTAAGATAAGAAGTTTCATTATAAATACCTCATGCATTATAATTTTTTAGTAAAAAATAGGTCTAGAAATTTTTAGTACAAAAATTAGGTACTTTCGGTCTATCGTTGCTCCTTGTGTGACTTTCATGTGTGTTCTTGATGGAGGAATCCCGACTGTTGTCGTGGGGGTCGCTTCCTCTTCTTCTCTTCTTGCGATATATACCTCGGTATAATGCGCAAGGAGAGAAGAAGAGGTGCGACCATCACCGACGATCGAACTATTAGTGTGAGAGAGTGTCCACCAACATACACGGCCATATTAGTGTGAGAGAGTGCGCACCAAGACACCATGATATACATTACAATTTTTTAAGGAAAGCCTCGACAGACCAAAAGTCAACCGAAATTGAATTAGGTCTATTTGGACATGTGTGTATGTTATTGCAGGGAACACCTCCTAGTGCCTATGTTTTGCTGGAATGTTGATTCATTTCCATTCCAGCAAATTTCAGGCGCTCAATATGTCTTATTTTAGCAATGGTCATGCCGGAATTTTTGAATCATGAACACATGAAATGTCTGACAACGATAGGATCCCTGAGTGTGCACTCTGCAGCGAAGATCAGGGTCTGTGCAACAGGACTCAGCTGCGAGACGGCAGGTTCTTCACCATCAAGCTTGACGAGACCTTCGATGTTTCTACGGTACGCAACGACAAGTGTTTTTTTCGTAATTAATCATGACTTCTGTTTCTTTGCTTCAACGTGATTTCTGATTTATACAATTCGACTAGTTCATCCCCTGCCATGCAAGACGGTATGTCTTGGAGAGGCTCGGTTTCGAAGACCATCAGAATATGGAGACGAGGAGAGCTAACCTGAGGACTAAACATGGTCACACATTTCTGGTCAAAGTAATGAATGCAGTTAATAACACAGAATTATGGTGCTCAAATTGGGAAGCTCTAGCCAAGGCATATGGATTTCAGGAGGATATGAAAATAACCTTCGATCTTCGTCCTGAAGATCATATTGAAGGTAATATCGACATTTGGGTGGATGTCGATATGCTTCCAGTTTTACCTCCATGTGAGTTTGTCAACCATATTTGTTAAGTAATTTATATTGTTTATTTAAAAAAAGTTGGTGTTCATTCCTACTTAACTTGTTTGTCTTTAATTGTCAGCTTATTTCTCTTCTTCACCAAATATTCAAAAGATAGTAGATCAAACCTACTACAGTCATGGCTCCGAACTAACTTGGTTGGAGATAGATCATTTGATCTCATTTATTAATGATATTGATCTTTATAAGACCAATTATGAAGATATTGGTGAAAGTTTTTCTGAATACCTGCCACTAGTGCACCCGTTGAACAATGGTAACATTGCTGCAGATAGCATGGTAAGATTCTTTTTTACTATTCTGTCATTAATTAGTCCATCTTTTGCATACATAAATTTTTCATAAGCAAAACTAGATTGCTAACTATGTTATTATTATGTTCTTCAACAGAAATTCCCTTCGGAGGTTGTGCCTCGTCTGATGTTTGTAGAAGGTCATTTGAATGTCATCAGCTTACGACCGCGGTGGCCTATAAAATTCTGCAATGCATACTCGATTTCTAAAAGCGACGACAGACTAAAACTCAAAGGATTTAGCAAATTGATGGAAGTCAGGAGACAACCACTTGGCGGAGGTGCGAAGGATTTGCTCAGGCCACGTATCGGAGATAGGTGGATCTCTATTCTTCACAATGGAGGGGTCGGAGCTTACCTGTTTTATGCTATTTTACCTAGGAGAGAGTAGTAGGTTCTACCTAGCTAGGAGAGAATAGTATGTGCTAGATAAGAAAGAGGACCTTTTCTAGTTTATGACATTGTGTAGTAATGGTCAACTGGTCATGAGTTGTTAGATGATTAAGACCATGATAAGTGTTATGTGACTAAGGATGATGAGTTATTAGAGATGACATATATTAGATTAAAGTGGATGGGTGGAAGTGATTTAGTTGGGTTAGTAGGAAAATATGATGTTACAACGGCACACAATTGTCAAATCAAGGGAATCCTTTCATTCGACACTTGTGTGTCGTCGTAATATCATATTTTCCTACTAATTCAACTTGATCACTTGCACCCATCCACTTTAATCTAAATGTTGTTTCTTGCAAAATTATTATTGATGTTGTATATTAATATGTATAACCGTGTGTAAATACAATGTAAATATTAAAAAAAGAAACATGCGCAATTAGTAGTGGCGCGGGTTAGATACAGGCACTACTAATAGTTATCAGTAGCGCGGGTTCTGAAACGCGCTACTAATACTATACTTACCAGTAGTGCTGGTGGACCCACACTACTGCTATAGGATAGCTGTAGCGCTGTAGCAGTAGCGCGGGTGCCCGCGCTACTGCTAGGCTTTTCCCTAGTAGTGATACTTCGCCGTTCCAACAAAAAAGTATTCAATACGGTCTGAGAATCTGAATTTTTTTCCCTAGGAGTGTCTACATGTCCCTCAAAGCCAAACGCAGAGCGCGAGCCTCATGAGAGCATGAAAAGTGCTTTCATATTCTACACAACAAACAGAGCACATACCTGAAATAGTCTGATGATGTGTAACTTTATTGACCTGGCGCACCGAGCTATTTGTTGCTTCATGCACCTCAAAAATCCCAATCTTCTGGGAACATTACCTTCCAAATTATATCCCAAATCCTCCTTTGCCAATTTGATTCGCCGTTAGATTGCTCCAAAGCATCCTTACTCTCCTTGAAATTCAACGCAAGATTGTACACACTTTTAACGGAAGACATACCATTCTTCTCATAGTGCCAGCAATAAAATCTCCATACTACGATGACTAAATTATAATATTTAGAATCTTCTTTGCATTATGGATAGAAAATGTGTTTAATCAAGTTTTCGCCACATCACCTCTCCCCGCTCATGAATGAATCAAACACCCACTTCGATCTAGTATTATGACCTTATCCTTCCAATTGTTAATACTAAAGCCATGAAGAACCCTCCAAATGGCACCCTCCTTAAGCAGTTCCAGACCATGCATAATACCTTCCCACACTGACACTGGATGCAGAAAAACAATATCAAGAATATGTCCCTCAGGATAATATTTTTCCTTCATCAACTTGGCACAAAGCGAGTCTGGATAAATCAACATAGGACACACCTATTTAGCCTAAAGAGGTTGGTTAAATAACCTGGGATCACGAAATCCCATACCGCCTTGGCCTTTAGGCATCGTTAATTTATCCCAAGCTAACCAACATGTTTTCCTTCTATCATCCTCATCACCCCACCAATTGTTTTGGATGATCTGAGATAGCTCCACACAAAGTGAAGCCGGAAATTTGAAAGTTCTCATAGCATACACATGGAGAGCATCACTACTAGGAGAAACCTTATAGGCAGGACACTATCAGTAGCGCTGGAAAGTAACAGGCGCTGCTGGTAATTACCAGTAGCGCTGGATTTCGGAAGCGCTACAAGTAAAGACTTAGCAGTAGCACTGGAAACAAAAAGAGCGCTACTGCTAAGCGGGACCCGACGAGCCCACCGACACTGTTGGTAGTAGCAGCGCTGTCCAGAATACAGCGCTACTACTAAGATTTTAGTAGTAGCGGTTTTTTTTCGTGGAACCGCTACTGCTAATGGGACCCACCTAATAGTAGCGCTCTTTCTGCAAAGCGCTACTACTAACTAACATAGCAGTAGCGCTTTCTGAAAAACAGCGCTACTACTATTCGTGGCTGGTGCCACCTTTCCACCCCCTCCCCCTCCTCCCCCCCTTTGCCCTCTCTCCCCCTCCTTTCCCCTCTCCCCTCACCATTGTTGCCCTTCTTCTCTCTTCCTCCTACCTCTCTTCTCTCCCCATTAATACCCCCCTCCACCATAACTCTCCTCCATAAATGGCCTTCTCATCTCTAGCTAGCTCCATAAATGCCCCCCTACCTCATTTATTTGGCTCTCCCTCCATTCCATTAGATATAGATCTAGCTGGCTCATCTCTCTCCCTCTCCATTAGTTACCTAGAGTCATCTCTCCTCCCCAACAACTAGATCTAGCTAGCTATTTAGTCATCCACACTTTCGATCCCTATAGGTAGCGAACGGCCTCATCCGGTCGATTGGTCTCTATCGGGAGATAGGTGAGTAAAAAGTTGTTCATTTCAAGAATGGGAATATGTGTGTTTGGGATATGGAAAGATTTGTGCGAGTGACATGCCCCCGAGTTGCTTATGTTTTGCCGAAATGTCGATTTATTTCTGTTTCGGTGAATTTCGAGCAAACTCGATATGTCCTATTTTTAGGCAAGGTCATGCCAAATTTTTATATGACTTTGATGCATGCATGCATTTTGTTTATAACCCTTTTGCTTGTTATACCGTGCATGCAGTCGGTCATGAAGGTGAGTGGATGGAAGGTGGAGCGATACATGCAATCCGCGGTGATGGACATGCATGCAAATAATCGGACTAGGATTAGATGTCCATGTACAAGATGCAAAGAAGGAGTCCTTTTGGACCCTTTTGATCGTGGCGGGTTGAAGGCGCACCTGCTGATGAATGGTTTCATGGATGGCTATACTCGGTGGATAAGTGAAGATGATGATGATGAGGACGTCCACATGGCAGGGAATAATGACATGGGGCTAGACGGAGAGATGACCGATCGACACGAAGACGATGGCGCCGGACATGGCGGCGGGGAAGAGTTAAATGACGGCGGCGGAGAAGATTCCGGACACGGCGAAGAAGAGTCCGGACATGGCGGAGAAGAGGCGGCGGTCATGCCGCAGTCTTCGACGCTACTAAGTGCAGTCGTGCAGAACCCTCATGTTCGAGACCTCCTTCGCAAGAGTACGACTAGCGAGAGAGCTGCTTCTAGAGAGGAGGCCAAGCTGGCGCAACTTGAAGTAGACTCGAAGACTCCATTGTATGACGGTTGCGATCCCGAGGTGACCTGCTTGAGTTTCATGCTCGAACTTCTAAAGACGAAGGCCAAAAACAAATGGACAGACAAAAGCCTCGATGAGCATTTGAAGTATCTACATAATAAAGTTCTTCCCGCGGGGAACCTGTGACCTACTAGTGTCGATGAGGCCAAGAAAATCGTTTGCCCTTTTGATTTGCCGCACATTAGGTACCATGCATGCATCAACGATTGCATCATTTATCGAGGGGAGCACGCGGAAAAAACCAGCTGTCCAGTGTGCAATGCTTCTCGATACAAGAAGGCAGGAAAGAAAGCTCCTCAGAAAGTTGTATGGTACTTTCCGATCACTCCTCGTCTGCAGCGGTATTTCGTAGATCCTAAGGAAACAAAGCTCATGCGCTGGCACGCGGAGAGGAAGAAGCCCGACGATGGAGATGATCCGAAGCTGAGACACCTCGTAGATGGTAGCCAGTGGAGAGCATTCAACACTGTATATGGATTTGCTACAGAAGATCCAAGGAACATCGTGCTTGGTGCGAGTACCGATGGCATGAATCCGTTTGGAAACCAAAACACCAACCACAGCACATGGCCCGTCTTTGTATGGATGTACAACCTCCCCCCATGGAAGTGCATGAATACAAAGTACATACACATGAGCATGCTGATTCAAGGGCTGAAACAACTGGGAAATAATATTAACCTGTATATGGGGCTTCTGAAAGAGGAGCTAGACACGTTATGGAAAACACCGGCATGGACATGGGACGCCAGCAAAGGAGAGTATTTCTATATGAGATCCTTGCTGATGACGACGGTGCACGACTATCTCGGTTACGGGTACACCTCAGGCCAGGTGTGCCACGGATACTGCGGATGCATGAGGTGCATGGATGATACAACGTCTCAGCAGCTTACGTCAACGAAAGATGGCGGGTCCGGGAAAATCGTGTACATGGGGCATCGTAGATGGCTTGAGAAGGATGACCCGTAGAGAAAGCGTGGAGATCTATTCAATGGGTTGGCTGAGCATCGAGGACCTCCACGTAAGAGGAGCGGCGCCGAAATCAACGAGTTGTTGAAAAACTGGGAACAGTGCCCCGCGCCGGGAACGATGAAAAAGGCGCCGGAGCCGCTACTGAAGGTATGGAAAACGAGGTCTGTTTTCTGGGACTTGGAGTACTGACCCAATCACGACACGCCTCATTGCCTTGATCAAATGCATATCACGAAGAATGTCCTCGAGAGCTTGCTTGGCACACTGATGAACATGCCGGAGAAGACCAAGGACGGCCGAAGGCAAGGAAAGACTTGGAAGATTTGAAGATCAGGAAAGATCTCCACCGTAAAAAGTCGACGGAGGAGACGGAGACGGAGACGGAGGAGGGGGAAAGGGGCAGAAAAGTCAACAAGAAGGAGGAGAATTATTGCCCCCCTTCTTGCTTCACTTTAAGTGCGAAGGAGATCGATCAATTCATCAAGTGCCTTATGGGAATCAAAGTCAGTTCCTGTTACTGTGGGAAGATAAGCAGATTTCTAGACCCCAAGAAGAAAAGGTTCAGCGGGATGAAGTCTCATGACTGTCACGTGATGATGACGCAGATACTCCCGGTTGCCATTAGAGGGATAATGGACAAGCATGTCCGTGACACGCTTACTGGTCTCTGCAACTTCTTCGACGTTATCTCTCGAAAGTCCATAAGTGTGAAGCAGCTCCGAAGGCTACAGGAAGAGATCATTGTCATACTATGTGAGCTTGAGATGTACTTCCCGCCCGCGTTCTTTGACGTCATGGTGCATCTGTGTGTCCACATCATGGACGACATCATCGACCTCGGGCCGACATTCCTTCACAGCATGATGCCGTTCAAGAGGATGAATGGGGTCATCAAAGGATTCATTCGTAACATGTCCCGCCCCGATGGGAGCATCGTCCAGGGGTATCTGACGCATGAGTGCATCTCCTTTTGCGAGAATTATATAGGCATCGGAGACCCTGTTGTTGGTTTGCCCGTCAAGAAGCACGATGGGAGGCTCAGAGGAGAAGGTCACAACAACGGCCGGAGGGAATTGCACATGGACTACTCGGATCGACGGAACGACTTTGACAGGGCAAATTAGCAGTGCTACAACACCTAGATGTGGTAGATGATTATGTGGCACGGCACAAAGAAACCATCGCAAATAAGTACCGTGATAAAGGGATGCTCAAGACGGACGACGAAGTTACTGTAGAGCACAACGCCACTTTCTTGCGTTGGTTCAAAGAGCAAGTTCTTGAAAATTCCCCGGAAGAGGGCAGTTCGGACGGATTGCTCATACACGCCTTAGCACATGGCCCCGCGCCCAAACTCGCGACCTATCAGTCATACGATATCAACGGGTACACGTTATACACGGAGGCCAAAGACATGGGCAGTGATTACCAGAACTCCGGGGTGACGATTGAATGCGTGACCGACGCCAACGGCACAACTGAAAGATTCTACGGAAGGGTCTAAGAGATCTGGGAGCTTGACTATGCTGGAATGCATGATGCGACGATGTTCCGTGTCAGATGGGCTAAGGACGTCGTAAGAGAAAACAAGTATTTCACTACCATGTCTATACCCGACGCGAAGAGCGCAACCGTGAACATTAACGTCATCGCCAAAACTGAGCCATGGGTACACGCTAAGCACGTGACACAATGCTTCTTCATAACCGACCCGACCAATCCCAGCCGTGTTGTCGTGAGGAGAGGCAAAAGGAGCATCGTCGGAATGGATGGAGTCGCCAACGAGGAAGACTACGACCAATACGGCAACCCGATGAGGGAAGATGACGATGATGATGAAGCATACGTGAAAAGAAGAATCAATACTACATTACGTAAGAAAGATCGTACTCCATGGTTCCGGAAAAGTCACAAGGAGGGGCTCAATTATTCGGCAACGAACAAGAAAGGGAAGAAGCTCAATGTGAAACGTCGTCGACGCAGCTGAGAAACCATCATTTATATATATGTATCTATTTTGTGTACGCACTTAAGTAACCGTTATCGGTCAACTGATATATATGTTACCACCACATGCATGGTTCCGGTGATATTCGCGCAGTGTGGGAGGGAGACGCCATCGTAAACAGAAAGGGAGAAAGCAATACAAAAGAAATACAAAAGGGAGAAAACAATACAAAAAAAAAACAAAAACAAAAGGGAGAAGGTAATGCAAAAGAAAAAGAAAAGTAAACAGAAAAGAAAAGGAAAATAATAAAAAGAAAAGAAAACATATCAGTAGCGCTGGATTATGAACCAGCGCTATAGCTAATATAGTTATAGCGCTGGATCCTAACACAGCGGAACTACTATGTGTAATTTAGAATTAAAAAAACTAAAAATTAAAACAGTTAGCAGTAGCGCTGGATTACCACACAACGCTATAGCTAATTTAGCTATAGCGCTGGATCCTAACCCAGCGCTACTACTATTTTGAGTTAACCCACCGCGCGTGCTCAAATTTTGCCAACTCCCATTCCCCCCCACTCTCCCACCTCTCCCCCTCCTCTCTGCTGTCGTGCGCCGCCGTCGCCCCTGCCCACCGCCGTCGCCCCTGCCCGCCGCTCCGACCTCCTCCTCGTCCCCGCGGACGCCCGAGCCCTCCCTCGACCTCACCATCGCCGCGCGGGCCCGCCCTCGACCTCGCCGCCGCCGCCCCTGCCCGCTCTGACCACTATTCTGTCGCCGCCGGTCGTCGCCCCTGCCCGCTCCGGCCTCCTCATCCGCGCCGCCGCTGTCGACCTCACCCTCTCTCTGCGTCACCGCCCTTCAGGTATCCCCCGTCCCCCCCCCCCCACCTCCCCCTCTCTCTAGTCAATTAGGAAAAAAAAATCTAGGGTTCATATCTTGCTTAATTTTAAAAAAATAATTAGTTTTTAAAAACAGAATTGTTGCTACTTAGTAATAGAAGATAGTAGGAATTAATTAATTTTTGTAGCTATAAATAAAAAACTTTAAATAAAAAACAGTAGCAAATTTTGTAGCTTTAAATAAAAAACTAGCTAGGCTTTGTAGGTATAAAAAACAGTAGCAAAAATTTATAAAAAACAGTAGCAAAAAAAAATAGTAGCAAAAATTTATAAAAAACAGTAGCAAAAAATTATAAAAAACAGCTCCCTTCCTATACTTTTTTAGCTATAAATAAAAAACAGTAGCAAATGTTTAGTGAGGTCATTTTGCAATAGTTTTTGGTTTTTGAAAAGACCACTATTTTGCAATGTTTAGTGAGGTCATTTCACTATGTGTACTTGCTTTGTATATGTGCTCCTGTTGGTTGAATGTTGGTTGCAAACTGATGTTATATATGTGCTCCTGTTGGTTGCAAATTGATGTTATATGATTTTGCAATGTTGGTTGAATGTCGAAGAATATCCGAGTGGCTTATGTTTTGCCGGAATGTTGATTCATTTCCGTTCTGGCAAATTTCAGGCGCTCCATATGTCCACTTTTTAGCAAAGGTCATGCCGAAAATTTCCGTGATTTTCGGCATGACTTGTGCTAGAAACTAGGACATATGGAGTGCCCGGGATTTGCCGGAAGGGGAATGAATCAACATTCCGATCAAATATAGGCCCCTTTTATCTCTTCATTATATCTTTTATTTACAATTGTTGAATAGGAAACATGTCTAGCCACGCCTCAGCCGGGGGTTCTGCTCGCCTCGAAGAAGACCCCATCGACGCAGCAAATCACTATTTCGATTACCTAGACGAACACCAGATGGGGGTGCATGGTGGCGGCAGTGGCACCAACCCCGACACCGACGCCGACACCGGCACCAGCATTGGCACCGGCACCGACACCACCCCCGAGACCGGCAACGATGCGGTCGTAGCCGGTAAAGCACCGAAGCAGAAGAGGTCATGAAGACCAAACGAGCTCGGCATCGGACAAATTGTGGTTACGGAGATGCACCCCAAGAAATTAGAGCCAACGGCGCCGGATGAAGCGCGCTCGTGCTGGGGCAATCAACTAGGATGCATCCTCAGGGAAACCGCCAACATCAACGACGAGAAGTTGAAGAAGATACCACATATGGAGCACATGCTCCTAAAGAAGTTGCACAATAGGTTCCTGTTCCCCGGCCGCACAGAAAGCAAAGAACCGTGGGACGACGACGCCATGACAAAGATAAACAGCAAGGCGATGGTGTCGTTCACCAACGGCTTGTCCGCCTGGAAAGTTCGGGTGAAAAAAGCGATTGATAAGAATGAACCGTGGTCCAAGATTCATGCTGACAATCCAACACTTACGGAAGAGGACTTTGAAAAATTCAAGGAGACTTGCGCTAAAGATGAAACCAAGAAAAATTCAGAGAAAATGAAGGCGCTCCAGGCCAGGAACACGCCTCCCCACCGCCTCGGAAGCCGTGGTTACGAGGGGAAGAGGCACGTATGGGCCAAGGAGGACGCCGAACGTGAAAGTCACGGAATCCCAGACCCCTTGGCGGAGTTCACCGACCCGTTGGAGCATGACTGGATCAGGGCCCGGTACAAGTGGGACCGCATCAAGAAGACCTTTTACACGGACCCGAACACGAGGGAGTTCATGAGACTTCTGGTAATTGTTATATTACCACATTATCATATTAGCTTCCAATCAATTCGACTACAAGTTTTGTCACATTATTAGTAAACCATCCATGTTCCTTTTGCAGAAAGAGCAGCACCAAAAGGCAGCCGAAAGCGACGAGTCGTCACAGTCGTCGGCGAGGCCCAAGTGGGACACCCATTTCAACCGGGCCCTGAACATACTGAAAAAGGTCCCGGAGGACACACCGCCGTCCTATGGACGTGTGCACGGCGTCGGAGATGGCGCCTCGTGGAAGACGTGCTACCGCGAGGAGCCAGAGGAAAGAAGGAAGAGAAAGTTGCTTACTCAACAGACCATCGACCAGAAGGTCGCGCTTGCGGTCAATAAGTCCAAAGCTGAGACCAAAGCAGAGTTGGAACAGATAGTCGATGCAAGGGTCAGTGCAGCGGTAGCTGGCGTCACGGCTGACTTCACATCTTCCATTTCCAGCTTGCTTCCGGCATTTTTTGAATGGACGAAGAAAAATCCAGATAAAGGGCCAGCGGACTTTCCCCTTCCCAGCTACGTTGGGAGCAATTCGGTGAACATGGCACCACCAGCACCTGCTCACGCCACCGCACATGCTCCTGTACCTGGTCCCGCTCCTGTTCATAGCAGCCCGTCCTCCGTCTTTGGCCTACTCGGCGGGCCTTCGTCTATGCTGAGCTCGACGCCCTCACGGTAATTACACGTCATACCCTTTTCACCAGCATGTCTATATAGTCTTCCATTTCAGTTGCCTCTCGGATGTTTGACATCGCAGACATGTCTTCGTAGGCCAACGATACCCCGTGCACCCTACTGTACGACATCAAGGGCCAGAAGGTGGCCGTGGGAAAGGCAACGATCATGAAGCCGAATGACCGCATGTTCCACAACCGAGAGATGCCCGATGGCGTCTTCAAGGTTAACGTGGCCAGTGTCTTAGCGGGCTTTGAGGATTTGCCTCCTCCGGTACTAGTCGATGACGAGGAGACCCCTCAATAGATTGGCGCATGCAAGAGCTGGTTCTTGCCTTGGCCGAAGACTCTTCTTCGTGTCGAGGCGCCCAGTATCACACCAACGACAGCTTCTCAAGAAGGTATGAACACCACCCCACCTACCAAATTACATGCACCTGTCGTGGCGGGTGATAGCGGACGACGCGAGGGAGAGCCTCCATTAGTGCCAGATGACGTTGCCCCCGTTGTCGAAGAAGCAAATGCTGATGATGACATGGAGGAGGATGATGATGACCCAGACAAGTATTTCAATACCGCCTATGATGATGGAGGATTGATGGCTCAGCACGACGAAGACTCAGGCTATGAGCGTGGAGATGATGACTTGATGCTGCCTGATTTGCCGGAGCCGGAACGTCCTAAGGCGGAATGCAAAAAGTCTCTCTTCAAGCGATCCTCGCAGGAGACGCCTCCAGATGCCGCATCTACCCAGCAACAACCCAAGGGCCGTCCACTGATTAGCCCGACGACACTGGGGGTGGTGGTTAGGGAAGGTATGGTGGGCTCACTACCGCCACCTGCCAAGAAGCAAAGGAGGAGACCGGAGAGGAAAGGCCCTAAAGCCGCCAGAGCTGCCTCAAGCAGCCAGCCGCCTCTGAAGCCCCGGGAGGTAGACAGAATACCTGTCGTAGGTGCGGAGCGTTTCCATGTCGCCGGCCACCCGATCCTACCTCAGAAAGCGCTATAGGACATACTGAACAATGATCTAAGGAGACTTCATGATGATGTGCTGGCCAGAGAGAAAAGCCTTCTCATCTCGGAAAAACCAGGTTACCCGCTTTACGCGGCTCAGGTGCCGGGTGGGAAGTTGTACGTCGAGGGATGGCCCGCGAATAAGTTCATCCTGCGATTTGACTACATCTACGACATGTTCCACATGACCAAGCTGGATTTCTAGTTCATCCGCATGTATGCGCTGTATCTCAACTACATCATCAGGATCAAGAACATAAAATATATCTGCGTCGCGGACCCGTACCATATGCACGAGAGCTTCTTGGATGTCTGCAAAGTGCACCATGACTATGCGAGCAAGTACATCGGCGGCTTCATGATCGCTAATAAGGACAAGGAAGTGATTCTCCTGCCTTATCATCCCACGTAAGTCATCCGCGCATATCCTTTCGTAAGTGTTAATCATTCCTTTTCAAGCATGGAGGCTAATTTGAGGTGTACTTAATTTGCGCAGCGGGGGGGGGGGGGGGGGGCGTCCTCATCGTTCTGTACCCAGAATACTCCCATGCTATATACTTGGACTCGTCGAAGAACATCAAGAAAAAGGATTACAAGCACATAAAGAGTGTTCTCGATAGTGCCCTGTTAACCTTCAGCCTGTCTGGTGGATATATCAAGGTGAAAAAGTACAGGAAGAACGGGCTGGTTTTCAACCATAAGACCGACTTCTGCTGCATCCAGCAACCGCACATCAGTAAGGCTAATGGATTCTACCTCATGCATCACCTGCTCGAGTTCAGAAGGGATAATCAACGCCTTCGCATGTCAGCTACTACCAACGATGCCGAGATTGTCAACTGGGCCACAAGCATAGGAAAGACACCGGATCATCGAATCTGAGCTGAGTTTTATCACATACAGTGTGAACTTGCCCAAGTGATCATGAAGCAGGTCCTTGAATCAACTGGGATGTTCTACCATTGGCCAATCACGTGGGATGATGTCCGAGCACTGATAATCGCTCAGCGTCTGGACCTGAAGCCTTTCAAGAAGATCGGGTGCTTCCTCCCTGACTATGAAGATTGGACCGCCGACATGGAGGACTGATTGTCATTGACAATATATGTGTCACTAGCGTCCAGACGAAACTATGTGATGTAATTAAACCGTGGTCCTGAACTAGCGTAGATCGCTCTAGTTAATTAGTTTGGGTATGAGGAACTTCGTCATTTATGTTTACTATAGGTTGCTTGTATTTTGCTAATTATGCCTCTTTGTTTTCTTAAGTACATTATGTTGCATATTATCGTTCAGTTCATCAACTGACGATGCAGGTACATAGATCAGAGATGGCAAAGGACTGCTACGCCGTGTTCATTGGGAGGGTTCCAGGAGTCTACGACCACTGGCCAGACGCTCAGGCCCAGGTGGACAAGTACCCGGGTGCTAGCCACAGAGGGTTCGACAGCAGAGCCGAAGCGGAAAGTAGTTACTTGAGGTGGACGCTCCGGCAAGAGCGGGGGCGGAACCGTCGGTGCCTCAAGTACTACATAGTCGCGGTCTTGCTCATGCTGATCGCTCTTCTCTTCTACATCATGGTTTAGATAGAGATGATGAAACTTGTGTGTGTGCCATGACCATGCAGTTGCACTTATTCGAGACATGACATGACTTGTGTATCGCTATTTTCGAGATGTGATGATATTTGTGTTGAATGATGATGATGATGGTATGACGAGACTACTGTATGTGTATGATATGATGAGAATAGTGTATGTTTATTGTGATCTGATGAAACTACTGTATAGAGCCTGTATAAATACATCACAAATACGTAGAGGGGGTATGAATCTGTGAAAGCAGGAATACTAGCAGCAGCGCAGGAAGGCATCTAGCAGCAGCGCTGGATTAGCAGCAGCGCTTGCCTTTCTGCAACGCTACAGATAGTTAGCAATAGTGCTGGCCAGCACAGCGCTACTGCTAACCATACTTAGCAGTAGCGCTGCACCAACCAACGCTACTGCTACAACTTAGCTGTAGCGCGTTAGCAGTAGCGCTGGACCCAGCACTACTACTATAGGTTTTTCAAGCGCTACTAGTAGGCTTTCTCCTCGTAGTGCATGGATAACTAATTTGATCAATTTCTTCTTCACCCCACATGAAGCATATTTTTCAATCCAGTCCGAAAGCCTTTTCAGAACCTTTTATTTTGTAGACTGAAACTTACCCGCTTTCATTCTTCCCTCTTTTGTTGGCAAGCCAAGATATTTGTTTCCCAAACATTATCAAACTTAACAACTACCCAGTCCCCTCGTCATAAACCATTAGAATGTTTTTAATGGTCAATGCTTGATCGATGGGGGATTTAAAAAATAGATGTCTATCATCGTTGAACAACAAGTGAGAGGTACCTGGAGATGGCCTGTTCAAATGAAATTCCTGAATGGTCCCTTTGGCACAAGCATAATTTAGTAGTAAAGAGAGCGCCTCACCCACGGACATGAATAAATAAGGGGATAAAAGACCCCCCTTTCCGAGACCACAGGAAGGGGAAAATGGCTCAAACAATTGGCCATTTATAAGCATCGCAAACTTTAGACATAACACAAGTCATAGCCAGCTAATCTAAAGTGGTGGAAAACTCAAAGCCCCAACATACATTGCAAGAAATGTCAATCCACACGGCCATAAGCTTTAGCAAGATCCAACTTATAAGCACAAGATTCCCCACTAAAATCTTCTAACAAACACAGCGAATGCGTGCATCAAAGGCAATGAGTGCATTATAAAAAATTAACCTTCCCGGAATAAACACACTTTGGGAGGGGAAATCATACCATCAACAAGCGGTCGCAACCAGTTAGCAAGGCACATGGAAATAAAACTTTGTAGACAACATTGCACAGACTGATAGACCTGAAATCTTTAATTAATAGAGGATTCTTAACTTCAGGAATGAGAACAATAGTGCTATTATTAATCCCCTCTGGATACTTCCAGAAATAAAAAATACTGTAGAATCTTCATAATATTTATAGAGGCAAAGGTGTCCCATCTTTCGATGAGATGGTAACTACCATTTTCAGTGGAGTAGACTTTGACGATCTGACTATGAACATGTGAGGACGTCGCGTTTTAGCTATCGCTAAACCAACTCCGAGAGGTTATTGACCACGTCGGAGCACGATCAACCTGACCATGAGGGTCTATTTCCTGCACGCAAACAAAGAACAAGCAAGAAACTGAAATTGCAATCTGAATATAGTGAATATAAGAGGAAAGCTTTATTGATGAAAGTGGAGTTCCGTGATGTCTTGGTCTGGTCGTTGAACACAAACGAACGACACGATTTGCAGCTATGACAAACTTTAATCTAAAAAAAATCCAAGTCTAATAGGTGCCTTAAGGGATGTATTTATAGCGGAAAAGGGAGGGGATTTTTTCGTCCACCCTTGACAAGGTGGGACTAAAACACCTCCTAAGTCGTTTCCCCTACAACAGACTCTAAAACTAGCCTATGAAGTAGTATTTCAAAATTACATGGGACTGGCCCAAAAATAAGGTGGCACAACACCTATAATAAGCTATGGACGAAAATTATGAAAGGACATCTTGTATAGTTCGTCCATGTCCTTATATGTCATCATGGGGGCTTCAAAGTGCCGAAGACTCCACTACAAACGCCGTTCTGGTTCCCTTCGCACGCGCCTTCAACTCCATGCTTGATCCTGCTCCAGTGCTCATCCCACTTGTTCATGCCAGGCCCTTCATTTGTAATCAACACAAATGTATCTATTTTAGGTAGCATCATATTCTCATGAACATTAGAATCATTCCCAAGAAACGAAAGTATCTGATAATTTAATTGGCGTGTGCGAGCTCTAATAATTGTTCCAATATGTATATTAGCAGGGGATGTGGGTAACTATAATATTGATGTCCTCATCAAATATCCTATTTTATTAAACCCCAATTCCGCGGGAAGAACCTTGCAGGAAAACCATCCGGACCCTGAGTTTTGAAAGGTTCAATTTGAAAAGAGTATCTCTCATTCTAAAAATGATTTTCAAAGTTCGACGTTCATATCATCATTCCCAAGGGCTTTGACAAGCGGAATAATGTGGGACGGGCCAACAGTAGCATCACAAGATGAGATACCCATTACTCTTCTTGAGGGGATAAATAGTGTTTTTCTTTGCTCTCCAAGAAGCCTTCCCCTGGAAAAATTTACTATTATGACCCCCATTTTATTTTGTCCAGCCACAATCTTTGCTTACATAAAATTTCTTCCTTGATAAGAAGTTCATCCATCTCCCCTAGTATTTTCTTCCTTTCTAGAATAGCACAATGATCATTTTTACTAAAAAACACATTAAATATTTTAAGAGCCCAGTCAAGATTTTTAGGAGATATCCGATGTGAGCCTCTCTCCACCAATGAAGAGATTTAATTAATCTATCCAAATTACTCGCAATATCTTCCAAATCCTTAACATTTGAACCTTTATTCCAAAATGATTTAATCTGGTCATCCAAAACCACACCTTCCCTCTCCCCGTATGATTCATATTACAAATTCTGAATAGAATTATCAAAATGAGCATAATCCAAGAATTCAATGAAAAGAGAGTTGTGATCAGACCCGAAGCTATAACATGGAAGACCTTGCAAATAGGGAATAATGTGTGGCAATGAGTTATAGATGAAGATTCCTTAGTCACTAATTATAACCAACCAACCCATTTGCCCAACTAGTTTTTCCTTAGGCCATTTCCGACCAATCCCCAATAGCCGGTTAGAGGAGTAAAATCGCGGTTTTACTCCTCTAACCGGCTCCTAGCCGAGCCCCAATCGGCGTTAGAGGGGATAAATTATCCTCAGAAGCGGTGCACCTCCCTATATTTACTCCACCGAGCGATGACCTAGTAAAAAAGTCTCACTTACTCTTTTCTTCCTCCCCGCCTCCTCTTCCTTTCCTCCTCCCATCCCCGCCGTCGGTGACTTCCCCTGCTGTTCCCCGCCACCCACTCTCCTCCCAACGCGGTGGCCGGAGGTCCACGCCAGCGATCTGCAAGGCGGATCCGCGCCGCCACGCCCGCGGTTCATCGTCAAGCGGCGGATCCGCGAGCCGCCGCCCTTCGGCCCCGCCCCCGCTTCGCCGACTTCCCAGACCTCTCGAAGCCACGACAGCCGCAGAGGGCATACATCGGCGCCCGCTAGCGGACGTTGGGGACATGGATGGCGGAGACAATCAACCGGGAGACCCACACGCGGAAGTGGCTCGACTCCTTTCACACGGCGGAGCTCGCCACCCTCGAGTATGATCGGTGGCAGGTCCGGTTCCACGGCGAGAAGCCACACCTCAACTTATCGTGGGGGGCGGTGCCGGTCCACCTCACCCCTGTCGCGCCGGGTGTGGTAGACGCGGCGATGATTCGGGAGGACCGGGAGGCGAGGGGGCACCTCGCGGCGGAGGAAGCCGACGAGGCATACATGGCAGATCTACGCCAGAAGCACCCCGAGTTCGTGGAGGCGGAGCGGGCCATCTTCGTGGAGAATGGCAGGGCGGTCATCGTTATCTCCGACGACGAGGTGCAATGCAGCAATGAGGGCGGCGAGGAGGAGAAGGAGTTCGACTTTGAGGACTGATGACGGATCTTCCCCGACGAATACGCCGCCGTCGCCGACCCGGACCAATGTCTTGCCTGCGGTGGCCTGTCGAGGCAAGATTGGCTCGACCTCCACTATGACAAAAATGAGTAGTCTAGTGTAGTTTAGAGTTTGAATTTATATGTAATGTTCTGTTGTCAAGACTAGATTGAGCGTATGTATAAATGTATGCAAATTTTGGTTGAACTTATGTTAACTCGGCTAATTTTAAGTGATCCACTAGTAGAAAACAGGCCTTTGGACCGGAGCATTAGTCCCGGTCGTGTTTTGGACTGGAACTAATGTGTCCACTAGTCCCGGTTTGTGAGGATAAGCATTAGTCCCGTTTCGTGAGGACCCTCTAGTCCTGGTTGGTGCGGTTACACCAACCGGGACTAAAGGGGTGGTGGCAGGGTTGCGCCAGGCTGGGGCCCCCGCGAGGCCCTTTAGTCCCGGTTGGTAATACCAGCTGGGACTAAAGATCTATCTCTAGTCCCGGTTGGTAATACCAACCGGGACTAAAGGTATCAATATAAATAGTGCTTCGTCCAGCCCGAGCCGAAGCTCTCTGTTTTCGCATTTCTCTCCTGTGTTCTCTTCCCTTGCTCGAGCTCATCCTTCATTTTTGCCAAGATTTGTCAAGATTTGAGGCACCCCATCCATCCAAATGTTCACAAAGGTTAGCAACTTTGTTCTTTCATCTCTCATTGCTAGATTAGCTCGTGCAATGCTCTATAATTATAGTGATTTGTGGGTTTTAGTTTGGGAGTAATTATGTGGGAGTTTATTTGATTTATATGCAATTTGTGATCAAATTAACTTCTTAGATTGCATATGTGTAGGTGTGGTTTACTTAGTGCCTTCCCGTCCCCGTCCTAACCACTGTCGATCGCCCACACCTTGCCGTCGCTGGCACCACCTTGGTGAGCCTCTTGTTCTTATCCTTTTTATAAAAGATAATCTTATTTGTATGATTTAGATAGTTATTTGTATAATCTTCTTACTTGTATGATTGTTTGTTATACATAGTGCCATGGTTTTGGTATCCATGCCCGTCGGCCCTCGTCCGGTTTATGATTCGAATGTGGTATATTCTCTTTTATAACTATTTGTTGCATTTCGATCGTGTTAATGACAATTATGACCATCAAGTTGACATACATATTTTTATCTAGGAGGTAGTTGAACTAGAAATTCCAACCGACCCTATTGTCGAGAAGTTAAATTTAGTTGAAAAAGAAACAAGGATTTGAAAGGACAATTAAAAAGAGTTGAAGAAGAGAAGATGAAATTGGAGTTGTACGTTGCCGATGTCATCGATGATCACAAGATCAAGATGGATGCAATGCGCTTGAAGATTAGAAAGATTAGAAAATATGCCATTAATAAAGAGGCTTGGTATCATTATGCTGTTGGATCAATCGTTACCTTAGTTGCGATTTTGATCGCATTTGTTGTTGCATTTAAATAGTTTAGCTAGATAGTTGTATGTTGTTTTATGAGAATAAGTATGTATGAACTTTATGTATGAACTTGTATTAATTTGGTCTTTTAGGTGTTGTGTAATGAAGATGAACCGGCAATGGATGTACGATGACCGACGCTCTCCCCAGTTCATTAATGGCGTGCATAGTTTTCTGCGTGCGGCTGAGGCAAACAAGCGGGATGGTTTTATGTGTTGTCCATGTGGTGTGTGTAAGAATGATAAGACTTACTCTAGCGCAAAACACATTCACGTCCACCTGTTTACGTCCGGTTTCATGTCCGGCTATTATTGTTGGACCAAGCACGGAGAAAGAGGGGTTCTAATGGAAGAGAATGAAGAAGAAGAGGATGATGACAACTATCCTGGGTTTCCTGAATATGATCGTACTACAATGGGGGAAGAGAATGAAGAAGAAGCTGAGGCATCAGATGAGCCCGCTGATGATCTTGGTCGGACCATTGCTGATGCAAAGAGAAACTGCGAAAGTGAAAAGGAGAAGTTGAAGTTGCAGCGCATGTTAGAGGATCACAAAAAAGGGTTGTACCCAAATTGCGAAGATGACAACACAAATCTCGGTACCACACTGGAATTGCTGCAATTGAAGGCAGAGGATGGCCTATCTAACAAGGGATTTGAAAAGTTGCTGAAAATAATGAAGAATAAGCCTCCAAAGGACAACGAATTGCCCGAAAGTACGTACGAAGCAAAGAAGGCTGTCTGCCCTCTAGGATTAGAGGTGCAGAAGATACATGCATGCCCTAATGACTGCATCATCTACCGCGGTGAGGAGTACGAGAATTTGAATGAATGCCCGGTATGCGGTGCATTGCGCTATAAGATCAGGGGCGATGACCCTGTTGATGATGTTGAGGGCGAGCACCCCAGGAAGAGGATTCCTGCCAAGGTGATGTGGTATGCTCCTATAATACACGGTTGAAACGTTTGTTCCAAAACAAACAGCATGCCAAGTTGTTGCGATGGCACAAAGATGACCGTAAGAAATACGGGAAGTTGAGAGTACCCGCCGATGGGTCGCAGTGGAGAAAAATCGAGAGAAAGTGGCCAGACTTTGCAGATGATGCAAGGAACTTATGGTTTGGTCTAAGTGCTGATGGCATCAATCCTTTTGGGGAGCAGAGCAGCAATCATAGCACCTGGCCCGTGACTCTATGTATCTATAACCTTCCTCCTTGGTTGTGCATGAAGCGGAAGTTCATCATGATGCCAGTGCTCATCCAAGGCCCTAAGCAACCCGGAAACAACATTGATGTGTACCTAAGGCCATTAGTTGATGAACTTTTATAGTTGTGGGATTTAAAAGGTGTACGTGTATGGGATGAGCATGAACAGGAGGAATTTGACCTATGAGCATTGCTGTTTGTAACCATCAATGATTGGCCTGCTCTTAGTAACCTTTCAGGACAGATAAACAAGGGATACAATGCATGCATGCACTATTTAGATGAAAGTGAAGGTATATATTTGGATAAATGTAAGAAGGTTGTGTACCTGGGACATCGTCGGTTTCTTCCGATCAAGCATGTCTTAAGAAAGAAAGGCAAGCATTTCAAAGGTGAGGCGGATAACCGGAAGAAGCTTGGCCATCGTACTGGTGATGATATATTTGATATGGTCAAGGATTTAAAAGTAATCTTTGGAAAGGGTCCTGGCGGTCAATCTGTTCCGAATGACGCGGACGGGCACGCGCCTATGTGGAAGAAGAAATCTATATTTTGGGAGCTAGAGTATTGGAAAGTCCTAGAGGTCCGCTCTGCAATCGACGTGATGCACGTGACGAAGAATCTTTGCGTGAACCTGCTTGGCTTCCTGGGCGTGTATGGGAAGACAAAAGATACACCGGAGGCACGGGAGGAGCAACAACGTATGCACGAAAAAGACGGCATGCATCCAAAGCAGTATGAAGGTCCTGCCAGCTACGCTCTTACCAAACAAGAGAAGGAAATCTTTTTTGAATGTCTACTCAGTATGAAGGTCCCGTCTGGCTTCTCGTCGAATATAAAGGGAATAATAAATATGACAGAGAAAAAATTTCAAAACCTAAAGCTCATGACTGCAACGTGATTATGACGCAGTTACTTCCGGTTGCATTGAGGGGGCTTCTACCGGAAAATGTTCGATTAGCCATTGTGAAGCTATGTGCATTCCTCAATGCAATTTCTCAGAAGGTAATCGATCCATAAATCCTACCAAGGTTATAGAATGATTTGGTGCAATGTCTTGTCAGTTTCGAGTTGGTGTTTCCACCATCCTTCTTCAATATCATGACGCACGTCCTAGCTCACCTAGTCGAAGAGATTGCCATTCTGGGTCCTGTATTTCTACACAATATATTCCCCTTTGAGAGGTTCATGGGAGTCTTAAAGAAATATGTTCATAACCGTACTAGGCCAGAAGGAAGCATCTCCATGGGCCATGAAACAGAGGAGGTTATTGAGTTTTGTGTTGACTATATTCCTGAGCTTAAGCCGATTGGTGTTCCTGAATCGCGGCATGAGGGGAGACTGATTGGAAAAGGCATGCTAGGAAAGAAAGCAATAATATGTAGGGACGGGCATTCTTTCACTCAAGCACACTACGTAGTTCTACATGGTTCCACCTTGGTGGCCCCGTATATAAATGAACACAAGAATATTCTACGCTCCAAACACCCGGAGCAGTCTGACGACTGGATTACATGTGAACACATGGGGACTTTCGGCGGTTGGTTGCAAACACATCTCATGAATGATGACAGTGTTGGAGATGAGCTGTACTTGTTATCCAAATCACCATCTTCGACTGTATTGACTTTCAAAGGGTACGAGATTAATGGGAATACATTTTACACCATCGCCCAAGATAAAAAGAGCACCAACCGAAATACTGGTGTCCGCTTTGATGCAACAAACAACAATAGGGAAAAGGACACATATTATGGTTACATAGAGGAGATATGCGAACTTGACTATGGACCTGAATTACAGATACCTTTGTTTCGGTGCAAATGGATCAATCTGACAGGGCTAAAGGTAGACCAGAAGTACGGAATGACAACAGTGGATCTCAACAATCATCGGTACACAGAGGAACCATTCGTCCTAGCCAATGATGTGGCGCAGGTTTTCTATGTGAAGGACATGTCTACCAAACCGAGAAAAAGGAAAGATAAGGAAGCGAATACATCATACGGTGAGCCAAAGCACCACATAGTTCTTTCAGGGAAAAGAAACATCATGGGAGTGGAGGACAAGACAGACATGTCAAAACATTATGAAAAGTTTCATGAAATTCCTCCCTTCACAGTGAAGACTGACCCAAGCGTCCTGTTAAATGATGAAGATTGTCCATGGTTATGGCGCAAAGGGACACACGCGAAGAAGAAGAGATAGGCCAGTTTGTACACGAAGTGCATCCAGTTTTTGTTGTAACCCTCTCAACTTTTTAGCACATGCTATGTGTGTGAAATGATGATACCATGCCAAGTTTCAACCTTTTCAGAGTTCATTTGTACTGCTTTTCAATTTCAGGTTCATTCAGCGCAAAAAAAATCATTAAAAGCATGAAAAATAGCAAATGAAGTTAGAAAATGTTTGAAATTTGAGGATGTGGCTTTGAATGGTGCATATTGAATGCAAAAAAAGTTTGGAGTTGAAATAAGTTTAAAAAAATGAAATGCCTTTGTAACAGACGAGTTTTCGTCTGAAACCCTCATACTTCGAAGGAGATGGTCTAGTTTGTACACGAAGTGCATCCAGTTTTTGTCCTATCCCTCTCAACTTTTTAGCACATGCTATGTGTGTGAAATGATGATACCATGCCAAGTTTCAACCTTTTCAGAGTTCATTTGTACTGCTTTTCAATTTCAGGGTCATTCAGCGCAAAAAATCATTAAAAGCATGAAAAATAGCAAATGAAGTTAGAAAATGTTTGAAATTTGAGGATGTGGCTTTGAATGGTGCATATTGAATGCAAAAAAAGTCTGGAGTTGAAATAAGTTTAAAAAAATGAAATGCCTTTGTAACAAATGAAAGTATAAAACTAAAAGAGTTAAACAGAATCTGGTTTTGATTAAAACACCTATTTAAATTATCCTAAAAATTCCCAGATTGAACATAATGATAAAACATACTAATATTAAACAACAGGAAAACAATCACTCGAAAATCTAACTTTAAACTAAAGTTATTCACAAACTAGTGATGCACACAAATTTCAAAAGAATTCAAATTTAAACTATTTAAATATGAAAATTTCTGGCACTAACACAAAGTTTATAATTTTTTTGACCTAAAGCAAAAATATTCATTAAAAAACTCTAAATATTCTAAAAGTTATTCCAAATCTAAAAACAGAAATTGTCCTGTTTAGAAAAATAAAACAAAAAAAAAATCGAAAATTGGCAATTAGTCCCGGTTGGTGGATCCAACCGGGACTAAAGGTCCCTTCCCGCGAAAGATGGACCTATAGTCCCGGTTGGATCCACCAACCGGGACTAAAGGCACCCCTTTAGTCCCGGTTGGTGATAGCAACCGGGACTAAAGGGTCTTTAGTCCCGGTTGCTGATACCAACCGGGACTAAAGAGTCTCGGTGTATTTAAAGCGCGCGCTCCCTCCTCGTTTTCTCCCCCCGACGCCGAAACCAAACCACGCCGCCAGGCTGCTCGTCTCCATCGCCGCTCCTCGCCGCCAGACCTCGACGTCGGCCCGCCCCCTGCTACCCGTCGATGAGTCCCTGCTGCCTGCCGATGAGCCCCTGCTGCGCCCACTCCTCCCACGGTGAGCCTCCGCCTCCTTCCCCCTCTCTGTTCGGCCGGAGCGACCCCTCGTCGTTCCCCCTGCCCCGAGCGCGCGCGGCGGCGCCATGGCCATCGGCCTGCCCGCGTTCGGCCGCCCCGACCCCTCGTCGTGCCCCCTGCCCCGAGCACGCGCGGCGGCGCCATGGCCGCCGGCCTGCCCGCGTTCGGATATGTGCTTGTCTGAGTATTTTCTTTTGGTTACAACGTACTTTCTTCAGTGAATTACAAGATTCAAAATCTTATGATGAAAATAATGATGATTCTCTATTGTAAATTGTTCAGAATTATTGATTGTAAATTTTCTGATATGTAAAAGGAAAGATACTTGCGATCATCTATAAATTAAAAAAATGATGTTTTATATCATCTTTTATATGCTCATATCTTGATTTTGTTGCAGACAGTAAAGCATAGCTAGGTCCTGCTAGCTTTTACAAGAGAGAACCTCACTTTCTTGTACTCATACAACCCTGATTGGAAAGTCATTGTGAATGGATACAAATTGGACTGAAATTTAAACACCAACGAGTAGCGTTCCACTAAAGCAGCCCTATGAGAATAAATAGATAATCCTGTAGATATTACGAACCAAGGTGACATATTTTCCTGATTCCACTAAAGCAGCTCTATGAGAATAAACAGAGAACATGTTACAGGTCCAAAACTGCTATTTATCGAAATGTAACTTTCTAACGGACGAGGACAATGTGGCTTCTTCTTGAACTCCATGTAGAAGACTTGTAAATACGCCTTGGACGAAAGGAGCAGTCATGGTCGAAGGCTGCCTGTACACATCTATTGAGAATGTTAGTATGGAAGCATTCACAAAACTGCTATTTAGCATTGATGTGCTATAATTTTGTGAAATGCTAAACCTTCGGATTTGTGTGCTTTGTATCGATGTTACCTTGATGTGCTATGATTTTGTGAAATGCTAAACCTTCGGATGAATATGTAGTCTTGATGTGCTATGATTTTGTGAAATGCTAAACCTTTGGATGTGTGCTTTGTATCGATGTTACCTTGATGTGCTATGATTTTGAATCAATGTTTATAATAGGAAAATGTACAAGACGTTGATTACTTATGGACAATATTATAAAGATCTCCAAGATTCAATACAAGTATTTGTTCCATCACTATGATTGTGCTAGACGTGACGTTCCTGAAACGTACTATCACTTCTCTAATGTAATTATGCTAGAGCACTTTAGTTTACGCAGAGAAACTAAAATTAAGATGGAACCGAAAGAACTGGTTGGGCAGAGAAACTAAAATTAAGACCATGATTTTATTGTTGTTTGATCCTGCTAGCATTTTTTACAACATCTATCCTGGTGCCGCCGCCCGACCCCAGTGCCGCCGCCTCCATCGACCCACCTGCCTCCAGCTCTTCCCGTCCGGCCGGCCCGTTCGTTAAGGTGAGACCCTTGATCCCCAAATACATTCACATGTTTAGATGTTTAGTTGTTTGATAGATGTTTAGGTGTTTAGATGTTGCTGAATTTGTTTATAAATATGAGTAGGATAATAAAATGATAATCATTGTCATGCAAATCCCACGTTTATAAGTTCTCGAGTCGACGATGCCCATCCCGCATCCTCGTCGTCGACTCGGCGGCGACCAAATGCTTGAGAGGGGCCATGTCCGGGACTGGGCTCCGCCGGGCTGGCACTGGGAGGTGCTACCTTCCGGGGCGCGCAGCTTGGTGAGGAATCAGGCTCCCATCGTCGACCCGGAGGTTCTTTGGTGGCGGTCGCGTGGACCACTGTCGGTGCGGAGGGAGCCAGCCCCCACGGAGGAGGTACATCGCCGTGTCAGGGAGGAGGACAAGCACGTCCGACGCTACATGGCTGCGTTGGACGCCAAGTTCTCCAATACCTGGTAGGTTCTTCAGGGATCTCACCCGAGCTATGATCCGATGATGGTTCCTTCTCTTTGGGTGTCTACTGCCCGCCCGCGTTGTATTCGAGCTATAATATTCGAGCTATAGTACTGATGTTATATGATAATAATATTCGAGGTGTATTAGTGACAATATTTGATAACGTTCGATGATGCATTAACTGGATTATTCGAGATATATTAGTGATATTATATGATGATGTTGCTAGAAACAATCAATGCATTATAATTTGAATACTCAATTTTTTTATATATCTTTCTTATGGATTAGTTAAAGCTATGGATGGTAGCGGCAGAGACCGTGAAGAGGATCTCTTCGAGATGATACGGGAAAACCCAGAGATTGAACTAGATACGATCCAATATCTGAACGATTTCGGTGAGGGAATTGAGGAAGAACCAAGAGACGAAGGGCACACAAACAATGATGACGAAGGAAATGTTCTTCAATTAACGAAGTCCGGCGAGGTATATATAAGGCCTCTAGTGATCATTACATGTATTAATTGATTTGTATATATATTAACGAATCTTTCTTCTTTTAGCCCTCCGGATCGAGCAAATCTTCTACAAGGGTTAAACGAGGCCCGGCCAAAAAGTTGGACGCTGGCATAAAGTTCAACATCGATGTAATCAGAGAAGATGGCGAACCGATTGCTCCTAAAAAGAATGCGGACAAATTTACAACTCAATGCGGAGTTATTATTAGGCACCAAATCCCTATCAGCGTTCAAGAATGGAATAAGCCAAAGGAAGGTCGAGGAGTTAGTTTTGTCGACCAAAGAGCAAAGGATACACTTTGGGAGATGCTCATTTCACATTTCATCCTACCAGAGAGTTTGACAGATCTCCAACAGGAGAAAGTCAAGAAGTGTGCTCTTAAGAAGATGGCCATACAATTCCAGACTTTTAAGAAAAGAATATGGACCAAATACGTCAGCGATGGAAAGAAGACTCCACAATTCATTGGACAACTAGAGAAGTCAAGAGATCATTGAGACTTATTTGTGGAGTTCAAGGAATCGGAAGCAGCTAAGGAACGGTCGAGAAAGAACAAGATAAATACTAACAAAAAATAGCATCACCATAAGCTGGGGACAGGTGGCTACAAGGCTGGGTTGCCTAAGTGGAATGAATTTGAGGCAAACATGATTGCCGCAGGGGTCACTCCAAAAACAACGGGATGGCCCGAAAGGTGCAGGACTTGGTTTTATGCGCATGGGGGAAAGTTGGACCCAAAGACTGGGGAGATTATTGTACTGGCAAGTCTTAAAGACGCCTCGGACGCTTTGCTTAAAGCAATAAAAGAGGCTCGAACGGGGGTGTTCCAGCCCGAGAGAGAGAACGACAAGCTTACACGCGCCCTCAAGAATCCTGAACACCCGGGACGAACACGAGGCAAAGGCCTTGTTCCGTGGGTTGAGGGGTTTGTGGAGTGGAACGAGACTTACAGAAGCTGTAAGAGAAAGAGGAAGCACGAACTAGACCGGATTCAAATGGTAGAATCAAAGAACGGGGAGTTGGAACGCAAATACATGCTACGGCAGGAGCAGATCAACAGACTTAGCCAACAAAGCGCGTCTCAGCGGCAGGAGCAACCAGATCCAGCATTGGATGGTACCATTCCATCATCTATGCCGAAAAGCAACGTGGGTTCCACGGGGGTCTCGGCCGATGATGCACTGCTGGCTCACTACCCCGTGGATGATATCCAAGAGACGACAACTTGTGAGCTACACATGAAGATGAAGAACATATTCATGAAGGTGGCGGACGGCTATGCTATACCGAATCCACCTGGAGCAACCATCCACAGCAATCCGATTCCACCTGTCTATGCTCGTGTTGGGGTGGATGAAGTTCTGCCGGGATATGACTCACTAGAGCTTGACTATCCTGGAGGTGAATGGGAGCGTACACTAGGAGAAGTCATACGGTATCTCATTGTATGGAGTAAGGAATGCATCGTGTTTCCAAACTCGGTGCCAAGGCAACCGACTCCTCCAAGTCCTCCGCCCCCGCCGAATCCACCCCACCCCGAGACGGAGCGCAGCGCGAGTCCTCCGCCCCCGCCGAATCCACCCCACCCCGAGACGGAGTGCAGCGCGAGTCCCCCGCCCCCGCCGAATCCACCCCACCCCGAGACGGAGCGCAGCGCGAGTCCACGATATCGATCTGCGCCGCATCAGCCGACTCCAAAAAGAATAAACCCGATCCTCCTGTCAAAAAGAAGCTATCTTACGAGAGGACTGAAGAGGAAACCGATCTCGTAGTGGCTGCCGAACTGCGGGCCCATTTTGGACCAAAAGCGCCCCCGCCGCCAAAGGAGATAATACCCGAGAAAGTCGTACAACACTTTCTGCATCTTGCTAAACCTCCGGCTGCGACGAAAATGCGATCATACTATGATCGCTCTATTAGCAAGTCATATAATAAACAGCAGTCGCAGAGTACAGGTAGTTATAAATGTGGGAAAACTGTTCCCCAGCTCGGAGAACAGGAAGTGCAGTCGACCCCCCCCGCTCAAGGTGAGTACCTATAAGATAACCGACGAGGATAGAAAGAATGCTAGAGAGATCGGTATCACTGTTGAAGCACTCCTAGGCATTGAGGAAATGCCCACGACGGATGAGAAGGACCTAGCATGGAAATATGTCCCCGGGAAACCTTTGGTCAGTCCTGAAGAGGAGAAGCTTCTGTCAACGCAAATGTACAAGTTGCATCAGTGGTACCTGAGAGAAGTAAAGGTCGGGCGAGAGAGCCTCATGGTGAAAGTCAAGCCAGAGCATTACTACCATGCTAAAGATTTGTGGATTGAAAATGAAGAACTTTATCAGTTACTCAATCAATACGCACTCGACAAATCTCTCGTCAGTTGCTATTGTTTGTAAGTGATTTGTTTCTTCTGTAATTTAAGTCTCTAGCTCAGCTCTTTCATTGGTTGTAATTAATTATCCTCACTATATTCTTTTGTGTGGTATTCTGTAGAATGAAGATTTTTGAATTGAATAGAGATGGAGTCCATGGCATTGGGTTCATTGACCCAAATACCGTTAATGAAGAGGTGTTAACTAAGTACGAAAAAGACACGGAGGAAAGCTTGCTAATGTTTTTGAAGAGCCTATATACCAAACCAGAAATACTACTTCCTTACAACTTCAGGTGAGCCTTTACTGTCTTGTACTACAAATTCTATATTTGCTTACTCGATGTTAAGTGTGTAGTTGAATGCACAATGCATGCCCGCTTAATTATACAAACATGTGCGCAACTACCACTGGATCCTGCTAATCATTAGAGTTAACGAGGGAACTGTTGAAGTACTGGACTCACTAAATAAAGACTCTAAGGAATACAAAAACATGTATTTGATGCACGACAGGTAATTTCAATCATTATCGCACTATGTCGGCCTCTTTAGTTCAATTCCTGATATCAAGTAATTAATAGATCCTTTATTCATTTTCTTTGCCGGACAGGGTTTGGAAAAAGTTCATCGAAGAGATTGACGGTAAATGGAAACTAGAGCTGAGATGACGACGGTCCAAGGTAATTATAATTGAGTAGTACTAGCTACGTCCGCACATCTCTTTAATTCTAGTTTCAATACCATTATCATGCTTGATTATTATCTGATTGAATTCTATTCTCGCATAGTCCATGAAACAACCAACCGGGACTAATTTATGTGCATACTACGTTTGCGAGAACATTCGCTTTATGACCGAAAAGAAGATCGATGCAAGACATCTTTGGGTACGTAAACACTATTCATAATTTTATTTATCATGATCTAATATATATATACACAACTAATATATTCATATTGATCTTCTTCTTTAAAGATGGTGGAGATGCGCGATAGGCTCCGACCAACGGACCGCATACGGGCACTTCAAGAGGAAATGGCGGGATTTTTGCTTGAGCAGGTCATAGCTCCTGACGGAGAATACCATTTCAAGATGTAATGATCTGCAAAATTGTAGGAGAAATTGTATATATCAAATTATATATATATATATATATATATATATATATATATATATATATATATATATATATATATATATATGTGTGTGTGTGTGTGTGTGTGTGTGTGTGTGTGTATGCATGGTCGTATGAGAAATTCTATGATATATGATTGGTTCTACGAGAAATTCTATTATATATGCATAACGTATACATTATGTAGTAGCGTAAAATATGTTTGAAATGAAAAAAAAAATAGAAAACACAAAATGAAAAGGAAAAACAAACAATAAAGCCAAAACCTTTAGACCAACCGGGACTAAAGGTCCCCGTCTCACCGCGGACGCAGCCGGCCACGTGGCCGGTATTTAGTCCCGGTTCCTGGCCAACCGGGAGGGGGGGGTGCTTTAGTCCCTATACTTTAGTCCAGGTTGGGGAACCGGGACTAAAGGCCCTTCCCAACCGGGACTAGTGGCCGGTTCTGCACTAGTGATCGGGTAGGTCCGGCTAAATCTTAGTGGAGTAAATATACTCCATTAAAATTTACTCCGAAGTTACTCCTCTATTTTTTAGGGATCAGTTAGGAATGGCCTTACTTCACAATTTGGGTAGCATTTTCTAGCCATCTTTGCTAGTATATTTCACAGTAGATCATAAAAATTAGTTCGACAACAGAAAAACAAAGCCTTAAAAAATATAACCGAGGAAAGTTAAGTAGCCATTAAACCTAACGACAAATCACAAAACTAAACTTCATGTTTCTTTTAGCCGGTCTTGCAACAAGAAAGAGGGACACGTAGCACATTGCAGCGGTATTACTTACTATCTACAACAAGTCGAGATAATCAATTAATTTTTGTGAGACCAATGCCTTGTATTTGGAATCTTTCCGGGGATTAATTTTGTGAGACCAGGGTTGATCTTAATAATACGGAGTAGATCGATCAGGAAGACTGAGTCTCCAAAATATAAAGAAATGGGCGTTCTGGAAAGGGAAAGTACTATATACACACATCCTGTCAGTAGATAAAATTAAGAAGCACATCGCGCGCGGGCATCAACAGATACGTTCAGTTCACTTGCATCCATGTGCGGTTAAATGGCCTTGACTCCCAAGTCTCGATCGATGGAACAATGTTTGTGCTAGTCAAACTGCTCAAAATCACATGTAAAGTCCTGCACGAAGACTGAATTCTTTTTATTTACCAGAAGACTGAAATGAGCACGATCAGCTATCCCACCTTATTTCTTATGCACCATACTTAGTTATCATGTCGCATATACAGTTTAAGATAGGTTTTTTTCTAGCAGAGGGATAGCGCCCTGGCCTCTGCATTTTTCAGATAAGTAGTAACCAACTTTGATGTCTTAGAGAGAAACTACATACAGTACAGTACATGATTGAACTACCTACATGTTGAAGCCACTATCTCTCCCCTGCGCTGTGGGCTTCGGCAGGGGGATCCGGTCTCCCCCTACCTCTTCCTCCTTGTCGCGGACGTCCTCCAGAGACTTATACGCAGCGATGACCTGATGCAGCACCCCCTGATCGACGGGGCGCCACCTCTGGTGCTACAGTATGCAGATGACACGCTCATCATCATGCGCGCGTGTCCTGATGCTGCGGCACGCCTGCGGTCTACTCTCGACGCTTTTGCTGCTGCCACCGGACTTGTCATCAACTTCTCCAAAAGCACGCTGGTTCCCATGCACGTCGAGGCCGCCGCCCTCGCCGCGGTGGTCGACGTGGTGGGCTGTAGGGTGGAGAGCTTCCCTCAGTCCTACCTGGGGCTCCCCCTGTCGAACTCCAAACTCGCGCTCGCTGACTTCTGCTTCATCATCGACAAGGTGGACCGCTACCTGGCTGGGTGGCGGGCGCGACTGCTCTCTCCGGCGGGGCGTTTGGTGCTTATCAATGCTGTCCTCGACGCCATCCCCTCGTATGCTATGGGCGCTCTGAAGTTGCCTCCCAAGGTGGTCCGGGCTCTGGGCTCTCTTCGTCGTGCCTTCCTTTGGAATGCAGCGGAGAGAGCGTCGGGTGCGCAGTGCCTGGTCGCTTGGGACCGGGTTTGCCGTGCGAAGGAGGAGGGAGGGCTGGGGATCCGTGACCTAGCCACGCAAAACGACTCACTCCTGCTGAAGATCCTGCACCGACTACACTCGCCCTCCCCGTCCAGATGGGCGGCCTGGGTCTGGAGTTCCCTCGACGGTCGTCTTCTACTCGACTCGCGGAGCTCAGCGCTTGTTGGTGAGCATTGGGCGTGCCTCCGGGGGCTCATGCCTCTCTACCGCTCTCTATCCCGAGTCGCGGTTGGCGACGGGCGGATGACGTCCTTCTGGGAGGACCATTGGCATCCGTGCGGTGCGTTGAGGCTCGCCTTCCCCGCCCTCGCCTCCCACACCACGCAGCCGGAGGTTTCGGTCTGGACGGTGCGATCGCTGGGCATCGACGCGGTCCTCGTCCCGCGTCTCTCCGCCGCCGCCGCCGGGGAGCGTCTCCGGGTGCTGCCCCTCGTTGGCCCGCCCTCTGCTGGTTCCGCTGATGTCAGGGTTCTGCCCCTCTGCGTCGCGAAGGGGGGAGGGCTCGCGTCGGCGGCCGCGTACAAGCTGTCGCGCCTCGGCGGCGAGGCGATGGCGAACTATGCCTTCCTCTGAAACTCCCCCGCCCCGTCCAGGGTCAAGTTCTTCGCGTGGCTGCTCTCTCTCGGCAGGATTCATACCCGTGACGCTTTGCTTCGGAAGCACATTGTTGAGCCAAGTGGCGCCGGGTGCCCCGAGTGCGGGGCCGCCCTGGAAACGCCGGACCACCTGATCTTTTGCTGCCCCTTTGCGTGCGCTTTCTGGGCTGCGCTTGGGGTGAACACCACTGGGGCCTCTACCCGGGAGCTACACCTCCTCGACGTCTCCGGTGCGGTCGGCCCTGCTTCGCCTCACGTCTTCGCGCTGCTGTGCTGCTGGCACCTGTGGAAGAGGAGAAATGCCGTGGTCTTTAGGGGAGAGTCCCCCTCGCTTGGTACGACGCTGAAGGCCTGCCGCGACGACGCTCTGTTGTGGCGGGGGCGCTTTAGAACTCAGGAGCGTGCGTGTGTAGATGTTTGGCTGCGTGCTCTTCGCTTGTAAACCCTCTCCTTCTCCTATCCTTCTCCCTCTCTCCCGTTTCCTCCCCCTGCTGTTGTAATCACTACCAGAATCGCCTCATATGCCGACGGCCGGAATCGGTCGGCGTAGGCCCGAACACCGTCGGCGTAGGGTCGTCGGGATCGCGAGCGTCGGCGTACCCGGTCAGTTTCGTCGGCATAGGGAAACCGTCGGCAAATGCTCCTATGCCGACGTTCGTCTGTACGTCCGTCGGCGTAGATAAGCCGTCGGCACCCTTTTTCACATGACGGCGGCTGACGGCGCCGTCGGAGGACGTCAACCAACCAGACGCACCCACGTGTCAGCTCCTGGCGCTCCTTGGGGCAGTGCTACGCCGACGGTTATACCGTCGGCATACAGCAGGAGCTACGCCGACGGTGTAGCCGTCGGCATATCCCGGCCACGTGGCAACTCCTGGCGCTTCCTGGGGCAAGGCTACGCCGACGGTTATACCGTCGGCATACGTCAGGGACTACGCCGACGGTGTAGCCATCGGCATAGCGCTGCCACGTGGCAGCTGCTGGTGCATCCTGGGACAGGCTACGCCGACGGCATAACCGTCGGCATATCTACGGTTTATTTATTTTTGGTTTATTTACAGATAATATACAGCACAAATATACACAAATATATCACAGATAATAAACAGCATATATATATCACAGATCCACATCATTATCCCCACAACATAAGTATTATCATCACAACATAAGTGGAATCAACAAAACATACGTTGAAACAACACAATATAAGTCGAACAACACGACATAAGTCCATAATATAGATGCATGAAAGATACAAGTCACCACCACCACCACCCAGAGGCTTAAGCGCCAGGACATCCACCACCAAGTTCGTCACCGCCAAGACCGCCAAAGCTAAGGTCATCACTGCTACCAGCACCGCTTCCGTCAAGACCGCCACCGCCGCCACCTCGGTGGATCGGAGTGATCGGGCTCCGTGACTTGGGAGTGATGCCATGATTGGCACCACCACCAACGGATGATCCACCGGTTTCCTGCATGTTTGAAAAGAGATGTTAAAGAGATATATGATTGTGTTGAATAAACGATAAGTAATGGTTGAATAGTTTGGGGATGTACAAACCGGAGTCGGACAGCGTTGTGCCAGAAATTCTTCAAACGTAGGCAGCACTGGTTGTGGTCCAGCAGGTGGTGGTGGTGGTTCCATTACAGGAACCGTGCCGGCCGCCAAGGAGTCAAAAACGAGCTGCATGTTAGTTGAGCAAGCAAACACGAAGGTCAGAAGAAATGAAAGTGCAAATGTGAAAGTCAAATGAAAGGGGATAAACTAACCTTCATCATGCGACTGCTGTGGTCCGCGACTGCTGCAGCTCTCGCGTTCCATGCCATGGTCTCCTGACGTGTGTACTCCATGAAGGCCTACAATATGACATGATGAAACTCATAAAAACATCTCGATGTGGAAAATAAAGTGAGAAAAAAGGAAGATAAGAGGGAAAATCTTTACAGAGTGTTGCTGGGCTAGGAGGGACTCTGAGTGAGCACGGGTCGTGCTCGTGTGCGAGCTCAGGCTCGGGTTGGTAACTCGAAGCCGTGTGTAGGAGATAGAAGGAGTGACCACAGCATCCAGAACTGCCTGCCGACCATGACTCTTCGGCCCTATGCCGACCACTGCCCTGTCGTCCGTAGCCTCTTTTATGGGATCAGGTGTGTCAGGATTGTACCCCAGATACAACTCCTTGTAGGTCTCAAGGTGCTCGCCGGAATTGCCATAGTACTTGCCCTTGCCAGCCTTGGGCTTAGTCCGCACATGGGCTATCTCCCACGCCTCCATGTCTGAGAGCGGCCGCTTCAATTTCTCCTCCTGCACCACCAAACACCACCAAACAGAGGTTAGTCATACATAGAAGAAGAAGAATGTTTCATGTACATAGATATACCTGAACTTTCTTGTGGCTCCAGTGGTTCCGGTTTCCCTGACAATGTGTTCCGTCAGTCCCTCGATTAGCCCGGTTTTGGATGCTTTTAGCAGCCCACTTTTCATCATCACCGAGCCACACATCAACCAATGCCGCCCATGATTCCCTTTTTCCATAACACCAACCAGGACACGCCTACATAATAAAAGCATAATGGCATGTCGACATGAAACAATGAAATTTACCACAAACATCGGAATGAACAGTCTGTTATACTTACCAGTTTTTTCGACCGCCTGTGGGAGGTTGCATGTTTAGACGTGGTCTATCACAAATTTTTTGTTGATCGGCTCTAGCTTGAACGTTATCCTTTGTCTTATCAGGAATGTTGAGGATCATGCGAAAAAGGGACTCTGCGACATTCTTTTCGATGTGCATCACATCGATGTTATAAGGAAGTTTGAGGTACTTGAAATAGGGAAGCTTCGTGAAGGGGCTAATGTGAGTCCAGTTGTGCGTCTCACCATATCCCTCGAAGCGTTTGCCTTTGCCTTTCCCTTTGACTTCAGGCTTGAGAGCTTTTAGCTGAGCAAGAACATCTGCCCCCGAAAATGTTGGAATCTCGTTTACTTCATGGACAACCGACCTTTCGTGAAGTTCTTCTTGTCTTCCCTGTCTAGATGGTCTGGAGGGAGGAACTGGCGGTGCTGGTCAAAGGCTACATACTTGCGACCCTTCTGCAGCCAAATAAAACGTAGAGCCTGCATGCACACTGGGCATGGCATCTTACCACTTGTACACCATCCGCAGAATAGGGCATAGCCGGGAAAGTCATGCATGCAATACATCAACCAAACTTTCATCAAGAATTTTTTCTGTAGATGTCGGTCGTATGTCAACCTTGGGAAGTACCAAGAATGGTGCAAATCATCCACCAGCGGCTGCATAAACACTGCCAAATTCTTCCCCGGGTATTTAGGCCCTGGAATGATCAGTGACAAGAACATGGTGTTGCGTTGCATTAGGACACCGGGAGGGAGATTGAGCGGAATAACAAACACGGGCCAGCAGCTGTATGAATTGGACGACATACCATATGGATTGACCCCATCACCTGTTATTGCAACTCTAACATTCCCATCCTCGGTTGCTTCCTCGGGGTATTCTTTATCGAATGACTTCCATGCTTCACCTCCCGATGGATGTACGATTTTATTTGTATGGTACCTTTTCCCTTGCTTGTGCCACTTCATCATTTTGGTAGACTCCTCCGTGATGAAAAGGCGCTGCCGTCTTTCTATGAAATGAAGATATCGAAGAAACTTTGCGGGGATGCGTAGCTGCCTCTTTTGACCATCCTTATCAACCACCTCAAGGTACCGAGAGGAACCGCACTTCCTACAGTACTTGTCATCCGCATACTCGTGCCTAAACAAAAGGCAATTCTTCGGACAGACATGTATTTTCTCATAATCCATAGAGAGTGTCTTCATGATTTTCTTCGTGGCGTACATGCGTTCCGGCAGTTCATGACCATCGGGAAGGCTGTTAGCCCATACTCCCAGAAATGCTTTGATGCAAGCTTGGCTACAGCCGTACTCAGCCTTAACTGCCATCAGTTGCAAGATGGCATCCAACTGAGAGAGTTTGGCACCCGCATAAAGAGGCTTCTTTGACGAAGCCAAGATCTCCAAGAAGGACCTTGCGGTTGCCTCCGGCTCCTCCGGCTCCCCCGGCTCCTCCGGCTCCTCTGGTTCATTCTCTAAAGGTGTCGCATGTGTCGCCTCTGTAGCAATGACATCATCTAGCATGTCTCTGACCCCGTCGTCCACATAACCACCGATGCGTTGCCGCATCACCTCCTCTCTACCACGGTCCCGCTCGGCAAAGTTTATCGGCATGTCAAAGTTTTTCATATATCCATACGTGCGAAGGTGCAAGGTCATTTCGTCCTTGCCTTTAGAGTGACGTCTGCCACATCTCGCACACTGGCAATGTGGGATCATTCTCATTGACGGCACTGAATCCAACTACATCTCTAATAGACAAAATTTCGGCAGCACCTCCCCGCTGTTCTCTAGATACACGTCTCGGCTAATAGCCGAGAGAATGTGCTCCGGAGAACAACATGGAGGTGCTGCAGAAATCCTTTCTCGGAACGGGGTAGAGCATGGAGAACGTACCCAATCTACACATCCTCGGGCTGTCCGTGGGAAACGCTGGACAATCCGAAAGAGCTGCGGTGATAAATATGCAATTGAATGCATATTTATCGATGCAACCCTTTCGGACGGAAGACACCTAGGTTACGCAACTTGACTTGAGAACGAAATCTAGTGACGTGAAAAAATGGAGGAGGAGATGGACTTGTAGCTCACCCTTGGCTGTAGGGGAAGTAGTCGAACAGCAGAGGGAAGCTCAGGGACCAACGCGTCGGACGACGGTCACTCCGATGAAATGCCACACCACAAAGCCTGCAAATTCCACCGAAAGAACAACTTAGATCATCACATCTCAGTCAAGTGTCAAAATTTTGTCTTCAATTTTTTTTGCAAGATCATCATGATGAACTAACCACTAACCATGATCCAAATTTTAACATCTGTCTATCTATCTACTTCACAAAACATCTATCTATATATCATATCGAGAGATGCGACGCCACAAAGCCTATAAATTCCACCGAGTCAAAATTTTGGAACTTCACATCTCAATTAGCACAACAGTGGCAGCACAACAGCGGCAGCGGCTACAACTCCGGCGAGTCAAAATTTTGTCTATCTAGCTAGCACAACAGCGGTTGCGGCTACAACTCCGGCGAGTGTCCGGGGGGCGGGGGAGCTCACCGAGGGGAGGCAGCACCGGAGCGGCAGGAGGATAACTGGGGGCGGGGGAGGTGGCGACGTCGGAGGGGGCCGGGACGAGGTAGGGGCGGGGCCGGGCGGACGGTTGTCGGGGCGGAGGAGGCCGGCCGGAGCCGGGCCAGGAGAGGGGAGCGCCGGGACAGGGGCCCCCCTTAGGGAGGGCGTCGGTGGAGGGGGGCGGAGCAGCGGCCGGGGATGAGGCCGGGGCCTCCGGCGGGAGGGCGTCCGGCGGAGGGGGCGGAGACAGCGGCGGGTGGGGCGGAGACGATGGCGGCGCGGCGCGGGTGGGTGGAGACGGCGGCGGTGGTGGGTGGGTGGAGACGGCGGCGGGTGGGGCGGATACGACGGCGGCGAGGCGCGGGTGGGTGGAGACGGCGGCGGTGGCGGTGGCGAGCGGCTAGGGTGGCGTCGACGGCGCGGAGAGGGTGGCGGCGGCGGCTGGGGGTCGAGGAGAGGGAGTTCGGGTCGGGGTTGTGGAGAGAAACGAGTGGAAGAGCGTCGGCATAGCGTTGGTGCCACGTGGCCACCTATGCCGACGGCTTAGCCCTAGGCATAGACATCACCCATTTTTTTGGTTTTTTTATTAAACATATATTTATACATTAGTCTCGGCGTTAAAAAAAGTTACTATATATACATTTGTTTTGCTTTTTTAAATCCTAAAAAAAAGTTAGCGACGCCCGTGAGGGGGGGCCGACGTGGCCGTTTCCCCCCTCCGTGACACGGCGGCAGCAACGCCCGTGAGGGGGGCACACCCCAGAGCCGCGTGTCGGGTGCTTGCGCCTGCCACCATGCTTCCACAAGCGTAGGAGGGCCCACCGCAACACCTGGCGGCATTGCTACCCCCCATGTACCCTGTCCCGTCTAACCCTGACATAGTCGACCGCCGGATCTAGCCCTTTGACTTTCGCCGGACGGGGTTTGACCGGTGGACCTTTTCACCGGGTTGTCATAGCCCAGCCCATAGCTACACCCCCGAACACGGTCCCGGCCCAACCCACCCCAAGATTCCCTCCGTGTCGGCCCGACGTGGCCGTTTCCCCCCTCCGTGACACGGCGGCAGCGACGCCCGTGAGGGGGGGCACACCCAGGAGCCGAGTGTCGGGTGCTTGCGCCTTCCACCATGCTTCCACAAGCGTAGGAGGGCCCACCACAACAACTGGCGGCATTGCTACCCCCCCATGTACCCCGTCCCGTCTAACCCTGACACAGTCGACCGGCGGATCTAGCCCTTTGACTTTCGCTGGATGGGGTTTGACCGGTGGACCTTTTCATCAGGTTGTCATAGCCCAGCCAATAGCTACACCCCCGAACACGGTCCCGGCCCAACCCACCCCAAGATTCCCTCCGTGTCGGCCCGACGTGCCCGTTTCCCCACTTCGTGACACGGTGGCAGCGACGCCCGTGAGGGGGGGCACACCCCGGAGCCGCGTGCCGGGTGCTTGCGCCTGCCACCACGCTTCCACAAGCGTAGGAGGGCCCACCGTAACACCTGGCGGCATTGCTACCCCCCATGTACCACGTCCCGTCTAACCCTGACACAGTCGACCGGCGGATCTAGCCCTTTGACTTTCGCCGGACGGGGTTTGACCGGTGGACCTTTTCACCGGGTTGTCATAGCCAGCCCATAGCTACACCCCCGAACACGGTCCCGGCCCAACCCACCCCAAGATTCCCTCCTTGTCGGCCTGATGTGGCCGTTTCCCCCCTCCGTGACACGGCGGCAGCGACGCCCGTGAGGGGGGCCACACCCCGGAGCCGAGTGTCGGGTGCTTGCGCCTGCCACCACGCTTCCACAAGCGTAGGAGGGCCCACCGCAACACCTGGCGGCATTGCTACCCCGCCATGTACCCCGTCCCGTCTAACCCTGACCCAGTCGACCGGCGGATCTAGCCCTTTGACTTTCGCCGGACGGGGTTTGACCGGTGGACCTTTTCACCGGGTTGTCATAGCCCAGCCCATAGCTACACCCCCGAACACGGGCCCGGCCCAATCCACCCCAAGATTCCCTCCGTGTCGGCCCGACGTGGCCGTTTCCCCCCTCCATGACACGGCGGCAGCGACGCCCGTGAGGGGGGGGGCACACCCCGGAGCCGAGTGTCGGGTGCTTGCGCCTGCCACCACGCTTTCACAAGCGTAGGAGGGCCCACCGCAACACCTGGCGGCATTGCTACCCCCCATGTACCCCGTCCCGTCTAACCCTGACCCAGTCGACCGACGGATCTAGCCCTTTGACTTTCGCTGGACGGGGTTTGACCGGTGGACCTTTTCACCGGGTTGTCATAGCCCAGCCCATAGCTACAGCCCCGAACACGGTCCCGGCCCAACCCACCCCAAGATTCCATCCGTGTCGGCCCGACGTGGCCGTTTCCCCACTCTGTGACACGTGTAAGAGGGCCCAGCGCAAGACCTGGTGGCATTGCCACCCCCCAAGTACCCCGTCCCGTCTAACCCTGGCACTGTTGACCGGACGGATCTATCCCTTTGACTTTCACCGGACGGGGTTTGACCGAGGGACATTTTCACGTGGCTGTGATAGGTCAGCCCATAGCAACATCTTAGAACAAGGTCCGGGCCCAACCCACCGCAAGATTCCCTCCTTGTCGACCCGACGCCACCGTTTCCCCCCTTCAGGTGTAAGCGGCAGCGCCGTCCGTGAAGACTGTGTGTAGACTATATATAACATGATTTTTTAGCGCCTATACACACAGCTAAATAGACGATGCATTGGAAAAAATGTGTGTAGACTATATATAACATGGACATGGGCTATAGACTTCCTAAGTAAACCAAATTTTAATATAGGGAAAAGATTAAAAAAATGTACCTACACCGTCGGCGTTGCCAAAATAAAAAAATATGTAGCTATGCCGACGGTTACACCGTCGGCGTAGCCAAAATAGGTATGCCGACGGCATAACCGTCGGCATAGCTATGCCCCCGGATCGGCAGCTCCCTCGGATCGATGACGTGGCATCTGCCGCGGATCAATGACGTGGACCATCGCAGCTATGCCGACGGTGTCCGTCAGGGCCGTCGGCATATCTTTGACGGCGTCAAACGGGCGTTACCCATCGAGTGGCCGGGCCCGCAGATACGCCGACGGGGCGGCTATGCCGACGGCCACCATAGGCATAGATAAATCTATGCCGACGGCCTTTGTACGCCGACGGTGGCCGTCGGCATAGATTGATCTACGCCGACGATGTTTTGTACGCCGACGGTGAGACGCAGGTGGTCGGCATAGGGTGATATATGCCTACGGGGCCGTCGGCATAGTTTAGGCCGTCGGCAACGAGCCTGATTCTAGTAGTGAATGGATAGTGGTGCGGCGTTGCCGTGATGGTTGGTATATCAATAGATTCAGGTGGGGGAGTTCTCTCCCCACCGTTGAAAATTCAAAAAAAAAAAGCCACTATCTCTACATATACAAGCTAGAAAAAGTACGGTCACGCCAACCATGCACAGAATGCAGAACTACATGTTCTCCCGGGGTTTTATGATTAAGGAGCAAAGACCGCAGAAGTGCCAAGATCAAGCCATTTGATAGGAATCACTGACAACGATGATCGACTTGGCCGGAATTTCAAGGAAGATCCCAGCAAGTACAGATCTAGTACAATATTATTTTTTGTAAGATAGCCAGCTGCGTCTCTTCCGATCGATGGCTTTCCAACTTGTTTGTTCCAGTGGGCGTTCGATGATCCATTCCAGCGGAGGCCACGACTGACTGACGTGAGGAAGACACAGCCGCGCACACGTTAGCCAGGCTGAGCTGTGATCGATCGGCGTTTATCGAACCGAAGATTAATTATTAGTACATATACTACTTTGTTTATTGACGCTAAGCGCGTCCTGTGCGCTAAAGACGCCTCCAGACACAGGGCCTGGTATTTCTGCGGGCACACACTGTTCAGTGTGCGAGGGATAGTTAAAATAACATGATTTGAAAATCGTCGAGTAGAACATGTTTTACGTGGCGTAGAGTACAAATTCAGCATGACAACGAAACTAAGAGGGATTATTCGAGTGGACTAGTCACTAGTAAGTTGGTTAGTTTGATTATGACAAGGTTGTACTCACTACAATGTCCAATAGTTGATGCTAATCCTTTCCCCGCCGTCCAATATCTAGCCACTTTGTGATGCTATATACCATGCTAATTTACTCAGTAAACCTAGCTTTCGGCTGCTGTGTCGACATGAGATAATACTACACAAGCACACAGCATAACAGTATAACCAGTGACTAATTGATTACTAAGATGGCGTTGCGTGACACTACGTGTCGATAATTACCATGTAGCTAGTATTACCAGTACTTATATACAATTATCGACACAGTGTTTCGCGGCAATGATCCTGTAACTTCTTTTTGGTCAGTAGTAGGGCAAATAATCGTCCTGAAATCCTGACCTGATTTTTACCGTGCAGCCCGGCCCGCTTGTTTGTACTACAGTACTTAAAATTACCCCGGACCCCTGGGCTCGTGCTGCGTTTGCGTGCGGAGAACACTTTGCGCCTGAGATGAAAGAGAAAGTCAGCGACCTGACCACCCACCATCGTCCATGCATGTCTCTTCTCTTCTCTTGAGGAGGAAAAGAACAGTGTCCACTCCCAGAGACTGCCGGCTTCCTCTCTCCTCTCGCGCCCCTCGGTTCAGTCCCGCTCTCTTTCTCTATCGCACGGACAATTTTGTCCTCTAGGGAGTACCAGACCACACATGGCACGCCATCTCCCACATCTCTCCCAACAAAAGACAGGCAGCCTGCAGTTGCACGGCCTTTCTCCCTCTCCCTCTCCCTCTCTCTCGATCGGAGTATCATCTGCGTCGACCTCTCTCCACAAAGCTAGCTACATCTTGAGCCTTGAGTTCGTGTGAAACTGTGAATTGCCAAGCAGAAGCACGAGCTAGCTCTAGGCTGTCTTGCTGCCTACTTGCTACTTCATATATACATACATACATACGCACCAGAGAGGGAGAGACGAGAGAGAGGGAGCAGGTAGTCATGTGCGACTACTTCTTGAAGAGGGTGGAGGGCGACCAGCAGGCCGGAGACCTCACCGACATCGTCCGAGCCGGCGGGGCCATGCCTGCTGGCTCTGCCGATCCCCCGTCCACGTCCACCGAATGGCTGCAGCTCCCGACCGACCCGATCCTCTTCCCGCCGCCCCAGTCGTCCTCGGACGGCGCCTGTCCGAGCGGGGCCGACGGAGACGCCTTCGGTGACCCGTTCTCCGGCCTCCCCGACCCGTTCGGCACCGACTACCCCTCCTCCTCCGGTAGTGCCGCTGCCGACTTCTTCGACGCCGTCCAGAACGCCATGGATGTCGGCATGGCCAAGCAGGTCGGCTTCGTCGGCACGACCGGCTGCGGCGGCGGTGGAACACCTGTTGGTGCTGGTGGCGGGTTCCTGGACATGAGGAATCACCATATGTTCCCAAGGGACATGCCGATAAGCGGGCTGTCGCCGTACGCTCTGATGGGCGGTGGCGCGGCCAAGCTCGGCGTACCGATGGCCGGGCACGGGCAGACGGCTGGCCCGTGCGCGTTCGACTCCGTCGCAGGGCTGCAGATGTCGTCCTCTCCGCGGGGCGGTGGGATCAAGCGCAGGTTCGGCACCGGCCATCGTTAGCTAGCTGTCTGTTCAGTCAGATCTACACAAAGTGCGCCTTAATTTCTTCGATTCCTCCCGACAAGTGTAATTAAGCATGGAGTTCCTTGTCGTGGAGGAACACTGTTCAGGATTCGTAATTTAGGGAAAGTTTGCAGCTCCATTTCCTCTCACCATGCTTAGTTTTTCCTCATTCTGCAACTCCCAAGAATGTAAGGATCGAGATGAAATAAGAAACTTAAATGCATGACCAGTTTTGTGCTGTGACAAAAACAGCAATATTTTGTAGAAGTAACAAAAAAAAACAATACTTTTCATATAGAAACTCAATCTTTAATCGTCATGAGTTAGAACAAATAGGATAGGCATGACATGAAGTGAGTACACCAGAATACGAGATACTTAGACCTTTATTCCAAGCTGCTAGTTATTACAGCAAACCCTAGTTTTCGGTTTCCTTTAGATGTTCAAGCACATGTACTACTGGTTGCTCAAAATTGTATGGATGCTGGATGGATGCCTAAATTAAAGGTGGTGGTCTCGTGTTTGATGCAGGAAGAACCAGGCAAGGAAGGTGGTGTGCATCCCAGCACCAGCAGCAGCAGTGGCCGGGAAGACCACTGGGGAGGTTGTTCCTTCTGATCTCTGGGCTTGGAGGAAGTATGGCCAGAAGCCTATCAAAGGCTCCCCCTACCCAAGGTACGACATGGAGTACCCGATTAATCTCTCTCTGCTGGTACTGGTATATAGCTGCATCTCTTTCACTCAGTCTCTAGCTCCCTTCTGCTCCATGTATGCATCAGGCCAGGGTATGTGTGCCTGTAATAGTTATGGCGATGATGTAATCATAATACCAGCATGCTCAAACTCACATATATATATATAGATTCCCCTCAACGAGAAGAGAATACCTCTCTTTTTTGTAACATTTCAATCTGGCTAGTTGCAAAAGAGTATGATAAGCTGGCTTGCATCCATTTCCAACTGGCAAGTGGGGAAGCTAGTACCGCATTGAACTGTTATGTCTTCTTTTTTGTTGGAGTTGTGTATTAATTACTTTGTCCTTTCAACTTTACATCTCCAGTTTAATTGTACAGTTCAACAATGTTTATAGTGCATTCAAGTAGGCTCACACTTTCATATTGATTTCTCGCCACAAGCATTATGTGTTGGGCTGAACAAATAAACCGACCAAAGCTAATTATAGGGAGATTTCGTTCATACATTCATCAACCTTTTTGCTGCTTCATGGTTTAGTATGAAATTATTTTGTCCTATTTAAAGTTAATCCATGTCTGGAAAGAAGTATGACCCATGCACAGTTATAAGAAGATTTCACATATATGACCTTACTTACTACTTTGTCAAACTAACTCAATATTCCATTCATCCAAAATATACATAAGATAGCAAACCATTGAATTAATAGTTTTTTAGTTGGTGGCTACATATGGCATGCATATGCTTACACGGCTTCTTTTGTAAGACGTGGTTCATCAACAACTAAACTAATCAACTTTCCTAATATTGGTTGAAACTAATCTGTTTAAAATTAATATATATATGAAATGATTAAGTTCGGGAGGTTGGGGACACTCTGACACCATGTGTATACATCCGAAAGTCTTAACATACTTTTGCAACTTCATTTTTATTTTTTATCATGACATAATTGTAAGGCATTTTAAATTGTAAGGTGGTTAAAATAAATTAATATTTAAATTACATAAGCATGTGGTATTGTTTATCAAGGAATTGACATCCCATTGCCTAAGAAATACATACCACAATGTCAAAATTTGCACATACGTACCCACCCGTCTCAAATAAAAATAGCTCCGCTCATTTCATTTTTTCCTCTTATTAAAATACCTCTCATCTGCCAATGCATTTTTATTCCTATGTCAATGTCATAAAAACACAGCTATTTTTTTCGCAGGGAATAAAAATCTCCGCTTGTACTTGCATATGCCTTGTTTTAGTTGGATGTGTAATGGAGGAAATGTTTTTTCAATCCTTTGATGTTACTATATGCGTGTTAGTTGCATATCCATGCTGTTTTGTGGAAAGTTTGAAACAGTTTATGATGCACTTCAGCAAATGGGGACACCATGTGCCCCTGATCATCAAACAATTCCCAGTGATGTAACTAGCTAGGGTGTGGTAGTTACGTAGTACATATCATATGGTCTGGAATCCACAATAGATTTCTGACGAAACTTTTTACCATGCATTGCATGTCCAGAGGGTACTACAGATGCAGTAGCTCCAAGGGATGCCCTGCACGGAAGCAAGTGGAGCGCAGCCGGACGGACCCCAACATGCTGGTCATCACCTACACATCGGAGCACAACCACCCGTGGCCGACGCAGCGCAACGTGCTCGCCGGCTCCACGCGGTCCCACTACGCCAAGAACAGCAGCAACACAGCTGCAGCTTCGTCCAAGAACAGCAAGAACTCCTCGCGCAACCAGCACAAGCCAGTCGTCAAGGCAGAATCAAAGGATCAATCCGCCGCCACCCCGGCCGCCACGAGCACGACCAACACGGTGACCACGAGCACCGGCAACAACACACCTCCGATGGCTGTGAAAGAAGAGGCAGAAATGGAGAGAAGGATAGGCGGTGATACTACAGCAACGGTGGGTTATTACAGTGACCATCTCCTGCAGCAGATGTTCAGCCAGAGCTACAGGCCGATGATGTCGGAGGAGGCCGGCGGCTACCATCACCAGGACGACTTCTTCGCCGACCTCACTGAGCTGGACTCGGACCCCGTCAGCCTCATCTTCTCCGCGGAGTACATGGAGGCCAGACCTGACAAGGAGAAGGCAGCAGCCATGGACGGCGTGGATTCCTTATTCATGACGGACTGGGCGCCTGCTAGTGCTGCTGCTGTTACTACTTCTGCAGGGAGCTCATTTGAGCAAGGGGGCATAGGTTTATGAGTTTTGACATCAGTTAGTTACCTTAAAACATACCAGCAAGGCTTGGACAATCGATGCATGTGCAAGTGCAAACACCACATTTGAGGACATCTCTAGCTAGATATAGGCTTGAAATAACCATGATGATGACAATAGCAAAAAAAAAAAACAACATACGCGTTTTCTCTCTTAAACTTCTCTTCAGGAGCACACTCCGTGCTCCCTCCTGATGTTATCGAGAGTATGGTTTTGTTGATGATATGGATATGTATTAATCCCTTCGATCCAAAATAGGTGTCGTGGTTTTAGTTCAAATTGGAGAGAGTACATTTTTTGTAGGTACATTCGCAGAGCAGGAGGTAATATAACACAGACGGTCTTTCAGAGAGGACATAATATCGAGCCGGGCGAAGGTTTTCCCAATAGAGTTTTACATGGGCGCGAAGGACCATTAAAATAAAAACAAATAGTAAATAAATTCTAAAAAATCTGTTTTTTTTTGTAGATGTGCATGTTAGTGTGACACACGTGCTTGCCAATTTTCATGCGAAATTGGGTAGCAGTGCTTCGTCGGTGAAAAACATAGTTAAGTGTAAAAAATATATTTGGAGGTACCATTTATCGTTCGACTTTTTTTTTGCACGGTCAACGTGGTTAGCTTTCACCTACAAATTTGCAGATAGCATTTGGGTGTGAAAATGAACACATCTAATTTTTTTCAAAAACATTGACCTGGGAGAAATACATTTTTGGTGCCCAAGAGCATATACTCCCTAGAGCTAAAAACAATATCCGGTGTTATATACCATTTTGGGCGATTCTTAAAGTTGATTTTCTTGCACCTTTTGCAGATCTTCATGAGGGTGCACTTATTTTGTACACTTTGAACTTCAGGGTTATCCTCCTCCTCCCTAAGGTTCTCAAGGCAACTAAACTTCAATAATATAGACCTATTTTTCTTTGAAATGTGAGCCTCAAGGTTTTCACAATAGTGGGAAGATCTAGGTCACTAAGTTGCTGCCAACAATTAAAGAGGATCTGCTAAGTGCTTTAAGGGAAGTTTGAGCCAACTCCTCAACCCACCTCCATCGTTTGAACCATGCCACCATGGTTCTGCTACAGAAAAATGATGAGGCCATCGTAGCAAAGAATTACAAGCACATCAGTCTTGTATGCAGTTTCGCCAAATTGGTCACAAGAATTCTAGCCTCGTGGTTGCAGAAACGGATGAAAGATCTCATCAAGCCGTGCCAAAATGCGTTCATAAAGGGGTGGGCAATCATGGACAACTTTAGCTATTTCAAGGGCTCGCCAAAGCTTTCTGCAGGTCAAAGACCCCTGCCATGATGATCAAACTTGACATTCATAGGACGTCTGGTATTATATCTTGGGAATTCATGCTTGAGTTGTTGGGGGCAAAAGGGGTTTTGGGAGGAGGGTGACTAATTGCTTGTCAGCATTGCTTAGCTCCTCCTCCACTAGGATTTTGGTAAATGATGAGCTTTCAGACATCATCAACCTGCAGAGGGGGCTTAGGTAGGGTGACCCGCTCTCCCCCTGTTGTTTGTCCTCGTAATGGACTGTCTGGCAGCAATTCTCGATAAGGCAGTGCACATGGGGATTCCAGGGCCAATTGGGCAGCAAAACCTGCCTTTCAAGACCTCCGAGTACACGGACGACGCGATTATCATCATCAACCCAAGGATAAGATAAGTACATGTCGTAAAATAGTTGTTGATGTTATTTGGGGACGCCACGGATTTAAGGACCAACTTCGCCAAATATTAAGTTACCCCTATGTACTGCGATGGGATCGATCTCCAAGAGCTGCTGCAAGGAGGAACCTAGGGACATTTTTTGATAAAGTCCTTGGTCGAATGAAGAGGTGGAAACTGGCTGTTCTTTCACTCGACAGGAGGTTGGATCTCATTAGAATGGTGCTGTCCACAATGCCGATCTTCCATATGATAGCGCTTTATATGTCGGCCTGGCTAGCAAAATTGATCGACACGGTGCGGTGTTGATTCCTTTGGGATGGCAAGGAGGTGGCCTCCAGTGAAAATTGTCTCATGAGCAAGAAACTAGTATGTCGTTAATACTTGTAATCTGTGTTGGGTTTTTCCCCGAATAGGAGGGGATGATGCAGCACAGTATAAATAAGTATTTCCCTCAGTGAGAACCAAGGTTATCGAACCAATAAGAGGATCACACAACTCCCGTCTTCAACGCCTACACACAAAAGAGCAAACACGTGCACCCAACGCGGGCAAGAGGGTTGTCAATCCCTTGAACTCGTTACTTGCAAGCAAATGAGTACCGAGGGAGTCCGGGACTAAGGGGTCCTCGGGCCGCCGGCCTATCTCTACGGACCGGACTCATGGGCCACTTCGGGGAGCCGATGACATATGCAAGGAAGATTCCACAAGACTTGGTGATCAAGACAAGGACTCCTCTCCACGGACGTAGCCGACTAGGACTCTTGTTATCCTAGGCCTCCGGTGTGTTATATAAGTCGAGGCCAGGCTAGATATTAGATATATCATCATAAGTTATGCTCATTACACCTAGGGTTTTAGACCATATCATACGATCTCAAGGTAGATCAACTCAGTACTTGATATTCCATTATCAATACAAAACAAAGCAGGACGTAGGGTTTTATCTTCATTAAGAGGGCCCGAACCTGGGTAAACACTGTCTATGTTCCCTGTTCCCCATTGATCCAAGATCCACAGCTCGGGACCCCCTATCCGAGATCCGCTGGTTTTGACACTGACATTGGTGCTTTCATTGAGAGTTTCGCTGTGGGATCACCAGAAGGATCGATGGCTCGTCTGTAGATTGGCAACACTTTTTTCTGGACAACAAATTTGTGTTCGTCGTCCCCGTTTCCTCGAGCGTCACTTTGATGATTGCTTCTGTGGAATTGTGAGGAATTGTATCTACAACAACCCTACAAAATTTCGTCGTGTTCCGATGGAGGAATCTTCGGAAATCTCCGATATACCGGAGCCCTGTCGAATCTGGGCGGGAATCAAGATGAGTTTAGGACGAGGTGTCCAGTATCTAGCTCAGACATCCGTTGGAAAATCCCACCGTTCATCGGCTGCGGAATTCCTATATCGATCACCCCTACAAATTTCAACTCGATCCGACCGTCCAAATTCCGGAAAACGTCCGATCCGTACAATGAATGTTTGATCTATTTTCTGCGCGAAAATGAATCCGACTCGAGTCCATCTTTTTCATGGACGGGTTGTCGGACGAACTTTTTGAAGGAAATTGTCTCATCATCTCAGTCATCCGAATAAGAGTTTGGCATCGCGAGGACCGAACTATCATTAAGAACACCTTGCCGCCCCGCGGGTTGCACGGGAAGTGCGTGTCGTTCCTTCACCAAGCCAGCATTGACCGCGTCACAAATTCCGACCTGCGTCGGCATGGTCGTGTCGTCGCTTCTTTAAGCCGATGTCCACCACGCCGACCTGCTTCGACACGTCGGCTGGCATGGGGGATCTTGCATCACCTTACCGACCGGCTCCGTCACCTTGGCTGGGCCGAGGGCTTCGCCATCTGTTCATCAACCTACTGTTAGGACTTCGGCGTCACCAGCCGACTAGCTTCATCACCTCGGCTGGACCGGGTGCTTCGCCTCGCCACATTAGCCGTGCTGCGTCGCCACTTTATCAAGCCGAGCTCTTCGCTCGGGCATCTTGGGACCAGCTTGGGGGCTGGGACCTTGACCCGCTACAAGCTCTGGCCACGTCATCAACACCGAACACATTAACCAACTAAGTCGCTTTCATGCTCACCCTTTTTCAATTTTTATTTTTTGTGCGGTTCAACCAAGCATTATATTTGTGTTAAACAAAAAAGTTGTTTGTTAAAAACTTAGCTTGCTAAAACCGTCGTCTGTTAAAAACACTTTCTTTTCCCATGTTAACCGGAGGCTCTTAAATTTATATGAGTCATTTTATAATAAGTTATTTCTTCTTAGTCATTGCAAAGTCTTTCTACTACTCCTTTTTCCGACGCGAGTGTGTGGTCAATAGCCGGGTAGCCTAGTTTCTCTCTAAAGCCGCTCGAGTTTAGTTCGCTAAACTGGCCTAAGAAGCACTCCGCCTTCAGGATAGGAGGTTGAAGCCGAAGGCTGACCTGCTGATACGTCTCCAACGTATCTATAATTTTTGCCTGTTCCATGCTGTTATATTATCATTCTTGAATGTTTTACAATTATTTTATAGCAACTTTATATCATTGTTTGGGACTAACCTATTGACATAGTGCCAAAGTGACAGTTGATGTTTTTGCTTGTTTTTTACTTCGAAAAATATCAGTACCAAACGGAGTCCAATCGCGACGAAACTTTTTGGAGATTTTCTTTGGACCAGAAGACATCCAGTGGGCCAAAGAAGTACCAGAGAGGAGGGCCGAGGAGACCACAACCCACCAGGGCGCGCTAGAGGCCCCGAGCGCGCCCTGATGGGTTGTGCCCTCCTCGGGACGCCTCTCCACCGCCTCTGATGCCTATAAATTCCCAAATATTCCAGAAACCCTAAGGGAGTCGATGAAAAACACATCCAGCCGCCGCAAGTTCCAGAACCGTGAGATCCAATCTAACACCATCACGGAGGGGTTCATCATCCTCATTGGTGCCTCTCCGATGATGTCTGAGTAGTCCACCATAGACCTACGGGTCCGTAGGCAGTAGCTAGATGGCTTCTTCTCTCTCTTTTGATTCTCAATACAACTGTCTCTTGGAGATCTATTTGATGTAAACTTTTGCGGTGTGTTTGTTGGGATCCGATGAATTTGAGTTCATGATCAGTTTCTATCCATGAATATTATTTGAGTCTTCTTTGATCTCTTATATGCATGATTACTTATAGCCTCGTATTTATTCTTCGAATCTTTGGTTTAGTTAGGCCAACTAGATCGATTTTTCTTGCCATGGGTAGAGGTGCTTTGTGATGGGTTTGATCTTGCGGTGTCCTCTCCCAGGGACAGAAGGGGCAATGAGGCACGCATGTATCATTGCTATTAAGGATAACAAGATGGGGTCTATTCCTACATGAATAGATCTTGTCTACATCATGTCACCGTTCTTATTGCATTACTCCATTTTTTCATGAACTTAATACACTAGATGCATGCTGGATAGCGGTCGATGTGTGGAGTAATAGTAGTAGATGCATAATCGTTTCGGTCTACTTATCTTGGACGTGATGCCTATATAATGATCATCGCCTTGGATATCGTCATGATTATTTGATATTCTATCAATTGCCCAACAGTAATTTGTTGACCCACCGTGTGCTATACTCATGAGAGAAGCCACTAGTGAAACCTACGGCCCCCGGGTCTACTTTTCCAACATATTGCTTTCCGATCTATCTTTTTGCCGCTTTTGTTCTCAGATCTATTATTCCAAAAACCCAAAAATACCTTGCTGCACTTTTTATTTGCCTTTTTATTTTGTGTTCTTGAGAGATCTATCTACCCAATCTATCATATCCTAATCTATCTTTTTACCATAGAGAGATTGACAACCTCTCTTTCACGTCGGGTTGCAAGTATTTGTTTTTTGTGTGCAGGTGCTGTTTACGTAGTATTGGTGATCCTCCTACTGGTTCGATACCTTGGTTTCATAACTGAGGTAAATACTTACCGTCTTTGTGCTGCATCATCCCTTCCTCTTTGGGAAAATACCGACGCAGTCTCAAGACACGTCACCCGCTTGATGTTTGGAGATCAGATATATCATCTAAAAGCACGACCGAAGCACATATTAATTTTAAGACCAATTTTCGGATTGGCACCAAGAAACTTGATTTAGTTCGGACGTAAAGTTTTTGTTAAAGTTTTTTGGTTTTCCTATGGCACCTTTAATCTATTTTTATGTTTTTCTTTCAGGAGGCAGGACATCCTCTTGTTCGAGGTGTTCTGCGTGATGGTTCTGCTCAGAGAATCTTTTCTGACCCACAGTTCGACATCTTCCCTGCCGAGCTACACCTCAGTATTGTCAAAACAAACTCAATGGATGAATTAGTTCCTGAGGAGATACGTTCCTAGGGTCGGCCATGTTGCCAAACTCAAGTCTCGGGGGCTACTGCATTGATTGATTCAATGCAGTAAATATCAAAATGCAATACAGTTTCCGAGGAGATTACGATCCTCAGGTTGGTCGGCCACACCCAACCTGAGTCTCGGGGGCTACTGCACAACGCATTTTAATTCCTAAAGTATGTTGCTGAGCAAGGAATTGATCCTCGGGCCGATTTCGCGAATCGACCTGAGTCTCAGGGGCTACTGGGATTAGTGATTTTATTTTATCCTTCAGGTGCATCCCGGATTTTAGACCGACACGCACCTTGAGGACTACTGGCTATATATCTCGGCAGGGAATAAATCGCACCAATCAAAAATATCCACAAAAAATAGGCCCACGGTCGGGGTGGTGCACCACCTTGGAAGCAGTCCAGCATAAAGCTCGGAAGCAAGTGGCTGGCTCCATAGAGGGCATTTCCGGCATTAAGCTCGGCTGAATTCCATCAATTTTTTAAAGACCGAGGTAATCTATGACACCTCCGACGCTGATCATCATTGGAGCTCGGATGCAAAAAAGATACCTCGAATGCAGTCCGGCGTTGGAGCTCAGATGTAAGAGAACACCGCCACACAGGAAACACTTCAAACCCGAGTTGTGGCGTAAAAATAATGAAGCATTAATAAAGGCCGATAACTTAAAGGGCTCCTCGGATCCCCGACTTGTGAACTCTTCGGATTCACCTCGGCGATCCTAAAGATCAGTGATGGGAAGATTTATTGAACCGGTTTTCAAGACCGAGGGCCGAAGACAAAGAGCTGTTCGGAAGAACCGAGGAGCGTCCCTAACTTGAAGACCGGTTCAGGAGGCTACTGAGGGGTCCTCGGGCCGCCGGCCAATCTCTACGGGCCGGACTCATGGGCCACTTCGAGCAGCCGATGACATATGCAAGGAAGATTCCACAAGACTTGGTGATCAAGACAAGGACTCCTCTCCACCGACGTAGCCAACTAAGACTCTTGTTATCCTAGGCCTCTGGTGTGTTATATAAGCCCAGGCCAGACTAGACATTAGATATATCATCATAAGTTATGCTCATTACTCCTAGGGTTTTAGACCATATCATACGATCTCGAGGCAGATCTACTCTGTACTCGATACTCCATCATCAATACAAAACAAAGCAGGATGTAGGGTTTTACCTCCATTAAGAGGGCCTGAACCTGGGTAAACACTATCTACGTTCTCTGTTCCCCATTGATCCAAGATCCACAGCTCGGGACCCCCTACCCGAGATCCGCCGGTTTTGACACCGACAAGTATTGTAGATGATAGTTGAATAAATATAAATTGCAAAATAAATAAAAAGTAAATAATGGCAGCAAGATAATATGAGCGTTTGTAAATATATATGTGAATAGACCCAAGGGCCATAGTGTTCGCTAGAGGCTTCTCTCTCGAAGAAGGCATACGGTGGGTAAACAAATTACTGTTGGGCAATTGATAGAAAAGCACATAGTTATGCAATATTTATTCACGACAATGATCATGTATATCGGCATCACGTCCATAAACAAGTAGACCGACTCCTGCCTGCATCTACTACTATTACTCCACTTTAAGAGCGCTTCTATGCTTTCCTCTCTAGGTATTAAGTTCATAACAAACAGACTAATGCTTGGAGAATGATGACATGATGTAGACAAATTAATTCCAATTAATATGAATGAACCCCATCGTTTTATCCTTAGTGGCAGCAATACAAATATGTGTCTTGTCCCTTACTTTGTCACGGGGATATAGAGCACCGCATGATTCAACTCACTACAACGCACCTCTCCCACTAAAGATAAACCAATCTAGTTGGCCAAACTAAATCGATAGATCGGAGAGAATTACGAAGCTATAACAATCATGCAAATAAGAATCAAATAAGAGTTCAGAGAAGACTCAAATCTTTTTCATGAATAATATGAACATAAACCCACAATTCATCGGATCCCAATAAACACGCCGCAAAGAGTGATTAGGTAAGATAGATCACCGCGGGAATCACGGTGATCATGGCAACAAAGAACATAGAGAGAGAGAGAGATTTAGGTACTAACTACGGACCCGTAGGTCTGTGGTGAACTACTCACACATCACCATGGGAGCAACAAGGTTGATGTAGAGGCCCTCCGTGATCGATCCCCCCTCTGGCAAGGCAACGGAATAGGGCTCCGAACGGGCACACGGCAGAACAGAGACTTGCGGCGGCGGAAAACGTGTTTCGGGAGGCTCTCTAGGGTTTTTGGGAATAATGAGAATTTATAGGCTAGAGAACAGCGCCAGGGCCAGGGAGGTGGTCCCAAGCCATTAGGGTGTGGCCACCCCTCCTGGGCACGCCCTGTTGGCTTGGGGACACCTCGTGTGGCCCCCGGTCTCCCTCCAAAGCTTGCAGGTCCTTATTTTGTCTAGAAAAAATCTTCAAAAAGTTTCGGGGTATTTGGACTTCGTTTGATATGGTAAACCTGAAAAGCCAAAAACATGCAGAAAACAACAACTGACACTTGGCACTGGGTTAATAGGTTAGTGCTCAAAAATAATATGAATCAGCAAATAAATGCCCAAAAAGTATCCTAGAATGATAATATTATATGATGGAACAATAAAAAGTTATAGATAAGTTGGAGACGTATCAGCATACCCAAGCTTAATTCCTGCTCGTTCTCGAGTAGGTAAATGATAAAAACAGAATTTTTGATATGACATGCTACCCAACATGTAATCTCTTTCAGGTATGATTATTGAGAAATGATGAATCAATAAATTTTAACATAGTAATATCCATAAGCATAAATAAGACGATCATCAACGTTCAAAATATACGATTCTTAAAGAATGTTTACCCCCATTCATTTTATCATATTAGCATGGCATGGCTCCGTCTTCACCACATATATACAAATGTTAAGCACCACTGTTTTAAGTCGGGCAATTGGATCGTACTTTTTGACATGCTTCGGCTTTTTATTCCTCACTCAATACATGAGCGTGAACCATGGATATAACATATAGGTGGAATAGAATATGGTGGTCGATATCAAAGGGGTAAAAGTAGAGAAGAAAGTCTCGCATCAACTAGGTGTATCAACGGGCTATGGAGATGCCCATCAATAGATAAGCAATGATGAGCCAAGATTCTGGCAAATGGCTTGAGGCCATGAAATCCGAGATAGGGTCCATGTACGAAAACCAAGTATGGACTTTGGTGGATTTGCCCGATGACTGGCAGGCCATTGAGAAGAAATGGATCTTCAAGAAGAAGACATGCGCTGATGGTAATGTCACCGCCTATAAAGCTTGACTTGTCGCAAAGGGTTTTCGACAAGTTCAAGGAGTTGACTACGATGAGACTTTCTCACCTGCAGCGATGCTGAAGTCTGTTAGGATTATGTTAGCAATTGCTGCATTTATCGATTATAAAATCCGGCAGATGGATGTCAAACAGTGTTCCTTAACGGTTTCCTTAAGGAAGAGTTGTATATGATGCAACCGTAAGGTTTTGTCGATCCTAAGGATGCTAATAAAGTATGCAAGCTGCAGCGATCCATCTATGGACTGGTGCAAGCATCTCAGAGTTGGAATATATGCTTTGATGAGGTGATTAAAGCTTTTGGTTTTAAAGAAACTTATGGAGAAGCTTGTATTTACAAGAAAGTGAGTGGGAGCTCTGTAGCATTTCTAATACATTATGTGGATGACATATTATTAATTGGAAATGATATAGAATTTCTGGAAAGCATAAAGGGTTATTCGAACAAGAGTTTTTCAATGAAACACCTAGGTGAAGCTGCTTACATATTGGGCATCAAGATCTATAGAGATAGATCAAGACACCTGATAGGACTTTCACATAGCACATACCTTGAAAAGATTTTGAAGAAGTTCAAAATGGACCAGTCAAAGAAGGGGTTCTTGCCTGTGTTGCAAGGTGTGAAGTTGAGTAAGCTCAAAGCCCGACCACGACAGAAGAAAGAGAAAGGATGAAATTGGTCCCCTATGCCTAAGTCATTGGCTCAATGATGTATGATATGTTGTGTACCAGACCTGATGTGTGCCTTGCCATAAGTCTGGCAGGAAGGTACCAGAGTGATCCAGGAGTAGATCACTGGACAGCGGTCAAAAATATCCATAAGTACCTAAGAGGACTAAGGAAATGTTTCTCGTTTATGGAGGTGACAAAGTGCTTGTCATAAAGGGTTACGTCGACGCTAGTTTTTACACTGATCCAGATGACTCGAAGGCTCAAACCGGATACGTATTTATTCTGAATGGTGGAGCGGTCAGTTGGTGTAGTTCCAGGCAGAGCGTCGTGGTGGGATCTACATGTGAAGCAGAATATATAATTGTTTCGAAAGAAGCGCATGAAGGAGTCTAGATGAAGGAGTTCATGTTCGATCTAGGAGTGATACATAGTGCATCGGATCCAATGACTATCTTTTGTGATAACACTTGTGCCATTGCCATTTCAAAGGAACCAAGGTTTCACAAGAGAACGAAACACATCAAACACTGCTTCTACTCCATCCGTGATTACATCAAGGAGGGAGATAAAGAACTTTGCAAAGTACATATGGTTTTTTTTGGTGGAAGACCCGTTGACTAAACCTCTTCCATGAGCAATACATGATCAACACCAGAACTCTATGGGTGTCAGATACATAAAGATGTAAACTAGATTATTGATTCTAGTGCAAGTGGGATACTGTTCTAAATATGCCCTAGAGGCGGTAATAAATTGGTTATTATTATATTTCCTTGATTCATGATAGATTTTTATTATTCATGCTAGAATTGTATTGGCCAGAAACTGAAATACATGCGTGGATACATAAACAACATCGTGTCCCTAGTGAGCCTATATTCGACTAGCTCGTTGATCAAAGGTGGTTAAGGTTTCCTAACCATAGACATAAGTTTTCATTTGATAACGGGATCACATCATTAGGAGAATGATGTGTTGGACAGACCCAACCGTAAGCTTAGCACATGATCATGATTCACATTGTTGTAGCTTTCGTAATGTCAAGTTTATGTTCCTTGGACCATGAGATCATGCCACTCCTGGATACCGAAGGAATACCTTGTGAGCTATCAAATGTCACTTCGTAACTGGGTGATCATAAAGGTGTTATTCAGGTATCTCCGAAGATGTTTGTTGAGTTCCATGGATCGAGACTGGGATTTGCCACTCCGTGGGAGAGAGAGATATCTATGGGCCCTCTCGGTAATACAACATAAAAAGAAGCTTGCAAGCATGTGAATAATGAGTTTAGTCACGGGGATATTGTACTACAGAATGAGTAAAGAGACTTGCTGGTAACGAGATTGAACTAGGTATGGCGATACTGACGATCGAATCTCGGCCAAGTAACATATCGCGGGACAAAGGGAATTGCGTACGAGATTGACTGAATTATTGACATCGTGGTTCAAACCGATAAAGATCTTCGTTGAATATGTGGGACTCAATATGGGCATCCAGGTCCCACTATTGATTATTGACCGGAGAGGATTCTCGGTCATGTCTGCATGATTCTCGAACCCGTAGGGTCACACACTTAAGGTTTGATGATGCTAGAGTAGTATTGGGATATTTGCACTGGTGACTGAATGTTGTTTAGGGTCCTAGATGAGATCCCAGACATCACGAGGAGTTCTGAAATGGTCCAGAGGTAAAGATTCATATATGAAAAGTTGTTTTTAGGTTTCCAGGAAAAGTTTGGTTTTTTCCGGTATTGTACCGGGAAGCTTCCAGAGGATTCTGGAGGGGTCCGGAAGTCTACGGAAGGGTTCCACCACATCCCTATGCCAGCATGGACTGTAGGGGGCGCCCTGGCCTTATTGGGCCAGGTGCCCCAGCCCCTACTTGGCCCATGCGCCAGGGGAGGGGAAACCCTAAAGGGGAGGGGCGCCACTTCCCTTGGGAGGCAAGTTTCCTCCCCTGGCCACTGGCCCCTCCTTGGAGGAGGGCTAAGGTCTGGGCGCCCCCTCCCAGACCCCTATATAAAGGGAGGAGAGGGGCTGGGCACACCTCACCCCTTCCCACAGCCGCAACCCCCTCATGTCACTCCCATATCCTCGTCCCAACACCGCTTAGTGAAGCGCTGCCAGTGTTGCACCACCACGCTGTTGTATTGGCCGTGATCCCATCTACTTCTCCCCCTTCGCCTGCTGGATCAAGGAGGAGGAGAAGTCACTGAGCTCCGCGTGTGCATACCTCGTAGGTGTCGTCCGTTTGGCACTTGATCTGTCTGGATCATGGTTGGATCGCAAAGAGTACAACTACATCAACGTCGTTATATACACTTCCTCTTTCGGTCTACAAGGGTACGTAGACACACTCTCCCTCTAGTTTCTATACATCTCCATAGATAGATCTTGGGTGTTTCATAGGAAATTTTTTGATTTTCATGCAACGATCCCCTTCAATTAATGCTTGGAGCATAATGGCATAATGTAGAAAAAGTAAGATCAAATAATATGTTTGAACCACATCATTTAATCCTTTGTAGCAACAATACAAGTATGTCCCTCGCTAATCCTCCTGTCATAGAGTGAGGACACCGCAAAATTGAACCTACTACTATGCACCACTTCCTCTGAAGATCTAATCATCAACTTGGCCAAAGAAAACTCATAGATCGGAATTTATACATAGCTATAAGAATCATACATAATAAATCTCAGAAAAGACTCAATTACTTTCATTGAATAATCTGATCATAAACCCACAATTCATTGAATCCCAACAACACACCGCAAAGATTACATCGAATAGGTCTCCAAAGAGATCATTGTATTGAAGATCAAACACAAGAGATGGAGAGAGAGAGCCATCTAGCTACAGCTATGGACCCATAGGCCCTGTGAGGAACTACTCACACTGTTGGGGAACGTTGCATGGGAAACAAAAATTTTCCTACGCACACATAAGATCTATCCATGGTGATGAGCATCTACGAGAGGGAGAGTGAATCTACATACCCTTGTAGATCGCTAAGCGGAAGCGTTAATAAACGCGGTTGATGTAGTCGAACGTCTTCGCGATCCAAATCGCCGAGCGTCCCGCGATCCAATCACGATCCTCCCGATCTAGTGCCGAACGGACGGCACCTCCGCGTTCAACACACGTGCGGCTTGATGACGCCTTCACCTCCTCGATCCAGCGAGCGATGGTGAAGTAGTGGTTGAGTTCCAGCAGCACGACGGCGTGGTGATGGTGGTGAGGAACAATCTCTGCAGGGCTTCGCCAAGCACTACGGAGATTATGACGGAGGAACTAGAGGGCTAGGGTTGCCGGCACACGGCTTGGGAAATCCTGATGTGTCCCGTGTGCTAACCCTGCCCCTCTATTTATATGTTGAGCCTTGGGGTCTAAACTTGGAGTAAAAGCCTCCTCCGGGTCGGTTTTGCCCGCACAAGGTCGGTTTGGCCCGCAGGAAAAGAGTCCAATTCGGACCCTGCCGAATCGTGCACAGCCGCGCACAAGCGGTAGTACCGCTTCACACAAGCGGTAGTACCGCTTGGGCGGTAGTACCGCTTCACACAAGCGGTAGTACCGCTCCGGCGGTAGTACCGCTTCACCAAGCGGTAGTACCGCTTACGCGGCAGCAAAACTACTTTTGCACTTTCCAATACCTTGTGGGCTTTATCCCTTTGGCTCATATAAAGTGTTGCTGCACCCGAACACTTCGGTAAACATCCGGAACCCCTTCCGGTGAACTTCGGAACTCTTCCGGAGATCAAAACACTATTATCACATATATCAATCTTTACCTCCGGACTCTTCCGGAGATCCTCGTCATGTCCGGGATCTTATCCGGGACTCCGAACAACCTTCGGTCACCAACATAATAACTCAACTATACTAATCGTCACCAAACGTTAAGTGTGTAGACCCTGCGGGTTCGAGAACTATGTAGACATGACCGAGACACCTCTACGATCAATAACCAATAGCGGGACCTGGATGCCCATATTGGCTCCTACATATTCTACGAAGATCTTTATCGGTCGAACCTCTATGTCAAGGATTCAGTTAATCCCGTATGCTGTTCCCTTTGTTCTTCGGTATGTTACTTGCCCGAGATTCGATCGTCGGTATCACTATACTTAGTTCAATCTCGTTACCGGCAAGTCTCTTTACTCGTTCCGTAATACAAGATCCTGTGGCTAACTCTTTAGTCACTTTGCTTGCAAGGCTCAATGTGATGTTGTATTACCGAGTGGGCCCTGAGATACCTCTCCGTCACACGGAGTAAGAAATCCCAGTCTTGATCCATGCCAACCCAACAGACACCCTCGGAGATACCTGTAGAGCACCTTTATAGTCACCCAGTTACGTTGCGACGTTTGATACACACAAGGTATTCCTCCGGTGTCAGTGAGTTGCATGATCTCATGGTCAAAGGAACAGATACTTGACATGCAGAAAACAATAGCAATAAACTGACACGATCAAATGCTACGTTTACAGTTTGGGTCTTGTCCATCACATCATTCTCCTAATGATGTGATCCCGTTATCAAATGACATCTCATGTCAATGGCTAGGAAACCTTAACCATCTTTGATCAACAAGCTAGTCAACTAGAGGCTTACTAGGGACACAGTGTTGTCTATGTACCCACACATGTATTTGAGTTTCCAATCAATACAATTATAGCATGGATAATAAACGATTATCATGAACAAGGAAATATAATAATAACCAATTTATTATTGCCTCTAGGGCATATTTCCAACAGTCTCCCACTTGCACTAGAGTCAATAATCTAGTTCACATCACTATGTGATTTACATTGTAATGAATCGAACACCCATGCAGTTCTGGTGTTGTTCATGTTTAGCCCTTGGAAGAGGTTTAGTCAACGGATCTGCAACATTTAGATCCGTGTGTACTTTGCAAATATTTATGTCGTCCTCCTTGATGTAATCGCGGATGGAATTGAAACGTCGTTTTATGTGTCTGGTCCCCTTGTGAAATCTTGGTTCCTTGGCTAGAGCAATGGCACCAGTATTATCACAAAACAGAGTCATTGGGTTAAGCGCACTAGGCACTACTCCAAGATCTGTCATGAACTCCTTCATCCAGACACCTTCCTTCGCCGCCTCCGAGGCAGCGATGTATTCCGCTTCGCATGTAGAATCAGCTACCACGCTTTGCTTGGAACTGCACCAGCTAACCGCACCCCCATTAAGAATAAATACGTATCCGGTTTGCGACTTAGAGTCATCCGGATCAGTGTCAAAGCTTGCATCGACGTAACCCTTTACGACGAGCTCTTGATCACCTCCATAAACGAGAAACATGTCCTTAGTCCTTTTCAGGTACTTCAGGATATTCTTGACCGCCGTCCAGTGTTCCATTCCTGGATCACTTTGAAACCTTCCGACCATACTTATGGCAAGGCTGACATCGGGTCTTGTGCACAGCATTGCATACATGATAGAGCCTATGGCCGAAGCATAGGGGATGACACTCATCTTTTCTCTATCTTCTGCAGTCACTGGGCATTGAGTCTTACTCAACTTCACACCTTGCAAAACAGGCAAGAACCCCTTCTTGGACTGATCCATTTTGAACTTCTTCAAAATCTTATCAAGGTATGTGCTTTGTGAAAGTCCTATTAAGCGTCTCGATCTATCTCTATAGATCTTGATGCCTAATATGAAAGCAGCTTCTCCTAGGTCCTTCATTGAAAAACTCTTGTTCAAATATTCCTTTACGCTTTCCAGCATTTCTATATTGTTTCCAATCAGCAATATGTCATCCACATATAATATTAGAAACGCTATAGAGCTCCCACTCACTTTCTTGTAAATACAAGCTTCTCCGTAAACTTGTATAAACTCGAACGCTTTGATCACCTCATCAAAACGAAGATTCCAACTCCGAGATGCTTGCACCAGTCCATAAATGGATCGCTGGAGTTTGCAAACTTTGTCAGCATTCTCTGGATCGACAAAACCTTCTGGTTGCATCATATACAACTCTTCCTTAAGGAAACCGTTAAGGAACGCTGTTTTGACATCCATCTGCCAAATTTCATAATCGAAAAAGGCAGCTATTGCTAACATGATTCTGACGGATTTAAGCATCGCTACGGGTGAGAAGGTCTCATCGTAGTCAACTCCTTGAACTTGTGAAAAACCCTTTGCCACAAGTCGAGCTTTATAGACGGTGACATTACCGTCCGCGTCCGTCTTCCTCTTAAAGATCCATTTGTTCTGAATGGCCTTACGCCCTTCAGGTAATACTTCCAAAGTCCATACTTTGTTTTCATACATGGATCCCATCTCGGATTTCATGGCCTCTAACCACTTCTCGGAATCCGGGCTCATCATCGCTTCTCCATAGCTCGTAGGTTCATCGTTGTCTAACAACATGACTTCTAAGACAGGGTTGCCGTACCACTCGGGAGCAGTACGCGTCCTTGTCGACCTACGAGGTTCGATAGCAACTTGATCCAAAGCTTCATGATCATCATCATTAACTTCCTCTTCAGCTAATGTAGGCTCCACAGAAACAACTTTCTGCGCTGCGCTACTCTCAGGTTGAAGTAAAGGTTCAACAACCTCATCAAGTTCTATCTTCCTCCCACTCAATTCTTTCGAGAGAAACTCTTTCTCAAGAAATGTTCCGTTTTTAGCGACAAACACTTTGCCTTCGGATCTGAGGTAGAAGGTATACCCAACTGTCTCTTTTGGGTATCCTATGAAGACGCATTTCTCCGCTTTGGGTTCCAGCTTTTCAGGCTGAAGCTTTTTGACATAAGCATCACATCCCCAAACTTTAAGAAACGACAGCTTTGGCTTCTTGCCAAACCAAAGTTCATATGGCGTCGTCTCAACGGATTTCGATGGTGCCCTATTTAAAGTGAATGCAGCTGTCTCTAATGCATAACCCCAAAACGATAGTGGCAAATCGGCAAGAGACATCATAGATCGCACCATATCCAATAAGGTTCGATTACGACGTTCGGACACACCATTACGCTGTGGTGTTCCAGGCGGTGTCAATTGTGAAACAATTCCACACTGTCTTAAGTGACTGCCAAACTCATAACTCAGATATTCTCCTCCTCGATCAGATCGTAGGAATTTAATCTTCTTGTTACGATGATTCTCAACTTCACTCTGAAATTGTTTGAACTTTTCAAATGTTTCAGACTTGTGTTTCATTAAGTAAATATACCCATATCTACTTAAGTCATCAGTGAAGGTGAGAAAGTAACGATAACCACCGCGCGCCTCAATACTCATCGGACCGCACACATCAGTATGTATGATTTCCAATAAGTCACTTGCCCGTTCCATTGTTCCAGAGAACGGCGTTTTAGTCATCTTGCCCATGAGGCATGGCTCACATGTGTCAAGTGATTCAAAATCAAGTGACTCCAAAAGTCCATCAGCATGGAGCTTCCTCATGCGTTTTACGCCAATATGACCTAAACGGCAGTGCCACAAGAAAGTGGTATTATCATTATCAATTCTACATCTTTTGGCATCAATGTTATGAACATGTGTATCATTACTATCGAGATTCAATAAGAATAAACCCTTCACATCGGGTGCATGACCATAAAAGATATTACTCATATAAATAGAACAACCATTATTCTCTGATTTAAATGAGTATCCGTCTCGCAATAAACAAGATCCAGATATAATGTTCATGCTTAACGCAGGCACCAAATAACACTTATTTAGGTTCATCACTAATCCCGACGGTAATCGAAGAGCGAGCGTGCCGACGGCGATCACATCAACCTTGGAACCATTTCCCACGCGCATCGTCACTTCGTCCTTTGCCAGCCTCCGTCTATTCCGCAGTTCCTGTTTTGAGTTGCAAATATGAGCAACCGCACCGGTATCAAATACCCAGGCACTACAACGAGAGTTGGTAAGGTACACATCAATAACATGTATATCATATATACCTTGTTTGTTGTTGGCCGCCTTCTTGTCAGCCAAATACTTGGGGCAATTCCGCTTCCAGTGTCCAGTTCCCTTGCAATGAAAACACACAGTTTCTGGTTTGGGTCCAGCCTTGGGTTTCTTCACGAGATGAGCAACTGCTTTGCCACTCTGCTTGGAGTTACCCTTCTTACCCTTGCCATTTTTCTTGAAACTAGTGGTTTTATTGACCATCAACACTTGATGCTCCTTCTGAATTTCAGACTCAGCGGCTTTCAGCATCGCAAACAGCTCGGCGACTGACTTGTTCATCCCGTGCATGTTATAGTTCAACACGAAGCTCTTGTAGCTAGGTGGCAATGATTGAAGAACTCTGTCAGTGATAGCCTCTGGCGGAAGGGGCATCCCTAACTCAGCCAGACGGGTGGAGTACCCAGACATTCTGAGCACGTGATCACTGATAGACCCGTTCTCCTCCATCTTGCAAGCATAGAACTTATCGGAGATCTCATATCTCTCGATCCGGGGATTCTTCTGAAAGATAAACTTCAACTCCTGGAACATCTCATATGCTCCATGACGTTCAAAACGTCTTTGAAGTCCCGGTTCTAAGCCATACAACATTGCACATTGAACTATTGAGTAATCATCAGAACGAGCCTGCCAGGCGTTCACAACGTCTAGAGACTCAACTGGAGCAGGTGGATCACCAAGCGGTGCATCAAGGACATAAGCCTTCTGGGAAGCCGTAAGGATAATCCTTAGATTACGGGCCCAGTCCACAAAGTTACTTCCATCATCTTTCAACTTAGCTTTCTCTAGGAACGCATTAAAATTCAGGGGTGCTACTGCGCGAGCCATGATCTACAACATGAATATTGCAAAGACAACTTAGACTATTGTTCTTAGATAATGAGTTTAGTTAATCATATTTAAAAAACTCCCACTCAAATTGACATCCCTCCGATCATTCGAGTGTAACATGATCCAAATCCACCAACTCAAGTCCGATCATCACGTGAGTTGAGGTGGTTTCAATGGTGAACATCTTCATGTTGATCATATCTACTATATGACTCATGTTCGACCTTTCGGTCTCTTGTGTTCCGAGGCCATGTCTGTACATGCTAGGCTCGTCAAGTTTAACCCGAGTGTTCCGCACGTGTAACATGGCTTACACCCGTTGTATGCGAACGTAGAGTCTATCACACCCGATCATCACGGCGTGTCTCGAAACGACGAACTTTCGCAACGGTGCACACTTGGGGAGAACACAATTTATCTTGAAATTTAAGTGAGGGATCACCTTATAATGCTACCGTCGTCCTAAGCAAAATAAGATGCATAAAAGGATTAACATCACATGCAAATCATAAGTGACATGATATGGCCATGAACTTGTGCTTTTGATCTCCATCTCCAAAGCACCGGCATGATCTCCATCGTCACCGGCATGACACCATGATCTCCATCATCTTGATCTCCATCAACGTGTCGCCATAAGGTTGTCGCGCCGACTGTTGCTTCCACGACTATAGCTAACGTTTAGCGATAAAGTAAAGCATTACATAGCGCTTAATGATTGACACGCAGGTCATACAATAATTAAAGACAACTCTATGGCTCCTGCCAGTTGCCGTACTCATCGACATGCAAGTCGTGATATTCTATACAATACATGATCATCTCATACATCACATATATCTCATCATGTAATTGGCCATATCACATCACAACATACCCTGCAAAAACAAGTTAGACGTCCTCTAATTGTTGTTGCAAATTTTACGTGGCTGCTACGGGTATCTAGCAAGAACGATTCTTACCTACGCAAAACCACAACGTGGTGTAGTGATTGCTTTTTGATCTTCTAAAAGAACCCTCTTCATTGAACCGATTCAACTAAAGTGAGAGAGACAGACACCCGCCAGTCACCTTTATGCAACAAGTGCACGCAGCGGTGAAACCAGTCTCGCGTAAGCGTACGCGTAATGTCGGTCCGGGCCGCTTCATCTCACAATACCGCGGAATCAAGTATCAACTAGTAACGGCAAGCAATATGTATACACCCACGCCCACAACTCGTTTGTGTTCTACTCGAGATCTCATCTACGCATAGACCTAGCTCTGATACCACTGTTGGGGAACGTTGCATGGGAAACAAAAATTTTCCTACGCACACATAAGATCTATCCATGGTGATGAGCATCTACGAGAGGGAGAGTGAATCTACATACCCTTGTAGATCGCTAAGCGGAAGCGTTAATAAACGCGGTTGATGTAGTCGAACGTCTTCGCGATCCAAATCGCCGAGCGTCCCGCGATCCAATCACGATCCTCCCGATCTAGTGCCGAACGGACGGCACCTCCGCGTTCAACACACGTGCGGCTTGATGACGCCTTCACCTCCTCGATCCAGCGAGCGATGGTGAAGTAGTGGTTGAGTTCCAGCAGCACGACGGCGTGGTGATGGTGGTGAGGAACAATCTCTGCAGGGCTTCACCAAGCACTACGGAGATTATGACGGAGGAACTAGAGGGCTAGGGTTGCCGGCACACGGCTTGGGAAATCCTGATGTGTCCCGTGTGCTAACCCTGCCCCTCTATTTATATGTTGAGCCTTGGGGTCTAAACTTGGAGTAAAAGCCTCCTCCGGGTCGGTTTTGCCCGCACAAGGTCGGTTTGGCCCGCAGGAAAAGAGTCCAATTCGGACCCTGCCGAATCGTGCACAGCCGCGCACAAGCGGTAGTACCGCTTCACACAAGCGGTAGTACCGCTTGGGCGGTAGTACCGCTTCACACAAGCGGTAGTACCGCTCCGGCGGTAGTACCGCTTCACCAAGCGGTAGTACCGCTTACGCGGCAGCAAAACTACTTTTGCACTTTCCAATACCTTGTGGGCTTTATCCCTTTGGCTCATATAAAGTGTTGCTGCACCCGAACACTTCGGTAAACATCCGGAACCCCTTCCGGTGAACTTCGGAACTCTTCCGGAGATCAAAACACTATTATCACATATATCAATCTTTACCTCCGGACTCTTCCGGAGATCCTCGTCATGTCCGGGATCTTATCCGGGACTCCGAACAACCTTCGGTCACCAACATAATAACTCAACTATACTAATCGTCACCAAACGTTAAGTGTGTAGACCCTGCGGGTTCGAGAACTATGTAGACATGACCGAGACACCTCTACGATCAATAACCAATAGCGGGACCTGGATGCCCATATTGGCTCCTACATATTCTACGAAGATCTTTATCGGTCGAACCTCTATGTCAAGGATTCAGTTAATCCCGTATGCTGTTCCCTTTGTTCTTCGGTATGTTACTTGCCCGAGATTCGATCGTCGGTATCACTATACTTAGTTCAATCTCGTTACCGGCAAGTCTCTTTACTCGTTCCGTAATACAAGATCCTGTGGCTAACTCTTTAGTCACTTTGCTTGCAAGGCTCAATGTGATGTTGTATTACCGAGTGGGCCCTGAGATACCTCTCCGTCACACGGAGTAACAAATCCCAGTCTTGATCCATGCCAACCCAACAGACACCCTCGGAGATACCTGTAGAGCACCTTTATAGTCACCCAGTTACGTTGCGACGTTTGATACACACAAGGTATTCCTCCGGTGTCAGTGAGTTGCATGATCTCATGGTCAAAGGAACAGATACTTGACATGCAGAAAACAATAGCAATAAACTGACACGATCAAATGCTACGTTTACAGTTTGGGTCTTGTCCATCACATCATTCTCCTAATGATGTGATCCCGTTATCAAATGACATCTCATGTCAATGGCTAGGAAACCTTAACCATCTTTGATCAACAAGCTAGTCAACTAGAGGCTTACTAGGGACACAGTGTTGTCTATGTACCCACACATGTATTTGAGTTTCCAATCAATACAATTATAGCATGGATAATAAACGATTATCATGAACAAGGAAATATAATAATAACCAATTTATTATTGCCTCTAGGGCATATTTCCAACACACACATCATGGGCAGGCAGCAAGAATGATGAAGATAGCCTCCACGATGGATTCCCCCTCCGGGATAGTACCAGAAAATGCCTCTAGATGAGATTGCGGAAGAACAGAGGCTTGCGGTGGTGGAATAAAAGTTTCGGGTTGTCCGCAGAGGGTTTCAGAATATATGTGAATTCATAGGCCAGAGATTAGGGCAAAACATTGGTGCAGCGACGTGCTATACAAACGATTGTTAAGCCCTTTCCGCGACGTAGTTGTAAACCGTCGCCTTGCATGTGTGGGCGATAGGGGGGTCCATCCCACACGACACGGCAAACCTGTCGGCGATGGTGGCCAACGAACGCAAACGTTTGGCAAAACTAAGCGTATGGGATGTCCGCATCTATCACAAACGAGGGTCACCGGGCAATCGTTTGAGATATGGTGTATTTCCCATACGGTTCATCCTTGCAACTCGTGTCAGATCACACTAACATCGCACGCGCTATTCTGTGGCGCGCCGTTTACGATGTGCACCGAATCGCAAACAGTTCACGATTATAAAGCGTGTATGATAAGGGGGCTATCACACACATTTAGTTCCACTATGACCGTCTGTGATATGATATAAGAGTGCATACCTTTTTACATTATAAAACCGTATGCGAAGGTTGAATCTATCCCACACGCGGTGTTTTTGATAAACGTTTGTGATTTACAAAATGTCCCAAACTTGTGATCCATACTTCCCAAACGAGTCATCTAGAGTAACTGTGTCGGATGAAGGCCTATCGCACGCGTTCTTCTTTGACCAACGTTTACGATGGGCACGATATCATACACAGTTCAAAATACCAAATCGTGTGTGATAAGGAGACTAGCACAAACGCTGGTGTCATTAATCTCACATGTTCTTTCTCGTCTGATCACGTGCGAAGACGAGACTCATCGCACACGCCGCAAATGGAGAAACGTGTGTGATGTTAAAGTTGATCGCAGACGTTTTGCTTTCTCAAACTTTGTGCATTGTAATGGCCTACAGAGCATGATTTGCCCCTAATTAAATACCTTTGTTCATAATTCACATAATTTACATTTGAAAGTAGGAATTCATGTATTTCATATCGAATCATGTTTAAATGTAGGTTTAAGAACGAATGCATAATTCGATTCACATGTACATATACTCAAGAACTACATAAGCATCAATTCTCAAAAAAAGGAAAATTACAGAAGGGACAAATAAAGAATGATGGAACCATGATTGTATTAAAGACGGTAAAGAGAGAGCCGAAAGACATTCTGGTTGCTGGAGAAGGTGAAGCGGAATGCCCATATTGTTGCCTCCTCCATGCCTAACGCACGAACGACTCTAGGCCAGCCCCTAGTGATGGCCGCCCGCCCATCCTTCAGTGTCTTCATTACGACTTCTCGATGCTCATTGTAGTCTCGATGATATATTTTATACTTCATTGCATGTCCAACAATCATGTACTTTGCGAGGTAATCTTGAGTAAACTGCTTTGGGAACCACTGCAAAAGAAACAGATTCAGACATTGTTGTGTGACAACTCATTATGGGCAGTACTAATAGAAGCCTACAGAGTTCGTAGTTACCATCCTATAGCTCACTGTTGTGTTGGATAGAGCGTAAACAAATAGTCTAATTGGCAATGTTCGTCTCTTTTCCCTAACAATCATTTTCAGTTTCCTCACTTGATGCTGGTTCATGAATATTTCATTAACCCACACGCAAAAAGGGTCCAGGAATGGATCTTTACCTAAGACATATGTACCTACAAGCAAAAGCCGATATTAGAAGCTAAAATGCAATTGCAGAATGGTGTAATATATTACTCCATCAGTTCCACAATGTGTTGCCTATAAACATTTTGAGAAGTCAACATTTACTTACTTTGACCAAGTTTGTAGAGAAAAATATTTATATCTAGAATTGCAATTCCATTTCATTAGATACATCACAAAATTTCATATTGTATACATTTTAGATGGTATATGTAGATACATCACAAAAATCTATATGCACTACATGATGGAACGGAGGGAGTATAAGCGGAGGGATGAAAAGAACCTCGGTGGAAAACGTTGGCCACTCCCATTGTTGTCCTATGCAAGTACATGTAAAGTCATGATAAGTACAACAGGCTTAACATCAATCAAGTATATGAGGTATCTGCTTGAAATAAACAAGGCATATATGCTCACTATAACAACCAAATATTGCCATTTGATACTGGACAAATGCTCAATGGAACCAACCTAACAACCAGATAACGAAAAGCAAGGCGTCGCCTTGAAAAGTAGACAAATGCTCACTGCAATCAACCTAACAACCAAATACAGAAAAGCAAGGAATCTACTTGAAAACTAGACAAATGCTCACTGCAACCAACCTGGCAACCAAATTCAGAGAAACAAGGCATAAATGTTTAAAGCGGGAGCTAAGGGCACATGTTAACAACACCAGGCATAACATGTGGTATTGATGAAATTGAACTGCACAGTTCATACTTGCACATAATGAACATCACATTGTGGATAACTGAAAGAAACAAGGCATTCATGCTCACTGTAACAACCAACTATAGCCATGGAAAACTGGAAAAATACTCAATGCAACCAACCTAACAACCAGATACATAAAAGCAAGGCATCTGCTAGACAACTGGACAAATTCTCAATTAAACACTTCATGATTATCGCATGGCAAAAGCTACTACAACAATGGGTACGAGACGGCTAGCTAGAAAATGTATGATTTGCTCACAGGATGTTGCCTCACTTGTAATGGATGGGCTCCTTCCACTTGGGATATGAGGTGCCCAGGGTGCGCTCTCTGATGTCGCAGATGGGACGTTTCCCCTTGTAACAGCCGTAGTGTGTGCCATTATCTTGGTGGATGAGATCTGACTTTGGAGCTAAGGATCCCAAGCCACTGTCGTAGAACGTTTCCTTCAGAAATGACAAAAGGGGCTCAATGGCATAGAAGGATTGCAAATCCATGACCGCGAGGCGAAGGAGAACAGTGGTGGGGCCTTTGAAGAGATCGACGGAGGTTGAACCAGAGGCGTTGCCGGTGGACCACTTAACTTGTGACATGGCCCGAGTGAAGCCGGTGATGTTGACGATCTTGATGTCGTAGCCGGCTCTCCTGAGATACAGGAATATGCGAGCCCGTAGACTTGAAGCCTTCGGCATGGCAACATAGGCATCGTCCTCACCGGCTCCCGTGGTGAGGTGTTCGTCTGGGATCGAAGGGTCGGCACGGACGGCGCCCACCTCACCAGCGTATGGCCGAGAGGCCATGATAGACCTCTTTTTGCTCGTACACTCCTCGAGCTCCACGGGAGATGCGGTTGGGCTGATTAGGCTGCGACTCTCTGGAGTACGGGATGGGGATCTGGGGGAAAGGACACCGCCGGCCTAATCTAAAAACTCAGGGCGGCGATAGTGTATGTGGATCGGTGGGGGCCCTGAACCTATTTAGCTATGAGGCACGGGCAGACCGGCTGAGGTTGGTGGTGGAAGGCGGCGGGAGGGGCGAGCTAGGGTTCAAGCGGGGGAGGAAGGGGAAGGGGGGTGTTGTGTGGATGGGGGGGTTTGCGGATGTGCCGCTGCTGCTGAAAATTTTAGTAGTAATGGTGTGGGTGGAGATGGTGGTGGACGAGGGATGGCGACGGTTGAGATGCCTCGGTAGCTGAAAATTTAATATAGGGTCGGTGCGGTGGACGAGGATGGGCAGCATGCAGTTGAAATACCGCTTCCACTTAAATTTTGGTAAAGGAACTAGGCGGGAGCAACCAAGATCGCACACGGTCCTAACATAATAAAGTTTGTACGCTGTAACGAAATGCCGTGCTGCGAAACCACGAATTTTTGCATCGCTCAAGGCGGGTAGCTCTTTCTGAGATTTCTCAAGCCAGGTTCATCTCACATGGTTCATCCTCAATTTCAGTCGCAGACGTGAAATTCATCCTAAATTTCCACATGCCCACAAACAGATGACACAAACATTTGGCAAATTTTCACCACAAAATGCCTTATTTTGCAGCGGATTAGTTGACATTAGTTCATACGCTCAGTAATTTACAAACAATTCGTTAATTTACATGAAGATGAACTGCACAAAATATTCACTATGCCATGGATGCATACAAACGCCGCGCCTCCACCATCGTCATGACCTTCCTCGGCTCAGAACGAGTATTCAGAGGAGCTCGTCAAGTCGATGAGCTCCACTGGTTCCACGACGGAGATCGACGGGGCTACCTCGACCGAAGCGACCTCGGCGCCTCTCGCCAGGTCTGCCGCTGTCGACGAAGATGTCGTCGCGTCCACGTGGGCCATCAGGATACAGACGGGCGCCGCTCTCGCTAGAGCCGCGTCCCTGGTCTCCGTGGCCACTGTTGCCAGGGCTGCCGCCGTAGCCGCAAGGCCTGCACTGGCCTCCAACGCGGCTGACAGGCATGCGGCGCCTGCTCCGCCGCCTTCTGGTCCTGCTCCCGCCTCTTTTTGCCCTCTGCATCTGATTTCCACTTCCTCATCGTACTCTCCCGCCGTTTCTCCCGCTTCAGATCCCTAGCCGCATTGCGGATGGCATCCGCAGATGCGACAGATTGTTCCACACCAACACTGAGATGACGCTCGTCCTCGTCGCACAAGAATGCATTGAGGCCCGATTCCTGGACGGACAGTGCGATGGCCATCTGCATCCGACGCTGAAACTCGGGATCGTCGTCATCGTCGGCCGCGGCAGATGACGGTTGACCGTTGACCGACATGGAGGACAACGCGTCGGAATCCTCTATCCCGTCGGCGGCGGCCACGGCAGTTGGCTGTTTGCCGTTACCCGCCATGGCGGCCAACGCGTCGTAATCCTCTATCACGTCGTCGTCCAATATTATGAGGACGGCGCCATGCACATCATCATGGTTGAGCACCGGTTCCGTTTGGTGTGTGTGGTGGTGGTGGCGAGCTATCGGCGGAAAAATTAGCTATTAGCCGCCGCCGGTGAGATCTTTTATAGGACACTGTCGGGTTTGGGTTTTTACTGTGCACATTACCCCTTTGCACTCGCTGAGGCTTGCGGTTGCCTCCACTAGGCAAGGCCGATTTTGCTGTGTACGGGCATCGCACACGGTTAGAGTAGCACACTCGTGCCTGTTGGGGATACAATCGCATGTGGTTGTTTCGTCAGTTTCGTCTGCTATTTTACATAATACTAGCATCTTTGGGATAAACGACAAAAAAACGCAAGAGTGGGTCAAAACACAACCACGCCCGCTAGTGGCCCAAATATATACTCCCTCCGTTCCTAAATATAAGTCGTTTTAGAGTTTTCAAAAAAAATAGAGATTCCAGTACTAACTATATATGTATGGTGTAAAATAAGTGAATCTACACTCTAAAATACGTATATATATATACATATATATATATATATGTGTGTGTGTGTGTGTGTGTGTGTGTGTGTGTGTGTGTGTGTGTGTGTAGTTCGTAGTGAAATCTCTAAAAAAGACTTGTATTTAGGAATGGATGGAATATATATTTATGTACGAACATGGTGTTGTCATGTTTAAATTCGCAATATGCAACTTTAATGTGTGGCACATGCTGCATATGTGCATGCCTAAAAGTGTCCAATGTGACAGAAAAGGGTTTTATGACAAACGTAGGGTGTTGCCCCTACACTATGTGCCGGAGGATGGGGTCCTATGAACACATGACCTGGTTCAAACTTTGTCACACATTTATCCATGTCTGACTTTTCGTAAGACAAACAAGAGAGTTTATACCTTAGTTTGGCCAAACTATCACATATTGTTATCGGACAAGAGGGATATATAGATCGCGCGGTCCCATGAGTTGGCGCGTCGTCGAAGATCAGTTGAGCGAGGCTAGAAAAACACCACCCCCCTGCATATGGCCAAATGTATATGCGAAAATGATGTGGTCCGGTGTTTCAATTAAAACACAATGCACAACACTAGCTATGATGTGGCATGCACCTAGCTGAGATAACTGGACATATCTACCCCTTAAGATTGGTTATATATATACTACCTAGCTAGGTCGTTATGGACGTATATATATTGTTCCCCTCCCCCCCACCCCCACCCCCACCCCACACACACACATGACACGTAGCAGGGTGACGTGCCAACGTTGTCCGTCAAATGGATGATATATAGCGGCCCATCGATATATAAGCGTGTCGTCGAAAACCGCACAATGAAGGCATGCATGGTCCACACACACACACACACACACACACACACACACACACACACACACACACACACACCGTCACCCATCCTTGGCTTTCCAGCGTTGTCAGTAAAAGGCATGACAAACCCTAACACTATTGCAGAAAAGCCTAGCTATGGCGTGGCAAAAATGGCCTTGCTGGCGTAGACACCCTACGCCAGCAATATGGTGGCACAGTTAAAAAATAGTGGTGGTGTTGGAGCCTACGCCAGAAGTATTTCATATACCTATGGCGTTGGCTTTATCTCCACGACGGCAATATCATATATATCTACGGCGTGTTAATTTTCCCAACGCCAGACACCGGAGAGATCATTACGGGCGTATCGGATGTTTCACACGCCAGTACTAAATGACCAAACGCAACAAAAAAACGCTGCCACCGCGGCGAGAAATGCTACGGTGGCAGCGCAATTTTGTATCAGTATATACATAATGATGTTTGTGTCCCACATTGATTCCGATAAGAAATGAAAACATGTACAACATAATTTATATTATGGTACACATCATTTATATATATGCATACATCAACCATCGTCGTAACTACTAGTACGGTACTCATCACGTTGAGGATCAATCTTGAAGAAGAGGGAAACCCCCTGCATCTCCATGCATGGTGGCGCATAGAGATTAACCGATCTCCAATCTCTTCCAAGTTGCGATCACTCGGGTAGTTGCCTCCATTCTTTTAACTCTAAATGTCCATATCTGGTGGTCACCCATCACCGGAGGCAGAACACATCTTGGGAGCTTCTATCTTTGAACAAAATAGTAACATAGTAAGCAATATAGTAATCATCTTTCGTCTTGAGGCATATAATTGTCATATAAACCACACTGTTAGAAACAAAATTTGTGTGATCTACCTCATTATTGATTGTACATTTGGAATTGAAACCATCTTTCCTCTTGAGGCATTGAAGCATGATGGAGAGGCATTTATTGTTGTCAAGGTGAGGATCGTCGCACATACCACTTTGTCGGAACAGTACGGGCATTCTTCCATTTTGTGTTGCATTCATAAAATAAAAGTCAATGGAAAAAATGGACATGAACATAGGTAAAAAATGGACATATTGAGTGCAAGACATTTTGATGAAACGGAAATAAATCTACGTTTCGCCAAAACATTGGCCACTCTCTCGACCTTTCCCTGCAAAAAGAAACGTAGCTAGCGCGAGACAATTCACAAGAACACATGATGATGCAACATATAACATATTTCATCAATTCGCATTTCATCAAATGGTTAGAGATAGATTATTACTGTCCGGGTCGAGTGGGGGTCGACTGTCAGGAGGGCACGGTGGGGGCACCCATGAAGACTGCGCGATGGGGTGGTGGTGCATGGTGGACGGGGCGGCCGGACAGGACAACGGAGGGGGACAGTGGCCGGACAGGACGACCGTGAAGGGAGAGAGTGGCCGGACTGGACGACGGAGGAAGAGGCTCTTGGATGAGCGGGTGGGCTTGGGGAAGGGCTGAGCAGCGCGGCGGCACGTCTGGCGCAGGGTGCGGGCGCGGCTGGGCGGGGGAACGGCGGAGAAGAGTGTCCGACGGCGGGGGGAAGAAGGGGAATATGAGTTGTTCTCACAACAGTAGTGTAGATAAAAGTGTTGGTTAGTCATTAGTGTTGGCGCCAATGACGTGGCCGACGCCAGCAGTAATTGGTGTTGTGTTAGTTTGGGCTGTTCTAATACTTGACAAATGGCATGTGAAAATGCATACATGAATGTGGATCAAAGTATATAATAATGCAAATTAGGAGGTACACACAAATGAAGTACAATATCATGCGAAGTATTAATGAAGCACACAAATTAATCAACTAGTACGACGGTTTGAGTCTTTTTAATCTTGCTTGAATACTTCCGTTCCGCGTTATGACTCTTTCATAAGAAGGGACGTCATGTCTCAGGCAATGTAGTTCTGCTCCTTGTGGTGGTGTAATTTTCATCGTCATCATAGTTCTCCTCTTCTTTTGGGTCAACGCCGAACTGATCATAGTCATCCTCGTTGGCCACTCCGTCCATCCCGACGATGGATCTCTTGGATCTCTTGATGACAACACGACTTGGCTTTGCGGGGTCAGTTATATAGAAGCATTGTGACACGTCCTTAGCGAATACCCAAGGCTCATATTTGGCGGTAATTCTTTGACACCCTTTGCACCAGCAGCTTGTGCTTCGGGCAGGGACATGGTAACGGCACCACGTTCTTCCTTCTCGACATTCTTCGCCCATCTAACCCGGAACAGTGGCACCGTGTGATCTTCGGCATACTCAAGTTCCCATATCTCTTTGATCCTTCCGTAGTATCTGTTAGTTTCATTCTCGGTGGAGGCAATTAACGTGATGCCTGAGTTCTGGTAATCAGAGTTTTTTTCTTTTGCCTCAGTATAGAATGTGTATCCATTGATATCATATGATTGGTAGGTGGCGACGGTGCATGCGGGGCCTACTGCTAATGCATAGATGAGATTTGCATTGGCAATACCCGTTGGCAGTGGTTTCTCCTGAATTCGCTCTTTTAACCAGGCTGCAAATTTGGAGTTGTGCTCTCTAATGATCTGGGCTTCGGTCCTCTGTCTCCCTGCATTGCATGCTCTCTCTTTAAGGTGTCCTTGTGAGTCTACTGCCAAGGAGTGATTATATCTGCTTCTTGTAACACCACTGTGTGCGCTCTGTCAAAGTCGTTTTGGCGGTTTTGTATATCGACATTTAAATCACGCTTCAACTGTGAGTGACCTACTCCATCAAGCCTGTCGGCATGCTTCCGCATTGGCAAACCAAGAGATTGATCATCATCTATATAATTATTGCATAATGATATGCACTCTTCGGTTAGATAGGCCTGGACGATGCTTCCATCCGGACGGCCCTGTTACGAAAGTAACCCTTCACAGTTCCATTCATCCTTTCAAACGGGAACATGGTATGCAAGAATGTCGGTCCAAGGTCTTTAACCTTAGAAACAACATGAACTAAGAGATGCACCATCACATCAAAGAATGACGGGGGGAAATATATCTCAAGCTCACATAGTATTGTGATGATCTCCTCTTGTAGTCGAGTGAGATGTCGCACGCTAATCGACTTTCGAGAGATAACGTCGAAAATGTTGCAGAAGTCAAGAAGTGTGTTGCGAACGTGATCATCCATTATCCCTCTGAGGGCTACTGGAAGTAATTGCGTCATCATCACATGACAATCATGGGACTTCATGTTGCTAAAACTTTGCTTTTTTATGTCAAGATATCTGCGTATGAGCCCCGAGTAACCAAAAGGAAGTTTGATGTCGTCAAGGCAATTGAAAAGTTGATGAAGCTCATCCTTGTTGAGCGTGAAGCAAGCTGGGGGGCAATAATCTTCTTTGTTTTTGTCATGGTTTTGCCCTTCATTGTCTCGTCGGCTATGGCAATGTTTTTGCCCTTGGCCATCTCCTTGGTTCTTTTAAGGGATGCGGGTTGGAGCTCTTCCCTAATACCTATATCTTTCAAGTCTTCTCTTGCCCTCGTACCGTCTTTACTTTTTTCTGGCATGTCAAACAGTGTGCCAAGCAAACTCTCACAGATATTTTTTGTGATATGCATCATATCAAGAGAATGCAGCAAACTGAGTAGTTCCCAATACTTCAAGCCCCAGAAAACAGACTTTCTTTTCCATACTTTTAGCAGCATTTTCTCAGCCTTCTTTTTCTTCTTTCCTGGATTCGGGCAATCTGTCCAATTCTTTAACATCTCATGGATTTCTTCTCCACTCCTCTTACGTGGTGGCCCTCGGGCCTCATCCGTCTTGTCAAACAGGTCGCCATGACTTCTCCACTCATCATCTTTGTCAAGCCACCTTCCATGGCCCATGAACACTGTTTTGCAACTGCCCTTTTTTGATAGCTCGAGAAAAGATGTGTCATCCATACATTTAACACATCCACAATGTCCATGACACGCTTGTCCGGAAATATATCCGTAACCTAGATAGTCATGAACGGTCGTGAGCAATGCTGCTCTCATTGGAAAATAGTTTCCACTACTGGTATCCCACGTTTTAACCCCTTCATCCTCCATAATATGTCTAAATCCTCCTTCAATAGCTCAAGATATGTGTTGATATCGTTGCCTGGTTGGAGCGGTCCTTGAATGAGCATTACCATGTGTATGTACTTTTGTTTCATGCAGAGCCAAGGCGGGAGGTTGTACATCCAAACAAACACGAGCCATGTACTATGTGTGCTACTCTGCCTGCCAAATGGATTTAGTCCATCGCTACTGACACCCAACCTGGGGTTTCTTGGTTCTGCTGCGAATTCTGGTTCAATGCAGTCGAGTGCTTTCCACTGACAACCATCCACAATATGTCTCCGAATGCCATCATTTTTGGATTTCCTGGTCTTGTGGCAGGTCATGTTCTTTGCTTCCTTCGCGGCAGCGAAATAACGTTGCAGGCATGGAATCAACGGAAGGTACCATACAACCTTTCGAGGATCCTTCTTTCCAGGCTTGTATCGGGGTTCCTTGCAAGTTGGACACTCTATTTTGTGCTCATGCTCGTTACGATATAAGATGCAGTCATTTATGCATGCATGATATCTTACATACGGCAAATCAAGAGGGCACATGATCTTTTTCGCCTCATCAACACTCTTAGGCACCAAATTCCCCTTGGGCAAAACTGTATGTAAATATTCCAATGTAGCGTCCAGACTTGCGTCTGTGCTCTTGAATCTTGCCTTGATGTCTAGAAGTTTGAGCGTGACGTGTAAGCGGGTGTGCTCAGGATCACAACCTTCATACAGTGGAGCATTCACGTCTACCTCCAATTGCGCCAACTTGAGAGCCTCCTTGATAGCAGCTCTCTCATTTGTCATCTTCTTCTGAAGCAGTTCTTTAACATGGGGATCCTGCAGCATTTCAGCCAACGACATATCCAGGGTGACAAGGTTCTCTTCATGTTCGGGTGGCATTTCATCATTTCCTCCTCTAGGCGCATGTTCGTTATTGTTTCCTCCTTCTAGCGGCCCTGCTAATTCATCATTGAAAGGGTTCTCCGCTTCCATATCTGCCACTCCGTCATCGTCGTCACGTGCATCATCATTCTCCTTGCCATGCTTTGTCCATCGTGTATAACCTTCAACGAAACCACGACGAATCAAGTGCGCGAGGACGCTACCATCGAACGGGTGCATCATCATTCTCCTTGCCATGCTTTGTCCATCGTGTATAACCTTCAACGAAACCACGACGAAGCAAGTGCGCGAGGACGCTACCATCGAACGGGTTATGGAAAATTTCATTTTTGCAGGCCTTACATGGACATAATATCTGCGTTTCACACTTTTGTATCATATTCATCACCGCGAAATTGAGAAAGGCCTTCACACTTCGATCCATATTGAATCTTTTGATAGATCAAAGTAGCCTGTAAAGGGCGAAATACAAAATGAATTACATATATATCAAGCGGGGGCATACAAAATTTCGGCATGACCTTTGCTAAAAGTGGTACATATTGAGTACCAGAAATTTGACGAAACCGAAATGAATCAACATTTCGCCAAAACATTAGCAACTCTCTCTACAAATTCGCCATCCATGCACGTTTCGCCATTTACCAATCACACACATACGTAACATGCATAATTAAATGACGAGGAAGTATTTTGTGTTAATTACCTGAAGCAGAAGAGACACGAGTCGAGCCAGTCCTCGATCGATCCCGCGAGAAGCCGGTCGACCGTACGTAGGTTGGTGGGCACCATTAATGGAGGGTGATGGAAAATTTAATGCAAGTGGGTGGAGGAGAGAGCTTAGAGAGTGGGTGTGTGGAGGAGGCTAGCAAACGTAACTAATGAATCACCTAGCTAGATCTAACTACCTAATTAAGAAATGATAAAATAATTGAGTTTCTCAAGATGAGGAGGGAAGAGAGAGGAGGAAGAGGAAGAGCAAGAGGAAGAAGAAGGGGAATCTAGTGTATACACAAGGGTTATCACGGGGTAATAGTGATGCGACTTTATTACTGGCGTTTCAAGAAAACAGTACGCCAGCACTAACATGTATATTCCTTGCGTGCCGTCGTATGCTACACCGGTGTTACGTGGGTCCCAATGTTGACCTAAAAAATGGACCCACAAAATAAATTGTTGGCGTCCGGACGAAGTCAACGCCATAGATATAGGAAATACTGTCGGCGTACTACGAACCTAGTATGCCAACAGTAAGTTACACCTGCACACAACCTTGGAGGCCACATACAAGTGGCGTTCCACGTACGTCTAGCGCCAGCCCTAAGTTACTAGCGATGTCGTACCAAATTGGCCGACGCCAGCGATATTTGAAAAATGTAGTGCTAGCTTCAGTCGAAAATAGCGCGCCACAAACAAGAGTTGTGGCTAGACATTTCTCTACTAGTGTAAGGGCCCACCGATAGGTTTGTCATCGGAAACCGCACAACGTAGGCACATGGTCCACACACAGGCATGGGTTCACACACATGCGCGCGCACACACACGCGTGCGCACACATACACGTGCACGCACACACACACACACACATACACACATCGTCACCCATCCTTGGCCTTCCAGCATTGTCAGTAAAAGGCATGACAGACCGTAAGGGCCCACCGATAGGTTTGTCGTTGGAAACAGCACAGTGTAGGCACATGGTCCCCACACAGGCATTGGTTCACACACACACACACACACACACACGTCATCGATCCTTGCCATTTTCAAAACAGCAAAAGAAAATCATGGATATTTTCAAAACAAGGATCTGGCCTTCCAGCGTTGTTAGTAAAAGGCATGACAGACCCTAAGGGCCCACCGATAGGTTTGTCGTCGGAAACCGCACAATGTTGGCACATGGTCCACACACAGGCATTGGTTCACACACACACACACACACACACAGACACACATTATCGATCCTTGACATTTTCAAAACAACAAAAGAAAATCATGGATATTTTCAAAACAAGGATCTGGCCTTCGAGCGTTGTCAGTAAAAGGCATGACAGACCCTACGGGCCCACCGATAGGTTTGTCGTCGGAAACCGCACAATGTAGGCACATGGTCCACACACATGCATTGGTTCACAGACACACACACACACACGTCATCGATCCTTGATATTTTCAAAACAACAAAAGAAAATCATGGATATTTTCAAAACAAGGATCTCAAGATTTATTTAGCCGGAATGACATATCACTACAGGCATTTTATTTATGCCTATAGTGATCGTATCACACCGCCTAAATGAACCTTAAAATCTAGCAACTTCCCAACCGGTCACCCATCCTTGACTACTCCACCGAAAGCACGCTTAACTTCCGAATTCCATTCGACTGGGTTACGGGCTGGGAAGCTGCGTCTTGCTGGTAAGAGTTGCCTTCTATCATTTACAAGGCGTGCCCCGATGGGCACCTGGTGGGACCAGATACGTATCGCAGACATTCTGGTTGTACTAGAAACCATGCGCGATGGTGGCATGGGGGCTGATGATGACGTCTCGCTCATGCTCGATGGCGTGATGCCCCTTTTGCGTGCTCTCCGGCCTGCTCCGTCTCGTCCTCCTCGTCCAGAAGGTTGACGACGGGGCCGGTGATTCGGCGGGAAACCGAGTGGGGGAGTGGAGGGAGACCGATTGGGGGAGTGGCGGGAGAAGCATGTTTGGATAGAACATCATTTTAATAAAATTGGATAACTTATGAAAGAAGGAAGATCGAGCTAGCACGACACGTGCACACCGTGCTTACACACGCACGAGCTTCAGACGGGCGTATACAACTACTTTAAATTAAGTTTCTAGAACTTTAATGTGCATAATTCAAATTTGAACTAAAAGAACATGCTTCGTGTCACCACAATGGGTAGAAAAAAGATATTTGTGTCCTTGGGTTCCTTGTTTAGGTCCCCTGCAATGAACATGAATGGATTACAAACATCTGGGAGTCATGACGAGGCCACAAACATTGAGAAACTTGGCTTTTAAATCATGATAAATCCAAACCTCGTCTGAAATTCTTGAAACTTACCCTGGTGTCATGACATGACACTTATACGACGTGATAATTTTTTGTCCAATTTGCGAAAAGTCTCTTGCACACCAAAACTTCTCTCAAGAACCATCGTGGTTCCGATACGGAACATGTCACCTCTGTGGAGGGAACGACATTCGATGTCTCTTCTTGCATTGATATTTTTTCTACATGGAACATAGACTAATACAAGTGCAATGCTAAAATGTGGAATTATTCACGGCTCGTTTGGGACCCTATATACATTAATTGAGCTTTTCTATATCCATTTAATGTGCATAATTCAAAATTGAACTACAAGCTCGGCCGCAATCATTGATAATATTGGTTTATTGAATTCCCGTAAATACAAAACTTGTATGATAATCATTTGGTGCCACGCGTCCAATTTTTTTTACTCCCTCCGTTTCTTTTTACTTCGCATATAAGATTTGGTCAAAGTCAAGCTAAACATAGTTTGACTAAATTTATACAAAAAACATATAAACATCTACAATGCTAAGGTCATATAGTATGAAAGTTAATTTGACGATGCATCTAATAATATTGATTTTAAATTATAAATATTTATATATTTTTCCTATAAAGCTAGTCAAACTTTACAAATTTTGAATTTGACCAAATTTTATATGCTAACTAAAAAGAAATGGAGGGAGTACTTGATATGGGGGTGTTGTGCGTGTAGCTGCAGGTTGATGACAGGACGCATGCGAGCTTTCCGCCGCGCAGGCTCGATGGGAAGCGTGCGGGCTGTCCACCGCGCAGGCTTGACAGGACGCATGGGAGCTGTCCGCCATGCATGCTCGACGGGACACATGAGAGTCTACTGCGCATGCTCATCAAGAAGCGATACATTAACCTCCACCCCCCCTGCTCGCCTTGCTCCCAACTTCTGAATTAATGGCGTCCGACACGTTGTTTATCATGTGGTTAATGCGCCTGGACGGAGGGACTAGTTTGCTTGTGATCACTGTTTTGTTCGTGCCTCGCCGAGAACTTTGACATTTCGTCTGTTTTCGACTCGTATACATGTACAAACGAACGAAATAATATAACAACAAATTCGCACCGGCAAAGGATAATAATTCTCTTACATATGCATGATAATAAAAAATGCCACATGCGGCAACTCCCCAAAGACACAGGGGCAAAAGAAGAAGGAAGAGGTTGAAGAAGGAAGACAAAGAAAACGATCTGGCCCGCTGCTATCTAATTCTTCATGGATTGCTGGGCGCGGAGTTCCTCAATCTCCTTCTTCATCGCCTCCATGACCTACATATCCTCTCGCCTCTCATCTGACATCTTCTGCATTGCGGCCATGGAGCGGGCTCTTTGCTTGAGAGCATCAATGCTCTACGCCGGGTACGCATGAAGTTCCTTCACACGCTCCACGGATTCCTTCACCAGCCCCTCGCGCTCGATGTAGAGCTTCGCCAAGTCTTCCAAAAGTTCCTCGGCGAGTTCTTTCAGCCTCCCCTCCGAGGCACTTTTCTTCTCCAGCAGTTTCTTCCAGGCGTCGTTCTCCTCCATAAGTTTCTCCACGAGGCCGGTCGCCCTGTCAACCGAGGCATCGCTCTTCTCCAGTAGATTCACCAAGTCATCGATCATCGCGTCCTTCCTATCGAGCTCAACGCGCATGTCATCGCTGGCTGAGGAATCCAAGACTGCCAACTCGTCCAGTTCGCCTCCGAGGAGAATGCGCTTGTGATTGTGAGAGTCGTCGCCTCTCCGCGAAAGATCCTCCCGGGCATCCGCAGCGCCACCAGACATCTCTGCTGTGGCCAAAGCGGTGTGGCTGGAGCACTCTGGCGATTCCACGGCACGGCGGCGGGACCTCTCGGTTGCTTCCGCGGCCTTTTTCTTTCTTCACTGGTTATATCTCGACCCAGAACCCCCCTCCTACCGGCCATGGCAGATGGAATGAAGAACTAACAACGAAAGGCCCGTTTTTTGGTGGCGGGGGTGAGGAATGTGCGGTAATTTTCGAGTACGTGTTTGTGTTTTTATAGCCTACTACAGTAAACAGCTGCTAAGTGGGAACACATTTAGGTTTGGTAGGTGTGAACTGATTTGCGAAAAGAATTAGCGTGTGGTAATTTGGAATGTGAAAGGAAATAAGCTCAATATTTATTGATGGTTTTAGTTCCCAAGCACGGAACGCTTTATGGTTTTTAGAAACCGTTTGGTATGGCGCACGTGGGCTTGAGTTCTCGGATGTGTGTACGTGTGTGCCCACTATTACTGCGGGGTCGGGGCCAAGACCGATGACGGTGCCGTGGCGGGCTAGATGGTCGTCCCCGCCGCTATCGTGGCGGCCTCGGCGGCTGCCCGTGGGGTGGCGGACAAGGCGGCCACGGCGGCCGCCGGCAGCAGCTTCCTTCGGGCAACCGTGGCAGAGCGTAGTGGGTAGCACGCTTTTGTGCGCGGTTGTGCGCGGGAACGGGCTCATCGAGCAGACGCGTGGCCCTGCTTGTCAGGGAAATGTGAAAATTAACGTAAAACTAAGTTTCTTTATTAATCTTTAAAAGGTTTGTAAATTCTAATCTCAATAACAAACATAACGTGTTGTGGGTGCATGTTTGATTAGACGGGATGCATGCGACGAGTCCGCTGCGCAGGCTCAAAGGGATGCGTGCGAGCAGTCTGTCGCGTAGGCGCAGCTGGCTCACCGGGAATCAAGCCCTTTGACCTCGGACCTCTACCCACACAGCCCTATTCTCTCCCAAGTTCTCCATTAATGCTACACCTTCTCCTCTGGTCTTATCTATAAGGGCCGCCGCTGAGGATCGCCTCCTTTTTCGATGGACGACGAGGCGGCCAACAAGCGGGGGCGGGTCGAGGCTAAACCACACGAACCTCCGGCGAGCGTGGACTTCATCAGTAGCATCGCCGACGAGATGTTGGTAACCATCATGTCCCTCCTCCCCATGAAATCTGCCGTGCAGACCACCATCCTTTCCAGGCGGTGGCGCCCCCGATGGCACTCTACCCCCCTTGACCTCCTCGAAGACGACGAGCTCTACAGCGGGGATCGCAAACGCTTGGACGCATTGTCCCACATCCTCGCCACGCACACTGCGCCAGTCAGACGCCTTGCCATCGGCACTTTCCGTTCAAACTGCAAGGCCGAACCCATGTTTCATGAGTGGTTCTTATCCCCCGCCCTAGATCAGCTCGAGGAGCTCAACTTTGATGCTGGACATGGGCGCTCACTGCCTCCGTCTGTCCTCCCCCTTGCGCCCACGCTGCGCCACGCTACGTTCATGCGGTGCCTTTTCCCCAAGATTAATGCCGCACACGCTCTTCATCTCCCTAAATTGAAGCACCTCGAGCTCATTGGCTTCAGCATCTCGAAGTCGGATTTGGAGCGCCTGCTCGGCGGCTATACAACGCTCGAGTACCTTCATCTTCAGATGATGTTTGGGTTCAGTAGCCTCCACATCGCTACGACGAATCTCCATATGATTTATGTGCATGGCTGGTGCCGCAATACGCTGTCATTTGGGGAGTTTCATGATATGGTCATTGAGAATGCGCCTTTCCTAGAGAGATTGTTTGTACTTGATAAAGAAGGTCGAACAAGAATCAGGGTCATTGAGCACCAAAATTGACAGTGTTGGGCTATTCGTGTGCTGAATTCTCCAAACTTGTTACAGCTGGATCCATACCCGTTCAGGTACAACAATCTTCTTGTCATTCTTATTATTGTACATCACATTTTATCTAGTTTTTGTTGATCTATGTTTGGTTGTCATCCAGAAAATGATTCCCACAAGCCTCGCATTGTCTCTGCACACAGTGAAGATCTTGGCACTACAATCTATCGGCCCCAATCTGGATGAAGTTGTTAAGTTCCTAATATGCTTTCCGTGCACGGAGAAGCTATACGTCGAGGTGATGTTCCTTTCCTGTTAATTGTTAACCACAACAGAGTTCAATTTGTTGGTACTTTTACCCATGATTACAATGACAGATGTACTATACACTTTTTTTGAGATGTTAATCATGAACGATCGAAGATGGCATGTCAATCTATTAGTGTATTTTATAAATCATGCAAATCAAAGAGGCCCGTAGTGTTCAATACTACATCTAAATACTGATATGTTGTCTTCGTTTGCAGAGACAAGCAAGACTTGGAGTGGAAAAGGTGGCGCAATATAACAATCCCATTGAATGCCTTGAATTCCATCTCACGGAAATTACTTTGAACGAGTACCGAGGCACCAATCCAGAGATTCAATTTGCCAGTTTCTTTGTTCAATAAGCAAGGGTGCTCAAGGTAATGAGGTTTGCACTATATTTAGTGCGCCACAATGGGTGGTTTACTGACCAGCGGAGGCATCCACAGCGGAATGGAAAAGGCTCTGCAGAAGCAGATTTTCACTTTGGAAGTTCATATGACAGATTATTCGGAAGCGATTCTATCGAGCCGATATATGACTTCTCGGTGGATGATCCCTTCGTAGAAATATTTCATCCAATGGATCCTGAAGATTGGATTTGATTTCTAATGTCAATTTGTACCTTGTAATCTTTGAATTTGGGCCTTGTTATGATGGCATTTGAACCTTGTAATATTGCTGGTATTTGTGATACAATATTTGAAATTGCATTGTGTTCTTTTTTGTTTATGCAATCATGTTCTTATAAGTACATATGTTGTTGTTCTGTAGGCACAACATTGATGTTGTGCAGACCGAGCAAATCACAGTACACACGGACTAAACTACGAAACCCGTCGGTGATGATTTCATCAATCGCTGACATTTGTATACCAGCAAACGTTTTTCCCACAACACACACATGTTATTAGCACCAATCGTCTGTGTTATTTCTGGTGTTCGCACACGATTCTCATTACTCACCTGTTTGCTGTATACTGCACACATCTTGTTATGCCGAATCGTTTGTGTTCTGCTGTATCAGCGCACACAGTTTATCCAAGTGAACTGTATGCCGTACTTTGCACACGTATGTAGTTTTGCTAACCGTTTATGTTATCTTCGCTAATCAGCAATGGTTCATAAGAACAAACTGTCTGCCGTAGATTGCACATGCAACTACTTTCTGAATCGTATTTGATGGATCCACCTTCACACACAGTTCATGCCATTAGTGATGGAGCTTGAACTATACCGTTTGCGATTCATGCATCGCACACGGTTTCATCGAAGGGTCTCTGATTGATGTGTCGTCTTTGGACCATTCTGTAGTAGTGAAAAAAGCCACAGGGGGCACAAGGGGGCATAGCGCACCTACCCCCCCCCCCCCCCCCCGCCCCAAGGGTGCGCCCTACTTCCTTGTCGTGTGTGTCTTCTGGACTCCTCCCGAAGCTTCCAGGTGTCTTCTAATCCAAAAAAATCATCAAAAAGTTTCGCCGCGTTTGGACTCCGTTTGGTATAGTTTTCTGTATAACCAAAAACAAGTTGAAACAACAACTGGCATTTGGCACTAGGATAATAGATTAGTTCCAAAAAATAATATAAAATGATGTATAAAGCACACAAGATTGATAAGATAATAGCATGAAACAATAAAAAATTATAGATATGTTGGAGACGTATCGGCCCTATATATATCCATGTCCCCACGTCACATTGACCGTCAGGTCACCGATGCCACATGACAGGTAGGCCCATGGAAAATATTGGTCTGTATCCTCAAAACCAGACAGAATAATCATTACCGAAGAGTGTGGAAACTCTTCACACTAACAGGCCAATTGTGTGGGAGATATTGCTGGTGCGCAGCTCGACTCCAAACTCCTTCAACACTTGTCAGAGACCAAGGTGGTGTTGGACACCTCGGATGTAGTCTGATGTCAAGACTTGACTTTAAGGGGATGCATTCGTTCAACCAATTTCTAGACCAGTGCTGATGTAGACGAGTTGCTTGGGTAGGCCATGGTGTTGCCAACTTGAAGACCGATTCAAGGGCTACTGATGGTGTCCCAGCTAAGGGGACTCTCACTGTGTCGACTACCAGTGAGCCGAGCTGAGGACCCCTTGTCAGTTCCGTCCTTGGCCACTTCGGGTAGCCCATGATGATTACGAGAAAGATCCAAAAATATTTGACATATACATAAAGACGTCGGATTCATGGAGGACTCACACCCCCACCCCCACCCCACATATGTAGCGGACTAGGACCTTGTACTATATAAATAGATGGGCCTGGCTCACAGAAACCTGTTGGGTAACGTTGCATGGGAAACAAAAAATTTCCTATGCACACGCAAGATCTATCCATAGTGATGAGCATCTACGAAAGGGAGAGTGGATCTACGTACCCTTGTAGATCGCTAAGCGGGAAGCGTTAAGAAACGCGGTTGATGTAGTCGAACATCTTCACGCTCGCGATCCAATCACGATCTAGCGCCGAACGGACGGCACCTCCGCGTTCAGCACACGTACAGCTCGATGACGATCTCCGCCTTCTTGATCTAGCAAGAGGGAGCGGAGAGGTAGAGGAGTTCTCCGGCAGCGCGATGGTGCAGCGGCGGTGGTGGTGGAACTATTCCAGCAGGGCTTCGCCTAAACACTACTGAAAAACTAGAGGAACTGATCTAATGGGAGAGAGGGTTGCACCGTGGCCTTTTGGGTTGATGTGCTATGGCCCTCTCTCCCTCTAGTATATATAGGAGGGAGGGGAGGGGCTGGCGCCCTAGGGATCCTCCCCTAGGGTCGGCCGAAGTGGGGAGGAGGGGGAGTTGGACTCCAATCCTACTCCTAGTAGGACCGCTCCCCCACTTGGAAACCCTTCCCCCTTTGGGCTTTTGCCTTTTCCTCTCACCCCAGCCGCATGGGCCCTTAGGGCCTGGCTTGCCCAGCCCACTAAGGGCTGGTGCGCCACTCCTAAGGCCCATGTGGCCTCCCGGTGTGAGTGGCCCCTCCCGATGGACCCCCGGAACCCTCCCGGCACTCCCGGTACACTACCGGAAATACCCGAAACTTTTTTGGTGACCAAAACGGGACTTCCTATATATCAATCTTTACCTCCGGACCATTCCGGAGCTCCTCGTGACGTCTGGGATCTCATCCGGGACTCCGAACAACCTTCGGTCACCACCATACATAACTCAATACTACCGAAACGTCACCGAACGTTAAGTGTGCAGACCCTGCGGGTTCGAGAACTATGTAGACATGACCGAGACACCTCTACGGTCAATAACCAATAGCGGGACCTGGATGCCCATATTGGTTCATACATATTCTACGAAGATCTTTATCGGTTGAACCTCTATGTCAAGGATTCAGTTAATCCCGTATGATGTTCCCTTTGTTCTTCGGTATGTTACTTGCCCGAGATTCGATCGTCGGTGTCTCTCTATACCTAGTTCAATCACCGGCAAGTCTCTTTACTCGTTCTATAATACAAGATCCCGTGGCTAACACTTAGCCACATTGCTTGCAAGGCTTATTGTGATGTTGTATTACCGAGTGGGCCCTGAGATACCTCTCCGTCATACGGAGTAACAAATCCCAGTCTCGATCCATGCCAGCTCAACAAACACCTTCGGAGATACCTGTAGAGCATCTTTATAGTCACCCAGTTACGTTGTGACGTTTGATACACACAAGGTATTCCTCTGGTGTCAGTGAGTTGCATGATCTCATGGTCGTAGAAACAGATACTTGACATGCAGAAAACAATAGCAATAAACTGACACGATCATATGCTATGTTCATAGTTTGGGTCTTGTCCATCACAACATTCTCCTAATGATGTGATCCTGTTATCAAATGACATCTCATGTCTATGGCTAGGAAACCTTGACCATCTTTGATCAACAAGCTAGTCTACTAGAGGCATACTCGGGACACTTTGTTGTCTATGTATCCACACATGTATCAGTGTTTCCAATCAATACAATTATAGCATGGATAATAAATGATTATCATGAAAAAGGATATATAATAATAATAACTACTTTTATTATTGCCTCTAGGGCATATTTCCAACAGTCTCCCACTTGCACTAGAGTCAATAATCTAGCTCACATCACTATGTGATTTACATTGTAATGAATCTAACACCCATACAGTTCTGGTGTTGATCATGTTTAGCCCTTGGAAGAGGTTTAGTCATCGGATCTGCAACATTCAGATCCGTGTGCACTTTGGAAATATTTATGTCGTCCTCCTTGATGTAATCGCGGATGGAATTGAAACGTCGCTTTATGTGTCTGGTCCTCTTGTGAAACCTTGGTTCCTTGGCTAGAGCAATGGCACCAGTGTTGTCACAGAACAGAGTCCTTGGGTTTAGTGCACTAGGCACTACTCCAAGATCTGTCATGAACTCCTTCATCCAGACACCTTCCTTCGCCGCCTCCGAGGCAGCGATGTACTCCGCTTCGCATGTAGAATCAGCTACCAAGTTCTGCTTGGAACTGCACCAGCTTACCGCACCCCCATTAAGAATAAATACGTATCCGGTTTGAGACTTAGAGTCATCCGGATCAGTGTCAAAGCTTGCATCGATGTAACCCCTTACGACGAGCTCTTGATCAGCTCCATAAACGAGAAACATGTCCTTAGTCCTTTTTAGGTACTTCAGGATATTCTTGACCGCCGTCCAGTGTTCCATTCCTGGATCACTTTGAAACCTTCCGAACATACTTATGGCAAGGCTGACATCGGGTCTTGTGCACAGCATTGCATACATGATAGAGCCTATGGCTGAAGCATAGGGGACAACACTCATCTTTTCTCTATCTTCAGCAGTCACTGGGCATTGAGTCTTACTCAACTTCACACCTTGCAATACAGGCAAGAACCCCTTCTTGGACTGATCCATTTTGAATTTCTTCAAAACTTTGTCAAGGTATGTGCTCTGTGAAAGTCCTATTAAGCATCTTGATCTATCTCTATAGATCTTGATGCCTAATATGAAAGCAGCTTCTCCTAGGTCCTTCATTGAAAAACTCTTGTTCAAATATTCCTTCACGCTTTCCAACATTTCTATATTGTTTCCAATCAGCAATATGTCATCCACATATAATATTAGAAACGCTATAGAGCTCCCACTCACTTTCTTGTAAATACAAGCTTCTCCGTAAACTTGTATAAACCCGAACGCTTTGATCACCTCATCAAAGCGAAGATTCCAACTCCGAGATGCTTGCACCAGTCCATAAATGGATCGCTGGAGCTTGCAAACTTTGTCAGCATTCTCTGGATCGACAAAACCTTCTGTTTGCATCATATACAACTCTTCCTTAAGGAAACCATTAAGGAACGATGTTTTGACATCCATCTGCCAAATTTCATAATCGAAAAAGGCAGCTATTGCTAACATGATTCTGACGGACTTAAGCATCGCTACGGGTGAGAAGGTCTCATCATAGTCAACTCCTTGAACTTGTGAAAAACCCTTTGCCACAAGTCGAGCTTTATAGACGGTGACATTACCGTCCGCATCCGTCTTCCTCTTAAAGATCCATTTGTTCTGAATGGCCTTTCCCCCTTCAGGTAATACTTCCAAAGCCCATACTTTGTTTTCATACATGGATCCCATCTCGGATTTCATGGCCTCTAACCATTTCTCGGAATCCGGGCCCATCATCGCTTCTCCATAGCTCGTAGGTCCATCGTTGTCCAACAACATGACCTCTAAGACAGGGTTGCCGTACCACTCAGGAGTAGTACGCGTCCTTGTCGACCTACGAGGTTCGATAGCAACTTGATCCGAAGCTTCATGATCATCATCATTAACTTCCTCTTCAACTGATGTAGGCTCTACAAAAACATCTTTCTGCGTTGCGCTACTCTCTGGTTGAAGTAAAGGTTCAAAAACCTCATCCAGTTCTATCTTCCTCCCACTCAATTCTTTCGAGAAAAAACTCTTTCTCAAGAAATGTTACGTTTTTAGCGACAGACACTTTGCCATCAGATCTGAGATGGAAGGTATACCCAACTGTCTCTTTTGGGTATCCTATGAAGAAGCATTTCTCCGCTTTGGGTTCCAGCTTTTCAGGCTGAAGCTTTTTGACATAAGCATCACATCCCCAAACTTTAAGAAATGACAACTTTGGCTTCTTGCCAAACCACAGTTCATATGGCGTCGTCTCAACGGATTTCGATGGTGCACTATTTAAAGTGAATGCAGTTGTCTCTAATGCATAACCCCAAAACGATAGTGGCAAATCGGCAAGAGACATCATAGATCGCACCATATCCAATAAGGTTCGATTACGACGTTCGGACACACCATTATGCTGTGGTGTTCCAGGCGGTGTCAATTGTGAAACAATTCCACACTGTCTTAAGTGACTGCCAAACTCATAACTCAGATATTATCCTCCTCGATCAGATCGTAGGAATTTAATCTTCTTTTTACGATGATTCTCAACTTCACTCTGAAATTGCTTGAACTTTTCAAACGTTTTAGACTTGTGTTTCATTAAGTAAATATACCCATATCTACTTAAGTCATCAGTGAAGGTGAGAAAATAACGATAACCACCGCGCGCCTCAATGCTCATTGGACCGCACACATCAGTATGTATGATTTCCAACAAGTCACTGCCCGTTCCATTGTTCCAGAGAACGGGGTTTTAGTCATCTTGCCCATGAGGCATGGTTCACATGTGTCAAGTGATTCAAAATCAAGTGACTCCAAAAGTCCATCATCATGGAGCTTCTTCATGCGTTTTACACCAATATGACCTAAACGGCAGTGCCACAAGAAAGTGGTATTATCATTATCAATTCTACATCTTTTGGCATCAATGTTATGAACATGTGTATCATCACTATCGAGATTCAATAAGAATAAACCCATCACATTGGGTGCATGACCATAAAAGATATTACTCATATAAATAGAACAACCATTATTCTCTGATTTAAATGAGTAACCGTCTCGCAATAAACAAGATCCAGATATAATGTTCATGCTTAACGCAGGCACTAAATAACAATTATTCAGGTTCATCACTAATCCCGATGGTAATCGAAGAGCGAGCTTGCCGACGGCGATCACATCAACCTTGGAACCATTTCCCACGCGCATCGTCACTTCGTCCTTCGCCAGCCTCCGTCTATTCCACAGTTCCTGTTTTGAGTTGCAAATGTGAGCAACCGCACCGGTAACAAATACCCAGGCACTACTCCGAGAGTTGGTAAGGTACACATCAATAACATGTATATCATATATACCTTGTTTGTTGTTGGCCGCCTTTTTGTCAGCCAAATACTTGGGGCAGTTCCGCTTCCAGTGACCAGTTCCCTTGCAATGAAAGCACTCAGTTTTTGGCTTGGGTCCAGCTTTGGGTTTCTTCACGGGAGGGGCAACTGCTTTGCCACTCTTCTTGGAGTTACCCTTCTTACCCTTGCCATTCTTCTTGAAACTAGTGGTTTTATTGACCATCAACACTTGATGCTCCTTCTGAATCTCAGACTCAGCGACTTTCAACATCGCAAACAGCTCGGTGACTGACTTGTTCATCCAGTGCATGTTATAGTTCAACACGAAGCTCTTGTCGCTAGGTGGCAATGATTGAAGAACTCTGTCAGTGATCGCCTCTGGCGGAAGGGGCATACCCAATTCAGCCAGATGGGTGGAATACCCAGACATTCTGAGTATGTGTTCAGTGACAGACCCGTTCTCCTCCATCTTGCAAGCATAGAACTTATCGGAGGTCTCATACCTCTCGATCCGGGCATTCTTCTGAAAGATAAACTTCAACTCAAGGAACATATCATATGCTCCATGACGTTCAAAACGTCTTTGAAGTCCCGGTTCTAAGCCATAAAACATTGCACATTGAACCATTGAGTAATCATCAGAACGCGCCTGCCAGGCGTTCACAACGTCTGGAGACTCTACTGGAGCGGTGCATCAAGGACATAAGCCTTTTGGGAAGCCGTAAGGATAATCCTTAGATTACGGGCCCAGTCCACAAAGTTACTTCCATCATCTTTCAACTTAGCTTTCTCTAGGAACGCATTAAAATTCAGGGGTGCTACTGCGCGAGCCATTGATCTACAACATAAATATTGCAAAGACAACTTAGACTATTGTTCAAGATAATGAGTTTAGTTAATCATATTACTTAAAAACTCCCACTCAAATTGACATCCCTCCGGTCATTCGAGTGTCACATGATCCAAATCCACCAACTCAAGCCCGATCATCACGTGAGATGAGGTGGTTTCAATGGTGAACATCTTCATGTTGATCATATCTACTATATGACTCATGTACGACCTTTCGGTCTCTTGTGTTTCGAGGCCATGTCTGTACATGCTAGGCTCGTCAAGTTTAACCCGAGTGTTCCGCACGTGCAACACTGGCTTGCACCCGTTGTATGTGAACGTAGAGTCTATCACACCCGATCATCACGTGGTGTCTCGAAACGACGAACTTTCGCAACGGTGCACACTCGGGGAGAACACAATTTTATCTTGAAATTTAAGTGAGGGATCACCTTATAATGCTACCGTCGTCCTAAGCAAAATAAGATGCATAAAAGGATTAACATCACATGCAAATCATAAGTGACATGATATGGCCATGAACTTGTGCTTTTGATCTCCATCTCCAAAGCACCGACATGATCTCCATCGTCACCGGCATGACACCATGATCTCCATCAACCTGTCGCCATGAGGTTGTCGCGCCAACTGTTGCTTCTACGACTATTGCTAACTCATAGCGATAAAGTAAAGCAAAACGGCGAAAATAAATTAAAGACAACCCTATGGCTCCTGCCGGTTGCCGTACTCATCGACATGCAAGTCGTGATATTCTATAAAAAACATGATCCTCTCATACATCACATATATCTCATCATGTAATTGGCCATATCACATCACAACATACCCTGCAAAAACAAGTTAGACGTCCTCTAATTGTTGTTGCATGTTTTACGTGGCTGCTACGGGTATCTAGCAAGAACAATTCTTACCTACGCAAAAACCACAATGGTGATACACAAATTGCTATTCAACCTTCTCAAGGACCGCCTTTGTCGAATCCGATCCAACTAAAGTAGGAGAGACAGACACCCGCCAGCCATCTTTATGCAACGAAGTTACATGTCAGTTGATGGAACCGGTCTCTCGTAAGCGTACGAGTAAGGTTGGTCCGGGCCGCTTCATCCCACAATACCGTTGAATCAAGAAAAGACCAAGGGAGGAAGCAACCTGAATATCAACGCCCACAAACTCCTTTGTGTTCTACTCATGATCTCTTCTACACATAAACATGGCTCTGATACCACTGTTGGGTAACGTTGCATGGGAAACAAAAAATTTCCTACGCACACGTAAGATCTATCCATGGTGATGAGCATCTACGAGAGGGAGAGTGGATCTACGTACCCTTGTAGATCGCTAAGCGGGAAGCGTTAAGAAACGCGGTTGATGTAGTCGAACGTCTTCACGCTCGCGATCCAATCACGATCTAGCGGTGAACGGACGGCACCTCCGCGTTCAGCACACGTACAGCTCGATGACGATCTCTGCCTTCTTGATCCAGCAAGAGGGAGCGGAGAGGTAGAGGAGTTCTCCAGCAGCGTGACGGCGCGACAGCGGCGGTGGTGGAACTATTCCAGCAGGGCTTCGCCTAAACACTGCTGAAAAACTAGAGGAACTGATCTAACGGGAGAGAGGGCTGCACCGTGGCCTTTTGGGTTGATGTGCTTTGGCCCTCTCTCCCTCTAGTATATATAGGAGGGAGGGGAGGGGCTGGCGCCCTAGGGATCCTCCCCTAGTGTCGGCCGAAGTGGGGAGGAGAGGGAGTTAGACTCCAATCCTACTCTTAGTAGGACTCCTCCCCCACTTGGAAACCCTTCCCCCTTTGGGCTTTTGCCTTTTTCTCTCACCCCAGCCGCATGGGCCCTTAGGGGCTGGCTTGCCCAGCCCACTAAGGGCTGGTGCGCCACTCCTAAGGCCCATGTGGCCTCCCGGCGTAAGTGGCCCCTCCCGATGGACCCCCATAACCCTCCCGGTACCCTACCGGAAATACCCGAAACTTTTCCGGTGACCAAAACGGGACTTCCTATATATCAATCTTTACCTCCGAACCATTCCGGAACTCCTCGTGGCGTCCGGTATCTCATCCGGGACTCCGAACAACCTTCGGTCACCACCATACATAACTCAATACTACCGAAACGTCACCGAACGTTAAGTGTGCAGACCCTGCGGGTTCGAGAACTATGTAGACATGACCGAGACACCTCTACGGTCAATAACCAATAGCGGGACCTGGATGCCCATATTGGTTCCTACATACTCTACGAAGATCTTTATCGGTTGAACCTCTATGTCAAGGATTCAGTTAATCCCGTACGCTGTTCCCTTTGTTCTTCATTATGTTACTTGCCCAAGATTCGATCGTCGGTATCTCTATACCTAGTTCAATCTCGTTACCGGCAAGTCTCTTTACTCGTTCCGTAATACAAGATCCCGTGGCTAACACTTAGCCACATTGATTGCAAGGCTTATTGTGATGTTGTATTACCGAGAGGGCCCTGAGATACCTCTCCGTCATACGGAGTAACAAATCCCAGTCTCGATCCATGCCAGCTCAACAGACACCTTCGGAGATACCTGTAGAGCATCTTTATAGTCACCCAGTTACGTTGTGACGTTTGATACACACAAGGTATTCCTCTGGTGTCAGTGAGTTGCATGATCTCATGATCATAGAAACAGATACTTGACATGCAGAAAACAATAGCAATAAACTGACACGATTATATGCTATGTTCATAGTTTGGGTCTTGTCCATCACATCATTCTCCTAATGATGTGATCCTGTTATCAAATGACATCTCATGTCTATGGCTAGGAAACCTTGACCATCTTTGATCAACAAGCTAGTCTACTAGAGGCATACTAGGGACAGTGTGTTGTCTATGTATCCACACATGTATCAGTGTTTCCAATCAATACAATTATAGCATGGATAATAAACGATTATCATGAACAAGGAAATATGATAATAATAACTACTTTTATTATTGCCTCTAAGGCATATTTCCAACAAAACCATCATACAATATTGTGGTAGTCTTACTTGTACTCTGTACACACTCCAAAGCAATAAAGCACAAGTAAGATGTAGAGTTTTATCTCTTCAGAGAGCTTGAACCTAGGTAAATCATGTGTCTCTACTACCATGACTCCAAGACATCTAGCTTAGGATTCCCTACCTCAAGATCTGCCGGATTTAGCTCCGTCACCCTCTCCCTGTCTAGTCGTCCGATTCTATCCTTTCACCTTTAAATACCAAAATTACTTTGATTCCTTTGTCGAAAAGCTATACTAACTAAGGATAACGCTTAAAGAAATTTGAAAGGGGATACTCATTGTTATGAACAAGAAACCATTCAACATATGTTTATGATTGTTGTTGTGTGGTACATATTGCATGGCGAAATTGTATATTTAGCATTTAATTTTGTTCCGCCTTGTAGTCTTTCTCGTATTTTTGGGTCTTCACTAGGTGGGGGTGTGAGAAATCAATATTTCTTATGTTGATCAGGGTAGCAACAATGTTTTTGATATATATGGCTATATCGATGGTATCATCTTGGACAAAAATGCATTGACTACAGTTTTGTGGGCATTATCATAGACAGTGGAGTAGCCAGGATCAAGCGACGACCCGAGCTAAGCTGATGCTACAGTAATAAACTATGGTGAATAGTAGCTACAATAGCTACAGTTAACAAAGGAGCCTGCTGCCATGCCCCAGGCCATGGCCAGTGTAGCCTCGGGCCTGGCTACGCCACTGATCATAGATGCCCAAGCAGTGTTTCAAATTTCATTCTGAAGTGTTGGAATTTTGTGAAGTTCCTTCATTTGGGTCTAAATTAAAGCATTGTTGGTCTACTTTGGCCAAACGAGTTGTTCATTCAAGTATTAGAGATAAATACATCAAAAGTCCAACTTATTAAAAGCATTGGCCTTATCAGAGTGGTAACAAACATGAAAACCGTTACTGCAAGTCGAGGATTGAACTCCGGTATAAAGCATAAAAAATCACTTTTCTATTTTTCAATTTTTTGTTAAATTCAGACGAAGAACCTCGAGTGGATTACCATGAAGTTTATGTCCCGGCTTGGACCATGTGCCATCGATAAGCTTTGGAATGTTTAGACATGTTTGGCGCATTCATCTTATTTATTTCATGGTTTTGATCTTTCCCACCTTTTGGCAAGATCAAGCTTTTTTTTTAATAAACAATGTAATAAATTGGCTATATACATCTTAGGATGCAGAAGTCGGGGTAATAAAATCTTTCATTATCTAAATAAATGTATGGCTTTTGATATTATTGGGAGTATAGTTCCGCTCAAGATGTAGATACATATATGGCCAATTTCGTTCCTAACCACACATTGCCATATCTCAAGTTAGACAAGTTTAGCCAAGTTCTTTTATATATGTTTGGTTAAAGCCACACCTTAGGCAACTATGATCTTGTGAAAAGTAAGCTCCATATTTATCATACATACAAAAAGTGTGAAAAAAATTCTCTTAGTCAAACCAAAGTGTAAGGTGGCTAATAATTTAAGGTGAAAATAATACTGTGGTAAATATAACAAATTTCACTCGCAATTTTTTTTGAACCGGGTGTAACCCCTTTTTACTAGCATAACGGAAATACATCTATCCTGACAATTCAAGGATACTAGAAAGGGGAAAGCGAGTTCATGGCATCACTGAGAAACCCACTGCAAGCATTCGTCATCGCAAAAAAAATTATAACAAAGTTTGTTTTTCTACATTCATGGAGATGTACTCCCCCCCCCCCCCCCCCCCCCCCCCCTCTCTCTCCGGGGAGACTGTTATCTAACAGAACATTATATTCTATGTGTTTGAAGACGTGACAGAAAGCTTAGGTTCCAACTGTTTTAGATGAAGTGCACTAGATGTGACACAAAATAAAAAACTCTCGCTCACACACACAGTAGGACAAATAGTGCACGCCTGGGCCTGGCTGTGCCGAGAATCTGAGAGAAAAGTGTGAGAACAAAGGGCTGGCCCTTGCTTGCATGAGAAGGATATGCCGGGTCTGCCATGGTGCATGCTTTTGTCTCCCAGCTGGAAGAAAAACGTTTATTGAGCATGCGATCATGCCTACGTACGTATCCATTAACTGTACAAATCGCAGACCTCCATGTCGCGCTCGGAGCACAAGTCTGCCATATATCTCTCCAGTCTCCTGCTGGAGTTGTCATGCTGCTCTCAACCTACGCATATGCGCGCGGATAGGTTGCACAATCCGTTGCATGAGGCTGTGAGCATGTAAATATTGCGTACTGTACGTATCCAATTATCTTCAGATAGCCACATTCATGAGGCTGCGAGGATGTGACAATTGTATGCGCGGATATGTACGGCGTGTGACTAGGTTTCTAGCCGACACGAGTTTAATACGTTTCCCCATGCCATCCATGCATAGTGTTGCACTATGTATATACAGCGCACCCCGTTTTGAATACGTACTACCACCTGTATATGCATGCATGCGTGTCTTGTGCGCGCGCACCAGACCCGTACGCGCCTGCATGGATCGATCGCAAACAGTTGAATCGACAGATCGATCGTCCGCGCATCAAGCTCTTCGTGTCTACTACTCCGTGGTGTACAAGAAAAGAAGGACGATCCGTGGATGTATGGTATGGTTCCTGGTTATTTTGGTCCTGTACAGGGGGCACGCAGGCACACTCCGTACGCGCGCGCTGCACCGAGACGTGCAGGCGTGCGTTCGTGTCTTCGCTTGCTTCTTGGCATGAAGCTTCTGTCTCCTTTGTTTGGATGTCTGCTGAAGCGGCACGGGTACGGTAAGATTGACACACCCGATGAAAGACAGGGAGAGAGTAACATGTATCCCAACACACACCACAGTTTTTGCACCTAGTGCATAAGATTGTCGACCGTGCATGAAATGATTGCAAACTTCTGCTGCAGCCTGCAGCAAAGCTATCAGTAGGGCAAGCACGCGTGATACAGTACTGACATGTTAGTGTAGTATGTCCGATACTGTTTATCTTGCACATTCACGCTATCAAAATGGCCGGGCAAACAACAAACGCGTTCTTTATTTCGACACATTTGAGCTTGTTACGCGGGGGACCGGCCGGCTAGCAAAACTTTCTCCTATTTCGTTTTTTTTGAGCGGGGGCCGGGCCAGGAGATCGTGGCCGTCCATAACAGTACTGACACGTCGCTTTCCTCTTTATCCCTTGCGGTCAAGTCAAAGAAAAAGCCAATGGACAATACAGATTAGTGGGTATGCTTTCTGCAATTTTTCTCGTCCATTTGGGATTCGATCAGGTCCATGTCTATGTTCTCTTTGTGCCTGATATATATAAGCCGGCCAACAAATAGTTAGCTTGACAACCCCTGCGATCAATGAACAATGGTACATCCACGTACACCGGTTTACGGGGTAGGCCACTTTTTTCTATGGTTGGGGTACGCCATTTGGCAAGTTTTTTTTAACCCTCAAACCGTAGAACAATAGTTCTACGGTATATTTTTCATTAAAACTAGAACCAATATGTTACAAGGAGGAAAAAAGAAAGAAAAGAAAAGGTCTAAAAAAACTACCAAAGAGGTAAGTCTACCCAATGCCAGATCTAGGGAAATTGATCATTTAGCTAAAAATTATTCCATGTCCACTGAGTCTCCAGTTCCTCCTCTTGTGCTTCGAAGTGATGTCGGGCCTGAAGAACAACTTTGATAAAAGCGAGGTCCTCGTCCTCGGATACTCGCTAGAGGACCAACTCCGGATTGCTGATAACCTAAATTGCAAGCTATCGGCGTTCCCCACAACTTATCTGGGGATGTGGCCGAGTCAAAGATCCTGGCGACTGGATTTGACCCCTAGTTGGCCGGGTTGCTTCGCGGGCAGAACCTTGGTGAGGCCGATTTTCCTCCAAGGGGAGTGAAACGGTTCTCATTAGTGCTAACCTGACGAGTCTCCCCATGTATATGATGGGGTTCTATATCCTGTCGAAGAGCGTTCATAGCTCTTTCGATAAGGAGCTCGCCAGGTTCTTCTGGCAGGCATCTGACGGGCGCCAGAAGTACCACATGGTCAAGTGGGCAGATATCTACATGCCTAAGGACTGTGGCGGGTTAGGGATCACGACCTCCCGTCCTATGAATATCGCCCTCATGTTGCGGTGGGTATGGTGGATCCTTAGAAGCAACGGTGGATTGTGGCTAAAACTCCTTCAGGCAAAGTACCTAAGGGGTGAACCGCTCCTCGCATGCTCTCGCGCGGGTGGATCCCAGTTTTGGCGCACTATCGAAAATATCAAGGAGGAAAATCGCCTAGGAATCTCCTTTAATATAGGCAATGGGGAAGGGACCCAGTTCTGGCTGGACCCATGGGTTAGGGATGAACCACTCAGAGTGGGGTTCCCTGTCCTATTCTCCATATGCGAAGAACCGTCCCTTCTCGTTTCTGCGGCCGTGCACCAAGGGCAATGGAATATTAGGTTCAGGCGATCATTCGGTCAGATAGAAACGGCCGAATGGAACCGCCTGCTAGACGCCTTGCCTCAGGCGCTCCCGGATTATTCGGTTGCGGTGGCCTGGCGTCTATCCCCATCTGGGCAATTCTTGGTTAGTTCGGTATACCAGGCCCTCTATCGTTCCCCAATCATCCCTTGGCTCGCGCCGTTATGGAAGGCCCCCCTTCCCTTGAAGATCAAAAATTTTGTGTGGCAGTTGCTCCGTGATTGGATACCTTCGGGGATGGAGGTGCTTAAGCGGCATGGCCCTGGAGACGGCATGTGCGCCTTATGCATGGTCCCGGAGACGGCGACACATATAATGTTTACTTGCACGGCGGCGAAGCCAATGTGGGAATTCATACGCGAAGCTCTTGGGCCCGACTGGGGGCTCAGGACCTCGCGGAGTTTCTACAAACCAGGGCCACCCATCCTGGGTGGCATCGTCGTTTGTTCTGGTTGATATTTGCCGCTATGTCGTGGACCCTCTGGACGACCCGTAATAAGATGGTGATTGAGCGAATACTTCCGAGGCAGGCGTCTAACTCCTTCTTCAAATTCCTTGCTTTTATGCAGCACTGGCACCCGCTCTCTAGGCAGCGATACCGGGTGTGGCACCATGGCATGCTGGATGCACTTTAGGCTACGGCGCGACGTCTTGCCTCCCGCTAGAGCCGATGCTATCCCGCCACTAGGTAGCTTTTTTCTTATTTCTTTTACTTTCTTTGGGCTAGAATGTGTCGTTGCCCAGGCTGATATCTGTCGTTGAACTTGTATGCTGCTTGTATGGAGCATTGCTTTATCTATAAAGCGGGGCGAAAGCCTATTTCGAGTGAAGGCTTGGACATGTTTCTCTTTTATTTTGAATCTCAGCAATTTAAGATCTTGCTTCAAGTAGAATCTCCGGGATTGAATTGATTGTTGTTTAGCTCTGAATACTTTCTCATTTCTTTGAGTCCAAATGTTTCAGCATGCCAGGATAACTATTTCTGCAGCAAAAGTCTTAGGAAGTAATTCTATAGCAAATAGAGCTTCCTCATAGACTGATGTACCCCTCTTTTTGCCAGGATACTTGGCCAGTTTTAATTGGAGTTAGGGGGAGGGGCCCACCCTGGTGAAATTCAGGGTGGACAGAGGGAATTAAGCGGAAGGTTACGTAAGAATTTAATAACAGGTTTGGAGGTGTAGGATTATTGCCAATCAATCATTGCTATAGAAATTATCATCACGGACTGGCCAAAATAGTTTTAACACTAAATGACGAACGACCTATTTGTCCATGTCGTCTGCGATGGCTAGGACACTCATCCCATTCGAGCTTCCCCGGTGAGCCTGTGGATCCACCTCCCCTCTCCCGCCGCTCAGGCAGCCGGTGCAGGGAAGGGGGATCCCGATGCCTCTATTTCGGCTAGTAGTTTTGGTTAGGAGTTTTTTCACGTGGGTATTTTTATCTTTGAGTTGGTGTTCCGGGCACCGATCCTCCTCTAGTTTCTTCATTGGGAAGGAGTCGGCAGAGCTCCGAAATTATACCTACCGTCTCCTTGGTGCGACGAGGTTACGGTTTCTCTTCATGTGTACACACCGGCGAGACTTGGTGTCAGGCTTTTCATATCGATTCAAAGGTCCAATGGTACCACTGCAACTTAGGGGTGCTGGTACTTAGGGGCACATTCATACACGAAGTTCCCGACTGACATCGTAAGAGTGAAGGCAACTCTGGTAGCAGAGCGGCAATAGCGATCCATCGGCGACTCGTTTAAGACGATAGTGGTTGTCAGGTGATCTAGGTTCTCTGTGTAATTTTGTTTATGTTTAGGATCTTTTTCACTTCTTACGAACCTTTATTATAGATGGTAGTCCTTCGGAAAAAAATAACACTAAAGGGCCATTGACCCATCATTGTGTTTTCATCACTAGTAACAGAATTATTGTTATGGATTACCTAATTTGTCCATGGAGACATATTACAAAGACAAAAAAAGTACAACACATACTGCCCTCCCAAACCCAGCACTACCACATGTCCCGCACTCCAAGCATCTTTGAAGGGGGAACAAGCAGCTGACAAGTCAACTAAGAGCAACTCTAGCAAAGTCGCCTCATTGCCTCGATCGGCATAAACTATAGTGCGCACTCCACATACGACCTCGTAGCCTTCATATTTGGAGGCTAGGAAGGTCCACTATGGAGCACGCTACATACCCAACTGTCAGCACAGGAGGAAAGTTTCAGCTTCTTCCTGCTTGCGCCATGGTCGGGTTTTGAAGTTGCGTCATGCATGGACATTCACCACCGTGCACATATAACGAGGCAGGGTGATGGGACGACTATCCACCGTGTCCCAGATTCCCAAGGCAGTCGTTTGAATGGTCACATGGCTTCATCCACGACTACAATGCCTCGCGGCGCATGTCCCCATAACCAAGGTCATAGCCACCTCCACCCCTATCATCGTCGCCTCCTCCCTACCCATCTCCTCAATTGTCCAGCATAATGTCGATGCGCAATAACGCAACCTATTTTCTAAATTTTATGGTGGAGCAGAATGTCCCATCCTAGATGCCACACATTGGTGGGAACTCTGCCTGTGGCGCACTAGCAGCGGCAGCCATCAGATTCTCCTCTCGCAACACGGTGGATCTAGCGCATCCTACAACACCGGCAGGGGATACAATGCATCTCGTGGTGTTGGTGGCGACCGCAGGGATTCGACACATCTAGTGGCACCGGCGGAGGCCCCGTGGATCCATCCCACTCATCAAGGTGAACGAGGAGGCAGATGTCGTCCACGTCGGCCCAGCCGCCCCTCGTTCCGCTGAATGAGGTTGTCCCCGTCGAGGCTCTGCCGGAGCCGGAGCTAGAGCCCGATGACCCACCCACGCCATGCTCCTGTTCTCCTCCCTTGAAGCTCGCAACGAGGAGCACACCCTCCATGAGTACGGCCCGCACTCACTGACAAGGAGTAACAACGGTTGTGGCTCGTGAGTTTGACCCATATGCCTTCTTCGACGATCTCTCGTCGGAGGAGGAAGACGACGACTAGATGGTGTCGGCTACCACGTAGCATAGGTAGTACTAGGTAACAATGTCTCTCAAATAGCGGCACGCTTTTTTGAAAATGTCGTTAAACGACATTTGAAGTCGATAATTATATGTAAAACGACGCATTTTGGCAACTATAGTTCCTATTAAGTTATGTCTCCAATACATGTGTTTCGTACATCTAATTGAGATTAAATTGTCCATACAAAAATGCAAAAATGTAAAAAATGAGCAAATAAAAAAGATATGAAGCCCACGTTGTACCGACTATGTTTTTGCACAAAGCGTTGTGGCCACCATGTTCCTATGGAGCGCTCCATATGGCGGATGGCGATCATCAACATAGCGAATTTGCTAAAGTTGCTCTAGCAGGGCTTTTTTGCCAGACTTGGTACTAATGAGTTTAATTTTAGACTAGTCACAAGTGAACAGTATATCACTGACAAGCTCGACCTCATGCCCGTCAATACTATAACCTCATCAACAGTTCTGTGGTCATAATGTCATCCCTCATAGTCTAACTTTAGACCCATCAAATGATGATTTTTTCAGCTAAAAAAAGTGATGATCTTTTCATGAAACTACATCATCCCTTAGACTAACAGTTGACGGGTGCCCAATGGTCGCGCCAGTGATTAGTATTAATACTGACATTTTACTTAGGTCTGTTAGTGGTGACTCATTTGTCGTAACTTCTTTGTAATTTTGAGTGCAATGTCAAGCCCTCACCACCACTCCCTCCACACACATTTACACGCACATACATGCCACGTCATTGTAAAAAAATCGTGGTCCATAAAAGTTCATCAAAAAACATTGCAACATCTCAAAATGTCCATGCAACAAAAATATATATAATGTATGCAAAAAATTCCCCATCTATTACATCAATCCTTGAAAAAGCAAGTCACAACATATGCAAAAGAAAACACCATGGTAAGCAACATTAATAGATAGTGTGGGCAACAATGTCTGGATACTTTTGCAATAAGATAAAAATAAACTCTTCATAACACACTACAACATAACACCCATGTGTACACAACTGATAACATACATAAATGCAGCAAGTCAAAATGTCATGTGCAACATAAAAAGACCGCAATCACTAACATCTCAGTGCCAAACACTCTAGCCCCCCAAGTCTCGCATAGCAATGAGTTTGGATCGCTAGAGCCCTATTTGAAACCATATTCGACGAGCCCACACTATTTGTACCTATGAACCATCCCCCATCGTCCAGGTGGTGCGTAAAGAGCTTTATTTTTAGGCTCCAACTCAAGCTCTGCCATGACATCATCCACACCAAACTTGTCGACCTTCATCTGATGGGAAAGAGGATAAGAACCTATGGGGGAGATTGTTGGAAATATGCCCTAGAGGCAATAATATTATATTATTATATTTCAGTATTCATAATTGAGAGTTTATATTCTATACTATAACTATTATGATTCTGGAATATGTGATTCAGTGGAAAAATCATACGCATGTGTGGAATGATAAACGACAATAATAAGGTTCCTAGTCTTGCCTCTAAGACAGGCTCAAGTGTTGTTTGTGATCATATTTTTCTGATATTAGGATATCGTTAAGTGTAACGATAGTCCTAAAACAACATTGAGAATATGACGTTAGAAGAACAATCATATTGAATCGACCCAAACTTGTTTGTTATACTTTGAGATAATATCGTCTAAAATCAATTGTTATAACACAGAGTGTTAACACGTGTTTTATATTCCTTAGACAGTGAGAGTATCATAGCCACTTCTTACCGTACGATGAGCTTTGGGATTTCTCAAACATCAATTGTAACTACGTGATCATAACGATAACTTACAGGTTCATCGAAAAGTTTGACAAGGGACTAGATAGCTTGAGACTGGAGTTTGCTCCTCCCACGATGGAGAGATATTCTTAGGGCCCTCTCGGTGTGACGGCATCCATCATCGTCTGGCCATACACAGGTGACTATGTCACGGGGATGCCGGAACACATCAACGAGAAAAAAGAACAAAACCGGTAACGAGGACAACGGTATAGTAAGCATGTGAATGACTCGAGAGGGTACCGATGCATCTCGGGTTTTGTAAAGTATCGTGAAGCAAAGAGAATATCACATGATAACCAAAGATTCGCTCGAATACCATGTGTACTCATAGGGATCGATATGGACGTCCACGGTTCCGCTATCAGTCATTGAACGAAGGAGTTTCTTTCATATCTATGAGTTACCGAACCTACGGGTCACAAATTCAAGATAATCATGATCTATTGAGTATTAGTAGTGCTGGAGTAATGAGAACATATTTGTGAAATTGTTTCATTACTATTCCAAATAGTTTCAAGAGGATCCGGGCGTTTCGGAGTAACCGGAAGGGTTTCGAAGACTATCGGGAATACCAGGTATTACCGATAAATAATATATAGGTGAAAATATTTTTAAAGATGTTAAATTAATAATAAAATACTGTTAAATAGTTAGGAGGACTTTATATTCAATTTAATATCAGCAGGTCTTAAAAGGCCAAGAGATGGAAGGCAACTTGGGCCACAAGGGCCCAAGTGGAGGTGCCCCCCCCCCCTTCCCACTTGGGAAGGGAGGGGAGGCCGAATTGGAGGGGGATTCCTCTCCCTCTTGGTCGGCCAAGGGGAAGGGGACTTTCCCTCCCCTTGTGGCGCCCCTCCTCTTCCCCTCCACCTATATATATACTAGAGGATTTCCATCCTTTTGGATTGACAAGTTTTGGATTCTCCTCTAGTTCTCTAGTTCCAGTTCTAGTTGATCCTAGTTGGTCAATTAGAGCTAGACCTAGATCCTCTAATCCTCATAATTAGAAGGCCGGGGTGGTTCCAATATCCTCCCTCTAATTCTCCGGCTGCGGTTAGCTCTGGACGGCGAAGCGCTGGCGGATCGTGAAGGTCGTACGCTTGCAACCAAGCAGAGAGGTCGTGCTTTCAGTCTTCGGTTCGAGGGATCGTTCGTGGGCGATTTGTGGAATCGTTCATCTACGGTTTGAGGGACTCCAGGTACGATCTGCTCCTTTCGCTGCAACTCGGAGTCGGTAACGATCGATATCCAAACCGTTTATTTATCTTCATATTGATCTTGGTTGATCGTAGGGCGACTTTTTTTTGTTTTCTACTACGTTTCCCAACACGAGAGGTGAGGCATGGCATGGTGGTGTCATGGGAGGAACATGGAGAGGCGGTGGAAGGCTCAGAGAATGCATTGGTCGACGGAGGAGTAACATGGAGCAGGGGCGGAGGGCACACAAAGGAGTAATGACTAATGTGGGATGTGGAGGCTGTGTGGTGGACCAGTCAACTCGAGTTCTTATATGACCAGCCACCGAAGTCAATTATAACAATACGATTACATGCACCTTTCATTCTCCTCTGTCTATCCGTTACATTTTTGCATTTATTAAATGTATATGCGTTGGACGCTTGGAACATACCTATGTAGTTCATGCTTCATATTTTTGTTAGAAAAGGTAATTCATTTCACTTCAATCCATTTTTTTATCTTTCTATACATCATACTGCATGCTTCATATGTTTTATTATTTTTATAATAAAAAACAAGAACACTCTTATAATCTCTTTTGCATTAGCATTGGTTTTTTTATTAAGCAATGGTTAATGTTTTCTTTTAACGAGGTCTGCAGCAAAATGCAGGATATCATATACTCACAAATGATTCCACCGGTTTCAGTTTTATCTGCATCTAGAGGAAAGATTGTTTGATATCTTTCAAAACTAATTGACGGATAACTTGCCTAGTAGTATTACTACTATTTGGCATTCGGCATTTGCTTACCGATTTTTTTCACATGTGCTCCTCGTTGCAATGTACACGCAAACAAAGTCGAGAAGCCCAAGAAAATTTATTGTTTTAGAAGTCTACTAATTAAGACTTGACTAATAGAATTTAAAAAAAATATTTGGTTGTCTAGAATAAGGCAGTTTATTCTAGAAGCCCCCAAAAGCCACCAAAAACACTGCCCCTAAAGAAGTGTGGCCTGTAAAAAGAAATTGTGCGAACTTGACCTTCTAAGGGTTTTTGTCAAATATTTGGAGTCATGTGATATTATTTTTTTTTGAAAGAAAGGGGTCGCCCCCTGTCGGTGTCAAAACTGGCGGATCTCGGGTAGGGGGCCCAGAGCTATGGATCTGGGATCAATGGTTAACAAGGGACGAAGGAGACGATGTTTACCCAGGTTCGGACCCTCTTGAGGAGGTAAAAACCCTACGTCCTGCTTGATTATATTGATGAGTATGATGATTACAGAGTTGATCTACCTCGAGATCGACTGAGCTAAAACCCTAGATGAGTTGGCGTATCCTCTACGAACTAAGCCCCCTTGGTTTATATAGACACCGGTGGTACCTAGGGTTACATGTGATAGGTTTCCGCCCATTATTTCTTGGAGGATACACCAAGTCTTTGGAACCTTCCTTCCTGAGCATGGGGTCGTCCTGTAGTCCGGTCTTCCTGCAATTGCCACAGAGCGGCCCACCAAGATGGCCCCCAAGAGATAAGCTGACGGCCCAAGGAACCCTTAGTACCGGACTCCCTCAATAGCCCCCGAACTAGCCTCCAACGCCGGGCTTCATGACACTTAGCTGCTTCGCACGTCCAAAGTATCCGGCTTGCGGGGTGAGTTCTTTTCGTCCCTTTATACTCGGCTGATCCCAGCTCGGCCGCTGATGATACCCTGCTTTCTGAACATACATTGCTTAGCCTCGAAGGCCAAACGCCTGAGTATGAACAGTGCCTCACCTGGCAACTTTTCTGACGAAAAGCCAGGACAGGTCGCAGCCACTTAGCCAGTTATAAAAACTCGATTCGCGGTTCGAGGAAGCTCCTACATTGGCATGTCTTATCAACACGAAGATCGTGCTCCATTTTTCGCGGGATACGATTAATGATCTGGGTTATCCCACGCGCGTATAGCGGCACAATTGCTTCGGGAAACGACGCAGCCCATGGCGCAGTAAGATGACTCTTGGTATTACGGCCTTCCATAAAAGAGAGAAAATCCCCAAGGCCTCCATACGCTCCTCAGATTCAAGCTCGTCCTCTCGACCTCCTTCGCTCCGAGCGCCCAGATCCGATCCGTCTCCAGTTCTCCCCAAGCCACCCCCTCCCCAAGCTCGGCCATGGTCGGCTCAGGTTCCCAGGGCAAGTGGGAGGCTTCTTGTGTCACCGACAACGATATCCGGGAGCTGAAGCACGCCGGCTACCTCCCGGTCAACATCGTCCACCGCGCCCCAGAGGCTGGCCAAGTGGTGCCTACACCGAAGCCGGGAGAGCGAGTGGTGTTCATTCCCCAATTCATCTGGGGACTAAGCTTCCCGCTGCACCCCTTTGTAAGGGGCCTAATGTTCTTCTATGGGTTAGATTTTCATTATCTCCCCCGAACTCCATCATGCATATCTCGGCCTTCATCATCGTCTGCGAGGCCTTCTTGCGGGTCCAGCCGCATTTCGGTCTGTGGCTAAAGGTCTTCAATGTCAAGCCGAAGACTCTCAATAGCCAACACGCGGATTGCGTAGGGGCGGTGATCAGCAAACTTCCGCGGGTAGAGTGCCAGGAGGGCACCTTCATCGACACCGTCAAGGTCTGGTAGAAAGAATGGTTCTACATCACCGAACCACGAGGCGCAGACTGGGCGGCACCCTCTGAGTTCAGATATGGACCCCCCACGAGGCTGACCTCGTGGATCAAGAAAGGCCTTGATTGGGGATCGGCCATGGAGGTGAAAGCGTTGTAGGAATGTATTACGCAAATGATAGAAGCGAACGTTGAGCTGACCAACGTGGTCCAGGTCATGCTCCGCCGCCGTCTCCTCCCCTGCCAGCACCGAGCTACCCCAATGTGGGCCTACAAGCTTGACGACCCCGCCACCATGCGCCAGCTTTACCGCACTACCCACGAGAAGTTGTGGAAGGCATTGTTCAAGCCCTAGAAGGACTGGCCAGCCGAGGAGGAAGACACCGGCTTGGACGCCGAAAACCCTCCACTGAAGGTATAACAAAGTTTCTATTTTTATTCTCGGGCTCTACCTTTTAGTAAGGAATTTAACCACTTCTTCCTTGCCTTCATAGAACTGGCTGGACAAGGCCCTGCGGATTAATGGCCCAGCCCCATTGCCCGAAGACCCCAGGCCTGCCCTTTTGACAGCGATGCTGGTCGTGGCGCCATACTCGGCGCCAAAGAAGAAGAAGGAGAAGAAGAAAGGAGGGAAGAAGGAGGTCCGAGAGGGCCTCCGCCCAAGAGGTCCTCCGGACACTAGGTCCGGGGAGACCCAGGCCTCCTCTGCTCACGAGGAGGAGCACATAGAGGAAGGGGGAGGTGGACTCCGTCCCCAGACAAGGAAGAGGGCGGCGTCTGTCGACGCAGAGGAGGATCCAGCTCCCCCCGCCCCGAAAAGGTCTTGCAGCGCCAAAGTGGTCCTGCCCGATGATAGCTCGGATTCCGATGAGGAATCCTAGGCTTTTGAAAGTGTCCCCCGGAGGAACCCCAGGGTCAAGCCCCCAGTCCAGAGGTATTTAATCCGAACACCTTATGATACGTTCGTGCAGAGTTTTGCCACTAACCGGATGAGTGCCTTTCATGTTGCAGCCCACCCCGCGACCTCCCCACTGATCAGGTATCCGAGGGGGAATCTTTGCCCGCCGAGCTGGTAGAGAGCGGGACAGCATCACGTCCCTCTCCTCCTCAGGCCACCGAGGAGACCGTGGAGGTGCTATCCCGCCAGACCCCACCTAGGCCGAACACCGGGGGCGGGGGTGACGACGAAATGGCGGAGGTTAATACCTCGGCTACCCAAGACCAGGGGGAGGAACCCCTCCTGGCAAACAAAGAGGGGGGACCTGGTTCATCTGAGCCCCCTTCGCAGACGGTTCCGGAGCACTCTATGCCTTCGAAATTGTCGACCTTGACTTCCCAAGAAAGGAGGGTGGAGGTGCCACCACCAGCGTCGCCCGTGACAGAGTGGGCCGCGACTGAGTGTCCGGCCGTGATGGAGGAGGCTTTGACCAGCTCCTCCCTTGCCGAAGATCAACGCGCCCTTATGGGTGCGGTTTTACGAGGCATTCAGTCTGTTGATAATGGGCTAAAGGAGGCCTTCAATGGTCTCCTAACGGGCTTCAAGGTAAGCCATGTAATACTCTTTCTCCCAGAAAAAGTTAATTTATAAGTTTTATACAACCCCTGTAAGCTCAGTAGCCCCCGAGCCGTGGGTGAGTTTGAAAAACTCACACGAGGGTCAAATAGCAAAAAAGTACAAATGACAGCAAATAGGTTAATTGTGACCTCTGAGACTCTGGCAGGTTTGGGGAAAACTTAGCAGAGGGTCTACAGCCGATAGCTCGGGAGTCTAACATGAATAAGGTGTTTTGTAGGCCTCGTCTTCGGTAGTGGCCACCAATGCCTTGGATCTGGCCGAGCTGAATCGGAAGCTCAAGAGTTCCGATGAGGAACTAGACCGCCTTAACGAACGGTTTGACGAAGCGCAAGGTAAGTCCGAATTGTACCACCTTGGCTACTGTTATCCTTATTAATTGAAGTTGTTTCGGGGTCTTGTCACCGAGTATTGGTTATCTACTATGACTACATCCACTGCCGCGGAGGTCGAGAACCTCAAGGCGGAGTTAAAGAAGGTGAGGCAGGAGGCCGCGGATCATAAGGCGCTGGCCGAACAGGCATCTGCCAAGATGTCATCGGTGAAAACCGTTAGCGACAAGCACGAAGCTCGGGTATCCGAGGTGCAACAGGAGCTCAAGGATGCCGGCACTAAGTGTGAAGCCCTTGAGCAAACAAACAAGGACCAAGACGCCGAGCTATCCTCGCTATCCGCAAAGCTTAAAGCGGAGCGGGTAGATAGGAGGTTATATGAAGAAGAGCTCCGCCAAGTCAGGCTGATCGCGGATGGTAAGCCGTACTTACTGCAATATGCCTTTGGTGGTAAAAGGTTTGCGTCGCTCACACGGGTGTGGCGTTCCGCAGGCGTCTTTACAGATCTCCCGAGGAGTGCGGCGGACGCGGCTTGGTACTATGCGACGCGGGATGGAGATGTTGAGCCTAGACTGTTCTGGGCGCAATTTCAGACCCCCGAGCACCCACCTCTCCTCAGCAAACAAATGAAGCAGTTGATGGAGCTACATAGGATGGCGGAGCCCGCCATGAAAGACCTTTCCATTCGGCTGTGGCCGGCAGAGCCATTGTCAAACAGTTACTTCGGCTTGGTGCAGAAGTTGTGCGACGCCGCGGCTCGGATTGAAGTCCTGAAGCGTTACGCCTGTATCGAGGGGGCTCAGATGGCCTTTGCAAAGACCAAGGTGCACTGGCCGAAGATCAAGCCGGCCGAGATGGCCACCGCACCTCCACCTCTTGGGAAGGGGCATAGGCATCCCGAGTTGTACTTCCCCATCATGATGGATGGCGCTCGGGCGATAGAGGCCCAATGCTCTAAGGATGTAATTTATGACTGAGCGTATTATTATGTGCCCAATGAATATTTCACTTTATAATGCGTATGCACGATGTATCATGCTTTTAAGATTTGAATTATTTTGACTCCTGTGTGGCTGTTTAAACTGAAAGTTGCCAGTCGTCGGCTTCAACCCCCATGTAAATATTACAAGAGGTGTTTCGACCTCCGCAACGTTACCCTTAGCCGAAATATCGACGCCCAGAGGCGATGGTGCGAGAGGGGAACAAGGCAATCGTACTATGTGGCTTTAGCGCTTTCACTTAGACATAGGAGCTTGACTGCGGGGGCTGGTTACTAGCCCCCCGTATTTTGTGATATTCGGATATACCGAGGTTAAGACCATTACCACATGGTTTGTGAAGGTACAAACCCCTCGTATGACACGGAATAACATCCATCGATTTTGAGTTTGACACTTGTGCTCGGATCGCAGACCGGTTCTCGCTCATTATGACAATCGGTATTCGGCTTTCTCCACTGAGGTACTTGACCAGGCGAGCTGGAAATACAATCGCAGTGGTTCTCCCTTTACCCTTTTAGTCGAACAAGCGGAACGTAAGAGGGTAAACACGGGAGCCGGGCAACCCAACCTTTGACCCAAGACATAATTCGTCATATAACGCAATATCCGAGACGCCGGACATGTAGAAGATAATGTCGGTATGATGCTTGGGGCGAGTTTTATAGTCAAGCCCCCGGTCTATTAGCCGATCGCATCTACTATGTACCGAACAGTTTTGCTTTCGGGGCCAGGGAGTAGAAAACAGTTTATGTTACATAAAGTACTGTAAGAAGGCCGTAAAGGATAATCTCTATATCGAATGAATTTTTACAATTCAAACCGCCAAAGCAGCTGTTTATAGGTATTTTGCTTCTAAAAACAAACTTTACAAAGGAAAGGTTTACTAAGGGTCTTCGGTGGGTGGCTTGAGGTCCTCGACATTCCCTGGTACGCCTCCGTTCCTTTGCTCTTGAGGGGGGGTTATGCTCCTTTAAAGGTGACTGCTATAGGCGAACGGACCTGTGAGAGAGTTTCTCAGGAAATCGCCGTAACGCATGTGAGCTTGACGCTTGCGAGGTCCTTGATGGTGCCTGCTGTTTGTCCCAAGATGCTTTTTTGAAAGTAGTTCGGTCGAGCCGACCACTTGGTTTTTGACAGTGGGTCCCCACAATTTCCCATGGTATTTTGAGAGCAAAATTGTGTCTTCTAGGTGCGTACCTTACGGGTAGTTGGGCCGTGCTGTGGGGGTCGCATCCCTATTTGTGTTGATTAGGGGATGGTTCCGGCAGGTCGGGTTGAGCTCGGGCTCACTTGTTCGCCTGCCGCGCCTTGATGGATGATGGAGGCCTCAGCGTCTGTAGCAACACAACCCACTACGGTCAAGTCTCTGTGCTTTCTGTGTCATCCCTGGATCAGTATGCTGGCACACACAGTACTTCGATGAAATATCATAACATCACATGTAAAAGAAATATCGTAGATCCAGAGTATACCTTATTTATCACAGCGGAAACAAATCAATAAGGGTGTGGAGTCCCATCAACGCCAACGGCAAGTTGAGTGTAGACCGTAACCCTACAACGTAACTCTTACTCGTCGTAGAAATCCTGCAACATGATACGTTGCAGCCGTGTAGGTCAGTACATTGAATGTACTGGCAAGATCACATATGAAGGGAGATGAAAATAAGTCTATCACTATATGCAATATGGCAATGGAGGCTCTATGTCTGAGTTTTTGCATAAAGCTGATTTTTCCCTAACTAGAAATTAATCAAATCATCCTACAAAGTCGATGTCATTAATGAGATGGTTCCGCCAACCAAATTCTCATATCCCAAAGTTGTCATTAATCCCAAATTCATTTAATCAGTAACGATGTTGAGAATATCCAGATAATCCAATTCCAGTCGCTCAAATTGTCCGTAACCGGGGACACGGCTAATCGATTAGTTTAACACTTTGCAGAGGTTTGCGCACTTTTCCCGCAAGACTCGATCGCCTCCTTTGAAGTCCTCGCACTACCTGGTGTTTGAGAACAGGATGACCGAGACACAGTCTTTCCGAAGTACTCAACTATGCTAGAGCCCATAATAGCTTGCGGTTGCACATGGAAGCTTCTGGTCTTGAAAGATCCATTAATCTCTTTGAGCCTGGGTGGCCTTTCGTAAAATTGGGTGACCACTGGCCAATCCCTCGGATCCCCTAGTATAACTGGGTGGTCACTGGTCAAGCCCCAGGATCCCCTCTTGAGTCTGTAGCACTCGATGATCACTAGTCAATCCCTAGGATCCCCCCTTGAGTCTATAAAGTTGGGTGATCACTAGTCAATCCCTAGGATCCCCTCTTGAGTCGATAGAACCAGGTGATCACTAGTCAGTCCCTAGGATCCTCTCTTCTTGCAGGCAGTCCACCCAGAGGTGTATTGAAATCTTGAAATCTTGTAGTCTTGAGGTTGATCCATATATTATAATCACACTCACATCTCACATGTAACACTCATACCAATCCCCGTCTATGGAAGCATAGCTGCAACTAACTTAACAACGATTCCCGGGGCTTGGTGACAAGGGTGTGGGTTCCTACCTCAAGATTCTACTCAAGATACAAGTTTTAATATTCCTATTGAATACAGGATGAAAAAGTGGCACTAATGCAATAAAATCATAGGTATTCAAAATATGATCAAAGTGAACTTGCCTGGTAAATGTTGAGGAAGATAAATCGCTCTCAGAAAAACTTGATAGAACTATTCGTCACTCTCCGATGAAATCTATATAGCAAAACATTGCATTCACATAAATAAACACATCTAGCAAGCAATTCTGTCAAACAAAATAACAATCCAAAAACAATAAAATAACAATGAAATCAAAGAAAACCAAATAAAGATCCAAGGAGAAACCAACTCACACAATAGCAATCAATACTCACCTAACAACACTAAACTAATCTAAATAACTATTCAACAGTAAATAAAATACAATCTAAATAAGTCAACACCAAGAAATTTACAAAATTATTAACTAGCAAAAATGAGCTAATTAAAAACTATCATAACTATCTAGTTATCACCAATTCAAGTATAACAACAAGAGAACAAATAACATAACCCTAAATCAAAATCAAGAACTAAATTATTGCTATTTGACAGAATAACAATTAACTATATTAACATGGCAAAAAGAATTACTTTTGAAACTAATAACACTAATTATATTACTACAATTAGGAGCTAAGCAAACAAAATACAAAACAATATATTAAAAAAATTATAAAATTATATCTACTCTATTCTAACAGAAGTATATCATAACATGTTAAAATCTACAAAAAGAACTAACTAAAATTATTAAAAACAACAATTAAATGACTAGAACAACTATAAAAGTAAAACAGTACTGTTTTAACTAAAACCTAATTTTAAAGTATACTAAAAATAACTCACTAAGTACTACTATAGAAACAAATCACTAAGAAAATAGCAGCAAAAAGAATCAATCAAAAATATGTTTTTGAACTCAAGATATTCACAAAATAGTGATTTGAGCAAATTTGAGAAAATGCAAATTTAAGATTTTCAAACATGAAACGGTTTTGGATCTACAGAAACTACACATTTTTTTGAAACCGTAGCAATTGGAATCACTCAATTTCGATAAGCAGACAATTAGATATGATTTTTCTAAGATTGCTATTTTTCTGAAAAGAAAAGTTACGGGATTTTTTTTTGGATCTCACCGGAGTTGGGGAAGATGACAGGAAATTGCTCGGGTCCGGTGATGTCGTGACTCCCAGAGGAAGGCAAGGACGGGACGGGGAGGAGGAGGCCGATGTGAGTCCGGGAAGAACCGTGGAGGCGTAGGGCTCGTCCCCAGGCGACGAGGAGCGGCCGCTGGAGTAGCCAAACTCCGGCGAGCAATTTGCGGAGATGAGGATCGGGGAAGAACTACTAAAGGAGGGGAATTGGACGAGGGAGGCAAGGGAATCGCGAGGAGGTATTTATAGGGCTCGGGACGGCGTCTAGGTGCAGTGGACGTGGTGGCCGAATCCGGCAATGGCGAGATCTCCGGCGAGACGGTTTCGGCATTAAATGGCGTCTTTATTGCGAGGAGGAACGCGGGGAAGGAGAGGGATCTCTGGGGAGGGACTACCGGGGCGAGGAAGGCAAGGGCAGGCAGGGGGTGCGGGAATCCCGGCGTCCATGGCGATCTCGAGCTCCCGTTGTGGAGCTCTCGGGAGGTTGGGGACGACCTCCTTTGGTTGGCCCAACTTCATGTGGGCTTTGCTGTTTTTTTTTAACAGCGAAATAAACGGAAGAAAACAATATACAAAAATAATAGTATATTTTATATAGGCATATTATATATCAAAAAATTTAGAATAAAATTTCCTAAATCGTGAACATATTTTTATGTCCAAGTAAAATACGTTTTGAAAATATATTTTTGAAAATTGCAAAAATGAGTTTGAATTGGATTTCAAATAAGTTTCTGTTGGTTTCATAATTCATTTTCCATATTTTGTTTATGATATTTGATGGAGTCATATTTCCTTCTCTCTTTATTTTATTTAAATAAATGGAAATGAATTTGAAACTCAAAATGGAAACTTTCCAAAAGTGAATTCAAATGGAATTCAGAAATGATTTTTTTTCATAACTCTCCACTCTATTTCATACCTTGAAGAAGTCATATTATCTACTCTCATGAAAATCCTTGAGTGGCATAAAGTTTTTTTTACTTGATTTTTTTTTCAAACGAACTTCAAATTGTCATCACGGAAAGAATTGGGAAAGTCCTTTTATTCCCTCTCATTAAGTTTTCAAAAGTTTAAAATTCCACTCCATTTCAAACAACAATCATTCAAGCAGTAATAATCACTTATTTAATATAACATTCCAAAATTTAGAATTTTGGGATGTTACAAACTACCACACTTAAAATGAATCTCGTCCTTGAGATTCGAAGAGGCTAGAAAGAAGAAGGTTAGGGTTGGGGTATTCTTGAAAATCCATCGATCAGGAAAAGTATGGGGTGCTACCACACTTAAAAATCACAGTCATGGGTCCATCAAAACTCGTGTACTTCTTTCCTTGACAAAATATGCCTCCCCGCAAAAACTTGAGTCCTTGCATGAGTTCTTCTGGGGCTTGACAGGTGTGACGCCAATACTAAACAACTATCGGAAATCTCTTGGTGGTCAACAATTTCTGGTTTCTCCTACAGGAAAAAGGGTCTGGGTTGAATCTCACTGTATAACCTACGATTGGCAACGGTTGCCTGTACATGGATCCATCATCCTACCAATCTAAGGTTTAAACTAGGTTTTAACAATCGTCGTCACTTTACTATGGGTAAGTCACTCTAGATTTACCATTCCAAATAGCAAGAGCGAATGATAGGAGTAAGTCGGTACGGTGATCAATCCATTCCGCACCCAAATCATTACCATGTATAAGGTTTAGTGAATCTCGTATTTCTAACACTCGGGCATTCTCACAAGCATTGCAGAATTTCTCTTGTCCACGAACGAAGTTCGGATAAATCCATTGATTCTGCAAGTTGAGCAAAACATCTATCGTTTCTTCACAACTCTTAGGGTTTTTTTGCGTAACCTCCTAAGAAAACATCTGCTGATCCAATCATGGCTTCTTACAAATTTTCTTCTTCCATCAAGGTAGAGCTTGATCCTTATTAATCCTGTGGTATGTGGGTTGTTGGCCCATTTCAACACTTGTATAGCTTTTAGTTATCCTTGGAGTTGCTATTGTTCCATATTCCAACACTACACCTTCTTTAAATCCAATAGTACTTCATTCCTTCATACCCTTGGGGTAACCATCATATTAAAATAATTCTCAGACTTATTTTTGTCCAGACTCTACTCTGTGGAAATACATTTTCCTTTCCATTGGTCTCTTTACCAATAAAGGTATTGGTTCATCACATCATTCCTTTCCTTCATCCTTAATCTCATTCTCAAAACTCAGATTTCAACAATACTGTATTACAAGTGTTGTCATCCACATAGTTTGATATGGTCCAGCATTACCTTCAGACTCCTTGGCATGACTGGTACACTTTTTTTTCTCTTGGTTCCTGTAGTTTTACCGGTTACTACCACACTTAAAATGAAATGTAAAAATGCATGCATAGACCATATTTCTCGTATCCTCGAAAATGGTCAAAATCTTTGTTTATAGAGCAACAACTCATACAGTTTATCGTAGGAAATCATGACACATTAATTTTTATTGATTCATTAACTCATCACAATCTGTGAGACTTCCATTACATAATTCAACTCCATATCCTCTCGAAAATAAGAGTGCTTCCTACTACACTTATTACCAATATTAAGATCTCAACTACTCAGCTCCAGCTTTCTTCGGGTTTGGACAGTCAATGGCATAATGTCCTACAACATCGCAACGAAAGCAATTAACTTCCGACAATTCTCTGGGCTTCTGCTTCTTTTCTGGACAATCATTGGCATAATGTCCCGTGTTCTTGCACTCAAAACAGGTAATATGACTCTTATCCTTCTTTGTTGGTGCAACTCGGTTGGGATGATGTTGGTTTCCAATTCCTCCAGTTCCATTATCATGACTGTGGCCACTAGGGTGGTGTCCAATCCTTCCGTGCTGAGAATGACCTCCATGGTTCTGATGGTTGTGTCCTCCAAACTTCTTGGGTCCTGATCCAAAATTTCCTGAGTATGGGGTGTAGCGGGGCTTCTGTTGAACTCCAGATTTATACCTTCCCTGTCCGTACTTCCTCTTGCGGTTCTCCATCTGCATTTGCTTGCCTTCAAGAATGATAGCCTTGTAAACCAATTCTTGATAGTTATTAAAGGTAGCCACGGTCAACTGCATTCCCAGCTCATAATTCAGTCCCTCCAGAAACTTCTCCTGTTTAGCGGCACCTGCGGCTATGTCTCCTGGAGCATAACGGTCTAGCTGGCAGAACTCATCCACATACTCTGCTACTGTATGACTTCCTTGGCGTAGGTTGCGGAATTCCCTCTTCTTCAGACTCATGGCTCCAGCTGGAACATGTGCGGTGCGAAAAGCTTGCTGGAACTGATCCCAAGTTACGTTCATCATGGGGTATGTGGCAGTGTAATTCTCCCACCATGAAGCTGCTGGTCCATCCAGCTGGTGAGCGGCAAACCTCACCTTCTCTGTGTCAGTGCATCCTGCGGTGGTCAGTTCTCTTCCTATCTTGCGGAGCCAGTCCTCTGTGACAAGCGGCTCTGTGCTGCTTGAGAACACCGGTGGGTTCAACTTCAGAAAACGGGTAAGGTTATCAACTTGGGGTGGCGGGTTATTGTTGTTGTTGTTGCTCTGGTTTTGGTTCTGCATCAGGAGCTGCAACATCTGGTTCTGGGTCTGGAGCAACTATTCTATGATGGGTCCATTGTTCCCTGAGCTACTCCTGGTATTGTCACGTCTCGGCGGCATCTGAGGGGTTTAGCAAGATGAGGTAAGGTTGGAGAGAGGGAGAAACATAACCATGCAAACAATATAGTTTTGAAAATATGTTTTATTTGTTTGCTGTCAAAAAACACACATACAAGGGACAACTCACAAATCATCGCATCTAACGTGAGTATTCATGAGGGGTTTGGTCTTCTAAAGGTCATATAAATATTGGGATTCTTCAGGGTCTTCGCAGTCTTCAGTTGTTGTAGTTTTGATCCATGTACTATGAGGTGATCCTCAGTTGATTCGTCGTGTGGTCAAAAAGGAAAGGGTGTATTCTGAGTATTCGAGGTAAGAGGGACTATTTGATAAAATCAGAAAAAGATGAGAAGTAAAGGATCTTTTTGAAAATAAAGTTATAGAGATATCCTTTCCTAAGGCTTTCCAGTTTTGAGGGTCACGTCCTACAGTCAACATGTGCTCTGATACCATCTCTGTAGCGACCCGACCCACTACGGTCAAGTCTCTGTGCTTTCTGTGCCATCCCTGGATCAGTATGCTGGCACACACAGTACTTCGATGAAATATCATAACATCACATGTAAAAGAAATACCGTAGATCCAGAGTATACCTTATTTATCACAGCGGAAACAAATCAATAAGGGTGTGGAGTCCCATCAACGCCAACGGCAAGTTGAGTATAGACCGTAACCCTACAACGTAACTCTTACTCGTCGTAGAAATCCTGCAACATGATACGTTGCAGCCGTGTAGGTCAGTACATTGAATGTACTGGCAAGATCACATATGAAGGGAGATGAAAATAAGTCTATCACTATATGCAATATGGCAATGGAGGCTCTATGTCTGAGTTTTTGCATAAAGCTGATTTTTCCCTAACTAGAAATTAATCAAATCATCCTACAAAGTCGATGTCATTAATGAGATGGTTCCGCCAACCAAATTCTCATATCCCAAAGTTGTCATTAATCCCAAATTCATTTAATCAGTAACGATGTTGAGAATATCCAGATAATCCAATTCCAGTCGCTCAAATTGTCCGTAACCGGGGACACGGCTAATCGATTAATTTAACACTCTGCAGAGGTTTGCGCACTTTTCCCGCAAGACTCGATCACCTCCTTTGAAGTCCTCGCACTGCCTGGTGTTTGAGAACAGGATGACCGAGACACAGTCTTTCCGAAGTACTCAACTATGCTAGAGCCCATAATAGCTTGCGGTTGCACATGGAAGCTTCTGGTCTTGAAAGATCCATCAATCTCTTTGAGCCTGGGTGGCCTTCTGTAAAATTGGGTGATCACTGGTCAATCCCCTGGATCTCTTAGTATAACAGGGTGGTCACTGGTCAACCCCAGGATCCCCTCTTGAGTCTGTAGCACTGGGTGATCACTAGTCAATCCCTAGGATCCCCCCTTGAGTCTATAAAGTTGGGTAATCACTAATCAATCCCTAGGATCCCCTCTTGAGTCGATAGAACCAGATGATCACTAGTCAGTCCCTAGGATCCTCTCTTCTTGCAGGCAGTCCACCCAGAGGTGTATTGAAATCTTAAAATCTTGTAGTCTTGAGGTTGATCCATATATTATAATCACACTCACATCTCACATGTAACACTCATACCAATCCCCGTCTATGGAAGCATAGCTGCAACTAACTTAACAACGATTCCCGGGGCTTGGTGACAAGGGTGTGGGTTCCTACCTCACGATTCTACTCAGGCTACAAGTTTTAATATTCCTATTGAATGCAAGATGAAAAAGTGGCACTAATGCAATAAAATCATAGGTATTCAAAATATGATAAAAGTGAACTTGCCTGGTAAATGTTGAGGAAGATAAATCGCTCTCAGAGAAACTTGATAGAACTATTCATCACTCTCTGATGAAATCAATATAGCCAAACATTGCATTCACATAAATAAACACATCTAGCAAGCAATTCTGTCAAACAAAATAACAATCCAAAAACAATAAAATAACAATGAAATCAAAGAAAACCAAATAAAGATCCAAGGAGAAACCAACTCACATAATAGCAATCAATACTCACCTAACAACACTAAACTAATCTAAATAACTATTCAATAGTAAATAAAATACAATCTAAATAAGACAACACCAAGCAATTTACAAAATTATTAACTAGCAAAAATGAGCTAATTAAAAACTATCATAACTATCTAGTTATCACCAATTCAATTATAACAACAAGAGAACAAATAACATAACCCTAAATCAAAATCAAGAACTAAATTATTGCTATTTGACAGAATAACAACTAACTATATTAACATGGCAAAAAGAATTACTTTTGAAACTAATAACACTAATTATATTACTACAATTAGGAGCTAAGCAAACGAAATACAAAACAATATATAAAAAATTTATAAAATTATATCTACTGTATTCTAACAGAACTATATCATAACATGTTAAAATATACAAAAAAAACTAACTAGAATTATTAAAAACAACAATTAAATGACTAGAACAACTATAAAAGTAAAACAGTACTGTTTTAACTAAAACCTAATTTTTAAATATACTAAAAATAACTCACTAAGTACTACTGCAGAAACAAATCACTAAGAAAATAGCAGCAAAAAGAATCAATCAAAAATATGTTTTTGAACTCAAGATATTCACAAAATAGTGATTTGAGCAAATTTGAGAAAATGCAAATTTAAGATTTTCAAACATGAAAAGTTTTTGGATCTACAGAAACTACACATTTTTGTGAAACCGTAGCAATTAGAATCACTCAATTTCGATAAGCAGACAATTAGATATGATTTTTCTAAGATTGCTATTTTCTGAAAAGAAAAGTTACGGGATTTTTTTTTTGGATCTCACCGGAGTTGGGAAAGATGACAGGAAATTGCTCGGGTCCAGTGATGTCGTGACTCCCAGAGGAAGGCAAGGACGGGACGGGGAGGAGGAGGCCGAGGTGAGTCCGGGAAGAACCGTGGAGGCGTCGGGCTCGTCCCCGGGCGACGAGGAGCGGCCGCCGGAGTAGCCAAACTCCGGCCAGCAATTTGCAGAGATGAGGATCGGGGAAGAACTAATAAAGGAGGGGAATTGGACGAGGGAGGCAATGGCATCGTGGGGAGGTATTTATAGGGCTCGGGACGGTGTCTAGGTGCAGTGGACGTGGTGGCCGAATCCGGCAATGGCGAGATCTCCGGCGAGACGGTTCCGGCATTAAATGGCGTCTTTATTGTGAGGAGGAACGCGGGGAAGGAGAGGGATCTCTGGGGAGGGACTACCGGGGCGAGGAAGGCAAGGGCAGGCAGGGGGTGCGGGAATCCTGGCGTCCATGGCGATCTGCTCCAGTTCTGGAGCTCTCGGGAGGTTGGGGACGACCTCCTTTGGTTGACCCAACTTCATGTGAGCTTTGCTGGTTTTTTTAACAGCGAAATCAACGGAAGAAAACAATATAAAAAAATAATAGTATATTTTATATAGGAATATTATATATCAAAAAATTTAGAATACAATTTCCTAAATCGTGAACATATTTTTATGTCCTAATAAAATAATTTTTGAAAATATATTTTTGAAAATTGCAAAAATGAGTTTGAATTGGATTTCAAATATTTTTCAAATAAGTTTCTGTTGGTTTCATAATTCATTTTCCATATTTTCTTTATGATATTTGAAGGAGTCATATTTCCTTCTCTCTTTATTTTATTTAAATAAATGGAAATGAATTTGAAACTCAAAATGGAAACTTTCCAAAAGTGAATTGAAATGGAATTCAGAAATGATTTTTTTTTTCATAACTCTCCACTCTATTTCATACCTTGAAGAAGTCATATTATCTACTCTCATGAAAATCCTTGAGTGGCATAAAGTTTTTTTTACTTGATTTTTTTTGAAACGAACTTCAAATTGTCATCACGGAAAGAATTTGGAAAGTCCTTTTATTCCCTCTCATTAAGTTTTCAAAAGTTTAAAATTCCACTCCATTTCAAACAACAATCATTCAAGCAGTAATAATCACTTATTTAATATAACATTCCAAAATTTAGAATTTTGGGATGTTATAGCGTCTCGAGGCCGGACTGGAATTCGGCTGCTAAGGCCGTTGTGTGTTCCTCAGTTCGGTGGGAGCGCTCTGTGTTACCGTTGACAGTGATGACCCCCTTGGGTCCGAGCATCTTGAGCTTCAGATATGCGTAATGGGGAACGGCGTTAAAACGAGCGAACGCTGTACGGCCGAGTAGTGTGTGATAGCCACTGCGAAAAGGGACAATGTCGAAGATCAAGGCCTTGCTGCCAAAGTTGTCAGGCGAGCCGAACACTACTTCCATGGTCATGGTACCCGAACAGCGGGCTTCGACGCCTGGAATGACTCCTTTAAAGGTAGTGTTGCTGGGTTTGATCCTTGACGGGTTGATACCCATCTTTTTCACCGTGTGTGAGTAAATCGGGTTAAGGCTACTTCCTCCATCCATTAGGACTCTGGTGAGGTGGTATCCATCAATAATGGAGTCTAAGACAAGGGCTGCTGGGCCTCCATGACGAATGCTGGTCGGATGGTCCCTACGGTCGAAGGTGATTAGGCAAGCCGACCACGGGTTGAACTTTGGGGCTATGGGCTCTACGTCATAGACCTCCTGTCGTGGTTTTATCACGGCAGATGTCCTAGTGCAAGGACTTAGGAGTGAAGCCATCGCTACGGCAGTTAACTCGAAGGGGTTGATCGGGACGAAAGACACAGGTTTACCCAGGTTCGGCCCCTCTCGAAGGAGGTAATAGCCTACGTCCTGCTTTGAGTTGTATTGATTGGATGTCGATTACAAGGGAGCGGATTCGCTTGACCTAGTAGTCGATCAGGGGTTTCGTGTCTAAGCCGCCCAGGGAACCCGCCTTTATATACACAGGTCGAGGCCCTGGGCTTACAAGAGTCCGGGCCGAATTACATCTAGTAACCGACCTTACCTCTAACTATCCTTGCCTTGTCTGGCAAGCCGTCTCCCGGCGGCTTACGCCTCCGGGTCACACGTAGCCTTCCGGCTCTGGGCCTCTTCCAGGCCCGTCTGGCAAGTCACTTCCAGGCCTTGCCTTGACCTTTCAACCACTTCAGGCCTCACTGCTAAGCCGCTAACCATATGACCCGGCCCCTCCTGGGCGGGTCTCACCACAGGGTTATATCCCCAACATTAGGCCCCAGATTGATTTGAACGGGTTCATGTCAATCTTCAAGTCTTCTAGTTGGCGAGTCTTGCATTCTTCGTAAGCACCTGACCTGCAATAAATCTTCATGACCCGCCATGTGGAAACAGATGATGTCATCTCTGATAAATCCAAAAAACCTGGATGACATCACAACGGATCTTTGCATTAACTAATCAACCCGAGAATCGAGGCATTTTCTTGGTCAATCATCATTTTGTCTCCTCGATTCCCGCGCGAGACTGTTGCTATTCCATCTCCCTTATAAATAGGTGCGTGGGGCCCTATCCATTTTACTTTCCCCGTCGCCGCCTCTCTCTTCTCCTTCCTCCAGATGCTCGCGCAGCCGGAGCTCCTCCGCGCCGTCCGGACCTTGCCGTCGTCCTCAACAAGGGCCGCTGCATCACCCTGACTGCGTCCAGAGCTCATCGGTGCTCGCCCGCATCTCTTGCGACTCTCAGGTTCCATCTTCTTCCCCTCGTAGATCTGCATTAGTTCGTCGGGCTTCCTTGAGTCCGCCAACGTTCATCGGAGTTCTTTCCGTAGATGAAAAAGAAAACACCTTTAGGCTTTCATCCGCTAGCCAAAAAAAACTGTGGCGCTCCGCTTAATGCGTTTTCCATGCTCATCGTAAATCATCCCTTCACGGGAACTCATACATTAACTGTCTGTTCTTCGATGTCATTTTAGGTCTAGGAAATATTTTTCTTTTATATTCGCTCGCAGATCTTGTAGCTGCGGCCGTAGTTGGTGAAACTTGTTTGTCCACACTTAGCAATATTTCCAATGTTTCGCTGTCCATTTGACCCGCCAGGATGCTGCCGGGTCTCCCTGGCGAGATATAGTCCAGTTCATACTTGTAGCTCATGGCGGCTCATAGTTTTAATAATGACCCGTCAGATAGCGTCGTCGTCTTAGAGTCATAGCTGTTTTGGTCATGCAGCGTTTTTAACCCACCACATTTCCATGCTTTTCCACAGTCTTTTAACCCGTCGTCATGGCTGATACGTCCATTTTGCATCATGCTTTTATATTGATATTTATTGCATTATGGGCTGTTATTACACATTATGGTACAATAATTATGCCTTTTCTCTCTTATTTTACAAGGTTTACATGAAGAGGGAGAATGCCAGCAGCTGGAATTCTGGACTGGAAAAGGAGCAAATATGAGAGACATATTCTGCACAACTCCAAAAGTCCTGAAAAGTTACGGAGAATTATTTTGGAATATATAAAAAATATTGGGCGAAAGAAATACCAGAGGGGACCCACCAGGAGGCCACAAGCCTGGGGGGCGCGCCCTACCCCCCAGGGCGCGCCCCTATGGCTTGTGGGCCCCCTGGCAGCCCTTCGGTGCCCATCTTCTGCTATATGGAGGGTTTTGACCTGGAAAAAATCATAAGAGAGCTTTCCTGATGAACAATTAGCTGTCATAAATGCTTCACGTAATGCTCCATGGTATGCTGATTATGCTAATTACATTGTTGCTAAATTTATACCGCCTAGTTTCACTTACCAACAAAAGAAAAAGTTCTTCTATGATTTAAGACATTACTTTTGGGATGATCCACACCTTTATAAAGAAGGAGTAGATGGTGTTATTAGACGTTGTGTACCTGAGCATGAACAGGAACAGATCCTACACAAGTGTCACTCCGAGGCCTATGGAGGACACCACGCTGGAGATAGAACTGCACACAAGGTATTACAATCTGGTTTTTATTGGCCTACTCTCTTCAAGGATGCTCGTAAGTTTGTCTTGTCTTGTGATGAATGTCAAAGAATTGGTAATATTAGTAGACGTCAGGAAATGCCTATGAATTACTCACTTGTTATTGAACCATTTGATGTTTGGGGTTTTGATTATATGGGACCTTTTCCAAAGTCCAACGGGTATACTCATATTCTAGTTGTTGTTGATTATGTTACTAAGTGGGTAGAAGCTATTCCAACTAGTAGTGCTGATCATAACACTTCTATTAAAATGCTTAAAGAAGTTATTTTCCCTAGATTTGGAGTCCCTAGATATTTAATGACTGGTGGTGGTTCACACTTTATTCATGGTGCTTTCCGTAAATTGCTTGCTAAGTATGATGTTAATCATAGAATTGCATCTCCATATCATCCTCAGTCTAGTGGTCAAGTAGAATTAAGCAATAGAGAAATTAAATTGATCTTGCAAAAGACTGTTAATAGATCTAGAAAGAATTGGTCTAAGAAACTTGATGATGCATTATGGGCTTATAGAACTGCTTACAAAAACCCTATGGGTATGTCTCCGTATAAAATGGTTTATGGTAAAGCATGTCACTTACCTCTAGAACTAGAACATAAAGCTTATTGGGCAATCAAAGAGCTCAACTATGATTTCATACTTGCTGGTGAGAAGAGGTTATTTGACATTAGCTCACTTGATGAATGGAGAACCTAGGCCTATGAGAATGCCAAGTTGTTTAAAGAAAAGGTTAAGAGATGGCATGATAAAAGGATACAAAAGCGTGAATTCAATGTAGGTGACCATGTCTTGCTATACAATTTTCGTTTAAGATTTTTTGCAGGAAAACTTCTCTCTAAATGGGAAGGGCCTTACATTATCAAGGAAGTATATCGTTCCGGTGCCATCAAGATCAACAACGCCGAAGGCACAAATCCGAAGGTGGTAAACGGGCAAAGAATCAAACATTATATCTCAGGTACTCCCATAAATGTTGAAACCAATATTATCAATACCATAACTCCGGAGGAGTACATTAGGGAGACCTACCAGAATGTTTCAGACTTCGAAAAGGAATAGGTATGTGGTACGGTAAGCAAACCGACTCCAAAACTTTTCCAATAGCAATTTTTCCCCGTTTTGGAATATTTAATAAATTAGGAAAATTTAAAGCAGTCCGAAAAGAGCACGAGGAGGCGACAAGACAGGGGGGCGCGCCCTACCCCCCCTGGGCGCGCCCCTGTGGCTTGTGGCCACCCCGTGTACCCTCCGGACTCCGTTTTCTTGTAGAATACTCATGTTGGTCGGTAAAAATTCATTATATAATCTCCCGAAGGTTTTGACCACCGTACCACGGAAAAATCCTCGGTTCTTGTTTGTTGTTGTTTTTCCGGACAGATCTGAAAATATGTCGTCCCAAGAGTCCGATGGGGAGAGCTATGTATCGCATTATCTTGCCAATCCCAAGCTCTATGGGGACTTAGATCCTTATGGATTGTTCTCGAAGGAGGAACAAGAATGCAAGTATGAGGAAGAAAGCTCGGATGAAGAAGAGATTCCCCTGCCTCAACCAGGAGATATGCATGTGGAGTTCAGGAAATCGAGCCTCCCAAACACAAGGAGAAAACCCAAGGTTCTATTTATCCCTTCTCGTTTTCTGCAGGAGAGCAAGCAAGAATTATGTCAAAGGATATTGAAGCTCGAGCAGGAGGTTGACGATCTGAGGGAACAGAATTTTATGCTTAAGAGGAAACTGAACAAGCTTAAAGATCCTTCTCCATCATCATCACCTCCGAAGAAAGACAACTAAACACATGGGTATGGGCACTCCCCTTGGCTTGTGCCAAGCTTGGGGGAGGTGCCCCGGTATCGTATCACCATCACATCTTTTACTTTTATCGTTTTTCTTAGTTCGATCCTTTTGGTTATATCTTGATCTAGTAGAATAAAGTTTTTTGTGTGATCTAGTTTTGAGTTTTGCTTTATGTTCCCCCTATGTAAGCGAGTCCGAGAGTTATATAATAAAAAATAGTTTTGAGTTGAGGGCTTTGCTTGCTATGATCTTGAGAAAAAGAAATAGAAAGAAGAATAGAATAAAAGGAAAGAGTATATATGATGATCTTATGGGGAGTGATGACTTCACATATAAGAAGTATGTCGATTGAAATTTGTTGTGAGCTAACAAACATAGCGATTGGTCATTGCTGCAATAAAAAGGAAGTAATAAAGAAATAGAGGTTCACATATAAATATATTATCTTGGACATCTTTTATGATTGTGAGCACTCATTAAAATATTATATGCTAAGAAGGTGATGTTGGACAAGGAAGACAACATAATGGGTTATGTTTGCTTATTTCCGAATAGAAGTTATTTGGTTATAGATCCTTTAACATGTGACGCTTGCTTCCACCCCATACCAGCCAAAACTTCCGCACCAAGTAGGGATACTACTTGTGCATCCAAACAACCTCAACCCAATTTTGCCATGAGAGTCCACCATACCTACCTATGGATTGAGTAAGATCCTTCAAGTAAGTTGTCATCGGTGCAAGCAATAAAAATTGCTCTCTAAATATGTATGATCTATTAGTGTGAGGAAAATAAACTTTATACGAACCTGTGATATGGAAGAAATAAAAGCGACAGACTGCAAAATAAAGTTCTTTATCACAAGCGGCAATATAAAGTGACGTTCTTTTGCATTAAGAGATTGTGCATCCAACTATAAACACGCATGACAACCTCTGCTTCCCTCTGCGAAGGGCCTATCTGTTACTTTTACTTTCTAGTACTTACCTTTATGCAAGAGTCATGGTGATCTTCACCACTTCCTATATTTCGCCTTTCTCTCTTGGCAAGCGTCATGTGTTGGGGAATGATCTAGACACATATATCCACTCGTATGTGGGCGATCATGAGTTATTTCTGTTGACATTACCCTTGAGGTAAATAGTTGGGAGGCAAAACTATAAGCCCCTATCTTTCTCTGTGTCCAATTGAAGCTTTGACCTCATAAGTACTGCGTGAGTGTTAGCAATTATGAAAGACTAAAAGATGATTGAGTATGTGGATTTGCTTTATAAGCTCTTATATTGACTCTTTCCGATGTTATGATAAATTGCAATGGCTTCAATGACTGAGATCATAGTTTGTAGGTTCTCAATAGAGTTCTTGATTCATACTTTACCTTGTGAATGAATTGTTACTCTAGTATAAGAAACTATATATCAATAAGTATTGCTGTTCTAAAGATGATCATGATGCTCTCATGTCCGTATTTTATTTTATCGACACCTCTATCTCTAAACATGTGGACATATTTATCGATTTCGGCTTTCGCTTGAGGACAAGCGAGGTCTAAGCTTGGGGGAGTTGATACGTCCATTTTGCATCATTCTTTTATATTGATATTTATTGCATTATGGGCTGTCATTACACATTATGGTACAATACTTATGCCTTTTCTCTCTTATTTTACAAGGTTTACATGAAGAGGGCGAATGCCGGCAGCTGGAATTCTGGACTGGAAAAGGAGCAAATATGAGAGACCTATTCTGCACAACTCCAAAAGTCCTGAAAACTTACGGAGAATTATTTTGGAATATATAAAAAATATTGGGCGAAAGAAATACCAGAGGGGACCCACCAGGAGGACACAAGCCTGGGGGCGCGCCCCTGTGGCTTGTGGGCCCCCTGGCAGCCCTCCGGTGCCCATCTTCTGCTATATGGAGGGTTTTGACCTGGAAAAAATCATAAGAGAGCTTTCGGGATGAATCGCCGCCGTCTCGAGGCGGAACCTGGGAAGAAGCAATCTAGGGCTCCGGCGGAGCTGTTCTGCCGGGGAAACTTCCCTCCCGGAGGGGGAAATCGAAGCCATCGTCATCACCAACGATCCTCTCATCGAGAGGGGGTCAATCTCCATCAACATCTTCACCAGCACTGCCTCCTCTCCAAACCCTAGTTCATCTCTTGTATCCGATCTTTGTCTCAAAACCTCAGATTGGTACCTGTGGGTTGCTAGTAGTGTTGATTACTCCTAGTAGTTGATGCTAGTTGGTTTACTTGGTTGAAGATCATATGTTCAGATCCTTAATGATAATTAATACCCCTCTGATTATGAACATGAATATGCTTTGTGAGTAGTTACGTTTGTTCCTGAGGACATGGGATAAGTCTTGTTATAAGTAATCATGTGATTTTGGTATTCGTTCGATATTTTGATGAGATGTATGTTGTCTTTCCTCTAGTGGTGTTATGTGAACGTCGACTACATGACACTTCACCATTATTTGGGCCTAGGGGAAGGCATTGGGAATTAATAAGTAGATGATGCGTTGCTAGAGTGACAGAAGCTTAAACCCTAGTTTATGCGTTGCTTCGTAAGGGGCTGATTTGGCTCCATATGTTTCATGCTATGGTTAGATTTATCTTAATTCTTCTTTCGTAGTTGCGGATGCTTGCGAGAGAGGTTAATCATAAGTGGGAGGCTTGTTCAAGTAAGGGCAGCACCCAAGCACCGGTCCACCCACATATCAAATTATCAAAGTAACGAACGCGAATCATATGAGCATGATGAAAACTAGCTTGACAGAAATTCCCATGTGTCCTCGGGAGCGCTTTGCTTTATATAAGAGTTTGTCCAGGCTTGTCCTTTGCTACAAAAAGGATTGGGCCACCTTGCTGCACCTTTGCTACATTTGTTACTTGCTACCCGTTACGAATTATCTTATCACAAAACTATCTGTTACCAATAATTTCAGTGCTTGCACAGAATACCTTACTGAAAACTGCTTGTCATTTCCTTCTGCTCCTCGTTGGGTTCGACACTCTTACTTATCGAAAGGACTATGATAGATCCCCTATACTTGGGGGTCATCAATGGCTAAAGCCCCCGCTTCCTGCGATTGGGTAGGCTCTGGGGTTACCAAGACATTGGCCCCAACTCTGTCACCAATTTGTGCCAGTTCCAAATTCTCTGTGAGGCCTATCTGCAAGAAGAGCCGTCCATTATCCTCTTCAGGGATTATTTCTATATCAACCGCCAAACAGAGATTGCGGATGGACTGAGCCTTGAACTTGGAGGTGTTTCATTCAGAGACGGAGGGATGTATCCTTTCCGTCAGTGATTCTGCCTAGTCATCCCAACGACTGGAATCAGACATGGTTCTACTGCAAAGATACTTCCCCAGAAGGAGAGAATCCACTGTCGGGTTATCGTACTTACCGGCTCAGCACTGACACCGAGCTCCCAGACCGGATGTCTGTTGTAGAGCGCACCCAATACGCTCCAACATTTTCCAAGATTAGAGCCTTGTTGGCTAACGGGCCGACCGGCGTTGATATAACCCACTGTTGGGTTTCATGGAGAATTCTCCCGCTGAGCCGCCGTAATGGCTTAATGTGTCAATACACTGGTGAAGTGAATGACCCTCAGCGCTTCAACCAGTCACCACTGACAGACAAAGACCTCAACGCAATCGTCAAATCATTGTTGGGATAACCCCAAGAAGTCTGCAACAAGACGGGGTTAAGCCCTTTCTATGCTCTTAACCCGGCCCCTGCGGTAAACTTATATTTCAATTCTCACCCTTTTCCTTTAGCCGTCGCACTTGACTTTATTTAACCTTTCTGCCAATGTATGTTTTACATGCAGGCCGACTCTTCTTTCTGGAACAAAAGACTAACCTCTACCTCCAAGAAGAAAAGCAAGGCAACCAAAACCCGAGCTCCGGCTCGTAAAAAGAAACAAACAACTGAGGAGCTGTTCGGGCTGAATGACTCAGAGGTAGAACTTGATTCCCTTGGCCTTCTTTTCATGCAACTTATTGACGCTGACTCCTCTCAGGCCGACGCGGAGGCAAGCGAAGCTGGTGCTGCAGAGGTAACTATCATCTCCTCCGACTCAGAACCTCTACCAACAGAGAAAATCCGGCGGGTCATCCGAAAAGTAAAGTTTTCACATCCTCTTGCTCACATGGATCCCGGCTTTCTTTTGAAGAAGCAACAACATGACGCTAGACGTCACACCCGGAGCGGTGGCTCTGAAGACCTGGTGGCCGGCTTACCTGACACCCTGGCTCATCGGAAACGTCGCAACAAGGTACTTCATAACTTATATTTGTACTTCTGCATATTAGTCTTGCGCTGTCACTTGCTCATACTGCTTAATTTAACTGTATCAGGAATCACCACCTTCGTCTGGCGACTCAACCGCCTCCAAACTGCCTCCCCTCGTTATCAACCCGGGGTAAACTTCTTTGCATCCTCTTTCTACTTATTACTATTCTGTCCTTGCATATAACTGACAATGAAATCCTTGATCGCAGGGCCCAGGCTAAGAAGAGGAAACTGAGCGGGTCATCTTCCCGTCCGGATGTTTCAGAGCCGGAAGACCCGAGACTTGGTACTTCTGAGATTCCAGTGGAACCCTCCGAGGCTGACCGAGGCACCCACGATGAAACTCCCCAGCTTACTGAGCCGGCGGATGCCGATATTATGATTCCTGAGGCCAATCTGGAGACGGATCCTAAGCCGCCCAGCCCCCTGCCGACAACTCAAGACGTGACTGCTCAAGAAGAAGAGGTCACTATCACCGGCTCAGCCTATACTGCTCCGGCCCCTTCCAACGTGCTAGCCAAGCACATCAGCAAGGATGAGGCGCCTTCCCCTGAGAAGGAAAAGGCTAAGCTTGATCTGCCCAACTTGGAGAAGCTGACTGCTGATGAATTACATTAGGGTTATCTGAGCCGCCATGTCACGAGTCGGGACATGGAGACTAACCTAGTTGGTATGATGAAGAGGAAATATGAGGTACTCCACTTTTCTACTCTCTGTATATCCTTACGTAGCCCCCAAGAGCCGGCATATTTTCTCGAAGATAATCCGGGTCTTCAGTAATATATAGATTTCGATAGACCAACGTGTAGCCCCCAAGGGCCGGGTCATTATACCAATAATGAGCCGGCACTTATTGCTTTGATAAATGCAAAAATGCCAAGTGTATCCCCCAAGGGCCGGGTCGTTATGAAAATAATGAGCCGGAATTTTGTAGATCTGATCCTATAGACTTGTAGAGCAATGTGTAGCCCCCAAGGGCCGGGTTATTGATACGTCTCCATCGTATCTACTTTTCCAAACTCTTTTGCCCTTGTTTTGGACTCTAATTTGCAAGATTTGAATGGAACTAACCCGGACTGACGCTGTTTTCAGCAGAATTGCCTTGGTGTTATTTTTGTGCAGAAATAAAAGTTCTCGGATTGACCTGAAAATTTACGGAGAATATTTTTGGAATTAATAAAAAATATTGGCGAAAGAATCAAGCCAGGGGGTCCACCTGTTGGCCACAAGCCAGGAGGGCGCCCCCCCCCCTAGGGCACGCCCTGGTGGCTTGTGGGCCCCCCGTGGCTCCTCCGACCTCGATTCCAACTCTATATATTCACATCCGTCGAGAAAAAAATAAAGAAGAAGAGTTCATCGCGTTTTACGATACGGAGCCGCCGCCACCTCCTGTTCTTCCTCGGGAGGGCAGATCTGGGGTCCGTTTTGGGCTCCGGAGAGGGGAAATCGACGCCGTCGTCATCACCAACCATCCTTCATCACCAATTTCATGATGCTCTTCGCCGTTCGTGAGTAATCCAATCGTAGGCTTGCTGGACGGTGATGGGTTGGATGAGATTTACCATGTAATCGAGTTAGTTTTGTTAGGGTTTGATCCCTAGTATCCACTATGTTCTGAGATTGATGTTGCTATGACGTTGCTATGCTTAATGCTTGTCACTAGGGCCCGAGTGCCATGATTTCATATCTGAACCTATTATGTTTTCATGAATATATATGTGTTCTTGATCCTATATTGCAAGTTGTAGACACCTATTACGAGTTATGATCCGCATCCCCCAGGGTGACAATAACTGGGATTCTTTCCGGTGATTACCGTAGTTTGAGGAGTTCATGTATTCACTAAGTGCTAATGCTTTGGTCCGGTTCTCTATTAAAAGGAGGCCTTAATATCCCTTAGTTTCCATTAGGACCCCGCTGCCATGGGAGGGTAGGACAAAAGATGTCATGCAAGTTCTTTTCCATAAGCATGTATGACTATATATGGAATACATGCCTACATTACATTGATGAATGGGAGCTAGTTCTGTGTCACCCTATGTTATAACCGTTGCATGATGAATGCCATCCGACATAATTATCCATCACCGATCCATTGCCTACGAGCTTTTCACATATTGATCTTTGCTAAGTTACTTTTCCGTTGCTACTGTTACAATCACTACAAAACTGCTACTGTCACTTTGCCATTGTTACTGTTACTTCCATACTGCTTTGCTACTGAATACTTTGCTGCAGATACTAAGTCTTTCAGGTGTGGTTGAATTGACAACTCAGCTGCTAATACTCGAGAATATTCTTTGGCCCCCCTTGTCTCGAATCAATAAATTTGGGTTGAATACTCTACCCTCGAAAACTGTTGCGATCCCCTATACTTGTGGGTTATCAAGACCTTTTTCTGGCGCCGTTGCCGGGGAGCATAGCTCTATTCTTCGAGTCACTTGGGATTTATATCTGTTGATCACTATGAAAAATTTGAAAGATGCTAAAACCAAGATCTACCCCTCTACTACAAGGACAGGTAAGGAACTGTCATCTAGCTCTGCACTTGATTCACCTTCTGTTATGAGTAAATTTGCGACACCACCACCTGCTAGTAATTCTGATATGTCGCAAGTAATTGATGATGTCACTTCTGCTATGCATGATGCTTATGTTGATATTTTGCTTAATACTACTATGCCACTGGGTGAATTTCTTGATGAACAAATTGCTAGAGTCAATGCTGAAACTGATGATATTTCTGAAACTGATGAATTTATTGAAACTGAACACTATGAGACACCTGCTAGACTTAGCTCTCCTAGATATGAATTGCCTAATATACTTAAGGGTTATGTTATGGAGGGAGAGGTAGCTAGAGACTTTCTTGTTTGTAAAGATAGAGATGATCTTAAGAAATTACTATGCAAGTGGAAAGAAAAATCTTTGAATGCTAGAATGCAATATGATCCTAAGTTTGCTACTTCACCTATCTTTGTTACTGATAAGGATTATGAATTCTCTGTCGATCCTGAGTTAATTACTTTTGTTGAATCTGATCATTTCCATGGTTATGAATCTGAAACTGTTGTGGCACATCTTACTAAATTGAATGATATAGCCACCTTATTTACTCATGAGGAAAAAATTCGTTATTACTATATTCTTAAGTTGTTTCCTTTCTCATTAAAGGGTGATGCTAAGATATGGTTTAATTCTCTTGCTCCTGGTTGTGTGCGTAGTCCCCAGGATATGATATATTACTTCTCTGAAAAATATTTTCCTGCCCATAAGAAACAAGCTGCCTTGCAGGAAATATTTAACTTTGTGCAAATTGAAGAAGAGAGTCTCCCACAAGCTTGGGGGAGGCTTCTCCAATTACTTAATGCTTTTCCTAATCATCCTCTCAAGAAAAACGAAATACTTGATATCTTTTATAATGGACTAACCGATGCTTCTAGGGACCACCTAGATAGTTGTGCTGGTTGTGTTTTCAGGGAACGAACTGCTGAACAAGCTGAACTACTATTGAATAATATACTGAGCAATGATAATGATTGGTCTATTACCGAACCACCTCCATACCCAACTCTGAAGAAAAGAGGTATTCTATTTCTCAGTCCTGAAGATATGCAAGAGGCAAAGAAATCTATGAAAGAAAAAGGTATTAAAGCTGAAGATGTTAAGAATCTACCACCTATTGAAGAGATACATGGTCTTGATAACCCGACACAGGTAGTAGAGGTAAATTCTCTTCGTAGATTTGATGAAGGTGATATTCCTTATAAAAGTCTGCTAGCCAATGCTTGGATGAGTTTGATAACTTTTTTGCTAAGCAAGAAAATTTCAATGCTTATGTTAGTAGACAATTGAAACATAATGATTTCATGCTTGATCGCTTAGGAGATTATATGAGTAGAACTGTTAATGATCTTAAGCTTATTAGTAAACATGCTTCCATGGTAACTACTCAAGTAGAACAAGTACTTAAGGCACAAAATGATTTGCTTAATGACATGATTGGTAAGAACAATGATCATTTTGTTAGAGTTGTGACTAGAGGTGGTAAAATGACTCAGGAACCTTTGTATCCTGAGGGCCATCCTAAGAGAATTGAGCAAGATTCTTAGAAAATTAATACTGATGCACCTAGTCATCCTAGTAATAAAAGGAAAAAGAATGACGATAGGGCTTTGCATGCTGCTAGTGAACCTGTTATAGATACACATGAAAACCCAAATGATATTTCTATTTCAGATGCTGAGACACAATCTGGTAATGAACATGAGCCTAGTGATAATATTGATGATGATGTTCATGTTGATGCTCAACCTAGTAATGATAATGATGTGGAGATTGAACCTACTGTTGATCTTGATAACCCCCAACCTAAGAATAAAAGATATGATAAAGAGACTTCGTTGCTAGGAAGCATGGTAGAGAAAGAGAACATTGGGTTCAGAAACCCATGCCTTTTCCTCCTAAGCCATCCAAGAAAAAGGATGATGAGGATTTTGAGCGCTTTGTTGAAATGCTTAGACCTGTCTTTTTGCGTATGCGCTTGACTGATATTCTGAAAATGTCTCCTTATGCTAAGTATATGAAAGATATTGTGACCAATAAAAGAAAGATACCGGAAGCTGAGATTTCCACCATGCTTGCTAATTGTACTTTTAAGGGTGGAATACCTAAGAAACTAGGAGATCCCAGAGTACCTACCATACCATGCTCTATTAAAGGAAATTATGTTAAAACTGCTTTATGTGACCTTGGAGCTGGTGTTAGTGTTATGCCTTTCTCTTTGTATCGTAGACTTGATTTGAATAAGTTGACACCTACTGAAATCTCTTTGCAAATGGCTGATAAATCAACTGCTTTACCCATCGGTATTTGTGAGGATGTGCCCGTCGTAGTTGCAAATGTTACTATCCTAACGGACTTTGTTATTCTTGATATTCCCGAGGACGACAGTATGTCGATCATCCTGGGTAGACCCTTTTTGAATACTGCAGGGGCTGTTATTGGTTGCAACAAGGGCAATGTCACTTTTCATGTTAATGGTAATGAGCATACGGTACACTTTCCGAAGAAACAACCTGAAGTTCATAGTATCAACTCCATTGAAAAAATTTCAACGATTATTATTGGAGACTTTGAATTCTCTCTCCTTACTACCAAAAAGAAATATGATATACTTATTGTTGGGGACATGCATATCCCCATTGAGGTAACCTAGTGTTATTCGAAAATTCTCCGGTTCCGTGTCATTCGAAAAAAGTTTGTCAATAAGACTTGATCAACCTTATTGATGGATTCTTTTTTATGAGCATGAGATGGATGAATTTAGAAAGCACAACCTTCTGTACCCAACTTTTACTTTCTGTTATTTAGATTTAATTCAGTAAAAATGTTTTTATTTTTCTGTTTTCTGATTTACCCGTGCAATAGAAAAATGACCTGAAAATAAAAGTTCTCAGAATTCCCTGAAAATTTAGTATAATTTTTTCTGGAATATTTAAGAATTTTTGGCACTGAGAACATATCAGGGGGCTGCACCAGTGGGCCACAAGCCTGCAGGGCGCGCCCACCCCCCTGGGCGCGCCCTGGTGGCTTGTGGGTCCCACGTGGGCCCCCCTCACTTATTCCAATACCCATCCACTTCATCTTCCTCTAGAAAAAATCCCACCATTGCTCAAACCCGTGTCCTAGCTCATCTTGCTGCCATTTTCGATCTCCTTGCTCAAAGCTCCATTTGCAAAATTGTCTTGGGGGATTGTTCATCGGTATGTGACTCCTCCAATGGTCCAGTTAGTTTTTGTTCTAGTGCTTTCTATATTGCAAATTTTTGCTGCTATGGTGACCTTGTTCTTGGGCTTGCATGTCAAATTTGTATGGTCCCAAGTAGTTTTGATGCATGATATAGTCTCTAGGCACTTGTGGGAGTAGTTGCTATAAGTTTTGTTGAGTTTTGTTCACCTTTATTTTGAGTCACTAAAAATTTCAGAAATTTTACTGAAAAAAAGGGGAGAAAATGTTTAGGAGGACATACCAAGGAGGTCCCTCGAGGAAGCAAGGCCCAAGGATCGCTATACGTGAGCCTGACTCTGAACCACCAAGGGAAGCACAAGTGTGGCCTTGCGAATGGCCGTCGGATCAATTCATGGTTCAAGCAGGTTTCAAGGAAGAATTTGATGAATACGTACAAAATGCTGGCCTTGAGGACTTCGTGTCAGATAAGTGCTAGCAGTTCCATTACCTCACTGATTCATTTGTGCGAAGATTTGAGTTTACTTCCCAGCGCAATAATCATTCTGTCCTGTTTGATCTTTATGATAAATCTTTTACCATGGACCTAGAAGATTTTAATGATGCATGCAAAATTCCTAAATGGGGTAGTTATATTAAGCCGCGCAAAACTAAATATATCGATTTTCTTGCTAGCATCAGTGTGGGAGAAACTAGGAACATCAGACAGGCTACCATAGGGAGCATTCACTTTTCTGCCTTACATTATTTCGCTCTCTTTATAGGTAGATGTATTAATGGTAAACATGAGCATAGCCACCTTTGCGCATCAGATCTTAGCGTCCTCAAGTGTGCGGTAATGAATGATAGACGTTATAATTTGGGGGCCAATATTGCCAGGAGGCTACATTTGAACGCCAAAGAAGGAGATTTCTTTGGCGGGATTTATGCCACCCGTTTAGCTAAATATCTTGGGGTATCCATAAGGGGGAATGATATTGAGTTACCACCTACTTTTCTTGATTATGAGGCTATGGTGCGCTACCAATTTCTTGAGAGAAACGAACAATCCCTTCTGTACCGACTAATTTTTGACAGACAGTGTGCTGTCCATATTACCCTTCCTGCTCCTGCCTTCTTTAACTTTCAGGAAAAACAGAGACACTTTATAACTAGAGAGGAGGCAAACGAGTACGAGAGAGAGGCGGAAGCTGCTCGCCTCCGCGCTACAACCGCTCAGGCAGTAGCTGCCGCAGCCCAGTACAACCCCAACTATGACTTTGGATATTATCCGGGCCAGCCATGGCACTAGACCAACTTAGGCTAAAAGCCTAAGCTTGGGGGAGTACGTATTTCTCACCGACATTACATTCATATTCACACACTCATCTTAGTAGTCAGTGCTTATACTTTTTCATTGTACCTTCCATGGTAGTTTATTTCTTCTTTTCGCTTTCTTCTCGTGTGTTTAATTAAATCCTGAAAACCAAAAAAAATAGTTCTAGCTTTACTCCTTAGTTTGTTTAGTTGTAGTATTAAAAGAAAACCCAAAAAGATTACTTGTTCTTCTTTTGCTTGTCGGGAGCTTTCCTGTGTAAATAGTTTTTCCCGCTCTTGTTTTGAAATTTCTTTCTTTGGGTCGTAAGGAGAAGAACAACAATGAAAATGATGAGTGGCTCTCATATGCATTATTATTTATCTTACAGAGAGCCCATATAACCTTGCCTTCTCCTTTGAGTTATTGTATGCAGATTCCAGCTTAGTCCAATGCACGTGCACTCTTATTATTATTCACACCGTTCGGTCGTGCAAGTGAAAGGCAATAATGACGATATATGATGAAGTGATTGAGATGGAGAAAAGCTGGTACGAACTCGACCTATTTTGTTTTTGTAAATATGATTAGCTCATCGTTCTGGATTCAGCTCATTATGGATGAAACATGTTTGCAATGACAACTAGAGATTATAGTTATTCATGCCATGCTTAATTAGCTAAGAGTGTATAATGGTTTGTCTTGAGTGCCAACATGCATTTTAAAATGGTTGTGATGTAGTATGATAGGATGGTATCCTCCTCTGAATGATTCAAGTGGCTTGACTTGGCACATGTTCACGCATGTAGTTGAAACAAAACCAACATAGCCTCCACGATGTTTATGTTCATGGTGATTTATATCTTACTCATGCTTGCATTCAATGTTGGCTAATCTCAAAGCATGTTTATGACTGTTGTCGCTCTCTAGTTGGTCGCTTCCCAGTCTTTTGCTAGCCTTCACTTGTACTAAGCAGGAATACTGCTTGTGCATCCACTTTCATAAACCCAAAGTTGTTCCATATGAGTCCACCATAACTACCTATATGCGGTATTTATCTGCCGTTCCAAGTAAATTTGCATGTGCCAAACTCTAAACCTTCAAATAATACTCTGTTTTGTATGCCCGAATCGCTCATGTAGTGACTAGGGGCTGTCAGTATCTTCCATGCTAGGTGGGTTATTCTCACGATATGTGTTGATTCACTATCATTCACGAGAAAGTGGCTGGTATTCGAGATGCCCAGTTCCATGCTCAAAAATCAAATCAAATATAATGAAACAAAACTCCCCCATGATTGTTGTTTGTATGGACGGTACCCGTGGATTTGGCTCGCCGTGGAGTGTGATTGATCGGTGGAGGGGGAGTAAAAACTTTACTATTCTGTTTGGGAACCGCCTATAATGTATTTAGCATGGAAGTTACCGAGTTCTCTTAGTTGTTATGTTGGCAATGAAAGCATATCGCTCAAAATTATATTCATCTCTGTTTTAAAAGCTCGAGCTCTGGCACCTCTGCAAATCCCTGCTTCCCTCTGCGAAGGGCCTATCTATTTTACTTTACTATTGAGTCATCCTCCTCTTATAAAAAGCACCAATTAGAGAGCACCACCGTCATTTGTATGCTTTGTTATTAATTGATATTGAGTATGATTGTGAATGGATCTCCTTTATCATGAATTACAATGTCTAGTCAGTCATTGTTCTTCAGAGGTGCTCTGCATTTATGTTTTGCGGTCTTAGAAAGGGCTAGCTAGATACCATTATATCATATTGTATCATGATTGTTTTGATAAAATTGTTGTTACCCGAGACTTATTATTATTGCTCGCTAGTTGGTTATGCCATTGATATGAGTAAATGTGAGACCTAAATGTTATTGTGAATATGGTTAGTCTATAATCTTTGCTGAAAATCTGAACATCAGTTAGACATATTTACAACAGCAAGATCAAACAGAGTTTGTAAAAGTTTTTCTTTATCACTTTCAGTTTGTCAACTGAATTGCTTGAGGACAAGCAATGGGTTAAGCTTGGGGGAGTTGATACGTCTCCATCGTATCTACTTTTCCAAACTCTTTTGCCCTTGTTTTGGACTCTAATTTGCATGATTTGAATGGAACTAACCCGGACTGACGCTGTTTTCAGCAGAATTGCCTTGGTGTTATTTTTGTGCAGAAATAAAAGTTCTCGGATTGACCTAAAAATTTACGGAGAATATTTTTGGAATTAATAAAAAATATTGGCCAAAGAATCAAGCCAGGGGGGTCCACCTGTTGGCCACAAGCCAGGAGGGCGCCCCCCTAGGGCGCGCCCTGGTGGCTTGTGGGCCCCCCGTGGCTCCTCCGACCTCGATTCCAACTCTATATATTCACATCCGTGGAGAAAAAAATAAAGAAGAAGAGTTCATTGTGTTTTACGATATGGAGCCGCCGCCACCTCCTGTTCTTCCTCGGGAGGGCAGATATGGGGTCCGTTTTGGGCTCCGGAGAGGGGAAATCGACGCCGTCGTCATCACCAACCATCCTTCATCACCAATTTCATGATGCTCTTCGCCGTTCGTGAGTAATCCAATCGTAGGCTTGCTGGACGGTGATGGGTTGGATGAGATTTACCATGTAATCAAGTTAGTTTTCTTAGGGTTTGATCACTAGTATCCACTATGTTCTGAGATTGATGTTGCTATGACTTTGCTATGCTTAATGCTTGTCACTAGGGCCCGAGTGCCATGATTTCATATCTGAACCTATTATGTTTTCATGAATATATATGTGTTCTTGATCATATATTGCAAGTTGTAGACACCTATTACGAGTTATGATCCGCATCCCCCAGGGTGACAATAACTGGGATTCTTTCCGGTGATTACCGTAGTTTGAGGAGTTCATGTATTCACTAAGTGCTAATGCTTTGGTCTGGTTCTCTATTAAAAGGAGGCCTTAATATCCCTTAGTTTCCATTAGGACCCCGCTGCCATGGGAGGGTAGGACAAAAGATGTCATGCAAGTTCTTTTCCATAAGCACGTATGACTATATATGGAATACATGCCTACATTACATTGATGAATTGGAGCTAGTTCTGTGTCACCCTATGTTATAACCGTTGCATGATGAATGCCATCCGACATAATTATCCATCACCGATCCATTGCCTACGAGCTTTTTCACATATTGATCTTTGCTAAGTTACTTTTCCGTTGCTACTGTTACAATCACTACAAAACTGCTACTGTCACTTTGCCATTGTTATTGTTACTTTCATACTGCTTTGCTACTGAATACTTTGCCACAGATACTAAGTCTTTCAGGTGTGGTTGAATTGACAACTCAGCTGCTAATACTCAAGAATATTCTTTGGCTCCCCTTGTGTCGAATCAATAAATTTGGGTTGAATACTCTACCCTCGAAAACTGTTGCGATCTCCTATACTTGTGGGTTATCAAGAGTTATCTTCATGAAGATGATCCGGGTCTTGCTTGTATTTGGATAAATTTGAAAGAACTGATACACATTAGCCCCCAAGTGTCAAGTATATTGCTTGCAATTTGCTTGAGACTTGTAACAACCCTCTGCAGTATCTCCAAGCACTATCATAAGCCGGACTGGCGGCTTAAAATTGATGATCTTGCTGGTTGACAACTAGTCATGTGTAGGAATCTTTAAATGCGGCCGAGTCTAGCTTGACCGACCTTAGGAAGAGCCTGGCATTGCAACAAGATGGCTGAGATGAAGCTGACACAAAGTGGTGGCTCTCCTCGACAGAACTGGAGAAGATCAGGGCAGAGTTTGATACATACAAGCAAACTGCTGAAGCCAACCAAGCCGCCCTGACCAAACGTGCAGAAGATGCCGAGGGCCGTCTTAAGCCGGCCATTGAAGAGCTGACCAGTCTGAAGCGTCATATATCCCGGATGACCGAAGCCGTCTTTGGTAAGCATTGCTGACTATGTTGTGAGCATTTTTCAAATATTCTTATAGAGACTCGCCTGGCGACTTACGAACTTGATATGCTTTCAGGCAAACGAACTCGCCAGCTTCCAGATGACAGCTTGTTGAAGCTGAAGGCTTTATATGCCTTCACTGAACAGTTGTACGCTAGAAGCCTCTTCACCATCAGGGCTATTTTTGGTGAAAAAGGGGTGCCAAAGCTGATCAAGGATGTGTTGAAGTGCCTCTCCACCGTCCCAAAGCATTTTGAAGAGATGAGGAAATCACCCGCCCACAAGGGCGCAATATCTGCTTTAAGCCGGGCTTTAGCATATGCACCTGAGCTTAACCCAGAGGAGATGACGGGAGGCTTCCCGCAGCTGAAGGCCGACGGGTCAGAGTTTACCCAAGATGACTACGCTCGACGCTTCAGAGCGTCTCGAGTGTTGGCCAGCCAGTTAGCAGCAGAAGCTGATCTGAAGACGTACCAGGCGGCTTACGACGACAACAACACGCGAGTCTGGGCGCCCACATTTGAGCCGAAGGACCTGACTCCTCAACGTCGTAAGCACATCTTTGCCCCTGATGTTGACCCGTCTCCAATCTTGCATGACGAAGCTGAATTTGAAGCTTTACTCAACTGCAACTGAGATGTGGACAACCTTCAGATCCAGGAAGACGAAGACCCGGCGCAGGATGACCCGTCGACGAGCTAGGCGAAGAGCCGGTCTCCAATGAAGTTAACCCAGGCAAAGCAGAACCGTCGGGTTATAACTTGTGCGAAAAACTTGAGTCACACATTTTGGGCCCTCTGGAGTCTTGTAATAGTCGTAGTAAAAACTTGATTGCATGTGCCGTGCCTTCGTGCACGTTTTGAGCTTCTTCAACTTATATGCCGGCGGGTCAAAATTTTCCAGTATGAATGTCTTGTCATGATTATATGCCTCGGTATGAATTCATCGATTCCCATTGGCGGGTTATACTCCATGAGCAATGCTAAGCCGGGATTACCCTAGAGACTTAGAACCTTATCATGAAAAACTCCTACAAAATAACAAGCACAAAATACATGTATAGCTTGTAGTATAATTTAGGCGGCTTTGAAGGCACAACCCAAAGAGATCAACTCTTATATTTTTAGAAAAAACTCAAATTTTCTGCTTCAAAGAAGCTAGGCATGAGTGCCTAAAATCCCATATGCCGGCTCTCACGTGACATAAATCCGTCGTTTTAACCTTAACTAGTTCAGGGTCTTAAAAAAGATTGACTGTTAAGAGTACAAACGGGGCACATAGCGGAGAGACTACGACAGATAGATGAGTTTATCCTCGCTCTCCGTAAGCCGGCTCTCACGTGACATAAGCCGCCGGTTTAACTTTGACAAGTTCAGGGTCTTAAAAAAGATTGACTGTCAAACGTTCGGCGGGTCACCTGGCGGAGTAGCAAGTTGCAAACAGGCAGGTTTAACTCAAATATGGCATATAAAGCCTGTCAAGAGGGTATGAAAGCTAAACCCAGTGGGTTGGAAGCCCCCAAGTGACCTTATGAAGAATCAACTCTTTGCACAAAACTTGGCGCAGGAAAATGGCAGAGGCCCCGAATTACAGGGATGTCGGCTTTATTATATTAGAAAAAGTGATATATACAATGACAGAAGTATGTACATTGATGAGAGCCGGTCGCTCAAGTGTAGTATGGCCGAAGATGAGCAATGTTCCACGGCCTGGTAGTTTTCTCCCCAGAGGTGCGTGACTTGTCGCTCTCCCATATATCAATAAGATAATAGGAACCATTGTTGAGATTTCTGCTGATCACAAAAGGTCCTTCCCAGGGAGGTGACAACTTATGCATATCTGACTGGTCTTAAATCAGCCGGAGCACTAAGTCGCCTTCTTGGAACGTCCGGGTCTTGACTCTGCGGCTATGATAGCGACGTAGATATTGCTGGTAAATCGCTGACCGTGTTGCTGCAAGATCCCGTTCTTCATCCAAAGCGTCCTGACGCGCCGTCTCATTATCAGCTTCAATGTAAGCCGCCACCCTGGGCGAGTCATGACGGATATCACTGGGGAGAACAACTTCTACGCCATAAACCATGAAGAAAGGCGTGTAGCCTGTTGACCTGTTGTGGGTGGTTCTGATGCTCCAAAGAACTGAAGGTAATTCCTCCACCCAACATCCCGGCGTCCGCTCCAAAGGAACCATAAGCCGGGGTTTTATCCCTCTCAAAATTTCCTGGTTAGCACGCTCTGCTTGGCCATTGGACTGTGGGTGAGCCACGGAGGAAACATCAAGGCGGATGTGTTCGCCGTCACAAAATTCTTTCATAGCCCCCTTGAATAGATTTGTACCATTGTCAGTAATGATACTATGAGGATAACCAAACTGAAAAATCAGCTTTTTGACGAACTGAATTGTTGTTGCTGCGTCACACTTACTGACCGGCTCTGCCTCAACCCACTTAGTAAACTTATCAACTGCCACCAAGAGGTGGGTCTTCTTGTCTTTAGACCTCTTAAACGGTCCAACAATATCAAGCCCCCAGACCGCAAACGGCCAGGTGATTGGAATCATCCGCAACTCTTGAGCCGGCACATGGGCACGTCGTCCAAATTTCTGACACCCGTCACATTTACTGACCAAGTCTTCTGCATCTGCATGAGTTGTTAACCAGTAAAAACCGTGCCGAAAAGCTTTAGCCACCAAAGATTTTGACCCGGCGTGATGACCACAATCGTCGGCATGTATCTCTTGCAAGATTTCACGGCCCTCCTCAGGAGAGACACAGTGCTGAAAAACGCCAGTCACGCTGCACCTGTGCAACTCGCCATTGACAATAGTCATAGACTTAGACCGCCTCATAATTTGCCACGCCAGGGTCTCGTCTTGGGGTAACTCGCCACGAATCAGATACGCCGGATAAGGCAGCGTCCAATCAGGGATTGTACGGATAGCCGCCACCAATTGTCCTTTCGGGTCGGGTATAGCAAGATCCTCCTCAGAAGGTAGTTTAACCGACGGGTGATGCAATAGATCGAGAAACACATTAGGTGGCACTGGCTTACGCTGAAACCCCAATCTTGATAATGCGTCAGCCGCCTCATTCTTCCGACGATCAATATAATCCACCTGATAGCCTTTAAAGTGACTAGCGATGACATCAACCGCCTGGCAATAAGCCGCCATGCGAGGGTCCTTGGAATCCCACGTGCCCGAGACTTGCTGTGCCACCAGGTCTGAGTCGCCGAGACATCTGACCCGGCTAAAATTCATCTCCTTGGCCACACGGAGCCCATGAAGCAAGGCTTCATATTCAGCTGCATTGTTAGTACAAGGAAACATTAGCCTTAACACATAACAAAATTTGTCACCTCGTGGGGAAGTTAAAACAACTCCAGCCCCCGAGCCTTCCAACTATCTAGAGCCATCAAAGTGAATTATCCAATATGTATTGTCCGGCTTCTCCTTAGGTGCTTGACACTCTGTCCAGTCATTGATAAAATCCACCAGGGCTTGAGATTTAACAGCCGTTCGGGGCACATACTTCAGATTAAGAGGCCCAAGCTCAATTGCCCACTTAACAATCCTGCCGGTGGCCTCTCTATTTTGAATGATATCTCCCAAAGGAGCAGAGCTGACCACCGTGATTGGATGCCCAAGGAAGTAATGCTTCAGCTTGCGATTCGCCATGAACACTCCAAACACCAGCTTTTGCCAGTGCGGGTATCTTTGCTTGGATTTTGTCAAAACCTCGCTGACATAGTAAACCGGCCGCTGGACGGGATACTCTTTGCCCGCCTCCTTGCGCTCCACAACGACTGCAACACTGATGGCTTTATTATTACCCACCACGTACAGGAGCAAAGGCTCTTTTTCCATGGGAGCAGCCAAGACGGGCGGCTCAACCAACTGCCTTTTGAGCGCCTCAAACGCATCATTGGCAGCATCGCTCCAGACAAAGTTATCTGTCTTCTTCATCATCTGATACAAAGGAATAGCATTCTCACCCAGACGTCTTATGAACCGTCTTAAAGCGGCAATACGACCCGCCAAGCGCTGGACGTCATTAATGTATGCCGGCTTAGACAAAGAGGTGATGGCCTTTATTTTATCCCGGTTAGCCTCAATTCCCCGCTTTGAGACCAAAAATCCCAGGAGCTTGCCTGTAGGCACACCAAACACACACTTAGCCGGATTAAGCATCATCTTGTAGACCCGCAGGTTATCAAAAGTTTCCTTCAAATCATCTAACAGAGTCTCCTTCTTCCTGGACTTGACCACAATATCATCCACATAAGCATGAACATTGCGCCCAATTTGACCATGAAGACAGTTCTGCACACATCGCTGATAAGTGGCCTGCGCGCTTTTGAGTCCAAAAGGCATAGACACATAGCAGAAAGCTCCAAAAGGCGTGATGAAAGACGTCTTCTCTTGGTCTTTGACTGCTATCTTGATCTGATGATAACCCGAGTAAGCATCCAGGAAACATAAGCTCTCGCAACCCGCCGTTGCATCAATGATCTGGTCAATACGGGGGAGAGCAAATGGATCAACTGGACACGCCTTGTTGAGATCTGTGTAATCTACACACATGCGCCACGTGCCGTTCTTCTTAAGTACAAGCACGGGATTAGCCAACCACTCCGGGTGAAAATCTTCCACGATAAACCCTGCTGCCAAGAGCCGGGCTACCTCTTCTCTGATAGCTTTACGCCGCTCTTCATAGAAATGATGGAGGAATTGTTTGACTGGTTTAAACTTAGGATCCACATTAAGGTGGTGCTCAGCAAATTCTCTTGGTACACCCGGCATGTCAGAAGGCTTCCATGCAAAGATGTCCCGATTCTCACGGATGAATTCGATGAGCGCACTTTCCTATTTGGAATCCATATTAGCCCCGATAGTGAACTACTGTGATGAGTCGCCAGGAGTAAAATCCACCAACTTGGTATCTTCTGCCAGAAACTTCAGGGGCGGGTCAGATTCCGTGCTGGGCTTCTTCAGCGGGGTCATATCCGCCGGGTCAACACTGTCTTTATAAAACTTTAACACTGCCTCAGCACAACTTGACTCCGCATATGCAGCATCACCTTCCTCGCACTCAAGAGCAATCTTCCGATCACCATGCACTATAATCGTTCCCTTCAGACCAGGCATCTTGAGCTGCAAGTAAACATAACAGGGTCGTGCCATGAACTTAGCATAAGCCGGCCATCCAAACAGAGCATGATATGGGCTCTTGATCTTAACCACCTCGAACCACAAGGTCTCCACCCTGTAGTTGAACTCATCACCAAAAGCTACCTCAAGGGCAATTTTCCCTACTGGATAAGCTGATTTGCCGGGCACCACGCCGTGAAAAACTGTGGATGATGGCTTGAGATCCTTGTCAACCAGGTTCATCCGACGGAAAGTGTCATAGTATAGGATATTGATGCTGCTGCCACCATCCATCAGCACCTTGGTAAACACATAACCTCCTACCTGAGGGGCTACCATGAGGGCCAAGTGCCCCGGGTTATCAACTCGCGGCGGGTGATCCTCCCTACTCCATGATATCGTGTACTCAGACCACTTCAAGTACTGCGGAAGAGCCGGCGGGGCTGCATTAACTGCCCGCTTGCACACTTTCTGATCACCCTTATCAAGGCTTGTGGTAAAGACGTGATAGTGGCCTCCATTAAGCTGCTTTGGGTTACTCTGATACCCTGATTGGGTGTTTTGCTGCTGACCACCATTGCCAGATTGCTGATTATGACCTCCATGGTTACCTTGACCTTGATAACCAGAACCTGAGCCGCCTGCACCAAAACCTGACCCATGAGATCCGGAACCTGACCCGCCAGGCGGTCCATTGCCATTACCGTGATGCTGGTTAAGGATGTAGTTCTGGAACTCCCGCATGATATAGCAATCCTTCCAAGCATGATTGGATGGCTTATTGGGAAGACTATGCTTCGGGCAGGGGTCGTTAAGCATTGCTTCCATGTTGAAAGGTTTGCCTTTGCCGAAAGGTGGTTTACCATTGCCCTTGCCACGGTTGTTCCCAGTGTTGGTATTGGCCACCAGATCTGACCCGCCATCCGGATGCTTCCGTTTACCGCCATTGCCTGGATTGTTATTTCCTGCCCCGTTCTGCTGCTGACCCTTGCCGTTGCCATTCTTCTTACCCTTAGCTGATTTCTCATCATTAGAACCAGGATCCTTCGTGCTATCAGAATCTGCATATTTAGTGAGGGCCGCCATGAGCTCACCCATGTCCTGGCAAGAACGCTTCAGCCGTCCAAGCTTCTGCTTAAGGGGCAAAAAATGACAATTCTTTTCTAGAATTAGAACCGCCTGCGCCGCCGTGATATTGTCAGATGAGTGGATGATGGTTGAGACCCGCCGGACCCAATGATGGGCCGACTCATCCTTACGCTGCACACAATGATCCAAATCAACGATCGTCATAAGCTGTTTGCATGTTCCTTGAAAATTCTTGATGAACTTTGCTTTCAACTCAGCCCAGGAATTAATGGTATTGGGTGGCAAACCCTTTAGCCATGTACGAGCCGGTCCTTCCAACATCATGATGAAATACTTAGCACATACTGCATCACTGACGTCTAACATCTCCATGGCTAGCTCATAACTCTAGATCCAAGCTTCTGGGGGCAGATCAGCTGTATAATTAGGCACTTTGCGCGGACCCTTAAAGTCTTTCGGCAGGCGCTCGTTCCGCAGAGCCGGTGCTAAACACGGCACTCCCACAGCTCTGGAGGTGACTCCGGCTCCCACCGAAGCTGAGGGGGTCATCGGGGGCGGCTCTTGGAAAGCTGCTACGACCGCCGCCTCCCGCTGAGCTCTAGCATTATCCACAATCGTTTGAGCATCAACAACGGGCGGGTCATCATGGGGCGGGTTCCGACGTCGCTCACTGCTGGAGACCGGCGGTGATTCCAAACACCGGCTGTAATTGCGGCTTGGGATGGGGGTTGAGTGCACACGACTCCGGCTGTAAGTATACTTCTCCTGTTGAGCCACCGCTATCTGCAAGTACCCAATGGCGTTCCGGGCTTCCTCCGCGAACGGTGTTCCCTCAACAAGGGGGAGCGCATTGAGCCTGGCAGCCGCCGCTATCATGTTCTCCACCGGATTAGAGTAATGACCAGGTGGTGTCAGAAAACGCTGCGGCGGGGTCTGATTCCTGCGGGGCGGGTCTGGCTGCCGATGCTGAGTCGCCACCCTGTTCCCAGGTATTTCCGCCATTCGGGTCACAGTCAGAGGCGCGTTCCGTCCTGCCCCCGGCGTGTTGAAAAGATTCCTTGGCTCATACTGATCAGGCAGACGGGTCTGATGCCTCATCCGAAGAACTGCATCCGAGGCTTGTTGATCTAGATTGAGACGAAAAGCTTCCGCCCTGAGGCGCTCCGACTCAGCATCCATCTGAGCCTTCAACGCATTTATTTCGTCCTGAGCCCTGGTCATCTGGTCCTTCAACCTCGCAATCTCTGCGTTACGGGTTGCTTGGTTTTCTGTTGTGACCTTAGTTCCCATCAGAGTTGTCAGCTCATTCATCAGATCCAGCAAAACTTGAGCCGGGGGCCCAGCTGACCCGGCCCCTGCCGCGCCGGCCGCCGCCATCCTAGCCACCGTGCTGCCAGAAGCCGGCGTCGATCCGGCCATGAAGACGGCAGCCTGGCTCGGCGGCTCATAGGGCTTCGGGTCATGGTAACCCTCAAAGTAGCCCCCAAGCCCGCCGTTATGAAGCCGGTAGATTGATTCCGCCTCTCCGCTTGAGGATCCATCCTCGGAGCAGACGAAGGTTTCCTCTCGTGACATAGAGCCTTCCTCAAGTTCCGCGCCTTGGGTGAAGCCGACGAAGACGTGCTTCCGGCCCTGGTTGATCCGGGCGGGTTGTGCGCGCCGGGCCGACTCGACGAGGTCGGTGCAGATGTCTGGTCCGGGCTTAGATCCGCCGATCTTGCCGATGAAAACGTGAATTCCGCCGAAGGGGACCTGGTACCCGTACTCGATTGAGTCGGCCTCGGGGCCCCAGCCAGCGTCGTCGATGTAGAGCTTGCCGCGGCGACTCTTGGTCATCCTGCCAACGGTGTATCCCTCGATCCCTGGGAGAGAGCCCTTCGAGTACTCCAAACCACCGCGCATCTGCCCCATGGTGGGCGCCAACTGTCGTGGTTTTATCACGGCAGATGTCCTAGTGCAATGACTTAGAGGTGAAGCCATCGCTACGGCGGTTAACTCGAAGGGGTTTATCGGGACGAAAGACACAGGTTTACCCATGTTCGGCCCCTCTCGAAGGAGGTAATAGCCTATGTCCTGCTTTGAGTTGTATTGATCGGATGTCGATTACAAGGGAGCGGATTCGCTTGACCTAGTAGTCGATCAGGGGTTTCGTGTCTAAGCCGCCCAGGGAACCCGCCTTTATATACACAGGTCGAGGCCCTAGGCTTACAAGAGTCCGGGCCGGATTACATCTAGTAACCGACCTTACCTCTAACTATCCTTGCCTTGTCTGGCAAGCCGTCTCCCGGCGGCTTACGCCTCCAGGTCACACGTAGCCTTCCGGCTCTGGGCCTCTTCCAAGCCCGTCTGGCAAGTCACTTCCAGGCCTTACCTTGACCTTTCAACCGGTTCAGGCCTCACTGCTAAGCCGCCAACCTTATGACCCGGCCCCTCCTGGGCGGGTCTCACCACGGGGTTATATCCCCAACACCTCCCGAAGGGCGCGCTTCCTCTCCTTTTTTGGTATATGTGTGACGTATATCATGTTCACAGTTTTTACCTCAGGAGGGAATTGCTTTTGTCCGCCATTGTTCGGACCGCGAGGCTCTTCGTCATCCTCGCTGCGAGGGCCTTTGCCTTCCTCCTCGGCTGCAAGCTTGCCAGCTTGTTTGAATACCCAGCAGTTACGGTTGGTGTGAGTGGCGGGTTTGTCTTGGGTGTCGTGGATCTGGCAGGGCCTATCCATGATTTTGTCCAACGCGGTAGGTCCGTCTCTGTTTCCTTTAGAGGGCTTCTTCCGTTGTCCGGATTTTGAGTTGCTGAAACCGGCATTTACGGCCGTGTCCTCCGCATCACCGTTGTTGTGGTGGCGTTTGTTCTTATTGCGCCGTGGCTTCCCGTTTCCATCCCGAACTTCGGAGGTGCCGGGGTCTTCGGGGTTTTGGCTTCGACGAGCTAGCCAATTGTCCTCGCCCACGCAAAAGCGGGTCATAAGTGAGGTGAGGGCAGACATTGTTCTCGGCTTATCCTGGCCGAGCTGACGAGCTAGCCACTTGTCCCGGATATTGCGTCTGAACGAGGCTATTGCCTCGGCGTCCGGACAATCAATGATCTGGTTCTTCTTAGTCAGGAACAGATTTCAGAATTGCCTAGCTGATTCGCCGGCTTTCTGGACAACGTTCCTCAAGTCGGAGGAGTCCGGGGGCCGAACATAAGTGCCCTGGAATTTAGATCGGAAGGCATCCTCGAGCTCTTCCCAACTCCCAATGGAGTTTTCGGGGAGACTGTTTAACCAGTGTCGGGTTGGTCCTTTAAGTTTGAGTGGCAGGTACTTGATGGCGTGGAGATCATCTCCCCTGGCCATATGAATGTGGAGGAGGAAGTCCTCAATCCACACAGTTGGGTCCGTCGTCCCATCATATTGTTCTATGTTTACGGGTTTAAACCCTTCGGGGAATTGATGCTGCATAACCTCGTCTCTGAAGCACAGTGGGTGGGCGGCGCCTCTGATCCGGGCTATGTCACGCCAGAAATCGGCTGTTGTTTGGGCCCGGTATTGTTCCCGGCCTTTGTGGTTGCGGTCGAGCCAAGATTGGTACCCATCCCGTCTAGCGGGGGAGTACCCTCTAGATCCGTAGATGGATCTAGTGTGACCTTCTCTATAGTCCAAGTCCTGTCGTAGGTCATATCGATCCTCAGGCTATGCTAACCCCTTTCCTCTCCTATGAGGTGACGTGGTCCTATACTCGGCGTCTCCAGCCGCCCTGTCCCGTCCTCGAGGGGGGCGGTCCGGCTGGTCGTACTGAGTGCGCCTGGGAGATTCGGGCTCGAAGGCATCGTCATCGAATTGCGGCAGCAGGCGCCGGCGCAGGTAGCTCTTGTTGAGTATTGATGAGTATGATGATTACAGAGTTGATCTACCTCGAGATCGACTGAGCTAAAACCCTAGATGAGTTGACTTGTCCTCTATGAACTAAGCCCCCTTGGTTTATATAGACACTAGGGGTACCTAGGGTTACATGTGATAGGTTTCCGTCCATTCTTTCTTGGAGGATACACCAAGTCTTCGGAACCTTCCTTCCTGAGCACGGGGTCGTCCTATAGTCCGGCCTTCCTGCAATTGCCACAGAGCGGCCCACCAAGCTGGCCCGCAGGAGATAAGCCGACGGCCCGAGGACCACTTAGTCCCGGACTCCCTCACCCCCTGCCCCATTTTATTGATGAAGTAGAACAGCAGCAACATAACATGTTCGACCATCTATGGACATCCAGCTGATAAAACTGAAGTGTTTGGGACCCAACTACCAAAGCGAGGAAGCTAAAAAAGATATCCCAATGCATGATCATAGAATTTATTACATTTCAAGCAAAGTCTCAGGATGCAACGACGATCACATATTCATCTCCACGCGATCCGTAGGAGCTCCCGCGGTGCTTGTCCAGTAGAAGGATGCAGCGTCGAAGGACCCCCATCTGCGTGTCGTCACAAAGAGCTCCCCAGCTTTGTAAAACTCCTCTTAACTTGGCAAGAATGCAGCCCAATCCTCTCCATGTACGTCCCTGAAAACAGAATTCATTTCTTAATCTCCATATGCTCCACAAGGAAGCAGCAACCACTAGATTGAGCATTTTTTTACTTTTATGGCATTGCCATATAGCGCAAACATCGGCAAAACAAGAAATTCTTTGAATTTTAAAAAATTCATAGACCAATGACCGAATACATCTACCATTAATACAGTCAAAGAAAAGATGTTGAACATATTCATCTTCATTACAGAACAGACATGATGGGTCATTCACATCTCTTCTTTTTGCTAAATTATCTCTAGTTAAGGTTTTATTGTAAACACAAAGCCACAGAAAACATGAATGTGTTGTGGACATTGTATTTTCCAGAGAGTATCACCAATGGAGGAGACAACACCCCCAAAATTAATGCTATTGTAAAAGGATTTAATAGAGTAAATCCCATTTGCTTCTAGTATCCAGACTGGGGTATCATGAGTATCAGTCGGGGGAAATTTTGTTAAGTGTTCAATAAGTTGTACCATCCAGCATCCCCTTTTGATCTACACAGCGTCTGAAAGTAAGTTTAAGGGTAGCCCCATCCCACACCTGAGAAACTGAGCATTCTGTTTGGTTACAGATCTCAAACAACTCCCAGAACTTAGTCTTTAGGGAACAATCCCCATCCCAAATGTCATGCCAGAAGCTAATGCAACCCCCCCTGCCATTCTTCCAAGTATAGAAAGTTTTGGAGGCATTCAGGGCCCAAGTAACACTCTTCCAAAAGGGAGAGCCACATTGTTGTTTGGACCATAGAATATTTGGAGATTGCACATCATATTTATATGTAATCAATTTTTTCCAATCACTATCATTGTTGTTAAAGAAACGTTTTCCCCAAGCGGCCAAAAGTGCCATATTAAACTCTCTCAGATTAGGAACACCAAGACCACCAAAGCTCTTTTTCCGAGAAACCAAACCCCAATCAGCCTGATGGTATTTATGTTGATCTCCTATATTTCCCCAAAAGAAATGTGCCATCTGAGAGTTAATGGCATTAATTTCCCATTTAGGAAATTTCAGTACAGCCAGTAAATATGTAGGAATGCTAACAATGCAGGCACATAGTAAGATCAATTTACCTCTGTATGTCAGATACCTACCTAGCCATCCAGAGATGTTTTTCACAATTCTATCAATGATAGGTTGTATATCCTCTCTCCTCAGTTTGTCATAGTGCAGAGGCACACCCAAGTATTTTATAGGAAAAGAACCAAGCTTACAACAGAAAATCTGTTCAAAAATCTTTGCTCTATCCTCCTCTATGTTAATAGTCAGCATATCACTTTTATGGAAATTGATTTTCATACCAGAAAGGTTTTCAAAGCAAGAAATCCATTTGAAATTCCTAGCTTTCTCATACGAGTCCTCTAGAAAGAGGAGAGTATCATCTGCATATTGCAAACTAATCACTCCACCGGGGATCACCTGAGGGAGGAGGCCCGAGATCAGATCATGCCTAGATGCTTTAATTAACATCTTTGGGAAGACATCAGCCACTAGGTTGAAAAGAAGGAGGGAGAAGGGGTCTCCTTGTTTGAGACCTTTTCCACCCATAAAATAGGGCCCATTAGTGTCATTGATTCGGACACTAAAAGTACTTTGCAGTAAGGTAGATTTAATCCAAGAAATCCATTTCCCTCCAAATCCCCTAGATTCCAACATCTCAAAAAGGAAGTCCCAACTCACCCTATCATAGGCTTTTTCGTAGTCCAGTTTGAGCACAAGCCCAGGTGACTTAGATTTCTTAACCTCGTGAATAACTTCGTGCAAGAACCACACTCTCTAAGATATATCTGCCTTTGATAAAAGCTGTTTGATTAGGAGAGATCAATCTATTACTAATAGGAGAAAATCTATTAGTCATAGCCTTGGTAAGGATCTTCACCACACAGTTACTTAGGCTGATAGGCCTAAAGTTCTTCATGTCCTTGGCATTAAGTTCTTTAGGAATCAAAACAATCAGCGCAAAATTTAATCTGTGGATATCTAGTTTACCCTCCTCAAAGTCCCAAACCATAGCCATGAAATCTGTTTTAATTAAATCCCAGAAGTTCTGGTAAAAGACGAAGGAGAGACCATCAGGGCCTGGGGCACCATGTGTAGGAATCAAAAATAGCTTCTCTGATCTCTTCCTCCGAGAAAGGTTTTTGAAGTTTTTCATTATCCTCCATGGTAACTAGTTCATCTTCCTCCCAAAAGGAAGGGCCAAGATGAATGTCATGTTTCTCTTCGTAACCGAAAAGATTCTTATAGAAAGATGTGGCTATATCCAACATTTGAGAGGTGGTAGATACAGGCCCCGACTCTCCATTTAATTCGGATAGATGGTTTTTGCGGTGCCTGTGATTAGCCAACGCATGAAAATATGTGTTGTTCTTGTCTCCATCTTTAATTCTCCGATCTCTCGATCTCTACCACAAGGCAGTTTCCTCTTTACGCGTGATACCATCTAGTTCTTTCTTAATCTCTTTCATACGATCTCTATCAGCCTTGGTAACACAGTCAGTTTCTGAAAAAAACATCTAGTGTGTCAAACTCCTGGGTAAGGTCTCTCTTCTTTTTCTTAATGGAAGCTTCAATGTTAGCACTACACCCTTTAATTTTTTTCCGCAAAAGTTTAGTTTTACTGAGCCTGACATCGATCGCCGTTCTCCCATAAACTGGGGTATTCCACACAACAGCGATAATTTGTTTAAAATCCGGCTGATCCAGATACCAATTTTCAAATCGAAACATTTTTGGGGAGGTAACCCTCCGAGCCCCCGTATCTAGAATCAAATGAGTATGATCACTACCAATCCTAGGCAAGGCAGTAAGAACAGAAAGAGGAAACATAGCATCCCAAGGTGGGGAGACAAAGAACCTATCAATAGCAGCAAAGATGGGGTCATCTTGATTATTACTCCAAGTATATTTTCTACTCCCTCCATTCCTTTATATAAGGTGTATTTGTTTTTTCAAAAGTCAAACGAGGTCATGTTTGACCGAGTTTTTAGAAAAATATATCAATATCCAGAATACAAAATTTATATCATTTGATACATCATAAAAAGTAGTTTCATATTTTATCTATTTGATATTGCAGATGTTGTTAGTTTATTCTATAATCTTGGTCAAACATTCAAATGGTTGACTTGCACGGAAAACAATACACCTTATATTCTGGAACGGAGGGAGTATTAGCTACATTAATCTCCATTAACCCCCATTTGTTGATCCAATCATTAAACAGGAAAGAAGTAGGGCTATTGATATTGCCAGTGTTCTTGTCTGTGACAAATCTAACTAGATTAAAATCACCACCCAAAATCACAGGATAAGATATATTAGACATAATATCATGCAATTTTGCAATGAACTCTAATTTGAGTTCAGTATAAGCAAAACCATAAACAGCAACAAATTGCCAGACTTTTTTATCAAATTTATTACGCACTGTAGTAACAACACAAAATCTTTTGTTGGTAAAACCAATAACTTCATATAAATCACTATTCATGCCCACAAGGACACCGCCAGCAGTGTGATGGGCTGGTAATTGATGCCAAATAAAATCTTTTCTACCAGCAATTTTTTTAGTAATGTTATCCTTAATGTTTTCCCTCATGGTTTCAAAGAAACCAAAAAAATCCACTGAGTTCTTGACGTGGCTTGAGACTGCGTCGGTATTTCCCCAAAGAGGAAGGGATGATGCAGCACAGCGACGGTAAGTATTTCCCTCAGTTATGAAACCAAGGTATCGAACCAGTAGCAGGATCACCAACACTATGTAAACAACACCTGCACAAAAAGAACAAATACTTGCAACCCGACGCGAAAGAGAGGTTGTCAATCTCTCTACGGTAAAAAGATAGATTAGGTAATGATAGATTGGATAGATAGATCTCGCAAGAACACAAAATAAAAGAGGCAAATAAAAAGTGCAGCAAAATATTTTTGGTTTTTTTGGAATAATAGATCTGAAAACAAAAGCTGCAAAAAGATAGATCGGAAAGCAATATGTTGGAAAAGTAGACCCGGGGGCCGTAGGTTTCACTAATGGCTTCTCTCATGAGTATAGCACACGGTGGGTGAACAAACTACTGTTGGGCAATTGATAGAAGATCAAATAATCATGACGATATCCAAGGTGATGATCATTATATAGGCATCACGTCCAAGATTAGTAGACCGAAACGATTCTGCATCTACTACTATTACTCCACACATCGACCACTATCCAGCATGCATCTAGTGTATTAAGTTCATGGAAAAACGGAATAATGCAATAAGAACGGTGACATGATGTAGATAGGATATATTCATGTAGGAATAGACCCCATCTTGTTATCCTTAATAGCAACGATACATGTGTGCCTCACTGCCCCTTCTGTCACTGGGAGAGGACACCGCAAGATCGAACCCATCACAAAGCACCTCTTCCCATGGCAAGAAAAATCGATCTAGTTGGCCTAACTAAACCAAAGATTCGAAGAAGAAATATGAGGCTATAAGTAATCATGCATATAAGAGATCAAAGAAGACTCAAATAATATTCATGGATAGAAACTGATCATGAACTCAAAATTCATCGGATCCCAACAAACACATTGCAAAAAGTTAACATCAAATAGATCTCCAAGAGACCATTGTATTGAGAATCAAAAGAGAGAGAGGAAGCCATCTAGCTACTGCCTACGGACCCGTAGGTCTATGATGGACTACTCACGCATCATCGGAGGGGCACCAATGAGGATGATGAACCCCTCTGTGATGGTGTTAGATTGGATCTCGCGGTTCTGGAACTTGCGGCGGTTGGATGTATTTTTCGTCACCTCCCTTAGGGTTTATGGAATATTTGGGTATTTATAGAGCTCAGAGGTGGTGGAGGGTGTTCCCGAGGCGGCCACAACCCATCAGGGCGCGCCCGGGGCCCCTGGCGCGCCCTGGTGGGTTGTGGGCGGCCTGGGCTCCCTCCTAGTGACTTCTTTGGCCCAGTGGCCTTCTTCTAGTCCAAAAATATTCTCCAAAAAGTTTCGTCGCGATTGGACTCCGTTTGGTATTGATATTCTGCGAAGTAAAAAACAAGCAAAAACAGCAACTAGCACTTTGGCACTATGTCAATAGGTTAGTCCCAAAAAATGATATAAAGTTGCTATAAAATGATTGTAAAATATCCAAGAATGATAATATAACAGCATGGAACGAGCAAAAATTATAGATACGTTGGAGAAGTATCAGCATCCCCAAGCTTAATTCCTACTCATCCTCGAGTAGGTAAATGATAAAAACAGAATTTTTCATGTGGAATGCTGCCTAACATGTTCATCACGTATTGTTTTCTTTTGTAGCATGGACATTTGGACTTTTAGATGGTTCAAAGCAATAGTCTAGTTTTGACATAACGACTTTAATACTCAAGCATGCCAACAAGCAACCATGTCTTTCAAAATATCAACACTAAAAAAAGTTATCCCTAGCCCATCATGCTCAATCATTGATCCATTCATGAAACACACTCAAATATTAGCTACATCCAATGCACAAGTATGATCATAGTGCCCCCTAGTTGGTGCTTTATAAGAGAAGATGGAGATTCAAATAAAAATAAAAATTGCATAAAGTAAATAGATAGGCCCTTCGCAGAGGGAAGTAGGGATTTGTAGAGGTGCCAGAGCTCAAAGTTTAAATTAAGAGAGAAAAATATTTTGGATGGTGTTGGGGATATAACCCCGTGGTAAGACCCGCCCAGGAGGGGCCGGGTCATACCTGGCGGCTCATAGCGAAGACCCTTAAGGTGGGCCAGAAGATGAAGGCCAGGCCATATGGCGGCTTACCGGACGGGCCAAGACGAGGGCCCAGAGACAGAAGATGGTGTGTGACCCGGGCGGGTAAGCCGCCTGGAGACGGATTGCCCAAGGAGGCAAGGCGGCTTAGAGATAGGATTGATTACGTTGTATGAGTCGGTTTGGGACTCGTGTAACCCAGGGCCTCGACCTCCTATATAAAGGTGAGACCCTGGGGCGGCTTAGACGAAAACCAATCAATCGAGAACTAGGTCAGGCGAATCCGCTCCCTTGTAATCGATACACCAATCAATACAACACAAGCATGACGTAGGCTTTTACCTCTTCTTGAGGGGCTAAACCTGGGTAAACTCGTGTCCCTCATCTCGACCAACCCCTTTGAGTCCACCGCCTCAGCGATGGCCTCGAACCTAAGTCTTCGGACATCTGCCGTGACAAAACCATGACAGATGGCATGTCTTTCCTGTCAACAAAAATGACAACATAGTTCTCAATACTTTCCATGCAAGATATATCATACGCGGTTCCCAAACATAAAGTAAAGTTTATTCCTTTTTCCACCATTCTTTCACAATCCATGGCTGGCCGTATCCACAGTTGCCTTCCATACCAACACTTTCCAAGGAATTTATTATTTGACAACAGAAAATATTTTTTTTTCATTTCGGGACTGGGCATCCCTATTACCGACGTACTCTCGTGCAATGACAAGTGAATAAACACTCATCTTGAGAATAACACATCTAGCATGGAAAAATATTGGATACCCCCTACCGTTTCATGAGCGGTACAAGCACACAAAAAGGAAACTTATTTTGAAAATTAGAGATGGCACATACAAATTTTCTTAGAACGGCATGGAAATACCGCATATAGGTAGGTATGGTGGACTCATAAGGCAAAACTAGGTTTAAGGATTTTGGATGCACAAGTAGTATTTCTACTTATATTAGTACAAGTGGAGGCTAGCAAATAGATTGAGAAGAAACCAACCAAAAAACGAAAATTCACATAAACGGGCATTGAGCATAACTAACACCGAATAATGCACCATAAGTAGGATGTAACTTCATTGCATAACTATTGACTTTCGTACTTGCATAGGGAATCACAAACCTTAACACCAATATTCTTACTAAAGCATAATTACTCACCAACATGACTCACATATCACTAGCATCATGTCTCAAAACTATTACAAGGAATCAAGTTTAATTTGTCCAATGATCTTCATGAAAGTTTTTATTATATCCTCCTTGAATATCTATCACTTTGGGACTAGTTTCATATATTGCCATTGCTTTTTTAGACAAGCTCAAACAAATTTAAGTGAAGCACATGAGCATAAAGATTTCATCTCTCAAAAAGGTATAAGTGAAGCATGAGAGGATTTCTTCAAAAATTTACTAACTCTCAAATTAATCTAAGTGAAGCATGAGAGTATTTCTACAAAAAATTCCAAGCACACCGTGCTCAAAAAGATATAAGTGAAGCACTAGAGCAATTCTATAGGTCAAAAAGTTTAAGTGAAGCATAAAGAGCAATTCTAACAAATCATAGCATAATTTTGGCTCTCTCAAATAGGTGTGTCCAGAAAGGATACAAATGACAAACTAAAAATCAAAGCAAGCAAAGATACAAGGCGCTCCAAGCAAAACTCATGATATGTGACGAATAAAAATATAGCTCCAAGTAAAATACCGATGGTTGTTAGAAGAAAGAGGGGATGCCACTCGGGGGCATCCCCAAGCTTAGTTGCTTGTTTCTCTTTGAATATATCTTGGGGGTGCTGCATCCCCAAGCTTAGGGTCTTTTCACTCCTTATTCCTTCATCCATCGTGATCTCACCCAAAACATGAAAACTTCAATCACACAAAACTCAACAAAATCTTTGTGAGATCCGCTAGTATAATAAAGCAAATCACTACTTTAGGTGCTGTTGCAAACCCATTCATATTTTATTATTGCATTATACCTACTGTATTTTAACTTTACCATGGCTCATACCCTGCAATATAACCCATAGATTCATCAAAACAAGTACACAATGCAACGAAAACAGAATCTGTCTTAAACAGAACAGTCTGTAGTAATCTGTACTCTAACCATACTTCTGTAACTCTATTTTTTTTGAAAAATTAGGACAACGTAAAGAATTTTTATATCAACATCGTGTTAACATTTCATCTCAAGATCACGTTCCAGCAAAAAAATGAAAATTCATATACTGGATGCAAAGTTTCTGTTTCAGATTCAGCATCACTTCTACTCATCTTATGAATCATCCTAAAGGCTCTACTTGGCACAAAAACTAAATAAACCATAAAAACACAATCATAAAAGAGGCATAATTGTGTCAACACTCAAAAACAGAAAGTAAAATGCAAAAATTTATTTATTCATTGGGTTGCCTCCCAACAAGCGCTATCGTTTTACGCCCCTAGCTAGGCATAACACATAGATTCAAGTATTGTCATCTTTGGTTTTGGATCCATAGGATGCCCTCATGATTGATTCATATGGTGGCTTAATTCTTGTTCTAGGGAAGTGTTCCATACCCTTTCTCAAGGGAAATTGAAAACGAATGTTGCCTTCTTTCATATCAATCACGGCACCTATAGTGCGTAAAAACAGTCTACCAAATATAATGGGACAAGACGGATTGCAATCAATATCAAGCACAATAAAATCTATGGGCACATAGTTCCTATTTGCAAGAATAAGAACATCATTAATTCTTCCCAAAGGCTTTTTAAAAGTAGAATCCGCCAAGTGCAAATTAAGAGAGCATTCTTCAATATTGGTAAGACCAAGCACATCACATAAAGATTTTGGAATCGTGGAAACACTAGCACCCAAATCACATAAAGCAAAGCACTCATAATTTTTAATCTTGACCTTAATGGTAGGTTCCCACTCATCATGTAATTTTCTAGAAATAGAAATCTCCAATTCCAACTTTTCTTCAAAAGATTTCATCATGGCATCAACAATATGTTTAGTAAAAGCTTTATTTTGCTCATAAGCATGGGGTGAATTCAACATGGATTGCAGGAAAGAAATACATTCAATCAAAGAGCAACTATCATAATTAAAGTCTTTGCAATCCAAAATAGTGGGCACATCACTAGTTAAAGTTTTGACCTCTTCAAACCCACTTTTGTCAAAATTTTCATCAAGATTTTCACCCTCCAAATTATTGGAACGCCTTCTACCTAAAGTTGACTCTTCTTCAGTCCCTTTATCATCAATCTTAATGTTACTAAACAAGGAATCAATAGAAGAAACACCAATCACTTTAAGATCTTCATCATTTTTATCCTCTAGTGAGATTGGTTTAGCATCCATTTGATTTATTAAAGTGGCTTGTGCATTGGAGATTTTACCAAGCATCTAGTACAGTAGAGTGTTCTCTAAGCTCATCGGTAAAATATCATCAAGTTGCTTTGTTATGGCATCTAGTACAGTAGATTGGAGATTACAAACTTCTCTACTAATATCATCAAGTTGCTTTGTTATGGCATCTAGTACAGTAGAGTGTTCTCTAAGCTCATCGGTAAAATACTTGTTATGCTCAAATTGTGTAGTCATATATTCCTTAGTACTTTTCTCAATTTCAAGCAAAATATTGGGGTAAGGAATATCATAGTACTTTCCTTGAGGCATCATGACTACGCAAACAAGATTGCAAGCAAGCAAGAGATCTGACGAGAAAAAGGCAAACGAAAAAGAGGGCGAATAAAACGGCAAATTGGTGAAGTGGGGGAGAGGAAAACGAGAGGCAAATGGCAAATAATGTAATTGCAAGGAGATGAGATTTTTGATTAGGAACCTGGTAGATGGTGATGGAGTCTCCTCGGCGCCTGAGATAGGCACGTAGAAGAGACCGCTTCCTCCCCGGCAACGGCGCCAGAAATTCCTTTGACGTGGCTTGAGACTACATCGGTATTTCCCCAAAGGGGAAGGGATGATGCAGCACAGCGACGGTAAGTATTTCCCTCAATTATGAAACCAAGGTTATCGAACTAGTAGGAGGATCACCACCACCCAATAAGCAGCACCTGCACACAAACAACAAATACTTGCAACCCGACGCGAAAGAGAGGTTGTCAATCTCTCTACGGTAAAAAGATAGATTAGGTAGTGATAGATAGGAGAGATAGATCTCTCAAGAACACAAAATAGAAAAGGCAAATAAAAAGTGCAGCAATATATTTTTGGGTTTTTGGTTTTGTAGATCTGAAAACAAAGAAGCAAAAAGATAGATCGGAAAGCAATATGTTGGAAAAGTAGACTCGGGGGCCGTAGGATTCACTAGTGGCTTCTCTCATGAGTATAGCGCACAGTGGGTGAACAAATTACTGTTGGGCAATTGATAGAAAATCGAATAGTCATGACGATATCCAAGGCGATGATCGTTATATAGGCATCACATCCAAGATAAGTAGACCGACTCCTGCCTGCATCTACCACTATTACTCCCCACATCGACCACTATCCAGCATGCATCTAGTGTATTAAGTTCATGAAAAAACGGAGTAATGCAATAAGAACGATGACATGATGTAGACAAGATCTATTCATGTAGGAATAGACCCCATCTTGTTATCCTTAATGGCAACGATACATGCGTGCCTTGCTGCCCCTTCTGTCACTAGGAAAGGACACCGCATGATCGAACCCATCACAAAGCACCTCTTCCCATGGCAAGAAAAATCGATCTAGTCGTCCTAACTAAACCAAAGATTCGAAGAAGAAATACGAAGAAATAAGCAATCATGCATATAAGAGATCAAAGAAGACTCAAATAATATTCATGGATAGAAACTGATCATGAACTCAAAATTCATCGGATCCCAACAAACACACCGCAAAAGTTTACATCAAATAGATCTCCAAAAGACCATTGTATTGAGAATCATAAGAGAGAGAGAGAGAGAGAGAGAGAGAGAGAGAGAGAGAGGAAGCCATCTAGCTACTGCCTACGGACCCGTAGGTCTTTGGTGGACTACTCACGCATCATCGGAGAGGCACGTATGAAGAAGATGAACCCCTCCGTGATGGTGTTTAGATTGGATCTCGAGGTTCTGGAACTTGCGGCGGCTGGAATTGTGTTTCGTCAACTCCCCTAGTGTTTTTGGGATATTTGGGAATTTATAGGCATCAGAGGCGGTGGAGAGGGGCCCCGTGGAGGGCACAACCCATCAAAGCGCGCCGGGGGGCCCTTGGTGCGCCCTGGTGGGTTGTGCTCTCCACAGCCCACCTTCCTGGCTCTTCTTTGGCCCACTGGGTGTCTTCTGGTCCAGAAAAAATCTCCAAAAAGTTTCATCGCGATTGGACTCCGTTTGGTATTGATATTCTACGAAGTATAAAACAAGCAAAAACAGCAACTGGCACTTTGGCACTATGTCAATAGGTTAGTCCCAAAAAAATGATATAAAGTTGTTATAAAATGATTGTAAAACATCCAAGAATGATAATATAACATCAAGGAACAAGCAAAAATTATAGATACGTTGGAGACATATCAATTTTCCATAATATTACCTAGCAATTTAGTAGCTTCACCCAAAGTAATCTCCATAAAAGTACCACCCGCGGCAGAATCTAAAAGATTTCTAGAGACAAAATTCAATCCCGCATAAAATATTTGTACGATCATGCAAAGATTTAAAATATGAGTAGGACAATTTCTTAGCATCAATTTCATTCTTTTCCAAGATTGTGCAACGTGTTCATGCTCAAGTTGCTTAAAATTCATTATTTGTGTTCTAAGGGAAATAATTTTTGTGGGCGGAAAATACTTAGTAATAAAAGCATCCTTGCACTTATTCCAAGAATCGATACTATTGCGAGGCAAAGAAGAAAACCAAATTTTTGCACGATCCTGCAAGGAGAAAGGAAATAATTTCAACTTTACTATATCATTGTCCACATATTTTTTTTTCTTTTGCATATCACACAATTCTACGAATGTGTTTAGATGGGATGCAACATCCTCATTAGGATTACCGGCAAATTGATCTTTCATGACAAGATTCAACAAAGCGGCATTAATATCATAGGACTCCGCACTAGTGGCGGGAGGAGCAATTGGGATACTAATAAAATCATTATTATTAGTATTGGAAAAATCACACAATTTGGTATTTTCTTGAGTCATCGTGACTACGCAAACAAGATTGCAAGCAAACAAGAGATCCGACAAGAAAAAGGCAAACGAAAAAGAGGGCGAATAAAACGGCAAATTTGTGAAGTGGCGGGAGGAAAACGAGAGGCAAATGGCAAACAATGTAATTGCAAGGAGATGAGATTCGTGATTAGGAACCTGATAGATGTTGATGGTGTCTCCTCAGCGCCAGAGATTGGCACGTTGAAGAGACTGCTTCCTCCCCGGCAACGGCGCCAGAAATTCCTTTGACGTGGCTTGAGACTGCGTCGGTATTTCCCCAAAGAGGAAGGGATGATGCAGCACAGCGACGGTAAGTATTTCCCTCAGTTATGAAACCAAGGTATCGAACCAGTAGGAGGATCACCAACACTATGTAAACAACACCTGCACACAAAGAACAAATACTTGCAACCCGACGCGAAAGAGAGGTTGTCAATCTCTTTACGGTAAAAAGATAGATTAGGTAATGATAGATTGGATAGATAGATCTCGTAAGAACACAAAATAAAAGAGGCAAATAAAATGTGCAGCAAAATATTTATGGGTTTTTGGGAATAATAGATCTGAAAACAAAAGCGGCAAAAAGATAGATCGGAAAGCAATATGTTGGAAAAGTAGACCCGGGGGCCGTAGGTTTCACTAGTGGCTTCTCTCATGAGTATAGCACACGGCGGGTGAACAAATTATTGTTGGGCAATTGATAGAATATCAAATAATCAGGACGATATCCAAGGCGATGATCATTATATAGGCATCACGTCCAAGATTAGTAGACCGAAACGATTCTCCATCTACTACTGTTACTGGACACATCGACCGCTATCCAGCATGCGTCTAGTGTATTAAGTTCATGGAAAAACAGAGTAATGCAATAAGAATGGTGACATGATGTAGACAAGATCTATTCATGTAGGAATAGACCCCATCTTGTTATCCTTAATAGCAACGATACATGCGTGCCTCGCTGCCCCTTCTGTCACTGGGAGAGGACACCACAAGATCGAACCCATCACAAAGCACCTATTCCCATGGCAAAAAAATCGATCTAGTTGGCCTAACTAAACCAAAGATTTGAAAAAGAAATACGAGGCTATAAGTAATCATGCATATAAGAGATCAAAGAAGACTCAAATAATATCCATGGATAGAAACTGATCATGAACTCAAAATTCATCGGATCCCAACAAACACACCGCAAAAAGTTTACATCAAATAGATCTCCAAGAGACCATTGTGTTGAGAATCAAAAGACAGAGAGGAAGTCATCTAGCTACTGCCTACGGACCCGTAGGTCTATGGTGGACTACTCACGCATCATCGGAGAGGCACCAATGAGGATGATGAACCCCTCCGTGATGGTGTTAGATTGGATCTCGCGGTTCTGGAACTTGCAGCGGCTGGATGTATTTTTCGTCGACTCCCTTAGGGTTTCTGAAATATTTGGGTATTTATAGAACTCAGAGGAGGTGGAGGGGGTTCCCGAGGCGGCCACAACCCATCAGGGCGTGCCCGGGGCCCCTGGCATGCCCTGGTGGGTTGTGGGCGGCCTGGGCTCCCTCCTGGTGACTTCTTTTGCCCACTGGCCTTCTTTTGGTCCAAAAAACTTCTCCAAAAAGTTTTGTCGCAATTGGACTCTGTTTGGTATTGATATTCTGTGAAGTAAAAAACAAGCAAAAACATCAGCTGGCACTTTGGCACTATGTCAATAGGTTAGTCCCAAAAAATGATATAAAGTTGCTATAAAATGATTGTAAAACATCCAAGAATGATAATATAACAACATGGAACAAGCAAAAATTATAGATACGTTGGAGACGTATCAGTTCTTACTAATAAACTCCCCCAGGCACTGAATCTTTCCATGTTGACCTAGACCCCGTATGTTCCAAAAGGCACCTATCATGTAAGTCTGAAGGGGTGAGACAAGCCACAAGGCCTACTTTTGGTGTGCAAGGCTGGGCTAGTGCTACCTGGATCAGCAGTGCCCCCTGATCCAGAGGTAGTAATAACACCAACTTTGGAAAATCCCCTACACTCATTTTGGTCAGAGACATATAAGTCAGAAGGTAACACTATTTCAGGATTTTGGTCCGAGAACTGAAGACATCTAATTTTCTCTCTATCAACAATATCATTAATAATGGCTTTTTGTTCAAAATCATTTTTACTCATATGCAGGTCAATCTTAACTATTTGATCAGCAAGGATATTGGTATCAACAGTAGCAAAAGATTTACCTTGAAAAGAGGCAGGAATTTCCAAGTTCTTTTTCTGGAGGTAAGCAGTGGCCTTTTCCATGATCTTGATATTCCCATGGTGTCTGGTTACTGGTCTGTTGGACATCACTGGGCCCCACTTCTCAGCCTGTCCCAGATTGCGCTTCATCTTCTTTTCAGATTTTGCTTCTTCCGTAGTCTCCAGCAAGGACCTCTTCACAGATCCAAGTGAGGCAATAAGTTCTTTAGGAAGGCATTGCATTTCAGGGAGAACAATCTCCTCATCTCCATCAGAGTCAATCATCTCAAATTTGCTAAGCTGTGCACAGTAGTAATCTACAGGTGTAGATAACTGGTCTTCCTCATTTTGCACCATCATGTCGACTGGGTTAGGACTGTGTTGCCTTGCCGCAACAGGGGATTTGTTCTTGGTTTCCTCAATGAACTGTTCATGAGTACAGTCCAAGAATGAGGATGGGTGGAACTTGACCGCAGAAGCAGTGAGCACTTTTACATTCCTATTCTTGGAGGTAGAGGATCCCTTGCTAGTGAAGGTTGCTTTATCCAACTCATCTATAGGCTCATCTCCATCATCGTCCATTAGATCCTTATCATTTTGTTCATTATCATCCTCCACCTTTTCTTCAGTAGGATTATCCATGTCTGGATCTTCATCATCACCATCAGATCCCTCACCAATCTAGTCAAATCCTTCCACTGTGAAGAAGAGCAAGTACAGCTTCCTTTTCATTTCAACCAATCTCTCAAATGGAATTTTAGCAAGATCTCTGCAAGCAACTTTAATTCTGATGACCTCATAAAAACTCTTGAAAATTCCATTCCAGTCAACATCAATCAGGATAGCAAAACATGAAGCCACGTGTGCAAAAACTTTCCATGCACACCACTTTGGAGGAATCCCTTCCACTTGGATCCATGCTTCAGTAAGCTCTCCATAGGGTTCCAGCATCCCCTCCCACTCACAAATCTTGACAGAGACACCATCAATGGGCAGGTCAAAAGCAGGAAATTCAATTAAATCTTCTACTTTTTTCGAGGGGGGGAAACCTGAGTAAGAACTTTTTCTCTTCTAGTTCTCTGATCTGCCATGGCCACTCTTTCCCTTTCAGAAAATTCCATTCAGCTGGACAAGGAGATCAGAGCAGAGATTTCATCCTTCATCACTTTCAACACTGCACAGTTCCTGTAGTTGAGCCAGCTAGATTCTGATGCAACAGGGACATCAATATGGTAAAACCCGAGCCCTGCTGCAGCACTACCAAAATATTCAACAGTAGGTGGCAATCGAGCCCAAGCCACACAATTGTTGACATTGTGATTACCAGCACAGATAAAACACTTTTTCTGCTCCACACAATTTCCCACATAGTGCCCTGGCCAACCGCAATTGAAACAAATCATGTCCTTGTACCTTGGATCCAATACCTGAACTGGCGGAGCTAGGGGTGGCGGTGGGGTAGGAGCAGGGACCGCGCACGTATTGTTGGGCACCGGTTTGGTGTTCTTTGCTGCACCCCCCACGGCCTTGGATGTCGCTGGTTGATTTGCTTTCGCCGCCGGCGCGGGAGGGACCTGAGGGAGTGTACCTTGTGCTCCTTTCTTCGGAGGTTGCTGCCGTCTCGGGGGACGCTGCTGTTGCCCGAGGTTCTCCATGTTTCTCTTCACTGCAGTAGCAAAAGAGATGCTCCCCGGGCCGATCCCCTCCCTAGCCAGGCGAAATCTGGTAGGAGTCAGATCAAATCACCCAGGCTGAAGTACTGGGTAGCAATCCTCGACCGAGAACTGGCCAGATCTAAAGAGATCCTTCCTCACCCAGAACAAATGGCTTCCTAAGGCAAAACTAGGGTTTGGAGGAGGAGGGGAGGAATGCTTAGCACGATGGGGGCGGCGCTGCGGGGAAGGAATAACCCACAGCTGCCCATAGAAGTCCGCCACCTCCTCCCCAGATCTGTCTCATCGGCTGGAAAATGTATTCCTGTTATGCACTTTACCCCTCACTACAGATCCTCTGATGAGTGGTGCAGGGGTGAGGACAAGCCCCCGACTGGTCAACGTATTGTTTGAAACCCCCGCGGCCGCCCTTGTAGAAACAAGGACCTCACCGGCAGTAGCACTCGTCGGAGACAACTCCGAATCAGCTAGGGATGGGGGTCGTCCGAAACCGGATCACCGCGTTTGCCCGAACCAGAGGAACTGTGAGGAACAATCCTCAACTCTCCAACAGCTTGACCACCCAATTCCCCATCTAGATCAGACACTATTGCACAAGAAGAGAACGAAAATTTGAATTTATTTTTGTGGATTACCTTCGCGAGCTCTGGGTAGATCTCGCCCTGATCCCCCGGCAATGGCGGTGGATCGACCCCGCAGCATGTTTTCTGATGCACACGCTCGGGGGGGGGGGGGGGGGGACGCCACCTTTCACGGGAGACGGGGGGACTGACCCCCGGCGGGAGCATCTCCAGGGGAATGTTGGCGAGCGTAGCGAACGACGGCGGCCTGATGTTGAGCCTGGAGGGGCTGGAGGACTCGAAGCGTCGCCACTTCGCCGCCAGAATTGGATCCGGCGACTCTGCTTCCTGGATGGCCCAGAAAATCATGTTGTAATCCATTCCCCCGTCGTCGCCGGCGAAGCGGCACCTCTCCGCAAACGTGGCATTATGGATTATCTCGACGCAGATCGCCGGCCACTTGCTCCGATCGGGGAACCGCTCCCGCACCACCCGCATGATCTCCGCCCGCGCCTCTGGTGCGTGCGCGTCGATGACCGGCGGCTGCTCCACCGGAATCGGCGGATTCGCCGTCGGGATTAGCGCAGGCGCTGTCACTTGCGTCGCGGGGCGCAGACGCCTCGCGCGAGCTCCCCAGCACGACTTCCCGACCATCTGTGTGCGCGAGAGAGGTGTGGGGAAGCGGCTGGGGCTCGGGGTCAGGTGTATGTAGGTGTGTGGGAGGGGGTTGAGGGTTGGTGGGTGGTGAGTGGCCATTAATGACGGATGGGGGCTGGTATGGGATCGCCTCGCTGCCGCCCGAATCACCCAACTCGTCCGTGACACGGTCCATTCGCCGAAGATTCCGGTCCCAGTCGTGTGATATTCAGGTGAAACGAGGCATTTTCATGTGTGATTACTCATCTGGTTTCTTCCGAACCTCTTATAATGCGTCATATAGCAACGAGACGCACAAAGGAGCAGCCAACTAAGTCGGCCATCCGCACTGTAGGAAATTGATATACTGTAGCACGCCGCACTGCAGCTACTCGACTGTTTGCCCTAAAAAAAGCAACTCAACTGTTGCGATCTAACTTTTTCTAAAAAAAGTATGTTAGTTTTTAAATTCAAACATGAGCATGTTTTGTAAAACAGAGAACATATTTTGATTTTTTCCAAAAAAATGAAATTTATGAACATTGTTTAATTACAAACAATGTTTTAAATTTTCGAACCTTTTTTGAAATTCTGAACAAATTTTTGAAATGCAGAATATTTTTTCAAAATTCGAATGTCTTTCAAATTTCCAAAAAAAAAATCCCGATTTTTTTAAATTTTATAAACAACTTAAAAATCCAGAACATGTTTTGAAATTTCCGATCACTTTTCAATTTCTAAAAAAAATGAACACCCAAACTTTTTTGAAATTTCCATAAAAAAATGGAAATTTATGAACATTTTTTGCAAAACAAAAGAGGAAAAACGTGGAAACCAAAAAAGACTGGAAAAGGAAAAACAGAAAAAACCAGACCTGGCACGGAAAACCTGGAAAAGAGTTGGGCCGGCCCATGAGTGGCTGATGACGATGATCCTAACGGGCCAGCATCAGACTCCCATTACATGTAGGCAGCCCGGTTGGTGCCGATAGGAGGCTTATACACGGCGTCCTATTTGAATTCCTGCGGCGGCGAGCAGCAGCCATCAGACGAGGTGCTGCCTAGTACCACATCGCATGTCGAAGGAGGTAGCAGGGACAGCTCATCCTGTAAATCCACGGCATAGGGCAACCTTGAAACATACTTACCTGAACAAGGTTTATGGCTGATCAAGAAGAGCCATGGCCTAGGCTAGTGGCCCACATTGCACTTTGTGGGTGCGCTGGCTTACCATCCCCTTTGAGGAGAGAGTGGACATCATAATTTGTGATAGAGGGGACATGCGTTTGCGCGGTCTCTGACAAATATCAATGTTAAGTTTTGTTCCTTTTGATTTGTGATTTGGTCCTTAGTCTCAACTCCGAATTCTTTTGAAGTGTTTCTATAATCTTTTTCTTTGTATACCAGTTGAGAAAGAAAAAGTATTCGCCAAAAAAAATATACCAGTTGAGAAAAAAAGAATCTTATTAACACGATCTAGTCGGTTCTCCTACATCATCTGGCCGTTTCTTTAAATTCTGAAGATCAAGCACTACCAAGTTTCTTTGAATTACAGCAGCGGGCCATACCCCTGAAACTTGTAGCCCATCTAACCGATCAGTTGCTGATTTTAAAACTTCATGCAAGTTGTTTGAAACTGATTTGCTATAAATAACTCAAATTCAGTGTGTTGTGTCACTAGAATTAAGTCAAAAGGAATGAATTGCCGTGGAGAATACCTCTGGCTTCCTCTTCCTTATATATACAGCCGATACAATGGATAATTACAGAGTTTGTTAGGTTTGCAACCGTGTGCTTGATCTGCCATATCTACAGCTAGCACAACTAACTAAATCCTAACAATACAATCATGTTTAACATTCCCCCGCAATCTCATCCGACTGTGAGGTTGAGATTGGTGCGCAGTCGTTCGAGCATGGCCTTCGTGAGAGGTTTGGTGAATGCATCGGCGACCTGATCAGCGGAGGCTACAAACCGAACGTCGAGTGCTCCCATGGCGACCTTCTCTCTCACGAAGTGAAAATCCACTTCAATGTGCTTGGTGCGAGCATGAAACACCGGATTGACAGTAAGGTAGGTGGCACCAAGATTATCACACCAAAGGACTGGTGCGCGAGGCTACAAAACGTGTAATTCCTTCAGCAAAGATTGTATCCAAGTGGCTTCGGCTGTACCATTTGCTAAGGCTTTGTACTCAGCTTCAGTGGACGAACGTGAGACAGTCGGCTGCTTCCTTGCACTCCATGAGACGAGGTTTGGTCCAAAGAAGACTGCAAAGCCTCCTGTCGATCTTCGATCGTCGCTGCACCCGGCCCAATCTGCATCAGTGAACACACTGATCAGGGTGGACGAGGAGCGCCGGATGGTCAGGCCAGTCGTGGCTGTTCCCTTCACAAAACGCAGAATCCGCTTGACAGCTTCCCAGTGCACATCTGTAGGCCGTGACAAGTATTGGCAGACTTTGTTCACATCGAAAGAGAGATCTGGTCGGGTCAAAGTTAAGTACTGAAGGGCCCCAACTGTACTTCGGTACTGAAAAGCTTCTTCGTTCAGACTATGGCCAGATTCAGATGATAGCTTCTCATGCGTACACATGGGTGTAGATACAGGTTTGCAATTCGCCATGTTAGTGCGCTGGAGCAAATCGAGTGCATATTTTTTCTTAGTAAGATTGATTCCCCCGGAATTGCGAACCACTTCGATGCCCAAGAAGTAATTCAGAGACCCGAGGTCCTTCACCGGGAAGCTAGCAGAGAGCTGACGAAGAAGACAGTCCATGGCCTGAGAGGAAGAGCTCACGATGACTATGTCGTCGACGTAGACCAACATATAAATCGTGACATCACCATGCTTGAATATGAATAAAGAGGTGTCCGCAGCTGAAGACACAAAACCGAGCTGATGCAAGCAATCGCTGAGTCGAGCATACCATGCGCGTGGGGACTGCTTCAGGCCATACAAAGCCTTCTGAAGCTTGCAAACATAGTTCGGACGGCTCGGATCTTGGAACCCCGGCGGCTGTTGCATGTATGCCTCCTCAAGAATTCCATGCAAAAATGCGTTGCTGATGTCCACTTGACGAAGATGCCAGCCACGAGAAACAGACAGGGAGAGAACCAAACGCACGGTAGCAGGCTTCACAACAGGAGAGAAAGTATCTGAATAATCGATGCCATACTGTTGAGTGAAGCCACGGGCGACAAGACGAGCCTTGAATTTGTCAAGCGATCCATCAAATTTATGCTTGACTTTAAACACCCATTTGCACCCAATGATATTCTTGCCGGGCGGCCGCGGAACAAATGTCCACGTGTGATTGCGCTGGAGAGCAGAGTATTCGGCTTCCATGGCGGCGCGCCACTGATGGTCGGCAAGCGCGTCTCGATAGGACCGTGGTTCAACATGAAAAGCGCGCCGCCGAGGATCGTAGCGCACAATGCCGTCAGTCGGCATCAGCTTCTTGACGATGTTGTCGCGAAGCCGCGTCTGCATGCGATGTGGAGCTGCAGGAGTGCCGGCCACATGCGTTGGACCAGCCTGTAACTCAGGAGATGCCATGGGAGTTGAGTCCTCTGCCGGCTCTGCGGCCGCATTCGGAGACGCAGGGGAGGCCGGCCCAAAATCGAGGGAGCGACCAGAGAGCTCGCCTGGCGACGTATCGTCCTGAGTCAGCCCGCGTGCAGGTGACCGAAGTGGAGCGCATGGCGAGGCTGATCCAGTGGTGGACGTCCCTCGGCTGGCTGTAGGCGTTGCAGGAGTTGCATCTGAACCTGCAAAAGAATCAAGGCTAGACGAGCCATCAGGAAGCAAGGTTAAGTCATAATTCCGCATGTGGTCAGTAGCAATAACTGGCTCCGAGCGAGGAAAAATAGATGGTGGTGTCGGGAGGAGTGGTGCCGTGGGTGTTATGCATGCAAAAGGAAAAACTTGCTCGTCGAAAACAACATCATGAGAGATGTAGATACGACCAGTTGAGCGATCTAAGCATTTGTAGCCTTTGTGCATGGAGCTATACCCAAGAAATACACATTGGCGAGAACGAAAAGCAAGCTTGTGATTGTTGTATGGACGTAAGTTTGGCCAGCATGCACAGCCGAAGGCACGGAGGAAAGTGTAATCAGGCTGCTCATTTAGGAGACGCTCGACTGGTGAAGAGTTTTTCAGTGTACGAGTGGGCATGCGATTTATAAGGTAACAAGCAGTTACAAATGCTTCATCCCAGAATTTTACAGGAAGAAATGAATGCGCAAGGAGAGCAATGCCGGTTTCCACGATATGGCGGTGCTTCCGTTCAGCGATGCCATTTTGTTGGGAAGTATGTGGGCAAGTGACTCGATGAGTGATTCCCTCACGATGGAAATATTTAGAGAGGCGACGGTACTCGCCACGTTCAACGTGCTTTTGAAAAGTGTAGAAAATTTGCTCTACTTCAGATTTGCGCTTAAGAAGATATATCCAGGTGAAGCGACTATAATCATCAAGAAAACTCACATAATATTTAACACCCCCAACCGAAGTGGTTGCAGGCAGAGGCGGAGCCAGGATTTCTCGAAGCCTAGGGCTAAATCTAAGCGGCTATAAATAACGTCAAATACCACAACCTACAAAAACCCGCTAAAAATAACACATACCATTGAACATTGGAAATACACCGCAAATTCAGATAAGAATAAAATAATTATTACTTATTACCATAAGAGCAAATTCAATAAACATGCTATCAATTTAACAAAGTGCATAATCGCAAACCGTGATACCAAATTAATGAAGGCTTGCTTCATTTGAGGCGATCGTTTCTTCATCAGCAATAGTAGAAGGACCCGGAGCAGTAAACATAAAATTGAGTATTTAAAATAAGAAATAAAAAATTGAGTATTTAAAATAAAAAACTAGACATAAACCAAGTCGATTGTTCATTTGCAAATTTGGAAAATAAAAACATATTATACCATGATCACGAAAAACTGTCCAGGTCCTCTTCATCTTGAATTTCTTTTTTTTTCCCTGCTTAACAATGAAATAAAATTGACTAAATTAATGCAATTTGACATCACCAATTCGTTGATTTTGGCTGATAAAAAAGAAGGAAAATGTTAGATGCTACGATAAATCTAAGTACTACTTAACATTACCTTTCCAGCCGGTTGTGGAGATCAGATGTACTGATGGAACACAGAGCAGAACAGGAGGCGTGAAGCGGGCTACTCCAACAATGCGAGAGATCCGTGCTTCGGAGCACCGGCCGCCTCGGCGCGCGACTGGTGGTCGTGGAGACGAGGGGAGTCGGCGGCGCACCGTGAGAGGTTTTTTGGGTCGATCTGGCGAGATGAGGTGTTAGAGGATCGGGGCGATCGTGCGTCGTGCCTGCTGACCAAACTGGGCTTGTGGCGTTGGAGAGCTCGGTGGGCTGAGGCCTGGGGCTGGGCCTCTCCAAGTCTACTAAAATAGGAAATTTCTGCTGGATATATAGCCTATTAGATGGGCCACGCCTGGAGCTATAGCCCCAGTTGCCCCAGGCCCAATTCCGCCCCTGGTTGCAGGCCCCCATACATCAGAATGAATAAGTTCGAGAGGTGCATGGGTTACATGAGTAGAATCCCTAAAAGGTAACTGATGGACTTTAGCACGTTGACATGCATCACAAACACTAGATTCGACGGACGGTGCACAAGCAAATTTATTTAACCTAAGAACGGACTCGACGACACTTTTGTTGGGATGACCTAAGCGTCGATGCCAAAGATCATGAGAAAGCTTCATGCTGGAGAGGGCTCGACGACTGGACACGGACGACCTGAGGCTTGGCACCGGGTAGAGACCGTCGCGGCATCTACCTTGAAGAAGAATTGCCCTCGTTGCTCGGTCCTTTAGATAGAAACGGTCAGGGTGAAATTCAGCAAAAGCATCATTATTAGATGTTAACTTGTGCACAGATAAAAGATCTTTGCTAACGTGTGGAACATGCAATACGTTGCGAAGATAGAGTGGACGTGATGAGCCAGAAATAGCAGATTGACCAATATGCGAAATAGACAAACCTGCACCATTGGCGACTTGCACTTGATCTTTGCCGTTGTAACGCTCCTGGATGGTGAGCCTGTCGAGGTCGCCGGTCAGATGATCAGTGGCACCCGAGTCCATGTACCAGCTCGGATACTCGATGTTGCCGGAGTGCACGGCGTTGCCAGAACGCTCACGGTTGTCTTCAGGCTGATAGGCATGGTTGAAGCGGTTCCTGCAGTGCAGAGCGTCATGACCAAACTTGGAGCACACCTGACACTTGATGTACTTGCCGTGACCACGCCCCTGGCCACGGCCACGGCCTTGACCGCCTTGACCGCCTTGACCGCCTTGGCCACCAGCTTGACCTCCGTGGCCGCCACGCCCGCCATTGCGCTGGCCATCAGAGTTGCGTGCTGCAGAGTTGGCGGAGGAGTGGAGCTCGCCCACGGATGCTTGCTGCTCCATGCGGAGCTCGGCGCTAACGAGGAACGCGTAGAAGCTGCCGAGGCTGATCGGCTCCTCGCGAGCGGTGATGGAGGCCACGAGAGGTTCGAATTCAGAGCCAAGACCGGCCAGCATGTAGGCGAGGATCTCATCATCACCAAGTGGCTTGCCAATGGACGCCATAGCATCAGCAAAGCCCTTCATCTTGTTGAAGTATTCAGTAGCGGTGAGGTCCTTCTTCTTCAGGTTTGACAACTGAAAACGCATCTGCATGAGACGCGCCTTGTTCTGCGAGGAGAACATGTCATGGACGGCCGCCCAGACGGCGGCGGAGGTGGTCATGAGCGTCATCTGACCGAGGACATCCTCAGTCATGGAGCCCAGCAGTGCAATGAGCACCAACTGGTCTCGCTGGTACCACTGAAGAAACAGCGGGTTCGCCTCCTCCTTGGCATCGGCGCCGGTGCCGGTGGTGATGGTGTAGGGCGGCGGCTGCACCGAGCCGTCGACGTAGCCGAAGAGGCCGTGGGAGCAGAGCGCCGGGACAACCTGCGTCTTCCAGAGGAGAAAGTTGTCCCTCGTCAGACGGATCGTGATGAGATTGCCAATCAAGGAGATCGAGGGTGGAGTGGAGGAGCTAGCAGCGGTGGCGAGGACGCTGGCGTTGGGAGAGGTGAGGGCACCGGAGGTGGAGTTGACGGCGGCAGGGCTTGACATGGCGGCGGCGGGGGATGGAGAGATGGGAGAGGATCTTATCGCTCTGATACCAAGTCAAAAGGAATGAATTGCCGTGGAGAATACCTCCGGCCTCCTCTTCCTTATATATACAGCCGATACAATGGATAAGTACAGAGTTTGTTAGGTTTGCAATCGTGTGCTTGATCTGCCATATCTACAGCTAGCACAACTAACTAAATCCTAACAATACAATCACGTTTAACAAATTATAACGCGTCACAAACAGGAATGTATATTTTCTTACGTTGAATATCATGTCTGGTCACATATCTGTTTTTTAAGTGATCTCTTTATTCAAATTCATGATTATGGTTTCTCTATCTAATAGTACTGCAGTAAGGTATGATGGTACACTGAATTTGACTGTTTACGTGTTCAACTACCACAAATGAACCATACTAATACAAATATCTGAGATGGATCTGCGTTACATCTTTTTTGAGACAACTTGTGGACTCGAGAAGCCATACTGCATTTTTTTCCTTTTTGAGAATCCATGCTGCATTCTTGTTTTGCACTGATTGTTACTCTAGAGCTAAGCGCCAGGTCGTTTTGTATATGTAGACGCAAACATGATGTGAAGCTGATGTGTGTGTATGGCAACGAAAAAAATAGCGTGCTATCTAAAATAGCGTGGCCCTTCTTCAAATGCTATACAAGTTATTGCGTGCTATAGCGTGCTATATTCAAAATAGCGTTTTCAAAAAAATGCCAAATATATACCAGAAATTAAGGATTTAAACATCTAAAATTTTGTCTAGGAGCCATACATGCAACAATTGGTTAAGATGAACAACAACAACAATACAACATAGCAGTTATAAAATGAACTAGATGGAGAAACATAGCAACACAACTACATACAGAAGTACTTGTCCAAAAGTCTAGCAGGCAACAACAGCAGCCAATAGAACAACAATAATACAACATGGCAGTTTGAAGATGGAACTAGCAAACATTGCAACAGGCCAACAAGTAAACAATACAACATAGCGACAACATATAAGAGATTTGTAGATGTAATGTGTTCATGTTGATCATAAATTCATAATCCCATCTGTAGTTTAATGTGAGTCAAAGGTGTAGTTACTATTAGTAAGTACTCCGTACAAAACTAGACATCCTCTGTTTGCAAATGAACTCATAATCATTGTGCATAGCAAATGAACTCAGCATGAGATCTAGGCAGTTTATGTTCAAGACAACAAGTAGTAGAAAACTACAGATGAATATATGACAGAAGATAGGATTATGTCAATAGAGAACTACACGACAACAGAGAAGAGAGAACTGTCGATCTAGGAAACTACACTTCAGCCTCGATGGGCTGCTGAGCCTGCCGTTTGTCTCACAAATTTGGTCCATCTTGATCCATTCCACGCTATAACGTTGTAACGTTTTTTCGTTTAGCGCGTAAATAGCGTGCTATAGCGTATTTAGCGGCATAGCGAGCAAATTCTCTGAAACGTAACGTGAGCATCCCAAATATGCTATAGCGACGCTAAAACGCCGAAATAGCGCGCTATTTTTTTCGTTGGTGTATGGTGGTATCGATTATAAGAACTATCGATGACAATTTGCTAGGTCAGCAAAACTATTTTTTATGTCTTGCTTTTCACGTCTATATAAGATGATTACATCTGCCCCCTAGGCAAAAGAGAACAAGAATGTGGGCTACACCTTTTCGTCAAATGTCGATTCACCCTACGCCTATGGAACTCGGTCAATGAGTGGCCACATCTAGAAGATATTGAAACAACTACTTGGCACCTCGAGAACTCTATAAAGGAATAGTGGGTAAATATATCAAGCAAGAGCACCCCTAACCGGAAAGCCATGGCCTACCTCGCCATGCTAATGGGATGGACCATTTGGAACGAACGGAACGTCCGGGTCTTTCGACAAAAGAGTATGCCTCCAAAAAATTTGCTCAACAACATCAAGTATGAAACAATCCTTTGGGTAACCGCCGGGGTGAAGAAATTGGGCACCATCACGCCGGGAGAGTAACATTCTTTTGTTTTTCAGTTACGAGGTGTAATTCAAATTATATTCTCTCTTAATTAATATATGAGACAAATATTTTGCCTCGGTTTCGAAAAAAAGAAAAGGTGATTACATGTATATCCTTTTTCGGGCCATAAATGTAAGATATGCAGCTGATGTCAAAACATCATGCTAGCACCCTCATTGTTTGTACCGACAAACAAGTATTGTCGCTGCCTAATTTGAATGTCATTGTTCTTTTGCTACCAACAGTAGCACCAAGAATCCAAGAAATTCATTTGATTATTTTTGAGTTAAATAATGCGCACTATCTTAGAATCCACTCAGGAAAGTTGAGCTTATATGACTATCACGGGCTTTATATAACCAGCTAGTTAGACTTCTATTTTTTGCCTGCCATTGTGAACAAAAGACCGGTATTTATTCATAGCCTTGCTCTGTTTCCATGGATGTTAATGCCATGCCACCAAATGTAGGGTCACACGCTTGACTGAGCTTCTTGTCTTTAGGGTTCAGAGTTCAGACTTCTCTCATGGTTTTTGCAGCCTGGGAGTTGTACTAGATTTTATTCCGGAGCGGAGGGGAAGAAAAGCGAAAAGGAACGTCCGAATGAAGGAAGAGGAGCTAGCATCTTACGTCTCATTGCCTATACTTGGACACTTAATTGAGCTATATATAGGTGCTGAGCCTGACTGCAAGTGCTAGGTGAACTGGAATGCGTATGACTTCAGAGCTGGGATCACCATTCAGCAAGCTGCACACAGTTTTTTTGTGTGTGGGCAAGCTGCATAATAGTTGGTAGTCCTCGGGGTCGGGGGACTGGCAGTCTTGGGCACACATTGACTGACTGATATTTGTTTGTTTTCAGTTAATGTTTTCAGCCTGCTAATTAAGGAAGAAAAAAATTCATGAAACTCTACATAACCTACCGTGCAGACAGCCCACGGGATGATAGCATCGACCCGGCTGACTCTTTTCCAATGAACCAATCTGGCCCGGTAGGCCCATACACGGTGTCCTTGTTCGAACTCCTTATCCCGGAAACCCGCAACAAACACCAGGCGAGCCATAGTTGCTTTTGTTTAGTACCACATCGCCCGTCCAAGCAGGCAGCAGAGGCAACGTAATCTATATAACCAGGGCATAGGGCGACCTTGAAACATACTTACCTGGACGGGGTCAATGGCTGATCAAGAAGACTCATGGCCTAGGCTAGTGGTCCACATTGCACTTTGTGGGTTCGTTGACTTACCATCTTCCCTTTGAGGAAGAGTGGACGTCATAATTTGTGATAGAGGGGGTACGCGTTCGTGCGGCCCTTGCCAAATATCAATTTTAAATTTTGGTCCTTTTGATCTGTGGTTTGTAACTTCGTCTCAATATATAAATTCTCTTCAGTTATAGTTACCTTGTTCTCATTTATCCTTGGTCTGAACTCTCAAGTCTCTGAAATTATGAGTGGCCTTGGGCTTGTTTCTATTGTATATGTCTTGCACTGCGGCCAAGTGTCAGTTTTGAGTCTGCACCTTCTGTTTCGCATTTTGATCCCTGGTTTGTGTGAGTGACCTTTTTTTCCTCTAAAAAGATTTGAGTGATCTTGGGTTTGTTTCCATTGTCTGATGTGTATTCCAGTACGCACTGAAGTCTGAACTTGCTGAACTGCACTAAGAGCATACTGGTATTGAGACGGGAGAGGCGAAATTACTGACAGCCTAACCTTTTTCTTTCTTAAAATAGCCAGTCAAATTGTCCTAAATTTGACTGCACAGCGTCAATATCTAAAGTTGAAGAACAATCACAGACTCACAGTTCACATCAGATTGCTTATACTAGAAAGAACAACCTGTCACTGAAAGTTGACATCAAATACTTCTTTTGTTTCAACACACTGCTGCTTTTAGTAGCACGTGTTTCTTTTCTTGCAGAGTGAGTTTTTTTTTTTCCTTTGTGAAACAGACAAGTTTAGATCGAGACGATTCGTCAAACTACCAGGAGAACTTTGCAAGCTGTACAATCTGAATAATAACGTCAACATGCATTTCACAAAGTTCTGTAAAGAGACGAGACTAAAAACAGCAGGGCAGCGCAGCAGCAGCGAGCGAGGCGGCAATGACTCCTCTCATCAGGGCCTCGTCCTCGTCCATACCGAGGCAATCACCTCCGATCATTAGCATAAAGGGGGAGCTTATTTCAGTACTTAAACGTTGCATTAGCCATGTGCAAATTGTTTATTTACTGAAGTTTATAGGCTTTGTGCAATGGTCCGGTGCAAGTATGGATATTCAAGTGTCATATTCCTTCAAAGATCAGATTATAAATATGTATGTGCAGCACTCCACGGAAAGATATTCAAGCATAAGTAGGTGACTGATTGAACTTCTGTGGTGCATGATTTCTGTCAGTTCAAGTTATTGGTGAACACTGTCATACTTCTGGATACAGGATCCTCCTTTGATACCAGGATAAGGTCAATTTATCTAAAATAAATCAGACAACAAATCTGAGATGCATCCTTTTTTTATTGTCCTGATATTCTTCCATGCAGGTTTATGGCTAGTACTCCCTTTCACCAACTTATCCAAAATCAAACATATCAGATAATATGCCAAAATATGGGTGTGGTTGGGTTCTGTTAAGATAACCATACAGGAATTAGTTGTACCTACCCGTTCACGGAAACAAGACTTCGTAGTTGCATAAAGTATACCAAAAAAGACTCGGTAAAATTCATATATGTCTGCAAATTGATTGTATGATTGGCTATGGTTGTTTCAAGCAAGTTACAAACTTACAAGAAAATTTGCTTACAACTAAGATGCTAATGACTGCGCAGAACAGAAGCTGAATTGTGAGGGAAGGAAGGTTTAAGATAGCTGGGTTTTGAGAGTGATCAAAATTTCAAGTTACTCCTAAATATGCAAAGCGTTCAGTTTACCAATTAGAATAAGAGACTAGGAATTAATCTTTTTTTTTAAAGGAGGATGATCTCCGGCCTCTGCATCTGGACGATGCATGCAGTCATTTTATTAATTATTTACAAAGACCTTATAAAGTAATACATCAGTAAGTCTAAAACCACCATCTTGACAACATCTGTCTCTACTCCTGACCACTTGTTGAAGGAGTGCCGAATGTCCGAGCCGAATACCAAACAGACCTCGCACAAGAGCCTAACATCTAAAGCCGAAGGCCCCAACCATGACTCTTGTCAGGTCTGGGGCACACACCGGTCCGGCGCACTCTGAGAGGTCGCCGCCGCCGTCTTCCACTGATCCATCTTCAGAGCAGGTACTGACGCATCGACCTTGGCAGGTCTGTCGTCAACGCCACCTCCCTACGCACGTCCATCATCATACATCCTCGTCGACACCCTGCTGCGCCACGCTGCCGAGACTCCACATCGTTGATGCATGAGATGAGACGCCGCTCCATTGCTAAAATCGTCCTCTGGTCTCTCGAGCCAATGCACACCTCCAAGAATGACGCCCCTAAGGAGGGAACGACACAAGAGCACTACCATCATCCGATCAACTGATCAAGGGTTTTCCCCGAAGGTAGGGGTAGGGGTTGGGAGTTTCACCTCGATGATGCCTTCATGAAGGAAACGCCGCCAAGAGCGTCCCCATCACCGGCACCGGCCACTGGACAAAGACCAGGTTTTCACCCGGATCCATCCCAAGAACATACAACCGACAACCTGTGCATCTGCAAGACCACCTTCAAAGCGCCGGAGTTGGCAGCCCAGATCCGGCGATCATCCACAGCCGCACTGCCACCGATGTGTACCATGATGCTCCGGCCACTGCTGAAGGGTGCCCCACTGGAACATGGGGAGAGGGTTGCCACCCCACAACGTCATGCCGGAAAAGCCGTTAGGATGAATCACAAGCACGCTAGTCACCGTCTCTGTACCAAACGGGATCCGGGGTCGAATCCGCCGGACCGCCGGAGTAGCTCCGCCTTGGACATGGGTGCGTCCATGCTATGCAGCCGAGGACGATCTGGGCCTCACCGTCCGCCACCACCCCGGCATCTGCTGCGGCGCAGCGAGGCGACCACCCCGGCCAGGCCATGACCAGAGGTCACCACTGCATGAAACCGGCCCGAACTTCCCGGTCCTCACCGGTCTGTCACTAGGCGGCCATGCCACCGCCGGGAGCAAGACGCCTCGCTGCCAGGATACAGACCAGCCGTGCCTCCTCGCGGGATAAGGTCCGCCCCACCTCCTCCATCGCGAGTAGCGAGGGGATCCCCCGCCACTGCCGTCGGCCACCGGGCTTAGCCCGGTGACGTCCTCCGACGGCGATGGAGGGAGAGGAGGACGGAGGGAGGAGCCCGGCGACTAGGGTTTGGGGGCACCCGAGTCGCCCCAGGTGAGGGCGACATATCATAAAGAAGAGATGAGAATAACAAACAGTTTGTTAACGGAATGGGTCAGGAAGGAGCTTTATCTTCTTATTGATGTCTCTTCAGTGCAAAGTGCAAGCAGACTACCCTTGCCTCCAACTCCGATGACCAGGAACACCTTCCGATTCAGTAGATTTTTTTTTTTAACTGGAGCACCTTGCATTCCAAACTTACATCGGTCCGATCAAATCGACGGACACAGCGACAATTACATTTGTAGGGAAATCAGACAGCCGAACATGTTGGCCTATATTAGAGCTACGCCTACCAATGATAGCCAACTCATGGGCAGGCTTGTTACAATCTCGCGGGCAATGGACAACACTTCACTAAGTAAAACCCATTCGCAGAAGAGATCTAGTCTCATGAAAGACAACACCTAGAGTAAAACATTCAAGACCTGTGAAGTTTATGGCTTGGGCGAGTATAAGACAGTTCGTCTCAAAAATTACGCGCCCCATATCATGCACTTCAGCTAAATGTATAGCGTCCGATTCAGTCGATTTAGAATGAATATATTGGTAACGATTCCTAATAGGAACGACCGCAAAAACTGGATCGCTCCCGCCCCGCGCCCCGCGTGCGCGGCACGCCGCCCGAGAACAGTCCTCCACCTCCATCCCTGTCCCTCGCCGCTGCCGGTCTGCATCGTCGGGCAAAGCCTGGTTGTTGCTGGCGGCATCGGGGCCCTCTCTCCTCTTCGTGTGTGGGGGCTCGGTGCGGGCCGGCGATCCCGGACGGGGGCGCGACGCTGGGCTAGGGCGCAACAGCGCTGGGCGGAGCTCGGAGGCGGCCGGTCTTCGGTTCTTCGTTCCAATCGTGGAGGGCTGGTCGCGGCGGTGGCTCTCGCCTGGGTTGGCGGCGGGCGGCAGGGGTACTGCTCAGATCCCGCCTGTCGGGATCCAGGGAGTCCCGCGGTGGTTGGCCTGTTGTTCTTCGTGCTCTAAAACTTCGATCTGCTTCATGCCGGCCTTCTCGATCTGGACACCGACGGGTTCCGGCCTTCCTCTCGGAGATCTCAGCTTTTGGCGCATAGCGTCACTGGATATCTAGATCGGAATTGATCCGGTCGGGCGCGCCCTCATCTTCGGCCGGAGAGGCTTCATGAGGGCATGGTGCGAAGCTTCGCTGTCTTGCCGGTGCCATGGGACATGTCTAAGTATAGATTTGCACGGCGTTGATACTGGTGAAGAAATGCGATCGGAGACTTGTAATGGCGGGGATGAGTTTCAGTTGCGTTGAAGAATGGCGTCACAGGTTTTTTCCTGTGTGTCGGGTGTTGAGGACTTGCAACGGCGACCTTGGCAGGAGGGGGCGGCAACATAGGTGGACAACATTTTTGGGGGTGCTTCTCGAGTACCGAGCCACAATCTCCAGGGTGAAACCTCAAGGTCTGGCTTTCATTGGTTGTACCTGGCAATGGTCTTGCGAAGGTATTGTTTTTGGGATCTCGGACTCTTTCCAAGGTGAAAGCTTAAGATCCTTGATCGGGCAACAACAACGCTTGTGCATTGTTTTTTTCTTGGAGGCGTCGCTTTTGAAGAACCTTTTCTGTAGTCCGGGTGTTGTCTTTGGTGGTGGTTAGAGTGTTGCTATTTCGAGTGTTTCATCACTGTGACGGGGTCTTTGTTTTTATATTTCTCTTTTTTTTTCGTTCATGGTTGTGTGTATCCTTGATGTCCTTGATATCTTGTTGGTGCGAGGCTGGATGTAATTGATTTCTTCGCGATGTTAATATATGATATTCTCTTTATCGAAAACATTGTTTACATTAGATAAAAAGCACTGCCCTTGCAAGATACGAATAAAGAGAAGGAAAAGAACTTCAGTGCGTGGTGGCACGAGTCCTGACGCTAGACTGAAGTTCTTTGGGGTTTCAGACTTCAGACCTCTCTCATGGTTTTTGCATCCTGAAAGTCATTGTCATTTGAATGCGGTGGAGAGTCTTCTCGGTAAATTAAGGCAAAATGGGAGCATCTGATAAAGGAAGAAGAGCTAACTTCTTCCGTCTCCTTGCCTACAAATTTGCACACTTAATTGAGCCTGCATATGACTTCAGATCTGAGCACGAACAATCCATTCAAATTCACTGGTGCAGTCTTCAGGCTTCAGCACACATTGATTGACTAACATTTGTTTGTTTTCCCTTCGTTAGCACAAAAAAAACTTGTCGCGTTGCATCCTTCTGAAGCTCACCTGGAGCTGGAAACTTGATGAAATGAAAAAGAGAAATAAACGATAGAGGATCACGCAGCTGCGGTGGTATTCGACGAGAAGTTTGACCTGTCATCGTTCTCCGTTTGACATCTCCTGCTCCTCTTGTCACAGGATGGATGATGACATCGACCTGGCTGACTCTTTTCCAATGCCAATCTGGCCCGGTTGGTACCGATAGGCCCATATACACGGCGTCCTGTTGGAATTCCTCGTCACGGAAAGCCGCAGCAAACACCAGGCGAGGCATACTTTCTTTCGTTTAGTACCACATCGCCAGTCCAAGGAGGGAGCAGAGGCAGCGCATCCTATAAAATCAGGCCATATGGCAACCGTGAAAGATACTTACCTGGATGGGGTCTATGGCTGATCAAGAAGAGTCATGGCCTAGACAAGTGGCCCACATTGCACTTTGTGGGTGCGCTCGTTTACCATCTCCTCTTTGAGGGAGAATGGACCTCATAATTTGTGATAGAGGGGTATGCGTTTGCGCGGTCCTTGCCAAATATCAAATTTAAGTTTGATTTGTGGTTTGATCCTAAGTGTCAACTCTGAATTCTAGTGTTTCGAGTGGCAATTGTGCTTCTTATCTTGTCTGCCAAGTTTCAGTTCGAATTTTACACCTAATTTGATCCTCGGTCTGTGCGGGACAGTCTTTTTTCCTCTAAAAGGATGGAGTGACCTTGGGTTTCCTTTTATTGTTTGCTCTGTATTTCGAATACTTACCCAAGTCTGAACTTGCTGAACGGCACTAAAGAGCATATTGGTAATAACACGAGAGAGGCGAAATTGTTGATAACGTAACCTTTTCCTTTCGTAAAATAGCCAGTCCCAAAATTGACTTTTTTTTTATTTAGAAAAGGAGGATATACCCCCGGCCTGTGCATGGCGTGAATATCTAAGTCCCAAATTTGACTGCACGGCGTCAATATCTAAGTCTGAAGAGCAACCACACTTCACAACGCATTGCTTATACTAGAAATAAAAAACCAGGCACCATATGTTGACAGTAAATATTTCTTCTGTTCAACATACTGCTTCTTAGCACGTGTTTCTTTTCATGCAGAATGTGTTCCCCGCCCCCCCTTCGTGAAAGAGACAGGTTGAGATTGAGACGATTCACCAAACAATCCAGTGAAAATTAGAACTATTATGCTGTGCAAACTGCAATAGGTGAATATCAAGGATTCCCTTTTCGCTTGGGACATGCATTTCAGAAGGTTCTGTTTCCAGCTAAGCCCACCACCACCTCCCAAAATCCAACAGCGCGGTGTGGCGGCAGCGGCACATCCCCGCATGGCCTCCTCCACGTCTACACTGAGGCATCAGCTCCGATCTGGGCAAGTGATGACTGATGAGCAGAGCTTCTTCACTCTTCAGTACTTAACCATGCATGGAACTAGCCATGTTCAAATTGTTTATTTACTGATTTTTTTATGTTTATACATTGTTGCAATAGGAGTATGTATATCCAGGTGTCATGTTCCATTTCTTCCTTCAAAACTCGATTCACAAATATGTATCTGCAGTACACCACGGAAAGATATTCAAATTATAAGTAGGTGACTGATTTGAGCGCGTTTGGTGCATGATTTCTGTCGGCTCAAGTTATTGGTGAACATTGTGTCATACTCCAGGATACCAAGACAAGCTCATCTCTAGTTGATCCTTTAAAAAGCTTTAGGGCACATTTGGTTGCTCGCATTTGGGCCAACCAGCCCCCGCGGGAAGAAAACAGGCTGTTTGGTAGCCTGGGCTGCACCCACGTTTCGGTCCGCACGGAACTTAAAGCAATTCCAGGCCTGGTCCGGGAGCTACTGCCGAATCGGCAGTTTCTCCGCAGCCAGGCGGAGCGCGCCCACGAGTGGATCTTGGTTGCATGCCTCGGGAAGCGCGGGAGACGGACGGGATGTCTCATAACTCCCTCTTCCTCTCATGTCACCGCCCACTACTCCATTCCCTACCTCTCACTCCCCTCACCGCCCCTCGCTCTCCACGAGCGGTGGGTTGCTGGCCTGGTGAACTCCGGGGTGGACCTGATGAGGGCTTTGCGGGCGCCGTCTCCGCTGTGCACCAGGCCCACAACGTCCGGCCAATGCGGTGTTGGCCGCTCCGGCTCTGCCGCCATATCCGGACCTCGTGGTCCTGGGTTCGGTGCCGCCGCCGGAGGGGGCGGCGACCTCGCCGTTGGTTGGAACCCCCTTTGTTGGTGCCCCCCACATCCAAGGGTTTGTTCCATGGACGCCGGCAGCCTCCTCCTCGACCGCGCGCGTGGCCAGGAGCACCGGGATTGGCGGATCCTCCTCGACGACTGTCGGCATTGGCGGCTCGTCCTCTTCACCGGCCATCTCCTTCCCGTCGGGGTTCTCTCCCCGGCCGGCGTACGCTCCCTCCGCTCCGGTAAGAACCCTAATCCCCTCTCTGCTCGTAGATGTGTAGATTAGGGTTTTCATCAGTAGCATGCATTGGATTCGATTCGATTCGATTCCTTTTTGCCCGGTACTGTTCATAGACAGGATAGTAGTGTTCTTGCTTTGATGTACATGCTTAGTACTATTCATAGGCATGATAGTGTTGGAAATATGCCCTAGAGGCAATAATAAAGTGTTATTATTATATTTTCTTGTTCATGATAATCGTTTATTATCCATGCTATAATTGTATTGATTGGAAACTCAATTGCATGTGTGGATACATAGACAACACTGTGTCCCTAGTATGCCTCTAGTAGACTAGCTCGTTGATCAAAGATGGTCAAGGTTTCCTAGCCATAGACATGAGATGTCATTTGATAACGGGATCACATCATTAGGAGAATGATGTGATGGACAAGACCCAAACTATGAACGTAGCATATGATCGTGTCAGTTTATTGCTATAGTTTTCTTCATGTCAAGTATCTGTTCCTATAACCATGAGATCATGTAACTCACTGACACTGGAGGAATACCTTGTGTGTATCAAACATCGCAACGTAACTGGGTGACTATAAAGATGCTCTACAGGTATCTCCGAGGGTGTCTGTTGAGTGGGCATGGATCAAGACTGGGATTTGTTACTCCGTGTGACGGAGAGGTATCTCAGGGCCCACTCGGTAATACAACATCACAATAAGCCTTGCAAGCAAAGTGACTAAAGTGTTAGCCACGGGATCTTGTATTACGGAACGAGTAAAGAGACTTGCCGGTAATGAGATTGAACTAGGTATAGAGATACCGACGATCGAATCTCGGGCAAGTAACATACCGAAGAACAAAGGGAACAGCATACGGGATTAACTGAATCCTTGACATAGAGGTTCAACCGATAAAGATCTTCGTAGAATATGTAGGAACCAATATGGGCATCCAGGTCCCGCTATTGTTTATTGACCGTAGAGGTGTCTCGGTCATGTCTGCATAGTTCTCGAACCCGCAAGGTCTGCACACTTAACGTTCGGTGATGTTTCGGTAGTATTGAGATATATGTGTTGGTGACCGAAGGTTGTTCGGAGTCCTGGATGATATCCCGGACGTCACGAGGAGCTCCGGGATGGTCCGGAGGTAAAGATTTATATATAGGAAAGTGGTATTTGGGTTCCGGAAAAGTTTTGGATATTTTCGGTAGTGTACCGGGAGTGACGAATGAGTTCCGGGGGTCCACCGGGTGGGGCCCACCCACCCCGGGGGGGCACATGGGCCCAAGAGGTGGCGCACCAGCCCCTAATGGGATGGGGAACCGACCCCATAAGGGCCCATATGCCCAAGAGGAAAAAAGGTGGAGATAGGAAGGAATAGGACTCCTTCCTAATATGAATCCACTTCCTACTTGCCCTGGTTCGGCCGACCCCTAGGGGAAACCCTAGGGAGGCTTGCTCCTCCCTCTCCTTCCTATATATACTAGAGGAATAGAGCCCCGAAACCCACGGCCACGTGCTAGTTCTCTATTCTCTAGTTCCTCCACCAAATAGATTCCGGTAGTACTTAGGCGAAGCCCTGCCGGGATAACTCCACCATCACCACCACCACGCCGTCGTGCTGCTGGAGATCTCATCTACCTCTCCTCCCCCTCTTGCTGGATCAAGAAGGCGGAGATCGTCATCGAGCTGTACGTGTGCTGAACGCGGAGGTGCAGTCCGTTCGGCGCTAGATCGGGACGGATAGTGATTGGATCGCAAGACGGCTTGCGATTTGGATCGCGAAGACGTTCGACTACGTCAACCGCGTTTCTTAACGCTTCCCGCTTAGCGATCTACAAGGGTATGTAGATCCACTCTCCCTCTCGTAGATGCTCATCACCATGGATAGATCTTGCGTGTGCGTAGGAATTTTTTTGTTTCCCATGCAACGTTCCCCAACAGTAGCATCATGAGCTAGGTCTATGCGTAGATGAGTGTGACGCCCCCATTTTGACCGTACGCTAATCATACACGCAAACGCGTACGACCAAGATTAGGGACTCACTAATCAATATCACAACACAACACTAGACACAAATTAAAGTCATACAGCTTCATATTACAAGCCAGGGGCCTCGAGGGCTCGAATACAAAGCTCGACAAGCACGAGTCAGCGGAAGCAAATAATATCTGAGTACAGACATAAGTTAAACAAGTTTTGCCTTAAGAAGGCTAGCACAAACATAAGCAGCGGATCGAAAGAGGCGAGGCCTCCTGCCTGGGATCCAACCTAACTACTCCTGAGCGTCGGCACTCTCCACGTAGTAGTAGGCTCCAGCGGTGGTGTAGTAGTCGTCTCCAGCGTACTCCATCTCCTGGGCTCCGTCATCTGAACGTGGTAATCGTATCGAGGGGGAAGGAAAATGCAAAGCAGCGTGAGTACTCATCCAAAGTACTCGCAAGACTGACATCAGAACTATGCTAAGTATGCATCATTATCAAGGGAAAGGGGGGGGGTATATCTGGACTGACTGCAAAAAGCAAGAATGAGGGGGAAGGGCCTAGTCCTATCGAAGACTAGCATCTTCAACATCTTGCAGCATTAGAAGAGTGTAGATTGGTAACTCATATGTAACAATAACATTGTAGCAATTTTATTAAGTAACCACGCCCAGAGATCCTTCCTCGACTCCCGCGAGAAAGGAATCTCGGAGCCAACATTCATTTCAAATTATCAATTTTAGTTATATTAGCTCGGGATACAACTCCAAGTCGTCCTGTTACCATGGACACGGCTATTCGAATAGTTAATTTCATCCCTGCAGGGGTGCACCACGTTTTCCATCACGCTTGATCACCTTTGGCCGGACACACTTTCCTGGGTCATGCCCGGCCTCGAAGATCAACACGTCATCGCCCCACCTAGGCTCAACAGATAGGCCAGCCCGCCGGTCTAACTCCTAAGCGCACAGGGGTCGTGGGCCCACTTTCCCTTTGCACTCCTGCACGATGCGTGGGCGGCCGAGGTCAGTCCTAGCATCACTTAATTGCAAGATCAATGCGTTCCAGACCACTCGGGCGCGCGCCGCTCCATTGCTGACGTCCGAAGAGCTTCGGCTGATACAACGACACCGAGTACCCATAACTTCTCCCACGTGAAGGTTAGTGCGAAAAGGTCAAATGACCAACTCAGATCAAATACCCAAACCATTAGCATTTTATTAATTGCGATGACGAGCGCGATACACGATATGTGGTCCCGTCGCCTCGTCTCGAGGTCTTGTGGCAAGGGCCAAGAATGCCCGGCCACGCCCCGTCGTATTACACCAACACCCTCCGGTCATCCTGACCTCGTCATGTATCAACAGTAAAGTAAATGTAACCGTGTGTCCGTAACACCAAGGGGGAAAACCGAGGAATCACCCTCGATGGATCCCACTCAATGTAACCGTCAAGGTGACCAGAGAGGATTCACCCTCGATGGTCTACGCTTGAGGGGTTGCACGACAGAGTCGTCGTCGGGAGTGGTGAAGGAGGAATCACCCTCGATAACCACAACCGACTAGCTGCACTACAGAGTTAGCATCAGGAGTACTTCATGAGGTGTCACCCTCGGTACTCGATAGTAGCTCTGCAGAGTCGTACAACTAGGGGGGTGCGGTGAATGTGACGGGCATGGCTGGTCGGTTGGTTGACCGAGTCTTCGAGTCGTCGAGTCGTCGATGAAGAAGCAGGGGCAACTGGGACTAAGGGGGTCACAGGGGATTCATTGATCAACCTATACTAAGCAGTTGATTTAATAGCAGGTATAGTAGCAGTTTATCAAAAGTAGGCTATGCATCAGAATAGGAGCTAACTAATACAGTAGCAAAATCTAATGCAAGAATGAGAGGGAAAGAATTGGGCGATATCGGAATGCTCAAGGGGGGTTGCTTGCCTTGCTGCTCTGCTGCAAAGGTCTGATCGTTAACGATGTAGTCGTACCCGGCAGCAGCGTCAGTCTCTGGGTCTACCGGTAAGAAGAGGGGGGAGAAACAATAAATATAATGCAGACATATGCAACACGGTGCATGACATGGCAATATGCAGAGCTAGGCATGCACTAACGCAGTACTACACGTCGCAGACGGCTCGGAAGAATATCTGACGATATTTTCCGGGTCTCGGGCTACTACCGGACAGATGAAACGGATGGAAAAGTTCCATGTTTGTTATGATAGGAGCGCGTGACAGACGAACGGACCGCGTATTCGGATTCGTGGGATTTTTCTGAACAACTTTCATGTATAAATTATTTTCATCCGAGTTACGGATTATTTTATATTAATTTTTAAAGTTTTATTAATATTCTGAAATTAACAGATTTAAATTAATTCGAAAAAGCATTTATGATGTCATCATGACATCAATATGACGTCAGCAGTCAACCCAGCTGACTTAGGTCAAACCTGACAGCTGGGCCCCACCTGTCATAGACAGTGGGCAAAAACAGTGTTTTAATTAACTAAACAAATTTAAATAAACAGGAGGACCCACAAGTCAGTGGCTAATTAGGTTAAACTAATTAATTAAATTAGTTAAACATGTCATTAGGGGTTAATTAAACCTAGGCCTACATGTCAGTGGCCCAGGGGCGGCTGGACCCACATGGCAGTGGCTGGGCACTACCCAGTCAGCCAGTTGACCACGGTCAACTGGTCAACAGGGGGCCCGGGGCCACAGGTCAGTGACCCTCGGGGGTGGCCCCAGCCTGGCCACGTTGGCGGTGGCCGGCGGTTCGACGCCGGCGACCAAAAACGCAGCGGCGCGGCTCGGTCATCGACGGGATTTGGCCACAGAGGGCCAAATCGAGCGCGGAGGGGCTCGTTCGAGAGCTAGCGCGAGCGCGGTCCCGTCCCGACCGTCGAGGGGGGCGGGGGTGGTCGGAGCTCGCGGCGGCGGCCGGCGTTCGGCAACTACGGCGACGACGCAGTAGCAAGCACGCGAGCAATCTAGCGGTGCCAGTGGGGCCTACGCGATGCGGTGGAGGCAACGAGCAGGAGCCCGGGGCGGTTTGGCCACCAGGGCCTCGCCGGCGGCGAGCCCGAGCGGAGCTCGATGTCGGTCACGGCGGCAGGGGGGCTATGCGGTCTGGGTGCTCGCGAGAGGGGGAGGAGGAAGAGCGGGGAGCTCACCGAGCCCTGTAGTTGCGCAAGGTGGGCTCGAGGGGGGCTCAGTGGGGCGAATCGACGACGGCGGCCCGAGGAAGAAGAAGGCACGGGGATGGAGGTGCAGGGGCTCCGGTCTTGCTCCTGTGGACGGGGTCGAAGCAGTGAACGGCGCCGGAGCTGGGGGACACGACGGCGAGGCGGATGGGGCCCGGTGGCCGCGGCTAGCCGGCGGCCATGGCAACGGCGGCGCTTGGATGCGGGTGAGGGGAGGGAGCGGCGGCGCGAGGCGAAAAGGGGGAGGCGAGGGGGAAAACTGGGGGCTAGGGTTTGCCAGGGGGGGCGCGGGGGCGGCCTTATCCCCTCCGGGCCATCGCCGGCGAGCTCGTCCGGCGGGGACGCGCCCGGTCGCGTGCGCGCCTCGGTCGCCACCTCCTGTAGCGAGGTTGGGGACGGCCGAGGGGGCTGCTGGGCCGGCCTGGGCCTGCCACTCTGGCCTAAGGCCCAGTGCAGGGGGGCTTTTCCTTTTCTTAAAAAAACAATTACCTTTTGTTTAAAAATCCATTTGAGGTACTAAAATATCTCCAAAAATATTAGTTTCAATTTTATAAAATCTTAGGGAATATTTGCAACCCATCCATGATTTTTATTTTCAGTTTCGCAAAACTTTTAAAACCACTTTTCGAAAGAATTTTAAATTGCAAAGGAATTTGAATTTGGGTCTGAATCCAACGGTGATCATATTTGGATTAGCAAAATAATCCTGGTCATCACTGTAGCTTAATTACTTACATCACTGTAGCATTGACACCATGGTGTTACAATGAGATCACGAGTAGAACACAAAGGAGTTTGTGGGCGTTGATGCTCAGATTGCTTCCTCCCTTGGTCTTTTCTTGATTCAGCGGTATTGTGGGATGAAGCGGCCCGGACCAACCTTACTCGTACGCTTACGAGAGACCGGTTCCATCAACTGACATGTGACTTTGTTGCATAAAGATGGCTGGCGGGTGTCTGTCTCTCCCACTTTAGTTGGATCGGATTCGACAAAGGCGGTCCTTGAGAAGGTTGAATAGCAATTTGTGTATCACCGTTGTGGTTTTTGCGTAAGTAAGAATCGTTCTTGCTAGATACCCGTAGCAGCCACGTAAAACATGCAACAACAATTAGAGGACGTCTAACTTGTTTTTGCAGGGTATGTTGTGATGTGATATGGCCAACTACATGATGAGATATATGTGATGTATGAGATGATCATGTTTTGTATAGAATATCATGACTTGCATGTCGATGAGTACGGCAACCGGCAGGAGCCATAGGGTTGTCTTTAATTTATTTTTGCCGTTTTTGCTTTACTTTATCGCTATGAGTTAGCAATAGTCGTAGAAGCAATAGTTGGCGCGACAACCTCATGGCGACACGTTGATGGAGATCAAGATGATGGAGATCATGGTGTCATGCCGGTGATGATGGAGATCATGCCGGTGCTTTGGAGATGGAGATCAAAAGCACACGATGATGATGGCCATACCATGTCACTTATGATTTGCATGTGATGTTTATGCATCTTATTTTGCTTAGGAGGACGGTAGCATTATAAGGTGATCCCTCACTAAAATTTCAAGATAAAATTGTGTTCTCCCCGAGTGTGCGCCGTTGCGAAAGTTCGTCGTTTCGAGACACCACGTGATGATCGGGTGTGATAGACTCTACGTTCACATACAACAGGTGCAAGCCAGTGTTGCACATGCGGAACACTCGGGTTAAACTTGACGAGCCTAGCATGTACAGACATGGCCTCGGAACACAAGGGGCCGAAAGGTCGAACATGAGTCATATAGTAGATATGATCAACATGAAGATGTTCACCATGGAAACCACCTCATCTCACGTGATGATCGGACTTGGGTTGGTGAATTTGGGTCATGTGACACTCCAATGATCAGAGGGATGTCAATTTGAGTGGGAGTTTTTTAAGTAATATGATTAACTAAACTCATTATCTTGAACAATAGTCTAAGTTGTCTTTGCAAAATTTATGTTGTAGATCAATGGCTCGTGCAGTAGCACTCCTGAATTTCAATGCGTTCCTAGAGAAAGCTAAGTTGAAAGATGATGGAAGTAACTTTGTAGACTGGGCCCGTAATCTGAGGATTATCCTCACGGCTTCCCAAAAGGCTTATGTCCTTGATGCACCGCTCGGTGAACCACCCGCTCCAGTAGAGTCTGCAGACGTTGCGAACGCCTGGCAGACATGTTCTGATGATTACTCAATAGTTCAATGTGCAATGTTGTATGGCTTAGAACCGGGACTTCAAAGACATTTTGAATGTTATGGAGCATATGAGATGTTCCAGGAGTTGAAGTTTATCTTTGAGAAGAATGCCCGGATCGAGAGGTATGAGACCTCCGATAAGTTGTATGCTTGCAAGATGGAGGAGAACGGGTCTGTTAGTGAACACATACTCAGAATGTCTGGGTATTCCAACCGTCTGGCTGAATTGGGGATGCCCCTTCCGCCAGAGGCGATCACTGACAGAGTTCTTCAATCACTGCCACCTAGCTACAAGAGCTTCGTGTTGAACTATAACATGCACGGGATGAACAAGTCAGTCGCCGAGCTGTTTGTGATGTTAAAATCGCTGAGTCTGAGATTCAGAAGGAGCATCAAGTGTTGATGGTCAATAAAACCACTAGTTTCAAGAAGAATGGCAAGGGCAAGAAGGGTAACTCCAAGAAGAGTGGCAAAGCAGTTGCCCCTCCCGTGAAGAAACCCAAGGCTGGACCCAAGCCAGAAACTGAGTGCTTTCATTGCAAGGGAACTGGTCACTGGAAGCGGAACTGCCCCAAGTATCTGGCTGACAAGAAGGCGTCCAACACCAAACAAGGTATATATGATATACATGTTATTGATGTGTACCTTACCAACTCTCGTTGTAGTGCCTGGGTATTTGATACCGGTTCGGTTGCTCACATTTGCAACTCAAAGCAAGAACTACGGAATAGACGGAGGCTGGCAAAGGACGAAGTGACGATGCGCGTGGGAAATGGTTCCAAGGTTGATGTGATCGCCATCGGCACGCTCGCTCTTCGATTACCATCGGGTTTAGTGATGAACCTGAATAATTGTTATTTAGTGCCTACGTTAAGCATGAACATTATATCTGGATCTTGTTTATTGCGAGACGGTTACTCATTTAAATCAGAGAATAATGGTTGTTCTATTTATATGAGTAATATCTTTTATGGTCATGCACCCAATGTGAGGGGTTTATTCTTATTGAATCTCGATAGTGATGATACACATGTTCATAACATTGATGCCAAAAGATGTAGAGTTGATAATGATAGTACCACTTTCTTGTGGCACTGCCGCTTAGGTCATATTGGTGTAAAACGCATGAAGAAGCTCCATGCTGATGGACTTTTGGAGTCACTTGATTTTGAATCACTTGACACATGTGAACCATGCCTCATGGGCAAGATGACTAAGACCCCGTTCTCTGGAACAATGGAACAGGCAAGTGACTTGTTGGAAATCATACATACTGAAGTGTGCGGTCCGATGAGCATTGAGGCGCGCGGTGGATATTGTTATTTTCTCACCTTCACCGATGACTTAAGTAGATATGGGTATATTTACTTAATGAAACACAAGTCTGAAACGTTTGAAAAATTCAAACAATTTCAGAGTGAAGTTGAGAATCATTGTAACAAGAAGATTAAATTCCTATGATCTGATCGAGGAGGAGAATATCTGAGTTATGAGTTTGGCAGTCACTTAAGACAATGTGGAATTGTTTCACAATTGACACCGCCTAGAACACTACAGCGTAATGGTGTGTCCGAACGTCGTAATCGAACCTTATTAGATATGGTTCATTCTATGATGTCTCTTGCCGATTTGCCACTATCGTTTTGGGGTTATGCATTAGAGACAGCTGCATCCACTTTAAATAGGGCACCATCAAAATCCGTTGAGACGACACCATATGAACTTTGGTTTGGCAAGAAGCCAAAGTTGTTGTTTCTTAAAGTTTATGGATGTGATGCTTATGTCAAAAAGCTTCAGCCTGAAAAGCTAGAACCCAAAGCGGAGAAATGCGTCTTCATAGGATACCCAAAAGAGACAGTTGGGTATACCTTCTATCTCAGATCCGAAGGCAAAGTGTTTGTCGCAAAGAACGGGTCATTTCTCGAGAAAGAGTTTCTCTCGAAAGAATTGAGTGGGAGGAAAATAGAACTTGATGAGGTTGTTGAACCTTTACTTCAACCAGAGAGTAGCGCGACGCAGAAAGATGTTTCTGTAGAGCCTACATCGGTTGAAGAGGAAGTTAATGATGATGATCATGAAGCTTCGGATCAAGTTGCTATCGAACCACGTAGGTCGACAAGGGCACGTACTGCTCCTGAGTGGTGCGGCAACCCTGTCTTAGAGGTCATGTTGTTGGACAACGATGAACCTACGAGCTATGGAGAAGCGATGATGGGCCCAGATTCCGAGAAATGGTTAGAGGCCATGAAATCCGAGATGGGATCCATGTATGAAAACAAAGTATGGGCTTTGGAAGTATTACCTGAAGGGCGAAAGGCCATTCAGAACAAATGGATCTTTAAGAGGAAGATGGACGCAGACGGTAATGTCACCGTCTATAAAGCTTGACTTGTGGCAAAGGGTTTTTCACAAGTTCAAGGAGTTGAGTATGATGAGACCTTCTCACCCGTAGCGATGCTTAAGTCCGTCAGAATCATGTTAGCAATAGCTGCATTTTTCGATTATGAAATTTGGCAGATGGATGTCAAAACAGCGTTCCTTAACGGTTTCCTTAAGGAAGAGTTGTATATGATGCAACCAGAAGGTTTTGTCGATCCAGAGAATGCTGACAAAGTTTGCAAGCTCCAGCGATCCATTTATGGACTGGTGCAAGCATCTCGGAGTTGGAATCTTCGCTTTGATGAGGTGATCAAAGCGTTCGGGTTTATACAAGTTTACGGAGAAGCTTGTATTTACAAGAAAGTGAGTGGGAGCTCTATATCGTTTCTAATATTATATGTGGATGACATATTGCTGATTGGAAACAATATAGAAATGTTGGAAAGCATGAAGGAATATTTGAACAAGAGTTTTTCAATGAAGGACCTAGGAGAAGCTGCTTTCATATTAGGCATCAAGATCTATAGAGATAGATCGAGACGCTTGATAGGACTTTCACAGAGCACATACCTTGACAAAGTTTTGAAGAAGTTCAAAATGGATCAGTCCAAGAAGGGGTTCTTGCTTGTATTGCAAGGTGTGAAGTTGAGTAAGACTCAATGCCTAGTGACTGCAGAAGATAGAGAAAAGATGAGTGTCGTCCCCTATGCTTCATCCATAGGCTCTATCATGTATGCAATGCTGTGCACAAGACCCAATGTCAGCCTTGCCATAGGTATGGCGGGAAGGTTTCAAAATGATCCAGGAATGGAACACTGGACGGCGGTCAAGAATATCCTTAAGTACCTGAAAAGGACTAAGGATATGTTTCTCGTTTATGGAGGTGATCAAGAGCTCGTCGTAAAGGGTTACGTCGATGCAAGCTTTGACACTGATCCGGATGACTCTAAGTCTCAAACCGGATACGTATTTATTCTCAATGGGGGTGCGGTAAGCTGGTGCAGTTCCAAGCAGAGCGTGGTAGCTGATTTTACATGCGAAGCGGAGTACATCGCTGTCTCGGAGGCGGCGAAGGAAGGTGTCTCGATGAAGGAGTTCATGACAGATCTTGGAGTAGTGCGCAGTGCACTAAAACCAATGACTCTGTTCTGTGACAACACTGGTGCCATTGCTCTGGCCAAGGATCCAAGGTTTCACAAGAGGACCAGACACATAAAGCGACGCTTCAATTCCATCCGCGATTACATCAAGGAGGAGGACATAAATATTTGCAAAGTGCACATGGATCTGAATGTTGCAGACCCGTTGACTAAACCTCTTCCAAGGGCTAAACATGATCAACACCAGAACTGTATGGGTGTTAGATTCATTACAATGTAAATCACATAGTGATGTGAACTAGATTATTGACTCTAGTGCAAGTGGGAGACTGTTGGAAATATGCCCTAGAGGCAATAATAAAGTGATTATTATTATATTTCCTTGTTCATGATAATCTTTTATTATCCATGCTATAATTGTATTGATTGGAAACTCAATTGCATGTGTGGATACATAGACAACACTGTGTCCCTAGTATGACTCTAGTAGACTAGCTCGTTGATCAAAGATGGTCAAGGTTTCCTAGCCATAGACATGAGTTGTCATTTGATAACGGGATCACATCATTAGGAGAATGATGTGATGGACAAGACCCAAACTATGAACGTAGCATATGATCGTGTCAGTTTATTGCTATAGTTTTCTTTATGTCAAGTATCTGTTCCTATAACCATGAGATCATGTAACTCACTGACACCGGAGTAATACCTTGTGTGTATCAAACGTCGCAACGTAACTGGGTGACTATAAAGATGCTCTACAGATATCTCCGAGGGTGTCTGTTGAGTGGGCATGGATCAAGACTGGGATTTGTTACTCCGTGTGACGGAGAGGTCTCTTGATACGTCTCTATCGTATCTACTTTTCCAAACTCTTTTGCCCTTGTTTTGGACTCTAATTTGCATGATTTGAATGGAACTAACCCGGACTGACGCTGTTTTCAGCAGAATTGCCTTGGTGCTATTTTTGTGCAGAAATAAAAGTTCTCGGATTGACCTGAAAATTTACGGAGAATATTTTTGAAATTAATAAAAAATACTGGCGAAAGAATCAACCAGAGGGGGTCCACCCATTGGCCACAAGCCAAGGGGGGCGCCCCCCCCCCCCCTAGGGCGTGCCCAGGTGACTTGTGGTCCCCCTGCAACTCCTCCGACCTCAACTCCAACTCCATATAACCCTATTCGGGGAGAAAAAAAATCAAGGAGAAGAGTTCATCGCGTTTCACGATACGGATCCGCCGCCACCTCCTGTTCTTCCTCGGGAGGGCAGATCTGGGGTCCGTTTTGGGCTCCGGAGAGGGGAAATCGACGCCGTCGTCATCACCAACCATCCTTCATCACCAATTTCATGATGCTCTCCGCCGTTCGTGAGTAATCCCATCGTAGGCTTGCTGGACGGTGATGGGTTGGATGATATTTACCATGTAATCGAGTTAGTTTTGTTAGGGTTTGATCCCTAGTATCCACTATGTTCTGAAATCGATGTTGCTATGACTTTGCTATGCTTAATGCTTGTCACTAGGGCCCGAGTGCCATGATTTCAGATCTGAACCTATTATGTTTTCATGAATACATATGTGTTCTTGATCCTATCTTGCAAGTTGTAGACATCTATTACGAGTTATGATCCGCATCCCCCAGGGTGACAATAACTGGGATTCTTTCCGGTGATTACCGTAGTTTGAGGAGTTCATGTATTCACTAAGTGCTAATGCTTTGGTCCGGTTCTCTATTAAAAGGAGGCATTAATATCCCTTAGTTTCCATTAGGACCCCGCTGCCACGGGAGGGTAGGACAAAAGATTTCATGCAAGTTCTTTTCCATAAGCACGTATGACTATATATGGAATACATGCCTACATTATATTGATGAATTGGAGCTAGTTCTGTGTCACCCTATGTTATAACCGCTGCATGATGAATGCCATTCGACATAATTATCCATCACTGATCCGTTGCCTATGAGCTTTTCATATATTGATCTTTGCTAAAGTTACTTTTCCGTTGCCACTGTTACGATTGCTACAACACCGCTACTGTTACTTTTGCTACTGTCACCATTACTTCCATAATACTTTGCTACTAAATACTTTGCTGCAGATATTAAGTCTTTCAGGTGTGGTTGAATTGACAACTCAGCTGCTAATACTCAAGAATATTCTTTGGCTCCCCTTGTGTCGAATCAATAAATTTGGGTTGAATACTCTACCCTCGAAAACTATTGCGATCCCCTATACTTGTGGGTTATCAAGACCCTTTTCTGGCGCCGTTGCCGGGGAGCATAGCTCTATTCTCTGAGTCACTTGGGATTTATATCTGTTGATCACTATGAAGAATCTGAAAGACCCAAAAACCAAGATCTATCCCTCTACTACGAGGGGAGGTAAGGAACTGCCATCTAGCTCTGCACTTGATTCACCTTCTGTTATGAGTAAATTTGTGACACCACCACCTGCTATTGATTCTGATATGTCACAAGCAATTGATGATGCCACTTCTGCTATGCATGATGCTTATGATGATACTTTGCTTGATAATACTGTGCCACTGGGTGAATTTCTTGATGAACAAATTGCTAGAGTTAATGCTGAAACTGATGATATTTCTGAAACTGATGAAATTATTGAAACTGAACACTATGAGACACCTATTAGACCTAGCTCTCCTAGATATAAATTGCCTAATATACCTAAGGGTTATGTTATGGAGGGAGAGGTAGCTAGGGACTTTCTTGCTTGTAAGGATAGAGATGATCTTAAGAAATTACTATGCAAGTGGAAGGAAAAATCTTTGAATGCTAGAATGCAATATGATCCTAAGTTTGCTACTTCACCTATCTTTGTTACTGATAAGGATTATGAATTCTCTGTCGATCCTGAATTAATTACATTGGTTGAATCTGATCCTTTCCATGGTTATGAATCTGAAACTGTTGTGGCACATCTTACTAAATTGAATGATATAGCTACCCTATTTACTCATGAGGAAAAAATTCATTATTACTATATTCTTAAGTTGTTTCCTTTCTCATTAAAGGGTGATGCTAAGATATGGTTTAATTCTCTTGCTCCTGGTTGTGTGCGTAGTCCCCAGGATATGATATATTACTTCTCTGAAAAATATTTTCCTGCCCATAAGAAACAAGCTGCCTTGCAGGAAATATTTAACTTTGTGCAAATTGAAGAAGAGAGTCTCCCACAAGCTTAGGGGAGGCTTCTCCAATTACTTAATGCTTTGCCTGATCATCCTCTCAAGAAAAATGAAATACTTGATATCTTTTATAATGGACTAACCGATGCTTCTAGGGACCACCTAGATAGTTGTGCTGGTTGTGTTTTCAGGGAACGAACTGTTGAACAAGCTGAACTACTATTGAATAATATATTGAGCAATGATAATGATTGGACTATTCCCGAACCACCTCCAAAGCCAACTCCGAAGAAAAGAGGTATTCTATTTCTCAGTCCTGAAGATATGCAAGAGGCAAAGAAATCTATGAAAGAAAAAGGTATTAAAGCTGAAGATGTTAAGAATTTACCACCTATTGAAGAAATACATGGTCTTGATACCCCGACACAGGTAGTAGAGGTAAATTCTCTCCGTAGATTTGATGAAGGTGATATTCCTTATAATAAGTCTGCTAGCCAATGCTTGGATGAGTTTGATAACTTTATTGTTAAGCAAGAAAATTTCAATGCTTATGTTAGTAGACAATTGAGACATAATGCTTACATGCTTGATCGCTTAGGTGATTATATGAGTAGAACTATCAATGATCTTAAGCTTATTAGTAAACATGCTTCCATGGTAACTACTCAAGTAGAACAAGTACTTAAGGCACAAAATGATTTGCTTAATGAGATGAATGGTAAGAACAATGATCATTCTGTTAGCTGTTAGAGTTGTGACTAGAGGTGGTAAAATGACTCAGGAACCTTTGTATCCTGAGGGCCATCCTAAGAGAATTGAGCAGGATTCTCAGAGAATTAATACTGATGCACCTAGTCATCCCAGTAATAAAAGGAAAAAGAATGATGATAGGACTTTGCATGCTGCTAGTGAACCTGTTATAGATACACATGAGAATCCAAATGATATTTCTATTTCTGATGCTGAAACACAACCTGGTGATGAACATGAACTGGGTGATAATATTAATGATGATGTTCATGTAGATGCTCAACCTAGCAATGATAATGATGTGGAGATTGAACCTGCTGTTGATCTTGATAACCCACAACCTAAGAATAAAAGATATGATAAAAGAGACTTTGTTGCTAGGAAGCATGGTAAAGAAAGAGAACCATGGGTTCATAAACCCATGCCCTTTCCTCCTAAACCATCCAAGAAAAAGGATGATGAGGACTTTGAGCGTTTTGTTGAATTTCTTAGACCTGTCTTTTTGCGTATGCGCTTGACTGATATTCTGAAAATGTCTCCTTATGCTAAGTATATGAAAGATATTGTGACAAATAAAAGAAAGATACTGGAAGCTGAGATTTCCACCATGCTTGCTAATTATACCTTTAAGGGTGGAATACCAAAGAAACTAGGAGATCCCGGAGTACCTACTATACCATGCTCTATTAAAAGAAATTATGTTAAAACTGCTTTATGTGACCTTGGAGCTGGTGTTAGTGTTATGCCTTTCTCTTTGTATCGTAGACTTGATTTGAATAAGTTGACACCTAGTGAAATCTCTTTGCAAATGGCTGATAAATCAACTGCTTTACCCATCGGTATTTGTGAGGATGTGCATGTCGTAGTTGCAAATGTTACTATCCTAACAGACTTTGTTATTCTTGATATTCCCGAGGACGACAGTATGTCGATCATCCTTGGTAGACCTTTTTTGAATACTGCAGGGGCTGTTATTGATTACAAGAAAGGCAATGTCACTTTTCATGTTAATGGTAATGAGCATACGGTGCACTTTCCGAAGAAACAACCTCAAGTTCATAGTATCAACTCTATTGGAGAAACTCCAACAATTGCTATTGGAGGTTTTAAATTCCCTCTCCCTACTGTCAAGAAGAAATATGAAATAATAATGGTAGGGGCCATGCCTATCCCCGTTGAGGTAACTTAGTGTTATTCGAAAATTCTCCGGTTTCATGTTACTCGAAAGAAGTTTGTTAATAAGACTTGATCAACCTTGTTAATGAATTCCTTTTGACGGGCATGAGATGGATGAATTTAGAAAGCACAACCTTCTGTACCCAACTTTTACTTTCTGTTATTTAGATTAAATAAAGCAAAAATACTATTATACATCCCTTTTCTGAATTATCCGTGCAATAAAAAATGACCTAAAAATAAAAGTTCTCCAAATACCCTGAAAATGTAGTATGATTTTTTCTAGAATATTTAAGAATTTCTGGCACTGAGAACACATCAGGGGGCTGCACCAGTGGGCCACAAGCCTACAGGGCGCGCCCACCCCCCTGGGCGCGCCCCCCTGGCTTGTGGGTCCCACGTAGGCCCCCCTCACTTATTCCAGCACCCATCCACTTCGTCTTCCTCCAGAAAAAATCCCACCATTGCTCAAGCCCGTGTTCTAGCTCATTTTGCTGCCATTTTCGATCTCCTTGTGCAAAGCTCCATTTGCAAAAATGTTTTGGGGGATTGATCTTCGGTATGTGACTCCTCCAATGGTCCAATTAGTTTTTGTTTTAGTGCTTTATATATTGCAAATTTTTGCTGCTGTGGTGACCTTGTTCTTGAGCTTGCATGTCAAATTTGTATGGTCCCAAGTAGTTTTGATGCATGATATAGCCTCTAGGCACTTGTGGGAGTAGTTGCTATAAGTTTTGTTGAGTTTTGTTCACCTTTATTTTGAGTCACTAAATTTTTTAGAGATTTTTCAGAGAAAGAAAGATGTTGAGGAGAACATACCAAGGTGGTTCCTCGAGCAAGAAGGCCCCGAGACTCGCGATACGTGAGCCCAACTTTGAACCACCGAGGGAAGCTCAAGTGCGGCCTTGTGAATGGCCGTCGAATCAATTCATGGTTCATGCCGGTTTCAAGGAAGAATTTTACGCGTACACACGAAATGCTGGCCTTGAAGATTTTGTTTCAGACCAATGCAAGCAATATTATCAACTCACTGATTCCTTCGTGCGGAGGTTTGAATTTTCATCCAGGCGTAATACGCATTCTGTTCTATTAAATCTTTATGATGAATCTTATACTATGGACCTAGAAGATTTTAACCGTGCATGCAAAATTCCACAATGGGACAGCCATAGTGATCCTCACAAAACTGAATATAATGATTTTCTTGCTAGCATCACTGTGGGAGAAACTAGAAACATTACACAGGCTACCTTGGGGAGCATTCACTTTCCTGCTATACATTATTTTGCTCTCTTCATAGGTAGATGTATTAACGGTAAACATGATCATAGCCACCTTTGTGTACCTGATCTTAGTATTCTTAAGAGTGCGGTAATGGGTGATAGATGATATAACTTGGGGGCTATTATTGCTAGGAGGCTACATAAAAATGCTAAGGAAGGAGATTTCTTTGGCGGGATTTATGCCACTCGTGTAGCTAATTATCTTGGGGTACCCATAAGGGGGAATGATATTGAGTTACCACCTGCTTTTCTTGATTATGAGGCTATGGTGCGCTACCAGTTTCTTGAGAGGAACGAACAGTCCTTCCTGTACCGACTAATTTTTGATAGACAGCGTGTTGTCCATATTACCCTTCCTTCTCCTGCCTTCTTTAACTTTCAGGAAAAATGGAGACACTTTATAACCAGAGGGGAGGCAAACGAGTATGAGAGAGAGGCGGAAGCCGCTCGCCTCCGCGCTGCAGCCGTTCAGGCAGTAGCCGCCGCAACCCAGTACAACCCCAACTATGACTTTGAATATTATCCGGGCCAGCCATGGCCCTAGACCAACTTAGGCCAAAAGCCTAAGCTTGGGGGAGTACATATTTCTCACCGATATTACATTCATGTTCACACACTAATCTTAGTAGTCGGTGCTTATACATTTTCATCGAATCATCCATGGTATTTTATTTCTTCTTTCCGCTTTCTTCTTGTGTGCTTAATTAACCTTGAGAAAATCCAAAAAAAAATAGTTCTAGCTTTACCTTTTAGTTTGTTTAGTTGTAGCATTAAAAGAAAACCCAAAAAGATTTCTCGTTCTTCTTTTGCTTGTTTGGAGCTTTCCCGTGTAAATAGTTTTCCTTTCTTCTTTGGGTCGTAAGGAGAAGACCACAATGAAATGTTGAGTGGCTCTCATATGCATTATTGTTTATCTATCAGAGAGCCCATATTACCTTGCCTTCTCCTTTGAGTTATTGTTTGCAGATTCCAGCTTAGTCCCATGCACGTGCACTCTTATTATTATTCACACCGTTCGGTCGTGAAAGTGAAAGGCAATAATGACGATATATGATGAAGTGATTGAGATGGAGAAAAGCTGGTATGAACTCGACCTATTTTGTTTTTGTAAATATGATTAGCTCATCGTTCTGGATTCAGCTCATTATGGATGAAACATGTTTGCAATGACAATTAGAGAATATAGTTACTCATGCCATGCTTAATTAGCTAAGAGTGTATAATGGTTTGTCTTGAGTGCCAACATGCATTTTTTTAAATGGTTGTGATGTAGTATGATAGGATGGTATCCTCCTCTGAATGATTCAAGTGGCTTGACTTGGCACATGTTCACGCATGTAGTTGAAACAAAATCAACATAGCCTCCACGATGTTTATATTCATGGTGATTTATATCCTACTCATGCTTGCATTCAATGTTGGTTAATCTCAATGCATGTTTATGACCGTTGTCTCTCTCTAGTTGGTCGCTTCCCAGTCTCTTGCTAGCCTTCACCTGTACTAAGCGGGAATACTGCTTGTGCATCCACTTCCATAAACCCAAAGTTGTTCCATATGGGTCCACCATATCTACCTATATGCGGTATTTACCTGTCGTTCCAAGTAAATTTGCATGTGCCAAACTCTAAACCTTCAAATAATATTCTGTTTTGTATGCCCGAATCGCTCATGTAGTGACTAGGGGCTATCGGTATCTTCCATGCTAGGTGGGTTATTCTCACGATGAATGTTTATTCACTTGTCATTCACGGGAAAGTGGCTGGTGATCGGGATGCCCAGTTCCATGCTCAAAAATCAAATCAAAATATAATGAAACAAAACTCTCCCAGGATTGTTGTTTGTATGGACGGTACCCGTGGATTCAGCTCGCCGTGGAGTGTGTTTGATTGGTGGAGGGGGAGTAAAAACTTTATCATTCTGTTTGGGAACCGCCTATAATGTATCTAGCATGGAAGATGGCGAGATCTCTCGGTCATTATGTTGACAATGAAAGCATACCGCTCAAAATTATTATTCATTCCTGTTTTAAAAGCTCGAGCTCTGGCACCTCTGCAAATCAATGCTTCCCTCTGCGAAGGGCCTATCTATTTTACTTTACTGTTGAGTCATCCTCCTCTTATAAAAAGCACCAGTTAGAGAGCACCACCGTCATTTGTATGCTTTGTTATTAATTGATATTGAGTATGACTGTGACTGGATCTCTTTTACCATGAATTACAATTTCCAGTCAACCCTTGTTCTTCAGAGGTGCTCTGCATTTATGTTTTGCGGTCTCAGAAAGGGCTAGCGAGATACCATTATATCATATTGTATCATGATTGTTTTGATAAAATTGTTGTCATCCGAGATTTATTATTATTGCTCGCTAGTTGATTATGCCATTGATATGAGTAAATGTGAGACCTAAATGTTATTGTGAATATGGTTAGTCTATAATCTTTGCTGAAAACCTGAACATCAGTTAGACATATTTACAACAACAAGATCAAACAGTGTTTGTAAAAGTTTTTCTTTGTCACTTTCAGTTTGTCAACTGAATTGCTTGAGGACAAGCAATGGGTTAAGCTTGGGGGAGTTGATACGTCTCCATCGTATCTACTTTTCTAAACTCTTTTGCCCTTGTTTTGGACTCTAATTTGCATGATTTGAATGGAACTAACCCGGACTGGCGCTGTTTTCAGCAGAATTGCCTTGGTGCTATTTTTGTGCAGAAATAAAAGTTCTCGGATTGACCTGAAAATTTACGGAGAATATTTTTGGAATTAATAAAAAATACTGGCGAAAGAATCAACCAGAGGGGGTCCACCCATTGGCCACAAGCCAGGGGGGCGCCCCCCCTAGGGCGCGCCCAGGTGGTTTGTGGGCCCCCTGCAACTCCTCCGACCTCAACTCCAACTCCATATAACCCTATTCGGGGAGAAAAAAATCAAGGAGAAAAGTTCATCGCGTTTCACGATACGGAGCCGCCGCCACCTCCTGTTCTTCCTCGGGAGGGCAGATCTGGGGTCCGTTTTGGGCTCCAAAGAGGGGAAATCGACGCCGTCGTCATCACCAACCATCCTTCATCACCAATTTCATGATGCTCTCTGCCGTTCGTGAGTAATCCCATCGTACGCTTGCTGGACGGTGATGGGTTGGATGAGATTTACCATGTAATCGAGTTAGTTTTGTTAGGGTTTGATCCCTAGTATCCACTATGTTCTGAGATTGGTGTTTCTATGACTTTGCTATGCTTAATGCTTGTCACTAGGGCCCGAGTGCCATGATTTCAGATCTGAACCTATTATGTTTTCATGAATATATATATGTGTTCTTGATCCTATCTTGCAAGTTGTAGACACCTATTACGAGTTATGATCCGCATCCCCCAGGGTGACAATAACTGGGATTCTTTCCGGTGATTACCGTAGTTTGAGGAGTTCATGTATTCACTAAGTGCTAATGCTTTGGTCCGGTTCTCTATTAAAAGGAGGCCTTAATATCCCTTAGTTTCCATTAGGACCCCGCTGCCACGGGAGGGTAGGACAAAAGATGTCATGCAAGTTCTTTTCCATAAGCACGTATGACTATATATGGAATACATGCCTACATTATATTGATGAATTGGAGCTAGTTCTGTGTCACCTTATGTTATAACCGTTGCATGATGAATGCCATCCGACATAATTATCCATCACTGATCCGTTGCCTACGAGCTTTTCATATATTGATCTTTGCTAAAGTCACTTTTCCGTTGCCACTGTTACGATTGCTACAAAACCGCTACTGTTACTTTTGCTACCGTCACCGTTAGTTCCATACTACTTTGCTACTAAATACTTTGCTGCAGATATTAAGTCTTTCAGGTGTGGTTGAATTGACAACTCAGCTGCTAATACTCGAGAATATTCTTTGGCTCCCCTTGTGTCGAATCAATAAATTTGGGTTGAATACTCTACCCTCGAAAACTGTTGCGATCCCCTATACTTGTGGGTTATCATATCTCAGGGCCCACTCGGTAATACAACATCACAATAAGCCTTGCAAGCAAAGTGACTAAAGTGTTAGCCATGGGATCTTGTATTACGGAACGAGTAAAGAGACTTGCTGGTAATGAGATTGAACTAGGTATAGAGATACCGACGATCGAATCTCGGGCAAGTAACATACCGAAGAACAAAGGGAACAACATACGGGATTAACTGAATCCTTGACATAGAGGTTCAACCGATAAAGATCTTCGTAGAATATGTAGGATCCAATATGGGCATCCAGGTCCCGCTATTGGTTATTGACCGTAGAGGTGTCTCGGTCATGTCTACATAGTTCTCGAACCCGCAGGGTCTGCACACTTAACGTTCGGTGATGTTTCGGTAGTATTGAGATATATGTGTTGGTGACCGAAGGTTGTTCGGAGTCCCGGATGAGATCCCGGACGTCATGAGGAGCTCCGGAATGGTCCGGAGGTAAAGATTTATATATAGGAAAGTGGTATTTGGGTTTCGGAAAAGTTTCGGGTATTTCCGGTAGTGTACCGGGAGTGACGAATGGGTTCCGGGGGTCCACCGGCTGGGGCCCACCCACCCTGGGGGGGCCACATGGGCCCAAGAGGTGGCGCACCAGCCCCTAATGGGCTGGGGAACCGACCCCATAAGGGCCCATATGCCCAAGAGGATAAAAGGTGGAGATAGGAAGGAATAGGACTCCTTCCTAATATGAATCCACTTCCTAGTAGGAAGTGGATTGGACTCCTCCTTGCCCTGGTTCGGCCGACCCCTAGGGGAAACCCTAGGGAGGCTTGCTCCTCCCTCTCCCTCCTATATATACTAGAGGAATAAAGCCCCAAAACCCACGACCACGTGCTAGTTCTCTATTCTCTAGTTCCTTCACCAAATAGATTCCGGTAGTGCTTAGGCGAAGCCCTGCCGGGATAACTCCACCATCACCACCACCACGCCGTCGTGCTGCTGGAGATCTCATCTACCTCTCTGCCCCCTCTTGCTGGATCAAGAATGCGGAGATCGTCATCGAGCTGTACGTGTGCTGAACGCGGAGGTGCCGTCCGTTCGGCGCTAGATCGGGACGGATCGTGATTGGATCGCGGGACGGCTTGCGATTTGGATCGCGAAGACGTTCGACTACATCAACCGCGTTTCTTAACGCTTCCCGCTTAGCGATCTACAAGGGTATGTAGATCCACTCTCCCTCTCCTAGATGCTCATCACCATGGATAGATCTTGCGTGTGCGTAGGAAATTTTTTGTTTCCCATGCAACGTTCCCCAACAGATAGTTGTGTTCATAGGCAGAATACATTGTTGTGTGTTTCATGTTTTAGCGTAGTGCGTACTGCCTAGTGCTTGTATACTGTGTTCATGGGCATGGTAGATAGTTGTTGTGTTTCATGTTCATGCTTAGTGTTGTGTTTGATGTTTAGGGTTCATGATGCTCAGGGTTCATGTGCTTGTTAGGTGTTGTGTTTGATGTTTAGGGTTCATGTGCTAGTTAGCTATATTGGTGTTGTGTTTGATGTCCATGCTCAGAGTTCATGTGGTAGTTAGCTATATTGGTTTTGTATCTTATGTTCATGCTTAGGGTTCATGTGTTTGATGTTCATACTTAGGGTTCATGCTATGTTGCATGATTTCACTACGTGCATGATATTCATGGTAGGTAGGACCAATGTGGTTGCTACTTTAGGTAGTACTAGTACAAATGTAGCATGCCCATGTTACTAATCGATGTCATCTTACCTGACAAGGTAATGAAGACGGAGTGGGACAGGGTCGGAGGAGGAGCCCATGTCGTCGCCAGCGCCGAGGCGGCCCTGGACTTTATCCCCACGAACCGCTGGCTCAAGAGGGTGTTGCCTGGCAGGGTCGCCTTCATGAGGTAGCCACGTTCGAGGGGATGAGATCCTCGGACCGGCCACGAGGAGGGGTCCCGAGAGCCTCTTCGCTTCTACATGCAAATCATGGACGAGGGGGGCCTCGCCATGCTCATCATCCCTCCCAAGTTTGTGGAGGTGATGAAGGAGTGGCTGACGGTGAAGCTCCCGCGTGTGGTGAGGCTCTCGGCCAACAAGTGGTGCGAGTTCTGGGTCCAGGTCCAGAACTTCGAGGGCCGGATGGTCCTTGGCAGGGGCTGGGAGTACTTCTGCCACCGCCACAGGATCGTCCCCGTGACCTTATCGTGCTCCGCATCTTCGGCCTCGGCCTGAAGGTTCAAATCTACAACCATGACAGCTCCATCGGGTGCAGGGTGCGCTACAGCAGGCACTGCTGCATCGCTGACGTTGCTTTCACCCTCTGATCTTGTCCCTCTGAACTTGTAGTTAGTTTGAGGTGGTGGTGTGAGACATTGTTGAGAACTTGTTAATATTTTGCCAGGGTTCAGTACCCTGTGTTGAAGCAAGGGGCATGGGATGCCCTTGTTGTCTAAAAACTTACTTTTGTTGATGCTAGCTAGTTACCAGTATGGTTTATCTGCTGTTTATCTGCTTGTTTTGTGTTATTTGCTGCTGTTAATCTGCTTGTTTATCTGTTGTTAGTGTTGTCCATGCTGTTGTGCATAGTGTGGTGGTAAGGCCACCACATTTGAATGGGGTGAGCGGAACACAAACGTGTATGCAGCCAAACAGCTATGGTTTGCATCTGCTCACCCCTTAAGCACAAATGCGGGCAACCAAACAACCGGTCCTAAAATGGCCTTAACTACAATGCAGGCAACCAAACAACATGTAGATGTTGGCTTGTTGCCTGTTTTTGCTAAACCTGGCTCTAGTGAGATGTGGCTCAAATGCAGTTACTATTCACTCAAGGCAACCAAACACATCCTTAGAGGAGTAAAATTTCGGTTTTAAGAGGCTAAACCGGACTCAATCGATCCCTTATTGTCTTTAGCCCATTGTAACTTTTACTCCTCGCGTCGGTGGCCGCTTATATTTATTAGACCGACACCATATTTTTTGGAAAAATAAGTCCCCTTCCTACGCGGCCACCTCGCTCGCCCGCTCGACTACATCCACTCCAGCACGGCCGTCTTTGCCTCCGCGGGCCACCATGCGCCACCACAGTCGCCCCGTAGCACCCGCCGCGCCACCGGATTCGATGCATCTACGCTCATCGCCACCGTCGCTGGATTCAACGCACCTAAGCCCCGACGCCATCCTATTTCATTGGGTCTAGTCGGAAACCGAACCGCACATCCACCCAGAGCTCACCGCGTCACCTCGGGGTATGTCTTCCTCCTCTCGCTGCTCAAGTCGTCATCCAATCGCCGACGAGTCCTTGTCCGCGGTCGGCCGGATTCGGCCGACGCCCAACAACTCGCCGGTGTGCCTCTACCAAATCAAGTGTGATGACTGCTAACGGCTGGTGGTGCACCGGATCTCGAAGACGATAGAACATGATGGGTTTTCTTCAAGTGTGAAATAGACAAAGCGAGTGCATTTTTGTGCGGCAATTCTTCAATTCAACTAAAATTTGTGCTTATTGTTTTCTTATTGTTATGTACAAAGGTTGCAACTTTTGGTTTTGGGAAGAAGAATTTATTGATATTTTGATGTTGGTGCACTAGTTGTTAGAGATGAGATTGCATAGGACACAATGTCCAAGTTTGAGGAGGCGGAGAAGAAACAAGTGTGCAAACTAGAGATGTCAAGAGAGAAGAGCAATAAGAAGATGAAGAAACTATTAACATAAATTGTGTTTTTATTTTTATTTTTCGTAAATACGCAAAGCTTGCGCATCATTTCATTGATATAAGGAAGTTGTGTTTCTATTGAACTAGCTTTGGCCCATGGAATACAAAATTGTGTTAGCCTTGTGTAGGTTGTAAATACAGAAGTGTTGGTTTGCATCCTAATGATAATCTGCCTTCCCTCTCAGGATACTACAGGTTGTAAATACATGATTGCTACTCCTTCCGTCCCATAATATAAGAACGTTTTTTACATTAGTGTATGCAAGTGGTGGATATATGGTGATATCTATTTTTTTTTGAGCTAGTTTTGCTTGCAAATTCTAGCGGTTGCACTAAGGCTCTGTGTCAAATGCACAGGTTAGTAGACCGCCAATTAACTGTATGATCAGATGACTCTGCTCGGTGCCAAAGCTACCGTCCTTTGAGAATGTACTTTTCTTCTTGCCTTCTTCGCATGTCAATAATATGCAGTTCATTGTTCTTTTGCATTTCTAAAGAACTATGATTGTTTGCTGTGTCAAGCTTACTTATTGGAGCTGCTACCATTTGAGCATTTTGGTTATTCGTGAAACAAACATTTCCCTTCATTATATTATTTAAATATGAAGTAACTGTAGATGATTTTCTGTTTGGAGGATGTGTTTTCTGTGTCCTTTTGACAATCATTTTGCCGAATGTTATTTTCTAATCTTTTTCTTTGTACCGGTTGAGAAAAAAAGATCTTATTAACATGATCTGGTCAGTTCTCCTACATCATCTGGTCATTTCTTTAAATTCTGTAGATCAAGCACCGCCAAAGTTTCTTTGAATTACAGCAACAGGCTAATTGATAGGTGCTAATCAAAAACTTCATGTCAGTTGTTTGAAATTGATTTGCTATAAATAACTCAGATTCAGTATACCGCGTCACAAAATGGAATTATTCCTACATTTTCTGCTGAAAGCCTGAAAAGATGCCTTTGAACGTGTGATTACTCGTACGGTTTCTTGGACGTTGATGACGATCCATTGACGGGCCAGCGTCAGACTCCCATACATCTAGCACATGGGCTTCCATACAAGGCAGCCCGGTAGGTAACAACAGGCCTATACACGGTGTCCTGTTCGACTTCTTCCTCATCCCGGAAAACAGCAGACGAGGCATATTTTCGTTTAGTACCACATCGCTTCTCCAAGGAGGTAGCAGAGGCCGCCCAACCTATATAAGCAGGGCATAGGGCAACCTTGAAACATACTTACCTGGACGGGGTCTATGGCTGATCAAGAAGAGTCATGGCCTAGGCTAGTGGCCAACATTGCACTTTGTTGGTGCGCTTGCTTACCATCTCCCCTTTGAGGGAGAGTGGATGTCATAATTTGTGGTAGAGGGGGTACGCGTTCGCGCGGCCCTGCCAAATATGAATTTAAGTTTTGGTCCTTGATTTGAGGTTGGTCCCTAGTGTCAACCGTGAAATCTCCCAAAGTGTTATTGACCTTTGGCTGATTTGCAGTATAATCCTTAGTCTGAACTCTCAAAGCTCTGAAATTGTTGGCTTGTTTCTATTTTTCTGTTTTTGTTCTGGCCTTCTGGGTCCAGTTTTAAGTTTGCGCCTTCTGTTTCACAGTTTGATCCTTGGTCTGTGCGAGAGTGACCTTTTGCCTCTAATAAAGTTTGAGTTACCTTTGGTTTGTTTCTATTGTCTGCTCTGTATTTCCTGTACGCACCGAAGTCTTTACTTGCTGAATTGCACTAAAGAGCATACTGGTAATGAGATGGGAGAGGCAAAATTGCTGATAGACAATCTTTTTCTTTCTTATAAAATAGCCAGTCCAGTTGTCCAAAACTTGACTGCACGGCGTCAGTATCTTAAGTCTGAATTCCCCGGAAAAAAAGAAAATCTTAAAGTCTGAAGAACAACTTTCTCAAAAATAAAAAAAGACTGAAGAACAACTACAGTTCGCATCAGATTGCTTACTAGAAAGAAAAACCTGGCAAAGAAAGTTAACAGCAAAGTTTTCCTCTGTTCAGCATACTGCTTCCTTTAGTAGCACGTGTTTCTTTTCATGCATAGTGAATTTTTTTCCTTTGTGAAAGAGACATGTTTAGATCTAGACGAGTCGTCAAACTATCAGGACAAAAATTGAACTAGTTTGACTGTAAGCGTGCTTTGTGTACTTTTCCTGGTTTCTTATCTGAAAAAGATTATGTCGTGCAAACTGCAAAATCTGAATAATAACGACAGCATGCACTTCACAAAGTTCTGTAAAGAGACGAGCTCCAAACCCCCCCGGCGCGGCGCAGCAGCAGCGAGTGAGGAGGCAACAGCACCTCTCATCAGGGCCTCGCCCTCGTCCCATCGAGGCAATCACCTCCGATCAGGGAAGATGGTAGCATAGAGGGAGCTTCTTTCAGTACTTAACCGTAGCATTAGCCAAGTGCAAATTGTTTATTTACTGAACTTTTTAGGCTTTGTACAATGATCCGATGCAAGTATGGATATCCGGGTGCCATATTCCTTCAAAGCTCAGATTATAAATATGTATGGGCAGTACTCTACGGAAAGAAATTCAAGAATAAGTAGGTGACTGAAAGAACGTTTGTGGTGCATGATTTATGTCAGCTGAAGTTATTGGTGAACACTGTGTCATACTTCTGGATACCAAGATAAGGTCAATAGATCCTCCTTTGATTCTAAATACCAGAATAAGGTCAATGTAACCAAAATAAATTAGACAACAATCTGAGATGCACTCGGTTAGTCGGTTTTGTATTGTCCCTGATATTCTTCCATGCATGTTTATGGTTAGTAGTCCCGTTCAACACTGGTCCCGTTCACCAACTTGTCCACCAACTTTTCCGATGATGGTATCTTGGGTCAAAATCAACACAGGTCAGATAATATGGATGTGGTTGGGTTTTAGTAAGATAAACATACGGGAATTAGTTGTACCTACCCGTTCATGGCATCGAGACTAGTTGCATAAATTATATCAAAAAAGACTAAGTAAAATCCATATCTCTCTGCAAATTATTACACTTATTGGCTCTGATTGCTTCAAGCAAGCTACAAACTCAAAGGAAAATTTCCTCACAGCTGAGATGCTGATGACTGCGCAGAACAGATGTGGAATGATGATGGAAGGGGGACAAGAAACTGTCAATAAACCTTGCTTAGTTCACATCAGAATTGCCTAGCTGTATTCCTCTTGTAAATTTTAATATAGCTAAGCTCTGGATCTCTCAACAACCACTAAACGGGAACGACCGTGCGATCAGTATTCCAAGTTTCTCCTAAATATGCAAGCGTTCACTAGAAGAGGAGACCAGGAATTAATCATGCATTTCACCGTTCAACACATTCATTCATTACATATCTCTAGTAGCACGTGTTATTGGTTTTTCATACGGAGAGGATTATGAAGTATGAACACAAGAATTTTGATGGTAAACACGAGGTGTTGAAACTTTGCAATATTTCCATCTCACCTGAATTTGCCGGTCCATCAATTCAGGAAACCAGTGGAACATAGTTACATGAAACTATTGACTTTCTTGTTTCTTGCCTACTTTTGTGCTCGTCATCACAATAAGCTTGATGCAAACGGGGAAATATATGTGCCTTTGGTAAGGGCGTTGAAAGTGAAACTGTTGGATGCGTTATAAATTCCGTGGACATCTTCACAAAGAACGCGTTATGTTTACGTAATCCTAACCATGCATGCTAACCATTCAGTTCAAATTTTAAAATAAGAGATGGGTCAATATCTGCAAGAAGAGGTAAGAAGAACATACAGTTTGCTAATGGATTACACCAGGTCATTTACCTAATTCCTATCGGTGTCCCTTCCGTGTAGTACTTCCTCTGTATCTAAATATAAGATATTTTTGCAGTTCAATTTGAACAACATAAAACGTAACGCAAAGTGCGGACAGATATAATTGATTCAGTAAATAGTCAATTTGCACATGGCCGAGACTACCCATAATGGGAAGTAACGTAGAGTAGTAACATGCATATGTTACTAGTCTAAGTTACTAGTAACTCCACAATGGGTAGTAACATAGGGGTAGTAATATTGAGCCTTTCATTTATTAGTTTATAGACTCATCTTGTCTTGGTATGTGTTATGTTACTCATAGTAATAGTAACATAGTATGTTACTCAATTTCTCTCTCTTCTCATTAATTAGCTGTCATATCATAGTTTTTGCTTAGGTGGCATCTATGTTACTACCTATGTTACTCCCACTGTGGATAGTCTGAGTGCAGTGAGTAGACATGCCATCAGTTTTAGTAGAATCAGAATGGATATACATTACTGTACTCCATTAGGGAAAAAGCACTGCACTTCTCAAGATAGTACGATTAAAGAGGGGGCAGAAGAACTTCACTGCATGGTCGCACGACTCCTGACGCTTGAGTTCAGACTTCTGACCTCCCTCGTGCTTTTTGCAGCCTGGGAGTTGTCGTAAATTTGCGTCTGGTGGAGAATGTCCTCACCAAAACTGGAGGAGGGGGAAAAGCAAAAAAAGAAGAGGAGCTAAGCTTCTTCCGTTTCCTTTGCCTATACTTCGACAGTTAATTGAGCTGTAGTTGCTGAGCCAGACTGAAACTCAGCATATTTTCAGTTCAAATACACTGGTGCAGTGTTCAGCACACATTGGTGCATACAGTTCGTGTTTCTCAAAGGACTGTGCACACCTTCAGTTTTCAAATACACTAGTGCAGTCTTCATCACACATTGGTTGACTGACATTTGTTTGTTTTCATTTCACGTCTTTGTTAGCGCGGAGAAACTCGTGTGTATCAAATTGCATCCTTCTAATTGAGTAAGAAAAAAGTTATGTTATTCACCTGATCGAGACTAGTAGTTGCATTTCCCGCAAAAATAAAAAAGAGACTGGTAATTGCATAAAGTATACCCAAAAAGACCAGGTAAAATTCATATGTGTCTGCAAATTAATTCTCTTATTGGCTCCTATTGCTTCAGGCAAGCTACAAACTCGAATGAAAATTTGCTTACAACTGAGATACTAAGGACTGCGCAGAACAGGGAGTGGAGCGAGGGGAGACAAGAAACTGTCAATCAAAGTGAGAAATAAGATGGGGCAAATGATCTGAATTCCCGTATTTTTCTTATAAATTTAATATTGCCCACTCTTGGGATCTCTCAACAACCACAAAACGAGAATCGACCTTGTGATCGAAATTCCAAGTTTCTTCTGAACATGCAAGCTTTCAATCTATTTGACCAAGAATGATGTGTTGACACGAAACAGTTCTCACCGTTCAACACATTCATTAATTGCATATCTCTCCCGGCACATGTTCTTTGTTTTCATATAGAGGATTATGAAGTATGGACACAAGAATTTTAGTGGTAAACAAGAGGTGTCCAAACTTTGCGACTTTTCCATCCCATGTCTGAATTTGTTGATCGGTTATGGATCGGGTCTTTTTAATACATGACGGTGTGCATCGCTTGATGCAGACGCCGGGGTTGATCCTCCTTTTCGAAAAAACGGAACCAGTAGAACATAGTTGCATGAACTATTGAATTTGTTGTTCTTACCTACTTTATTACCCAAAAAAGCCTTCGCCTTGCTTTATATATAAAGCAAACATCATCAACATTCCGGTACAGATGCACACCAACACAACACACGCACGCACCCAAGACAAGATGCATAGGTGCTGAGCGCAGCAACACCACCCCTAGCACTACAAGAGCAACCAGGGTACTCAACCGTCAACACGCCATCGCGAAGAGATGAAGCCGCATATGACGAACCGTGGGCTCCAAGGCGGCGCCTTCAGGAAGGTTACGACACCGGAGCGCCGCCACCGCCCGATCCAAGGATCAGAGTTTCCCCTCGAGCAACACGACAGGCAATGAGAGCCGCGACGACGCCTTCAAGAAGGGAACGAACTTCGCCGCCGCCGGTCCATCCGAAGATAGAACAGGTTTTCAACCCGGCCAATACTCACCGCCACCGAATGCCACATCCCGGATACCATGCCGCCCACACGGCCATAGTCACCGGGCAACACCGAGCCACGGGCTCTGCCCATGAGCACCGTGCTACCACCACCAAGGCCGCCGCCCCGGCATCCAGGACCCTAACACCACCGCACCCGAGACATGCCGCTACCCCAACCAAAGAGACGAGAGAAAGGAGCCGCCTATCGTACCCCCGGACGACCCCCAACGCCGAGACCCAATAGGCCAGCCAAAACTGGCCTCCATCGACCCGTCCTGCTGCACCGGGCGCGAGACGAGCTCGGTCCTGCTGCACCGGGCGCGAAACGAGCTCGGTCCTGCTACTCCGGACATGAGATGAGAGATGGACCGCAGCTGGGAGAGGCCCAACTCCCCGACGCACGTAGCGAGCACATGACGAGAGGGTGAAGCGAGGGTCGATGCGGTCCGCCCGCAGACGAGCCGACGCCAGAGTAGAAGCCGTCCGTCGCCGCGGGTAAAGCCACCGTGTAGCTGCCGCGCCACCGGGAGGCCATCGCCCGTGCTGGGCCTCCACGCGCTGCCGCACACGGCCGGAGCACTAGCCACGCCGGACCGCTGCCCCACCCACGCCGCCACGAGGTCAGATCTGGCCGGGCCGCCGTCCCCGACTCCCGGCCCGCACCCCAGCCACGGCACAAGTCTGCGCAGCCGCTGCGCCACCACCAGCCAGCCGCGCCACCACCAGCCCCGGCGAGCCATCAGAGCAGGCCCGCCGCCAGCTGCATCCAGCCGCGCCAGATCCAGAGAAGCAGACCGGCGCCGCCCCGGATGCACCGCGCCAACCGGAGCCCTCCGCGCACCACCACGCCCCAGCAACACCGCCGCCAGGTCGCGCATCCACGCCGCCGCGCCCCCCGATCAGCGCCGCGCCGCCGCCCGAGCACGACGCCCCGCGCCGCCGCCACCCGAGGCGGGGAAGAAGGAGCCCCGCCGCCGCCAGGACCAAACGGGCTTTGCCCGCCGGTGCGAACGTGCGGCGGCGAGGGAGGAAGAAGGAGGGAGGGGGTCCCCGGCCGGCGGCATCCTAGGTTTCCCCCCGGTCGCCCGCGGGGACGACGCGGGAGGGAGAGGTGACTAAAGCCAATCTTACCTACTTTATTGATCGTCATCACAATCAACTTGATGCAAACTGAGACATATATGTGCCTTTTATATGGGCGTTGAAACAGTTGGATGCATTACAAATTCTGGGGATATCTTCAGGGATTACGTGTTACATTTAGTACGTAATCCTAACTATGCATGTTAACCTGAAACGCAGGGCTTCTGTAGTTTAAAAGAATGGGAGAGGTGGAGTCAATATCACCAAGAATAGGTAAGAAGAATAAACAGTTTGTTAATGGGGTGGACCACTGTGGTGGTTTATCTTCTCTACTACTGGTGTCCCTTCTTTGCAGTAGAAGCGTACAACATACTGCAAAGTGCAAGCAGATCACCAACGTATCTCCAACTCTGATGAGCAGACACACCACCAGATTCAGTACATTCAGAATCGTTTACACGAAAATTAAAGTATTTAATCTGAAAAAAAAACTGACTTGCAAGGCAGGTGCACTGTCGATTTCATTAACAGGAAAAAGTAAAATACAGTTTGACCCGAGTTATAAGATAAACCAGGCAGAGAACCATAATAACAAAAGAAAAGGAAAACAACCGTCTATTACAACACCAATAGACCACCTCCACCTAACACGACCTCTTTCCAAAGTGATTTTGAGCAAGATCTTCGAAAACGTTTTCAAGAAGGAAAGCGGCATCAACTGACACCGTCGGTGGCGGCATCGATCCCCGTCGACCACAAGCTTTCGCCCAAGCCTGCAAACAAGCGCTTCACCTGTTATGTTGTGATCCAAATTGAAGTATAAAGATAAAGGCTAACTTCTGACGAGCAGAGCGGAGCTCCGGCCTGTTGCCTTTGTCACCAATGTTATGTATACCTCTTGTAAGCCGCCACACGGGATAAGTTGATCAGTTGAAAATCCCTGCCGTTTGTAACCTCTTTTGATATAGTGAATTTTGCTGGCTGGTGCCTGTGGTTTTTCCCCTTCGCCTTGAAGGGGTTTTACCCAAAAAGGCTATCGTCTTGAAGGGGTTTTCCACGTTAAAATCTAGTGTCTCCTTTGTTTGATTTCGTTCTTCATCGTGTTTGATTGCATGTCGTATCTCTAACATCACTTAACCCTAGGAATGGCTCAGCCTAACCAGCAGCCCCAACGCCGCTCCCTGCTCCAACCTGTCATGGCCCAGTGATGACAAAGAGCTCTTCGACAATGCCTCCAAGGAGGAATTTGTAAACTTTTACAGAGGGTGCGTACCGAAGCAAAGTTTGAAAATAGATTACCACGTCTTTTTTCATTATAGGGAAGAAAGTAGTTGGCGCGATATGACAAAAGGCGAGAATAATAAATATTTCCGACGAAAAGCAGCCGCCTTGGTTTCTTTTCCATTAACTAAGAAGAAGAGCAAGAACTTGACTGCATGACTGAGCTCCTTTAGACCTCCTCATGGTTTTGCCTGCGTCCGAGTGCTCTTTTATACGTAGATAATATCCTCGCCAAAAGTGGAGGGAAAAGGCAGGAAGGAACGTCAGAATCTGAACGAAGGAAGAAACAGCAAGATGCAGTAGCTTCTTCCACCGCATCTGATAATCCCCGCTCGCGTCGCTCTCCAGGGGAGCGGCCCGAGCGTACCCTAGCGCCGCCGCCGCCTCCCCACCCGCTCCCCCCCGCCCCCCCGCCGCCGTCGGGCGTCGCTGCCGGGCAAAGCCCGCGCAGCAGCCGGCGGCGGCGGGCCTCTCTCGCGCGGATGCGTACCGGGACCGGTCCTGGACGGCGCGGCTCGCTCGGCGAGGCTGGGCGCCGGGGCGGCGGCCCGGTGGTGGCGGTGTGGGCGGCTCGGCGGCTCGGCGGTCGGTGCTCTGCGCGCGCCTCGGCGCGCCTTCTCCCCCGCTCGGGTTGGTGGTGGTCCATGCTACGGGTCCCACGGCGGCGGCTGCTCCTTCGGCGGCGCGACGGCTGGGCGGCGCGGCGAGTAGGCGCGGCTACGGCGGCGGCCTCGCGACGTCCAACGGTGGGTCGAGGCTAGGCGGCTGCGGCGGCTCTTGCTCACTCGTGCGGCTCCGGCTTCCGGCGATTCAGATCTGGTGCGGCCCGGCTGTAGCCTTCCGGCGGCGGCTTTGGCTGTCCTCCAGCCCACCGAGGCAAGGCTTGGGGCGAGGTCACAGTCTGGTCAGGCCCTCCCTTGCCTCCAGCTTTGCGATGTGGGCTCCATGCCGTCTGGCCTGGCCGGGCTCCTGCCGACGGTGAAGACGATGACGTGGCGGCTCTTGGGCTCCGGGGCGGCGGCCCCGGGTGTGGTGGTGGCGGCTTCGGCCAGGAGGTGGTGCGAGTCTGGTCGCGGTGGATCGTGGGATCCCGTGGCCAGAGTGAGGTCGGCCTCGGCAGGGGTGGTGGTTTGTGGGCGGCGGTCGGTGGTGGTAGTTGGTCGGCACATCTCCGGGAGAAATCCTTGCTCTGGTCTTCACCGGAGCCGGCGACGGCGGCGCCCGCGGGTGTCGTGATCTTTCTTGGAAGCGTCGTCGTGGAGGTGCTCCTTCTCCCCACGGCTTGGGCTTCGGAGGGAAACCTCAGATCCGCTGGATCGGGCGATGGAGGCGTCTTTGCGTCTTTTTCCTCCTTGGGGGCATCGTCTCGGAGCCGGCTACGACTGAGAGACTGGAGGATGATGGCATCTTCGCCGTCGATGGCGGCATCTTCGCCGCGTGGTTTGCTGAGGCGGGGCGCTGGTTTCTGTTTGGCAACGATGATGGCGTCAAGAGGAGCTTGGGTCGCGGCGTGGTCTTCGGTAGTCGGTTCTTCCCGACGTGTCCGAGGTGCTCTTTTGGGCACGGTCGGCGCAAGTCCTGCATATCTCCCTTGTGTTGCTCGTCGTCAAAGTCGGAGTTGTCGGTTGCTTGCGCGTGTGGCCATCCGTTGGCATGTGCCGTCGTGGCTTGTTCCATGTCGGTGGCCAGGTTGGCCGGTGGTGCCCATGTCATGTGGGTTGTGTTGTATCGGTTTTAGCCCGGTTTTCCGTCAATTAACCGGACAATTCCCTTCTTCTTAATCAATGAAAATGGCAAGTCTTTTGCCTCGTTTTTTTTTTAAAAAAAAGTAGCTTCTTCCGTCTCCTTCCCTGTATTTCGACCCTTCGCCATCGTTCAGCAAAGTGCATACAGACAGTTCCTGGTCTTGGGAAGTGTCAAATACACTGGGGAAACTGGAGACAGGAAACATAGTGGTGGATCACGCAGCCTTGGCCGTATTCCACGAGAAATTTGGCCCATCATCGTTCTCGGCCGCACCTACCGCGGGATGAGACGTCGACCCGGCTGACCATATGATGATGAGATGATCCATGGCACCACCCCGAGCTCAGTCTCCTTTCCGGCGCCAAGCAAACCACCACGTTTCTATTCTACTACTGGTAACAGATAAACCACGGGACGCAAAGGTCCGACATGGCACCCACTCTGGACGGAGACCGGAGACCGGGGATGAGTGGCTCACCCCGCATCCTGCAACCACCTAGCTAGCCACCACCTACTACGTGGAAGCTTCCGGCCTCGTGCGACCGAGAAGGAGTGCACGCATGTGTTGGTGAGAGAGACTTGAATATACTGTATTAGATTAGCCAGTGGATGGATCCCGTCCAAGTCCAAGATGAACCTGCTATATAAAGCTCCGGTAGGGGCAGCAGAAACACAGCAGACAGAGCAGCAACCAAAGCCTGAGGGGAGCAAAGAAAGAGTTCACAGAGGACGCAGTGATTTCCTTCCGCCTCCGAGAAATCCATCACCTCCTCGGAGTCAAGACAGCTCGTCGGCGACATGGACGCCATGGAGAGAGGCGAGCTCCTGCCCGAGGTAACGGCCGTCGATTAATTACCTCCGCCGATCTTCCTCCTCCTCTGCTGCACCATGATCGTTCTTGAAGGAGGTCACAATGGAGATTGAAATGCTAAATCCATAACATCTGTGTCCTATACTACCTCCATTAGACCGAGTCTACAATTAAAGAAGAACATGTTTAATTAATTCTTGCGTACGTCAGCACCGAAGGTTTTTAAACATGTGGTTCATACACATGACAGTATCCAGGCCCCTTCCTTTCCTAACCAGTAACCAGACAAGCACATGCGCACATCCACATCATGGTCGTGCCGCATCTTATCCAGAACTTGTCAACACAGATTCTGTTCTCGTTCCTAACAATCTCTGCAATCTATCTCTGTTTCAGAGCCACGGCCCAAAGATTCAAGAGGACGATAGCCTGCAGGTGCCGCTCCTGAAGCATAAGAAGCGCGGCGGCAGCAAGGCACCCGCAGTAATTCTATGTAAGCAAACCTCGATATTCTTGAAATTGTTTCTCCAGTTAACAAAAATCTACTACAAAAGATTAGTTAAAGAGGAGCTAGTGGTTTAACTGAAGTTTCGGAATTCTCTGATGCAGTGTTCGAATGCCTGGAGAGCACGGCGTTCAATGGCATCTCCACGAACTTGGTGGTGTACCTGGAGACCGTCCTCCATAGCAGCAACCTCGCCAGCGCCTCCAACGTCGCCACCTGGTTCGGCACCAGCTACCTCACCCCCGTCTTCGGCGCCATCATCGCCGACACCTTCTGGGGCAACTACAACACCATCCTCGTCTCCCTCGTCGTCTACCTTCTCGGCATGATGCTCATCACCTTCTCCGCGTTCGTGCCCACCACCACGGCGGCGCTGTGCGCGGCTGGTGCCTCGTGCGCCGGCACCGCCGGAACGTGGGCGCTGAGCTCTCAGACTGTGGCTTTCGTGGGGCTGTACCTCGTGGCGATCGGGTGCGGCGGCGTGCGGTCGTCGCTGCTTCCGTTCGGCGCGGAGCAGTTCGACGACGACAACGTGGCAGACCGGGAGGGCAAGGCGTCCTTCTTCAGCTGGTTCTACCTCTGCGTGAGCTTCGGCCCCATCATCTCCGGCGTCTTCCTCGTCTGGATTCAGCAGAACATCAGCTGGGGCCTCGGCTTTGGCATTGCCACCGCCTGCATCGCGATCGCCTTCGCCGCCTTCGTGCTCGCCACGCCCTTGTACAAGCGCCGCATGCCCATCGGCACGCCACTCAAGAGCCTCTGCCAGGTCGTCGCCGCCGCGTGCAGGAAGATCAGCATCAAGGTGCCCGCCGAAGCCGGACACCTCTACGAGGTCAGCGACAAGATCGACTCGCCCCAGCCCAAGATCGCGCACACCAGCGACTTCAAGTTCCTCGACAAGGCGGCCATCGTCACGCAGTCGGACATGGAGGAGAGGCCGGAGGCAGCGACCTCGTGGAAGCTCTGCACAGTGACTCAGGTGGAGGAGCTCAAGATCCTGCTCCGCTTGCTGCCCGTCTGGATCACCAGCGTCGTCGTATCGTCGGCCTTCGCGCAGATGAACACCACGTTCGTGCAGCAGGGCAGCGCCATGGACATGACCATACTGTCGGTGCCGGTTCCCGCGGCGTCGCTGGCCTCCTTCGAGGTGATCTGCGTCATGACATGGGTGCTCCTCTACAACAAGGTGATCGTGCCGGCGTTGAGGACCTTCTCCTCCAGCGGTGACGGCGAGCCGTCGCAGCTGCAGCGGATGGGTGCCGGGCGGCTCCTCATGGCGCTCACCATGGCGGTGGCAGCGCTCGTGGAAATGAAGCGGCTCGACAGCGCGGCGCGTGGGGAGGAGATCAGCATCTCTTGGCAGCTGCCCCAGTACTTCTTCCTGGCCGGCGGGGAGGTCTTCTGCTACATCGCGCAGCTCGAGTTCTTCTTTGACGAGGCGCCGGACACCATGAAGAGCATGTGCACGTCGCTCGCTCTGCTCACCATCGCGCTGGGGAGCTACATGAGCTCCTTCATCTACGCCATCGTGGAGGCCTTCACGGCGACGGGAGACAGCCCCGGGTGGATCTCCAACGACCTCAACAAGGGCCACCTCGACTACTTCTTCTGGGCCATGGCTGCAATGTGCACGCTCAACTTCGTCGTGTACAGCGGCATCGTCAAGAACTACAGGCTCAAGACGGTCATCTCGTGATTGATCGCGCAAGGATTCAGGATTCCATTCCATTACGTAGATTAGATTGCACAATCGCCAATTGGTGATGTGTGAACAGTAACTAGCTAGTAGACAGGTACATATATACACAAGAAGCAGTAGGAAGATGTAAGATATATACAAATTAAATGGATGGCAGAATCAAATTTTGGATTTCTTTTATTCTCTTTCATTTTTCTTCGCCTGATGTTAAATTAAATGAAGCTCTTAGCAGTACTAGTGAATATTATAATATTCCGAAAGAAAAGAAACAGCAATATACAAAGGTGCTGATAAATGGCTACACACCTACCGATTATAACAAGCACACATCAAGAAATAGTGAAGCCAGGGTTTCCTGGTTACAAGCAAACATACATACAAGCACAGTTATAGCGACAGAATATCTCATGCAAACCAAGTTTCAAACAAAATTCGTGGATACCACGCTTGAAAGTTTGGGAAAATCTGAAAAAATAAATACGGGATGTTAAGTTGATGATGTTATATTGCCATGCAAAATTCCAAGTCCAAACACATTATGGGATGCGAGCTGTGGAAAATAATAATTCTGAAATGAATAGTGACATTTTTGTTCGGCACTATGCAATGTTGAGTTTTTTTCAACTTGAAATTTAGCATGGCAATAGAACATCACCCTCTTGCCGTCTCGTATTTTTTGAGATACTTTTGAAACTTCAAAGTATCGTTTTCATGTGGCCTTAACAAGTTTCCACAGAAACTTGGTTTCCACGTGATATTCTTTCCAGTCATAGCTCCCTTATTATAGACAGTAACCAAGTCAAAAAGTTGTAGAAAGATTACACCAACACCAAGTTCTTCCAAAGTCGGGGTCAATGCTAGGAGGAGAAAAAAATAACATTTGCCAGTGGTTGACGCTCAAAAGTAGCGCGAGGGACAACATAGGAAGGATTATAAAGGATGGCCTGAACCCATAGGATGTTGAAGACAAATTGAAGGTTTGAATTCACCATTGGATAGCCCTCTTGAGAAGATCAAAATGGATATATGAATAGCCAAATTCGGAGCTTGGTCGCGAAGTTATAGCATGTTCAAAGGACATGTGGATGTCCTGAAGATGGCTTCAAATGGAAAATTGCTCAACGTGGAGTTCTTAGTCTCGTCAAGGCGAACAATTTTGCTTTTGGGGTCATGTCAATCTTGGGTCATATGCAGTTTGTGAAGCCAAAACAAGATCAATGACCTAAGGTTAAAAAATCCAGGTTGGCTGTTCCAACCATTTACAACCCGCAACGGAAGGATGCAACCCTCGCTCGGACCCCTCGGAGGGTCCGACCCATGTCCGAAGCACATCTGCCGCAAACTAGACATCATTTGATGAATTTGGCGTGCGATTCTACCTTCCTGATTTTTCCTTTTGAGTTCATGGCTTTTCTTTGGATCTTTGGTGAATAACATTGGTAAGTTGGCAAGCTTTCTACCCTGGATCCATGGACCTTGTTAGTGGACTTGTGATCCCAAATTATTTCTTATGATTATCCTTAAACACTAAATCCAAATATTTAAAACAATGAATAATGTTTCTGGCCATTATAGAGGAAACTTCATTTCCTTTGCTCCTAAGATTCTTCAAATATTTCGATAGCCTCTATGATACATATAAATCCCACTTATACAATAATATTGCCATGCCATTGTGCAATATTTAACTATATTCAGTATTCCTTTTATAGCCATTATTAGCTCGTAAATCCCAAGATACATTTCTATGCATCCTAAAATCATGAAACCTTGTAGATATGATATTTGTGCCCCCAATGTCATCCAATAAATTTCTTGGCTCAATTTGACTTAGGAAAATATTATTTCCCCTTTTTACAAAAATGCCCATTTGATGCTCCTTTCAAAGTAACAACCATTTGTGTTGATTTGTTAATCCCTATAAAATTCATGGATCGTCTCCTAGTCATATAATGGCTAGATCTACTAAGACACATAAGCGAGGATATCTCAAATTTGAGCAGAGCATCGAAAACCCATTTCTGTTCTAAGTGGGCCTTTGTGAAGAGAGTACATATTCCATTGCTCCCTTTGATATCAGTATTTTTACACATAATTGTACTGTCGATTTGCATAGGAAGAAATTTGGCTCAAAGTGGAATCATATTGACCATACCTTTAAGATAATTTGCATTTTGGACATAATTGTACTGTCGATTTGCAAGCTTGGGCCTATCTTCCCTCCCTATCTTCTAGCCTATCTTAGAAGAGTGTCCCTGGCAAGTTTTTTAGCCCATGAGGACCCAGAGCATGAAGTGTAGTGGTGACCATGGCGGTGACATGCCGTCCGTCATGGCCATAGTGCACCCGATGAGGTTTTGGTAGTTTCCATCAAACCTCGTGGCCTCAGTCGTAGCCACCTAGCCCAGTAGCCCTCCCTTGATGTCGCCATGTCCCCATGATGTCGTCCCCCTCCTCTATATGCTTCTTGGGGGCTCTAACTCATAGGATTTCCAGCGTAGACGGAAGTTTTTTCTAGTCGTCATGATGTATTCATGGCTGTGCGATGGTGGTTATGGTGCCACCATCCTGATGTGGTTATTCATGGTTGCGCACCTTGGGGTTCTAGTTCGCGGTTGTTCTTGCCGCCCTAACCTCTCCATGCCCCAACTTGTGGTCGTCCTCGGCGAAATCGAGTGGTTATTTCACTGGATTTGGCACATATGCCCTCGCCTTCTCGTCAATAAATACCGAGAGGCATTGCTCATTTGTCGTCCCTTGTTGATCGTCTCTTGGTCGTTTCTCGCGACGGGATTCATGCTGACGCTCGAGTGCATCCTCTTGCTCCCCCTTTGGCTTATGTTCATTCCCCATATGCCCCCTCCTATATACATATCCTGGGTGACGGATGGTTAAGTGGCATTGGGCTGGTGGCCTAGGTGCTCGGAGGTGTTCTGCCTAGGATCGTGCAAGAGGTGATGTCTCGAGGTTGGTGATATTCTCTTCATTGTAGTGTCATGCTTAGTCGTTGTTATCGTAGTGATGTTATCTCGAGGTTGGTGATGTTCTCTCGAGGTTGGGTCACATTGTACTGTTTCAGCTGGATGTGTTCTGGCTCTTGCATTGGAGTGTTCTTGCTTTCATGCCTTGTGTGGTGCTCTTGTCCTTATCTAGGTTTCGTTTGGCCATCTTCTAGTCGGCTAGTGATCCTTAGGTCATTTTAAGATATATTTTACAGTTTGAGTTGTGTCTCTTATATGGTCGAGAAAATTCCTTATTTAACATCATTTTAAATTTGTTAGGCGGGGATGGAGGCTCATGTCAGGGCACTGCTGGATCATCGGCCTCGGCAGCAGCTGCAGGGGCAAGCCAAGTCGGTGAGCAATACTGCTCTTGGAGTCTAGACGAGAGCTTCTTCTACTACACGTCCATGCCGCTCCACTGAACCATCAACCTTGGGGGGGGGGGGGGGGGGGGGGGAGGGGTGATTGCCACCTTCATATCTGATAACAATAGTTGTCCAACTTGCACTGTTAGGATTTGCATCGGTGCATATGTATTTTGTTGGATTAACGATTGATTATTCACCAACACATAGTTAATTTGGTTCGCTCTACAATTACCGTGGCACACATGTACAATAATATGAGATGTCCTATTCGTTTTAATATTCTGCTTGATATTATTTCATGCCTGTTAATGGTTACTAATCCTGCTCACCAACTTTTCCAATGATGGTATTGGTATCTTGGGTCAAAATCAAACCCAAGTTAGATAATATGGATAAGAAAAAAAAATTCCATCACGCGCATGTCTCTCCTCCTAAGGGGAAAGATGGCGGGTTCCTGCCTCTCGGCGGCGGCATCGCCCATCTACCTCGTCTTGTGGCCTTAGGGCCATGGGAGCACGGTGGACACTGCCCCTCGCTGGCCAGTGGGCTCCTTTTTTAGATGTTTCTTTGAGTTTTGTTAGATTTTGTGTCCTGCTTTGCTCAAGAAAGCGAGACGATGGCGGCTCCTTGAAGATATCCCTGCCCATCCCCTGTTCGGTGGTGCGTCTAGCATCGTCGGAGGGCGTGTTGAGTTGTGTCTCTGGAGGATCTTGCAGAGTTCGTTTGGTGGTTGTCTTTAATGGATCTGTTCGGATCCAGTCTTCCTTCATCTATGTTCGTGTGTCTTTATGTTGGATCCTTCCAATTTACGCTTCTCTTCATCGGCGTCGTTTTTTTTTTGCAGTGCACTGGTCCTATAGGGTCTTAGCACGAAGACTTCATGATTGTCTACTACAATAAGTTTTGCCCGGCTCCGGCTAGGGAGGGGCGACGACGACGGCAAGCCTTCGGCTCGCTTGCTTCAGCTGGATGTGTTCTGGCTCTTGCATTGGAGTGTTCTTGCTTTCATGCCTTGTGCCTTGTCTAGGTTTGGTTTGGTCTTGCTTTCATGCCTTGTGCCTTGTCTAGGTTTGGTTTGGTCATCTTCTAGTCGGCTAGTGATCCTTAGGTCATTTTAAGATATATTTTTCAGTTTGAATTGTGTCTCTTATATGGTCGAGAAAATTCCTTACTCAACATCATTTTAAATTTGTTAGGCGTGGATGGAGTCTCATGTCAGGGCACTGCTGGATCATTGGCCTCGGCAGCAGCTGCAGGGTCAAGCCAAGTCGGTGAGCAATACTGCTCTTGGAGTCTGGACGAGAGCTTCTTCTACTACACGTCCATGCCGCTTCACTGAACCATCAACCTTGGGGGCGTGGTGATTGCCACCTTCATATCTGATAACAATAGCTGTCCAACTTGCACTGTTAGGATTTGCATCGGTGCATATGTATTTTATAGGATTAACGATTAATTATTCACCAACGCATAGTTAATTTGGTTTGCTCTAGAATTACCGCTGGCATACATGGACAATAATATGAGATGTACTACTCGTTTTAGTATTCTCCTTAATATTATTTCATGCCTGTTAACGGTTACTAATCCTGCTCACCAACTTTTTCAATGACGGTATTGGTATCTTGGGTCAAAATCAAACCCAAGTTAGATAATATGGATAAGAAAAAAAAATATTCCATCACGCACATGTCTCTCCTTCCAAGGGAAAAGGCGGCAGGTTCCTGCCTCTCGTCGGCGACATCGCCCATCTACCTCGTCTTGTGGCCTTAGGGCCATGGGGACACGGTGGATACTACCCCTCGTTGGCCGGCGGGCTTCGTTTTTAGATGTTTCTTTAAGTTTTGTTAGATTTTGTGACCTGCTTTGCTCAAGAAAGCGAGACGACGGCGGCTCCTTGAAGATATCCCTGCCCATCCCCTGTTCGGTAGTGCGTCTAGCATCGTCGGAGGGCGTGTGGAGTTGTGTCTTCGGAGGATCTCGTGGGTTCATTCGGTGGTTGTCTTTAGTGGATGTACTCGGGTCCGGTCTTCCTTCGTCTATGTTCGTGTGTCTTTATGTTGGATCCTTTCGATTTACGCTTCTCTTCATCATCGTCGGTTTTTGTTTTAGTGCGCTGGTCCTATATGGTATTAGCACGAAGACTTCATGATTGTCTATTACAATAAGTTTTGCCCGACTCCGGCGAGGGAGGGGCGACGATGACGGCACGCCTTCGGCTCGCTTCAGCGCTTGTAGCCGTTGCTAGGTGGTCTACTGATTTATATGTAATTTTTATTATTTTCTGATGTTCGTTATTTTACCATGATTAAAGATAAATAGATTTAAAGTTTTTCAAAAAGGATAGATAATATGGATGTGGTTGGGTTTTGGTAAGATAAACCTACAGGAATTAGTTGGTTGTACCAACCCGTTCGCAGCAACAGGACTAGTAGTTGCATTAATTATAGAACAAAGACTGGGTAAAATGCATATCTAGCGAATCAATTCTTGATTGGCTCTGATTGCTTCAAGCAAGCTACAAACTCAAAACAAAATTTCCTCACAACTGAGATTGACGAGAAAGGGTGACAAGAAACCCTCAATAAACCTAGTTTAGTTCACATATGGTTGTAGCTGTATTCCTCTTATGAATTTAATATAGCTCGGTTTTGGGATCTATCAACAACTATTAAAAGGGAATCACCCTGTGATCAAAATTCCAAGTCTCCCAAACGTGCAAACGTTCAATCTACCGGACCAGGAATAATGCGTAGACACGAAACATTTTTCACCGTCCAACACATTCATTCATTACGCATCTCTTGTGGCACATGTTCTTCGTTTCCATACACAGAGGATTATGAAGTATGAAGTATGAACACAAAAACATCGCTGGTAAACATGGAGTGTCCAAGCTTTGCAACGTGTCACTAGTAGAAAACGGGCCATTAGTTCCGGTTCTCAAGGATCATTAGTCCCGGTTGTGCAACCGGGACTAAACAGTCGGGACTAAAGGTCCCCCTTTTTAGTGCCGGTCGTGTTAGGAACCGGGACTAAAGGGGCTCCACGTGGCCGCTGCGTAACGCTCAGGCATGAGGACCTTTAGTCCCGGTTAGTAACACCAACCGGGACTAAAAGGCAGCCACGCGTCAGTCCCTGCCAAGCGCTGGGTTTAGGTTTTTTTTTTGAAGGGAGGGGTTTTGAAGGGTTTAGGGGTTACATCCATTCAACTCGACGCTAGCTACTAATAGCAATGAAGAGACCATTACACAACATCGTCATGAATATAGAGAAGTGACCTCTTCCTCCGTGATCGGTCATGAATATAGAGAAGTGACCTCTTTCTCCGTGATCGGTCATGAATATAGAGAAGTGACCTCTTTCGACGCTACTATATATAGTACACGTTCATGCATATATACAATATAAAATCTCTTACGATCCCTAATATCTATTGTCCAAAATCCATGGCCAATTCCCGATGGTATTCTCTGGTTTTAGCTATGACCTCTTCAAATAAGAATCCCGCCAATTCCTCTTGAATTTCTCGTATGCGATCCTTTGATAGGAGTTCGTCCCGCTTCTGTTGGATCTAATTTAAAGAAAGGGGTCAATATATATTGTTTACGTTCAAGTTGTTGTAAAAGCCTGCCCTGCTCACAGGTCGTCTGGCGAATGAACTCGCAAACGTAGTATCCACATAAATTATTCCCTTGTCCCTGCCTCGAGCACTTTACGAGAATATAGTTCAATCAAAATAATAATCAAGCATGATAATTGTATTGAAACGAGAATCAAAGAGATGCGCGGACCTAGCTAGTACTACTTACATTGATTTGTTCAAATCGCAGCTCCTCTTTCCATTCACCCCTAGCCTTCTTGGTGAACTTTTTCCAAACCCTGCCCGGCAAAGAAAATGAATAAAGGAGTTATTAATTACTTGATATCAGAAAATGAACGAAAGTTGCCGATATAGTGCGATAATGATTGAAATTACCTCTGAAGCATTTCCTTCAGGGACGCCCACATCTCAGGGTCTTTACGTAGCGAGTCCATGACAAGTACTCTTTTGTGTCAACCCGAATGACTAGCAAAATAAAGTGGAAGTTGCGCACGCATAACTTATCAATTACACATACCTCCCACGTAAAAATATCTATGTCAAGTTGGTCGCCATAATTGTCATAATAACTAAATGAAACAAATAGTTATAAAGGATAATATACCACATCTGAATCATAGACCGGACGAGAGTCGACGGGGGCAGCTATCAAAACCATGGCACTATATAATAACAAACAATAATACAAGTAACTATCTAAAACATACATGTAAGATTTTTTTTAAAAAAAGATAAGAACAAGAGGCTGACCACGGTGGTGCCGGCGATGAGATCGGCGCGGGCGATCGACGGCGGTGAGGACGGGGTTGGAGGAAGAACAGAGGAGAAAGCTTAAGTGTGGCTCGGGCATTTAATCGAACACCTCCTGTGCATAGGAAGGGAAAACAAACTAGCACACACTAGTAGAAAATAGGGCATCAGTCCCGGTTCCAGAGGGCCTTTAGTCCCGGTTCTGCAACCGGGACAAAACGATCGGGACTAATGCCCATCACTTTTAGTCCCGGTTGGCTTACGAACCGGGACTAAGGGAGCTCCACATGGCCGTCGTGGGGCGCCCAGGCAGGAGGACCTTTAGTCCCGGTTGGTAACACCAACCGGGACTAAAAGGCAGCCACGCGTCAGCAGCTACGAGGCGCTGGTTTTTTTTAAAGGAGGGGTTTAGGGGTTTTTAAGGGTTTAGGGGTTTCATATTGTGTTTCCCCTTTCCTTTTTGTGTTTACTATTTTTATTTTATGCTTTTCATTCAAATCGACGCTAGCTACTACATATAGCAATGAAGGAACCATTACACAACATCGTCATGATCAATATATAGAGAGAAGTGATCTCTCTTTCTCCGTGCTTGGTCGAACAATGCAACAAGTTTTCGTAAATCTATTCGACGCTATTACATATAGTACACGTTCATGCATATATACAATATAACATCTCTTACGATCCTAGTATCTAATTAGCAATATCGCATTTCATATCCCGATGGCATTCTCCATCTTTAGGTATGACATGCTCAACAAAGAATCACGCCAATTCCTCTTGAATTGCTCGTATGCGATCAGTTGGTAGGAGTTCGTCCCGCTTTCGCCAGATCTAATTTAAAGAAGGGGGTCAATATATATATATATATATATATATATATATATATATATATATATATATATATATATATATATATATATATATATATATGAATGAAACTCAACACAATTGATGGTAATAAAATTAAAATGTGAATATTGTTTACGTACTTCAAATTGTTCTGGAGATATGCCCCACTCAGAGGTCGAGTGGCGAATGAACTCGCAAACGTAGTATGCACATAAATTAGTGCCGGGTGCCTGCCACAAGCACTTTACGAGAATATAGTTCAATCAAAATGATAATCAAGCATGATAATGGCATTGAAACTAGAATCAATGAGAGACGATGCACGGTACTAGCTAGTAGCTAGTACTTACTTTGGGATGTGAAAATCGCAGCTCCTTTCTCCAGTCACCCCTAGCCTGGTTGGTGAACTTTTTCCAAACCCTGCACGGCAAAGAAAATGATTACTTAATGTCAGGAAATGAACGAAAGTTGCCGATATGATGCGATAATGATTTAACTTACTTCTGAAGCATTTCACTCATGTTCGTCCAGTCCTTAGGATCTTTACGTCTCGAGTCCAAGACAAGTACTACTCCCTCGTCAGGCCGAATGGCTAGTAGAATAAAGTGGAAACTGCGCACGCATAACTCATCAATTACACTTAACCTCGAGTAAGCGAAATAGAATGTGCACGTACAAGACAGTAACACTCACTTGAAGTTGTAAGGAAATAGTATTTTCCTTTTGTTTTGTTGTCCAAGTAACGCCCGTAGCAAGTTTTGCTCTGTTTCACGGGGGCTTTGTTTTAACGTATGTTCATTTATGGTATTTGGGTTAATGAACCCAATGTCATAGATTTGTCGTTTTCTGCAATCGATGATTTTCAATCTGCATATAATATAGTGTGAGGATAATTATACATGCAATCTGAGCTAGAGACTTTATAGAAAAAATACTTATAGACAATAGGAACTGACGATAGTTTTGTCGAGGTCATTTTGATTGTATAACTGAAAAAATTCTTCAAATTCAACGAACAACTCCTGGACTCCATTGAAGAAGTGCTCATCTTTAATTCCCACGAAGATATTGTCGGTCCCGTCCTTGCAGGCTTTAAAGTACCATTCATGCAATTGTTGCATCCTCGTTGGTAGACCCTTGAGCTCCTCACGTCCGACGAGAGGCTTTCCGTGCTCGTATCTTAAGGATGCTACTACCTCAGCCTTTTCAAAT